>JANJGN010000118.1:0-1200000 GCA_026770705.1 Isurus oxyrinchus | reverse complement strand
GTTGTTGTTGAATTTGTTGGTGTTTTTCAATGTTGAGGTTGTTGTTGAATTTGTTGGTGTTTTTCAATGTTGAGGTTGTTGTTGAGTTTGTTGGTGTTTTTCAATGTTGAGGTTGTTGTTGAATTTGTTGGTGTTTTTCAATGTTGAGGTTGTTGTTGAATTTGTTGGTGTTTTTCAATGTTGAAGTTGTTGTTGTTTTTAAATGTTGGGCTTGTTGTCGAATTTGTTGGTGTTTTTCAATTTTGAGGATGTTGTTGTTTTTCAATGTTGAGGTTGTTGTTGTTTTTCAATGTTGAGGTTGTTGTTGAATTTGTTGGTGTTTTTAAATGTTGAGGTTGTTGTTGAATTTGTTGGTGTTTTTAAATGTTGAGGTTGTTGTTGTTTTTCAATGTTGAGGTTGTTGTTTAATTTGTTGGTGTTTTTCAATTTCGAGGTTGTTCTTGAATTTGTTGGTGTTTTTCAATTTTGAAGTTGTTGTTGAATTTGTTGGTGTTTTTCAATGTTGAGGTTGTTGTTGTTTTTCAATGTTGAGGTTGTTGTTGAATTTGTTGGTGTTTTTCAATGTTGAGGTTGTTGTTGTTTTTCAATGCTGAGGTTGTTGCTGAATTTGTTGGTGTTTTTCAATGTTGAGGTTGTTGTTGAATTTGTTGGTGTTTTTCAATGTTGAGGTGCTTGTTGTTTTTCAATGTTGAGGTTGTTGTTGAATTTGCTGGTGTTTTTCAATTTCGAGGTTGTTGTTGAATTTGTTGGTGTTTTTCAATGTTGAAGTTTTTGTTGAATTTGTTGGTGTTTTTCAATGTTGAGGTTGTTGTTGTTTTTCAATGTTGAGGTTGTTGTTGAATTTGTTGCTGCTTTTCAACGTTGAGGTTGTTGTTGTTTTTTAATGCTGAGGTTGTTGTTGAATTTGTTGGTGTTTTTCAATGTTGAGGTTGTTGTTGAATTTGTTGGTGTTTTTCAATGTTGAGGTTGTTGTTGTTTTTCAATGTTGAGGTTGTTGTTGAATTTGTTGGTGTTTTTCAATGTTGAGGTTGTTGTTGTTTTTCAATGTTGAGGTTGTTGTTGAATTGGTTGGTGTTTTTCAATGTTGAAGTTGTTGATAAATTTGTTGGTGTTTTTCAATGTTGAGGTTGTTGTTGTTTTTCAATGTTGAGGTTGTTGTTGAATTTGTTGGTGTTTTTCAATGTTGAGTTTGTTGTTGTTTTTCAATGTTGAGGTTGTTGTTGAATTTGTTGGTGTTTTTCAATGTTGAGGTTGTTGTTGTTTTCAAATGTTGAGGTTGTTGTTGAATTTGTTGGTGTTTTTCAATTTTGAGGTTGTTGGTGTTTTTAAATGTTGAGGTTGCTGTTGAATTTGTTGGTGTTTTTCAATGTTGAGGTTGTTGTTGATATTGTTGGTGTTTTTCAATGTTGAGGTTGTTGTTGTTTTTCAATGTTGAGGTTGTTGTTGAATTTGTTGGTGTTTTTAAATGTTGAGGTTGTTGTTGAATTTGTTGGTATTTTTCAATGTTGAGGTTGTTGTTGTTTTTCAATGTTGAGGTTGTTGTTGAATTTGTTGGTGTTTTTCAATATTTAGGTTGTTAATTGTTTTTCAATGTTGAGGTTGTTGTTGAATTTGTTGGTGTTTTTCAATTTCGAGGTTGTTGGTGAATTTGTTGGTGTTTTTCAATGTTGAAGTTGTTGTTGAATTTGTAGGTGTTTTTCAATGTTGAGGTTGTTGTTGTTTTTCAATGTTGAGGTTGTTGTTGAATTTGTTGGTGTTTTTCAATGTTGAGGTTGTTGTTGTTTTTCAATGCTGAGGTAGTTGTTGAATTTGTTGGTGTTTTTCAATGTTGAGGTTGTTGTTGAATTTGTTGGTGTTTTTCAATTTCGAGGTTGTTGTTGTTTTTCTATGTTGAGGTTGTTGTTGAATTTGTTGGTGTTTTTCAATGTTGAGGTTGTTGTTGTTTTTCAATGTTGAGGTTCTGGTTGAATTTGTTGGTGTTATTCAATGTTGAGGTTGTTGCTGTTTTTCAATGTTGAGGTTGTTGTTGAATTTGTTGGTGTTTTTCAATTTCGAGGTTGTTGTTGAATTTGTTGGTGTTTTTCAATGTTGAAGTTGTTGTTGAATTTGCTGGCGTTTTTCAATGCTGAGGTTGTTGTTGTTTTTCAATGTTGAGGTTGTTGTTGAATTTGTTGGTGTTTTTCAATTTTGAGGTTGTTGTTGTTTTTCAATGCTGAGGTTGTTGTTGAATTTGTTGTTGTTTTTCAATGTTGAGGTTGTTGAATTTGTTGGTGTTTTTCAATCTTGAGTTTGTTGTTGAATTTGTTGGTGTTTTTCAATGTTCAGGTTGTTGTTGAATTTGTTGGTGTTTTTCCATGTTGAGGTTGTTGTTGTTTTTCAATGTTGAGGTTGTTGTTGAGTTTGCTGGTGTTTTTCAATGTTGAGGTTGTTGTTGTTTTTCAATGTTGAGGTTGTTGTTGAATTTGTTGGTGTTTTTTCAATTTTGAGGTTGTTGGTGTTTTTCAAAGTTGAGGTTGTTGTTGTTTTTAAATGTTCAGGTTGTTGTTGAATTTGATGGTGTTTTTCAATGTTGAGGTTGTTGTTGAATTTGTTGGTGTTTTTCAATGTTGAGGTTGTTGTTGAATTTGTTGGTGTTTTTCAATGTTGAGGTTGTTGTTGTTTTTCAATGTTGAGGTTGTTGTTGAGTTTGTTGGTGTTTTTCAATGTTGAGGTTGTTGTTGAATTTGTTGGTGTTTCTCAATGTTGAGGTTGTTGTTGAATTTGTTGGTGTTTTTCAATGTTGAAGTTGTTGTTGTTTTTAAATGTTGGGCTTGTTGTCGAATTTGTTGGTGTTTTTCAATTTTGAGGATGTTGTTGTTTTTCAATGTTGAGGTTGTTGTTGTTTTTCAATGTTGAGGTTGTTGTTGAATTTGTTGGTGTTTTTAAATGTTGAGGTTGTTGTTGAATTTGTTGGTGTTTTTCAATGTTGAGGTTGTTGTTGTTTTTCAATGTTGAGGTTGTTGTTTAATTTGTTGGTGTTTTTCAATTTCGAGGTTGTTCTTGAATTTGTTGGTGTTTTTCAATTTTGAAGTTGTTGTTGAATTTGTTGGTGTTTTTCAATGTTGAGGTTGTTGTTGTTTTTCAATGTTGAGGTTGTTGTTGAATTTGTTGGTGTTTTTCAATGTTGAGGTTGTTGTTGTTTTTCAATGCTGAGGTTGTTGTTGAAATTGTTGGTGTTTTTCAACGTTGAGGTTGTTGTTGTTTTTCAATGCTGAGGTTCTTGTTGAATTTTTTGTTCTTTTTCAATGTTGAGGTTGTTGTTGAATTTGTTGGTGTTTTTCAAAGTTGAGGTTGTTGTTGTTTTTCAATGTTGAGGATGTTGTTGAATTTGTTGGTGTTTTTCAATGTTGAGGTTGTTGTTGTTTTTCAATGTTGAGGTTGTTGTTGAATTTGTTGGTGTTTTTCAATGTTGAAGTTGTTGTTGAATTTGTTGGTGTTTTTCAATGTTGAGGTTGTTGTTGTTTTTCAATGTTGAGGTTGTTGTTGAATTTGTTGGTGTTTTTCAATGTTGAGTTTGTTGTTGTTTTTCAATGTTGAGGTTGTTGTTGAATTTGTTGGTGTTTTTCAATTTTGAGGTTGTTGTTGTTTTTCAATGTTGAGGTTGTTGTTGAATTTGTTGGTGTTTTTCAATGTTGAAGTTTTTGTTGAATTTGTTGGTGTTTTTCAATGTTGAGGTTGTTGTTGTTTTTCAATGTTGAGGTTGTTGTTGAATTTGTTGCTGTTTTTCAACGTTGAGGTTGTTGTTGTTTTTTAATGCTGAGGTTGTTGTTGAATTTGTTGGTGTTTTTCAATGTTGAGGTTGTTGTTGAATTTGTTGGTGTTTTTCAATGTTGAGGTTGTTGTTGTTTTTCAATGTTGAGGTTGTTGTTGAATTTGTTGGTGTTTTTCAATGTTGAGGTTGTTGTTGTTTTTCAATGTTGAGGTTGTTGTTGAATTGGTTGGTGTTTTTCAATGTTGAAGTTGTTGATAAATTTGTTGTTGTTTTTCAATGTTGAGGTTGTTGTTGTTTTTCAATGTTGAGGTTGTTGTTGAATTTGTTGGTGTTTTTCAATGTTGAGTTTGCTGTTGTTTTTCAATGTTGAGGTTGTTGTTGAATTTGTTGGTGTTTTTCAATGTTGAGGTTGTTGTTGTTTTCAAATGTTGAGGTTGTTGTTGAATTTGTTGGTGTTTTTCAATTTTGAGGTTGTTGGTGTTTTTAAATGTTGAGGTTGTTGTTGAATTTGTTGGTGTTTTTCAATGTTGAGGTTGTTGTTGATATTGTTGGTGTTTTTCAATGTTGAGGTTGTTGTTGTTTTTCAATGTTGAGGTTGTTGTTGAGTTTGCTCGTGTTTTTCAATGTTGAGGTTGTTCTTGAATTTGTTGGTGTTTTTCAATGTTGAGGTTGTTGTTGAATTTGTTGGTGTTTTTCAATGTTGAGGTTGTTGTTGTTTTTAAATGTTGGCGTTGTTGTTGAACTTCTTGGTGTTTTTCAATTTGGAGGATATTGTTGTTTTTCATTGTTGAGGTTGTTGTTGAATTTGTTGGTGTTTTTCAATGTTGAGGTTGTTGTTGTTTTTCAATGCTGAGGTTGTTGTTGAATTTGTTGGTGTTTTTCAATGTTGAGGTTGTTGTTGAATTTGTTGGTGTTTTTCAATGTTGAGGTGCTTGTTGTTTTTCAATGTTGAGGTTGTTGTTGAATTTGCTGGTGTTTTTCAATTTCGAGGTTGTTGTTGAATTTGTTGGTGTTTTTCAATGTTGAAGTTTTTGTTGAAATTGTTGGTGTTTTTCAATGTTGAGGTTGTGGTTGAATTTGTTGGTGTTTTTCCATGTTGAGGTTGTTGTTGTTTTTCAATGTTGAGGTTGTTGTTGAGTTTGCTGGTGTTTTTCAATGTTGAGGTTGTTGTTGAATTTGTTGGTGTTTTTCAATGTTGAGGTTGTTGTTGTTTTTCAATGTTGAGGTTGTTGTTGAATTTGTTGGTGTTTTTCAATGTTGAGGTTGTTGTTGTTTTTCAATGTTGAGGTTGTTGTTGAATTTGTTGGTGTTTTTCAATGTTGAAGTTTTTGTTGAATTTGTTGGTGTTTTTCAATGTTGAGGTTGTTGTTGTTTTTCAATGTTGAGGTGGTTGTTGAATTTGTTGGTGTTTTTCAACGTTGAGGTTGTTGTTGTTTTTTAATGCTGAGGTTGTTGTTGAATTTGTTGGTGTTTTTCAATGTTGAGGTTGTTGTTGAATTTGTTGGTGTTTTTCAATGTTGAGGTTGTTCTTGAATTTGTTGGTGTTTTTCAATGTTGAGGTTGTTGTTGAATTTGTTGGTGTTTTTCAATGTTGAGGTTGTTGTTGTTTTTAAATGTTGGGGTTGTTGTTGAATTTCTTGGTGTTTTTCAATTTTGAGGATATTGTTGTTTTTCATTGTTGAGGTTGTTGTTGAATTTGTTGGTGTTTTTCAATGTTGAGGTTGTTGTTGAATTTGTTGGTCTTTTTCCATGTTGAGGTGCTTGTTGTTTTTCAATGTTGAGGTTGTTGTTGAATTTGCTGGTGTTTTTCAATTTCGAGGTTGTTGTTGAATTTGTTGGAGTTTTTCAACGTTGAAGTTTTTGTTGAATTTGTTGGTGTTTTTCAATGTTGAGGTTGTTGTTGTTTTTCAATGTTGAGGTTGTTGTTGAAATTGTGGGTGTTTTTCAATGTTGAGGTTGTTGTTGTTTTTCAATGCTGAGGTTCTTGTTGAATTTTTTGTTCTTTTTCAATGTTGAGGTTGTTGTTGAATTTGTTGGTGTTTTTCAATGTTGAGGTTGTTGTTGTTTTTCAATGTTGAGGATGTTGTTGAATTTGTTGGTGTTTTTCAATGTTGAGGTTGTTGTTGTTTTTCAATGTTGAGGTTGTTGTTGAATTTGTTGGTGTTTTTCAATGTTGAAGTTGTTGTTGAATTTGTTGGTGTTTTTCAATGTTGAGGTTGTTGTTGTTTTTCAATGTTGAGGTTGTTGTTGAATTTGTTGGTGTTTTTCAATGTTGAGTTTGTTGTTCTTTTTCAATGTTGAGGTTGTTGTTGAATTTGTTGGTGTTTTTCAATGTTGAGGTTGTTGTTGTTTTTCAATGTTGAGGTTGTTGTTGAATTTGTTGGTGTTTTTCAATGTGAAGTTTTTGTTGAATTTGTTGGTGTTTTTCAATGTTGAGGTTGTTGTTGTTTTTCAATGTTGAGGTTGTTGTTGAATTTGTTGGTGTTTTTCAACGTTGAGGTTGTTGTTGTTTTTTAATGCTGAGGTTGTTGTTGAATTTGTTGGTGTTTTTCAATTTTGAGGTTGTTGTTGTTTTTCAATGCTGAGGTTGTTGTTGAATTTGTTGTTGTTTTTCAATGTTGAGGTTGTTGAATTTGTTGGTGTTTTTCAATCTTGAGTTTGTTGTTGAATTTGTTGGTGTTTTTCAATGTTGAGGTTGTTGTTGAATTTGTTGGTGTTTTTCCATGTTGAGGTTGTTGTTGTTTTTCAATGTTGAGGTTGTTGTTGAGTTTGCTGGTGTTTTTCAATGTTGAGGTTGTTGTTGTTTTTCAATGTTGAGGTTGTTGTTGAATTTGTTGGTGTTTTTTCAATTTTGAGGTTGTTGGTGTTTTTCAAAGTTGAGGTTGTTGTTGTTTTTAAATGTTCAGGTTGTTGTTGAATTTGATGGTGTTTTTCAATGTTGAGGTTGTTGTTGAATTTGTTGGTGTTTTTCAATGTTGAGGTTGTTGTTGAATTTGTTGGTGTTTTTCAATGTTGAGGTTGTTGTTGAGTTTGTTGGTGTTTTTCAATGTTGAGGTTGTTGTTGAATTTGTTGGTGTTTTTCAATGTTGAGGTTGTTGTTGAATTTGTTGGTGTTTTTCAATGTTGAAGTTGTTGTTGTTTTTAAATGTTGGGCTTGTTGTCGAATTTGTTGGTGTTTTTCAATTTTGAGGATGTTGTTGTTTTTCAATGTTGAGGTTGTTGTTGTTTTTCAATGTTGAGGTTGTTGTTGAATTTGTTGGTGTTTTTAAATGTTGAGGTTGTTGTTGAATTTGTTGGTGTTTTTAAATGTTGAGGTTGTTGTTGTTTTTCAATGTTGAGGTTGTTGTTTAATTTGTTGGTGTTTTTCAATTTCGAGGTTGTTCTTGAATTTGTTGGTGTTTTTCAATTTTGAAGTTGTTGTTGAATTTGTTGGTGTTTTTCAATGTTGAGGTTGTTGTTGTTTTTCAATGTTGAGGTTGTTGTTGAATTTGTTGGTGTTTTTCAATGTTCAGGTTGTTGTTGTTTTTCAATGCTGAGGTTGTTGCTGAATTTGTTGGTGTTTTTCAATGTTGAGGTTGTTGTTGAATTTGTTGGTGTTTTTCAATGTTGAGGTGCTTGTTGTTTTTCAATGTTGAGGTTGTTGTTGAATTTGCTGGTGTTTTTCAATTTCGAGGTTGTTGTTGAATTTGTTGGTGTTTTTCAATGTTGAAGTTTTTGTTGAATTTGTTGGTGTTTTTCAATGTTGAGGTTGTTGTTGTTTTTCAATGTTGAGGTTGTTGTTGAATTTGTTGCTGCTTTTCAACGTTGAGGTTGTTGTTGTTTTTTAATGCTGAGGTTGTTGTTGAATTTGTTGGTGTTTTTCAATGTTGAGGTTGTTGTTGAATTTGTTGGTGTTTTTCAATGTTGAGGTTGTTGTTGTTTTTCAATGTTGAGGTTGTTGTTGAATTTGTTGGTGTTTTTCAATGTTGAGGTTGTTGTTGTTTTTCAATGTTGAGGTTGTTGTTGAATTGGTTGGTGTTTTTCAATGTTGAAGTTGTTGATAAATTTGTTGGTGTTTTTCAATGTTGAGGTTGTTGTTGTTTTTCAATGTTGAGGTTGTTGTTGAATTTGTTGGTGTTTTTCAATGTTGAGTTTGTTGTTGTTTTTCAATGTTGAGGTTGTTGTTGAATTTGTTGGTGTTTTTCAATGTTGAGGTTGTTGTTGTTTTCAAATGTTGAGGTTGTTGTTGAATTTGTTGGTGTTTTTCAATTTTGAGGTTGTTGGTGTTTTTAAATGTTGAGGTTGCTGTTGAATTTGTTGGTGTTTTTCAATGTTGAGGTTGTTGTTGATATTGTTGGTGTTTTTCAATGTTGAGGTTGTTGTTGTTTTTCAATGTTGAGGTTGTTGTTGAGTTTGTTCGTCTTTTTCAATGTTGAGGTTGTTCTTGAATTTGTTGGTGTTTTTCAATGTTGAGGTTGCTGTTGAATTTGTTGGTGTTTTTCAATGTTGAGGTTGTTGTTGTTTTTAAATGTTGGGGTTGTTGTTGAATTTCTTGGTGTTTTTCAATTTGGAGGATATTGTTGTTTTTCATTGTTGAGGTTGTTGTTGAATTTGTTGGTGTTTTTCAATGTTGAGGTTGTTGTTGTTTTTCAATGCTGAGGTTGTTGTTGAATTTGTTGGTGTTTTTCAATGTTGAGGTTGTTGTTGAATTTGTTGGTGTTTTTCAATGTTGAGGTGCTTGTTGTTTTTCAATGTTGAGGTTGTTGTTGAATTTGCTGGTGTTTTTCAATTTCGAGGTTGTTGTTGAATTTGTTGGTGTTTTTCAATGTTGAAGTTTTTGTTGAATTTGTTGGTGTTTTTCAATGTTGAGGTTGTTGTTGTTTTTCAATGTTGAGGTTGTTGTTGAAATTGTTGGTGTTTTTCAACATTGAGGTTGTTGTTGTTTTTCAATGCTGAGGTTCTTGTTGAATTTTTTGTTCTTTTTCAATGTTGAGGTTGTTGTTGAATTTGTTGGTGTTTTTCAATGTTGAGCTTGTTGTTGTTTTTCAATGTTGAGGATGTTGTTGAATTTGTTGGTGTTTTTCAATGTTGAGGTTGTTGTTGAATTTGTTGGTGTTTTTCAATGTTGAAGTGGTTGTTGAATTTGTTGGTGTTTTTCAATGTTGAGGTTGTTGTTGTTTTTCAATGTTGAGGTTGTTGTTGAATTTGTTGGTGTTTTTCAATGTTGAGTTTGTTGTTGTTTTTCAATGTTGAGGTTGTTGTTGAATTTGTTGGTGTTTTTCAATGTTGAGGTTGTTGTTGTTTTTCAATGTTGAGGTTGTTGTTGAATTTGTTGGTGTTTTTCAATGTTGAAGTTTTTGTTGAATTTGTTGGTGTTTTTCAATGTTGAGGTTGTTGTTGTTTTTCAATGTTGAGGTGGTTGTTGAATTTGTTGGTGTTTTTCAACGTTGAGGTTGTTGTTGTTTTTTAATGCTGAGGTTGTTGTTGAATTTGTTGGTGTTTTTCAATGTTGAGGTTGTTGTTGAATTTGTTGGTGTTTTTCAATGTTGAGGTTGTTCCTAAATTTGTTGGTGTTTTTCAATGTTGAGGTTGTTGTTGAATTTGTTGGTGTTTTTCAATGTTGAGGTTGTTGTTGTTTTTAAATGTTGGGGTTGTTGTTGAATTTCTTGGTGTTTTTCAATTTTGAGGATATTGTTGTTTTTCATTGTTGAGGATGTTGTTGAATTTGTTGGTGTTTTTCAATGTTGAGGTTGTTGTTGTTTTTCAATGCTGAGGTTGTTGTTGAATTTGTTGGTGTTTTTCAATGTTGAGGTTGTTGTTGAATTTGTTGGTCTTTTTCAATGTTGAGGTGCTTGTTGTTTTTCAATGTTGAGGTTGTTGTTTAATTTGCTGGTGTTTTTCAATTTCGAGGTTGTTGTTGAATTTGTTGGTGTTTTTCAATGTTGAAGTTTTTGTTGAATTTGTTGGTGTTTTTCAATGTTGAGGTTGTTGTTGTTTTTCAATGTTGAGGTTGTTGTTGAAATTGTTGGTGTTTTTCAACGTTGAGGTTGTTGTTGTTTTTCAATGCTGAGGTTCTTGTTGAATTTTTTGTTCTTTTTCAATGTTGAGGTTGTTGTTGAATTTGTTGGTGTTTTTCAATGTTGAGGTTGTTGTTGTTTTTCAATGTTGAGGATGTTGTTGAATTTGTTGGTGTTTTTCAATGTTGAGGTTGTTGTTGTTTTTCAATGTTGAGGTTGTTGTTGAATTTGTTGCTGTTTTTCAATGTTGAAGTTGTTGTTGAATTTGTTGGTGTTTTTCAATGTTGAGGTTGTTGTTGTTTTTCAATGTTGAGGTTGTTGTTGAATTTGTTGGTGTTTTTCAATGTTGAGTTTGTTGTTGTTTTTCAATGTTGAGGTTGTTGTTGAATTTGTTGGTGTTTTTCAATGTTGAGGTTGTTGTTGTTTTTCAATGTTGAGGTTGTTGTTGAATTTGTTGGTGTTTTTCAATGTTGAGGTTGTTGTTGAATTTGTTGGTGTTTTTCAATGTTGAGGTTGTTGTTGTTTTTCAATGTTGAGGTTGTTGTTGAGTTTGTTGGTGTTTTTCAATGTTGAGGTTGTTGTTGAATTTGTTGGTGTTTTTCAATGTTGAGGTTGTTGTTGAATTTGTTGGTGTTTTTCAATGTTGAAGTTGTTGTTGTTTTTAAATGTTGGGCTTGTTGTCGAATTTGTTGGTGTTTTTCAATTTTGAGGATGTTGTTGTTTTTCAATGTTGAGGTTGTTGTTGTTTTTCAATGTTGAGGTTGTTGTTGAATTTGTTGGTGTTTTTAAATGTTGAGGTTGTTGTTGAATTTGTTGGTGTTTTTAAATGTTGAGGTTGTTGTTGTTTTTCAATGTTGAGGTTGTTGTTTAATTTGTTGGTGTTTTTCAATTTCGAGGTTGTTCTTGAATTTGTTGGTGTTTTTCAATTTTGAAGTTGTTGTTGAATTTGTTGGTGTTTTTCAATGTTGAGGTTGTTGTTGTTTTTCAATGTTGAGGTTGTTGTTGAATTTGTTGGTGTTTTTCAATGTTGAGGTTGTTGTTGTTTTTCAATGCTGAGGTTGTTGCTGAATTTGTTGGTGTTTTTCAATGTTGAGGTTGTTGTTGAATTTGCTGGTGTTTTTCAATGTTGAGGTGCTTGTTGTTTTTCAATGTTGAGGTTGTTGTTGAATTTGCTGGTGTTTTTCAATTTCGAGGTTGTTGTTGAATTTGTTGGTGTTTTTCAATGTTGAAGTTTTTGTTGAATTTGTTGGTGTTTTTCAATGTTGAGGTTGTTGTTGTTTCTCAATGTTGAGGTTGTTGTTGAATTTGTTGCTGCTTTTCAACGTTGAGGTTGTTGTTGTTTTTTAATGCTGAGGTTGTTGTTGAATTTGTTGGTGTTTTTCAATGTTGAGGTTGTTGTTGAATTTGTTGGTGTTTTTCAATGTTGAGGTTGTTGTTGTTTTTCAATGTTGAGGTTGTTGTTGAATTTCTTGGTGTTTTTCAATGTTGAGGTTGTTGTTGTTTTTCAATGTTGAGGTTGTTGTTGAATTGGTTGGTGTTTTTCAATGTTGAAGTTGTTGATAAATTTGTTGGTGTTTTTCAATGTTGAGGTTGTTGTTGTTTTTCAATGTTGAGGTTGTTGTTGAATTTGTTGGTGTTTTTCAATGTTGAGTTTGTTGTTGTTTTTCAATGTTGAGGTTGTTGTTGAATTTGTTGGTGTTTTTCAATGTTGAGGTTGTTGTTGTTTTCAAATGTTGAGGTTGTTGTTGAATTTGTTGGTGTTTTTCAATTTTGAGGTTGTTGGTGTTTTTAAATGTTGAGGTTGCTGTTGAATTTGTTGGTGTTTTTCAATGTTGAGGTTGTTGTTGATATTGTTGGTGTTTTTCAATGTTGAGGTTGTTGTTGTTTTTCAATGTTGAGGTTGTTGTTGAGTTTGTTCGTCTTTTTCAATGTTGAGGTTGTTCTTGAATTTGTTGGTGTTTTTCAATGTTGAGGTTGCTGTTGAATTTGTTGGTGTTTTTCAATGTTGAGGTTGTTGTTGTTTTTAAATGTTGGGGTTGTTGTTGAATTTCTTGGTGTTTTTCAATTTGGAGGATATTGTTGTTTTTCATTGTTGAGGTTGTTGTTGAATTTGTTGGTGTTTTTCAATGTTGAGGTTGTTGTTGTTTTTCAATGCTGAGGTTGTTGTTGAATTTGTTGGTGTTTTTCAATGTTGAGGTTGTTGTTGAATTTGTTGGTGTTTTTCAATGTTGAGGTGCTTGTTGTTTTTCAATGTTGAGGTTGTTGTTGAATTTGCTGGTGTTTTTCAATGTTGAAGTTTTTGTTGAATTTGTTGGTGTTTTTCAATGTTGAGGTTGTTGTTGTTTTTCAATGTTGAGGTTGTTGTTGAAATTGTTGGTGTTTTTCAACATTGAGGTTGTTGTTGTTTTTCAATGCTGAGGTTCTTGTTGAATTTTTTGTTCTTTTTCAATGTTGAGGTTGTTGTTGAATTTGTTGGTGTTTTTCAATGTTGAGCTTGTTGTTGTTTTTCAATGTTGAGGATGTTGTTGAATTTGTTGGTGTTTTTCAATGTTGAGGTTGTTGTTGTTTTTCAATGTTGAGGTTGTTGTTGAATTTGTTGGTGTTTTTCAATGTTGAAGTGGTTGTTGAATTTGTTGGTGTTTTTCAATGTTGAGGTTGTTGTTGTTTTTCAATGTTGAGGTTGTTGTTGAATTTGTTGGTGTTTTTCAATGTTGAGTTTGTTGTTGTTTTTCAATGTTGAGGTTGTTGTTGAATTTGTTGGTGTTTTTCAATGTTGAGGTTGTTGTTGTTTTTCAATGTTGAGGTTGTTGTTGAATTTGTTGGTGTTTTTCAATGTTGAAGTTTTTGTTGAATTTGTTGGTGTTTTTCAATGTTGAGGTTGTTGTTGTTTTTCAATGTTGAGGTGGTTGTTGAATTTGTTGGTGTTTTTCAACGTTGAGGTTGTTGTTGTTTTTTAATGCTGAGGTTGTTGTTGAATTTGTTGGTGTTTTTCAATGTTGAGGTTGTTGTTGAATTTGTTGGTGTTTTTCAATGTTGAGGTTGTTCCTAAATTTGTTGGTGTTTTTCAATGTTGAGGTTGTTGTTGAATTTGTTGGTGTTTTTCAATGTTGAGGTTGTTGTTGTTTTTAAATGTTGGGGTTGTTGTTGAATTTCTTGGTGTTTTTCAATTTTGAGGATATTGTTGTTTTTCATTGTTGAGGATGTTGTTGAATTTGTTGGTGTTTTTCAATGTTGAGGTTGTTGTTGTTTTTCAATGCTGAGGTTGTTGTTGAATTTGTTGGTGTTTTTCAATGTTGAGGTTGTTGTTGAATTTGTTGGTCTTTTTCAATGTTGAGGTGCTTGTTGTTTTTCAATGTTGAGGTTGTTGTTTAATTTGCTGGTGTTTTTCAATTTCGAGGTTGTTGTTGAATTTGTTGGTGTTTTTCAATGTTGAAGTTTTTGTTGAATTTGTTGGTGTTTTTCAATGTTGAGGTTGTTGTTGTTTTTCAATGTTGAGGTTGTTGTTGAAATTGTTGGTGTTTTTCAACGTTGAGGTTGTTGTTGTTTTTCAATGCTGAGGTTCTTGTTGAATTTTTTGTTCTTTTTCAATGTTGAGGTTGTTGTTGAATTTGTTGGTGTTTTTCAATGTTGAGGTTGTTGTTGTTTTTCAATGTTGAGGATGTTGTTGAATTTGTTGGTGTTTTTCAATGTTGAGGTTGTTGTTGTTTTTCAATGTTGAGGTTGTTGTTGAATTTGTTGGTGTTTTTCAATGTTGAAGTTGTTGTTGAATTTGTTGGTGTTTTTCAATGTTGAGGTTGTTGTTGTTTTTCAATGTTGAGGTTGTTGTTGAATTTGTTGGTGTTTTTCAATGTTGAGTTTGTTGTTGTTTTTCAATGTTGAGGTTGTTGTTGAATTTGTTGGTGTTTTTCAATGTTGAGGTTGTTGTTGTTTTTCAATGTTGAGGTTGTTGTTGAATTTGTTGGTGTTTTTCAATGTTGAAGTTTTTGTTGAATTTTTTGGTGTTTTTCACTGTTGAGGTTGTTGTTGTTTTTCAATGTTGAGGTTGTTGTTGAATTTGTTGGTGTTTTTCAACGTTGAGGTTGTTGTTGTTTTTTAATGCTGAGGTTGTTGTTGAATTTGTTGGTGTTTTTCAATGTTGAGGTTGTTGTTGAATTTGTTGGTGTTTTTCAATGTTGAGGTTGTAGTTGTTTTTCAATGCTGAGGTTGTTGTTGAATTTGTTGGTGTTTTTCAATGTTGAGGTTGTTGTTGTTTTTCAATGTTGAGGTTATTGTTGAATTGGTTGGTGTTTTTCAATGTTGAAGTTGTTGATGAATTTGTTGGTGTTTTTCAATGTTGAGGTTGTTGTTGTTTTTCAATGTTGAGGTAGTTGTTGAATTTGTTGGTGTTTTTCAATGTTGAGTTTGTTGTTGTTTTTCAATGTTGAGGTTGTTGTTGAATTTGTTGGTGTTTTTCAATGTTGAGGTTGTTGTTGTTTTTCAATGTTGAGGTTGTTGTTGAATTTGTTGGTGTTTTTCAATGTTGAGGTTGTTGTTGATATTGTTGGTGTTTTTCAATGTTGAGGTTGTTGTTGTTTTTCAATGTTGAGGTTGTTGTTGAGTTTGTTCGTGTTTTTCAATGTTTAGGTTGTTCTTGAATTTGTTGGTGTTTTTCAATGTTGAGGTTGTTGTTGAATTTGTTGGTGTTTTTCAATGTTGAGGTTGTTGTTGTTTTTAAATGTTGGGGTTGTTGTTGAATTTCTTGGTGTTTTTCAATTTTGAGGATATTGCTGTTTTTCATTGTTGAGGTTGTTGTTGAATTTGTTGGTGTTTTTCCATGATGAGGTTGTTGTTGTTGTTCAAAGTTGAGGTTGTTGTTGAATTTGTTCGTGTTTTTCAATGTCAGGGTTGTTGTTGAATTTGTTGGTGTTTTTCAATGTTGAATTTTTTGTTGAATTTGTTGGTATTTTTCAGTGTTGAGGTTGTTGTTTTTCAATGTTGAGGTTGTTGTTGAATTTGTTGGCGTTTTTAAATGTTGAGGTTGTTGTTGAATTAGTTGGTGTTTTCAATGTTGAGGTAGTTGTTGAATTTGTTGGTGTTTTTAAATGTTGAGGTTGTTGTTGAATTTGCTCGTGTTTTGCAATGTTGAGGCTGTTGTTGTTTTTCAATGTTGAGGTTGTTGTTGAACTGGTTGGTGTTTTTCAATGTTGAGGTTGTTGTTGTTTTTCAATGTTGAGGTTGTTGTTGTATTTGTTGGTGTTTTTCAATTTCGAGGTTGTTGTTGAATTTGTTGGTGTTTTTCAATGTTGAAGTTGTTGTTGAATTTGTTGGTGTTTTTCAATGTTGAGGTTGTTGTTGTTTTTCAATGTTGATTTTGTCGTTGAATTTGGTGGTGTTTTTCAATGTTGAGGTTGTTGGTGTTTTTCAATGCTGAGGTTGTTGTTGAATTTGTTCGTGTTTTTCAATGTTGAGGTTGTTGTTGAATTTGTTGGTGTTTTTCAAAGTTGAGGTTGCTGTTGTTTTTCAATGTTGAGGTTGTTTTTGAATTTGTTGGTGTTTTTCAATGTGTAGGTTGCTGTTGTTTTTCAATGTTGAGGTTGTTGTTGAATTTGTTGGTGTTTTACAATGTTGAGGTTGTTGTTGAATTTGTTGGTGTTTTTCAATGTTGAGGTTGTTGTTGTTTTTCAATGTTGAGGTTGTTGTTGAATTTGTTGGTGTTTTTCAATGTTGAGGTTGTTGGTGTTTTTAAATGTTGAGGTTGTTGTTGAATTTGTTGGTGTTTTTCAATGTTGAGGTTGTTGTTGATATTGTTGGTGTTCTTCAATGTTGAGGTTGTTGTTGTTTTTCAATGTTGAGGTTTTTGTTGAGTTTGTTGGTGTTTTTCAATGTTGAGGTTGTTCTTGAATTTGTTGGTGTTTTTCAATGTTGAGGTTGTTGTTGAATTTGTTGGTGTTTTTCAATGTTGAGGTTGTTGTTGTTTTTAAATGTTGGGGTTGTTGTTGAATTTCTTGGTGTTTTTCAATTTTGAGGATATTGTTGTTTTTCATTGCTGAGGTTGTTGTTGAATTTGTTGGTGTTTTTCCATGACGAGGTTGTTGTTGTTTTTCAAAGTTGAGGTTGTTGTTGAATTTGTTCGTGTTTTTCAATGTCAGGGTTGTTGTTGAATTTGTTGGTGTTTTTCAATGTTGAATTTTTTGTTGAATTTGTTGGTGTTTTTCAGTGTTGAGGTTGTTGTTTTTCAATGTTGAGGTTGTTGTTGAATTTGTTGTCGTTTTTAAATGTTGAGGTTGTTGTTGAATTTGTTGGTGTTTTCAATGTTGAGGTTGTTGTTGAATTTGTTGGTGTTTTTAAATGTTGAGGTTGTTGTTGAATTTGCTGGTGTTTTGCAATGTTGAGGCTGTTGTTGTTTTTCAATGTTGAGGTTGTTGTTGAATTTGTTGGTGTTTTTCAATGTTGAGGTTGTTGTTGTTTTTCAATGTTGAGGTTGTTGTTGTATTTGTTGGTGTTTTTCAATTTCGAGGTTGTTGTTGAATTTGTTGGTGTTTTTCAATGTTGAAGTTGTTGTTGGATTTGTTGGTGTTTTTCAATGTTGAGGTTGTTGTTGTTTTTCAATGTTGAGGTTGTTGTTGAATTTTTTGGCGTTTTTCAATGTTGAGGTTGTTGGTGTTTTTAAATGCTGAGGTTGTTGTTGAATTTGTTGGTGTTTTTCAATGTTGAGGTTGTTGTTGAATTTGTTGGTGTTTTTCAAAGTTGAGGTTGCTGTTGTTTTTCAATGTTGAGGTTTTTGTTGAATTTGTTGGTGTTTTTCAATGTTTAGGTTGTTGTTGTTTTTCAATGTTGAGGTTGTTGTTGAATTTGTTGGTGTTTTTCAATGTTGAGGTTGTTGTTGAATTTGTTGGTGTTTTTCAATGTTGAGGTTGTTGTTGTTTTTCAATGTTGAGGTTGTTGTTGAATTTGTTGGTGTTTTTCAATGTTGCGTTTGTTGTTGTTTTTCAATGTTGAGGTTGTTGTTGAATTTTTTGGTGTTTTTCAATGTTGAGGTTGTTGTTGTTTTTCAATGTTGAGGTTGTTGTTGAATTTGTTGGTGTTTTTCAATGTTGAGGTTGTTGTTGTTTTTCAATGCTGAGGTTGTTGTTGAATTTGTTGGTGTTTTTCAATGTTGAGGTTGTTGTTGAATTTGTTGGTCTTTTTCAATGTTGAGGTGCTTGTTGTTTTTCAATGTTGAGGTTGTTGTTTAATTTGCTGGTGTTTTTCAATTTCGAGGTTGTTGTTGAATTTGTTGGTGTTTTTCAATGTTGAAGTTTTTGTTGAATTTGTTGGTGTTTTTCAATGTTGAGGTTGTTGTTGTTTTTCAATGTTGAGGATGTTGTTGAATTTGTTGGTGTTTTTCAATGTTGAGGTTGTTGTTGTTTTTCAATGTTGAGGTTGTTGTTGAATTTGTTGGTGTTTTTCAATGTTGAAGTTGTTGTTGAATTTGTTGGTGTTTTTCAATGTTGAGGTTGTTGTTGTTTTTCAATGTTGAGGTTGTTGTTGAATTTGTTGGTGTTTTTCAATGTTGAGTTTGTTGTTGTTTTTCAATGTTGAGGTTGTTGTTGAATTTGTTGGTGTTTTTCAATGTTGAGGTTGTTGTTGTTTTTCAATGTTGAGGTTGTTGTTGAATTTGTTGGTGTTTTTCAATGTTGAAGTTTTTGTTGAATTTTTTGGTGTTTTTCACTGTTGAGGTTGTTGTTGTTTTTCAATGTTGAGGTTGTTGTTGAATTTGTTGGTGTTTTTCAACGTTGAGGTTGTTGTTGTTTTTTAATGCTGAGGTTGTTGTTGAATTTGTTGGTGTTTTTCAATGTTGAGGTTGTTGTTGAATTTGTTGGTGTTTTTCAATGTTGAGGTTGTTGTTGTTTTTCAATGTTGAGGTTGTTGTTGAATTTGTTGGTGTTTTTCAATGTTGAGGTTGTTGTTGTTTTTCAATGTTGAGTTTATTGTTGAATTGGTTGGTGTTTTTCAATGTTGAAGTTGTTGATGAATTTGTTGGTGTTTTTCAATGTTGAGGTTGTTGTTGTTTTTCAATGTTGAGGTAGTTGTTGAATTTGTTGGTGTTTTTCAATGTTGAGTTTGTTGTTGTTTTTCAATGTTGAGGTTGTTGTTGAATTTGTTGGTGTTTTTCAATGTTGAGGTTGTTGTTGTTTTTCAATGTTGAGGTTGTTGTTGAATTTGTTGGTGTTTTTCAATGTTGAGGTTGTTGTTGATATTGTTGGTGTTTTTCAATGTTGAGGTTGTTGTTGTTTTTCAATGTTGAGGTTGTTGTTGAGTTTGTTCGTGTTTTTCAATGTTTAGGTTGTTCTTGAATTTGTTGGTGTTTTTCAATGTTGAGGTTGTTGTTGAATTTGTTGGTGTTTTTCAATGTTGAGGTTGTTGTTGTTTTTAAATGTTGGGGTTGTTGTTGAATTTCTTGGTGTTTTTCAATTTTGAGGATATTGCTGTTTTTCATTGTTGAGGTTGTTGTTGAATTTGTTGGTGTTTTTCCATGATGAGGTTGTTGTTGTTGTTCAAAGTTGAGGTTGTTGTTGAATTTGTTCGTGTTTTTCAATGTCAGGGTTGTTGTTGAATTTGTTGGTGTTTTTCAATGTTGAATTTTTTGTTGAATTTGTTGGTATTTTTCAGTGTTCAGGTTGTTGTTTTTCAATGTTGAGGTTGTTGTTGAATTTGTTGGCGTTTTTAAATGTTGAGGTTGTTGTTGAATTAGTTGGTGTTTTCAATGTTGAGGTAGTTGTTGAATTTGTTGGTGTTTTTAAATGTTGAGGTTGTTGTTGAATTTGCTCGTGTTTTGCAATGTTGAGGCTGTTGTTGTTTTTCAATGTTGAGGTTGTTGTTGAACTGGTTGGTGTTTTTCAATGTTGAGGTTGTTGTTGTTTTTCAATGTTGAGGTTGTTGTTGTATTTGTTGGTGTTTTTCAATTTCGAGGTTGTTGTTGAATTTGTTGGTGTTTTTCAATGTGGAAGTTGTTGTTGAATTTGTTGGTGTTTTTCAATGTTGAGGTTGTTGTTGTTTTTCAATGTTGATTTTGTCGTTGAATTTGGTGGTGTTTTTCAATGTTGAGGTTGTTGGTGTTTTTCAATGCTGAGGTTGTTGTTGAATTTGTTGGTGTTTTTCAATGTTGAGGTTGTTGTTGAATTTGTTGGTGTTTTTCAAAGTTGAGGTTGCTGTTGTTTTTCAATGTTGAGGTTGTTTTTGAATTTGTTGGTGTTTTTCAATGTGTAGGTTGCTGTTGTTTTTCAATGTTGAGGTTGTTGTTGAATTTGTTGGTGTTTTACAATGTTGAGGTTGTTGTTGAATTTGTTGGTGTTTTTCAATGTTGAGGTTGTTGTTGTTTTTCAATGTTGAGGTTGTTGTTGAATTTGTTGGTGTTTTTCAATGTTGAGGTTGTTGGTGTTTTTAAATGTTGAGGTTGTTGTTGAATTTGTTGGTGTTTTTCAATGTTGAGGTTGTTGTTGATATTGTTGGTGTTCTTCAATGTTGAGGTTGTTGTTGTTTTTCAATGTTGAGGTTTTTGTTGAGTTTGTTGGTGTTTTTCAATGTTGAGGTTGTTCTTGAATTTGTTGGTGTTTTTCAATGTTGAGGTTGTTGTTGAATTTGTTGGTGTTTTTCAATGTTGAGGTTGTTGTTGTTTTTAAATGTTGGGGTTGTTGTTGAATTTCTTGGTGTTTTTCAATTTTGAGGATATTGTTGTTTTTCATTGTTGAGGTTGTTGTTGAATTTGTTGGTGTTTTTCCATGATGAGGTTGTTGTTGTTTTTCAAAGTTGAGGTTGTTGTTGAATTTGTTCGTGTTTTTCAATGTCAGGGTTGTTGTTGAATTTGTTGGTGTTTTTCAATGTTTAATTTTTTGTTGAATTTGTTGGTGTTTTTCAGTGTTGAGGTTGTTGTTTTTCAATGTTGAGGTTGTTGTTGAATTTGTTGTCGTTTTTAAATGTTGAGGTTGTTGTTGAATTTGTTGGTGTTTTCAATGTTGAGGTTGTTGTTGAATTTGTTGGTGTTTTTAAATGTTGAGGTTGTTGTTGAATTTGCTGGTGTTTTGCAATGTTGAGGCTGTTGTTGTTTTTCAATGTTGAGGTTGTTGTTGAATTTGTTGGTGTTTTTCAATGTTGAGGTTGTTGTTGTTTTTCAATGTTGAGGTTGTTGTTGTATTTGTTGGTGTTTTTCAATTTCGAGGTTGTTGTTGAATTTGTTGGTGTTTTTCAATGTTGAAGTTGTTGTTGGATTTGTTGGTGTTTTTCAATGTTGAGGTTGTTGTTGTTTTTCAATGTTGAGGTTGTTGTTGAATTTTTTGGCGTTTTTCAATGTTGAGGTTGTTGGTGTTTTTAAATGCTGAGGTTGTTGTTGAATTTGTTGGTGTTTTTCAATGTTGAGGTTGTTGTTGAATTTGTTGGTGTTTTTCAAAGTTGAGGTTGCTGTTGTTTTTCAATGTTGAGGTTTTTGTTGAATTTGTTGGTGTTTTTCAATGTTTAGGTTGTTGTTGTTTTTCAATGTTGAGGTTGTTGTTGAATTTGTTGGTGTTTTTCAATGTTGAGGTTGTTGTTGAATTTGTTGGTGTTTTTCAATGTTGAGGTTGTTGTTGTTTTTCAATGTTGAGGTTGTTGTTGAATTTGTTGGTGTTTTTCAATGTTGCGTTTGTTGTTGTTTTTCAATGTTGAGGTTGTTGTTGAATTTTTTGGTGTTTTTCAATGTTGAGGTTGTTGTTGTTTTTCAATGTTGAGGTTGTTGTTGAATTTGTTGGTGTTTTTCAATGTTGAGGTTGTTGTTGTTTTTCAATGTTGAGGTTGTTGTTGAATTTGTTGGAGCTTTTCAATCTTGAGGTTGTTGTTGAATTTGTTGGTGTTTTTCAATGTTGAGGTTGTTGTTGTTTTTCAATGTTGAGGTTGTTGGTGTTTTTCAATGCTGAGGTTGTTGTTGAATTTGTTGGTGTTTTTCAATGTTGAGGTTGTTGTTGAATTTGTTGGTGTTTTTCAAAGTTGAGGTTGCTGTTGTTTTTCAATGTTGAGGTTGTTTTTGAATTTGTTGGTGTTTTTCAATGTTTAGGTTGTTGTTGTTTTTCAATGTTGAGGTTGTTGTTGAATTTGTTGGTGTTTTACAATGTTGAGGTTGTTGTTGAATTTGTTGGTGTTTTTCAATGTTGAGGTTGTTGTTGTTTTTCAATGTTGAGGTTGTTGTTGAATTTGTTGGTGTTTTTCAATGTTGAGGTTGTTGGTGTTTTAAAATGTTGAGGTTGTTGTTGAATTTGTTGGTGTTTTTCAATGTTGAGGTTGTTGTTGATATTGTTGTTGTTTTTCAATGTTGAGGTTGTTGTTGTTTTTCAATGTTGAGGTTTTTGTTGAGTTTGTTGGTGTTTTTCAATGTTGAGGTTGTTCTTGAATTTGTTGGTGTTTTTCAATGTTGAGGTTGTTGTTGAATTTTTTGGTGTTTTTCAATGTTGAGGTTGTTGTTGTTTTTAAATGTTGGTGTTGTTGTTGAATTTCTTGGTGTTTTTCAATTTTGAGGATATTGTTGTTTTTCATTGTTGAGGTTGTTGTTGAATTTGTTGGTGTTTTTCCATGATGAGGTTGTTGTTGTTTTTCAAAGTTGAGGTTGTTGTTAAATTTGTTCGTGTTTTTCAATGTCAGGGTTGTTGTTGAATTTGTTGGTGTTTTTCAATGTTGAATTTTTTGTTGAATTTGTTGGTGTTTTTCAGTGTTGAGGTTGTTGTTTTTCAATGTTGAGGTTGTTGTTGAATTTGTTGTCGTTTTTAAATGTTGAGGTTGTTGTTGAATTTGTTGGTGTTTTCAATGTTGAGGTTGTTGTTGAATTTGTTGGTGTTTTTAAATGTTGAGGTTGTTGTTGAATTTGCTGGTGTTTTGCAATGTTGAGTCTGTTGTTGTTTTTCAATGTTGAGGTTGTTGTTGTATTTGTTGGTGTTTTTCAATTTCGAGGTTGTTGTTGAATTTGTTGGTGTTTTTCAATGTTGAAGTTGTTGTTGGATTTGTTGGTGTTTTTCAATGTTGAGGTTGTTGTTGTTTTTCAATGTTGAGGTTGTTGTTGAATTTGTTGGTGTTTTTCAATGTTGAGGTTGTTGGTGTTTTTCAATGCTGAGGTTGTTGTTGAATTTGTTGGTGTTTTTCAATGTTGAGGTTGTTGTTGAATTTGTTGGTGTTTTTCAAAGTTGAGGTTGCTGTTGTTTTTCAATGTTGAGGTTGTTGTTGAATTTGTTGGTGTTTTTCAATGTTTAGGTTGTTGGTGTTTTTCAATGTTGAGGTTGTTGTTGAATTTGTTGGTGTTTTTCAATGTTGAGGTTGTTGTTGTTTTTCAATGTTGAGGTTGTTGTTGAATTTGTTGGTGTTTTTCAATGTTGTTTTTGTTGTTGTTTTTCAATGTTGAGGTTGTTGTTGAATTTTTTGGTGTTTTTCAATGTTGAGGTTGTTGTTGTTTTTCAATGTTGAGGTTGTTGTTGAATTTGTTGGTGTTTTTCAATGTTGAGGTTGTTGTTGTTTTTCAATGTTGAGGTTGTTGTTGAATTTGTTGGTGCTTTTCAATCTTGAGGTTGTTGTTGAATTTGTTGGTGTTTTTCAATGTTGAGGTTGTTGTTGTTTTTCAATGTTGAGGTTGTTGTTGAATTTGTTGGTGTTTTTCAATGTTGAGGTTGTTGGTGTTTTTAAATGTTGAGGTTGTTGTTGAATTTGTTGGTGTTTTTAAATGTTGAGGTTGTTGTTGATATCGTTGGTGTTTTTCAATGTTGAGGTTGTTGTTGTTTTTCAATGTTGAGGTTTTTGTTGAGTTTGTTGGTGTTTTTCAATGTTGAGGTTGTTCTTGAATTTGTTGGTGTTTTTCAATGTTGAGGTTGTTGTTGAATTTGTTGGTGTTTTTCAATGTTGAGGTTGTTGTTGTTTTTAAATGTTGGGGTTGTTGTTGAATTTCTTGGTGTTTTTCAATTTTGAGGATATTGTTGTTTTTCATTGTTGAGGTTGTTGTTGAATTTGTTGGTGTTTTTCCATGATGAGGTTGTTGTTGTTTTTCAAAGTTGAGGTTGTTGTTAAATTTGTTCGTGTTTTTCAATGTCAGGGTTGTTGTTGAATTTGTTGGTGTTTTTCAATGTTGAATTTTTTGTTGAATTTGTTGGTGTTTTTCAGTGTTGAGGTTGTTGTTTTTCAATGTTGAGGTTGTTGTTGAATTTGTTGTCGTTTTTAAATGTTGAGGTTGTTGTTGAATTTGCTGGTGTTTTGCAATGTTGAGGCTGTTGTTGTTTTTCAATGTTGAGGTTGTTGTTGTATTTGTTGGTGTTTTTAAATGTTGAGGTTGTTGTTGAATTTGCTGGTGTTTTGCAATGTTGAGGCTGTTGTTGTTTTTCAATGTTGAGGTTGTTGTTGTATTTGTTGGTGTTTTTCAATTTCGAGGTTGTTGTTGAATTTGTTGGTGTTTTTCAATGTTGAAGTTGTTGTTGGATTTGTTGGTGTTTTTCAATGTTGAGGTTGTTGTTGTTTTTCAATGTTGAGGTTGTTGTTGAATTTGTTGGTGTTTTTCAATGTTGAGGTTGTTGGTGTTTTTCAATGCTGAGGTTGTTGTTGAATTTGTTGGTGTTTTTCAATGTTGAGGTTGTTGTTGAATTTGTTGGTGTTTTTCAAAGTTGAGGTTGCTGTTGTTTTTCAATGTTGAGGTGGTTGTTGAATTTGTTGGTGTTTTTCAATGTTTAGGTTGTTGGTGTTTTTCAATGTTGAGGTTGTTGTTGAATTGTTTGGTGTTTTTCAATGTTGAGGTTGTTCCTAAATTTGTTGGTGTTTTTCAATGTTGAGGTTGTTGTTGAATTTGTTGGTGTTTTTCAATGTTGAGGTTGTTGTTGTTTTTAAATGTTGGGGTTGTTGTTGAATTTCTTGGTGTTTTTCAATTTTGAGGATATTGTTGTTTTTCATTGTTGAGGATGTTGTTGAATTTGTTGGTGTTTTTCAATGTTGAGGTTGTTGTTGTTTTTCAATGCTGAGGTTGTTGTTGAATTTGTTGGTGTTTTTCAATGTTGAGGTTGTTGTTGAATTTGTTGGTCTTTTTCAATGTTGAGGTGCTTGTTGTTTTTCAATGTTGAGGTTGTTGTTTAATTTGCTGGTGTTTTTCAATTTCGAGGTTGTTGTTGAATTTGTTGGTGTTTTTCAATGTTGAAGTTTTTGTTGAATTTGTTGGTGTTTTTCAATGTTGAGGTTGTTGTTGTTTTTCAATGTTGAGGTTGTTGTTGAAATTGTTGGTGTTTTTCAACGTTGAGGTTGTTGTTGTTTTTCAATGCTGAGGTTCTTGTTGAATTTTTTGTTCTTTTTCAATGTTGAGGTTGTTGTTGAATTTGTTGGTGTTTTTCAATGTTGAGGTTGTTGTTGTTTTTCAATGTTGAGGATGTTGTTGAATTTGTTGGTGTTTTTCAATGTTGAGGTTGTTGTTGTTTTTCAATGTTGAGGTTGTTGTTGAATTTGTTGGTGTTTTTCAATGTTGAAGTTGTTGTTGAATTTGTTGGTGTTTTTCAATGTTGAGGTTGTTGTTGTTTTTCAATGTTGAGGTTGTTGTTGAATTTGTTGGTGTTTTTCAATGTTGAGTTTGTTGTTGTTTTTCAATGTTGAGGTTGTTGTTGAATTTGTTGGTGTTTTTCAATGTTGAGGTTGTTGTTGTTTTTCAATGTTGAGGTTGTTGTTGAATTTGTTGGTGTTTTTCAATGTTGAAGTTTTTGTTGAATTTTTTGGTGTTTTTCACTGTTGAGGTTGTTGTTGTTTTTCAATGTTGAGGTTGTTGTTGAATTTGTTGGTGTTTTTCAACGTTGAGGTTGTTGTTGTTTTTCAATGTTGAGGTTGTTGTTGAATTTGTTGGTGTTTTTCAATGTTGAGGTTGTTGTTGTTTTTCAATGTTGAGGTTATTGTTGAATTGGTTGGTGTTTTTCAATGTTGAAGTTGTTGATGAATTTGTTGGTGTTTTTCAATGTTGAGGTTGTTGTTGTTTTTCAATGTTGAGGTAGTTGTTGAATTTGTTGGTGTTTTTCAATGTTGAGTTTGTTGTTGTTTTTCAATGTTGAGGTTGTTGTTGAATTTGTTGGTGTTTTTCAATGTTGAGGTTGTTGTTGTTTTTCAATGTTGAGGTTGTTGTTGAATTTGTTGGTGTTTTTCAATGTTGAGGTTGTTGTTGATATTGTTGGTGTTTTTCAATGTTGAGGTTGTTGTTGTTTTTCAATGTTGAGGTTGTTGTTGAGTTTGTTCGTGTTTTTCAATGTTTAGGTTGTTCTTGAATTTGTTGGTGTTTTTCAATGTTGAGGTTGTTGTTGAATTTGTTGGTGTTTTTCAATGTTGAGGTTGTTGTTGTTTTTAAATGTTGGGGTTGTTGTTGAATTTCTTGGTGTTTTTCAATTTTGAGGATATTGCTGTTTTTCATTGTTGAGGTTGTTGTTGAATTTGTTGGTGTTTTTCCATGATGAGGTTGTTGTTGTTGTTCAAAGTTGAGGTTGTTGTTGAATTTGTTCGTGTTTTTCAATGTCAGGGTTGTTGTTGAATTTGTTGGTGTTTTTCAATGTTTAATTTTTTGTTGAATTTGTTGGTATTTTTCAGTGTTGAGGTTGTTGTTTTTCAATGTTGAGGTTGTTGTTGAATTTGTTGGCGTTTTTAAATGTTGAGGTTGTTGTTGAATTAGTTGGTGTTTTCAATGTTGAGGTAGTTGTTGAATTTGTTGGTGTTTTTAAATGTTGAGGTTGTTGTTGAATTTGCTCGTGTTTTGCAATGTTGAGGCTGTTGTTGTTTTTCAATGTTGAGGTTGTTGTTGAACTGGTTGGTGTTTTTCAATGTTGAGGTTGTTGTTGTTTTTCAATGTTGAGGTTGTTGTTGTATTTGTTGGTGTTTTTCAATTTCGAGGTTGTTGTTGAATTTGTTGGTGTTTTTCAATGTTGAAGTTGTTGTTGAATTTGTTGGTGTTTTTCAATGTTGAGGTTGTTGTTGTTTTTCAATGTTGATTTTGTTGTTGAATTTGTTGGTGTTTTTCAATGTTGAGGTTGATGGTGTTTTTCAATGCTGAGGTTGTTGTTGAATTTGTTGGTGTTTTTCAATGTTGAGGTTGTTGTTGAATTTGTTGGTGTTTTTCAAAGTTGAGGTTGCTGTTGTTTTTCAATGTTGAGGTTGTTTTTGAATTTGTTGGTGTTTTTCAATGTGTAGGTTGCTGTTGTTTTTCAATGTTGAGGTTGTTGTTGAATTTGTTGGTGTTTTACAATGTTGAGGTTGTTGTTGAATTTGTTGGTGTTTTTCAATGTTGAGGTTGTTGTTGTTTTTCAATGTTGAGGTTGTTGTTGAATTTGTTGGTGTTTTTCAATGTTGAGGTGGTTGGTGTTTTTAAATGTTGAGGTTGTTGTTGAATTTGTTGGTGTTTTTCAATGTTGAGGTTGTTGTTGATATTGTTGGTGTTCTTCAATGTTGAGGTTGTTGTTGTTTTTCAATGTTGAGGTTTTTGTTGAGTTTGTTGGTGTTTTTCAATGTTGAGGTTGTTCTTGAATTTGTTGGTGTTTTTCAATGTTGAGGTTGTTGTTGAATTTGTTGGTGTTTTTCAATGTTGAGGTTGTTGTTGTTTTTAAATGTTGGGGTTGTTGTTGAATTTCTTGGTGTTTTTCAATTTTGAGGATATTGTTGTTTTTCATTGTTGAGGTTGTTGTTGAATTTGTTGGTGTTTTTCCATGATGAGGTTGTTGTTGTTTTTCAAAGTTGAGGTTGTTGTTGAATTTGTTCGTGTTTTTCAATGTCAGGGTTGTTGTTGAATTTGTTGGTGTTTTTCAATGTTGAATTTTTTGTTGAATTTGTTGGTGTTTTTCAGTGTTGAGGTTGTTGTTTTTCAATGTTGAGTTTGTTGTTGAATTTGTTGTCGTTTTTAAATGTTGAGGTTGTTGTTGAATTTGTTGGTGTTTTCAATGTTGAGGTTGTTGTTGAATTTGTTGGTGTTTTTAAATGTTGAGGTTGTTGTTGAATTTGCTGGTGTTTTGCAATGTTGAGGCTGTTGTTGTTTTTCAATGTTGAGGTTGTTGTTGAATTTGTTGGTGTTTTTCAATGTTGAGGTTGTTGTTGTTTTTCAATGTTGAGGTTGTTGTTGTATTTGTTGGTGTTTTTCAATTTCGAGGTTGTTGTTGAATTTGTTGGTGTTTTTCAATGTTGAAGTTGTTGTTGGATTTGTTGGTGTTTTTCAATGTTGAGGTTGTTGTTGTTTTTCAATGTTGAGGTTGTTGTTGAATTTTTTGGCGTTTTTCAATGTTGAGGTTGTTGGTGTTTTTAAATGCTGAGGTTGTTATTGAATTTGTTGGTGTTTTTCAATGTTGAGGTTGTTGTTGAATTTGTTGGTGTTTTTCAAAGTTGAGGTTGCTGTTGTTTTTCAATGTTGAGGTTTTTGTTGAATTTGTTGGTGTTTTTCAATGTTTAGGTTGTTGTTGTTTTTCAATGTTGAGGTTGTTGTTGAATTTGTTGGTGTTTTTCAATGTTGAGGTTGTTGTTGAATTTGTTGGTGTTTTTCAATGTTGAGGTTGTTGTTGTTTTTCAATGTTGAGGTTGTTGTTGAATTTGTTGGTGTTTTTCAATGTTGCGTTTGTTGTTGTTTTTCAATGTTGAGGTTGTTGTTGAATTTTTTGGTGTTTTTCAATGTTGAGGTTGTTGTTGTTTTTCAATGTTGAGGTTGTTGTTGAATTTGTTGGTGTTTTTCAATGTTGAGGTTGTTGTTGTTTTTCAATGTTGAGGTTGTTGTTGAATTTGTTGGAGCTTTTCAATCTTGAGGTTGTTGTTGAATTTGTTGGTGTTTTTCAATGTTGAGGTTGTTGTTGTTTTTCAATGTTGAGGTTGTTGGTGTTTTTCAATGCTGAGGTTGTTGTTGAATTTGTTGGTGTTTTTCAATGTTGAGGTTGTTGTTGAATTTGTTGGTGTTTTTCAAAGTTGAGGTTGCTGTTGTTTTTCAATGTTGAGGTTGTTTTTGAATTTGTTGGTGTTTTTCAATGTTTAGGTTGTTGTTGTTTTTCAATGTTGAGGTTGTTGTTGAATTTGTTGTTGTTTTTCAATGTTGAGGTTGTTGTTGAATTTGTTGGTGTTTTTCAATGTTTAGGTTGTTGTTGTTTTTCAATGTTGAGGTTGTTGTTGAATTTGTTGGTGTTTTTCAATGTTGAGGTTGTTGGTGTTTTAAAATGTTGAGGTTGTTGTTGAATTTGTTGGTGTTTTTCAATGTTGAGGTTGTTGTTGATATTGTTGTTGTTTTTCAATGTTGAGGTTGTTGTTGTTTTTCAATGTTGAGGTTTTTGTTGAGTTTGTTGGTGTTTTTCAATGTTGAGGTTGTTCTTGAATTTGTTGGTGTTTTTCAATGTTGAGGTTGTTGTTGAATTTGTTGGTGTTTTTCAATGTTGAGGTTGTTGTTGTTTTTAAATGTTGGGGTTGTTGTTGAATTTCTTGGTGTTTTTCAATTCTGAGGATATTGTTGTTTTTCATTGTTGAGGTTGTTGTTGAATTTGTTGGTGTTTTTCCATGATGAGGTTGTTGTTGTTTTTCAAAGTTGAGGTTGTTGTTAAATTTGTTCGTGTTTTTCAATGTCAGGGTTGTTGTTGAATTTGTTGGTGTTTTTCAATGTTGAATTTTTTGTTGAATTTGTTGGTGTTTTTCAGTGTTGAGGTTGTTGTTTTTCAATGTTGAGGTTGTTGTTGAATTTGTTGTCGTTTTTAAATGTTGAGGTTGTTGTTGAATTTGTTGGTGTTTTCAATGTTGAGGTTGTTGTTGAATTTGTTGGTGTTTTTAAATGTTGAGGTTGTTGTTGAATTTGCTGGTGTTTTGCAATGTTGAGTCTGTTGTTGTTTTTCAATGTTGAGGTTGTTGTTGTATTTGTTGGTGTTTTTCAATTTCGAGGTTGTTGTTGAATTTGTTGGTGTTTTTCAATGTTGAAGTTGTTGTTGGATTTGTTGGTGTTTTTCAATGTTGAGGTTGTTGTTGTTTTTCAATGTTGAGGTTGTTGTTGAATTTGTTGGTGTTTTTCAATGTTGAGGTTGTTGGTGTTTTTCAATGCTGAGGTTGTTGTTGAATTTGTTGGTGTTTTTCAATGTTGAGGTTGTTGTTGAATTTGTTGGTGTTTTTCAAAGTTGAGGTTGCTGTTGTTTTTCAATGTTGAGGTTGTTGTTGAATTTGTTGGTGTTTTTCAATGTTTAGGTTGTTGGTGTTTTTCAATGTTGAGGTTGTTGTTGAATTTGTTGGTGTTTTTCAATGTTGAGGTTGTTGTTGTTTTTCAATGTTGAGGTTGTTGTTGAATTTGTTGGTGTTTTTCAATGTTGCGTTTGTTGTTGTTTTTCAATGTTGAGGTTGTTGTTGAATTTTTTGGTGTTTTTCAATGTTGAGGTTGTTGTTGTTTTTCAATGTTGAGGTTGTTGTTGAATTTGTTGGTGTTTTTCAATCTTGAGGTTGTTGTTGTTTTTCAATGTTGAGGTTGTTGTTGAATTTATTGGTGCTTTTCAATCTTGAGGTTGTTGTTGAATTTGTTGGTGTTTTTCAATGTTGAGGTTGTTGTTGTTTTTCAATGTTGAGGTTGTTGTTGAATTTGTTGGTGTTTTTCAATGTTGAGGTTGTTGGTGTTTTTAAATGTTGAGGTTGTTGTTGAATTTGTTGGTGTTTTTAAATGTTGAGGTTGTTGTTGATATCGTTGGTGTTTTTCAATGTTGAGGTTGTTGTTGTTTTTCAATGTTGAGGTTTTTGTTGAGTTTGTTGGTGTTTTTCAATGTTGAGGTTGTTCTTGAATTTGTTGGTGTTTTTCAATGTTGAGGTTGTTGTTGAATTTGTTGGTGTTTTTCAATGTTGAGGTTGTTGTTGTTTTTAAATGTTGGGGCTGTTGTTGAATTTCTTGGTGTTTTTCAATTTTGAGGATATTGTTGTTTTTCATTGTTGAGGTTGTTGTTGAATTTGTTGGTGTTTTTCCATGATGAGGTTGTTGTTGTTTTTCAAAGTTGAGGTTGTTGTTAAATTTGTTCGTGTTTTTCAATGTCAGGGTTGTTGTTGAATTTGTTGGTGTTTTTCAATGTTGAATTTTTTGTTGAATTTGTTGGTGTTTTTCAGTGTTGAGGTTGTTGTTTTTCAATGTTGAGGTTGTTGTTGAATTTGTTGTCGTTTTTAAATGTTGAGGTTGTTGTTGAATTTGTTGGTGTTTTCAATGTTGAGGTTGTTGTTGAATTTGTTGGTGTTTTTAAATGTTGAGGTTGTTGTTGAATTTGCTGGTGTTTTGCAATGTTGAGGCTGTTGTTGTTTTTCAATGTTGAGGTTGTTGTTGTATTTGTTGGTGTTTTTCAATTTCGAGGTTGTTGCTGAATTTGTTGGTGTTTTTCAATGTTGAAGTTGTTGTTGGATTTGTTGGTGCTTTTCAATGTTGAGGTTGTTGTTGTTTTTCAATGTTGAGGTTGTTGTTGAATTTGTTGGTGTTTTTCAATGTTGAGGTTGTTGGTGTTTTTCAATGCTGAGGTTGTTGTTGAATTTGTTGGTGTTTTTCAATGTTGAGGTTGTTGTTGAATTTGTTGGTGTTTTTCAAAGTTGAGGTTGCTGTTGTTTTTCAATGTTGAGGTTGTTGTTGAATTTGTTGGTGTTTTTCAATGTTTAGGTTGTTGGTGTTTTTCAATGTTGAGGTTGTTGTTGAATTGTTTGGTGTTTTTCAATGTTGAGGTTGTTGTTGAATTTGTTGGTGTTTTTCAATGTTGAGGTTGTTGTTGTTTTTCAATGTTGAGGTTGTTGTTGAATTTGTTGGTGTTTTTCAATGTTGAGTTTGTTGTTGAATTTGTTGGTATTTTTCAATGTTGAGGTTGTTGTTGAATTTGTTGGTGTTTTTCAATGTTGAGGTTGTTGTTGAATTTGTTGGTGTTTTTCAATGTTGAGGTTGTTGGTGTTTTTCAATGTTGAGGTTGTTGTTGAATTTGTTGGTGTTTTTCAATGTTGAGATTGTTGTTGTTTTTCAATGTTGTGGTTGTTGTTGAATATGTTGGTGTTTTTAAATGTTGAGGTTGTTGTTGAATTTGTTGGTGTTTTTCAATGTTGAGGTTGTTGTTGTTTTTCAATGTTGAGGTTGTTGTTGAATTTGTTGGTGTTTTTCAATTTCGAGGTTGTTGTTGAATTTGTTGGTGTTTTTCAGTTTTAAAGTTGTTGTTGAATTTGTTGGTGTTTTTCAATGTTGAGGTTGTTGTTGTTTTTCAATGTTGAGGTTGTTGTTGAATTTGTTGGTGTTTTTCAATGTTGAGATTGTTCTTGTTTTACAATGTTGAGGTTGTTGTTGAATTTGTTGGTGTTTTTCAATGTTGAGGTTGTTGTTGAATTTGTAGATGTTTTTCAATTTCGAGGTAGTTGTTGAATTTGTTGGTGTTTTTCAATTTTGAAGTTGTTGTTGAATTTGTTGGTGTTTTTCAATGTTGAGGATATTGTTGATTTTCATTGTTGAGGTTGTTGTTGAATTTGTTGGTGTTTTTCCATGATGAGGTTGTTGTTGTTTTTCAAAGTTGAGGTTGTTGTTAAATTTGTTCGTGTTTTTCAATGTCAGGGTTGTTGTTGAATTTGTTGGTGTTTTTCAATGTTGAATTTTTTGTTGAATTTGTTGGTGTTTTTCAGTGTTGAGGTTGTTGTTTTTCAATGTTGAGGTTGTTGTTGAATTTGTTGTCGTTTTTAAATGTTGAGGTTGTTGTTGAATTTGTTGGTGTTTTCAATGTTGAGGTTGTTGTTGAATTTGTTGGTGTTTTTAAATGTTGAGGTTGTTGTTGAATTTGCTGGTGTTTTGCAATGTTGAGGCTGTTGTTGTTTTTCAATGTTGAGGATGTTGTTGTATTTGTTGGTGTTTTTCAATTTCGAGGTTGTTGTTGAATTTGTTGGTGTTTTTCAATGTTGAAGTTGTTGTTGGATTTGTTGGTGTTTTTCAATGTTGAGGTTGTTGTTGTTTTTCAATGTTGAGGTTGTTGTTGAATTTGTTGGTGTTTTTCAATGTTGAGGTTGTTGGTGTTTTTCAATGCTGAGGTTGTTGTTGAATTTGTTGGTGTTTTTCAAAGTTGAGGTTGCTGTTGTTTTTCAATGTTGAGGTTGTTGTTGAATTTGTTGGTGTTTTTCAATGTTGCGTTTGTTGTTGTTTTTCAATGTTGAGGTTGTTGTTGAATTTTTTGGTGTTTTTCAATGTTGAGGTTGTTGTTGTTTTTCAATCTTGAGGTTGTTGTTGAATTTGTTGGTGTTTTTCAATGTTGAGGTTGTTGTTGTTTTTCAATGTTGAGGTTGTTGTTGAATTTGTTGGTGCTTTTCAATCTTGAGGTTGTTGTTGAATTTGTTGGTGTTTTTCAATGTTGAGGTTGTTGTTGTTTTTCAATGTTGAGGTTGTTGTTGAATTTGTTGGTGTTTTTCAATGTTGAGTTTGTTGTTGAATTTGTTGGTGTTTTTCAATGTTGAGGTTGTTGTTGAATTTGTTGGTGTTTTTCAATGTTGAGGTTGTTGTTGAATTTGTTGGTGTTTTTCAATGTTGAGGTTGTTGGTGTTTTTCAATGTTCAGGTTGTTGTTGAAATTGTTGGTGTTTTTCAATGTTGAGATTGTTGTTGTTTTTCAATGTTGTGGTTGTTGTTGAATATGTTGGTGTTTTTAAATGTTGAGGTTGTTGTTGAATTTGTTGGTGTTTTTCAATGTTGAGGTTGTTGTTGTTTTTCAATGTTGAGGTTGTTGTTGAATTTGTTGGTGTTTTTCAATTTCGAGGTTGTTGTTGAATTTGTTGGTGTTTTTCAATGTTGAATTTTTTGTTGAATTTGTTGGTGTTTTTCAGTGTTGAGGTTGTTGTTTTTCAATGTTGAGGTTCTTGTTGAATTTGTTGTCGTTTTTAAATGTTGAGGTTGTTGTTGAATTTGTTGGTGTTTTCAATGTTGAGGTTGTTGTTGAATTTGTTGGTGTTTTTAAATGTTGAGGTTGTTGTTGAATTTGCTGGTGTTTTGCAATGTTGAGGCTGTTGTTGTTTTTCAATGTTGAGGATGTTGTTGTATTTGTTGGTGTTTTTCAATTTCGAGGTTGTTGTTGAATTTGTTGGTGTTTTTCAATGTTGAAGTTGTTGTTGGATTTGTTGGTGTTTTTCAATGTTGAGGTTGTTGTTGTTTTTCAATGTTGAGGTTGTTGTTGAATTTGTTGGTGTTTTTCAATGTTGAGGTTGTTGGTGTTTTTCAATGCTGAGGTTGTTGTTGAATTTGTTGGTGTTTTTCAATGTTGAGGTTGTTGTTGAATTTGTTGGTGTTTTTCAAAGTTGAGGTTGCTGTTGTTTTTCAATGTTGAGGTTGTTGTTGAATTTGTTGGTGTTTTTCAATGTTGCGTTTGTTGTTGTTTTTCAATGTTGAGGTTGTTGTTGAATTTTTTGGTGTTTTTCAATGTTGAGGTTGTTGTTGTTTTTCAATCTTGAGGTTGTTGTTGAATTTGTTGGTGTTTTTCAATGTTGAGGTTGTTGTTGTTTTTCAATGTTGAGGTTGTTGTTGAATTTGTTGGTGCTTTTCAATCTTGAGGTTGTTTTTGAATTTGTTCGTTTTTTTCAATGTTGAGGTCGTTGTTGTTTTTCAATGTTGAGGTTGTTGTTGAATTTGTAAGTGTTTTTCAACGTTGAGTTTGTTGTTGAATTTGTTGGTGTTTTTCAATGTTGAGGTTGTTGTTGAATTTGTTGGTGTTTTTCAATGTTGAGGTTGTTGTTGAATTTGTTGGTGTTTTTCAATGTTGAGGTTGTTGGTGTTTTTCAATGTTGAGGTTGTTGTTGAATTTGTTGGTGTTTTTCAATGTTGAGATTGTTGTTGTTTTTCAATGTTGTGGTTGTTGTTGAATATGTTGGTGTTTTTCAATGTTGAGGTTGTTGTTGAATTTGTTGGTGTTTTTCAATGTTGAGGTTGTTGTTGTTTTTCAATGTTGAGGTTGTTGTTGAATTGTAGATGTTTTTCAATTTCGAGGTTGTTGTTGAATTTGTTGGTGTTTTTCAATTTTGAAGTTGTTGTTGAATTTGTTGGTGTTTTTCAATGTTGATGTTGTTGTTGTTTTTCAATGTTGAGGTTGTTGTTGAATTTGTTGGTGTTTTTCAATGTTGAGGTTGTTGTTGTTTTTCAATGTTGAGGTTGTTGTTGAATTTGTTGGTGTTTTTCACTGTTGAGGTTGTTGGTGTTTTTCAATGCTGAGGTTGTTGTTGAATTTGTTGGTCTTTTTCTATGTTGAGGTTGTTGTTGAATTTGTTGGTGTTTTTCAAAGTTGAGGTTGCTGTTGTTTTTCAATGTTGAGGTTGTTGTTGAATTTGTTGGTGTTTTTCAATGTTTAGGTTGTTGTTGTTTTTCAATGTTGAGGTTGTTGTTGAATTTGTTGGTGTTTTTCAATGTTGAGGTTGTTGTTGAATTTGTTGGTGTTTTTCAATGTTGAGGTTGTTGTTGTTTTTCAATGTTGAGGTTGTTGTTGAATTTGTTGGTGTTTTTCAATGTTGAGTTTGTTGTTGTTTTTCAATGTTGAGGTTGTTGTTGAATTTTTTGGTGTTTTTCAATGTTGAGTTTGTTGTTGTTTTTCAATGTTGAGGTTGTTGTTGAATTTGTTGGTGTTTTTCAATGTTGAGGTTGTTGTTGTTTTTCAATGTTGAGGTTGTTGTTGAATTTGTTGGTGCTTTTCAATCTTGAGGTTGTTGTTGAATTTGTTGGTGTTTTTCAATGTTGAGGTTGTTGGTGTTTTTCAATGTTGAGGTTGTTGTTGAATTTGTTGGTGTTTTTCAATGTTGAGATTGTTGTTGTTTTTCAATGTTGTGGTTGTTGTTGAATATGTTGGTGTTTTTAAATGTTGAGGTTGTTGTTGAATTTGTTGGTGTTTTTCAATGTTGAGGTTGTTGTTGTTTTTCAATGTTGAGGTTGTTGTTGAATTTGTTGGTGTTTTTCAATTTCGAGGTTGTTGTTGAATTTGTTGGTGTTTTTCAATTTTGAAGTTGTTGTTGAATTTGTAGGTGTTTTTCAATGTTGAGGTTGTTGTTGTTTTTCAATGTTGAGGTTGTTGTTGAATTTGTTGGTGTTTTTCAATGTTGAGATTGTTGTTGTTTTACAATGTTGAGGTTGTTGTTGAATTTGTTGGTGTGTTTAAATGTTGAGGTTGTTGTTGAATTTGTAGATGTTTTTCAATTTCGAGGTTGTTGTTGAATTTGTTGGTGTTTTTCAATTTTGAAGTTGTTGTTGAATTTGTTGGTGTTTTTCAATGTTGAGGTTGTTGTTGTTTTTCAATGTTGAGGTTGTTGTTGAATTTGTTGGTGTTTTTCAATGTTGAGGTTGTTGTTGTTTTTCAATGCTGAGGTTGTTGTTGAATTTGTTGGTGTTTTTCAATGTTGAGGTTGTTGTTGAATTTGTTGGTGTTTTTCAATGTTGAGGTTCATGTTGTTTTTCAATGTTGAGGTTGTTGTTGAATTTGTTGGTGTTTTTCAATGTTGAGGTTGTTGTTGTTTTTCAATGTTGAGGTTGTTGTTGAATTTGTTGGTTTTTTTCAATGTTGAGGTTGTGGTTGAAATTGTTGGTGTTTTTCAATGTTGCGGTTGTTGTTGTTTTTCAATGTTGAGGTTATTGTTGAATTTGTTGGTGTTTTTCAATGTTGAGGTTGTTGTTGTTTTTCAATGTTGAGGTTGTTGTTGAATTTGTTGGTGTTTTTCAATGTTGAGTTTGTTGTTGTTTTTCAATGTTGAGGTTGTTGTTGAATTTGTTGGTGTTTTTCAATGTTGAGGTTGTTGTTGTTTTTCAATGTTGAGGTTGTTGTTGAATTTGTTGGTGTTTTTCAATGTTGAGGTTGTTGTTGTTTTTCAATGTTGAGGTTGTTGTTGAATTTGTTGGTGTTTTTCAATGTTGAGGTTGTTGTTGATATTGTTGGTGTTTTTCAATGTTGAGGTTGTTGTTGTTTTTCAATTTTGAGGTTGTTGAATTTGTTGGTGTTTTTCAATCTTGAGTTTGTTGTTGAATTTGTTGGTGTTTTTCGAAGTTGAGGTTGTTGTTGAATTTGTTGGTGTTTTTCAATGTTGAGGTTGTTGTTGTTTTTCAATGTTGAGGTTGTTGAGTTTGTTGGTCTTTTTCAATGTTGAGGTTGTTGTTGAATTTGTTGGTGTTTTTCAATGTTGAGGTTGTTGTTGAATTTGTTGGTATTTTTCAATGTTGAGGTTGTTGTTGTTTTTCAATGTTGAGGTTGTTGTTGAATTTGTTGGTGTTTTTCAATGTTGCGTTTGTTGTTGTTTTTCAATGTTGAGGTTGTTGTTGAATTTTTTGGTTTTTTTCAATGTTGAGGTTGTTGTTGTTTTTCAATGTTGAGGTTGTTGTTGAATTTGTTGGTGTTTTTCAATGTTGAGGTTGTTGTTGTTTTTCAATGTTGAGGTTGTTGTTGAATTTGTTGGTGCTTTTCAATCTTGAGGTTGTTGTTGAATTTGTTGGTGTTTTTCAATGTTGAGGTTGTTGTTGTTTTTCAATGTTGAGGTTGTTGTTGAATTTGTTGGTGTTTTTCAATGTTGAGTTTGCTGTTGAATTTGTTGGTGTTTTTCCATGTTGAGGTTGTTGTTGAATTTGTTGGTGTTTTTCAATGTTGAGGTTGTTGTTGAATTTGTTGGTGTTTTTCAATGTTGAGGTTTTTGGTGTTTTTCAATGTTGAGGTTGTTGTTGAATTTGTTGGTGTTTTTCAATGTTGAGATTGTTGTTGTTTTTCAATGTTGTGGTTGTTGTTGAATTTGTTGGTGTTTTTAAATGTTGAGGTTGTTGTTGTTTTTCAATGCTGAGGTTGTTGTTGAATTTGTTGGTGTTTTTCAATGTTGAGGTTGTTGTTGTTTTTCAATGCTGAGGTTGTTGTTGAATTTGTTGGTGTTTTTCAATGTTGAGGTTGTTGTTGTTTTTCAATGTTGAGGTTGTTGTTGAATTTGTTGGTGTTTTTCAATGTTGAGATTGTGGTTGAAATTGTTGGTGTTTTTCAATGTTGAGGTTGTTGTTGTTTTTCAATGTTGAGGTTATTGTTGAATTTGTTGGTGTTTTTCAATGTTGAGGTTGTTGTTGTTTTTCAATGTTGAGGTTGTTGTTGAATTTGTTGGTGTTTTTCAATGTTGAGTTTGTTGTTGTTTTTCAATGTTGAGGTTGTTGTTGAATTTGTTGGTGTTTTTCAATGTTGAGGTTGTTGTTGTTTTTCAATGTTCAGGTTGTTGTTGAATTTTTGGTGTTTTTCAATGTTGAGGTTGTTGTTGTTTTTCAATGTTGAGGTTGTTGTTGAATTTGTTGGTGTTTTTCAATGTTGAGGTTGTTGTTGATATTGTTGGTGTTTTTCAATGTTGAGGTTGTTGTTGTTTTTCAATTTTGAGGTTGTTGAATTTGTTGGTGTTTTTCAATTTTGAGTTTGTTGTTGAATTTGTTGGTGTTTTTCGAAGTTGAGGTTGTTGTTGAATTTGTTGGTGTTTTTCAATGTTGAGGTTGTTGTTGTTTTTCAATGTTGAGGTTGTTGAGTTTGTTGGTGTTTTTCAATGTTGAGGTTGTTGTTGAATTTGTTGGTGTTTTTCAATGTTGAGGTTGTTGTTGAATTTGTTGCTATTTTTCAATGTTGAGGTTGTTGTTGTTTTTCAATGTTTAGGTTGTTGTTGAATTTGTTGGTGTTTTTCAATCTTGCGTTTGTTGTTGTTTTTCAATGTTGAGGTTGTTGTTGAATTTTTTGGTGTTTTTCAATGTTGAGGTTGTTGTTGTTTTTCAATGTTGAGGTTGTTGTTGAATTTGTTGGTGTTTTTCAATGTTGAGGTTGTTGTTGTTTTTCAATGTTGAGGTTGCTGTTGAATTTGTTGGTGCTTTTCAATCTTGAGGTTGTTGTTGAATTTGTTGGTGTTTTTCAATGTTGAGGATGTTGTTGTTTTTCAATGTTGAGGTTGTTGTTGAATTTGTTGGTGTTTTTCAATGTTGAGTTTGTTGTTGAATTTGTTGGTGTTTTTCCATGTTGAGGTTGTTGTTGAATTTGTTGGTGTTTTTCAATGTTGAGGTTGTTGTTGAATTTGTTGGTGTTTTTCAATGTTGAGGTTTTTGGTGTTTTTCAATGTTGAGGTTGTTGTTGAATTTGTTGGTGTTTTTCAATGTTGAGATTGTTGTTGTTTTTCAATGTTGTGGTTGTTGTTGAATTTGTTGGTGTTTTTAAATGTTGAGGTTGTTGTTGAATTTGTTGGTGTTTTTCAATGTTGAGGTTGTTGTTGTTTTTCAATGTTGAGGTTGTTGTCGAATTTGTTGGTGTTTTTCAATTTCGAGGTTGTTGTTGAATTTGTTGGTGTTTTTCAATTTTGAAGTTGTTGTTGAATTTGTTGGTGTTTTTCAATGTTGAGGTTGTTGTTGTTTTTCAATGTTGAGTTTGTTGTTGAATTTGTTGATGTTTTTCAATGTTGAGATTGTTGTTGTTTTTCAATGTTGAGGTTGTTGTTGAATTTGTTGGTGTTTTTAAATGTTGAGGTTGTTGTTGAATTTGTTGGTGTTTTTCAATGTTGAGGTTGTTGTTGTTTTTCAATGTTGAGGTTGTTGAATTTGTAGATGTTTTTCAATTTCGAGGTTGTTGTTGAATTTGTTGGTGTTTTTCAATTTTGAAGTTGTTGTTGAATTTGTTGGTGTTTTTCAATGTTGAGGTTGTTGTTGTTTTTCAATGTTGAGGATGTTGTTGAATTTGTTGGTGTTTTTCAATGTTGAGGTTGTTGTTGTTTTTCAATGCTGAGGTTGTTGTTGAATTTGTTGGTGTTTTTCAATGTTTAGGTTGTTGTTGAATTTGTTGGTGTTTTTCAATGTTGAGGTTCTTGTTGTTTTTCAATGTTGAGGTTGTTGTTGAATTTGTTGGTGTTTTTCAATGTTGAGGTTGTTGTTGTTTTTCAATGTTGAGGTTGTTGTTGAATTTGTTGGTGTTTTTCAATGTTGAGGTTGTGGTTGAAATTGTTGGTGTTTTTCAATGTTGAGGTTGTTGTTGTTTTTCAATGTTGAGGTTATTGTTGAATTTGTTGGTGTTTTTCAATGTTGAGGTTGTTGTTGTTTTTCAATGTTGAGGTTGTTGTTGAATCTGTTGGTGTTTTTCAATGTTGAGTTTGTTGTTGTTTTTCGATGTTGAGGTTGTTGTTGAATTTGTTGGTGTTTTTCAATGTTGAGGTTGTTGTTGTTTTTCAATGTTGAGGTTGTTGTTGAATTTTTGGTGTTTTTCAATGTTGAGGTTGTTGTTGTTTTTCAATGTTGAGGTTGTTGTTGAATTTGTTGGTGTTTTTCAATGTTGAGGTTGTTGTTGATATTGTTGGTGTTTTTCAATGTTGAGGTTGTTGTTCTTTTTCAATTTTGAGGTTGTTGAATTTGTTGGTGTTTTTCAATCTTGAGTTTGTTGTTGAATTTGTTGGTGTTTTTCGAAGTTGAGGTTGTTGTTGAATTTGTTGGTGTTTTTCAATGTTGAGGTTGTTGTTGTTTTTCAATGTTGAGGTTGTTGAGTTTGTTGGTGTTTTTCAATGTTGAGGTTGTTGTTGAATTTGTTGGTGTTTTTCAATGTTGAGGTTGTTGTTGAATTTGTTGGTGTTTTTCAATGTTGAGGTTGTTGTTGTTTTTAAATGTTGAGGTTGTTGTTGAATTTGTTGGTGTTTTTTCTATTTTGAGGTTTTTGGTGTTTTTCAATGTTGAGGTTGTTGTTGAATTTGATGTTGTTTTTCAATGTCGAGGTTGTTGTTGAATTTGTTGGTGTTTTTCAATGTTGAAGTTGTTGTTGAATTTGTTGGTGTTTTTCAATTTAGAGGTTGTTGTTGAATTTGTTGGTGTTTTTCAATGTTGAAGTTTTTGTTGAATTTGTTGGTGTTTTTCAATGTTGAAGTTGTTGTTGTTTTTCAATGTTGAGGTTGTTGTTGAATTTGTTGGTGTTTTTCAATGTTGAGGTTGTTGTTGTTTTTCAATGCTGAGGTTGTTGTTGAATTTGTTGGTGTTTTTCAATGTTGAGGTTGTTGTTGAATTTGTTGGTGTTTTTCAATGTTGAGGTTGTTGTTGTTTTTCAATGTTGAGGTTGTTGTTGAATTTGTTGGTGTTTTCAATGTTGACGTTGTTGTTGTTTTTCAATGTTGAGGTTGTTGTTGAATTTGTTGTTGTTTTTCAATGTTGAAGTTGTTGTTGAAATTGTTGGTGTCTTTCAATGTTTAGGTTGTTGTTGTTTTGCAATGTTGAGGTTGTTGTTGAATTTGTTGGTGTTTTTCAATGTTGAGTTTGTTGTTGTTTTTCAATGTTGAGGTTGTTGTTGAATTTGTTGTTGTTTTTCAATGTTGAGGGTGTTGTTGAATTTGTTGGTGTTTTTCAATGTTGAGGTTGTTGTTGAATTTGTTGGTGTTTTTCAATGTTGAGGTTGTTGTTGAATTTGTTGATGTTTTTCAATGTTGAGATTGTTGTTGTTTTTCAATGTTGAGGTTGTTGTTGAATTTGTTGGTGTTTTTAAATGTTGAGGTTGTTGTTGAATTTGTTGGTGTTTTTCAATGTTGAGGTTGTTGTTGTTTTTCAATGTTGAGGTTGTTGAATTTGTAGATGTTTTTCAATTTCGAGGTTGTTGTTGAATTTGTTGGTGTTTTTCAATTTTGAAGTTGTTGTTGAATTTGTTGGTGTTTTTCAATGTTGAGGTTGTTGTTGTTTTTCAATGTTGAGGATGTTGTTGAATTTGTTGGTGTTTTTCAATGTTGAGGTTGTTGTTGTTTTTCAATGCTGAGGTTGTTGTTGAATTTGTTGGTGTTTTTCAATGTTTAGGTTGTTGTTGAATTTGTTGGTGTTTTTCAATGTTGAGGTTCTTGTTGTTTTTCAATGTTGAGGTTGTTGTTGAATTTGTTGGTGTTTTTCAATGTTGAGGTTGCTGTTGTTTTTCAATGTTGAGGTTGTTGTTGAATTTGTTGGTGTTTTTCAATGTTGAGGTTGTGGTTGAAATTGTTGGTGTTTTTCAATGTTGAGGTTGTTGTTGTTTTTCAATGTTGAGGTTATTGTTGAATTTGTTGGTGTTTTTCAATGTTGAGGTTGTTGTTGTTTTTCAATGTTGAGGTTGTTGTTGAATCTGTTGGTGTTTTTCAATGTTGAGTTTGTTGTTGTTTTTCGATGTTGAGGTTGTTGTTGAATTTGTTGGTGTTTTTCAATGTTGAGGTTGTTGTTGTTTTTCAATGTTGAGGTTGTTGTTGAATTTTTGGTGTTTTTCAATGTTGAGGTTGTTGTTGTTTTTCAATGTTGAGGTTGTTGTTGAATTTGTTGGTGTTTTTCAATGTTGAGGTTGTTGTTGATATTGTTGGTGTTTTTCAATGTTGAGGTTGTTGTTGTTTTTCAATTTTGAGGTTGTTGAATTTGTTGGTGTTTTTCAATGTTGAGGTTGTTGTTGTTTTTCAATGTTGAGGTTGTTGTTGAATTTGTTGGTGTTTTTCAATGTTGAGGTTGTTGTTGATATTGTTGGTGTTTTTCAATGTTGAGGTTGTTGTTGTTTTTCAATTTTGAGGTTGTTGAATTTGTTGGTGTTTTTCAATCTTGAGTTTGTTGTTGAATTTGTTGGTGTTTTTCGAAGTTGAGGTTGTTGTTGAATTTGTTGGTGTTTTTCAATGTTGAGGTTGTTGTTGTTTTTCAATGTTGAGGTTGTTGAGTTTGTTGGTCTTTTTCAATGTTGAGGTTGTTGTTGAATTTGTTGGTGTTTTTCAATGTTGAGGTTGTTGTTGAATTTGTTGGTATTTTTCAATGTTGAGGTTGTTGTTGTTTTTCAATGTTGAGGTTGTTGTTGAATTTGTTGGTGTTTTTCAATGTTGCGTTTGTTGTTGTTTTTCAATGTTGAGGTTGTTGTTGAATTTTTTGGTTTTTTTCAATGTTGAGGTTGTTGTTGTTTTTCAATGTTGAGGTTGTTGTTGAATTTGTTGGTGTTTTTCAATGTTGAGGTTGTTGTTGTTTTTCAATGTTGAGGTTGTTGTTGAATTTGTTGGTGCTTTTCAATCTTGAGGTTGTTGTTGAATTTGTTGGTGTTTTTCAATGTTGAGGTTGTTGTTGTTTTTCAATGTTGAGGTTGTTGTTGAATTTGTTGGTGTTTTTCAATGTTGAGTTTGCTGTTGAATTTGTTGGTGTTTTTCCATGTTGAGGTTGTTGTTGAATTTGTTGGTGTTTTTCAATGTTGAGGTTGTTGTTGAATTTGTTGGTGTTTTTCAATGTTGAGGTTTTTGGTGTTTTTCAATGTTGAGGTTGTTGTTGAATTTGTTGGTGTTTTTCAATGTTGAGATTGTTGTTGTTTTTCAATGTTGTGGTTGTTGTTGAATTTGTTGGTGTTTTTAAATGTTGAGGTTGTTGTTGTTTTTCAATGCTGAGGTTGTTGTTGAATTTGTTGGTGTTTTTCAATGTTGAGGTTGTTGTTGTTTTTCAATGCTGAGGTTGTTGTTGAATTTGTTGGTGTTTTTCAATGTTGAGGTTGTTGTTGTTTTTCAATGTTGAGGTTGTTGTTGAATTTGTTGGTGTTTTTCAATGTTGAGATTGTGGTTGAAATTGTTGGTGTTTTTCAATGTTGAGGTTGTTGTTGTTTTTCAATGTTGAGGTTATTGTTGAATTTGTTGGTGTTTTTCAATGTTGAGGTTGTTGTTGTTTTTCAATGTTGAGGTTGTTGTTGAATTTGTTGGTGTTTTTCAATGTTGAGTTTGTTGTTGTTTTTCAATGTTGAGGTTGTTGTTGAATTTGTTGGTGTTTTTCAATGTTGAGGTTGTTGTTGTTTTTCAATGTTCAGGTTGTTGTTGAATTTTTGGTGTTTTTCAATGTTGAGGTTGTTGTTGTTTTTCAATGTTGAGGTTGTTGTTGAATTTGTTGGTGTTTTTCAATGTTGAGGTTGTTGTTGATATTGTTGGTGTTTTTCAATGTTGAGGTTGTTGTTGTTTTTCAATTTTGAGGTTGTTGAATTTGTTGGTGTTTTTCAATTTTGAGTTTGTTGTTGAATTTGTTGGTGTTTTTCGAAGTTGAGGTTGTTGTTGAATTTGTTGGTGTTTTTCAATGTTGAGGTTGTTGTTGTTTTTCAATGTTGAGGTTGTTGAGTTTGTTGGTGTTTTTCAATGTTGAGGTTGTTGTTGAATTTGTTGGTGTTTTTCAATGTTGAGGTTGTTGTTGAATTTGTTGCTATTTTTCAATGTTGAGGTTGTTGTTGTTTTTCAATGTTTAGGTTGTTGTTGAATTTGTTGGTGTTTTTCAATCTTGCGTTTGTTGTTGTTTTTCAATGTTGAGGTTGTTGTTGAATTTTTTGGTGTTTTTCAATGTTGAGGTTGTTGTTGTTTTTCAATGTTGAGGTTGTTGTTGAATTTGTTGGTGTTTTTCAATGTTGAGGTTGTTGTTGTTTTTCAATGTTGAGGTTGCTGTTGAATTTGTTGGTGCTTTTCAATCTTGAGGTTGTTGTTGAATTTGTTGGTGTTTTTCAATGTTGAGGATGTTGTTGTTTTTCAATGTTGAGGTTGTTGTTGAATTTGTTGGTGTTTTTCAATGTTGAGTTTGTTGTTGAATTTGTTGGTGTTTTTCCATGTTGAGGTTGTTGTTGAATTTGTTGGTGTTTTTCAATGTTGAGGTTGTTGTTGAATTTGTTGGTGTTTTTCAATGTTGAGGTTTTTGGTGTTTTTCAATGTTGAGGTTGTTGTTGAATTTGTTGGTGTTTTTCAATGTTGAGATTGTTGTTGTTTTTCAATGTTGTGGTTGTTGTTGAATTTGTTGGTGTTTTTAAATGTTGAGGTTGTTGTTGAATTTGTTGGTGTTTTTCAATGTTGAGGTTGTTGTTGTTTTTCAATGTTGAGGTTGTTGTCGAATTTGTTGGTGTTTTTCAATTTCGAGGTTGTTGTTGAATTTGTTGGTGTTTTTCAATTTTGAAGTTGTTGTTGAATTTGTTGGTGTTTTTCAATGTTGAGGTTGTTGTTGTTTTTCAATGTTGAGTTTGTTGTTGAATTTGTTGATGTTTTTCAATGTTGAGATTGTTGTTGTTTTTCAATGTTGAGGTTGTTGTTGAATTTGTTGGTGTTTTTAAATGTTGAGGTTGTTGTTGAATTTGTTGGTGTTTTTCAATGTTGAGGTTGTTGTTGTTTTTCAATGTTGAGGTTGTTGAATTTGTAGATGTTTTTCAATTTCGAGGTTGTTGTTGAATTTGTTGGTGTTTTTCAATTTTGAAGTTGTTGTTGAATTTGTTGGTGTTTTTCAATGTTGAGGTTGTTGTTGTTTTTCAATGTTGAGGATGTTGTTGAATTTGTTGGTGTTTTTCAATGTTGAGGTTGTTGTTGTTTTTCAATGCTGAGGTTGTTGTTGAATTTGTTGGTGTTTTTCAATGTTTAGGTTGTTGTTGAATTTGTTGGTGTTTTTCAATGTTGAGGTTCTTGTTGTTTTTCAATGTTGAGGTTGTTGTTGAATTTGTTGGTGTTTTTCAATGTTGAGGTTGTTGTTGTTTTTCAATGTTGAGGTTGTTGTTGAATTTGTTGGTGTTTTTCAATGTTGAGGTTGTGGTTGAAATTGTTGGTGTTTTTCAATGTTGAGGTTGTTGTTGTTTTTCAATGTTGAGGTTATTGTTGAATTTGTTGGTGTTTTTCAATGTTGAGGTTGTTGTTGTTTTTCAATGTTGAGGTTGTTGTTGAATCTGTTGGTGTTTTTCAATGTTGAGTTTGTTGTTGTTTTTCGATGTTGAGGTTGTTGTTGAATTTGTTGGTGTTTTTCAATGTTGAGGTTGTTGTTGTTTTTCAATGTTGAGGTTGTTGTTGAATTTTTGGTGTTTTTCAATGTTGAGGTTGTTGTTGTTTTTCAATGTTGAGGTTGTTGTTGAATTTGTTGGTGTTTTTCAATGTTGAGGTTGTTGTTGATATTGTTGGTGTTTTTCAATGTTGAGGTTGTTGTTCTTTTTCAATTTTGAGGTTGTTGAATTTGTTGGTGTTTTTCAATCTTGAGTTTGTTGTTGAATTTGTTGGTGTTTTTCGAAGTTGAGGTTGTTGTTGAATTTGTTGGTGTTTTTCAATGTTGAGGTTGTTGTTGTTTTTCAATGTTGAGGTTGTTGAGTTTGTTGGTGTTTTTCAATGTTGAGGTTGTTGTTGAATTTGTTGGTGTTTTTCAATGTTGAGGTTGTTGTTGAATTTGTTGGTGTTTTTCAATGTTGAGGTTGTTGTTGTTTTTAAATGTTGAGGTTGTTGTTGAATTTGTTGGTGTTTTTTCTATTTTGAGGTTTTTGGTGTTTTTCAATGTTGAGGTTGTTGTTGAATTTGATGTTGTTTTTCAATGTCGAGGTTGTTGTTGAATTTGTTGGTGTTTTTCAATGTTGAAGTTGTTGTTGAATTTGTTGGTGTTTTTCAATTTAGAGGTTGTTGTTGAATTTGTTGGTGTTTTTCAATGTTGAAGTTTTTGTTGAATTTGTTGGTGTTTTTCAATGTTGAAGTTGTTGTTGTTTTTCAATGTTGAGGTTGTTGTTGAATTTGTTGGTGTTTTTCAATGTTGAGGTTGTTGTTGTTTTTCAATGCTGAGGTTGTTGTTGAATTTGTTGGTGTTTTTCAATGTTGAGGTTGTTGTTGAATTTGTTGGTGTTTTTCAATGTTGAGGTTGTTGTTGTTTTTCAATGTTGAGGTTGTTGTTGAATTTGTTGGTGTTTTCAATGTTGACGTTGTTGTTGTTTTTCAATGTTGAGGTTGTTGTTGAATTTGTTGTTGTTTTTCAATGTTGAAGTTGTTGTTGAAATTGTTGGTGTCTTTCAATGTTTAGGTTGTTGTTGTTTTGCAATGTTGAGGTTGTTGTTGAATTTGTTGGTGTTTTTCAATGTTGAGTTTGTTGTTGTTTTTCAATGTTGAGGTTGTTGTTGAATTTGTTGTTGTTTTTCAATGTTGAGGGTGTTGTTGAATTTGTTGGTGTTTTTCAATGTTGAGGTTGTTGTTGAATTTGTTGGTGTTTTTCAATGTTGAGGTTGTTGTTGAATTTGTTGATGTTTTTCAATGTTGAGATTGTTGTTGTTTTTCAATGTTGAGGTTGTTGTTGAATTTGTTGGTGTTTTTAAATGTTGAGGTTGTTGTTGAATTTGTTGGTGTTTTTCAATGTTGAGGTTGTTGTTGTTTTTCAATGTTGAGGTTGTTGAATTTGTAGATGTTTTTCAATTTCGAGGTTGTTGTTGAATTTGTTGGTGTTTTTCAATTTTGAAGTTGTTGTTGAATTTGTTGGTGTTTTTCAATGTTGAGGTTGTTGTTGTTTTTCAATGTTGAGGATGTTGTTGAATTTGTTGGTGTTTTTCAATGTTGAGGTTGTTGTTGTTTTTCAATGCTGAGGTTGTTGTTGAATTTGTTGGTGTTTTTCAATGTTTAGGTTGTTGTTGAATTTGTTGGTGTTTTTCAATGTTGAGGTTCTTGTTGTTTTTCAATGTTGAGGTTGTTGTTGAATTTGTTGGTGTTTTTCAATGTTGAGGTTGCTGTTGTTTTTCAATGTTGAGGTTGTTGTTGAATTTGTTGGTGTTTTTCAATGTTGAGGTTGTGGTTGAAATTGTTGGTGTTTTTCAATGTTGAGGTTGTTGTTGTTTTTCAATGTTGAGGTTATTGTTGAATTTGTTGGTGTTTTTCAATGTTGAGGTTGTTGTTGTTTTTCAATGTTGAGGTTGTTGTTGAATCTGTTGGTGTTTTTCAATGTTGAGTTTGTTGTTGTTTTTCGATGTTGAGGTTGTTGTTGAATTTGTTGGTGTTTTTCAATGTTGAGGTTGTTGTTGTTTTTCAATGTTGAGGTTGTTGTTGAATTTTTGGTGTTTTTCAATGTTGAGGTTGTTGTTGTTTTTCAATGTTGAGGTTGTTGTTGAATTTGTTGGTGTTTTTCAATGTTGAGGTTGTTGTTGATATTGTTGGTGTTTTTCAATGTTGAGGTTGTTGTTGTTTTTCAATTTTGAGGTTGTTGAATTTGTTGGTGTTTTTCAATCTTGAGTTTGTTGTTGAATTTGTTGGTGTTTTTCGAAGTTGAGGTTGTTGTTGAATTTGTTGGTGTTTTTCAATGTTGAGGTTGTTGTTGTTTTTCAATGTTGAGGTTGTTGAGTTTGTTGGTGTTTTTCAATTTCGAGGTTGTTGTTGAATTTGTTGGTGTTTTTCAATGTTGAGGTTGTTGTTGAATTTGTTGGTGTTTTTCAATGTTGAGGTTGTTGTTGTTTTTAAATGTTGAGGTTGTTGTTGAATTTGTTGGTGTTTTTTCTATTTTGAGGTTTTTGGTGTTTTTCAATGTTGAGGTTGTTGTTGAATTTGATGGTGTTTTTCAATGTCGAGGTTGTTGTTGAATTTGTTGGTGTTTTTCAATGTTGAAGTTGTTGTTGAATTTGTTGGTGTTTTTCAATTTAGAGGTTGTTGTTGAATTTGTTGGTGTTTTTCAATGTTGAAGTTTTTGTTGAATTTGTTGGTGTTTTTCAATGTTGAAGTTGTTGTTGTTTTTCAATGTTGAGGTTGTTGTTGAATTTGTTGGTGTTTTTCAATGTTGAGGTTGTTGTTGTTTTTCAATGCTGAGGTTGTTGTTGAATTTGTTGGTGTTTTTCAATGTTGAGGTTGTTGTTGAATTTGTTGGTGTTTTTCAATGTTGAGGTTGTTGTTGTTTTTCAATGTTGAGGTTGTTGTTGAATTTGTTGGTGTTTTCAATGTTGACGTTGTTGTTGTTTTTCAATGTTGAGGTTGTTGTTGAATTTGTTGTTGTTTTTCAATGTTGAAGTTGTTGTTGAATTTGTTGGTGTCTTTCAATGTTTAGGTTGTTGTTGTTTTGCAATGTTGAGGTTGTTGTTGAATTTGTTGGTGTTTTTCAATGTTGAGTTTGTTGTTGTTTTTCAATGTTGAGGTTGTTGTTGAATTTGTTGTTGTTTTTCAATGTTGAGGGTGTTGTTGAATTTGTTGGTGTTTTTCAATGTTGAGGTTGTTGTTGAATTTGTTGGTGTTTTTCAATGTTGAGGTTGTTGTTGTTTTTCAATGTTGAGGTTGTTGTTGAGCTTGTTCGTGTTTTTCAATGTTGAGGTTGTTGTTGAATTTGTTGGTGTTTTTCAATGTTGAGGTTGTTGTTGAATTTGTTGGTGTTTTTCAATGTTGAGGTTGTTGTTGTTTTTAAATGTTGGGGTTGTTGTTGAATTTGTTGGTGTTTTTCAATTTTGAGGATGTTGTTGATTTTCAATGTTGAGGTTGTTGTTGAATTTGTTGGTGTTTTTCCATGATGAGGTTGTTGTTGTTTTTCAAAGTTGAGGTTGTTGTTGAATTTGTTGGTGTTTTTCAATGTCGGGGTTGTTGTTGAATTTGTTGGTGCTTTTCAATGTTGAATTTTTTGTTGAATTTGTTGGTGTTTTTCAATGTTGAGGTTGTTGTTGAATTTGTTGGTGTTTTTCAATGTTTAGGTTGTTGTTGTTTTTCAATGTAGAGGTTGTTGTTGAATTTGTTGGTGTTTTTCAATGTTGAGGTTGTTGTTGTTTTTCAATGTTGAGGTTGTTGTTGAATTTGTTGGTGTTTTTCAATGTTGAGGTTGTTGGTGTTTTTAAATGTTGAGGTTGTTGTTGAATTTGTTGGTGTTTTTCAATGTTGAGGTTGTTGTTGATATTGTTGGTGTTTTTCAATGTTGAGGTTGTTGTTGTTTTTCAATGTTGAGGTTGTTGTTGAATTTGTTGGTGTTTTTCAATTTCGAGGTTGTTGTTGAATTTGTTGGTGTTTTTCAATTTTGAAGTTGTTGTTGAATTTGTTGGTGTTTTTCAATGTTGAGGTTGTTGTTGTTTTTCAATGTTGAGGTTGTTGTTGAATTTGTTGATGTTTTTCAATGTTGAGATTGTTGTTGTTTTTCAATGTTGAGGTTGTTGTTGAATTTGTTGGTGTTTTTAAATGTTGAGGTTGTTGTTGAATTTGTTGGTGTTTTTCAATGTTGAGGTTGTTGTTGTTTTGCAATGTTGAGGTTGTTGTTGAATTTGTTGGTGTTTTTCAATGTTGAGGTTGTTGTTGAATTTGTTCGTGTTTTTCAATGTTGAGGTTGTTGTTGTTTTTCAATGTTGAGGTTGTTGTTGAATTTGTTGGTGTTTTTCAATGTTGCGTTTGTTGTTGTTTTTCAATGTTGAGGTTGTTGTTGAATTTTTTGGTGTTTTTCAATGTTGAGGTTGTTGTTGTTTTTCAATGTTGAGGTTGTTGTTGAATTTGTTGGTGTTTTTCAATGTTGAGGTTGTTGTTGTTTTTCAATGTAGAGGTTTTTGTTGAATTTGTTGGTGCTTTTCAATCTTGAGGTTGTTGTTGAATTTGTTGGTGTTTTACAATGTTGAGGTTGTTGTTGTTTTTCAATGTTGAGGTTGTTGTTGAATTTGTTGGTGTTTTTCAATGTTGAGTTTGTTGTTGAATTTGTTGGTGTTTTTAAATGTTGAGGTTGTTGTTGAATTTGTTGGTGTTTTTCAATGTTGAGGTTGTTGTTGAATTTGTTGGTGTTTTTCAATGTTGAGGTTGTTGGTGTTTTTCAATGTTGAGGTTGTTGTTGAATTTGTTGGTGTTTTTCAATGTTGAGATTGTTGTTGTTTTTCAATGTTGTGGTTGTTGTTGAATATGTTGGTGTTTTTAAATGTTGAGGTTGTTGTTGAATTTGTTGGTGTTTTTCAATGTTGAGGTTGTTGTTGTTTTTCAATGTTGAGGTTGTTGTTGAATTTGTTGGTGTTTTTCAATTTCGAGGTTGTTGTTGAATTTGTTGGTGTTTTTCAGTTTTGAAGTTGTTGTTGAATTTGTTGGTGTTTTTCAATGTTGAGGTTTTTGTTGTTTTTCAATGTTGAGGTTGTTGTTGAATTTGTTGGTGTTTTTCAATGTTGAGATTGTTGTTGTTTTACAATGTTGAGGTTGTTGTTGAATTTGTTGGTGTGTTTAAATGTTGAGGTTGTTGTTGAATTTGTTGGTGTTTTTCAATGTTGAGGTTGTTGTTGTTTTTCAATGTTGAGGTTGTTGTTGAATTTGTAGATGTTTTTCAATTTCGAGGTTGTTGTTGAATTTGTTGGTGTTTTTCAATTTTGAAGTTGTTGTTGAATTTGTTGGTGTTTTTCAATGTTGAGGTTGTTGTTGTTTTTCAATGTTGAGGTTGTTGTTGAATTTGTTGGTGTTTTTCAATGTTGAGGTTGTTGTTGTTTTTCAATGCTGAGGTTGTTGTTGAATTTGTTGGTGTTTTTCAATGTTGAGGTTGTTGTTGAATTTGTTGGTGTTTTTCAATGTTGAGGTTCTTGTTGTTTTTCAATGTTGAGGTTGTTGTTGAATTTGTTGGTGTTTTTCAATGTTGAGGTTGTTGTTGTTTTTCAATGTTGAGGTTGTTGTTGAATTTGTTGGTGTTTTTCAATGTTGAGGTTGTGGTTGAAATTGTTGGTGTTTTTCAATGTTGAGGTTGTTGTTGTTTTTCAATGTTGAGGTTATTGTTGAATTTGTTGGTGTTTTTCAATGTTGAGGTTGTTGTTGTTTTTCAATGTTGAGGTTGTTGTTGAATTTGTTGGTGTTTTTCAATGTTGAGTTTGTTGTTGTTTTTCAATGTTGAGGTTGTTGTTGAATTTGTTGGTGTTTTTCAATGTTGAGGTTGTTGTTGTTTTTCAATGTTGAGGTTGTTGTTGAATTTTTGGTGTTTTTCAATGTTGAGGTTGTTTTTGTTCTTCAATGTTGAGGTTGTTGTTGAATTTGTTGGTGTTTTTCAATATTGAGGTTGTTGTTGATATTGTTGGTGTTTTTCAATGTTGAGGTTGTTGTTGTTTTTCAATTTTGAGGTTGTTGAATTTGTTGGTGTTTTTCAATCTTGAGTTTGTTGTTGAATTTGTTGGTGTTTTTCGAAGTTGAGGTTGTTGTTGAATTTGTTGGTGTTTTTCAATGTTGAGGTTGTTGTTGTTTTTCAATGTTGAGGTTGTTGAGTTTGTTGGTGTTTTTCAATGTTGAGGTTGTTGTTGAATTTGTTGGTGTTTTTCAATGTTGAGGTTGTTGTTGAATTTGTTGCTATTTTTCAATGTTGAGGTTGTTGTTGTTTTTCAATGTTGAGGTTGTTGTTGAATTTGTTGGTGTTTTCCAATGTTGCGTTTGCTGTTGTTTTTCAATGCTGAGGTTGTTGTTGAATTTTTGGTGTTTTTCAATGTTGAGGTTGTTGTTGTTTTTCAATGTTGAGGTTGTTGTTGAATTTGTTGGTGTTTTTCAATGTTGAGGTTGTTGTTGTTTTTCAATGTTGAGGTTGTTGTTGAATTTGTTGGTGCTTTTCAATCTTGAGGTTGTTGTTGAATTTGTTGGTGTTTTTCAATGTTGAGGTTGTTGTTGTTTTTCAATGTTGAGGTTGTTGTTGAATTTGTTGGTGTTTTTCAATGTTGAGTTTGTTGTTGAATTTGTTGGTGTTTTTCCATGTTGAGGTTGTTGTTGAATTTGTTGGTGTTTTTCAATGTTGAGGTTGTTGTTGAATTTGTTGGTGTTTTTCAATGTTGAGGTTTTTGGTGTTTTTCAATGTTGAGGTTGTTGTTGAATTTGTTGGTGTTTTTCAATGTTGAGATTGTTGTTGTTTTTCAATGTTCTGGTTGTTGTTGAATTTGTTGGTGTTTTTAAATGTTGAGGTTGTTGTTGAATTTGTTGGTGTTTTTCAATGTTGAGGTTGTTGTTGTTTTTCAATGTTGAGGTTGTTGTCGAATTTGTTGGTGTTTTTCAATTTCGAGGTTGTTGTTGAATTTGTTGGTGTTTTTCAATTTTGAAGTTGTTGTTGAATTTGTTGGTGTTTTTCAATGTTGAGGTTGTTGTTGTTTTTCAATGTTGAGGTTGTTGTTGAATTTGTTGATGTTTTTCAATGTTGAGATTGTTGTTGTTTTTCAATGTTGAGGTTGTTGTTGAATTTGTTGGTGTTTTTAAATGTTGAGGTTGTTGTTGAATTTGTTGGTGTTTTTCAATGTTGAGGTTGTTGTTGTTTTTCAATGTTGAGGTTGTTGTTGAATTTGTTGGTGTTTTCAATGTTGACGTTGTTGTTGTTTATCAATGTTGAGGTTGTTGTTGAATTTGTTGTTGTTTTTCAATGTTGAAGTTGTTGTTGAATTTGTTGGTGTCTTTCAATGTTTAGGTTGTTGTTGTTTTGCAATGTTGAGGTTGTTGTTGAATTTGTTGGTGTTTTTCAATGTTGAGTTTGTTGTTGTTTTTCAATGTTGTGGTTGTTGTTGAATTTGTTGTTGTTTTTCAATGTTGAGGTTGTTGTTGAATTTGTTGGTGTTTTTCAATGTTGAGGTTGTTGTTGAATTTGTTGGTGTTTTTCAATGTTGAGGTTGTTGTTGTTTTTCAATGTTGAGGTTGTTGTTGAGCTTGTTCGTGTTTTTCAATGTTGAGGTTGTTGTTGAATTTGTTGGTGTTTTTCAATGTTGAGGTTGTTGTTGAATTTGTTGGTGTTTTTCAATTTTGAAGTTGTTGTTGAATTTGTTGGTGTTTTTCAATGTTGAGGTTGTTGTTGAATTTTTGGTGTTTTTCAATGTTGAGGTTGTTGTTGTTTTTCAATGTTGAGGTTGTTGTTGAATTTGTTGGTGTTTTTCAATGTTGAGGTTGTTGTTGATATTGTTGGTGTTTTTCAATGTTGAGGTTGTTGTTGTTTTTCAATTTTGAGGTTGTTGAATTTGTTGGTGTTTTTCAATCTTGAGTTTGTTGTTGAATTTGTTGGTGTTTTTCGAAGTTGAGGTTGTTGTTGAATTTGTTGGTGTTTTTCAATGTTGAGGTTGTTGTTGTTTTTCAATGTTGAGGTTGTTGAGTTTGTTGGTGTTTTTCAATTTCGAGGTTGTTGTTGAATTTGTTGGTGTTTTTCAATGTTGAGGTTGTTGTTGAATTTGTTGGTGTTTTTCAATGTTGAGGTTGTTGTTGTTTTTAAATGTTGAGGTTGTTGTTGAATTTGTTGGTGTTTTTTCTATTTTGAGGTTTTTGGTGTTTTTCAATGTTGAGGTTGTTGTTGAATTTGATGGTGTTTTTCAATGTCGAGGTTGTTGTTGAATTTGTTGGTGTTTTTCAATGTTGAAGTTGTTGTTGAATTTGTTGGTGTTTTTCAATTTAGAGGTTGTTGTTGAATTTGTTGGTGTTTTTCAATGTTGAAGTTTTTGTTGAATTTGTTGGTGTTTTTCAATGTTGAAGTTGTTGTTGTTTTTCAATGTTGAGGTTGTTGTTGAATTTGTTGGTGTTTTTCAATGTTGAGGTTGTTGTTGTTTTTCAATGCTGAGGTTGTTGTTGAATTTGTTGGTGTTTTTCAATGTTGAGGTTGTTGTTGAATTTGTTGGTGTTTTTCAATGTTGAGGTTGTTGTTGTTTTTCAATGTTGAGGTTGTTGTTGAATTTGTTGGTGTTTTCAATGTTGACGTTGTTGTTGTTTTTCAATGTTGAGGTTGTTGTTGAATTTGTTGTTGTTTTTCAATGTTGAAGTTGTTGTTGAATTTGTTGGTGTCTTTCAATGTTTAGGTTGTTGTTGTTTTGCAATGTTGAGGTTGTTGTTGAATTTGTTGGTGTTTTTCAATGTTGAGTTTGTTGTTGTTTTTCAATGTTGAGGTTGTTGTTGAATTTGTTGTTGTTTTTCAATGTTGAGGGTGTTGTTGAATTTGTTGGTGTTTTTCAATGTTGAGGTTGTTGTTGAATTTGTTGGTGTTTTTCAATGTTGAGGTTGTTGTTGTTTTTCAATGTTGAGGTTGTTGTTGAGCTTGTTCGTGTTTTTCAATGTTGAGGTTGTTGTTGAATTTGTTGGTGTTTTTCAATGTTGAGGTTGTTGTTGAATTTGTTGGTGTTTTTCAATGTTGAGGTTGTTGTTGTTTTTAAATGTTGGGGTTGTTGTTGAATTTGTTGGTGTTTTTCAATTTTGAGGATGTTGTTGATTTTCAATGTTGAGGTTGTTGTTGAATTTGTTGGTGTTTTTCCATGATGAGGTTGTTGTTGTTTTTCAAAGTTGAGGTTGTTGTTGAATTTGTTGGTGTTTTTCAATGTCGGGGTTGTTGTTGAATTTGTTGGTGCTTTTCAATGTTGAATTTTTTGTTGAATTTGTTGGTGTTTTTCAATGTTGAGGTTGTTGTTGAATTTGTTGGTGTTTTTCAATGTTTAGGTTGTTGTTGTTTTTCAATGTAGAGGTTGTTGTTGAATTTGTTGGTGTTTTTCAATGTTGAGGTTGTTGTTGTTTTTCAATGTTGAGGTTGTTGTTGAATTTGTTGGTGTTTTTCAATGTTGAGGTTGTTGGTGTTTTTAAATGTTGAGGTTGTTGTTGAATTTGTTGGTGTTTTTCAATGTTGAGGTTGTTGTTGATATTGTTGGTGTTTTTCAATGTTGAGGTTGTTGTTGTTTTTCAATGTTGAGGTTGTTGTTGAATTTGTTGGTGTTTTTCAATTTCGAGGTTGTTGTTGAATTTGTTGGTGTTTTTCAATTTTGAAGTTGTTGTTGAATTTGTTGGTGTTTTTCAATGTTGAGGTTGTTGTTGTTTTTCAATGTTGAGGTTGTTGTTGAATTTGTTGATGTTTTTCAATGTTGAGATTGTTGTTGTTTTTCAATGTTGAGGTTGTTGTTGAATTTGTTGGTGTTTTTAAATGTTGAGGTTGTTGTTGAATTTGTTGGTGTTTTTCAATGTTGAGGTTGTTGTTGTTTTGCAATGTTGAGGTTGTTGTTGAATTTGTTGGTGTTTTTCAATGTTGAGGTTGTTGTTGAATTTGTTCGTGTTTTTCAATGTTGAGGTTGTTGTTGTTTTTCAATGTTGAGGTTGTTGTTGAATTTGTTGGTGTTTTTCAATGTTGCGTTTGTTGTTGTTTTTCAATGTTGAGGTTGTTGTTGAATTTTTTGGTGTTTTTCAATGTTGAGGTTGTTGTTGTTTTTCAATGTTGAGGTTGTTGTTGAATTTGTTGGTGTTTTTCAATGTTGAGGTTGTTGTTGTTTTTCAATGTTGAGGTTGTTGTTGAATTTGTTGGTGCTTTTCAATCTTGAGGTTGTTGTTGAATTTGTTGGTGTTTTACAATGTTGAGGTTGTTGTTGTTTTTCAATGTTGAGGTTGTTGTTGAATTTGTTGGTGTTTTTCAATGTTGAGTTTGTTGTTGAATTTGTTGGTGTTTTTAAATGTTGAGGTTGTTGTTGAATTTGTTGGTGTTTTTCAATGTTGAGGTTGTTGTTGAATTTGTTGGTGTTTTTCAATGTTGAGGTTGTTGGTGTTTTTCAATGTTGAGGTTGTTGTTGAATTTGTTGGTGTTTTTCAATGTTGAGATTGTTGTTGTTTTTCAATGTTGTGGTTGTTGTTGAATATGTTGGTGTTTTTAAATGTTGAGGTTGTTGTTGAATTTGTTGGTGTTTTTCAATGTTGAGGTTGTTGTTGTTTTTCAATGTTGAGGTTGTTGTTGAATTTGTTGGTGTTTTTCAATTTCGAGGTTGTTGTTGAATTTGTTGGTGTTTTTCAGTTTTGAAGTTGTTGTTGAATTTGTTGGTGTTTTTCAATGTTGAGGTTTTTGTTGTTTTTCAATGTTGAGGTTGTTGTTGAATTTGTTGGTGTTTTTCAATGTTGAGATTGTTGTTGTTTTACAATGTTGAGGTTGTTGTTGAATTTGTTGGTGTGTTTAAATGTTGAGGTTGTTGTTGAATTTGTTGGTGTTTTTCAATGTTGAGGTTGTTGTTGTTTTTCAATGTTGAGGTTGTTGTTGAATTTGTAGATGTTTTTCAATTTCGAGGTTGTTGTTGAATTTGTTGGTGTTTTTCAATTTTGAAGTTGTTGTTGAATTTGTTGGTGTTTTTCAATGTTGAGGTTGTTGTTGTTTTTCAATGTTGAGGTTGTTGTTGAATTTGTTGGTGTTTTTCAATGTTGAGGTTGTTGTTGTTTTTCAATGCTGAGGTTGTTGTTGAATTTGTTGGTGTTTTTCAATGTTGAGGTTGTTGTTGAATTTGTTGGTGTTTTTCAATGTTGAGGTTCTTGTTGTTTTTCAATGTTGAGGTTGTTGTTGAATTTGTTGGTGTTTTTCAATGTTGAGGTTGTTGTTGTTTTTCAATGTTGAGGTTGTTGTTGAATTTGTTGGTGTTTTTCAATGTTGAGGTTGTGGTTGAAATTGTTGGTGTTTTTCAATGTTGAGGTTGTTGTTGTTTTTCAATGTTGAGGTTATTGTTGAATTTGTTGGTGTTTTTCAATGTTGAGGTTGTTGTTGTTTTTCAATGTTGAGGTTGTTGTTGAATTTGTTGGTGTTTTTCAATGTTGAGTTTGTTGTTGTTTTTCAATGTTGAGGTTGTTGTTGAATTTGTTGGTGTTTTTCAATGTTGAGGTTGTTGTTGTTTTTCAATGTTGAGGTTGTTGTTGAATTTTTGGTGTTTTTCAATGTTGAGGTTGTTTTTGTTCTTCAATGTTGAGGTTGTTGTTGAATTTGTTGGTGTTTTTCAATGTTGAGGTTGTTGTTGATATTGTTGGTGTTTTTCAATGTTGAGGTTGTTGTTGTTTTTCAATTTTGAGGTTGTTGAATTTGTTGGTGTTTTTCAATCTTGAGTTTGTTGTTGAATTTGTTGGTGTTTTTCGAAGTTGAGGTTGTTGTTGAATTTGTTGGTGTTTTTCAATGTTGAGGTTGTTGTTGTTTTTCAATGTTGAGGTTGTTGAGTTTGTTGGTGTTTTTCAATGTTGAGGTTGTTGTTGAATTTGTTGGTGTTTTTCAATGTTGAGGTTGTTGTTGAATTTGTTGCTATTTTTCAATGTTGAGGTTGTTGTTGTTTTTCAATGTTGAGGTTGTTGTTGAATTTGTTGGTGTTTTCCAATGTTGCGTTTGTTGTTGTTTTTCAATGTTGAGGTTGTTGTTGAATTTTTGGTGTTTTTCAATGTTGAGGTTGTTGTTGTTTTTCAATGTTGAGGTTGTTGTTGAATTTGTTGGTGTTTTTCAATGTTGAGGTTGTTGTTGTTTTTCAATGTTGAGGTTGTTGTTGAATTTGTTGGTGCTTTTCAATCTTGAGGTTGTTGTTGAATTTGTTGGTGTTTTTCAATGTTGAGGTTGTTGTTGTTTTTCAATGTTGAGGTTGTTGTTGAATTTGTTGGTGTTTTTCAATGTTGAGTTTGTTGTTGAATTTGTTGGTGTTTTTCCATGTTGAGGTTGTTGTTGAATTTGTTGGTGTTTTTCAATGTTGAGGTTGTTGTTGAATTTGTTGGTGTTTTTCAATGTTGAGGTTTTTGGTGTTTTTCAATGTTGAGGTTGTTGTTGAATTTGTTGGTGTTTTTCAATGTTGAGATTGTTGTTGTTTTTCAATGTTCTGGTTGTTGTTGAATTTGTTGGTGTTTTTAAATGTTGAGGTTGTTGTTGAATTTGTTGGTGTTTTTCAATGTTGAGGTTGTTGTTGTTTTTCAATGTTGAGGTTGTTGTCGAATTTGTTGGTGTTTTTCAATTTCGAGGTTGTTGTTGAATTTGTTGGTGTTTTTCAATTTTGAAGTTGTTGTTGAATTTGTTGGTGTTTTTCAATGTTGAGGTTGTTGTTGTTTTTCAATGTTGAGGTTGTTGTTGAATTTGTTGATGTTTTTCAATGTTGAGATTGTTGTTGTTTTTCAATGTTGAGGTTGTTGTTGAATTTGTTGGTGTTTTTAAATGTTGAGGTTGTTGTTGAATTTGTTGGTGTTTTTCAATGTTGAGGTTGTTGTTGTTTTTCAATGTTGAGGTTGTTGTTGAATTTGTTGGTGTTTTCAATGTTGACGTTGTTGTTGTTTATCAATGTTGAGGTTGTTGTTGAATTTGTTGTTGTTTTTCAATGTTGAAGTTGTTGTTGAATTTGTTGGTGTCTTTCAATGTTTAGGTTGTTGTTGTTTTGCAATGTTGAGGTTGTTGTTGAATTTGTTGGTGTTTTTCAATGTTGAGTTTGTTGTTGTTTTTCAATGTTGAGGTTGTTGTTGAATTTGTTGTTGTTTTTCAATGTTGAGGTTGTTGTTGAATTTGTTGGTGTTTTTCAATGTTGAGGTTGTTGTTGAATTTGTTGGTGTTTTTCAATGTTGAGGTTGTTGTTGTTTTTCAATGTTGAGGTTGTTGTTGAGCTTGTTCGTGTTTTTCAATGTTGAGGTTGTTGTTGAATTTGTTGGTGTTTTTCAATGTTGAGGTTGTTGTTGAATTTGTTGGTGTTTTTCAATTTTGAAGTTGTTGTTGAATTTGTTGGTGTTTTTCAATGTTGAGGTTGTTGTTGTTTTTCAATGTTGAGGTTGTTGTTGAATTTGTTGGTGTTTTTCAATGTTGAGGTTGTTGTTGTTTTTCAATGCTGAGGTTGTTGTTGAATTTGTTGGTGTTATTCAATGTTGAGGTTGTTGTTGAATTTGTTGGTGTTTTTCAATGTTGAGGTTCTTGTTGTTTTTCAATGTTGAGGTTGTTGTTGAATTTGTTGGTGTTTTTCAATGTTGAGGTTATTGTTGTTTTTCAATGTTGAGGTTGTTGTTGAATTTGTTGGTGTTTTTCAATGTTGAGGTTGTGGTTGAAATTGTTGGTGTTTTTCAATGTTGAGGTTGTTGTTGTTTTTCAATGTTGAGGTTATTGTTGAATTTGTTGGTGTTTTTCAATGTTGAGGTTGTTGTTGTTTTTCAATGTTGAGGTTGTTGTTGAATCTGTTGGTGTTTTTCAATGTTGAGTTTGTTGTTGTTTTTCGATGTTGAGGTTGTTGTTGAATTTGTTGGTGTTTTTCAATGTTGAGGTTGTTGTTGTTTTTCAATGTTGAGGTTGTTGTTGAATTTTTGGTGTTTTTCAATGTTGAGGTTGTTGTTGTTTTTCAATGTTGAGGTTGTTGTTGAATTTGTTGGTGTTTTTCAATGTTGAGGTTGTTGTTGATATTGTTGGTGTTTTTCAATGTTGAGGTTGTTGTTGTTTTTCAATGTTGAGGTTGTTGAGTTTGTTGGTGTTTTTCAATGTTGAGGTTGTTGTTGAATTTGTTGGTGTTTTTCAATGTTGAGGTTGTTGTTGAATTTGTTGGTGTTTTTCAATGTTGAGGTTGTTGTTGTTTTTAAATGTTGAGGTTGTTGTTGAATTTGTTGGTGTTTTTTCTATTTTGAGGTTTTTGGTGTTTTTCAATGTTGAGGTTGTTGTTGAATTTGATGGTGTTTTTCAATGTCGAGGTTGTTGTTGAATTTGTTGGTGTTTTTCAATGTTGAAGTTGTTGTTGAATTTGTTGGTGTTTTTCAATTTCGAGGTTGTTGTTGAATTTGTTGGTGTTTTCAATGTTGACGTTGTTGTTGTTTTTCAATGTTGAGGTTGTTGTTGAATTTGTTGTTGTTTTTCAATGTTGAAGTTGTTGTTGAATTTGTTGGTGTCTTTCAATGTTTAGGTTGTTGTTGTTTTGCAATGTTGAGGTTGTTGTTGAATTTGTTGGTGTTTTTCAATGTTGAGTTTGTTGTTGTTTTTCAATGTTGAGGTTGTTGTTGAATTTGTTGTTGTTTTTCAATGTTGAGGTTGTTGTTGAATTTGTTGGTGTTTTTCAATGTTGAGGTTGTTGTTGAATCTGTTGGTGTTTTTCAATGTTGAGGTTGTTGTTGTTTTTCAATGTTGAGGTTGTTGTTGAGCTTGTTCGTTTTTTTCAATGTTGAGGTTGTTGTTGAATTTGTTGGTGTTTTTCAATGTTGAGGTTGTTGTTGAATTTGTTGGTGTTTTTCAATGTTGAGGTTGTTGTTGTTTTTAAATGTTGGGGTTGTTGTTGAATTTGTTGGTGTTTTTCAATTTTGAGGATGTTGTTGATTTTCAATGTTGAGGTTGTTGTTGAATTTGTCGTTGTTTTTCCATGATGAGGTTGTTGTTGTTTTTCAAAGTTGAGGTTGTTGTTGAATTTGTTGGTGTTTTTCAATGTCGGGGTTGTTGTTGAATTTGTTGGTGCTTTTCAATGTTGAATTTTTTGTTGAATTTGTTGGTGTTTTTCAATGTTGAGGTTGTTGTTGAATTTGTTGGTGTTTTTCAATGTTGAGGTTGTTGTTGTTTTTCAATGTTGAGGTTGTTGTTGAATTTGTTGGTGTTTTTCAATGTTGAGGTTGTTGGTGTTTTTAAATGTTGAGGTTGTTGTTGAATTTGTTGGTGTTTTTCAATGTTGAGGTTGTTGTTGATATTGTTGGTGTTTTTCAATGTTGAGGTTGTTGTTGTTTATCAATGTTGAGGTTGTTGTTGAGTTTGTTGGTGTTTTTCAAAGTTGAGGTTGTTCTTGAATTTGTTGGTGTTTTTCAATGTTGAGGTTGTTGTTGAATTTGTTGGTGTTTTTCAATGTTGAGGTTGTTGTTGTTTTTAAATGTTGGGGTTGTTGTTGAATTTCTTGGTGTTTTTCAATTTTGAGGATATTGTTGTTTTTCATTGTTGAGGTTGTTGTTGAATTTGTTGGTGTTTTTCCATGATGAGGTTGTTGTTGTTTTTCAAAGTTGAGGTTGTTGTTGAATTTGTTCGTGTTTTTCAATGTCAGGGTTGTTGTTGAATTTGTTGGTGTTTTTCAATGTTGAATTTTTTGTTGAATTTGTTGGTGTTTTTCAGTGTTGAGGTTGTTGTTTTTCAATGTTGAGGTTGTTGTTGAATTTGTTGGTGTTTTTCAATGTTGAGATTGTTGTTGTTTTTCAATGCTGTGGTTGTTGTTGAATTTGTTGGTGTTTTTAAATGTTGAGGTTGTTGTTGAATTTGTTGGTGTTTTTCAATGTTGAGGTTGTTGTTGTTTTTCAATGTTGAGATTGTTGTTGAATTTGTTGGTGTTTTTCAATTTCGAGGTTGTTGTTGAATTTGTTGGTGTTTTTCAATTTTGAAGTTGTTGTTGAATTTGTTGGTGTTTTTCAATGTTGAGGTTGTTGTTGTTTTTCAATGTTGAGGTTGTTGTTGAATTTGTTGGTGTTTTTCAATGTTGAGGTTGTTGTTGTTTTTCAATGCTGAGGTTGTTGTTGAATTTGTTGGTGTTTTTCAATGTTGAGGTTGTTGTTGAATTTGTGGGTGTTTTTCAATGTTGAGGTTCTTGTTGTTTTTCAATGTTGAGGTTGTTGTTGAATTTGTTGGTGTTTTTCAATGTTGAGGTTGTTGTTGTTTTTCAATGTTGAGGTTGTTGTTGAATTTGTTGGTGTTTTTCAATGTTGAGGTTGTGGTTGAAATTGTTGGTGTTTTTCAATGTTGAGGTTGTTGTTGTTTTTCAATGTTGAGGTTGTTGTTGAATTTGTTGGTGTTTTTCAATGTTGAGGTTGTTGTTGTTTTTCAATGTTGAGGTTGTTGTTGAATCTGTTGGTGTTTTTAAATGTTGAGGTTGTTGTTGAATTTGTTGGTGTTTTTCAATGTTGAGGTTGTTGTTGTTTTTCAATGTTGAGGTTGTTGTTGAATTTGTTGGTGTTTTTCAATTTCGAGGTTGTTGTTGAATTTGTTGGTGTTTTTCAATTTTGAAGTTGTTGTTGAATTTGTTGGTGTTTTTCAATGTTGAGGTTGTTGTTGTTTTTCAATGTTGAGGTTGTTGTTGAATTTGTTGATGTTTTTCAATGTTGAGATTGTTGTTGTTTTTCAATGTTGAGGTTGTTGTTGAATTTGTTGGTGTTTTTAAATGTTGAGGTTGTTGTTGAATTTGTTGGTGTTTTTCAATGTTGAGGTTGTTGTTGTTTTGCAATGTTGAGGTTGTTGTTGAATTTGTTGGTGTTTTTCAATGTTGAGGTTGTTGTTGAATTTGTTCGTGTTTTTCAATTTTGAGGTTGTTGTTGTTTTTCAATGTTGAGGTTGTTGTTGAATTTGTTGGTGTTTTTCAATGTTGCGTTTGTTGTTGTTTTTCAATGTTGAGGTTGTTGTTGTTTTTCAATGTTGAGGTTGTTGTTGAATTTGTTGGTGTTTTTCAATGTTGAGGTTGTTGTTGTTTTTCAATGTTGAGGTTGTTGTTGAATTTGTTGGTGCTTTTCAATCTTGAGGTTGTTGTTGAATTTGTTGGTGTTTTTCAATGTTGAGGTTGTTGTTGTTTTTCAATGTTGAGGTTGTTGTTGAATTTGTTGGTGTTTTTCAATGTTGAGTTTGTTGTTGAATTTGTTGGTGTTTTTCAATGTTGAGGTTGTTGTTGAATTTGTTGGTGTTTTTCAATGTTGAGGTTGTTGTTGAATTTGTTGGTGTTTTTCAATGTTGAGGTTGTTGGTGTTTTTCAATGTTGAGGTTGTTGTTGAATTTGTTGGTGTTTTTCAATGTTGAGATTGTTCTTGTTTTTCAATGTTGTGGTTGTTGTTGAATATGTTGGTGTTTTTAAATGTTGAGGTTGTTGTTGAATTTGTTGGTGTTTTTCAATGTTGAGGTTGTTGTTGTTTTTCAATGTTGAGGTTGTTGTTGAATTTGTTGGTGTTTTTCAATTTCGAGGTTGTTGTTGAATTTGTTGGTGTTTTTCAGTTTTGAAGTTGTTGTTGAATTTGTTGGTGTTTTTCAATGTTGAGGTTTTTGTTGTTTTTCAATGTTGAGGTTGTTGTTGAATTTGTTGGTGTTTTTCAATGTTGAGATTGTTGTTGTTTTACAATGTTGAGGTTGTTGTTGAATTTGTTGGTGTGTTTATTTGTTGAGGTTGTTGTTGAATTTGTTGGTGTTTTTCAATGTTGAGGTTGTTGTTGTTTTTCAATGTTGAGGTTGTTGTTGAATTTGTAGATGTTTTTCAATTTCGAGGTTGTTGTTGAATTTGTTGGTGTTTTTCAATTTTGAAGTTGTTGTTGAATTTGTTGGTGTTTTTCAATGTTGAGGTTGTTGTTGTTTTTCAATGTTGAGGTTCTTGTTGAATTTGTTGGTGTTTTTCAATGTTGAGGTTGTTGTTGTTTTTCAATGCTGAGGTTGTTGTTGAATTTGTTGGTGTTTTTCAATGTTGAGGTTGTTGTTGAATTTGTTGGTGTTTTTCAATGTTGAGGTTCTTGTTGTTTTTCAATGTTGAGGTTGTTGTTGAATTTGTTGGTGTTTTTCAATGTTGAGGTTGTTGTTGTTTTTCAATGTTGAGGTTGTTGTTGAATTTGTTGGTGTTTTTCAATGTTGAGGTTGTGGTTGAAATTGTTGGTGTTTTTCAATGTTGAGGTTGTTGTTGTTTTTCAATGTTGAGGTTATTGTTGAATTTGTTGGTGTTTTTCAATGTTGAGGTTGTTGTTGTTTTTCAATGTTGAGGTTGTTGTTGAATTTGTTGGTGTTTTTCAATGTTGAGTTTGTTGTTGTTTTTCAATGTTGAGGTTGTTGTTGAATTTGTTGGTGTTTTTCAATGTTGAGGTTGTTGTTGTTTTTCAATGTTGAGGTTGTTGTTGAATTTTTGGTGTTTTTCAATGTTGAGGTTGTTGTTGTTTTTCAATGTTGAGGTTGTTGTTGAATTTGTTGGTGTTTTTCAATGTTGAGGTTGTTGTTGATATTGTTGGTGTTTTTCAATGTTGAGGTTGTTGTTGTTTTTCAATTTTGAGGTTGTTGAATTTGTTGGTGTTTTTCAATCTTGAGTTTGTTGTTGAATTTGTTGGTGTTTTTCGAAGTTGAGGTTGTTGTTGAATTTGTTGGTGTTTTTCAATGTTGAGGTTGTTGTTGTTTTTCAATGTTGAGGTTGTTGAGTTTGTTGGTGTTTTTCAATGTTGAGGTTGTTGTTGAATTTGTTGGTGTTTTTCAATGTTGAGGTTGTTGTTGAATTTGTTGCTATTTTTCAATGTTGAGGTTGTTGTTGTTTTTCAATGTTGAGGTTGTTGTTGAATTTGTTGGTGTTTTTCAATGTTGCGTTTGTTGTTGTTTTTCAATGTTGAGGTTGTTGTTGAATTTTTTGGTGTTTTTCAATGTTGAGGTTGTTGTTGTTTTTCAATGTTGAGGTTGTTGTTGAATTTGTTGGTGTTCTTCAATGTTGAGGTTGTTGTTGTTTTTCAATGTTGAGGTTGTTGTTGAATTTGTTGGTGCTTTTCAATCTTGAGGTTGTTGTTGAATTTGTTGGTGTTTTTCAATGTTGAGGTTGTTGTTGTTTTTCAATGTTGAGGTTGTTGTTGAATTTGTTGGTGTTTTTCAATGTTGAGTTTGTTGTTGAATTTGTTGGTGTTTTTCCATGTTGAGGTTGTTGTTGAATTTGTTGGTGTTTTTCAATGTTGAGGTCGTTGTTGAATTTGTTGGTGTTTTTCAATGTTGAGGTTTTTGGTGTTTTTCAATGTTGAGGTTGTTGTTGAATTTGTTGGTGTTTTTCAATGTTGAGATTGTTGTTGTTTTTCAATGTTGTGGTTGTTGTTGAATTTGTTGGTGTTTTTAAATTTTGAGGTTGTTGTTGAATTTGTTGGTGTTTTTCAATGTTGAGGTTGTTGTTGTTTTTCAATGTTGAGGTTGTTGTCGAATTTGTTGGTGTTTTTCAATTTCGAGGTTGTTGTTGAATTTGTTGGTGTTTTTCAATTTTGAAGTTGTTGTTGAATTTGTTGGTGTTTTTCAATGTTGAGGTTGTTGTTGTTTTTCAATGTTGAGGTTGTTGTTGAATTTGTTGATGTTTTTCAATGTTGAGATTGTTGTTGATTTTCAATGTTGAGGTTGTTGTTGAATTTGTTGGTGTTTTTAAATGTTGAGGTTGTTGTTGAATTTGTTGGTGTTTTTCAATGTTGAGGTTGTTGTTGTTTTTCAATGTTGAGGTTGTTGTTGAATTTGAAGATGTTTTTCAATTTCGAGGTTGTTGTTGAATTTGTTGGTGTTTTTCAATTTTGAAGTTGTTGTTGAATTTGTTGGTGTTTTTCAATGTTGAGGTTGTTGTTGTTTTTCAATGTTGAGGTTGTTGTTGAATTTGTTGGTGTTTTTCAATGTTGAGGTTGTTGTTGTTTTTCAATGCTGAGGTTGTTGTTGAATTTGTTGGTGTTTTTCAATGTTGAGGTTGTTGTTGAATTTGTTGGTGTTTTTCAATGTTGAGGTTCTTGTTGTTTTTCAATGTTGAGGTTGTTGTTGAATTTGTTGGTGTTTTTCAATGTTGAGGTTGTTGTTGTTTTTCAATGTTGAGATTGTTGTTGAATTTGTTGGTGTTTTTCGATGTTGAGGTTGTGGTTGAAATTGTTGGTGTTTTTCAATGTTGAGGTTGTTGTTGTTTTTCAATGTTGAGGTTATTGTTGAATTTGTTGGTTTTTTTCAATGTTGAGGTTGTTGTTGTTTTTCAATGTTGAGGTTGTTGTTGAATCTGTTGGTGTTTTTCAATGTTGAGTTTGTTGTTGTTTTTCGATGTTGAGGTTGTTGTTGAATTTGTTGGTGTTTTTCAATGTTGAGGTTGTTGTTGTTTTTCAATGTTGAGGTTGTTGTTGAATTTTTGGTGTTTTTCAATGTTGAGGTTGTTGTTGTTTTTCAATGTTGAGTTTGTTGTTGAATTTGTTGGTGTTTTTCAATGTTGAGGTTGTTGTTGATATTGTTGGTGTTTTTCAATGTTGAGGTTGTTGTTCTTTTTCAATTTTGAGGTTGTTGAATTTGTTGGTGTTTTTCAATCTTGAGTTTGTTGTTGAATTTGTTGGTGTTTTTCGAAGTTGAGGTTGTTGTTGAATTTGTTGGTGTTTTTCAATGTTGAGGTTGTTGTTGTTTTTCAATGTTGAGGTTGTTGAGTTTGTTGGTGTTTTTCAATGTTGAGGTTGTTGTTGAATTTGTTGTTGTTTTTCAATGTTGTGGTTGTTGTTGAATTTGTTGGTGTTTTTAAATTTTGAGGTTGTTGTTGAATTTGTTGGTGTTTTTCAATGTTGAGGTTGTTGTTGTTTTTCAATGTTGAGGTTGTTGTCGAATTTGTTGGTGTTTTTCAATTTCGAGGTTGTTGTTGAATTTGTTGGTGTTTTTCAATTTTGAAGTTGTTGTTGAATTTGTTGGTGTTTTTCAATGTTGAGGTTGTTGTTGTTTTTCAATGTTGAGGTTGTTGTTGAATTTGTTGATGTTTTTCAATGTTGAGATTGTTGTTGATTTTCAATGTTGAGGTTGTTGTTGAATTTGTTGGTGTTTTTAAATGTTGAGGTTGTTGTTGAATTTGTTGGTGTTTTTCAATGTTGAGGTTGTTGTTGTTTTTCAATGTTGAGGTTGTTGTTGAATTTGAAGATGTTTTTCAATTTCGAGGTTGTTGTTGAATTTGTTGGTGTTTTTCAATTTTGAAGTTGTTGTTGAATTTGTTGGTGTTTTTCAATGTTGAGGTTGTTGTTGTTTTTCAATGTTGAGGTTGTTGTTGAATTTGTTGGTGTTTTTCAATGTTGAGGTTGTTGTTGTTTTTCAATGCTGAGGTTGTTGTTGAATTTGTTGGTGTTTTTCAATGTTGAGGTTGTTGTTGAATTTGTTGGTGTTTTTCAATGTTGAGGTTCTTGTTGTTTTTCAATGTTGAGGTTGTTGTTGAATTTGTTGGTGTTTTTCAATGTTGAGGTTGTTGTTGTTTTTCAATGTTGAGATTGTTGTTGAATTTGTTGGTGTTTTTCGATGTTGAGGTTGTGGTTGAAATTGTTGGTGTTTTTCAATGTTGAGGTTGTTGTTGTTTTTCAATGTTGAGGTTATTGTTGAATTTGTTGGTTTTTTTCAATGTTGAGGTTGTTGTTGTTTTTCAATGTTGAGGTTGTTGTTGAATCTGTTGGTGTTTTTCAATGTTGAGTTTGTTGTTGTTTTTCGATGTTGAGGTTGTTGTTGAATTTGTTGGTGTTTTTCAATGTTGAGGTTGTTGTTGTTTTTCAATGTTGAGGTTGTTGTTGAATTTTTGGTGTTTTTCAATGTTGAGGTTGTTGTTGTTTTTCAATGTTGAGTTTGTTGTTGAATTTGTTGGTGTTTTTCAATGTTGAGGTTGTTGTTGATATTGTTGGTGTTTTTCAATGTTGAGGTTGTTGTTCTTTTTCAATTTTGAGGTTGTTGAATTTGTTGGTGTTTTTCAATCTTGAGTTTGTTGTTGAATTTGTTGGTGTTTTTCGAAGTTGAGGTTGTTGTTGAATTTGTTGGTGTTTTTCAATGTTGAGGTTGTTGTTGTTTTTCAATGTTGAGGTTGTTGAGTTTGTTGGTGTTTTTCAATGTTGAGGTTGTTGTTGAATTTGTTGGTGTTTTTCAATGTTGAGGTTGTTGTTGAATTTGTTGGTTTTTTTCAATGTTGAGGTTGTTGTTGTTTTTAAATGTTGAGGTTGTTGTTGAATTTGTTGGTGTTTTTTCTATTTTGAGGTTTTTGGTGTTTTTCAATGTTGAGGTTGTTGTTGAATTTGATGGTGTTTTTCAATGTTGAGGTTGTTGTTGAATTTGTTGGTGTTTTTCAATGTTGAAGTTGTTGTTGAATTTGTTGGTGTTTTTCAATTTCGAGGTTGTTGTTGAATTTGTTGGTGTTTTTCAATGTTGAAGTTTTTGTTGAATTTGTTGGTGTTTTTCAATGTTGAGGTTGTTGTTGTTTTTCAATGTTGAGGTTGTTGTTGAATTTGTTGGTGTTTTTCAATGTTGAGGTTGTTGTTGTTTTTCAATGCTGAGGTTGTTGTTGAATTTGTTGGTGTTTTTCAATGTTGAGGTTGTTGTTGAATTTGTTGGTGTTTTTCAATGTTGAGGTTGTTGTTGTTTTTCAATGTTGAGGTTGTTGTTGAATTTGTTGGTGTTTTCAATGTTGACGTTGTTGTTGTTTTTCAATGTTGAGGTTGTTGTTGAATTTGTTGTTGTTTTTCAATGTTGTGGTTGTTGTTGAATTTGTTGGTGTTTTTAAATGTTGAGGTTGTTGTTGAATTTGTTGGTGTTTTTCAATGTTGAGGTTGTTGTTGTTTTTCAATGTTGAGGTTGTTGTCGAATTTGTTGGTGTTTGTCAAATTTGGAGGTTGTTGTTGAATTTGTTGGTGTTTTTCAATTTTGAAGTTGTTGTTGAATTTGTTGGTGTTTTTCAATGTTGAGGTTGTTGTTGTTTTTCAATGTTGAGGTTGTTGTTGAATTTGTTGATGTTTTTCAATGTTGAGATTGTTGTTGTTTTTCAATGTTGAGGTTGTTGTTGAATTTGTTGGTGTTTTTAAATGTTGAGGTTGTTGTTGAATTTGTTGGTGTTTTTCAATGTTGAGGTTGTTGTTGTTTTTCAATGTTGAGGTTGTTGTTGAATTTGTAGATGTTTTTCAATTTCGAGGTTGTTGTTGAATTTGTTGGTGTTTTTCAATTTTGAAGTTGTTGTTGTATTTGTTGGTGTTTTTCAATGTTGAGGTTGTTGTTGTTTTTCAATGTTGAGGTTGTTGTTGAATTTGTTGGTGTTTTTCAATGTTGAGGTTGTTGTTGTTTTTCAATGCTGAGGTTGTTGTTGAATTTGTTGGTGTTTTTCAATGTTGAGGTTGTTGTTGAATTTTTTGGTGTTTTTCAATGTTGAGGTTCTTGTTGTTTTTCAATGTTGAGGTTGTTGTTGAATTTGTTGGTGTTTTTCAATGTTGAGGTTGTTGTTGTTTTTCAATGTTGAGGTTGTTGTTGAATTTGTTGGTGTTTTTCAATGTTGAGGTTGTGGTTGAAATTGTTGGTGTTTTTCAATGTTGAGGTTGTTGTTGTTTTTCAATGTTGAGGTTATTGTTGAATTTGTTGGTGTTTTTCAATGTTGAGGTTGTTGTTGTTTTTCAATGTTGAGGTTGTTGTTGAATCTCTTGGTGTTTTTCAATGTTGAGTTTGTTGTTGTTTTTCGATGTTGAGGTTGTTGTTGAATTTGTTGGTGTTTTTCAATGTTGAGGTTGTTGTTGTTTTTCAATGTTGAGGTTTTTGTTGAATTTTTGGTGTTTTTCAATGTTGAGGTTGTTGTTGTTTTTCAATGTTGAGGTTGTTGTTGAATTTGTTGGTGTTTTTCAATGTTGAGGTTGTTGTTGATATTGTTGTTGTTTTTCAATGTTGAGGTTGTTGTTGTTTTTCAATTTTGAGGTTGTTGAATTTGTTGGTGTTTTTCAATCTTGAGTTTGTTGTTGAATTTGTTGGTGTTTTTCGAAGTTGAGGTTGTTGTTGAATTTGTTGGTGTTTTTCAATGTAGAGGTTGTTGTTGTTTTTCAATGTTGAGGTTGTTGAGTTTGTTGGTGTTTTTCAATGTTGAGGTTGTTGTTGAATTTGTTGGTGTTTTTCAATGTTGAGGTTGTTGTTGAATTTGTTGGTGTTTTTCAATGTTGAGGTTGTTGTTGTTTTTAAATGTTGAGGTTGTTGTTGAATTTGTTGGTGTTTTTTCTATTTTGAGGTTTTTGGTATTTTTCAATGTTGAGGTTGTTGTTGAATTTGATGGTGTTTTTCAATGTCGAGGTTGTTGTTGAATTTGTTGGTGTTTTTCAATGTTGAAGTTGTTGTTGAATTTGTTGGTGTTTTTCAATTTCGAGGTTGTTGTTGAATTTGTTGGTGTTTTTCAATGTTGAAGTTTTTGTTTAATTTGTTGGTGTTTTTCAATGTTGAGGTTGTCGTTGTTTTTCAATGTTGAGGTTGTTGTTGAATTTGTTGGTGTTTTTCAATGTTGAGGTTGTTGTTGTTTTTCAATGCTGAGGTTGTTGTTGAATTTGTTGGTGTTTTTCAATGTTGAGGTTGTTGTTGAATTTGTTGGTGTTTTTCAATGTTGAGGTTGTTGTTGTTTTTCAATGTTGAGGTTGTTGTTGAATTTGTTGGTGTTTTCAATGTTGACGTTGTTGTTGTTTTTCAATGTTGAGGTTGTTGTTGAATTTGTTGTTGTTTTTCAATGTTGAAGTTGTTGTTGAATTTGTTGGTGTCTTTCAATGTTTAGGTTGTTGTTGTTTTGCAATGTTGAGGTTGTTGTTGAATTTGTTGGTGTTTTTCAATGTTGAGTTTGTTGTTGTTTTTCAATGTTGAGGTTGTTGTTGAATTTGTTGGTGTTTTTCAATGTTGAGGTTGTTGTTGTTTTTCAATGTTGAGGTTGTTGTTGAATTTGTTGGTGTTTTTCAATGTTGAGTTTGTTGTTGAATTTGTTGGTGTTTTTCCATGTTGAGGTTGTTGTTGAATTTGTTGGTGTTTTTCAATGTTGAGGTTGTTGTTGAATTTGTTGGTGTTTTTCAATGTTGAGGTTTTTGGTGTTTTTCAATGTTGAGGTTGTTGTTGAATTTGTTGGTGTTTTTCAATGTTGAGATTGTTGTTGTTTTTCAATGTTGTGGTTGTTGTTGAATTTGTTGGTGTTTTTAAATGTTGAGGTTGTTGTTGAATTTGTTGGTGTTTTTCAATGTTGAGGTTGTTGTTGTTTTTCAATGTTGAGGTTGTTGTCGAATTTGTTGGTGTTTTTCAATTTCGAGGTTGTTGTTGAATTTGTTGGTGTTTTTCAATTTTGAAGTTGTTGTTGAATTTGTTGGTGTTTTTCAATGTTGAGGTTGTTGTTGTTTTTCAATGTTGAGGTTGTTGTTGAATTTGTTGATGTTTTTCAATGTTGAGATTGTTGTTGTTTTTCAATGTTGAGGTTGTTGTTGAATTTGTTGGTGTTTTTAAATTTTGAGGTTGTTGTTGAATTTGTTGGTGTTTTTCAATGTTGAGGTTGTTGTTGTTTTTCAATGTTGAGGTTGTTGTTGAATTTGTAGATGTTTTTCAATTTCGAGGTTGTTGTTGAATTTGTTGGTGTTTTTCAATTTTGAAGTTGTTGTTGAATTTGTTGGTGTTTTTCAATGTTGAGGTTTTTGTTGTTTTTCAATGTTGAGGTTGTTGTTGAATTTGTTGGTGTTTTTCAATGTTGAGGTTGTTGTTGTTTTTCAATGCTGAGGTTGTTGTTGAATTTGTTGGTGTTTTTCAATGTTGAGGTTGTTGTTGAATTTGTTGGTGTTTTTCAATGTTGAGGTTCTTGTTGTTTTTCAATGTTGAGGTTGTTGTTGAATTTGTTGGTGTTTTTCAATGTTGAGGTTGTTGTTGTTTTTCAATGTTGAGGTTGTTGTTGAATTTGTTGGTGTTTTTCAATGTTGAGGTTGTGGTTGAAATTGTTGGTGTTTTTCAATGTTGAGGTTGTTGTTGTTTTTCAATGTTGAGGTTATTGTTGAATTTGTTGGTTTTTTTCAATGTTGAGGTTGTTGTTGTTTTTCAATGTTGAGGTTGTTGTTGAATCTGTTGGTGTTTTTCAATGTTGAGTTTGTTGTTGTTTTTCGATGTTGAGGTTGTTGTTGAATTTGTTGGTGTTTTTCAATGTTGAGGTTGTTGTTGTTTTTCAATGTTGAGGTTGTTGTTGAATTTTTGGTGTTTTTCAATGTTGAGGTTGTTGTTGTTTTTCAATGTTGAGTTTGTTGTTGAATTTGTTGGTGTTTTTCAATGTTGAGGTTGTTGTTGGTATTGTTGGTGTTTTTCAATGTTGAGGTTGTTGTTCTTTTTCAATTTTGAGGTTGTTGAATTTGTTGGTGTTTTTCAATCTTGAGTTTGTTGTTGAATTTGTTGGTGTTTTTCGAAGTTGAGGTTGTTGTTGAATTTGTTGGTGTTTTTCAATGTTGAGGTTGTTGTTGTTTTTCAATGTTGAGGTTGTTGAGTTTGTTGGTGTTTTTCAATGTTGAGGTTGTTGTTGAATTTGTTGGTGTTTTTCAATGTTGAGGTTGTTGTTGAATTTGTTGGTGTTTTTCAATGTTGAGGTTGTTGTTGTTTTTAAATGTTGAGGTTGTTGTTGAATTTGTTGGTGTTTTTTCTATTTTGAGGTTTTTGGTGTTTTTCAATGTTGAGGTTGTTGTTGAATTTGATGGTGTTTTTCAATGTTGAGGTTGTTGTTGAATTTGTTGGTGTTTTTCAATGTTGAAGTTGTTGTTGAATTTGTTGGTGTTTTTCAATTTCGAGGTTGTTGTTGAATTTGTTGGTGTTTTTCAATGTTGAAGTTTTTGTTGAATTTGTTGGTGTTTTTCAATGTTGAGGTTGTTGTTGTTTTTCAATGTTGAGGTTGTTGTTGAATTTGTTGGTGTTTTTCAATGTTGAGGTTGTTGTTGTTTTTCAATGCTGAGGTTGTTGTTGAATTTGTTGGTGTTTTTCAATGTTGAGGGTGTTGTTGAATTTGTTGGTGTTTTTCTATGTTGAGGTTGTTGTTGTTTTTCAATGTTGAGGTTGTTGTTGAATTTGTTGGTGTTTTCAATGTTGACGTTGTTGTTGTTTTTCAATGTTCAGGTTGTTGTTGAATTTGTTGTTGTTTTTCAATGTTGTGGTTGTTGTTGAATTTGTTGGTGTTTTTAAATGTTGAGGTTGTTGTTGAATTTGTTGGTGTTTTTCAATGTTGAGGTTGTTGTTGTTTTTCAATGTTGAGGTTGTTGTCGAATTTGTTGGTGTTTTTCAATTTCGAGGTTGTTGTTGAATTTGTTGGTGTTTTTCAATTTTGAAGTTGTTGTTGAATTTGTTGGTGTTTTTCAATGTTGAGGTTGTTTTTGTATTTCAATGTTGAGGTGGTTGTTGAATTTGTTGATGTTTTTCAATGTTGAGATTGTTGTTGTTTTTCAATGTTGAGGTTGTTGTTGAATTTGTTGGTGTTTTTAAATGTTGAGGTTGTTGTTGAATTTGTTGGTGTTTTTCAATGTTGAGGTTGTTGTTGTTTTTCAATGTTGAGGTTCTTGTTGAATTTGTAGATGTTTTTCAATTTCGAGGTTGTTGTTGAATTTGTTGGTGTTTTTCAATTTTGAAGTTGTTGTTGAATTTGTTGGTGTTTTTCAATGTTGAGGTTGTTGTTGTTTTTCAATGTTGAGGTTGTTGTTGAATTTGTTGGTGTTTTTCAATGTTGAGGTTGTTGTTGTTTTTCAATGCTGAGGTTGTTGTTGAATTTGTTGGTGTTTTTCAATGTTGAGGTTGTTGTTGAATTTTTTGGTGTTTTTCAATGTTGAGGTTCTTGTTGTTTTTCAATGTTGAGGTTGTTGTTGAATTTGTTGGTGTTTTTCAATGTTGAGGTTGTTGTTGTTTTTCAATGTTGAGGTTGTTGTTGAATTTGATGGTGTTTTTCAATGTTGAGGTTGTGGTTGAAATTGTTGGTGTTTTTCAATGTTGAAGTTGTTGTTGAATTTGTTGGTGTTTTTCAATTTCGAGGTTGTTGTTGAATTTGTTGGTGTTTTTCAATGTTGAAGTTTTTGTTGAATTTGTTGGTGTTTTTCAATGTTGAGGTTGTTGTTGTTTTTCAATGTTGAGGTTGTTGTTGAATTTGTTGGTGTTTTTCAATGTTGAGGTTGTTGTTGTTTTTCAATGCTGAGGTTGTTGTTGAATTTGTTGGTGTTTTTCAATGTTGAGGTTGTTGTTGAATTTGTTGGTGTTTTTCAATGTTGAGGTTGTTGTTGTTTTTCAATTTTGAGGTTGTTGTTGAATTTGTTGGTGTTTTCAATGTTGACGTTGTTGTTGTTTTTCAATGTTGAGGTTGTTGTTGAATTTGTTGTTGTTTTTCAATGTTGAAGTTGTTGTTGAATTTGTTGGTGTCTTTCAATGTTTAGGTTGTTGTTGTTTTGCAATGTTGAGGTTGTTGTTGAATTTGTTGGTGTTTTTCAATGTTGAGTTTGTTGTTGTTTTTCAATGTTGAGGTTGTTGTTGAATTTGTTGTTGTTTTTCAATGTTGAGGTTGTTGTTGAATTTGTTGGTGTTTTTCAATGTTGAGGTTGTTGTTGAATTTGTTGGTGTTTTTCAATGTTGAGGTTGTTGTTGTTTTTCAATGTTGAGGTTGTTGTTGAGCTTGTTCGTGTTTTTCAATGTTGAGGTTGTTGTTGAATTTGTTGGTGTTTTTCAATGTTGAGGTTGTTGTTGAATTTGTTGGTGTTTTTCAATGTTGAGGTTGTTGTTGTTTTTAGATGTTGGGGTTGTTGTTGAATTTGTTGGTGTTTTTCAATTTTGAGGATGTTGTTGATTTTCAATGTTGAGGTTGTTGTTGAATTTGTTGGTGTTTTTCCATGATGAGGTTGTTGTTGTTTTTCAAAGTTGAGGTTGCAGTTGAATTTGTTGGTGTTCTTCAATGTCGGGGTTGTTGTTGAATTTGTTGGTGCTTTTCAATGTTGAATTTTTTGTTGAATTTGTTGGTGTTTTTCAATGTTGAGGTTGTTGTTGAATTTCTTGGTGTTTTTCAATGTTTAGGTTGTTGTTGTTTTTCAATGTTGAGGTTGTTGTTGAATTTTTTGGTGTTTTTCAATGTTGAGGTTGTTGTTGTTTTTCAATGTTGAGGTTGTTGTTGAATTTGTTGGTGTTTTTCAATGTTGAGGTTGTTGTTGAATTTGTTGGTGCTTTTCAATCTTGAGGTTGTTGTTGAATTTGTTGGTGTTTTTCAATGTTGAGGTTGTTGTTGTTTTTCAATGTTGAGGTTGTTGTTGAATTTGTTGGTGTTTTTCAATGTTGAGTTTGTTGTTGAATTTGTTGGTGTTTTTCAATGTTGAGGTTGTTGTTGAATTTGTTGGTGTTTTTCAATGTTGAGGTTGTTGTTGAATTTGTTGGTGTTTTTCAATGTTGAGGTTGTTGGTGTTTTTCAATGTTGAGGTTGTTGTTGAATTTGTTGGCGTTTTTCAATGTTGAGATTGTTGTTGTTTTTCAATGTTGTGGTTGTTGTTGAATTTGTTGGTGTTTTTAAATGTTGAGGTTGTTGTTGAATTTGTTGGTGTTTTTCAATTTCGAGGTTGTTGTTGAATTTGTTGGTGTTTTTCAATTTTGAAGTTGTTGTTGAATTTTTTGGTGTTTTTCAATGTTGAGGTTGTTGTTGTTTTTCAATGTTGAGGTTGTTGTTGAATTTGTAGGTGTTTTTCAATGTTGAGATTGTTGTTGTTTTACAATGTTGAGGTTGTTGTTGAATTTGTTGGTGTTTTTAAATGTTGAGGTTGTTGTTGAATTTGTTGGTGTTTTTCAATGTTGAGGTTGTTGTTGTTTTTCAATGTTGAGGTTGTTGTTGAATTTGTAGATGTTTTTCAATTTCGAGGTTGTTGTCGAATTTGTTGGTGTTTTTCAATGTTGAGGTTGTTGTTGTTTTTAAATGTTGAGGTTGTTGTTGAATTTGTTGGTGTTTTTCAATGTTGAGGTTGTTGTTGTTTTTCAATGCTGAGGTTGTTGTTGAATTTGTTGGTGTTTTTCAATGTTGAGGTTGTTGTTGAATTTGTTGGTGTTTTTCAATGTTGAGGTTCTTGTTGTTTTTCAATGTTGAGGTTGTTGTTGAATTTGTTGGTGTTTTTCAAAGTTGAGGTTGCTGTTGTTTTTCAATGTTGAGGTTGTTGTTGAATTTGTTGGTGTTTTTCAATGTTTAGGTTGTTGTTGTTTTTCAATGTTGAGGTTGTTGTTGAATTTGTTGGTGTTTTTCAATGTTGAGGCTGTTGTTGAATTTGTTGGTGTTTTTCAATGTTGAGGTTGTTGTTGTTTTTCAATGTTGAGGTTGTTGTTGAATTTGTTGGTGTTTTTCAATGTTGCGTTTGTTGTTGTTTTTCAATGTTGTGGTTGTTGTTGAATTTTTTGGTGTTTTTCAATGTTGAGGATGTTGTTGTTTTTCAATGTTGAGGTTGTTGTTGAATTTGTTGGTGTTTTTCAATGTTGAGGTTGTTGTTGTTTTTCAATGTTGAGGTTGTTGTTGAATTTGTTGGTGCTTTTCAATCTTGAGGTTGTTGTTGAATTTGTTGGTGTTTTTCAATGTTGAGGTTGTTGTTGTTTTTCAATGTTGAGGTTGTTGTTGAATTTGTTGGTGTTTTTCAATGTTGAGTTTGTTGTTGAATTTGTTGGTGTTTTTCAATGTTGAGGTTGTTGTTGAATTTGTTGTTGTTTTTCAATGTTGAGGTTGTTGTTGAATTTGTTGGTGTTTTTCAATGTTGAGGTTGTTGGTGTTTTTCAATGTTGAGGTTGTTGTTGAATTTGTTGGTGTTTTTCAATGTTGAGATTGTTGTTGTTTTTCAATGTTGTGGTTGTTGTTGAATTTGTTGGTGTTTTTAAATGTTGAGGTTGTTGTTGAATTTGTTGGTGTTTTTCAATGTTGAGGTTGTTGTTGTTTTTCAATGTTGAGGTTGTTGTTGAATTTGTTGGTGTTTTTCAATTTCGAGGTTGTTGTTGAATTTGTTGGTGTTTTTCAATTTTGAAGTTGTTGTTGAATTTGTTGGTGTTTTTCAATGTTGAGGTTGTTGTTGAATTTGTTGGTGTTTTTCAATGTTGAGGTTGTTGTTGTTTTTCAATGTTGAGGTTGTTGTTGAATTTGTAGATGTTTTTCAATGTTGAGGTTGTTGTTGAATTTGTTGGTGTTTTTCAATGTTGAGGTTGTTGTTGTTTTTCAATGTTGAGGTTGTTGTTGAATTTGTTGGTGTTTTTCAATGTTGAGGGTGTTGTTGTTTTTCAATGCTGAGGTTGTTGTTGAATTTGTTGGTGTTTTTCAATGTTGAGGTTGTTGTTGAATTTGTTGGTGTTTTTCAATGTTGAGGTTCTTGTTGTTTTTCAATGTTGAGGTTGTTGTTGAATTTGTTGGTGTTTTTCAATGTTGAGATTGTTGTTGTTTTACAATGTTGAGGTTGTTGTTGAATTTGTTGGTGTTTTTAAATGTTGAGGTTGTTGTTGAATTTGTTGGTGTTTTTCAATGTTGAGGTTGTTGTTGTTTTTCAATGTTGAGGTTGTTGTTGAATTTGTAGATGTTTTTCAATTTCGAGGTTGTTGTTGAATTTGTTGGTGTTTTTCAATGTTGAGGTTGTTGTTGTTTTTCAATGTTGAGGTTGTTGTTGAATTTGTTGGTGTTTTTCAATGTTGAGGTTGTTGTTGTTTTTCAATGCTGAGGTTGTTGTTGAATTTGTTGGTGTTTTTCAATGTTGAGGTTGTTGTTGAATTTGTTGGTGTTTTTCAATGTTGAGGTTCTTGTTGTTTTTCAATGTTGAGGTTGTTGTTGAATTTGTTGGTGTTTTTCAATGTTGAGGTTGTTGTTGTTTTTCAATGTTGAGGTTGTTGTTGAATTTGTTGGTGTTTTTCAATGTTGAGGTTGTTGTTGATATTGTTGGTGTTTTTCAATGTTGAGGTTGTTGTTGTTTTTCAATTTTGAGGTTGTTGAATTTGTTGGTGTTTTTCAATCTTGAGTTTGTTGTTGAATTTGTTGGTGTTTTTCGAAGTTGAGGCTGTTGTTGAATTTGTTAGTGTTTTTCAGTGTTGAGGTTGTTGTTGGTTTTCAATGTTGAGGTTGTTGAGTTTGTTGGTGTTTTTCAATGTTGAGGTTGTTGTTGAATTTGTTGGTGTTTTTCAAAGTTGAGGTTGTTGTTGAATTTGTTGGTGTTTTTCAATGTTGAGGTTGTTGTTGTTTTTCAATGTTGAGGTTGTTGTTGAATTTGTTGGTGTTTTTCAATGTTGCGTTTGTTGTTGTTTTTCAATGTTGAGGTTGTTGTTGAATTTTTTGGTGTTTTTCAATGTTGAGGTTGTTGTTGTTTTTCAATGTTGAGGTTGTTGTTGAATTTGTTGGTGTTTTTCAATGTTGAGGTTGTTGTTGTTTTTCAATGTTGAGGTTGTTGTTGAATTTGTTGGTGCTTTTCAATCTTGAGGTTGTTGTTGAATTTGTTGGTGTTTTTCAATGTTGAGGTTGTTGTTGTTTTTCAATGTTGAGGTTGTTGTTGAATTTGTAGATGTTTTTCAATTTCGAGGTTGTTGTTGAATTTGTTGGTGTTTTTCAATGTTGAGGTTGTTGTTGTTTTTCAATGTTGAGGTTGTTGTTGAATTTGTTGGTGTTTTTCAATGTTGAGGTTGTTGTTGTTTTTCAATGCTGAGGTTGTTGTTGAATTTGTTGGTGTTTTTCAATGTTGAGGTTGTTGTTGAATTGTTGGTGTTTTTCAATGTTGAGGTTCTTGTTGTTTTTCAATGTTGAGGTTGTTGTTGAATTTGTTGGTGTTTTTCAATGTTGAGGTTGTTGTTGTTTTTCAATGTTGAGGTTGTTGTTGAATTTGTTGGTGTTTTTCAATGTTGAGGTTGTTGTTGATATTGTTGGTGTTTTTCAATGTTGAGGTTGTTGTTGTTTTTCAATTTTGAGGTTGTTGAATTTGTTGGTGTTTTTCAATCTTGAGTTTGTTGTTGAATTTGTTGGTGTTTTTCGAAGTTGAGGTTGTTGTTGAATTTGTTGGTGTTTTTCAAAGTTGAGGTTGTTGTTGTTTTTCAATGTTGAGGTTGTTTTTGAATTTGTTGGTGTTTTTCAATGTTGAGGTTGTTGTTGATATTGTTGGTGTTTTTCAATGTTGAGGTTGTTGTTGTTTTTCAATTTTGAGGTTGTTGAATTTGTTGGTGTTTTTCAATCTTGAGTTTGTTGTTGAATTTGTTGGTGTTTTTCGAAGTTGAGGTTGTTGTTGAATTTGTTGGTGTTTTTCAATGTTGAGGTTGTTGTTGTTTTTCAATGTTGAGGTTGTTTTTGAATTTGTTGGTGTTTTTCAATGTTGAGGTTGTTGTTGAATTTGTTGGTGTTTTTCAAAGTTGAGGTTGTTGTTGAATTTGTTGGTGTTTTTCAATGTTGAGGTTGTTGTTGTTTTTCAATGTTGATGTTGTTGTTGAATTTGTTGGTGTTTTTCAATGTTGCGTTTGTTGTTGTTTTTCAATGTTGAGGTTGTTGTTGAATTTTTTGGTGTTTTTCAATGTTGAGGTTGTTTTTGTTTTTCAATGTTGAGGTTGTTGTTGAATTTGTTGGTGTTTTTCAATGTTGAGGTTGTTGTTGTTTTTCAATGTTGAGGTTGTTGTTGAATTTGTTGGTGCTTTTCAATCTTGAGGTTGTTGTTGAATTTGTTGGTGTTTTTCAATGTTGAGGTTGTTGTTGTTTTTCAATGTTGAGGTTGTTGTTGAATTTGTTGGTGTTTTTCAATGTTGAGTTTGTTGTTGAATTTGTTGGTGTTTTTCAATGTTGAGGTTGTTGTTGAATTTGTTGGTGTTTTTCAATGTTGAGGTTGTTGTTGAATTTGTTGGTGTTTTTCAATGTTGAGGTTGTTGGTGTTTTTCAATGTTGAGGTTGTTATTGAATTTGTTGGTGTTTTTCAATGTTGAGATTGTTGTTGTTTTTCAATGTTGTGGTTGTTGTTGAATTTGTTGGTGTTTTTAAATGTTGAGGTTGTTGTTGAATTTGTTGGTGTTTTTCAATGTTGAGGTTGTTGGTGTTTTTCAATTTCGAGGTTGTTGTTGAATTTGTTGGTGTTTTTCAATTTTGAAGTTGTTGTTGAATTTGTTGGTGTTTTTCAATGTTGAGGTTGTTGTTGTTTTTCAATGTTGAGGTTGTTGTTGAATTTGTTGGTGTTTTTCAATGTTGAGATTGTTGATGTTTTTCAATGTTGAGGTTGTTGTTGAATTTGTTGGTGTTTTTAAATGTTGAGGTTGTTGTTGAATTTGTTGGTGTTTTTCAATGTTGAGGTTGTTGTTGTTTTTCAATGTTGAGGTTGTTGTTGAATTTGTAGATGTTTTTCAATTTCGAGGTTGTTGTCGAATTTGTTGGTGTTTTTCAATGTTGAGGTTGTTGTTGTTTTTAAATGTTGAGGTTGTTGTTGAATTTGTTGGTGTTTTTCAATGTTGAGGTTGTTGTTGTTTTTCAATGCTGAGGTTGTTGTTGAATTTGTTGGTGTTTTTCAATGTTGAGGTTGTTGTTGAATTTGTTGGTGTTTTTCAATGTTGAGGTTCTTGTTGTTTTTCAATGTTGAGGTTGTTGTTGAATTTGTTGGTGTTTTTCAAAGTTGAGGTTGCTGTTGTTTTTCAATGTTGAGGTTGTTGTTGAATTTGTTGGTGTTTTTCAATGTTTAGGTTGTTGTTGTTTTTCAATGTTGAGGTTGTTGTTGAATTTGTTGGTGTTTTTCAATGTTGAGGCTGTTGTTGAATTTGTTGGTGTTTTTCAATGTTGAGGTTGTTGTTGTTTTTCAATGTTGAGGTTGTTGTTGAATTTGTTGGTGTTTTTCAATGTTGCGTTTGTTGTTGTTTTTCAATGTTGTGGTTGTTGTTGAATTTTTTGGTGTTTTTCAATGTTGAGGATGTTGTTGTTTTTCAATGTTGAGGTTGTTGTTGAATTTGTTGGTGTTTTTCAATGTTGAGGTTGTTGTTGTTTTTCAATGTTGAGGTTGTTGTTGAATTTGTTGGTGCTTTTCAATCTTGAGGTTGTTGTTGAATTTGTTGGTGTTTTTCAATGTTGAGGTTGTTGTTGTTTTTCAATGTTGAGGTTGTTGTTGAATTTGTTGGTGTTTTTCAATGTTGAGTTTGTTGTTGAATTTGTTGGTGTTTTTCAATGTTGAGGTTGTTGTTGAATTTGTTGTTGTTTTTCAATGTTGAGGTTGTTGTTGAATTTGTTGGTGTTTTTCAATGTTGAGGTTGTTGGTGTTTTTCAATGTTGAGGTTGTTGTTGAATTTGTTGGTGTTTTTCAATGTTGAGGTTGTTGTTGTTTTTCAATGTTGAGGTTGTTGTTGAATTTGTTGGTGTTTTTCAATTTCGAGGTTGTTGTTGAATTTGTTGGTGTTTTTCAATTTTGAAGTTGTTGTTGAATTTGTTGGTGTTTTTCAATGTTGAGGTTGTTGTTGAATTTTTTGGTGTTTTTCAATGTTGAGGTTGTTGTTGTTTTTCAATGTTGAGGTTGTTGTTGAATTTGTAGATGTTTTTCAATTTCGAGGTTGTTGTTGAATTTGTTGGTGTTTTTCAATGTTGAGGTTGTTGTTGTTTTTCAATGTTGAGGTTGTTGTTGAATTTGTTGGTGTTTTTCAATGTTGAGGTTGTTGTTGTTTTTCAATGCTGAGGTTGTTGTTGAATTTGTTGGTGTTTTTCAATGTTGAGGTTGTTGTTGAATTTGTTGGTGTTTTTCAATGTTGAGGTTCTTGTTGTTTTTCAATGTTGAGGTTGTTGTTGAATTTGTTGGTGTTTTTCAATGTTGAGATTGTTGTTGTTTTACAATGTTGAGGTTGTTGTTGAATTTGTTGGTGTTTTTAAATGTTGAGGTTGTTGTTGAATTTGTTGGTGTTTTTCAATGTTGAGGTTGTTGTTGTTTTTCAATGTTGAGGTTGTTGTTGAATTTGTTGGTGTTTTTCAAAGTTGAGGTTGTTGTTGTTTTTCAATGCTGAGGTTGTTGTTGAATTTGTTGGTGTTTTTCAATGTTGAGGTTGTTGTTGAATTTGTTGGTGTTTTTCAATGTTGAGGTTCTTGTTGTTTTTCAATGTTGAGGTTGTTGTTGAATTTGTTGGTGTTTTTCAATGTTGAGGTTGTTGTTGTTTTTCAATGTTGAGGTTGTTGTTGAATTTGTTGGTGTTTTTCAATGTTGAGGTTGTTGTTGATATTGTTGATGTTTTTCAATGTTGAGGTTGTTGTTGTTTTTCAATTTTGAGGTTGTTGAATTTGTTGGTGTTTTTCAATCTTGAGTTTGTTGTTGAATTTGTTGGTGTTTTTCGAAGTTGAGGCTGTTGTTGAATTTGTTAGTGTTTTTCAGTGTTGAGGTTGTTGTTGTTTTTCAATGTTGAGGTTGTTGAGTTTGTTGGTGTTTTTCAATGTTGAGGTTGTTGTTGAATTTGTTGGTGTTTTTCAAAGTTGAGGTTGTTGTTGAATTTGTTGGTGTTTTTCAATGTTGAGGTTGTTGTTGTTTTTCAATGTTGAGGTTGTTGTTGAATTTGTTGGTGTTTTTCAATGTTGCGTTTGTTGTTGTTTTTCAATGTTGAGGTTTTTGTTGAATTTTTTGGTGTTTTTCAATGTGGAGGTTGTTGTTGTTTTTCAATGTTGAGGTTGTTGTTGAATTTGTTGGTGTTTTTCAATGTTGAGGTTGTTGTTGTTTTTCAATGTTGAGGTTGTTGTTGAATTTGTTGGTGCTTTTCAATCTTGAGGTTGTTGTTGAATTTGTTGGTGTTTTTCAATGTTGAGGTTGTTGTTGTTTTTCAATGTTGAGGTTGTTGTTGAATTTGTAGATGTTTTTCAATTTCGAGGTTGTTGTTGAATTTGTTGGTGTTTTTCAATGTTGAGGTTGTTGTTGTTTTTCAATGTTGAGGTTGTTGTTGAATTTGTTGGTGTTTTTCAATGTTGAGGTTGTTGTTGTTTTTCAATGCTGAGGTTGTTGTTGAATTTGTTGGTGTTTTTCAATGTTGAGGTTGTTGTTGAATTTGTTGGTGTTTTTCAATGTTGAGGTTCTTGTTGTTTTTCAATGTTGAGGTTGTTGTTGAATTTGTTGGTGTTTTTCAATGTTGAGGTTGTTGTTGTTTTTCAATGTTGAGGTTGTTGTTGAATTTGTTGGTGTTTTTCAATGTTGAGGTTGTTGTTGATATTGTTGGTGTTTTTCAATGTTGAGGTTGTTGTTGTTTTTCAATTTTGAGGTTGTTGAATTTGTTGGTGTTTTTCAATCTTGAGTTTGTTGTTGAATTTGTTGGTGTTTTTCGAAGTTGAGGTTGTTGTTGAATTTGTTGGTGTTTTTCAATGTTGAGGTTGTTGTTGTTTTTCAATGTTGAGGTTGTTTTTGAATTTGTTGGTGTTTTTCAATGTTGAGGTTGTTGTTGAATTTGTTGGTGTTTTTCAAAGTTGAGGTTGTTGTTGAATTTGTTGGTGTTTTTCAATGTTGAGGTTGTTGTTGTTTTTCAATGTTGATGTTGTTGTTGAATTTGTTGGTGTTTTTCAATGTTGCGTTTGTTGTTGTTTTTCAATGTTGAGGTTGTTGTTGAATTTTTTGGTGTTTTTCAATGTTGAGGTTGTTTTTGTTTTTCAATGTTGAGGTTGTTGTTGAATTTGTTGGTGTTTTTCAATGTTGAGGTTGTTGTTGTTTTTCAATGTTGAGGTTGTTGTTGAATTTGTTGGTGCTTTTCAATCTTGAGGTTGTTGTTGAATTTGTTGGTGTTTTTCAATGTTGAGGTTGTTGTTGTTTTTCAATGTTGAGGTTGTTGTTGAATTTGTTGGTGTTTTTCAATGTTGAGTTTGTTGTTGAATTTGTTGGTCTTTTTCAATGTTGAGGTTGTTGTTGAATTTGTTGGTGTTTTTCAATGTTGAGGTTGTTGTTGAATTTGTTGGTGTTTTTCAATGTTGAGGTTGTTGGTGTTTTTCAATGTTGAGGTTGTTATTGAATTTGTTGGTGTTTTTCAATGTTGAGATTGTTGTTGTTTTTCAATGTTGTGGTTGTTGTTGAATTTGTTGGTGTTTTTAAATGTTGAGGTTGTTGTTGAATTTGTTGGTGTTTTTCAATGTTGAGGTTGTTGGTGTTTTTCAATTTCGAGGTTGTTGTTGAATTTGCTGGTGTTTTTCAATTTTGAAGTTGTTGTTGAATTTGTTGGTGTTTTTCAATGTTGAGGTTGTTGTTGTTTTTCAATGTTGAGGTTGTTGTTGAATTTGTTGGTGTTTTTCAATGTTGAGATTGTTGATGTTTTTCAATGTTGAGGTTGTTGTTGAATTTGTTGGTGCTTTTAAATGTTGAGGTTGTTGTTGAATTTGTTGGTGTTTTTCAATGTTGAGGTTGTTGTTGTTTTTCAATGTTGAGGTTGTTGTTGAATTTGTAGATGTTTTTCAATTTCGAGGTTGTTGTTGAATTTGTTGGTGTTTTTCAATTTTGAAGTTGTTGTTGAATTTGTTGGTGTTTTTCAATGTTGAGGTTGTTGTTGTTTTTCAATGTTGAGGTTGTTGTTGAATTTGTTGGTGTTTTTCAATGTTGAGGTTGTTGTTGTTTTTCAATGCTGAGGTTGTTGTTGAATTTGTTGGTGTTTTTCAATGTTGAGGTTCTTGTTGAATTTGTTGGTGTTTTTCAATGTTGAGGTTCTTGTTGTTTTTCAATGTTGAGGTTGTTGTTGAATTTGTTGGTGTTTTTCAATGTTGAAGTTGTTGTTGTTTTTCAATGTTGAGGTTGTTGTTGAATTTGTTGGTGTTTTTCAATGTTGAGGTTGTGGTTGAAATTGTTGGTGTTTTTCAATGTTAAGGTTGTTGTTCTTTTTCAATGTTGAGGTTATTGTTGAATTTGTTGGTGTTTTTCAATGTTGAGGTTGTTGTTGTTTTTCAATGTTGAGGTTGTTTTTGAATTTGTTGGTGTTTTTCAATGTTGAGTTTGTTGTTGTTTTTCAATGTTGAGGTTGTTGTTGAATTTGTTGGTGTTTTTCAATGTTTAGGTTGTTGTTGTTTTTCTATGTTGAAGTTGTTGAATTTTTTGGTGTTTTTCAATGTTGAGGTTGTTGTTGTTTTTCAATGTTGAGGTTGTTGTTGAATTTGTTGGTGTTTTTCAATGTTGAGGTTGTTGTTGATATTGTTGGTGTTTTTCAATGTTGAGGTTGTTGTTGTTTTTCAATTTTGAGGTTGTTGAATTTGTTGGTGTTTTTCAATCTTGAGTTTGTTGTTGAATTTGTTGGTGTTTTTCGAAGTTGAGGTTGTTGTTGAATTTGTTGGTGTTTTTCAATGTTGAGGTTGTTGTTGAATTTGTTGGTGTTTTTCAATGTTGAGGTTGTTGTTGAATTTGTTGGTGTTTTTCAATGTTGAGGTTGTTGTTGTTTTTAAATGTTGAGGTTGTTGTTGAATTTGTTGGTGTTTTTTCAATTTTGAGGTTTTTGGTGTCTTTCAATGTTGAGGTTATTGTTGAATTTGATGGTGTTTTTCAATGTCGAGGTTGTTGTTGAATTTGTTGGTGTTTTTCAATGTTGAAGTTGTTGTTGAATTTGTTGTTGTTTTTCAATTTCGAGGTTGTTGTTGAATTTGTTGGTGTTTTTCAATGTTGAAGTTTTTGTTGAATTTGTTGGTGTTTTTCAATGTTGAGGTTGTTGTTGTTTTTCAATGTTGAGGTTGCTGTTGAATTTGTTGGTGTTTTTCAATGTTGAGGTTGTTGTTGTTTTTCAATGCTGAGGTTGTTGTTGAATTTGTTGGTGTTTTTCAATGTTGAGGTTGTTGTTGAATTTGTTGGTGTTTTTCAATGTTGAGGTTGTTGTTGTTTTTCAATGTTGAGGTTGTTGTTGAATTTGTTGGTGTTTTTCAATGTTGAAGTTGTTGTTGAATTTGTTGGTGTCTTTCAATGTTGAGGTTGTTGTTGTTTTGCAATGTTGAGGTTGTTGTTGAATTTGTTGGTGTTTTTCAATGTTGAGTTTGTTGTTGTTTTTCAATGTTGAGGTTATTGTTGAATTTGTTGGTGTTTTTCAATGTTGAGGTTGTTGTTGTTTTTCAAAGTTGAGGTTGTTGTTGAGCTTGTTGGTGTTTTTCAATGTTGAGGTTGTTGTTGAATTTGTTGGTGTTTTTCAATGTTGAGGTTGTTGTTGAATTTGTTGGTGTTTTTCAATGTTGAGGTTGTTGTTGTTTTTAAATGTTGGGGTTGTTGTTGAATTTGTTGGTGTTTTTCAATTTTGAGGATGATGTTGATTTTCAATGTTGAGGTTGTTGTTGAATTTGTTGGTGTTTTTCAATGTTGAGGTTGTTGTTGTTTTTCAATGTTGAGGTTGTTGTTGAATTTGTTGGTGCTTTTCAATCTTGAGGTTGTTGTTGAATTTGTTGGTGTTTTTCAATGTTGAGGTTGTTGTTGTTTTTCAATGTTGAGGTTGTTGTTGAATTTGTTGGTGTTTTTCAATGTTGAGTTTGTTGTTGAATTTGTTGGTGTTTTTCAATGTTGAGGTTGTTGTTGAATTTGTTGTTGTTTTTCAATGTTGAGGTTGTTGTTGAATTTGTTGGTGTTTTTCAATGTTGAGGTTGTTGGTGTTTTTCAATGTTGAGGTTGTTGTTGAATTTGTTGGTGTTTTTCAATGTTGAGATTGTTGTTGTTTTTCAATGTTGTGGTTGTTGTTGAATTTGTTGGTGTTTTTAAATGTTGAGGTTGTTGTTGAATTTGTTGGTGTTTTTCAATGTTGAGGTTGTTGTTGTTTTTCAATGTTGAGGTTGTTGTTGAATTTGTTGGTGTTTTTCAATTTCGAGGTTGTTGTTGAATTTGTTGGTGTTTTTCAATTTTGAAGTTGTTGTTGAATTTGTTGGTGTTTTTCAATGTTGAGGTTGTTGTTGAATTTGTTGGTGTTTTTCAATGTTGAGGTTGTTGTTGTTTTTCAATGTTGAGGTTGTTGTTGAATTTGTAGATGTTTTTCAATTTCGAGGTTGTTGTTGAATTTGTTGGTGTTTTTCAATGTTGAGGTTGTTGTTGTTTTTCAATGTTGAGGTTGTTGTTGAATTTGTTGGTGTTTTTCAATGTTGAGGTTGTTGTTGTTTTTCAATGCTGAGGTTGTTGTTGAATTTGTTGGTGTTTTTCAATGTTGAGGTTGTTGTTGAATTTGTTGGTGTTTTTCAATGTTGAGGTTCTTGTTGTTTTTCAATGTTGAGGTTGTTGTTGAATTTGTTGGTGTTTTTCAATGTTGAGATTGTTGTTGTTTTACAATGTTGAGGTTGTTGTTGAATTTGTTGGTGTTTTTAAATGTTGAGGTTGTTGTTGAATTTGTTGGTGTTTTTCAATGTTGAGGTTGTTGTTGTTTTTCAATGTTGAGGTTGTTGTTGAATTTGTAGATGTTTTTCAATTTCGAGGTTGTTGTTGAATTTGTTGGTGTTTTTCAATGTTGAGGTTGTTGTTGTTTTTCAATGTTGAGGTTGTTGTTGAATTTGTTGGTGTTTTTCAATGTTGAGGTTGTTGTTGTTTTTCAATGCTGAGGTTGTTGTTGAATTTGTTGGTGTTTTTGAATGTTGAGGTTGTTGTTGAATTTGTTGGTGTTTTTCAATGTTGAGGTTCTTGTTGTTTTTCAATGTTGAGGTTGTTGTTGAATTTGTTGGTGTTTTTCAATGTTGAGGTTGTTGTTGTTTTTCAATGTTGAGGTTGTTGTTGAATTTGTTGGTGTTTTTCAATGTTGAGGTTGTTGTTGATATTGTTGGTGTTTTTCAATGTTGAGGTTGTTGTTGTTTTTCAATTTTGAGGTTGTTGAATTTGTTGGTGTTTTTCAATCTTGAGTTTGTTGTTGAATTTGTTGGTGTTTTTCGAAGTTGAGGCTGTTGTTGAATTTGTTGGTGTTTTTCAATGTTGAGGTTGTTGTTGTTTTTCAATGTTGAGGTTGTTGAGTTTGTTGGTGTTTTTCAATGTTGAGGTTGTTGTTGAATTTGTTGGTGTTTTTCAAAGTTGAGGGTGTTGTTGAATTTGTTGGTGTTTTTCAATGTTGAGGTTGTTGTTCTTTTTCAATGTTGAGGTTGTTGTTGAATTTGTTGGTGTTTTTCAATCTTGCGTTTGTTGTTGTTTTTCAATGTTGAGGTTGTTGTTGAATTTTTTGGTGTTTTTCAATGTTGAGGTTGTTGTTGATTTTCAATGTTGAGGTTGTTGTTGAATTTGTTGGTGTTTTTCAATGTTGAGGTTGTTGTTGTTTTTCAATGTTGAGGTTGTTGTTGAATTTGTTGGTGCTTTTCAATCTTGAGGTTGTTGTTGAATTTGTTGGTGTTTTTCAATGTTGAGGTTGTTGTTGTTTTGCAATGTTGAGGTTGTTGTTGAATTTGTTGGTGTTTTTCAATGTTGAGTTTGTTGTTGTTTTTCAATGTTGAGGTTGTTGTTGAATTTGTTGGTGTTTTTCAATGTTGAGGTTGTTGTTGTTTTTCAAAGTTGAGGTTGTTGTTGAGCTTGTTGGTGTTTTTCAATGTTGAGGTTGTTGTTGAATTTGTTGGTGTTTTTCAATGTTGAGGTTGTTGTTGAATTTGTTGGTGTTTTTCAATGTTGAGGTTGTTGTTGTTTTTAAATGTTGGGGTTGTTGTTGAATTTGTTGGTGTTTTTCAATTTTGAGGATGATGTTGATTTTCAATGTTGAGGTTGTTGTTGAATTTGTTGGTGTTTTTCAATGTTGAGGTTGTTGTTGTTTTTCAATGTTGAGGTTGTTGTTGAATTTGTTGGTGCTTTTCAATCTTGAGGTTGTTGTTGAATTTGTTGGTGTTTTTCAATGTTGAGGTTGTTGTTGTTTTTCAATGTTGAGGTTGTTGTTGAATTTGTTGGTGTTTTTCAATGTTGAGTTTGTTGTTGAATTTGTTGGTGTTTTTCAATGTTGAGGTTGTTGTTGAATTTGTTGTTGTTTTTCAATGTTGAGGTTGTTGTTGAATTTGTTGGTGTTTTTCAATGTTGAGGTTGTTGGTGTTTTTCAATGTTGAGGTTGTTGTTGAATTTGTTGGTGTTTTTCAATGTTGAGATTGTTGTTGTTTTTCAATGTTGTGGTTGTTGTTGAATTTGTTGGTGTTTTTAAATGTTGAGGTTGTTGTTGAATTTGTTGGTGTTTTTCAATGTTGAGGTTGTTGTTGTTTTTCAATGTTGAGGTTGTTGTTGAATTTGTTGGTGTTTTTCAATTTCGAGGTTGTTGTTGAATTTGTTGGTGTTTTTCAATTTTGAAGTTGTTGTTGAATTTGTTGGTGTTTTTCAATGTTGAGGTTGTTGTTGAATTTGTTGGTGTTTTTCAATGTTGAGGTTGTTGTTGTTTTTCAATGTTGAGGTTGTTGTTGAATTTGTAGATGTTTTTCAATTTCGAGGTTGTTGTTGAATTTGTTGGTGTTTTTCAATGTTGAGGTTGTTGTTGTTTTTCAATGTTGAGGTTGTTGTTGAATTTGTTGGTGTTTTTCAATGTTGAGGTTGTTGTTGTTTTTCAATGCTGAGGTTGTTGTTGAATTTGTTGGTGTTTTTCAATGTTGAGGTTGTTGTTGAATTTGTTGGTGTTTTTCAATGTTGAGGTTCTTGTTGTTTTTCAATGTTGAGGTTGTTGTTGAATTTGTTGGTGTTTTTCAATGTTGAGGTTGTTGTTGAATTTGTTGGTGTTTTTCAATGTTGAGGTTGTTGGTGTTTTTCAATGTTGAGGTTGTTATTGAATTTGTTGGTGTTTTTCAATGTTGAGATTGTTGTTGTTTTTCAATGTTGTGGTTGTTGTTGAATTTGTTGGTGTTTTTAAATGTTGAGGTTGTTGTTGAATTTGTTGGTGTTTTTCAATGTTGAGGTTGTTGGTGTTTTTCAATTTCGAGGTTGTTGTTGAATTTGCTGGTGTTTTTCAATTTTGAAGTTGTTGTTGAATTTGTTGGTGTTTTTCAATGTTGAGGTTGTTGTTGTTTTTCAATGTTGAGGTTGTTGTTGAATTTGTTGGTGTTTTTCAATGTTGAGATTGTTGATGTTTTTCAATGTTGAGGTTGTTGTTGAATTTGTTGGTGCTTTTAAATGTTGAGGTTGTTGTTGAATTTGTTGGTGTTTTTCAATGTTGAGGTTGTTGTTGTTTTTCAATGTTGAGGTTGTTGTTGAATTTGTAGATGTTTTTCAATTTCGAGGTTGTTGTTGAATTTGTTGGTGTTTTTCAATTTTGAAGTTGTTGTTGAATTTGTTGGTGTTTTTCAATGTTGAGGTTGTTGTTGTTTTTCAATGTTGAGGTTGTTGTTGAATTTGTTGGTGTTTTTCAATGTTGAGGTTGTTGTTGTTTTTCAATGCTGAGGTTGTTGTTGAATTTGTTGGTCTTTTTCAATGTTGAGGTTGTTGTTGAATTTGTTGGTGTTTTTCAATGTTGAGGTTGTTGTTGAATTTGTTGGTGTTTTTCAATGTTGAGGTTGTTGGTGTTTTTCAATGTTGAGGTTGTTATTGAATTTGTTGGTGTTTTTCAATGTTGAGATTGTTGTTGTTTTTCAATGTTGTGGTTGTTGTTGAATTTGTTGGTGTTTTTAAATGTTGAGGTTGTTGTTGAATTTGTTGGTGTTTTTCAATGTTGAGGTTGTTGGTGTTTTTCAATTTCGAGGTTGTTGTTGAATTTGCTGGTGTTTTTCAATTTTGAAGTTGTTGTTGAATTTGTTGGTGTTTTTCAATGTTGAGGTTGTTGTTGTTTTTCAATGTTGAGGTTGTTGTTGAATTTGTTGGTGTTTTTCAATGTTGAGATTGTTGATGTTTTTCAATGTTGAGGTTGTTGTTGAATTTGTTGGTGCTTTTAAATGTTGAGGTTGTTGTTGAATTTGTTGGTGTTTTTCAATGTTGAGGTTGTTGTTGTTTTTCAATGTTGAGGTTGTTGTTGAATTTGTAGATGTTTTTCAATTTCGAGGTTGTTGTTGAATTTGTTGGTGTTTTTCAATTTTGAAGTTGTTGTTGAATTTGTTGGTGTTTTTCAATGTTGAGGTTGTTGTTGTTTTTCAATGTTGAGGTTGTTGTTGAATTTGTTGGTGTTTTTCAATGTTGAGGTTGTTGTTGTTTTTCAATGCTGAGGTTGTTGTTGAATTTGTTGGTGTTTTTCAATGTTGAGGTTCTTGTTGAATTTGTTGGTGTTTTTCAATGTTGAGGTTCTTGTTGTTTTTCAATGTTGAGGTTGTTGTTGAATTTGTTGGTGTTTTTCAATGTTGAGGTTGTTGTTGTTTTTCAATGTTGAGGTTGTTGTTGAATTTGTTGGTGTTTTTCAATGTTGAGGTTGTGGTTGAAATTGTTGGTGTTTTTCAATGTTAAGGTTGTTGTTCTTTTTCAATGTTGAGGTTATTGTTGAATTTGTTGGTGTTTTTCAATGTTGAGGTTGTTGTTGTTTTTCAATGTTGAGGTTGTTTTTGAATTTGTTGGTGTTTTTCAATGTTGAGTTTGTTGTTGTTTTTCAATGTTGAGGTTGTTGTTGAATTTGTTGGTGTTTTTCAATGTTGAGGTTGTTGTTGTTTTTCTATGTTGAAGTTGTTGAATTTTTTGGTGTTTTTCAATGTTGAGGTTGTTGTTGTTTTTCAATGTTGAGGTTGTTGTTGAATTTGTTGGTGTTTTTCAATGTTGAGGTTGTTGTTGATATTGTTGGTGTTTTTCAATGTTGAGGTTGTTGTTGTTTTTCAATTTTGAGGTTGTTGAATTTGTTGGTGTTTTTCAATCTTGAGTTTGTTGTTGAATTTGTTGGTGTTTTTCGAAGTTGAGGTTGTTGTTGAATTTGTTGGTGTTTTTCAATGTTGAGGTTGTTGTTGAATTTGTTGGTGTTTTTCAATGTTGAGGTTGTTGTTGAATTTGTTGGTGTTTTTCAATGTTGAGGTTGTTGTTGTTTTTAAATGTTGAGGTTGTTGTTGAATTTGTTGGTGTTTTTTCAATTTTGAGGTTTTTGGTGTCTTTCAATGTTGAGGTTATTGTTGAATTTGATGGTGTTTTTCAATGTCGAGGTTGTTGTTGAATTTGTTGGTGTTTTTCAATGTTGAAGTTGTTGTTGAATTTGTTGTTGTTTTTCAATTTCGAGGTTGTTGTTGAATTTGTTGGTGTTTTTCAATGTTGAAGTTTTTGTTGAATTTGTTGGTGTTTTTCAATGTTGAGGTTGTTGTTGTTTTTCAATGTTGAGGTTGCTGTTGAATTTGTTGGTGTTTTTCAATGTTGAGGTTGTTGTTGTTTTTCAATGCTGAGGTTGTTGTTGAATTTGTTGGTGTTTTTCAATGTTGAGGTTGTTGTTGAATTTGTTGGTGTTTTTCAATGTTGAGGTTGTTGTTGTTTTTCAATGTTGAGGTTGTTGTTGAATTTGTTGGTGTTTTTCAATGTTGAAGTTGTTGTTGAATTTGTTGGTGTCTTTCAATGTTGAGGTTGTTGTTGTTTTGCAATGTTGAGTTTGTTGTTGAATTTGTTGGTGTTTTTCAATGTTGAGTTTGTTGTTGTTTTTCAATGTTGAGGTTATTGTTGAATTTGTTGGTGTTTTTCAATGTTGAGGTTGTTGTTGTTTTTCAAAGTTGAGGTTGTTGTTGAGCTTGTTGGTGTTTTTCAATGTTGAGGTTGTTGTTGAATTTGTTGGTGTTTTTCAATGTTGAGGTTGTTGTTGAATTTGTTGGTGTTTTTCAATGTTGAGGTTGTTGTTGTTTTTAAATGTTGGGGTTGTTGTTGAATTTGTTGGTGTTTTTCAATTTTGAGGATGATGTTGATTTTCAATGTTGAGGTTGTTGTTGAATTTGTTGGTGTTTTTCAATGTTGAGGTTGTTGTTGTTTTTCAATGTTGAGGTTGTTGTTGAATTTGTTGGTGCTTTTCAATCTTGAGGTTGTTGTTGAATTTGTTGGTGTTTTTCAATGTTGAGGTTGTTGTTGTTTTTCAATGTTGAGGTTGTTGTTGAATTTGTTGGTGTTTTTCAATGTTGAGTTTGTTGTTGAATTTGTTGGTGTTTTTCAATGTTGAGGTTGTTGTTGAATTTGTTGTTGTTTTTCAATGTTGAGGTTGTTGTTGAATTTGTTGGTGTTTTTCAATGTTGAGGTTGTTGGTGTTTTTCAATGTTGAGGTTGTTGTTGAATTTGTTGGTGTTTTTCAATGTTGAGATTGTTGTTGTTTTTCAATGTTGTGGTTGTTGTTGAATTTGTTGGTGTTTTTAAATGTTGAGGTTGTTGTTGAATTTGTTGGTGTTTTTCAATGTTGAGGTTGTTGTTGTTTTTCAATGTTGAGGTTGTTGTTGAATTTGTTGGTGTTTTTCAATTTCGAGGTTGTTGTTGAATTTGTTGGTGTTTTTCAATTTTGAAGTTGTTGTTGAATTTGTTGGTGTTTTTCAATGTTGAGGTTGTTGTTGAATTTGTTGGTGTTTTTCAATGTTGAGGTTGTTGTTGTTTTTCAATGTTGAGGTTGTTGTTGAATTTGTAGATGTTTTTCAATTTCGAGGTTGTTGTTGAATTTGTTGGTGTTTTTCAATGTTGAGGTTGTTGTTGTTTTTCAATGTTGAGGTTGTTGTTGAATTTGTTGGTGTTTTTCAATGTTGAGGTTGTTGTTGTTTTTCAATGCTGAGGTTGTTGTTGAATTTGTTGGTGTTTTTCAATGTTGAGGTTGTTGTTGAATTTGTTGGTGTTTTTCAATGTTGAGGTTCTTGTTGTTTTTCAATGTTGAGGTTGTTGTTGAATTTGTTGGTGTTTTTCAATGTTGAGATTGTTGTTGTTTTACAATGTTGAGGTTGTTGTTGAATTTGTTGGTGTTTTTAAATGTTGAGGTTGTTGTTGAATTTGTTGGTGTTTTTCAATGTTGAGGTTGTTGTTGTTTTTCAATGTTGAGGTTGTTGTTGAATTTGTAGATGTTTTTCAATTTCGAGGTTGTTGTTGAATTTGTTGGTGTTTTTCAATGTTGAGGTTGTTGTTGTTTTTCAATGTTGAGGTTGTTGTTGAATTTGTTGGTGTTTTTCAATGTTGAGGTTGTTGTTGTTTTTCAATGCTGAGGTTGTTGTTGAATTTGTTGGTGTTTTTCAATGTTGAGGTTGTTGTTGAATTTGTTGGTGTTTTTCAATGTTGAGGTTCTTGTTGTTTTTCAATGTTGAGGTTGTTGTTGAATTTGTTGGTGTTTTTCAATGTTGAGGTTGTTGTTGTTTTTCAATGTTGAGGTTGTTGTTGAATTTGTTGGTGTTTTTCAATGTTGAGGTTGTTGTTGATATTGTTGGTGTTTTTCAATGTTGAGGTTGTTGTTGTTTTTCAATTTTGAGGTTGTTGAATTTGTTGGTGTTTTTCAATCTTGAGTTTGTTGTTGAATTTGTTGGTGTTTTTCGAAGTTGAGGCTGTTGTTGAATTTGTTGGTGTTTTTCAATGTTGAGGTTGTTGTTGTTTTTCAATGTTGAGGTTGTTGAGTTTGTTGGTGTTTTTCAATGTTGAGGTTGTTGTTGAATTTGTTGGTGTTTTTCAAAGTTGAGGGTGTTGTTGAATTTGTTGGTGTTTTTCAATGTTGAGGTTGTTGTTCTTTTTCAATGTTGAGGTTGTTGTTGAATTTGTTGGTGTTTTTCAATCTTGCGTTTGTTGTTGTTTTTCAATGTTGAGGTTGTTGTTGAATTTTTTGGTGTTTTTCAATGTTGAGGTTGTTGTTGATTTTCAATGTTGAGGTTGTTGTTGAATTTGTTGGTGTTTTTCAATGTTGAGGTTGTTGTTGTTTTTCAATGTTGAGGTTGTTGTTGAATTTGTTGGTGCTTTTCAATCTTGAGGTTGTTGTTGAATTTGTTGGTGTTTTTCAATGTTGAGGTTGTTGTTGTTTTGCAATGTTGAGGTTGTTGTTGAATTTGTTGGTGTTTTTCAATGTTGAGTTTGTTGTTGTTTTTCAATGTTGAGGTTGTTGTTGAATTTGTTGGTGTTTTTCAATGTTGAGGTTGTTGTTGTTTTTCAATGTTGAGGTTGTTGTTGAATTTGTTGGTGTTTTTCAATGTTGAGATTGTTGATGTTTTTCAATGTTGAGGTTGTTGTTGAATTTGTTGGTGCTTTTAAATGTTGAGGTTGTTGTTGAATTTGTTGGTGTTTTTCAATGTTGAGGTTGTTGTTGTTTTTCAATGTTGAGGTTGTTGTTGAATTTGTAGATGTTTTTCAATTTCGAGGTTGTTGTTGAATTTGTTGGTGTTTTTCAATTTTGAAGTTGTTGTTGAATTTGTTGGTGTTTTTCAATGTTGAGGTTGTTGTTGTTTTTCAATGTTGAGGTTGTTGTTGAATTTGTTGGTGTTTTTCAATGTTGAGGTTGTTGTTGTTTTTCAATGCTGAGGTTGTTGTTGAATTTGTTGGTGTTTTTCAATGTTGAGGTTCTTGTTGAATTTGTTGGTGTTTTTCAATGTTGAGGTTCTTGTTGTTTTTCAATGTTGAGGTTGTTGTTGAATTTGTTGGTGTTTTTCAATGTTGAGGTTGTTGTTGTTTTTCAATGTTGAGGTTGTTGTTGAATTTGTTGGTGTTTTTCAATGTTGAGGTTGTGGTTGAAATTGTTGGTGTTTTTCAATGTTAAGGTTGTTGTTCTTTTTCAATGTTGAGGTTATTGTTGAATTTGTTGGTGTTTTTCAATGTTGAGGTTGTTGTTGTTTTTCAATGTTGAGGTTGTTTTTGAATTTGTTGGTGTTTTTCAATGTTGAGTTTGTTGTTGTTTTTCAATGTTGAGGTTGTTGTTGAATTTGTTGGTGTTTTTCAATGTTGAGGTTGTTGTTGTTTTTCTATGTTGAAGTTGTTGAATTTTTTGGTGTTTTTCAATGTTGAGGTTGTTGTTGTTTTTCAATGTTGAGGTTGTTGTTGAATTTGTTGGTGTTTTTCAATGTTGAGGTTGTTGTTGATATTGTTGGTGTTTTTCAATGTTGAGGTTGTTGTTGTTTTTCAATTTTGAGGTTGTTGAATTTGTTGGTGTTTTTCAATCTTGAGTTTGTTGTTGAATTTGTTGGTGTTTTTCGAAGTTGAGGTTGTTGTTGAATTTGTTGGTGTTTTTCAATGTTGAGGTTGTTGTTGAATTTGTTGGTGTTTTTCAATGTTGAGGTTGTTGTTGAATTTGTTGGTGTTTTTCAATGTTGAGGTTGTTGTTGTTTTTAAATGTTGAGGTTGTTGTTGAATTTGTTGGTGTTTTTTCAATTTTGAGGTTTTTGGTGTCTTTCAATGTTGAGGTTATTGTTGAATTTGATGGTGTTTTTCAATGTCGAGGTTGTTGTTGAATTTGTTGGTGTTTTTCAATGTTGAAGTTGTTGTTGAATTTGTTGTTGTTTTTCAATTTCGAGGTTGTTGTTGAATTTGTTGGTGTTTTTCAATGTTGAAGTTTTTGTTGAATTTGTTGGTGTTTTTCAATGTTGAGGTTGTTGTTGTTTTTCAATGTTGAGGTTGCTGTTGAATTTGTTGGTGTTTTTCAATGTTGAGGTTGTTGTTGTTTTTCAATGCTGAGGTTGTTGTTGAATTTGTTGGTGTTTTTCAATGTTGAGGTTGTTGTTGAATTTGTTGGTGTTTTTCAATGTTGAGGTTGTTGTTGTTTTTCAATGTTGAGGTTGTTGTTGAATTTGTTGGTGTTTTTCAATGTTGAAGTTGTTGTTGAATTTGTTGGTGTCTTTCAATGTTGAGGTTGTTGTTGTTTTGCAATGTTGAGGTTGTTGTTGAATTTGTTGGTGTTTTTCAATGTTGAGTTTGTTGTTGTTTTTCAATGTTGAGGTTATTGTTGAATTTGTTGGTGTTTTTCAATGTTGAGGTTGTTGTTGTTTTTCAAAGTTGAGGTTGTTGTTGAGCTTGTTGGTGTTTTTCAATGTTGAGGTTGTTGTTGAATTTGTTGGTGTTTTTCAATGTTGAGGTTGTTGTTGAATTTGTTGGTGTTTTTCAATGTTGAGGTTGTTGTTGTTTTTAAATGTTGGGGTTGTTGTTGAATTTGTTGGTGTTTTTCAATTTTGAGGATGATGTTGATTTTCAATGTTGAGGTTGTTGTTGAATTTGTTGGTGTTTTTCAATGTTGAGGTTGTTGTTGTTTTTCAATGTTGAGGTTGTTGTTGAATTTGTTGGTGCTTTTCAATCTTGAGGTTGTTGTTGAATTTGTTGGTGTTTTTCAATGTTGAGGTTGTTGTTGTTTTTCAATGTTGAGGTTGTTGTTGAATTTGTTGGTGTTTTTCAATGTTGAGTTTGTTGTTGAATTTGTTGGTGTTTTTCAATGTTGAGGTTGTTGTTGAATTTGTTGTTGTTTTTCAATGTTGAGGTTGTTGTTGAATTTGTTGGTGTTTTTCAATGTTGAGGTTGTTGGTGTTTTTCAATGTTGAGGTTGTTGTTGAATTTGTTGGTGTTTTTCAATGTTGAGATTGTTGTTGTTTTTCAATGTTGTGGTTGTTGTTGAATTTGTTGGTGTTTTTAAATGTTGAGGTTGTTGTTGAATTTGTTGGTGTTTTTCAATGTTGAGGTTGTTGTTGTTTTTCAATGTTGAGGTTGTTGTTGAATTTGTTGGTGTTTTTCAATTTCGAGGTTGTTGTTGAATTTGTTGGTGTTTTTCAATTTTGAAGTTGTTGTTGAATTTGTTGGTGTTTTTCAATGTTGAGGTTGTTGTTGAATTTGTTGGTGTTTTTCAATGTTGAGGTTGTTGTTGTTTTTCAATGTTGAGGTTGTTGTTGAATTTGTAGATGTTTTTCAATTTCGAGGTTGTTGTTGAATTTGTTGGTGTTTTTCAATGTTGAGGTTGTTGTTGTTTTTCAATGTTGAGGTTGTTGTTGAATTTGTTGGTGTTTTTCAATGTTGAGGTTGTTGTTGTTTTTCAATGCTGAGGTTGTTGTTGAATTTGTTGGTGTTTTTCAATGTTGAGGTTGTTGTTGAATTTGTTGGTGTTTTTCAATGTTGAGGTTCTTGTTGTTTTTCAATGTTGAGGTTGTTGTTGAATTTGTTGGTGTTTTTCAATGTTGAGATTGTTGTTGTTTTACAATGTTGAGGTTGTTGTTGAATTTGTTGGTGTTTTTAAATGTTGAGGTTGTTGTTGAATTTGTTGGTGTTTTTCAATGTTGAGGTTGTTGTTGTTTTTCAATGTTGAGGTTGTTGTTGAATTTGTAGATGTTTTTCAATTTCGAGGTTGTTGTTGAATTTGTTGGTGTTTTTCAATGTTGAGGTTGTTGTTGTTTTTCAATGTTGAGGTTGTTGTTGAATTTGTTGGTGTTTTTCAATGTTGAGGTTGTTGTTGTTTTTCAATGCTGAGGTTGTTGTTGAATTTGTTGGTGTTTTTCAATGTTGAGGTTGTTGTTGAATTTGTTGGTGTTTTTCAATGTTGAGGTTCTTGTTGTTTTTCAATGTTGAGGTTGTTGTTGAATTTGTTGGTGTTTTTCAATGTTGAGGTTGTTGTTGTTTTTCAATGTTGAGGTTGTTGTTGAATTTGTTGGTGTTTTTCAATGTTGAGGTTGTTGTTGATATTGTTGGTGTTTTTCAATGTTGAGGTTGTTGTTGTTTTTCAATTTTGAGGTTGTTGAATTTGTTGGTGTTTTTCAATCTTGAGTTTGTTGTTGAATTTGTTGGTGTTTTTCGAAGTTGAGGCTGTTGTTGAATTTGTTGGTGTTTTTCAATGTTGAGGTTGTTGTTGTTTTTCAATGTTGAGGTTGTTGAGTTTGTTGGTGTTTTTCAATGTTGAGGTTGTTGTTGAATTTGTTGGTGTTTTTCAAAGTTGAGGGTGTTGTTGAATTTGTTGGTGTTTTTCAATGTTGAGGTTGTTGTTCTTTTTCAATGTTGAGGTTGTTGTTGAATTTGTTGGTGTTTTTCAATCTTGCGTTTGTTGTTGTTTTTCAATGTTGAGGTTGTTGTTGAATTTTTTGGTGTTTTTCAATGTTGAGGTTGTTGTTGATTTTCAATGTTGAGGTTGTTGTTGAATTTGTTGGTGTTTTTCAATGTTGAGGTTGTTGTTGTTTTTCAATGTTGAGGTTGTTGTTGAATTTGTTGGTGCTTTTCAATCTTGAGGTTGTTGTTGAATTTGTTGGTGTTTTTCAATGTTGAGGTTGTTGTTGTTTTGCAATGTTGAGGTTGTTGTTGAATTTGTTGGTGTTTTTCAATGTTGAGTTTGTTGTTGTTTTTCAATGTTGAGGTTGTTGTTGAATTTGTTGGTGTTTTTCAATGTTGAGGTTGTTGTTGTTTTTCAAAGTTGAGGTTGTTGTTGAGCTTGTTGGTGTTTTTCAATGTTGAGGTTGTTGTTGAATTTGTTGGTGTTTTTCAATGTTGAGGTTGTTGTTGAATTTGTTGGTGTTTTTCAATGTTGAGGTTGTTGTTGTTTTTAAATGTTGGGGTTGTTGTTGAATTTGTTGGTGTTTTTCAATTTTGAGGATGATGTTGATTTTCAATGTTGAGGTTGTTGTTGAATTTGTTGGTGTTTTTCAATGTTGAGGTTGTTGTTGTTTTTCAATGTTGAGGTTGTTGTTGAATTTGTTGGTGCTTTTCAATCTTGAGGTTGTTGTTGAATTTGTTGGTGTTTTTCAATGTTGAGGTTGTTGTTGTTTTTCAATGTTGAGGTTGTTGTTGAATTTGTTGGTGTTTTTCAATGTTGAGTTTGTTGTTGAATTTGTTGGTGTTTTTCAATGTTGAGGTTGTTGTTGAATTTGTTGTTGTTTTTCAATGTTGAGGTTGTTGTTGAATTTGTTGGTGTTTTTCAATGTTGAGGTTGTTGGTGTTTTTCAATGTTGAGGTTGTTGTTGAATTTGTTGGTGTTTTTCAATGTTGAGATTGTTGTTGTTTTTCAATGTTGTGGTTGTTGTTGAATTTGTTGGTGTTTTTAAATGTTGAGGTTGTTGTTGAATTTGTTGGTGTTTTTCAATGTTGAGGTTGTTGTTGTTTTTCAATGTTGAGGTTGTTGTTGAATTTGTTGGTGTTTTTCAATTTCGAGGTTGTTGTTGAATTTGTTGGTGTTTTTCAATTTTGAAGTTGTTGTTGAATTTGTTGGTGTTTTTCAATGTTGAGGTTGTTGTTGAATTTGTTGGTGTTTTTCAATGTTGAGGTTGTTGTTGTTTTTCAATGTTGAGGTTGTTGTTGAATTTGTAGATGTTTTTCAATTTCGAGGTTGTTGTTGAATTTGTTGGTGTTTTTCAATGTTGAGGTTGTTGTTGTTTTTCAATGTTGAGGTTGTTGTTGAATTTGTTGGTGTTTTTCAATGTTGAGGTTGTTGTTGTTTTTCAATGCTGAGGTTGTTGTTGAATTTGTTGGTGTTTTTCAATGTTGAGGTTGTTGTTGAATTTGTTGGTGTTTTTCAATGTTGAGGTTCTTGTTGTTTTTCAATGTTGAGGTTGTTGTTGAATTTGTTGGTGTTTTTCAATGTTGAGATTGTTGTTGTTTTACAATGTTGAGGTTGTTGTTGAATTTGTTGGTGTTTTTAAATGTTGAGGTTGTTGTTGAATTTGTTGGTGTTTTTCAATGTTGAGGTTGTTGTTGTTTTTCAATGTTGAGGTTGTTGTTGAATTTGTAGATGTTTTTCAATTTCGAGGTTGTTGTTGAATTTGTTGGTGTTTTTCAATGTTGAGGTTGTTGTTGTTTTTCAATGTTGAGGTTGTTGTTGAATTTGTTGGTGTTTTTCAATGTTGAGGTTGTTGTTGTTTTTCAATGCTGAGGTTGTTGTTGAATTTGTTGGTGTTTTTCAATGTTGAGGTTGTTGTTGAATTTGTTGGTGTTTTTCAATGTTGAGGTTCTTGTTGTTTTTCAATGTTGAGGTTGTTGTTGAATTTGTTGGTGTTTTTCAATGTTGAGGTTGTTGTTGTTTTTCAATGTTGAGGTTGTTGTTGAATTTGTTGGTGTTTTTCAATGTTGAGGTTGTTGTTGATATTGTTGGTGTTTTTCAATGTTGAGGTTGTTGTTGTTTTTCAATTTTGAGGTTGTTGAATTTGTTGGTGTTTTTCAATCTTGAGTTTGTTGTTGAATTTGTTGGTGTTTTTCGAAGTTGAGGCTGTTGTTGAATTTGTTGGTGTTTTTCAATGTTGAGGTTGTTGTTGTTTTTCAATGTTGAGGTTGTTGAGTTTGTTGGTGTTTTTCAATGTTGAGGTTGTTGTTGAATTTGTTGGTGTTTTTCAAAGTTGAGGGTGTTGTTGAATTTGTTGGTGTTTTTCAATGTTGAGGTTGTTGTTCTTTTTCAATGTTGAGGTTGTTGTTGAATTTGTTGGTGTTTTTCAATCTTGCGTTTGTTGTTGTTTTTCAATGTTGAGGTTGTTGTTGAATTTTTTGGTGTTTTTCAATGTTGAGGTTGTTGTTGATTTTCAATGTTGAGGTTGTTGTTGAATTTGTTGGTGTTTTTCAATGTTGAGGTTGTTGTTGTTTTTCAATGTTGAGGTTGTTGTTGAATTTGTTGGTGCTTTTCAATCTTGAGGTTGTTGTTGAATTTGTTGGTGTTTTTCAATGTTGAGGTTGTTGTTGTTTTTCAATGTTGAGGTTGTTGTTGAATTTGTAGATGTTTTTCAATTTCGAGGTTGTTGTTGAATTTGTTGGTGTTTTTCAATGTTGAGGTTGTTGTTGTTTTTCAATGTTGAGGTTCTTGTTGAATTTGTTGGTGTTTTTCAATGTTGAGGTTGTTGTTGTTTTTCAATGCTGAGGTTGTTGTTGAATTTGTTGGTGTTTTTCAATGTTGAGGTTGTTGTTGAATTTGTTGGTGTTTTTCAATGTTGAGGTTCTTGTTGTTTTTCAATGTTGAGGTTGTTGTTGAATTTGTTGGTGTTTATCAATGTTGAGGTTGTTGTTGTTTTTCAATGTTGAGGTTGTTGTTGAATTTGTTGGTGTTTTTCAATGTTGAGGTTGTTGTTGATATTGTTGGTGTTTTTCAATGTTGAGGTTGTTGTTGTTTTTCAATTTTGAGGTTGTTGAATTTGTTGGTGTTTTTCAATCTTGTGTTTGTTGTTGAATTTGTTGGTGTTTTTCGAAGTTGAGGTTGTTGTTGATTTTGTTGGTGTTTTTCAATGTTGAGGTTGTTGTTGAATTTGTTGGTGTTTTTCAATGTTGAGGTTGTTGTTGATATTGTTGGTGTTTTTCAATGTTGAGGTTGTTGTTGTTTTTCAATTTTGAGGTTGTTGAATTTGTTGGTGTTTTTCAATCTTGAGTTTGTTGTTGAATTTGTTGGTGTTTTTCGAAGTTGAGGTTGTTGTTGAATTTGTTGGTGTTTTTCAATGTTGAGGTTGTTGTTGTTTTTCAATGTTGAGGTTGTTGAGTTTGGTGGTGTTTTTCAATGTTGAGGTTGTTGTTGAATTTGTTGGTGTTTTTCAATGTTGAGGTTGTTGTTGAATTTGTTGGTGTTTTTCAATGTTGAGGTTGTTGTTGTTTTTAAATGTTGAGGTTGTTGTTGAATTTGTTGGTGTTTTTTCAATTTTGAGGTTTTTGGTGTTTTTCAATGTTGAGGTTGTTGTTGAATATGATGGTGTTTTTCAATGTCGAGGTTGTTGTTGAATTTTTTGGTGTTTTTCAATGTTGAAGTTGTTGTTGAATTTGTTGGTGTTTTTCAATTTCGAGGTTGTTGTTGAATTTGTTGGTGTTTTTCAATGTTGAAGTTTTTGTTGAATTTGTTGGTGTTTTTCAATGTTGAGGTTGTTGTTGTTTTTCAATGTTGAGGTTGTTGTTGAATTTGTTGGTGTTTTTCAATGTTGAGGTTGTTGTTGTTTTTCAATGCTGAGGTTGTTGTTGAATTTGTTGGTGTTTTTCAATGTTGAGGTTCTTGTTGAATTTGTTGGTGTTTTTCAATGTTGAGGTTGTTGTTGTTTTTCAATGTTGAGGTTGTTGTTGAATTTGTTGGTGTTTTTCAATGTTGACGTTGTTGTTGTTTTTCAATGTTGAGGTTGTTGTTGAATTTGTTGGTGTTTTTCAATGTTGAAGTTGTTGTTGAATTTGTTGGTGTTTTTCAATGTTGAGGTTGTTGTTGTTTTGCAATGTTGAGGTTGTTGTTGAATTTGTTGGTGTTTTTCAATGTTGAGTTTGTTGTTGTTTTTCAATGTTGAGGTTGTTGTTGAATTTGTTGGTGTTTTTCAATGTTGAGGTTGTTGTTGTTTTTCAATGTTGAGGTTGTTGTTGAATTTGTTGGTGTTTTTCAATGTTGAGGTTGTTGTTGTTTTTCAATGTTGAGGTTGTTGTTGAATTTGTTGGTGTTTTTCAATGTTGAGGTTGTTGTTGAATTTGTTGGTGTTTTTCAATGTTGAGGTTGTTGTTGTTTTTCAATGTTGAGGTTGTTGTTGAGCTTGTTGGTGTTTTTCAATGTTGAGGTTGTTGTTGAATTTGTTGGTGTTTTTCAATGTTGAGGTTGTTGTTGAATTTGTTGGTGTTTTTCAATGTTGAGGTTGTTGTTTTTAAATGTTGGGGTTGTTGTTTAATTTGTTGGTGTTTTTCAATTTTGAGGATGTTGTTGTTTTTCAATGTTGAGGTTGTTGTTGAATTTGTTGGTGTTTTTCCATGATGAGGTTGTTGTTGTTTTTCAAAGTTGGGGTTGTTGTTGAATTTGTTGGTGTTTTTCAATGTCGGGGTTGTTGTTGAATTTGTTGGTGTTTTTCAATGTTGAATTTTTTGTTGAATTTGTTGGTGTTTTTCAATGCTGAGGTTGTTGTTTTTCAATGTTGAGGTTGTTGTTGAATTTGTTGGTGTTTTTCAATGTTGAGGTTGTTGTTGTTTTTCAATGTTGAGGTTGTTGTTCAATTTGTTGGTGTTTTTCAATGTTGAGGTTGTTGTTGAATTTGTTGGTGTTTTTCAATGTTGAGGTTGCTGTTGTTTTTCAATGTTGAGGTTGTTGTTGAGTTTGTTGGTGTTTTTCAATGTTGAGGTTGTTGTTGAATTTGTTGGTGTTTTTCAATGTTGAGGTTGTTGTTGAATTTGTTGGTGTTTTTCAATGTTGAGGTTGTTGTTGTTTTTAAATGTTGGGGTTGTTGTTGAATTTGTTGGTGTTTTTCAATTTTGAGGATGTTGTTGTTTTTCAATGTTGAGGTTGTTGTTGAATTTGTTGGTGTTTTTCAATGTCGGGGTTGTTGTTGAATTTGTTGGTGTTTTTCAATGTTGAATTTTTTGTTGAATTTGTTGGTGTTTTTCAATGTTGAGGTTGTTGTTTTTCAATGTTGAGGTTGTTGTTGAATTTGTTGGCGTTTTTAAATGTTGAGGTTGTTGTTGAATTTGTTGGTGTTTTCAATGTTGAGGTTGTTGTTGAATTTGTTGGTGTTTTTCAATGTTGAGGTTGTTGTTGAATTTGATGGTGTTTTTCAATGTCGAAGTTGTTGCTGAATTTGTTGGTGTTTTTCAATGTTGAAGTTGTTGTTGAATTTGTTGGTGTTTTTCAATGTTGAGGTTGTTGCTGTTTTTCAATGTTGAGGTTGTTGTTGAATTTGTTGGTGTTTTTCAATGTTGAGATTGCTGTTGTTTTTCAATGTTGAGGTTGTTTTTGAATTTGTTGCTGTTTTTAAATGTTGAGGTTGTTGTTGAATTTGTTGGTGTTTTTCAATGTTGAGGTTGTTGTTGTTTTTCAATGTTGAGGTTGTTGTTGAATTTGTTGGTGTTTTTCAATGTTTAGGTTGTTGTCTTTTTTCAATGTTGAGGTTGTTGTTGAATTTGTTGGTGTTCTTCAATTTCGAGGCTGTTTGTGAATTTGTTGGTGTTTTTCAATGTTGAAGTTGTTGTTGAATTTTTTGGTGTTTTTCAATGTTGAGGTTGTTGTTGTTTTTCAATGTTGAGGTTGTTGTTGAATTTGTTGGTGTTTTTCAATGTTGAGGTTGTTGTTGTTTTTCAATGCTGAGGTAGTTGTTGAATTTGTTGGTGTTTTTCAATGTTGAGGTTGTTGTTGAATTTGTTCGTGTTTTTCATTGTTGAGGTTGTTGAGTTTGTTGGTGTTTTTCAATGTTGAGGTTGTTGTTGAATTTGTTGGTGTTTTTCAATGTTGAGGTTGTTGTTGAATTTGTTGGTGTTTTTCAATGTTGAGGTTGTTGTTGTTTTTAAATGTTGAGGTTGTTGTTGAATTTGTTGGTGTTTTTTCAATTTTGAGGTTGTTGGTGTTTTTCAATGTTGAGGTTGTTGTTGAATTTGATGGTGTTTTTCAATGTCGAGGTTGTTGTTGAATTTGTTGGTGTTTTTCAATGTTGAAGTTGTTGTTGAATTTGTTGGTGTTTTTCAATTTCGAGGTTGTTGTTGAATTTGTTGTTGTTTTTCAATGTTGAAGTTTTTGTTGAATTTGTTGGTGTTTTTCAATGTTGAGGTTGTTGTTGTTTTTCAATGTTGAGGTTGTTGTTGAATTTGTTGGTGTTTTTCAATGTTGAGGTTGTTGTTGTTTTTCAATGTTGAGGTTGTTGTTGAATTTGTTGGTGTTTTTCAATGTTGAGGTTGTTGTTGAATTTGTTGGTGTTTTTCAATGTTGAGGTTGTTGTTGTTTTTCAATGTTGAGGTTGTTGTTGAATTTGTTGGTGTTTTTCAATGTTGAGGTTGTTGTTGTTTTTCAATGTTGAGGTTGTTGTTGAATTTGTTGGTGCTTTTCAATGTTGAGGTTGTTGTTGAATTTGTTGGTGTTTTTCAATGTTGAGGTTGTTGTTGTTTTTCAATGTTGAGGTTGTTGTTGAATTTGTTGGTGTTTTTCAATGTTGACGTTGTTGTTGTTTTTCAATGTTGAGGTTGTTGTTGAATTTGTTGGTGTTTTTCAATGTTGAAGTTGTTGTTGAATTTGTTGGTGTTTTTCAATGTTGAGGTTGTTGTTGTTTTGCAATGTTGAGGTTGTTGTTGAATTTGTTGGTGTTTTTCAATGTTGAGTTTGTTGTTGTTTTTCAATGTTGAGGTTGTTGTTGAATTTGTTGGTGTTTTTCAATGTTGAGGTTGTTGTTGTTTTTCAATGTTGAGGTTGTTGTTGAATTTGTTGGTGTTTTTCAATGTTGAGGTTGTTGTTGTTTTTCAATGTTGAGGTTGTTGTTGAATTTGTTGGTGTTTTTCAATGTTGAGGTTGTTGTTGAATTTGTTGGTGTTTTTCAATGTTGAGGTTGTTGTTGTTTTTCAATGTTGAGGTTGTTGTTGAGCTTGTTGTTGTTTTTCAATGTTGAGGTTGTTGTTGAATTTGTTGGTGTTTTTCAATGTTGAGGTTGTTGTTGAATTTGTTGGTGTTTTTCAATGTTGAGGTTGTTGTTTTTAAATGTTGGGGTTGTTGTTTAATTTGTTGGTGTTTTTCAATTTTGAGGATGTTGTTGTTTTTCAATGTTGAGGTTGTTGTTGAATTTGTTGGTGTTTTTCAATGTTGAGGTTGTTGTTGTTTTTCAATGTTGAGGTTGTTGTTGAATTTGTTGGTGTTTTTCAATGTTGAGGTTGTTGTTGAATTTGTTGGTGTTTTTCAATGTTGAGGTTGTTGTTGAATTTGTTGGTGTTTTTCAAAGTTGAGGTTGCTGTTGTTTTTCAATGTTGAGGTTGTTGTTGAATTTGTTGGTGTTTTTCAATGTTTAGGTTGTTGTTGTTTTTCAATGTTGAGGTTGTTGTTGAATTTGTTGGTGTTTTTCAATGTTGAGGTTGTTGTTGAATTTGTTGGTGTTTTTCAATGTTGAGGTTGTTGTTGTTCTTCAATGTTGAGGTTGTTGTTGAATTTGTTGGTGTTTTTCAATGTTGAGGTTGCTGTTGTTTTTCAATGTTGAGGTTGTTGTTGAATTTGTTGGTGTTTTTCAATGTTGAGGTTGTTGTTGTTTTTCAATGTTGAGGTTGTTGTTGAATTTGTTGGTGCTTTTCAATCTTGAGGTTGTTGTTGAATTTGTTGGTGTTTTTCAATGTTGAGGTTGTTGTTGTTTTTCAATGTTGAGGTTGTTGTTGAATTTGTAGATGTTTTTCAATTTCGAGGTTGTTGTTGAATTTGTTGGTGTTTTTCAATGTTGAGGTTGTTGTTGTTTTTCAATGTTGAGGTTGTTGTTGAATTTGTTGGTGTTTTTCAATGTTGAGGTTGTTGTTGTTTTTCAATGCTGAGGTTGTTGTTGAATTTGTTGGTGTTTTTCAATGTTGAGGTTGTTGTTGAATTTGTTGGTGTTTTTCAATGTTGAGGTTCTTGTTGTTTTTCAATGTTGAGGTTGTTGTTGAATTTGTTGGTGTTTATCAATGTTGAGGTTGTTGTTGTTTTTCAATGTTGAGGTTGTTGTTGAATTTGTTGGTGTTTTTCAATGTTGAGGTTGTTCTTGATATTGTTGGTGTTTTTCAATGTTGAGGTTGTTGTTGTTTTTCAATTTTGAGGTTGTTGAATTTGTTGGTGTTTTTCGAAGTTGAGGTTGTTGTTGAATTTGTTGGTGTTTTTCAATGTTGAGGTTGTTGTTGAATTTGTTGGTGTTTTTCAATGTTGAGGTTGTTGTTGATATTGTTGGTGTTTTTCAATGTTGAGGTTGTTGTTGTTTTTCAATTTTGAGGTTGTTGAATTTGTTGGTGTTTTTCAATCTTGAGTTTGTTGTTGAATTTGTTGGTGCTTTTCGAAGTTGAGGTTGTTGTTGAATTTGTTGGTGTTTTTCAATGTTGAGGTTGTTGTTGTTTTTCAATGTTGAGGTTGTTGAGTTTGTTGGTGTTTTTCAATGTTGAGGTTGTTGTTGAATTTGTTGGTGTTTTTCAATGTTGAGGTTGTTGTTGAATTTGTTGGTGTTTTTCAATGTTGAGGTTGTTGTTGTTTTTAAATGTTGAGGTTGTTGTTGAATTTGTTGGTGTTGTTTCAATTTTGAGGTTTTTGGTGTTTTTCAATGTTGAGGTTGTTGTTGAATATGATGGTGTTTTTCAATGTCGAGGTTGTTGTTGAATTTGTTGGTGTTTTTCAATGTTGAAGTTGTTGTTGAATTTGTTGGTGTTTTTCAATTTCGAGGTTGTTGTTGAATTTGTTGGTGTTTTTCAATGTTGAAGTTTTTGTTGAATTTGTTGGTGTTTTTCAATGTTGAGGTTGTTGTTGTTTTTCAATGTTGAGGTTGTTGTTGAATTTGTTGGTGTTTTTCAATGTTGAGGTTGTTGTTGTTTTTCAATGCTGAGGTTGTTGTTGAATTTGTTGGTGTTTTGCAATGTTGAGGTTGTTGTTGAATTTGTTGGTGTTTTTCAATGTTGAGGTTGTTGTTGTTTTTCAATGTTGAGGTTGTTGTTGAATTTGTTGGTGTTTTTCAATGTTGACGTTGTTGTTGTTTTTCAATGTTGAGGTTGTTGTTGAATTTGTTGGTGTTTTTCAATGTTGAAGTTGTTGTTGAATTTGTTGGTGTTTTTCAATGTTGAGGTTGTTGTTGTTTTGCAATGTTGAGGTTGTTGTTGAATTTGTTGGTGTTTTTCAATGTTGAGTTTGTTGTTGTTTTTCAATGTTGAGGTTGTTGTTGAATTTGTTGGTGTTTTTCAATGTTGAGGTTGTTGTTGTTTTTCAATGTTGAGGTTGTTGTTGAATTTGTTGGTGTTTTTCAATGTTGAGGTTGTTGTTGTTTTTCAATGTTGAGGTTGTTGTTGAATTTGTTGGTGTTTTTCAATGTTGAGGTTGTTGTTGAATTTGTTGGTGTTTTTCAATGTTGAGGTTGTTGTTGTTTTTCAATGTTGAGGTTGTTGTTGAGCTTGTTGGTGTTTTTCAATGTTGAGGTTGTTGTTGAATTTGTTGGTGTTTTTCAATGTTGAGGTTGTTGTTGAATTTGTTGGTGTTTTTCAATGTTGAGGTTGTTGTTTTTAAATGTTGGGGTTGTTGTTTAATTTGTTGGTGTTTTTCAATTTTGAGGATGTTGTTGTTTTTCAATGTTGAGGTTGTTGTTGAATTTGTTGGTGTTTTTCCATGATGAGGTTGTTGTTATTTTTCAAAGTTGGGGTTGTTGTTGAATTTGTTGGTGTTTTTCAATGTCGGGGTTGTTGTTGAACTTGTTGGTGTTTTTCAATGTTGAATTTTTTGTTGAATTTGTTGGTGTTTTTCAATGCTGAGGTTGTTGTTTTTCAATGTTGAGGTTGTTGTTGAATTTGTTGGTGTTTTTCAATGTTGAGGTTGTTGTTGTTTTTCAATGTTGAGGTTACTGTTGAATTTGTTGGTGTTTTTCAATGTTGAGGTTGTTGTTGAATTTGTTGGTGTTTTTCAATGTTGAGGTTGCTGTTGTTTTTCAATGTTGAGGTTGTTGTTGAGTTTGTTGGTGTTTTTCAATGTTGAGGTTGTTGTTGAATTTGTTGGTGTTTTTCAATGTTGAGGTTGTTGTTGAATTTGTTGGTGTTTTTCAATGTTGAGGTTGTTGTTGTTTTTAAATGTTGGGGTTGTTGTTGAATTTGTTGGTGTTTTTCAATTTTGAGGTTGTTGTTGTTTTTCAATGTTGAGGTTGTTGTTGAATTTGTTGGTGTTTTTCAATGTCGGGGTTGTTGTTGAATTTGTTGGTGTTTTTCAATGTTGAATTTTTTGTTGAATTTGTTGGTGTTTTTCAATGTTGAGGTTGTTGTTTTTCAATGTTGAGGTTGTTGTTGAATTTGTTGGCGTTTTTAAATGTTGAGGTTTTTGTTGAATTTGTTGGTGTTTTTCAATGTTGAGGTTGTTGTTGAATTTGATGGTGTTTTTCAATGTCGAAGTTGTTGCTGAATTTGTTGGTGTTTTTCAATGTTGAAGTTGTTGTTGAATTTGTTGGTGTTTTTCAATGTTGAGGTTGTTGCTGTTTTTCAATGTTGAGGTTGTTGTTGAATTTGTTGGTGTTTTTCAATGTTGAGATTGCTGTTGTTTTTCAATGTTGAGGTTGTTTTTGAATTTGTTGCTGTTTTTAAATGTTGAGGTTGTTGTTGAATTTGTTGGTGTTTTTCAATGTTGAGGTTGTTGTTGTTTTTCAATGTTGAGGTTGTTGTTGAATTTGTTGGTGTTTTTCAATGTTTAGGTTGTTGTCTTTTTTCAATGTTGAGGTTGTTGTTGAATTTGTTGGTGTTCTTCAATTTCGAGGTTGTTGGTGAATTTGTTGGTGTTTTTCAATGTTGAAGTTGTTGTTGAATTTGTTGGTGTTTTTCAATGTTGAGGTTGTTGTTGTTTTTCAATGTTGAGGTTGTTGTTGAATTTGTTGGTGTTTTTCAATGTTGAGGTTGTTGTTCTTTTTCAATGCTGAGGTAGTTGTTGAATTTGTTGGTGTTTTTCAATGTTGAGGTTGTTGTTGAATTTGTTCGTGTTTTTCATTGTTGAGGTTGTTGAGTTTGTTGGTGTTTTTCAATGTTGAGGTTGTTGTTGAGCTTGTTGGTGTTTTTCAATGTTGAGGTTGTTGTTGAATTTGTTGGTGTTTTTCAATGTTGAGGTTGTTGTTGTTTTTAAATGTTGAGGTTGTTGTTGAATTTGTTGGTGTTTTTTCAATTTTGAGGTTGTTGGTGTTTTTCAATGTTGAGGTTGTTGTTGAATTTGATGGTGTTTTTCAATGTCGAGGTTGTTGTTGAATTTGTTGGTGTTTTTCAATGTTGAAGTTGTTGTTGAATTTGTTGGTGTTTTTCAATTTCGAGGTTGTTGTTGAATTTGTTGTTGTTTTTCAATGTTGAAGTTTTTGTTGAATTTGTTGGTGTTTTTCAATGTTGAGGTTGTTGTTGTTTTTCAATGTTGAGGTTGTTGTTGAATTTGTTGGTGTTTTTCAATGTTGAGGTTGTTGTTGTTTTTCAATGCTGAGGTTGTTGTTGAATTTGTTGGTGTTTTTCAATGTTGAGGTTGTTGTTGAATTTGTTGGTGTTTTTCAATGTTGAGGTTGTTGTTGTTTTTCAATGTTGAGGTTGTTGTTGAATTTGTTGGTGTTTTTCAATGTTGAGGTTGTTGTTGTTTTTCAATGTTGAGGTTGTTGTTGAATTTGTTGGTGCTTTTCAATGTTGAGGTTGTTGTTGAATTTGTTGGTGTTTTTCAATGTTGAGGTTGTTGTTGTTTTTCAATGTTGAGGTTGTTGTTGAATTTGTTGGTGTTTTTCAATGTTGACGTTGTTGTTGTTTTTCAATGTTGAGGTTGTTGTTGAATTTGTTGGTGTTTTTCAATGTTGAAGTTGTTGTTGAATTTGTTGGTGTTTTTCAATGTTGAGGTTGTTGTTGTTTTGCAATGTTGAGGTTGTTGTTGAAATTGTTGGTGTTTTTCAATGTTGAGTTTTTTGTTGTTTTTCAATGTTGAGCTTGTTGTTGAATTTGTTGGTGTTTTTCAATGTTGAGGTTGTTGTTGTTTTTCAATGTTGAGGGTGTTGTTGAATTTGTTGGTGTTTTTCAATGTTGAGGTTGTTGTTGTTTTTCAATGTTGAGGTTGTTGTTGAATTTGTTGGTGTTTTTCAATGTTGAGGTTGTTGTTGAATTTATTGGTGTTTTTCAATGTTGAGGTTGTTGTTGTTTTTCAATGTTGAGGTTGTTGTTGAGCTTGTTGGTGTTTTTCAATGTTGAGGTTGTTGTTGAATTTGTTGGTGTTTTTCAATGTTGAGGTTGTTGTTGAATTTGTTGGTGTTTTTCAATGTTGAGGTTGTTGTTTTTAAATGTTGGGGTTGTTGTTTAATTTGTTGGTGTTTTTCAATTTTGAGGATGTTGTTGTTTTTCAATGTTGAGGTTGTTGTTGAATTTGTTGGTGTTTTTCAATGTTGAGGTTGTTGTTGTTTTTCAATGTTGAGGTTGTTGTTGAATTTGTTGGTGTTTTTCAATGTTGAGGTTGTTGTTGAATTTGTTGGTGTTTTTCAATGTTGAGGTTGTTGTTGAATTTGTTGGTGTTTTTCAAAGTTGAGGTTGCTGTTGTTTTTCAATGTTGAGGTTGTTGTTGAATTTGTTGGTGTTTTTCAATGTTTAGGTTGTTGTTGTTTTTCAATGTTGAGGTTGTTGTTGAATTTGTTGGTGTTTTTCAATGTTGAGGTTGTTGTTGAATTTGTTGGTGTTTTTCAATGTTGAGGTTGTTGTTGTTCTTCAATGTTGAGGTTGTTGTTGAATTTGTTGGTGTTTTTCAATGTTGAGGTTGCTGTTGTTTTTCAATGTTGAGGTTGTTGTTGAATTTGTTGGTGCTTTTCAATCTTGAGGTTGTTGTTGAATTTGTTGGCGTTTTTCAATGTTGAGGTTGTTGTTGTTTTTCAATGTTGAGGTTGTTGTTGAATTTGTTGGTGTTTTTCAATGTTGAGTTTGTTGTTGAATTTGTTGGTGTTTTTCAATGTTGAGGTTGTTGTTGAATTTGTTGGTGTTTTTCAATGTTGAGGTTGTTGTTGAATTTGTTGGTGTTTTTCAATGTTGAGGTTGTTGGTGTTTTTCAATGTTGAGGTTGTTGTTGAATTTGTTGGTGTTTTTGAATGTTGAGAATGTTGTTGTTTTTCAATGTTGTGGTTGTTGTTGAATTTGTTGGTGTTTTTAAATGTTGAGGTTGTTTTTGAATTTGCTGGTGTTTTTTCAATGTTGAGGTTGTTGTTGTTTTTCAATGTTGAGGTTGTTGTTGAATTTGTTGGTGTTTTTCAATTTCGAGGTTGTTGTTGAATTTGTTGGTGTTTTTCAATTTTGAAGTTGTTGTTGAATTTGTTGGTGTTTTTCAATGTTGAGGTTGTTGTTGTTTTTCAATGTTGAGGTTGTTGTTGAATTTGTTGGTGTTTTTCAAAGTTGAGATTGTTGTTGTTTTTCAATGTTGTGGTTGTTTTTGAATTTGTTGGTGTTTTTAAATGTTGAGGTTGTTGTTGAATTTGTTGGTGTTTTTCAATGTTGAGGTTGTTGTTGTTTTTCAATATTGAGGTTGTTGTTGAATTTGTTGGTGTTTTTCAATTTCGAGGTTGTTGTTGAATTTGTTGGTGTTTTTCAATTTTGAAGTTTTTGTTGAATTTGTTGGTGTTTTTCAATGTTGAGGTTGTTGTTGTTTTTCAATGTTGAGGTTGTTGTTGAATTTGTTGGTGTTTTTCAATGTTGAGGTTGTTGTTGTTTTTCAATGCTGAGGTTGTTGTTGAATTTGTTGGTGTTTTTCAATGTTGAGGTTGTTGTTGAATTTGTTGGTGTTTTTCAATGTTGAGGTTCTTGTTGTTTTTCAATGTTGAGGTTGTTGTTGATTTTGTTGGTGTTATACAATGTTGAGGTTGTTGTTGTTTTTCAATGTTGAGGTTGTTGTTCAATTTGTTGGTGTTTTTCAATGTGGAGGTTGTGGTTGAAATTGTTGGTGTTTTTCAATGTTGAGGTTGTTGTTGTTTTTCAATGTTGAAGTTATTGTTGAATTGGTTGGTGTTTTTCAATGTTGAGGTTGTGGTTGTTTTTCAATGTTGAGGTTGTTGTTGAATTTGTTGGCGTTTTTCAATGTTGAGTTTGTTGTTGTTTTTCAATGTTGAGGTTGTTGTTGAATTTGTTGGTGTTTTTCAATGTTGAGGTTGTTGTTGATATTGTTGGTGTTTTTCAATGTTGAGGTTGTTGTTGTTTTTCAATTTTGAGGTTGTTGAATTTGTTGGTGTTTTTCAATCTTGAGTTTGTTGTTGAATTTGTTGCTGTTTTTCGAAGTTGAGGTTGTTGTTGAATTTGTTGGTGTTTTTCAATGTTGAGGTTGTTGTTGTTTTTCAATGTTGAGGTTGTTGAGTTTGTTGGTGTTTTTCAATGTTGAGGTTGTTGTTGAATTTGTTGGTGTTTTTCAATGTTGAGGTTGTTGTTGAATTTGTTGGTGTTTTTCAATGTTGAGGTTGTTGTTGTTTTTAAATGTTGAGGTTGTTGTTGAATTTGTTGGTGTTTTTTCAATTTTGAGGTTTTTGGTGTTTTTCAATGTTGAGGTTGTTGTTGAATATGATGGTGTTTTTCAATGTCGAGGTTGTTGTTGAATTTGTTGGTGTTTTTCAATGTTGAAGTTGTTGTTGAATTTGTTGGTGTTTTTCAATTTCGAGGTTGTTGTTGAATTTGTTGGTGTTTTTCAATGTTGAAGTTTTTGTTGAATTTGTTGGTGTTTTTCAATGTTGAGGTTGTTGTTGTTTTTCAATGTTGAGGTTGTTGTTGAATTTGTTGGTGTTTTTCAATGTTGAGGTTGTTGTTGTTTTTCAATGCTGAGGTTGTTGTTGAATTTGTTGGTGTTTTTCAATGTTGAGGTTGTTGTTGAATTTGTTGGTGTTTTTCAATGTTGAGGTTGTTGTTGTTTTTCAATGTTGAGGTTGTTGTTGAATTTGTTGGTGTTTTTCAATGTTGACGTTGTTGTTGTTTTTCAATGTTGAGGTTGTTGTTGAATTTGTTGGTGTTTTTCAATGTTGAAGTTGTTGTTGAATTTGTTGGTGTTTTTCAATGTTGAGGTTGTTGTTGTTTTGCAATGTTGAGGTTGTTGTTGAATTTGTTGGTGTTTTTCAATGTTGAGTTTGTTGTTGTTTTTCAATGTTGAGGTTGTTGTTGAATTTGTTGGTGTTTTTCAATGTTGAGGTTGTTGTTGTTTTTCAATGTTGAGGTTGTTGTTGAATTTGTTGGTGTTTTTCAATGTTGAGGTTGTTGTTGTTTTTCAATGTTGAGGTTGTTGTTGAATTTGTTGGTGTTTTTCAATGTTGAGGTTGTTGTTGAATTTGTTGGTGTTTTTCAATGTTGAGGTTGTTGTTGTTTTTCAATGTTGAGGTTGTTGTTGAGCTTGTTGGTGTTTTTCAATGTTGAGGTTGTTGTTGAATTTGTTGGTGTTTTTCAATGTTGAGGTTGTTGTTCAATTTGTTGGTGTTTTTCAATGTTGAGGTTGTTGTTTTTAAATGTTGGGGTTGTTGTTTAATTTGTTGGTGTTTTTCAATTTTGAGGATGTTGTTGTTTTTCAATGTTGAGGTTGTTGTTGAATTTGTTGGTGTTTTTCCATGATGAGGTTGTTGTTGTTTTTCAAAGTTGGGGTTGTTGTTGAATTTGTTGGTGTTTTTCAATGTCGGGGTTGTTGTTGAATTTGTTGGTGTTTTTCAATGTTGAATTTTTTGTTGAATTTGTTGGTGTTTTTCAATGCTGAGGTTGTTGTTTTTCAATGTTGAGGTTGTTGTTGAATTTGTTGGTGTTTTTCAATGTTGAGGTTGTTGTTGTTTTTCAATGTTGAGGTTGTTGTTGAATTTGTTGGTGTTTTTCAATGTTGAGGTTGTTGTTGAATTTGTTGGTGTTTTTCAATGTTGAGGTTGCTGTTGTTTTTCAATGTTGAGGTTGTTGTTGAGTTTGTTGGTGTTTTTCAATGTTGAGGTTGTTGTTGAATTTGTTGGTGTTTTTCAATGTTGAGGTTGTTGTTGAATTTGTTGGTGTTTTTCAATGTTGAGGTTGTTGTTGTTTTTAAATGTTAGGGTTGTTGTTGAATTTGTTGGTGTTTTTCAATTTTGAGGATGTTGTTGTTTTTCAATGTTGAGGTTGTTGTTGAATTTGTTGGTGTTTTTCAATGTCGGGGTTGTTGTTGAATTTGTTGGTGTTTTTCAATGTTGAATTTTTTGTTGAATTTGTTGGTGTTTTTCAATGTTGAGGTTGTTGTTTTTCAATGTTGAGGTTGTTGTTGAATTTGTTGGCGTTTTTAAATGTTGAGGTTGTTGTTGAATTTGTTGGTGTTTTCAATGTTGAGGTTTTTGTTGAATTTGTTGGTGTTTTTCAATGTTGAGGTTGTTGTTGAATTTGATGGTGTTTTTCAATGTCGAAGTTGTTGCTGAATTTGTTGGTGTTTTTCAATGTTGAAGTTGTTGTTGAATTTGTTGGTGTTTTTCAATGTTGAGGTTGTTGCTGTTTTTCAATGTTGAGGTTGTTGTTGAATTTGTTGGTGTTTTTCAATGTTGAGATTGCTGTTGTTTTTCAATGTTGAGGTTGTTTTTGAATTTGTTGCTGTTTTTTAAATGTTGTGGTTGTTGTTGAATTTGTTGGTGTTTTTCAATGTTGAGGTTGTTGTTGTTTTTCAATGTTGAGGTTGTTGTTGAATTTGTTGGTGTTTTTCAATGTTTAGGTTGTTGTCTTTTTTCAATGTTGAGGTTGTTGTTGAATTTGTTGGTGTTCTTCAATTTCGAGGTTGTTGGTGAATTTGTTGGTGTTTTTCAATGTTGAAGTTGTTGTTGAATTTGTTGGTGTTTTTCAATGTTGAGGTTGTTGTTGTTTTTCAATGTTGAGGTTGTTGTTGAATTTGTTGGTGTTTTTCAATGTTGAGGTTGTTGTTGTTTTTCAATGCTGAGGTAGTTGTTGAATTTGTTGGTGTTTTTCAATGTTGAGGTTGTTGTTGAATTTGTTCGTGTTTTTCATTGTTGAGGTTGTTGAGTTTGTTGGTGTTTTTCAATGTTGAGGTTGTTGTTGAATTTGTTGGTGTTTTTCAATGTTGAGGTTGTTGTTGAATTTGTTGGTGTTTTTCATTGTTGAGGTTGTTGTTGTTTTTAAATGTTGAGGTTGTTGTTGAATTTGTTGGTGTTTTTTCAATTTTGAGGTTGTTGGTGTTTTCAATGTTGAGGTTGTTGTTGAATTTGATGGTGTTTTTCAATGTCGAGGTTGTTGTTGAATTTGTTGGTGTTTTTCAATGTTGAAGTTGTTGTTGAATTTGTTGGTGTTTTTCAATTTCGAGGTTGTTGTTGAATTTGTTGTTGTTTTTCAATGTTGAAGTTTTTGTTGAATTTGTTGGTGTTTTTCAATGTTGAGGTTGTTGTTGTTTTTCAATGTTGAGGTTGTTGTTGAATTTGTTGGTGTTTTTCAATGTTGAGGTTGTTGTTGTTTTTCAATGCTGAGGTTGTTGTTGAATTTGTTGGTGTTTTTCAATGTTGAGGTTGTTGTTGAATTTGTTGGTGTTTTTCAATGTTGAGGTTGTTGTTGTTTTTCAATGTTGAGGTTGTTGTTGAATTTGTTGGTGTTTTTCAATGTTGAGGTTGTTGTTGTTTTTCAATGTTGAGGTTGTTGTTGAATTTGTTGGTGCTTTTCAATGTTTAGGTTGTTGTTTTTTTTCAATGTTGAGGTTGTTGTTGAATTTGTTGGTGTTTTTCAATTTCGAGGTTGTTGGTGAATTTGTTGGTGTTTTTCAATGTTGAAGTTGTAGTTGAATTTGTTGATGTTTTTCAATGTTGAGGTTGTTGTTGTTTTTCAATGTTGAGGTTGTTGTTGAATTTGTTGGTGTTTTTCAATGTTGAGGTTGTTGTTGTTTTTCAATGCTGAGGTAGTTGTTGAATTTGTTGGTGTTTTTCAATGTTGAGTTTGTTGTTGAATTTGCTGGTGTTTTGCAATGTTGAGGTTGTTGTTGTTTCTCAATGTTGAGGTTGTTGTTTAATTTGTTGGTGTTTTTCAATGTTGAGGTTGTTGTTGTTTTTCAATGTTGAGGTTGTTGTTGTATTTGTTGGTGTTTTTCAATTTCGAGGTTGTTGTTGAATTTGTTGGTGTTTTTCAATGTTGAGGTTGTTGTTGAAATTGTTGGTGTTTTTCAACGTTGAGGTTGTTGTTGTTTTTCAATGCTGAGGTTGTTGTTGAATTTTTTGTTCTTTTTCAATGTTGAGGTTGTTGTTGAATTTTTTGGTGTTTTTCAATGTTGAGGTTGTTGTTGTTTTTCAATGTTGAGGTTGTTGTTGAATTTGTTGGTGTTTTTCAATGTTGAGGTTGTTGTTGTTTTTCAATGTTGAGGTTATTGTTGAATTTGTTGGTGTTTTTCAATGTTGAAGTTGTTGTTGAATTTGTTGGTGTTTTTCAATGTTGAGGTTGTTGTTGTTTTTCAATGTTGAGGTTGTTGTTGAATTTGTTGGTGTTTTTCAATGTTGAGTTTGTTGTTGTTTTTCAATGTTGAGGTTGTTGTTGAATTTGTTGGTGTTTTTCAATGTTGAGGTTGTTGTTGTTTTTCAATGTTGAGGTTGTTGTTGAATTTGTTGGTGTTTTTCAATGTTGAAGTTTTTGTTGAATTTGTTGGTGTTTTTCAATGTTGAGGTTGTTGTTGTTTTTCAATGTTGAGGTTGTTGTTGAATTTGTTGGTGTTTTTCAACGTTGAGGTTGTTGTTGTTTTTCAATGCTTAGGTTGTTGTTGAATTTGTTGGTGTTTTTCAATGTTGAGGTTGTTGTTGAATTTGTTGGTGTTTTTCAATGTTGAGGTTGTTGTTGTTTTTCAATGTTGAGGTTGTTGTTGAATTTGTTGGTGTTTTTCAATGTTGAGGCTGTTGTTGTTTTTCAATGTTGAAGTTGTTGTTGAATTGGTTGGTGTTTTTCAATGTTGAAGTTGTTGATGAATTAGTTGGTGTTTTTCAATGTTGAGGTTGTTGTTGTTTTTCAATGTTGAGGTTGTTGTTGAATTTGTAGGTGTTATTCAATGTTGAGTTTGTTGTTTTGTTCAATGTTGAGGTTGTTGTTGAATTTGTTGGTGTTTTTCAATGTTGAGGTTGTTGTTGTTTTTCAATGTTGAGGTTGTTGTTGAATTTGTTGGTGTTTTTCAAAGTTGAGGTTGTTGGTGTTTTTAAATGTTGAGGTTGTTGTTGAATTTGTTGGTGTTTTTCAATGTTGAGGTTGTTGTTGATATTGTTGGTGTTTTTCAATGTTGAGGTTGTTGTTGTTTTTCAATGTTGAGGTTGTTGTTGAGTTTGTTGGTGTTTTTCAATGTTGAGGTTGTTCTTGAATTTGTTGGTGTTTTTCAATGTTGAGGTTGTTGTTGAATTTGTTGGTGTTTTTCAATGTTGAGGTTGTTGTTGTTTTTATATGTTGGGGTTGTTGTTGAATTTCTTGGTGTTTTTCAATTTTGAGGATATTGTTGTTTTTCATTGTTGAGGTTGTTGTTGAATTTGTTGGTGTTTTTCCATGATGAGGTTGTTGTTGTTTTTCAAAGTTGAGGTTGTTGTTGAATTTGTTCGCATTTTTCAATGTCAGGGTTGTTGTTGAATTTGGTGTTTTTCAATGTTGAATTTTTTGTTGAATTTGTTGGTGTTTTTCAGTGTTGAGGTTGTTGTTTTTCAATGTTGAGGTTGTTGTTGAATTTGTTGGCGTTTTTAAATGTTGAGTTTGTTGTTGAATTTGTTGGTGTTTTCAATGTTGAGGTTGTTGTTGAATTTGTTGGTGTTTTTAAATGTTGAGGTTGTTGTTGAATTTGCTGGTGTTTTGCAATGTTGAGGCTGTTGTTGTTTTTCAATGTTGAGCTTGTTGTTGAATTTGTTGGTGTTTTTCAATGTTGAGGTTGTTGTTGTTTTTCAATGTTGAGGTTGTGGTTGTATTTGTTGGTGTTTTTCAATTTCGAGGTTGTTGTTGAATTTGTTGGTGTTTTTCAATGTTGAGGTTGTTGTTGTTTTTCAATGTTGAGGTTGTTGTTGAATTTGTTGGTGTTTTTCAATGTTGAGGTTGTTGTTGAATTTGTTGGTGTTTTTCAATGTTGAGGTTGTTGTTGAATTTGTTGGTGTTTTTCAAAGTTGAGGTTGCTGTTGTTTTTCAATGTTGAGGTTGTTGTTGAATTTGTTGGTGTTTTTCAATGTTTAGGTTGTTGTTGTTTTTCAATGTTGAGGTTGTTGTTGAATTTGTTGGTGTTTTTCAATGTTGAGGTTGTTGTTGAATTTGTTGGTGTTTTTCAATGTTGAGGTTGTTGTTGTTCTTCAATGTTGAGGTTGTTGTTGAATTTGTTGGTGTTTTTCAATGTTGAGGTTGCTGTTGTTTTTCAATGTTGAGGTTGTTGTTGAATTTGTTGGTGCTTTTCAATCTTGAGGTTGTTGTTGAATTTGTTGGCGTTTTTCAATGTTGAGGTTGTTGTTGTTTTTCAATGTTGAGGTTGTTGTTGAATTTGTTGGTGTTTTTCAATGTTGAGTTTGTTGTTGAATTTGTTGGTGTTTTTCAATGTTGAGGTTGTTGTTGAATTTGTTGGTGTTTTTCAATGTTGAGGTTGTTGTTGAATTTGTTGGTGTTTTTCAATGTTGAGGTTGTTGGTGTTTTTCAATGTTGAGGTTGTTGTTGAATTTGTTGGTGTTTTTGAATGTTGAGAATGTTGTTGTTTTTCAATGTTGTGGTTGTTGTTGAATTTGTTGGTGTTTTTAAATGTTGAGGTTGTTGTTGAATTTGTTGGTGTTTTTTCAATGTTGAGGTTGTTGTTGTTTTTCAATGTTGAGGTTGTTGTTGAATTTGTTGGTGTTTTTCAATTTCGAGGTTGTTGTTGAATTTGTTGGTGTTTTTCAATTTTGAAGTTGTTGTTGAATTTGTTGGTGTTTTTCAATGTTGAGGTTGTTGTTGTTTTTCAATGTTGAGGTTGTTGTTGAATTTGTTGGTGTTTTTCAATGTTGAGGTTGTTGTTGTTTTTCAATGCTGAGGTAGTTGTTGAATTTGTTGGTGTTTTTCAATGTTGAGTTTGTTGTTGAATTTGCTGGTGTTTTGCAATGTTGAGGTTGTTGTTGTTTCTCAATGTTGAGGTTGTTGTTTAATTTGTTGGTGTTTTTCAATGTTGAGGTTGTTGTTGTTTTTCAATGTTGAGGTTGTTGTTGTATTTGTTGGTGTTTTTCAATTTCGAGGTTGTTGTTGAATTTGTTGGTGTTTTTCAATGTTGAGGTTGTTGTTGAAATTGTTGGTGTTTTTCAACGTTGAGGTTGTTGTTGTTTTTCAATGCTGAGGTTGTTGTTGAATTTTTTGTTCTTTTTCAATGTTGAGGTTGTTGTTGAATTTTTTGGTGTTTTTCAATGTTGAGGTTGTTGTTGTTTTTCAATGTTGAGGTTGTTGTTGAATTTGTTGGTGTTTTTCAATGTTGAGGTTGTTGTTGTTTTTCAATGTTGAGGTTATTGTTGAATTTGTTGGTGTTTTTCAATGTTGAAGTTGTTGTTGAATTTGTTGGTGTTTTTCAATGTTGAGGTTGTTGTTGTTTTTCAATGTTGAGGTTGTTGTTGAATTTGTTGGTGTTTTTCAATGTTGAGTTTGTTGTTGTTTTTCAATGTTGAGGTTGTTGTTGAATTTGTTGGTGTTTTTCAATGTTGAGGTTGTTGTTGTTTTTCAATGTTGAGGTTGTTGTTGAATTTGTTGGTGTTTTTCAATGTTGAAGTTTTTGTTGAATTTGTTGGTGTTTTTCAATGTTGAGGTTGTTGTTGTTTTTCAATGTTGAGGTTGTTGTTGAATTTGTTGGTGTTTTTCAACGTTGAGGTTGTTGTTGTTTTTCAATGCTTAGGTTGTTGTTGAATTTGTTGGTGTTTTTCAATGTTGAGGTTGTTGTTGAATTTGTTGGTGTTTTTCAATGTTGAGGTTGTTGTTGTTTTTCAATGTTGAGGTTGTTGTTGAATTTGTTGGTGTTTTTCAATGTTGAGGCTGTTGTTGTTTTTCAATGTTGAAGTTGTTGTTGAATTGGTTGGTGTTTTTCAATGTTGAAGTTGTTGATGAATTAGTTGGTGTTTTTCAATGTTGAGGTTGTTGTTGTTTTTCAATGTTGAGGTTGTTGTTGAATTTGTAAGTGTTATTCAATGTTGAGTTTGTTGTTTTGTTCAATGTTGAGGTTGTTGTTGAATTTGTTGGTGTTTTTCAATGTTGAGGTTGTTGTTGTTTTTCAATGTTGAGGTTGTTGTTGAATTTGTTGGTGTTTTTCAAAGTTGAGGTTGTTGGTGTTTTTAAATGTTGAGGCTGTTGTTGAATTTGTTGGTGTTTTTCAATGTTGAGGTTGTTGTTGATATTGTTGGTGTTTTTCAATGTTGAGGTTGTTGTTGTTTTTCAATGTTGAGGTTGTTGTTGAGTTTGTTGGTGTTTTTCAATGTTGAGGTTGTTCTTGAATTTGTTGGTGTTTTTCAATGTTGAGGTTGTTGTTGAATTTGTTGGTGTTTTTCAATGTTGAGGTTGTTGTTGTTTTTATATGTTGGGGTTGTTGTTGAATTTCTTGGTGTTTTTCAATTTTGAGGATATTGTTGTTTTTCATTGTTGAGGTTGTTGTTGAATTTGTTGGTGTTTTTCCATGATGAGGTTGTTGTTGTTTTTCAAAGTTGAGGTTGTTGTTGAATTTGTTCGCATTTTTCAATGTCAGGGTTGTTGTTGAATTTGGTGTTTTTCAATGTTGAATTTTTTGTTGAATTTGTTGGTGTTTTTCAGTGTTGAGGTTGTTGTTTTTCAATGTTGAGGTTGTTGTTGAATTTGTTGGCGTTTTTAAATGTTGAGTTTGTTGTTGAATTTGTTGGTGTTTTCAATGTTGAGGTTGTTGTTGAATTTGTTGGTGTTTTTAAATGTTGAGGTTGTTGTTGAATTTGCTGGTGTTTTGCAATGTTGAGGCTGTTGTTGTTTTTCAATGTTGAGGTTGTTGTTGAATTTGTTGGTGTTTTTCAATGTTGAGGTTGTTGTTGTTTTTCAATGTTGAGGTTGTGGTTGTATTTGTTGGTGTTTTTCAATTTCGAGGTTGTTGTTGAATTTGTTGGTGTTTTTCAATGTTGAGGTTGTTGTTGTTTTTCAATGTTGAGGTTGTTGTTGAATTTGTTGGTGTTTTTCAATGTTGAGGTTGTTGTTGAATTTGTTGGTGTTTTTCAATGTTGAGGTTGTTGTTGAATTTGTTGGTGTTTTTCAAAGTTGAGGTTGCTGTTGTTTTTCAATGTTGAGGTTGTTGTTGAATTTGTTGGTGTTTTTCAATGTTTAGGTTGTTGTTGTTTTTCAATGTTGAGGTTGTTGTTGAATTTGTTGGTGTTTTTCAATGTTGAGGTTGTTGTTGAATTTGTTGGTGTTTTTCAATGTTGAGGTTGTTGTTGTTCTTCAATGTTGAGGTTGTTGTTGAATTTGTTGGTGTTTTTCAATGTTGAGGTTGCTGTTGTTTTTCAATGTTGAGGTTGTTGTTGAATTTGTTGGTGCTTTTCAATCTTGAGGTTGTTGTTGAATTTGTTGGCGTTTTTCAATGTTGAGGTTGTTGTTGTTTTTCAATGTTGAGGTTGTTGTTGAATTTGTTGGTGTTTTTCAATGTTGAGTTTGTTGTTGAATTTGTTGGTGTTTTTCAATGTTGAGGTTGTTGTTGAATTTGTTGGTGTTTTTCAATGTTGAGGTTGTTGTTGAATTTGTTGGTGTTTTTCAATGTTGAGGTTGTTGGTGTTTTTCAATGTTGAGGTTGTTGTTGAATTTGTTGGTGTTTTTGAATGTTGAGAATGTTGTTGTTTTTCAATGTTGTGGTTGTTGTTGAATTTGTTGGTGTTTTTAAATGTTGAGGTTGTTGTTGAATTTGTTGGTGTTTTTTCAATGTTGAGGTTGTTGTTGTTTTTCAATGTTGAGGTTGTTGTTGAATTTGTTGGTGTTTTTCAATTTCGAGGTTGTTGTTGAATTTGTTGGTGTTTTTCAATTTTGAAGTTGTTGTTGAATTTGTTGGTGTTTTTCAATGTTGAGGTTGTTGTTGTTTTTCAATGTTGAGGTTGTTGTTGAATTTGTTGGTGTTTTTCAATGTTGAGATTGTTGTTGTTTTTCAATGTTGAGGTTGTTGTTGAATTTGTTGGTGTTTTTAAATGTTGAGGTTGTTGTTGAATTTGTTGGTGTTTTTCAATTTCGAGGTTGTTGTTGTTTTTCAATGTTGAGGTTGTTGTTGAATTTGTTGGTGTTTTTCAATTTCGAGGTTGTTGTTGAATTTGTTGGTGTTTTTCAATGTTGAAGTTGTTGTTGAATTTGTTGGTGTTATTCAATGTTGAGTTTGTTGTTTTGTTCAATGTTGAGGTTGTTGTTGAATTTGTTGGTGTTTTTCAATGTTGAGGTCGTTGTTGTTTTTCAATGTTGAGGTTGTTGTTGAATTTGTTGGTGTTTTTCAAAGTTGAGGTTGTTGGTGTTTTTAAATGTTGAGGTTGTTGTTGAATTTGTTGGTGTTTTTCAATGTTGAGGTTGTTGTTGATATTGTTGGTGTTTTTCAATGTTGAGGTTGTTGTTGTTTTTCAATGTTGAGGTTGTTGTTGAGTTTGTTGGTGTTTTTCAATGTTGAGGTTGTTCTTGAATTTGTTGGTGTTTTTCAATGTTGAGGTTGTTGTTGAATTTGTTGGTGTTTTTCAATGTTGAGGTTGTTGTTGTTTTTATATGTTGGGGTTGTTGTTGAATTTCTTGGTGTTTTTCAATTTTGAGGATATTGTTGTTTTTCATTGTTGAGGTTGTTGTTGAATTTGTTGGTGTTTTTCCATGATGAGGTTGTTGTTGTTTTTCAAAGTTGAGGTTGTTGTTGAATTTGTTCGCATTTTTCAATGTCAGGGTTGTTGTTGAATTTGGTGTTTTTCAATGTTGAATTTTTTGTTGAATTTGTTGGTGTTTTTCAGTGTTGAGGTTGTTGTTTTTCAATGTTGAGGTTGTTGTTGAATTTGTTGGCGTTTTTAAATGTTGAGTTTGTTGTTGAATTTGTTGGTGTTTTCAATGTTGAGGTTGTTGTTGAATTTGTTGGTGTTTTTAAATGTTGAGGTTGTTGTTGAATTTGCTGGTGTTTTGCAAAGTTGAGGCTGTTGTTGTTTTTCAATGTTGAGGTTGTTGTTGAATTTGTTGGTGTTTTTCAATGTTGAGGTTGTTGTTGTTTTTCAATGTTGAGGTTGTGGTTGTATTTGTTGGTGTTTTTCAATTTCGAGGTTGTTGTTGAATTTGTTGGTGTTTTTCAATGTTGAGGTTGTTGTTGTTTTTCAATGTTGAGGTTGTTGTTGAATTTGTTGGTGTTTTTCAATGTTGAGGTTGTTGTTGAATTTGTTGGTGTTTTTCAATGTTGAGGTTGTTGTTGAATTTGTTGGTGTTTTTCAAAGTTGAGGTTGCTGTTGTTTTTCAATGTTGAGGTTGTTGTTGAATTTGTTGGTGTTTTTCAATGTTTAGGTTGTTGTTGTTTTTCAATGTTGAGGTTGTTGTTGAATTTGTTGGTGTTTTTCAATGTTGAGGTTGTTGTTGAATTTGTTGGTGTTTTTCAATGTTGAGGTTGTTGTTGTTCTTCAATGTTGAGGTTGTTGTTGAATTTGTTGGTGTTTTTCAATGTTGAGGTTGCTGTTGTTTTTCAATGTTGAGGTTGTTGTTGAATTTGTTGGTGCTTTTCAATCTTGAGGTTGTTGTTGAATTTGTTGGCGTTTTTCAATGTTGAGGTTGTTGTTGTTTTTCAATGTTGAGGTTGTTGTTGAATTTGTTGGTGTTTTTCAATGTTGAGTTTGTTGTTGAATTTGTTGGTGTTTTTCAATGTTGAGGTTGTTGTTGAATTTGTTGGTGTTTTTCAATGTTGAGGTTGTTGTTGAATTTGTTGGTGTTTTTCAATGTTGAGGTTGTTGGTGTTTTTCAATGTTGAGGTTGTTGTTGAATTTGTTGGTGTTTTTGAATGTTGAGAATGTTGTTGTTTTTCAATGTTGTGGTTGTTGTTGAATTTGTTGGTGTTTTTAAATGTTGAGGTTGTTGTTGAATTTGTTGGTGTTTTTTCAATGTTGAGGTTGTTGTTGTTTTTCAATGTTGAGGTTGTTGTTGAATTTGTTGGTGTTTTTCAATTTCGAGGTTGTTGTTGAATTTGTTGGTGTTTTTCAATTTTGAAGTTGTTGTTGAATTTGTTGGTGTTTTTCAATGTTGAGGTTGTTGTTGTTTTTCAATGTTGAGGTTGTTGTTGAATTTGTTGGTGTTTTTCAATGTTGAGATTGTTGTTGTTTTTCAATGTTGAGGTTGTTGTTGAATTTGTTGGTGTTTTTAAATGTTGAGGTTGTTGTTGAATTTGTTGGTGTTTTTCAATGTTGAGGTTGTTGTTGTTTTTCAATGTTGAGGTTGTTGTTGAATTTGTTGGTGTTTTTCAATTTCGAGGTTGTTGTTGAATTTGTTGGTGTTTTTCAATGTTGAAGTTGTTGTTGAATTTGTTGGTGTTATTCAATGTTGAGTTTGTTGTTTTGTTCAATGTTGAGGTTGTTGTTGAATTTGTTGGTGTTTTTCAATGTTGAGGTCGTTGTTGTTTTTCAATGTTGAGGTTGTTGTTGAATTTGTTGGTGTTTTTCAAAGTTGAGGTTGTTGGTGTTTTTAAATGTTGAGGTTGTTGTTGAATTTGTTGGTGTTTTTCAATGTTGAGGTTGTTGTTGATATTGTTGGTGTTTTTCAATGTTGAGGTTGTTGTTGTTTTTCAATGTTGAGGTTGTTGTTGAGTTTGTTGGTGTTTTTCAATGTTGAGGTTGTTCTTGAATTTGTTGGTGTTTTTCAATGTTGAGGTTGTTGTTGAATTTGTTGGTGTTTTTCAATGTTGAGGTTGTTGTTGTTTTTATATGTTGGGGTTGTTGTTGAATTTCTTGGTGTTTTTCAATTTTGAGGATATTGTTGTTTTTCATTGTTGAGGTTGTTGTTGAATTTGTTGGTGTTTTTCCATGATGAGGTTGTTGTTGTTTTTCAAAGTTGAGGTTGTTGTTGAATTTGTTCGCATTTTTCAATGTCAGGGTTGTTGTTGAATTTGGTGTTTTTCAATGTTGAATTTTTTGTTGAATTTGTTGGTGTTTTTCAGTGTTGAGGTTGTTGTTTTTCAATGTTGAGGTTGTTGTTGAATTTGTTGGCGTTTTTAAATGTTGAGTTTGTTGTTGAATTTGTTGGTGTTTTCAATGTTGAGGTTGTTGTTGAATTTGTTGGTGTTTTTAAATGTTGAGGTTGTTGTTGAATTTGCTGGTGTTTTGCAATGTTGAGGCTGTTGTTGTTTTTCAATGTTGAGGTTGTTGTTGAATTTGTTGGTGTTTTTCAATGTTGAGGTTGTTGTTGTTTTTCAATGTTGAGGTTGTGGTTGTATTTGTTGGTGTTTTTCAATTTCGAGGTTGTTGTTGAATTTGTTGGTGTTTTTCAATGTTGAGGTTGTTGTTGTTTTTCAATGTTGAGGTTGTTGTTGAATTTGTTGGTGTTTTTCAATGTTGAGGTTGTTGTTGAATTTGTTGGTGTTTTTCAATGTTGAGGTTGTTGTTGAATTTGTTGGTGTTTTTCAAAGTTGAGGTTGCTGTTGTTTTTCAATGTTGAGGTTGTTGTTGAATTTGTTGGTGTTTTTCAATGTTTAGGTTGTTGTTGTTTTTCAATGTTGAGGTTGTTGTTGAATTTGTTGGTGTTTTTCAATGTTGAGGTTGTTGTTGAATTTGTTGGTGTTTTTCAATGTTGAGGTTGTTGTTGTTCTTCAATGTTGAGGTTGTTGTTGAATTTGTTGGTGTTTTTCAATGTTGAGGTTGCTGTTGTTTTTCAATGTTGAGGTTGTTGTTGAATTTGTTGGTGCTTTTCAATCTTGAGGTTGTTGTTGAATTTGTTGGCGTTTTTCAATGTTGAGGTTGTTGTTGTTTTTCAATGTTGAGGTTGTTGTTGAATTTGTTGGTGTTTTTCAATGTTGAGTTTGTTGTTGAATTTGTTGGTGTTTTTCAATGTTGAGGTTGTTGTTGAATTTGTTGGTGTTTTTCAATGTTGAGGTTGTTGTTGAATTTGTTGGTGTTTTTCAATGTTGAGGTTGTTGGTGTTTTTCAATGTTGAGGTTGTTGTTGAATTTGTTGGTGTTTTTGAATGTTGAGAATGTTGTTGTTTTTCAATGTTGTGGTTGTTGTTGAATTTGTTGGTGTTTTTAAATGTTGAGGTTGTTGTTGAATTTGTTGGTGTTTTTTCAATGTTGAGGTTGTTGTTGTTTTTCAATGTTGAGGTTGTTGTTGAATTTGTTGGTGTTTTTCAATTTCGAGGTTGTTGTTGAATTTGTTGGTGTTTTTCAATTTTGAAGTTGTTGTTGAATTTGTTGGTGTTTTTCAATGTTGAGGTTGTTGTTGTTTTTCAATGTTGAGGTTGTTGTTGAATTTGTTGGTGTTTTTCAATGTTGAGATTGTTGTTGTTTTTCAATGTTGAGGTTGTTGTTGAATTTGTTGGTGTTTTTAAATGTTGAGGTTGTTGTTGAATTTGTTGGTGTTTTTCAATGTTGAGGTTGTTGTTGTTTTTCAATGTTGAGGTTGTTGTTGAATTTGTTGGTGTTTTTCAATTTCGAGGTTGTTGTTGAATTTGTTGGTGTTTTTCAATTTTGAAGTTGTTGTTGAATTTGTTGGTGTTTTTCAATGTTGAGGTTGTTGTTGTTTTTCAATGTTGAGGTTGTTGTTGAATTTGTTGGTGTTTTTCAATGTTGAGGTTGTTGTTGTTTTTCAATGCTGAGGTTGTTGTTGAATTTGTTGGTGTTTTTCAATGTTGAGGTTGTTGTTGAATTTGTTGGTGTTTTTCAATGTTGAGGTTCTTGTTGTTTTTCAATGTTGAGGTTGTTGTTGATTTTGTTGGTGTTTTTCAATGTTGAGGTTATTGTTGTTTTTCAATGTTGAGGTTGTTGTTCAATTTGTTGGTGTTTTTCAATGCTGAGGTTGTGGTTGAAATTGTTGGTGTTTTTCAATGTTGAGGTTGTTGTTGTTTTTCAATGTTGAAGTTATTGTTGAATTGGTTGGTGTTTTTCAATGTTGAGGTTGTGGTTGTTTTTCAATGTTGAGGTTGTTGTTGAATTTGTTGGCGTTTTTCAATGTTCAGTTTGTTGTTGTTTTTCAATGTTGAGGTTGTTGTTGAATTTGTTGGTGTTTTTCAATGTTGAGGTTGTTGTTGTTTTTCAATGTTGAGGTTGTTGTTGAATTTGTTGGTGTTTTTCAATGTTGAGGTTGTTGTTGAATTTGTTGGTGTTTTTCAATGTTGAGGTTGCTGTTGTTTTTCAATGTTGAGGTTGTTGTTGAGTTTGTTGGTGTTTTTCAATGTTGAGGTTGTTGTTGAATTTGTTGGTGTTTTTCAATGTTGAGGTTGTTGTTGAATTTGTTGGTGTTTTTCAATGTTGAGGTTGTTGTTGTTTTTAAATGTTGGGGTTGTTGTTGAATTTGTTGGTGTTTTTCAATTTTGAGGATGTTGTTGTTTTTCAATGTTGAGGTTGTTGTTGAATTTGTTGGTGTTTTTCAATGTCGGGGTTGTTGTTGAATTTGTTGGTGTTTTTCAATGTTGAATTTTTTGTTGAATTTGTTGGTGTTTTTCAATGTTGAGGTTGTTGTTTTTCAATGTTAAGGTTGTTGTTGAATTTGTTGGCGTTTTTAAATGTTGAGGTTGTTGTTGAATTTGTTGGTGTTTTCAATGTTGAGGTTTTTGTTGAATTTGTTGGTGTTTTTCAATGTTGAGGTTGTTGTTGAATTTGATGGTGTTTTTCAATGTCGAAGTTGTTGCTGAATTTGTTGGTGTTTTTCAATGTTGAAGTTGTTGTTGAATTTGTTGGTGTTTTTCAATGTTGAGGTTGTTGCTGTTTTTCAATGTTGAGGTTGTTGTTTAATTTGTTGGTGTTTTTCAATGTTGAGATTGCTGTTGTTTTTCAATGTTGAGGTTGTTTTTGAATTTGTTGCTGTTTTTAAATGTTGAGGTTGTTGTTGAATTTGTTGGTGTTTTTCAATGTTGAGGTTGTTGTTGTTTTTCAATGTTGAGGTTGTTGTTGAATTTGTTGGTGTTTTTCAATGTTTAGGTTGTTGTCTTTTTTCAATGTTGAGGTTGTTGTTGAATTTGTTGGTGTTCTTCAATTTCGAGGTTGTTGGTGAATTTGTTGGTGTTTTTCAATGTTGAAGTTGTTGTTGAATTTGTTGGTGTTTTTCAATGTTGAGGTTGTTGTTGTTTTTCAATGTTGAGGTTGTTGTTGAATTTGTTGGTGTTTTTCAATGTTGAGGTTGTTGTTGTTTTTCAATGCTGAGGTAGTTGTTGAATTTGTTGGTGTTTTTCAATGTTGAGGTTGTTGTTGTTTTTCAATGTTGAAGTTATTGTTGAATTGGTTGGTGTTTTTCTATGTTGAGGTTGTGGTTGTTTTTCAATGTTGAGGTTGTTGTTGAATTTGTTGGCGTTTTTCAATGTTGAGTTTGTTGTTGTTTTTCAATGTTGAGGTTGTTGTTGAATTTGTTGGTGTTTTTCAATGTTGAGGTTGTTGTTGATATTGTTGGTGTTTTTCAATGTTGAGGTTGTTGTTGTTTTTCAATTTTGAGGTTGTTGAATTTGTTGGTGTTTTTCAATCTTGAGTTTGTTGTTGAATTTGTTTGTGTTTTTCGAAGTTGAGGTTGTTGTTGAATTTGTTGGTGTTTTTCAATGTTGAGGTTGTTGTTGTTTTTCAATGTTGAGGTTGTTGAGTTTGTTGGTGTTTTTCAGTGTTGAGGTTGTTGTTGAATTTGTTGGTGTTTTTCAATGTTGAGGTTGTTGTTGAATTTGTTGGTGTTTTTCAATGTTGAGGTTGTTGTTGTTTTTAAATGTTGAGGTTGTTGTTGAATTTGTTGGTGTTTTTTCAATTTTGAGGATTTTGGTGTTTTTCAATGTTGAGGTTGTTGTTGAATATGATGGTGTTTTTCAATGTCGAGGTTGTTGTTGAATTTGTTGGTGTTTTTCAATGTTGAAGTTGTTGTTGAATTTGTTGGTGTTTTTCAATTTCGAGGTTGTTGTTGAATTTGTTGGTGTTTTTGAATGTTGAAGTTTTTGTTGAATTTGTTGGTGTTTTTCAATGTTGAGGTTGTTGTTGTTTTTCAATGTTGAAGTTATTGTTGAATTGGTTGGTGTTTTTCAATGTTGAGGTTGTGGTTGTTTTTCAATGTTGAGGTTGTTGTTGAATTTGTTGGCGTTTTTCAATGTTGAGTTTGTTGTTGTTTTTCAATGTTGAGGTTGTTGTTGAATTTGTTGGTGTTTTTCAATGTTGAGGTTGTTGTTGATATTGTTGGTGTTTTTCAATGTTGAGGTTGTTGTTGTTTTTCAATTTTGAGGTTGTTGAATTTGTTGGTGTTTTTCAATCTTGAGTTTGTTGTTGAATTTGTTGGTGTTTTTCGAAGTTGAGGTTGTTGTTGAATTTGTTGGTGTTTTTCAATGTTGAGGTTGTTGTTGTTTTTCAATGTTGAGGTTGTTGAGTTTGTTGGTGTTTTTCAATGTTGAGGTTGTTGTTGAATTTGTTGGTGTTTTTCAATGTTGAGGTTGTTGTTGAATTTGTTGGTGTTTTTCAATGTTGAGGTTGTTGTTGTTTTTAAATGTTGAGGTTGTTGTTGAATTTGTTGGTGTTTTTTCAATTTTGAGGTTTTTGGTGTTTTTCAATGTTGAGGTTGTTGTTGAATATGATGGTGTTTTTCAATGTCGAGGTTGTTGTTGAATTTGTTGGTGTTTTTCAATGTTGAAGTTGTTGTTGAATTTGTTGGTGTTTTTCAATTTCGAGGTTGTTGTTGAATTTGTTGGTGTTTTTGAATGTTGAAGTTTTTGTTGAATTTGTTGGTGTTTTTCAATGTTGAGGTTGTTGTTGTTTTTCAATGTTGAGGTTGTTGTTGAATTTGTTGGTGTTTTTCAATGTTGAGGTTGTTGTTGTTTTTCAATGCTGAGGTTGTTGTTGAATTTGTTGGTGTTTTTCAATGTTGAGGTTGTTGTTGAATTTGTTGGTGTTTTTCAATGTTGAGGTTGTTGTTGTTTTTCAATGTTGAGGTTGTTGTTGAATTTGTTGGTGTTTTTCAATGTTGAGGTTGTTGTTGTTTTTCAATGTTGAGGTTGTTGTTGAATTTGTTGGTGTTTTTCAATGTTGAAGTTGTTGTTGAATTTGTTGGTGTTTTTCAATGTTGAGGTTGTTGTTGTTTTGCAATGTTGAGGTTGTTGTTGAATTTGTTGGTGTTTTTCAATGTTGAGTTTGTTGTTGTTTTTCAATGTTGAGGTTGTTGTTGAATTTGTTGGTGTTTTTCAATGTTGAGGTTGTTGTTGTTTTTCAATGTTGAGGTTGTTGTTGAATTTGTTGGTGTTTTTCAATGTTGAGGTTGTTGTTGTTTTTCAATGTTGAGGTTGTTGTTGAATTTGTTGGTGTTTTTCAATGTTGAGGTTGTTGTTGAATTTGTTGGTGTTTTTCAATGTTGAGGTTGTTGTTGTTTTTCAATGTTGAGGTTGTTGTTGAGCTTGTTGGTGTTTTTCAATGTTGAGGTTGTTGTTGAATTTGTTGGTGTTTTTCAATGTTGAGGTTGTTGTTGAATTTGTTGGTGTTTTTCAATGTTGAGGTTGTTGTTTTTAAATGTTGGGGTTGTTGTTTAATTTGTTGGTGTTTTTCAATTTTGAGGATGTTGTTGTTTTTCAATGTTGAGGTTGTTGTTGAATTTGTTGGTGTTTTTCCATGATGAGGTTGTTGTTGTTTTTCAAAGTTGGGGTTGTTGTTGAATTTGTTGGTGTTTTTCAATGTCCGGGTTGTTGTTGAATTTGTTGGTGTTTTTCAATGTTGAATTTTTTGTTGAATTTGTTGGTGTTTTTCAATGCTGAGGTTGTTGTTTTTCAATGTTGAGGTTGTTGTTGAATTTGTTGGTGTTTTTCAATGTTGAGGTTGTTGTTGTTTTTCAATGTTGAGGTTGTTGTTGAATTTGTTGGTGTTTTTCAATGTTGAGGTTGTTGTTGAATTTGTTGGTGTTTTTCAATGTTGAGGTTGCTGTTGTTTTTCAATGTTGAGGTTGTTGTTGAGTTTGTTGGTGTTTTTCAATGTTGAGGTTGTTGTTGAATTTGTTGGTGTTTTTCAATGTTGAGGTTGTTGTTGAATTTGTTGGTGTTTTTCAATGTTGAGGTTGTTGTTGTTTTTAAATGTTGGGGTTGTTGTTGAATTTGTTGGTGTTTTTCAATTTTGAGGATGTTGTTGTTTTTCAATGTTGAGGTTGTTGTTGAATTTGTTGGTGTTTTTCAATGTCGGGGTTGTTGTTGAATTTGTTGGTGTTTTTCAATGTTGAATTTTTTGTTGAATTTGTTGGTGTTTTTCAATGTTGAGGTTGTTGTTTTTCAATGTTGAGGTTGTTGTTGAATTTGTTGGCGTTTTTAAATGTTGAGCTTGTTGTTGAATTTGTTGGTGTTTTCAATGTTGAGGTTTTTGTTGAATTTGTTGGTGTTTTTCAATGTTGAGGTTGTTGTTGAATTTGATGGTGTTTTTCAATGTCGAAGTTGTTGCTGAATTTGTTGGTGTTTTTCAATGTTGAAGTTGTTGTTGAATTTGTTGGTGTTTTTCAATGTTGAGGTTGTTGCTGTTTTTCAATGTTGAGGTTGTTGTTGAATTTGTTGGTGTTTTTCAATGTTGAGATTGCTGTTGTTTTTCAATGTTGAGGTTGTTTTAGAATTTGTTGCTGTTTTTAAATGTTGAGGTTGTTGTTGAATTTGTTGGTGTTTTTCAATGTTGAGGTTGTTGTTGTTTTTCAATGTTGAGGTTGTTGTTGAATTTGTTGGTGTTTTTCAATGTTTAGGTTGTTGTCTTTTTTCAATGTTGAGGTTGTTGTTGAATTTGTTGGTGTTCTTCAATTTCGAGGTTGTTGGTGAATTTGTTGGTGTTTTTCAATGTTGAAGTTGTTGTTGAATTTGTTGGTGTTTTTCAATGTTGAGGTTGTTGTTGTTTTTCAATGTTGAGGTTGTTGTTGAATTTGTTGGTGTTTTTCAATGTTGTGGTTGTTGTTGTTTTTCAATGCTGAGGTAGTTGTTGAATTTGTTGGTGTTTTTCAATGTTGAGGTTGTTGTTGAATTTTTTGGTGTTTTTCAATGTTGAGGTTGTTGTTGTTTTTCAATGTTGAGGTTGTTGTTGAGCTTGTTGGTGTTTTTCAATGCTGAGGTTGTTGTTGAATTTGTTGGTGTTTTTCAATGTTGAGGTTGTTGTTTTTAAATGTTGGGGTTGTTGTTTAATTTGTTGGTGTTTTTCAATTTTGAGGATGTTGTTGTTTTTCAATGTTGAGGTTGTTGTTGAATTTGTTGGTGTTTTTCCATGATGAGGTTGTTGTTGTTTTTCAAAGTTGGGGTTGTTGTTGAATTTGTTGGTGTTTTTCAATGTCGGGGTTGTTGTTGAATTTGTTGGTGTTTTTCAATGTTGAATTTTTTGTTGAATTTGTTGGTGTTTTTCAATGCTGAGGTTGTTGTTTTTCAATGTTGAGGTTGTTGTTGAATTTGTTGGTGTTTTTCAATGTTGAGGTTGTTGTTGTTTTTCAATGTTGAGGTTGTTGTTGAATTTGTTGGTGTTTTTCAATGTTGAGGTTGTTGTTGAATTTGTTGGTGTTTTTCAATGTTGAGGTTGCTGTTGTTTTTCAATGTTGAGGTTGTTGTTGAGTTTGTTGGTGTTTTTCAATGTTGAGGTCGTTGTTGAATTTGTTGGTGTTTTTCAATGTTGAGGTTCTTGTTTTTAAATGTTGGGGTTGTTGTTGAATTTGTTGGTGTTTTTCAATTTTGAGGATGTTGTTGTTTTTCAATGTTGAGGTTGTTGTTGAATTTGTTGGTGTTTTTCAATGTCGGGGTTGTTGTTGAATTTGTTGGTGTTTTTCAATGTTGAATTTTTTGTTGAATTTGTTGGTGTTTTTCAATGTTGAGGTTGTTGTTTTTCAATGTTAAGGTTGTTGTTGAATTTGTTGGCGTTTTTAAATGTTGAGGTTGTTGTTGAATTTGTTGGTGTTTTCAATGTTGAGGTTTTTGTTGAATTTGTTGGTGTTTTTCAATGTTGAGGTTGTTGTTGAATTTGATGGTGTTTTTCAATGTCGAAGTTGTTGCTGAATTTGTTGGTGTTTTTCAATGTTGAAGTTGTTGTTGAATTTGTTGGTGTTTTTCAATGTTGAGGTTGTTGCTGTTTTTCAATGTTGAGGTTGTTGTTGAATTTGTTGGTGTTTTTCAATGTTGAGATTGCTGTTGTTTTTCAATGTTGAGGTTGTTTTTGAATTTGTTGCTGTTTTTAAATGTTGAGGTTGTTGTTGAATTTGTTGGTGTTTTTCAATGTTGAGGTTGTTGTTGTTTTTCAATGTTGAGGTTGTTGTTGAATTTGTTGGTGTTTTTCAATGTTTAGGTTGTTGTCTTTTTTCAATGTTGAGGTTGTTGTTGAATTTGTTGGTGTTCTTCAATTTCGAGGTTGTTGGTGAATTTGTTGGTGTTTTTCAATGTTGAAGTTGTTGTTGAATTTGTTGGTGTTTTTCAATGTTGAGGTTGTTGTTGTTTTTCAATGTTGAGGTTGTTGTTGAATTTGTTGGTGTTTTTCAATGTTGAGGTTGTTGTTGTTTTTCAATGCTGAGGTAGTTGTTGAATTTGTTGGTGTTTTTCAATGTTGAGGTTGTTGTTGAATTTGTTCGTGTTTTTCATTGTTGAGGTTGTTGAGTTTGTTGGTGTTTTTCAATGTTGAGGTTGTTGTTGAATTTGTTGGTGTTTTTCAATGTTGAGGTTGTTGTTGAATTTGTTGGTGTTTTTCAATGTTGAGGTTGTTGTTGTTTTTAAATGTTGAGGTTGTTGTTGAATTTGTTGGTGTTTTTTCAATTTTGAGGTTGTTGGTGTTTTTCAATGTTGAGGTTGTTGTTGAATTTGATGGTGTTTTTCAATGTCGAGGTTGTTGTTGAATTTGTTGGTGTTTTTCAATGTTGAAGTTGTTGTTGAATTTGTTGGTGTTTTTCAATTTCGAGGTTGTTGTTGAATTTGTTGTTGTTTTTCAATGTTGAAGTTTTTGTTGAATTTGTTGGTGTTTTTCAATGTTGAGGTTGTTGTTGTTTTTCAATGTTGAGGTTGTTGTTGAATTTGTTGGTGTTTTTCAATGTTGAGGTTGTTGTTGTTTTTTCAATGCTGAGGTTGTTGTTGAATTTGTTGGTGTTTTTCAATTTTGAGGTTGTTGTTGAATTTGTTGGTGTTTTTCAATGTTGAGGTTGTTGTTGTTTTTCAATGTTGAGGTTGTTGTTGAATTTGTTGGTGTTTTTCAATGTTGAGGTTGTTGTTGTTTTTCAATGTTGAGGTTGTTGTTGAATTTGTGGTGTTTTTCAATGCTGAAGTTGTTGTTGAATTTGTTGGTGTTTTTCAAAGTTGAGGTTGTTGTTGTGTTACAATGTTGAGGTTGTTGTTGAATTTGTTGGTGTTTTTCAATGTTGAGTTTGTTGTTGTTTTTCAATGTTGAGGTTGTTGTTGAATTTGTTGGTGTTTTTCAATGTTGAGGTTGTTGTTGTTTTTCAATGTTGAGGTTGTTGTTGAATTTGTTGGTGTTTTTCAATGTTGAGGTTGTTGTTGTTTTTCAATGTTGAGGTTGTTGTTGAATTTGTTGGTGTTTTTCAATGTTGAGGTTGTTGTTGAATTTGTTGGTGTTTTTCAATGTTGAGGTTGTTGTTGTTTTTCAATGTTGAGGTTGTTGTTGAGTTTGTTGGTGTTTTACAATGTTGAGGTTGTTGTTGTTTTTCAATGCTGAGGTAGTTGTTGAATTTGTTGGTGTTTTTCAATGTTGAGGTTGTTGTTGAATTTGTTGGTGTTTTTCAATGTTGAGGTTGTTGTTGAATTTGTTGGTGTTTTTCAATGTTGAGGGTGTTGTTGTTTTTAAATGTTGAGGTTGTTGTTGAATTTGTTGGTGTTTTTTCAATTTTGAGGTTTTTGGTGTTTTTCAATGTTGAGGTTGTTGTTGAATATGATGGTGTTTTTCAATGTCGAGGTTGTTGTTGAATTTGTTGGTGTTTTTCAATGTTGAAGTTGTTGTTGAATTTGTTGGTGTTTTTCAATTTCGAGGTTGTTGTTGAATTTGTTGGTGTTTTTGAATGTTGAAGTTTTTGTTGAATTTGTTGGTGTTTTTCAATGTTGAGGTTGTTGTTGTTTTTCAATGTTGAGGTTGTTGTTGAATTTGTTGGTGTTTTTCAATGTTGAGGTTGTTGTTGTTTTTCAATGCTGAGGTTGTTGTTGAATTTGTTGGTGTTTTTCAATGTTGAGGTTGTTGTTGAATTTGTTGGTGTTTTTCAATGTTGAGGTTGTTGTTGTTTTTCAATGTTGAGGTTGTTGTTGAATTTGTTGGTGTTTTTCAATGTTGAGGTTGTTGTTGTTTTTCAATGTTGAGGTTGTTGTTGAATTTGTTGGTGTTTTTCAATGTTGAAGTTGTTGTTGAATTTGTTGGTGTTTTTCAATGTTGAGGTTGTTGTTGTTTTGCAATGTTGAGGTTGTTGTTGAATTTGTTGGTGTTTTTCAATGTTGAGTTTGTTGTTGTTTTTCAATGTTGAGGTTGTTGTTGAATTTGTTGGTGTTTTTCAATGTTGAGGTTGTTGTTGTTTTTCAATGTTGAGGTTGTTGTTGAATTTGTTGGTGTTTTTCAATGTTGAGGTTGTTGTTGTTTTTCAATGTTGAGGTTGTTGTTGAATTTGTTGGTGTTTTTCAATGTTGAGGTTGTTGTTGTTTTTCAATGTTGAGGTTGTTGTTGAATTTGTTGGTGTTTTTCAATGTTGAGGTTGTTGTTGTTTTTCAATGTTGAGGTTGTTGTTGAATTTGTTGGTGTTTTTCAATGTTGAGGTTGTTGTTGAATTTGTTGGTGTTTTTCAATGTTGAGGTTGTTGTTGAATTTGATGGTGTTTTTCAATGTCGAGGTTGTTGTTGAATTTGTTGGTTGTTTTCAATGTTGAAGTTGTTGTTGAATTTGTTGGTGTTTTTCAATTGCGAGGTTGTTGTTGAATTTGTTGTTGTTTTTCAATGTTGAAGTTTTTGTTGAATTTGTTGGTGTTTTTCAATGTTGAGGTTGTTGTTGTTTTTCAATGTTGAGGTTGTTGTTGAATTTGTTGGTGTTTTTCAATGTTGAGGTTGTTGTTGTTTTTCAATGCTGAGGTTGTTGTTGAATTTGTTGGTGTTTTTCAATGTTGAGGTTGTTGTTGAATTTGTTGGTGTTTTTCAATGTTGAGGTTGTTGTTGTTTTTCAATGTTGAGGTTGTTGTTGAATTTGTTGGTGTTTTTCAATGTTGAGGTTGTTGTTGTTTTTCAATGTTGAGGTTGTTGTTGAATTTGTGGTGTTTTTCAATGCTGAAGTTGTTGTTGAATTTGTTGGTGTTTTTCAAAGTTGAGGTTGTTGTTGTGTTACAATGTTGAGGTTGTTGTTGAATTTGTTGGTGTTTTTCAATGTTGAGTTTGTTGTTGTTTTTCAATGTTGAGGTTGTTGTTGAATTTGTTGGTGTTTTTCAATGTTGAGGTTGTTGTTGTTTTTCAATGTTGAGGTTGTTGTTGAATTTGTTGGTGTTTTTCAATGTTGAGGTTGTTGTTGTTTTTCAATGTTGAGGTTGTTGTTGAATTTGTTGGTGTTTTTCAATGTTGAGGTTGTTGTTGAATTTGTTGGTGTTTTTCAATGTTGAGGTTGTTGTTGTTTTTCAATGTTGAGGTTGTTGTTGAGTTTGTTGGTGTTTTTCAATGTTGAGGTTGTTGTTGTTTTTCAATGCTGAGGTAGTTGTTGAATTTGTTGGTGTTTTTCAATGTTGAGGTTGTTGTTGAATTTGTTGGTGTTTTTCAATGTTGAGGTTGTTGTTGAATTTGTTGGTGTTTTTCAATGTTGAGGGTGTTGTTGTTTTTAAATGTTGAGGTTGTTGTTGAATTTGTTGGTGTTTTTTCAATTTTGAGGTTTTTGGTGTTTTTCAATGTTGAGGTTGTTGTTGAATATGATGGTGTTTTTCAATGTCGAGGTTGTTGTTGAATTTGTTGGTGTTTTTCAATGTTGAAGTTGTTGTTGAATTTGTTGGTGTTTTTCAATTTCGAGGTTGTTTGTTGAATTTGTTGGTGTTTTTGAATGTTGAAGTTTTTGTTGAATTTGTTGGTGTTTTTCAATGTTGAGGTTGTTGTTGTTTTTCAATGTTGAGGTTGTTGTTGAATTTGTTGGTGTTTTTCAATGTTGAGGTTGTTGTTGTTTTTCAATGCTGAGGTTGTTGTTGAATTTGTTGGTGTTTTTCAATGTTGAGGTTGTTGTTGAATTTGTTGGTGTTTTTCAATGTTGAGGTTGTTGTTGTTTTTCAATGTTGAGGTTGTTGTTGAATTTGTTGGTGTTTTTCAATGTTGAGGTTGTTGTTGTTTTTCAATGTTGAGGTTGTTGTTGAATTTGTTGGTGTTTTTCAATGTTGAAGTTGTTGTTGAATTTGTTGGTGTTTTTCAATGTTGAGGTTGTTGTTGTTTTGCAATGTTGAGGTTGTTGTTGAATTTGTTGGTGTTTTTCAATGTTGAGTTTGTTGTTGTTTTTCAATGTTGAGGTTGTTGTTGAATTTGTTGGTGTTTTTCAATGTTGAGGTTGTTGTTGTTTTTCAATGTTGAGGTTGTTGTTGAATTTGTTGGTGTTTTTCAATGTTGAGGTTGTTGTTGTTTTTCAATGTTGAGGTTGTTGTTGAATTTGTTGGTGTTTTTCAATGTTGAGGTTGTTGTTGTTTTTCAATGTTGAGGTTGTTGTTGAATTTGGTTGGTGTTTTTCAATGTTGAGGTTGTTGTTGTTTTTCAATGTTGAGGTTGTTGTTGAATTTGTTGGTGTTTTTCAATGTTGAGGTTGTTGTTGAATTTGTTGGTGTTTTTCAATGTTGAGGTTGTTGTTGTTTTTCAATGTTGAGGTTGTTGTTGAGCTTGTTGGTGTTTTTCAATGTTGAGGTTGTTGTTGAATTTGTTGGTGTTTTTCAATGTTGAGGTTGTTGTTGAATTTGTTGGTGTTTTTCAATGTTGAGGTTGTTGTTTTTAAATGTTGGGGTTGTTGTTTAATTTGTTGGTGTTTTTCAATTTTGAGGATGTTGTTGTTTTTCAATGTTGAGGTTGTTGTTGAATTTGTTGGTGTTTTTCCATGATGAGGTTGTTGTTGTTTTTCAAAGTTGGGGTTGTTGTTGAATTTGTTGGTGTTTTTCAATGTCGGGGTTGTTGTTGAATTTGTTGGTGTTTTTCAATGTTGAATTTTTTGTTGAATTTGTTGGTGTTTTTCAATGCTGAGGTTGTTGTTTTTCAATGTTGAGGTTGTTGTTGAATTTGTTGGTGTTTTTCAATGTTGAGGTTGTTGTTGTTTTTCAATGTTGAGGTTGTTGTTGAATTTGTTGGTGTTTTTCAATGTTGAGGTTGTTGTTGAATTTGTTGGTGTTTTTCAATGTTGAGGTTGCTGTTGTTTTTCAATGTTGAGGTTGTTGTTGAGTTTGTTGGTGTTTTTCAATGTTGAGGTTGTTGTTGAATTTGTTGGTGTTTTTCAATGTTGAGGTTGTTGTTGAATTTGTTGGTGTTTTTCAATGTTGAGGTTGTTGTTGTTTTTAAATGTTGGGGTTGTTGTTGAATTTGTTGGTGTTTTTCAATTTTGAGGATGTTGTTGTTTTTCAATGTTGAGGTTGTTGATGAATTTGTTGGTGTTTTTCAATGTCGGGGTTGTTGTTGAATTTGTTGGTGTTTTTCAATGTTGAATTTTTTGTTGAATTTGTTGGTGTTTTTCAATGTTGAGGTTGTTGTTTTTCAATGTTGAGGTTGTTGTTGAATTTGTTGGCGTTTTTAAATGTTGAGGTTGTTGTTGAATTTGTTGGTGTTTTCAATGTTGAGGTTTTTGTTGAATTTGTTGGTGTTTTTCAATGTTGAGGTTGTTGTTGAATTTGATGGTGTTTTTCAATGTCGAAGTTGTTGCTGAATTTGTTGGTGTTTTTCAATGTTGATGTTGTTGTTGAATTTGTTGGTGTTTTTCAATTTCGAGGTTGTTGTTGAATTTGTTGGTGTTTTTGAATGTTGAAGTTTTTGTTGAATTTGTTGGTGTTTTTCAATGTTGAGGTTGTTGTTGTTTTTCAATGTTGAGGTTGTTGTTGAATTTGTTGGTGTTTTTCAATGTTGAGGTTGTTGTTGTTTTTCAATGCTGAGGTTGTTGTTGAATTTGTTGGTGTTTTTCAATGTTGAGGTTGTTGTTGAATTTGTTGGTGTTTTTCAATGTTGAGGTTGTTGTTGTTTTTCAATGTTGAGGTTGTTGTTGAATTTGTTGGTGTTTTTCAATGTTGAGGTTGTTGTTGTTTTTCAATGTTGAGGTTGTTGTTGAATTTGTTGGTGTTTTTCAATGTTGAAGTTGTTGTTGAATTTGTTGGTGTTTTTCAATGTTGAGGTTATTGTTGTTTTGCAATGTTGAGGTTGTTGTTGAATTTGTTGGTGTTTTTCAATGTTGAGTTTGTTGTTGTTTTTCAATGTTGAGGTTGTTGTTGAATTTGTTGGTGTTTTTCAATGTTGAGGTTGTTGTTGTTTTTCAATGTTGAGGTTGTTGTTGAATTTGTTGGTGTTTTTCAATGTTGAGGTTGTTGTTGTTTTTCAATGTTGAGGTTGTTGTTGAATTTGTTGGTGTTTTTCAATGTTGAGGTTGTTGTTGTTTTTCAATGTTGAGGTTGTTGTTGAATTTGTTGGTGTTTTTCAATGTTGAGGTTGTTGTTGTTTTTCAATGTTGAGGTTGTTGTTGAATTTGTTGGTGTTTTTCAATGTTGAGGTTGTTGTTGAATTTGTTGGTGTTTTTCAATGTTGAGGTTGTTGTTGTTTTTCAATGTTGAGGTTGTTGTTGAGCTTGTTGGTGTTTTTCAATGTTGAGGTTGTTGTTGAATTTGTTGGTGTTTTTCAATGTTGAGGTTGTTGTTGAATTTGTTGGTGTTTTTCAATGTTGAGGTTGTTGTTTTTAAATGTTGGGGTTGTTGTTTAATTTGTTGGTGTTTTTCAATTTTGAGGATGTTGTTGTTTTTCAATGTTGAGGTTGTTGTTGAATTTGTTGGTGTTTTTCCATGATGAGGTTGTTGTTGTTTTTCAAAGTTGGGGTTGTTGTTGAATTTGTTGGTGTTTTTCAATGTCGGGGTTGTTGTTGAATTTGTTGGTGTTTTTCAATGTTGAATTTTTTGTTGAATTTGTTGGTGTTTTTCAATGCTGAGGTTGTTGTTTTTCAATGTTGAGGTTGTTGTTGAATTTGTTGGTGTTTTTCAATGTTGAGGTTGTTGTTGTTTTTCAATGTTGAGGTTGTTGTTGAATTTGTTGGTGTTTTTCAATGTTGAGGTTGTTGTTGAATTTGTTGGTGTTTTTCAATGTTGAGGTTGCTGTTGTTTTTCAATGTTGAGGTTGTTGTTGAGTTTGTTGGTGTTTTTCAATGTTGAGGTTGTTGTTGAATTTGTTGGTGTTTTTCAATGTTGAGGTTGTTGTTGAATTTGTTGGTGTTTTTCAATGTTGAGGTTGTTGTTGTTTTTAAATGTTGGGGTTGTTGTTGAATTTGTTGGTGTTTTTCAATTTTGAGGATGTTGTTGTTTTTCAATGTTGAGGTTTTTGTTGAATTTGTTGGTGTTTTTCAATGTCGGGGTTGTTGTTGAATTTGTTGGTGTTTTTCAATGTTGAATTTTTTGTTGAATTTGTTGGTGTTTTTCAATGTTGAGGTTGTTGTTTTTCAATGTTGAGGTTGTTGTTGAATTTGTTGGCGTTTTTAAATGTTGAGGTTGTTGTTGAATTTGTTGGTGTTTTCAATGTTGAGGTTTTTGTTGAATTTGTTGGTGTTTTTCAATGTTGAGGTTGTTGTTGAATTTGTTGGTGTTTTTCAATGTCGAAGTTGTTGCTGAATTTGTTGGTGTTTTTCAATGTTGAAGTTGTTGTTGAATTTGTTGGTGTTTTTCAATGTTGAGGTTGTTGCTGTTTTTCAATGTTGAGGTTGTTGTTGAATTTGTTGGTGTTTTTCAATGTTGAGATTGCTGTTGTTTTTCAATGTTGAGGTTGTTTTTGAATTTGTTGCTGTTTTTAAATGTTGAGGTTGTTGTTGAATTTGTTGGTGTTTTTCAATGTTGAGGTTGTTGTTGTTTTTCAATGTTGAGGTTGTTGTTGAATTTGTTGGTGTTTTTCAATGTTTAGGTTGTTGTCTTTTTTCAATGTTGAGGTTGTTGTTGAATTTGTTGGTGTTCTTCAATTTCGAGGTTGTTGGTGAATTTGTTGGTGTTTTTCAATGTTGAAGTTGTTGTTGAATTTGTTGGTGTTTTTCAATGTTGAGGTTATTGTTGTTTTTCAATGTTGAGGTTGTTGTTGAATTTGTTGGTGTTTTTCAATGTTGAGGTTGTTGTTGTTTTTCAATGCTGAGGTAGTTGTTGAATTTGTTGGTGTTTTTCAATGTTGAGGTTGTTGTTGAATTTTTTGGTGTTTTTCAATGTTGAGGTTGTTGTTGTTTTTCAATGTTGAGGTTGTTGTTGAGCTTGTTGGTGTTTTTCAATGTTGAGGTTGTTGTTGAATTTGTTGGTGTTTTTCAATGTTGAGGTTGTTGTTGAATTTGTTGGTGTTTTTCAATGTTGAGGTTGTTGTTTTTAAATGTTGGGGTTGTTGTTTAATTTGTTGGTGTTTTTCAATTTTGAGGATGTTGTTGTTTTTCAATGTTGAGGTTGTTGTTGAATTTGTTGGTGTTTTTCCATGATGAGGTTGTTGTTGTTTTTCAAAGTTGGGGTTGTTGTTGAATTTGTTGGTGTTTTTCAATGTCGGGGTTGTTGTTGAATTTGTTGGTGTTTTTCAATGTTGAATTTTTTGTTGAATATGTTGGTGTTTTTCAATGCTGAGGTTGTTGTTTTTCAATGTTGAGGTTGTTGTTGAATTTGTTGGTGTTTTTCAATGTTGAGGTTGTTGTTGTTTTTCAATGTTGAGGTTGTTGTTGAATTTGTTGGTGTTTTTCAATGTTGAGGTTGTTGTTGAATTTGTTGGTGTTTTTCAATGTTGAGGTTGCTGTTGTTTTTCAGTGTTGAGGATGTTGTTGAGTTTGTTGGTGTTTTTCAATGTTGAGGTTGTTGTTGAATTTGTTGGTGTTTTTCAATGTTGAGGTCGTTGTTGAATTTGTTGGTGTTTTTCAATGTTGAGGTTGTTGTTTTTAAATGTTGGGGTTGTTGTTGAATTTGTTGGTGTTTTTCAATTTTGAGGATGTTGTTGTTTTTCAATGTTGAGGTTGTTGTTGAATTTGTTGGTGTTTTTCAATGTTGAGGTTGTTGTTGTTTTTCAATGTTGAGGTTGTTGTTTTTAAATGTTGGGGTTGTTGTTGAATTTGTTGGTGTTTTTCAATTTTGAGGATGTTGTTGTTTTTCAATGTTGAGGTTGTTGTTGAATTTGTTGGTGTTTTTCAATGTCGGGGTTGTTGTTGAATTTGTTGGTGTTTTTCAATGTTGAATTTTTTGCTGAATTTGTTGGTGTTTTTCAATGTTGAGGTTGTTGTTTTTCAATGTTGAGGTTGTTGTTGAATTTGTTGGCGTTTTTAAATGTTGAGGTTGTTGTTGAATTTGTTGGTGTTTTCAATGTTGAGGTTTTTGTTGAATTTGTTGGTGTTTTTCAATGTTGAGGTTGTTGTTGAATTTGATGGTGTTTTTCAATGTCGAAGTTGTTGCTGAATTTGTTGGTGTTTTTCAATGTTGAAGTTGTTGTTGAATTTGTTGGTGTTTTTCAATGTTGAGGTTGTTGCTGTTTTTCAATGTTGAGGTTGTTGTTGAATTTGTTGGTGTTTTTCAATGTTGAGATTGCTGTTGTTTTTCAATGTTGTGGTTGTTTTTGAATTTGTTGCTGTTTTTAAATGTTGAGGTTGTTGTTGAATTTGTTGGTGTTTTTCAATGTTGAGGTTGTTGTTGTTTTTCAATGTTGAGGTTGTTGTTGAATTTGTTGGTGTTTTTCAATGTTTAGGTTGTTGTCTTTTTTCAATGTTGAGGTTGTTGTTGAATTTGTTGGTGTTCTTCAATTTCGAGGTTGTTGGTGAATTTGTTGGTGTTTTTCAATGTTGAAGTTGTTGTTGAATTTGTTGGTGTTTTTCAATGTTGAGGTTGTTGTTGTTTTTCAATGTTGAGGTTGTTGTTGAATTTGTTGGTGTTTTTCAATGTTGAGGTTGTTGTTGTTTTTCAATGCTGAGGTAGTTGTTGAATTTGTTGGTGTTTTTCAATGTTGAGGTTGTTGTTGAATTTGTTCGTGTTTTTCATTGTTGAGGTTGTTGTTGAATTTGTTGGTGTTTTTCAATGTTGAGGTTGTTGTTGAATTTGTTGGTGTTTTTCAATGTTGAGGTTGTTGTTGTTTTTAAATGTTGAGGTTGTTGTTGAATTTCTTGGTGTTTTTTCAATTTTGAGGTTGTTGGTGTTTTTCAATGTTGAGGTTGTTGTTGAATTTGATGGTGTTTTTCAATGTCGAGGTTGTTGTTGAATTTGTTGGTGTTTTTCAATGTTGAAGTTGTTGTTGAATTTGTTGGTGTTTTTCAATTTCGAGGTTGTTGTTGAATTTGTTGTTGTTTTTCAATGTTGAAGTTTTTGTTGAATTTGTTGTTGTTTTTCAATGTTGAGGTTGTTGTTGAATTTGTTGGTGTTTTTCAATGTTGAGCTTGTTGTTGTTTTTCAATGCTGAGGTTGTTGTTGAATTTGTTGGTGTTTTTCAATGTTGAGGTTGTTGTTGAATTTGTTGGTGTTTTTCAATGTTGAGGTTGTTGTTGTTTTTCAATGTTGAGGTTGTTGTTGAATTTGTTGGTGTTTTTCAATGTTGAGGTTGTTGTTGTTTTTCAATGTTAGGTTGTTGTTGAATTTGTGGTGTTTTTCAATGCTGAAGTTGTTGTTGAATTTTTTGGTGTTTTTCAAAGTTGAGGTTGTTGTTGTGTTACAATGTTGAGGTTGTTGTTGAATTTGTTGGTGTTTTTCAATGTTGAGTTTGTTGTTGTTTTTCAATGTTGAGGTTGTTGTTGAATTTGTTGGTGTTTTTCAATGTTGAGGTTGTTGTTGTTTTTCAATGTTGAGGTTGTTGTTGAATTTGTTGGTGTTTTTCAATGTTGAGGTTGTTGTTGTTTTTCAATGTTGAGGTTGTTGTTGAATTTGTTGGTGTTTTTCAATGTTGAGGTTGTTGTTGAATTTGTTGGTGTTTTTCAATGTCGGGGTTGTTGTTGAATTTGTTGGTGTTTTTCAATGTTGAATTTTTTGTTGAATTTGTTGGTGTTTTTCAATGCTGAGGTTGTTGTTTTTCAATGTTGAGGTTGTTGTTGAATTTGTTGGTGTTTTTCAATGTTGAGGTTGTTGTTGTTTTTCAATGTTGAGGTTGTTGTTGAATTTGTTGGTGTTTTTCAATGTTGAGGTTGTTGTTGTTTTTCAATGTTGAGGTTGTTGTTGAATTTGTTGGTGTTTTTCAATGTTGAGGTTGTTGTTGAATTTGTTGGTGTTTTTCAATGTTGAGGTTGCTGTTGTTTTTCAATGTTGAGGTTGTTGTTGAGTTTGTTGGTGTTTTTCAATGTTGAGGTTGTTGTTGAATTTGTTGGTGTTTTTCAATGTTGAGGTTGTTGTTGAATTTGTTGGTGTTTTTCAATGTTGAGGTTGTTGTTGTTTTTAAATGTTGGGGTTGTTGTTGAATTTGTTGGTGTTTTTCAATTTTGAGGATGTTGTTGTTTTTCAATGTTGAGGTTGTTGTTGAATTTGTTGGTGTTTTTCAATGTCGGGGTTGTTGTTGAATTTGTTGGTGTTTTTCAATGTTGAATTTTTTGTTGAATTTGTTGGTGTTTTTCAATGTTGAGGTTGTTGTTTTTCAATGTTGAGGTTGTTGTTGAATTTGTTGGCGTTTTTAAATGTTGAGGTTGTTGTTGAATTTGTTGGTGTTTTCAATGTTGAGGTTTTTGTTGAATTTGTTGGTGTTTTTCAATGTTGAGGTTGTTGTTGAATTTGTTGGTGTTTTTCAATGTCGAAGTTGTTGCTGAATTTGTTGGTGTTTTTCAATGTTGAAGTTGTTGTTGAATTTGTTGGTGTTTTTCAATGTTGAGGTTGTTGCTGTTTTTCAATGTTGAGGTTGTTGTTGAATTTGTTGGTGTTTTTCAATGTTGAGATTGCTGTTGTTTTTCAATGTTGAGGTTGTTTTTGAATTTGTTGCTGTTTTTAAATGTTGAGGTTGTTGTTGAATTTGTTGGTGTTTTTCAATGTTGAGGTTGTTGTTGTTTTTCAATGTTGAGGTTGTTGTTGAATTTGTTGGTGTTTTTCAATGTTTAGGTTGTTGTCTTTTTTCAATGTTGAGGTTGTTGTTGAATTTGTTGGTGTTCTTCAATTTCGAGGTTGTTGGTGAATTTGTTGGTGTTTTTCAATGTTGAAGTTGTTGTTGAATTTGTTGGTGTTTTTCAATGTTGAGGTTATTGTTGTTTTTCAATGTTGAGGTTGTTGTTGAATTTGTTGGTGTTTTTCAATGTTGAGGTTGTTGTTGTTTTTCAATGCTGAGGTAGTTGTTGAATTTGTTGGTGTTTTTCAATGTTGAGGTTGTTGTTGAATTTTTTGGTGTTTTTCAATGTTGAGGTTGTTGTTGTTTTTCAATGTTGAGGTTGTTGTTGAGCTTGTTGGTGTTTTTCAATGTTGAGGTTGTTGTTGAATTTGTTGGTGTTTTTCAATGTTGAGGTTGTTGTTGAATTTGTTGGTGTTTTTCAATGTTGAGGTTGTTGTTTTTAAATGTTGGGGTTGTTGTTTAATTTGTTGGTGTTTTTCAATTTTGAGGATGTTGTTGTTTTTCAATGTTGAGGTTGTTGTTGAATTTGTTGGTGTTTTTCCATGATGAGGTTGTTGTTGTTTTTCAAAGTTGGGGTTGTTGTTGAATTTGTTGGTGTTTTTCAATGTCGGGGTTGTTGTTGAATTTGTTGGTGTTTTTCAATGTTGAATTTTTTGTTGAATATGTTGGTGTTTTTCAATGCTGAGGTTGTTGTTTTTCAATGTTGAGGTTGTTGTTGAATTTGTTGGTGTTTTTCAATGTTGAGGTTGTTGTTGTTTTTCAATGTTGAGGTTGTTGTTGAATTTGTTGGTGTTTTTCAATGTTGAGGTTGTTGTTGAATTTGTTGGTGTTTTTCAATGTTGAGGTTGCTGTTGTTTTTCAGTGTTGAGGATGTTGTTGAGTTTGTTGGTGTTTTTCAATGTTGAGGTTGTTGTTGAATTTGTTGGTGTTTTTCAATGTTGAGGTCGTTGTTGAATTTGTTGGTGTTTTTCAATGTTGAGGTTGTTGTTTTTAAATGTTGGGGTTGTTGTTGAATTTGTTGGTGTTTTTCAATTTTGAGGATGTTGTTGTTTTTCAATGTTGAGGTTGTTGTTGAATTTGTTGGTGTTTTTCAATGTTGAGGTTGTTGTTGTTTTTCAATGTTGAGGTTGTTGTTTTTAAATGTTGGGGTTGTTGTTGAATTTGTTGGTGTTTTTCAATTTTGAGGATGTTGTTGTTTTTCAATGTTGAGGTTGTTGTTGAATTTGTTGGTGTTTTTCAATGTCGGGGTTGTTGTTGAATTTGTTGGTGTTTTTCAATGTTGAATTTTTTGCTGAATTTGTTGGTGTTTTTCAATGTTGAGGTTGTTGTTTTTCAATGTTGAGGTTGTTGTTGAATTTGTTGGCGTTTTTAAATGTTGAGGTTGTTGTTGAATTTGTTGGTGTTTTCAATGTTGAGGTTTTTGTTGAATTTGTTGGTGTTTTTCAATGTTGAGGTTGTTGTTGAATTTGATGGTGTTTTTCAATGTCGAAGTTGTTGCTGAATTTGTTGGTGTTTTTCAATGTTGAAGTTGTTGTTGAATTTGTTGGTGTTTTTCAATGTTGAGGTTGTTGCTGTTTTTCAATGTTGAGGTTGTTGTTGAATTTGTTGGTGTTTTTCAATGTTGAGATTGCTGTTGTTTTTCAATGTTGTGGTTGTTTTTGAATTTGTTGCTGTTTTTAAATGTTGAGGTTGTTGTTGAATTTGTTGGTGTTTTTCAATGTTGAGGTTGTTGTTGTTTTTCAATGTTGAGGTTGTTGTTGAATTTGTTGGTGTTTTTCAATGTTTAGGTTGTTGTCTTTTTTCAATGTTGAGGTTGTTGTTGAATTTGTTGGTGTTCTTCAATTTCGAGGTTGTTGGTGAATTTGTTGGTGTTTTTCAATGTTGAAGTTGTTGTTGAATTTGTTGGTGTTTTTCAATGTTGAGGTTGTTGTTGTTTTTCAATGTTGAGGTTGTTGTTGAATTTGTTGGTGTTTTTCAATGTTGAGGTTGTTGTTGTTTTTCAATGCTGAGGTAGTTGTTGAATTTGTTGGTGTTTTTCAATGTTGAGGTTGTTGTTGAATTTGTTCGTGTTTTTCATTGTTGAGGTTGTTGTTGAATTTGTTGGTGTTTTTCAATGTTGAGGTTGTTGTTGAATTTGTTGGTGTTTTTCAATGTTGAGGTTGTTGTTGTTTTTAAATGTTGAGGTTGTTGTTGAATTTCTTGGTGTTTTTTCAATTTTGAGGTTGTTGGTGTTTTTCAATGTTGAGGTTGTTGTTGAATTTGATGGTGTTTTTCAATGTCGAGGTTGTTGTTGAATTTGTTGGTGTTTTTCAATGTTGAAGTTGTTGTTGAATTTGTTGGTGTTTTTCAATTTCGAGGTTGTTGTTGAATTTGTTGTTGTTTTTCAATGTTGAAGTTTTTGTTGAATTTGTTGTTGTTTTTCAATGTTGAGGTTGTTGTTGAATTTGTTGGTGTTTTTCAATGTTGAGCTTGTTGTTGTTTTTCAATGCTGAGGTTGTTGTTGAATTTGTTGGTGTTTTTCAATGTTGAGGTTGTTGTTGAATTTGTTGGTGTTTTTCAATGTTGAGGTTGTTGTTGTTTTTCAATGTTGAGGTTGTTGTTGAATTTGTTGGTGTTTTTCAATGTTGAGGTTGTTGTTGTTTTTCAATGTTAGGTTGTTGTTGAATTTGTGGTGTTTTTCAATGCTGAAGTTGTTGTTGAATTTTTTGGTGTTTTTCAAAGTTGAGGTTGTTGTTGTGTTACAATGTTGAGGTTGTTGTTGAATTTGTTGGTGTTTTTCAATGTTGAGTTTGTTGTTGTTTTTCAATGTTGAGGTTGTTGTTGAATTTGTTGGTGTTTTTCAATGTTGAGGTTGTTGTTGTTTTTCAATGTTGAGGTTGTTGTTGAATTTGTTGGTGTTTTTCAATGTTGAGGTTGTTGTTGTTTTTCAATGTTGAGGTTGTTGTTGAATTTGTTGGTGTTTTTCAATGTTGAGGTTGTTGTTGAATTTGTTGGTGTTTTTCAATGTCGGGGTTGTTGTTGAATTTGTTGGTGTTTTTCAATGTTGAATTTTTTGTTGAATTTGTTGGTGTTTTTCAATGCTGAGGTTGTTGTTTTTCAATGTTGAGGTTGTTGTTGAATTTGTTGGTGTTTTTCAATGTTGAGGTTGTTGTTGTTTTTCAATGTTGAGGTTGTTGTTGAATTTGTTGGTGTTTTTCAATGTTGAGGTTGTTGTTGAATTTGTTGGTGTTTTTCAATGTTGAGGTTGCTGTTGTTTTTCAATGTTGAGGTTGTTGTTGAGTTTGTTGGTGTTTTTCAATGTTGAGGTTGTTGTTGAATTTGTTGGTGTTTTTCAATGTTGAGGTCGTTGTTGAATTTGTTGGTGTTTTTCAATGTTGAGGTTGTTGTTTTTAAATGTTGGGGTTGTTGTTGAATTTGTTGGTGTTTTTCAATTTTGAGGATGTTGTTGTTTTTCAATGTTGAGGTTGTTGTTGAATTTGTTGGTGTTTTTTCAATGTTGAGGTTGTTGTTGTTTTTCAATGTTGAGGTTGTTGTTGAGCTTGTTGGTGTTTTTCAATGTTGAGGTTGTTGTTGAATTTGTTGGTGTTTTTCAATGTTGAGGTTGTTGTTGAATTTGTTGGTGTTTTTCAATGTTGAGGTTGTTGTTTTTAAATGTTGGGGTTGTTGTTTAATTTGTTGGTGTTTTTCAATTTTGAGGATGTTGTTGTTTTTCAATGTTGAGGTTGTTGTTGAATTTGTTGGTGTTTTTCCATGATGAGGTTGTTGTTGTTTTTCAAAGTTGGGGTTGTTGTTGAATTTGTTGGTGTTTTTCAATGTCGGGGTTGTTGTTGAATTTGTTGGTGTTTTTCAATGTTGAATTTTTTGTTGAATTTGTTGGTGTTTTTCAATGCTGAGGTTGTTGTTTTTCAATGTTGAGGTTGTTGTTGAATTTGTTGGTGTTTTTCAATGTTGAGGTTGTTGTTGTTTTTCAATGTTGAGGTTGTTGTTGAATTTGTTGGTGTTTTTCAATGTTGAGGTTGTTGTTGAATTTGTTGGTGTTTTTCAATGTTGAGGTTGCTGTTGTTTTTCAATGTTGAGGTTGTTGTTGAGTTTGTTGGTGTTTTTGAATGTTGAGGTTGTTGTTGAATTTGTTGGTGTTTTTCAATGTTGAGGTTGTTGTTGAATTTGTTGGTGTTTTTCAATGTTGAGGTTGTTGTTGTTTTTAAATGTTGGGGTTGTTGTTGAATTTGTTGGTGTTTTTCAATTTTGAGGAGGTTGTTGTTTTTCAATGTTGAGGTTGTTGTTGAATTTGTTGGTGTTTTTCAATGTCGGGGTTGTTGTTGAATTTGTTGGTGTTTTTCAATGTTGAATTTTTTGTTGAATTTGTTGGTGTTTTTCAATGTTGAGGTTGTTGTTTTCCAATGTTGAGGTTGTTGTTGAATTTGTTGGCGTTTTTAAATGTTGAGGTTGTTGTTGAATTTGTTGGTGTTTTCAATGTTGAGGTTTTTGTTGAATTTGTTGGTGTTTTTCAATGTTGAGGTTGTTGTTGAATTTGTTGGTGTTTTTCAATGTCGAAGTTGTTGCTGAATTTGTTGGTGTTTTTCAATGTTGAAGTTGTTGTTGAATTTGTTGGTGTTTTTCAATGTTGAGGTTGTTGCTGTTTTTCAATGTTGAGGTTGTTGTTGAATTTGTTGGTGTTTTTCAATGTTGAGATTGCTGTTGTTTTTCAATGTTGAGGTTGTTTTTGAATTTGTTGCTGTTTTTAAATGTTGAGGTTGTTGTTGAATTTGTTGGTGTTTTTCAATGTTGAGGTTGTTGTTGTTTTTCAATGTTGAGGTTGTTGTTGAATTTGTTGGTGTTTTTCAATGTTTAGGTTGTTGTCTTTTTTCAATGTTGAGGTTGTTGTTGAATTTGTTGGTGTTCTTCAATTTCGAGGTTGTTGGTGAATTTGTTGGTGTTTTTCAATGTTGAAGTTGTTGTTGAATTTGTTGGTGTTTTTCAATGTTGAGGTTGTTGTTGTTTTTCAATGTTGAGGTTGTTGTTGAATTTGTTGGTGTTTTTCAATGTTGAGGTTGTTGTTGTTTTTCAATGCTGAGGTAGTTGTTGGATTTGTTGGTGTTTTTCAATGTTGAGGTTGTTGTTGAATTTTTTGGTGTTTTTCAATGTTGAGGTTGTTGTTGTTTTTCAATGTTGAGGTTGTTGTTGAATTTGTTGGTGTTTTTCAATGTTGAGGTTGTTGTTTTTAAATGTTGGGGTTGTTGTTTAATTTGTTGGTGTTTTTCAATTTTGAGGATGTTGTTGTTTTTCAATGTTGAGGTTGTTCTTGAATTTGTTGGTGTTTTTCCATGATGAGGTTGTTGTTGTTTTTCAAAGTTGGGGTTGTTGTTGAATTTGTTGGTGTTTTTCAATGTCGGGGTTGTTGTTGAATTTGTTGGTGTTTTTCAATGTTGAATTTTTTGTTGAATTTGTTGGTGTTTTTCAATGCTGAGGTTGTTGTTTTTCAATGTTGAGGTTGTTGTTGAATTTGTTGGTGTTTTTCAATGTTGAGGTTGTTGTTGTTTTTCAATGTTGAGGTTGTTGTTGAATTTGTTGGTGTTTTTCAATGTTGAGGTTGTTGTTGAATTTGTTGGTGTTTTTCAATGTTGAGGTTGCTGTTGTTTTTCAATGTTGAGGTTGTTGTTGAGTTTGTTGGTGTTTTTCAATGTTGAGGTTGTTGTTGAATTTGTTGGTGTTTTTCAATGTTGAGGTCGTTGTTGAAATTGTTGGTGTTTTTCAATGTTGAGGTTGTTGTTTTTAAATGTTGGGGTTGTTGTTGAATTTGTTGGTGTTTTTCAATTTTGAGGATGTTGTTGTTTTTCAATGTTGAGGTTGTTGTTGAATTTGTTGGTGTTTTTCAATGTCGGGGTTGTTGTTGAATTTGTTGGTGTTTTTCAATGTTGAATTTTTTGCTGAATTTGTTGGTGTTTTTCAATGTTGAGGTTGTTGTTTTTCAATGTTGAGGTTGTTGTTGAATTTGTTGGCGTTTTTAAATGTTGAGGTTGTTGTTGAATTTGTTGGTGTTTTCAATGTTGAGGTTTTTGTTGAATTTGTTGGTGTTTTTCAATGTTGAGGTTGTTGTTGAATTTGATGGTGTTTTTCAATGTCGAAGTTGTTGCTGAATTTGTTGGTGTTTTTCAATGTTGAAGTTGTTGTTGAATTTGTTGGTGTTTTTCAATGTTGAGGTTGTTGCTGTTTTTCAATGTTGAGGTTGTTGTTGAATTTGTTGGTGTTTTTCAATGTTGAGATTGCTGTTGTTTTTCAATGTTGTGGTTGTTTTTGAATTTGTTGCTGTTTTTAAATGTTGAGGTTGTTGTTGAATTTGTTGGTGTTTTTCAATGTTGAGGTTGTTGTTGTTTTTCAATGTTGAGGTTGTTGTTGAATTTGTTGGTGTTTTTCAATGTTTAGGTTGTTGTCTTTTTTCAATGTTGAGGTTGTTGTTGAATTTGTTGGTGTTCTTCAATTTCGAGGTTGTTGGTGAATTTGTTGGTGTTTTTCAATGTTGAAGTTGTTGTTGAATTTGTTGGTGTTTTTCAATGTTGAGGTTGTTGTTGTTTTTCAATGTTGAGGTTGTTGTTGAATTTGTTGGTGTTTTTCAATGTTGAGGTTGTTGTTGTTTTTCAATGTTGAGGTTGTTGTTGAATTTGTTGGTGTTTTTCAATGTTGAGGTTGTTGTTGAATTTGTTGGTGTTTTTCAATGTCGGGGTTGTTGTTGAATTTGTTGGTGTTTTTCAATGTTGAATTTTTTGTTGAATTTGTTGGTGTTTTTCAATGCTGAGGTTGTTGTTTTTCAATGTTGAGGTTGTTGTTGAATTTGTTGGTGTTTTTCAATGTTGAGGTTGTTGTTGTTTTTCAATGTTGAGGTTGTTGTTGAATTTGTTGGTGTTTTTCAATGTTGAGGTTGTTGTTGAATTTGTTGGTGTTTTTCAATGTTGAGGTTGCTGTTGTTTTTCAATGTTGAGGTTGTTGTTGAGTTTGTTGGTGTTTTTCAATGTTGAGGTTGTTGTTGAATTTGTTGGTGTTTTTCAATGTTGAGGTCGTTGTTGAATTTGTTGGTGTTTTTCAATGTTGAGGTTGTTGTTTTTAAATGTTGGGGTTGTTGTTGAATTTGTTGGTGTTTTTCAATTTTGAGGATGTTGTTGTTTTTCAATGTTGAGGTTGTTGTTGAATTTGTTGGTGTTTTTCAATGTTGAGGTTGTTGTTGTTTTTCAATGTTGAGGTTGTTGTTGAGCTTGTTGGTGTTTTTCAATGTTGAGGTTGTTGTTGAATTTGTTGGTGTTTTTCAATGTTGAGGTTGTTGTTGAATTTGTTGGTGTTTTTCAATGTTGAGGTTGTTGTTTTTAAATGTTGGGGTTGTTGTTTAATTTGTTGGTGTTTTTCAATTTTGAGGATGTTGTTGTTTTTCAATGTTGAGGTTGTTGTTGAATTTGTTGGTGTTTTTCCATGATGAGGTTGTTGTTGTTTTTCAAAGTTGGGGTTGTTGTTGAATTTGTTGGTGTTTTTCAATGTCGGGGTTGTTGTTGAATTTGTTGGTGTTTTTCAATGTTGAATTTTTTGTTGAATTTGTTGGTGTTTTTCAATGCTGAGGTTGTTGTTTTTCAATGTTGAGGTTGTTGTTGAATTTGTTGGTGTTTTTCAATGTTGAGGTTGTTGTTGTTTTTCAATGTTGAGGTTGTTGTTGAATTTGTTGGTGTTTTTCAATGTTGAGGTTGTTGTTGAATTTGTTGGTGTTTTTCAATGTTGAGGTTGCTGTTGTTTTTCAATGTTGAGGTTGTTGTTGAGTTTGTTGGTGTTTTTGAATGTTGAGGTTGTTGTTGAATTTGTTGGTGTTTTTCAATGTTGAGGTTGTTGTTGAATTTGTTGGTGTTTTTCAATGTTGAGGTTGTTGTTGTTTTTAAATGTTGGGGTTGTTGTTGAATTTGTTGGTGTTTTTCAATTTTGAGGAGGTTGTTGTTTTTCAATGTTGAGGTTGTTGTTGAATTTGTTGGTGTTTTTCAATGTCGGGGTTGTTGTTGAATTTGTTGGTGTTTTTCAATGTTGAATTTTTTGTTGAATTTGTTGGTGTTTTTCAATGTTGAGGTTGTTGTTTTCCAATGTTGAGGTTGTTGTTGAATTTGTTGGCGTTTTTAAATGTTGAGGTTGTTGTTGAATTTGTTGGTGTTTTCAATGTTGAGGTTTTTGTTGAATTTGTTGGTGTTTTTCAATGTTGAGGTTGTTGTTGAATTTGTTGGTGTTTTTCAATGTCGAAGTTGTTGCTGAATTTGTTGGTGTTTTTCAATGTTGAAGTTGTTGTTGAATTTGTTGGTGTTTTTCAATGTTGAGGTTGTTGCTGTTTTTCAATGTTGAGGTTGTTGTTGAATTTGTTGGTGTTTTTCAATGTTGAGCTTGCTGTTGTTTTTCAATGTTGAGGTTGTTTTTGAATTTGTTGCTGTTTTTAAATGTTGAGGTTGTTGTTGAATTTGTTGGTGTTTTTCAATGTTGAGGTTGTTGTTGTTTTTCAATGTTGAGGTTGTTGTTGAATTTGTTGGTGTTTTTCAATGTTTAGGTTGTTGTCTTTTTTCAATGTTGAGGTTGTTGTTGAATTTGTTGGTGTTCTTCAATTTCGAGGTTGTTGGTGAATTTGTTGGTGTTTTTCAATGTTGAAGTTGTTGTTGAATTTGTTGGTGTTTTTCAATGTTGAGGTTGTTGTTGTTTTTCAATGTTGAGGTTGTTGTTGAATTTGTTGGTGTTTTTCAATGTTGAGGTTGTTGTTGTTTTTCAATGCTGAGGTAGTTGTTGAATTTGTTGGTGTTTTTCAATGTTGAGGTTGTTGTTGAATTTTTTGGTGTTTTTCAATGTTGAGGTTGTTGTTGTTTTTCAATGTTGAGGTTGTTGTTGAGCTTGTTGTTGTTTTTCAATGTTGAGGTTGTTGTTGAATTTGTTGGTGTTTTTCAATGTTGAGGTTGTTGTTGAATTTGTTGGTGTTTTTCAATGTTGAGGTTGTTGTTTTTAAATGTTGGGGTTGTTGTTTAATTTGTTGGTGTTTTTCAATTTTGAGGATGTTGTTGTTTTTCAATGTTGAGGTTGTTGTTGAATTTGTTGGTGTTTTTCCATGATGAGGTTGTTGTTGTTTTTCAAAGTTGGGGTTGTTGTTGAATTTGTTGGTGTTTTTCAATGTCGGGGTTGTTGTTGAATTTGTTGGTGTTTTTCAATGTTGAATTTTTTGTTGAATTTGTTGGTGTTTTTCAATGCTGAGGTTGTTGTTTTTCAATGTTGAGGTTGTTGTTGAATTTGTTGGTGTTTTTCAATGTTGAGGTTGTTGTTGTTTTTCAATGTTGAGGTTGTTGTTGAATTTGTTGGTGTTTTTCAATGTTGAGGTTGTTGTTGAATTTGTTGGTGTTTTTCAATGTTGAGGTTGCTGTTGTTTTTCAATGTTGAGGTTGTTGTTGAGTTTGTTGGTGTTTTTCAATGTTGAGGTTGTTGTTGAATTTGTTGGTGTTTTTCAATGTTGAGGTCGTTGTTGAAATTGTTGGTGTTTTTCAATGTTGAGGTTGTTGTTTTTAAATGTTGGGGTTGTTGTTGAATTTGTTGGTGTTTTTCAATTTTGAGGATGTTGTTGTTTTTCAATGTTGAGGTTGTTGTTGAATTTGTTGGTGTTTTTCAATGTCGGGGTTGTTGTTGAATTTGTTGGTGTTTTTCAATGTTGAATTTTTTGCTGAATTTGTTGGTGTTTTTCAATGTTGAGGTTGTTGTTTTTCAATGTTGAGGTTGTGGTTGAATTTGTTGGCGTTTTTAAATGTTGAGGTTGTTGTTGAATTTGTTGGTGTTTTCAATGTTGAGGTTTTTGTTGAATTTGTTGGTGTTTTTCAATGTTGAGGTTGTTGTTGAATTTGATGGTGTTTTTCAATGTCGAAGTTGTTGCTGAATTTGTTGGTGTTTTTCAATGTTGAAGTTGTTGTTGAATTTGTTGGTGTTTTTCAATGTTGAGGTTGTTGCTGTTTTTCAATGTTGAGGTTGTTGTTGAATTTGTTGGTGTTTTTCAATGTTGAGATTGCTGTTGTTTTTCAATGTTGTGGTTGTTTTTGAATTTGTTGCTGTTTTTAAATGTTGAGGTTGTTGTTGAATTTGTTGGTGTTTTTCAATGTTGAGGTTGTTGTTGTTTTTCAATGTTGAGGTTGTTGTTGAATTTGTTGGTGTTTTTCAATGTTTAGGTTGTTGTCTTTTTTCAATGTTGAGGTTGTTGTTGAATTTGTTGGTGTTCTTCAATTTCGAGGTTGTTGGTGAATTTGTTGGTGTTTTTCAATGTTGAAGTTGTTGTTGAATTTGTTGGTGTTTTTCAATGTTGAGGTTGTTGTTGTTTTTCAATGTTGAGGTTGTTGTTGAATTTGTTGGTGTTTTTCAATGTTGAGGTTGTTGTTGTTTTTCAATGCTGAGGTAGTTGTTGAATTTGTTGGTGTTTTTCAATGTTGAGGTTGTTGTTGAATTTGTTCGTGTTTTTCATTGTTGAGGTTGTTGTTGAATTTGTTGGTGTTTTTCAATGTTGAGGTTGTTGTTGAATTTGTTGGTGTTTTTCAATGTTGAGGTTGTTGTTGTTTTTAAATGTTGAGGTTGTTGTTGAATTTCTTGGTGTTTTTTCAATTTTGAGGTTGTTGGTGTTTTTCAATGTTGAGGTTGTTGTTGAATTTGATGGTGTTTTTCAATGTCGAGGTTGTTGTTGAATTTGTTGGTGTTTTTCAATGTTGAAGTTGTTGTTGAATTTGTTGGTGTTTTTCAATTTCGAGGTTGTTGTTGAATTTGTTGTTGTTTTTCAATGTTGAAGTTTTTGTTGAATTTGTTGGTGTTTTTCAATGTTGAGGTTGTTGTTGTTTTTCAATGTTGAGGTTGTTGTTGAATTTGTTGGTGTTTTTCAATGTTGAGCTTGTTGTTGTTTTTCAATGCTGAGGTTGTTGTTGAATTTGTTGGTGTTTTTCAATGTTGAGGTTGTTGTTGTTTTTCAATGTTGAGGTTGTTGTTGAATTTGTGGTGTTTTTCAATTCTGAAGTTGTTGTTGAATTTTTTGGTGTTTTTCAAAGTTGAGGTTGTTGTTGTGTTACAATGTTGAGGTTGTTGTTGAATTTGTTGGTGTTTTTCAATGTTGAGTTTGTTGTTGTTTTTCAATGTTGAGGTTGTTGTTGAATTTGTTGGTGTTTTTCAATGTTGAGGTTGTTGTTGTTTTTCAATGTTGAGGTTGTTGTTGAATTTGTTGGTGTTTTTCAATGTTGAGGTTGTTGTTGTTTTTCAATGTTGAGGTTGTTGTTGAATTTGTTGGTGCTTTTCAATCTTGAGGTTGTTGTTGAATTTGTTGGTGTTTTTCAATGTTGAGGTTGTTGTTGTTTTTCAATGTTGAGGTTGTTGTTGAGTTTGTTGGTGTTTTTCAATGTTGAGGTTGTTGTTGAATTTGTTGGTGTTTTTCAATGTTGAGGTTGTTGTTGTTTTTCAATGCTGAGGTAGTTGTTGAATTTGTTGGTGTTTTTCAATGTTGAGGTTGTTGTTGAATTTGTTCGTGTTTTTCATTGTTGAGGTTGTTGAGTTTGTTGGTGTTTTTCAATGTTGAGGTTGTTGTTGAATTTGTTGGTGTTTTTCAATGTTGAGGTTGTTGTTGAATTTGTTGGTGTTTTTCAATGTTGAGGTTGTTGTTGTTTTTAAATGTTGAGGTTGTTGTTGAATTTGTTGGTGTTTTTTCAATTTTGAGGTTGTTGGTGTTTTTCAATGTTGAGGTTGTTGTTGAATTTGATGGTGTTTTTCAATGTCGAGGTTGTTGTTGAATTTGTTGGTGTTTTTCAATGTTGAAGTTGTTGTTGAATTTGTTGGTGTTTTTCAATTTCGAGGTTGTTGTTGAATTTGTTGTTGTTTTTCAATGTTGAAGTTTTTGTTGAATTTGTTGGTGTTTTTCAATGTTGAGGTTGTTGTTGTTTTTCAAAGTTGGGGTTGTTGTTGAATTTGTTGGTGTTTTTCAATGTCGGGGTTGTTGTTGAATTTGTTGGTGTTTTTCAATGTTGAATTTTTTGTTGAATTTGTTGGTGTTTTTCAATGCTGAGGTTGTTGTTTTTCAATGTTGAGGTTGTTGTTGAATTTGTTGGTGTTTTTCAATGTTGAGGTTGTTGTTGTTTTTCAATGTTGAGGTTGTTGTTGAATTTGTTGGTGTTTTTCAATGTTGAGGTTGTTGTTGAATTTGTTGGTGTTTTTCAATGTTGAGGTTGCTGTTGTTTTTCAATGTTGAGGTTGTTGTTGAGTTTGTTGGTGTTTTTCAATGTTGAGGTTGTTGTTGAATTTGTTGGTGTTTTTCAATGTTGAGGTCGTTGTTGAAATTGTTGGTGTTTTTCAATGTTGAGGTTGTTGTTTTTAAATGTTGGGGTTGTTGTTGAATTTGTTGGTGTTTTTCAATTTTGAGGATGTTGTTGTTTTTCAATGTTGAGGTTGTTGTTGAATTTGTTGGTGTTTTTCAATGTCGGGGTTGTTGTTGAATTTGTTGGTGTTTTTCAATGTTGAATTTTTTGCTGAATTTGTTGGTGTTTTTCAATGTTGAGGTTGTTGTTTTTCAATGTTGAGGTTGTTGTTGAATTTGTTGGCGTTTTTAAATGTTGAGGTTGTTGTTGAATTTGTTGGTGTTTTCAATGTTGAGGTTTTTGTTGAATTTGTTGGTGTTTTTCAATGTTGAGGTTGTTGTTGAATTTGATGGTGTTTTTCAATGTCGAAGTTGTTGCTGAATTTGTTGGTGTTTTTCAATGTTGAAGTTGTTGTTGAATTTGTTGGTGTTTTTCAATGTTGAGGTTGTTGCTGTTTTTCAATGTTGAGGTTGTTGTTGAATTTGTTGGTGTTTTTCAATGTTGAGATTGCTGTTGTTTTTCAATGTTGTGGTTGTTTTTGAATTTGTTGCTGTTTTTAAATGTTGAGGTTGTTGTTGAATTTGTTGGTGTTTTTCAATGTTGAGGTTGTTGTTGTTTTTCAATGTTGAGGTTGTTGTTGAATTTGTTGGTGTTTTTCAATGTTTAGGTTGTTGTCTTTTTTCAATGTTGAGGTTGTTGTTGAATTTGTTGGTGTTCTTCAATTTCGAGGTTGTTGGTGAATTTGTTGGTGTTTTTCAATGTTGAAGTTGTTGTTGAATTTGTTGGTGTTTTTCAATGTTGAGGTTGTTGTTGTTTTTCAATGTTGAGGTTGTTGTTGAATTTGTTGGTGTTTTTCAATGTTGAGGTTGTTGTTGTTTTTCAATGCTGAGGTAGTTGTTGAATTTGTTGGTGTTTTTCAATGTTGAGGTTGTTGTTGAATTTGTTCGTGTTTTTCATTGTTGAGGTTGTTGTTGAATTTGTTGGTGTTTTTCAATGTTGAGGTTGTTGTTGAATTTGTTGGTGTTTTTCAATGTTGAGGTTGTTGTTGTTTTTAAATGTTGAGGTTGTTGTTGAATTTCTTGGTGTTTTTTCAATTTTGAGGTTGTTGGTGTTTTTCAATGTTGAGGTTGTTGTTGAATTTGATGGTGTTTTTCAATGTCGAGGTTGTTGTTGAATTTGTTGGTGTTTTTCAATGTTGAAGTTGTTGTTGAATTTGTTGGTGTTTTTCAATTTCGAGGTTGTTGTTGAATTTGTTGTTGTTTTTCAATGTTGAAGTTTTTGTTGAATTTGTTGGTGTTTTTCAATGTTGAGGTTGTTGTTGTTTTTCAATGTTGAGGTTGTTGTTGAATTTGTTGGTGTTTTTCAATGTTGAGCTTGTTGTTGTTTTTCAATGCTGAGGTTGTTGTTGAATTTGTTGGTGTTTTTCAATGTTGAGGTTGTTGTTGTTTTTCAATGTTGAGGTTGTTGTTGAATTTGTGGTGTTTTTCAATTCTGAAGTTGTTGTTGAATTTTTTGGTGTTTTTCAAAGTTGAGGTTGTTGTTGTGTTACAATGTTGAGGTTGTTGTTGAATTTGTTGGTGTTTTTCAATGTTGAGTTTGTTGTTGTTTTTCAATGTTGAGGTTGTTGTTGAATTTGTTGGTGTTTTTCAATGTTGAGGTTGTTGTTGTTTTTCAATGTTGAGGTTGTTGTTGAATTTGTTGGTGTTTTTCAATGTTGAGGTTGTTGTTGTTTTTCAATGTTGAGGTTGTTGTTGAATTTGTTGGTGCTTTTCAATCTTGAGGTTGTTGTTGAATTTGTTGGTGTTTTTCAATGTTGAGGTTGTTGTTGTTTTTCAATGTTGAGGTTGTTGTTGAGTTTGTTGGTGTTTTTCAATGTTGAGGTTGTTGTTGAATTTGTTGGTGTTTTTCAATGTTGAGGTTGTTGTTGTTTTTCAATGCTGAGGTAGTTGTTGAATTTGTTGGTGTTTTTCAATGTTGAGGTTGTTGTTGAATTTGTTCGTGTTTTTCATTGTTGAGGTTGTTGAGTTTGTTGGTGTTTTTCAATGTTGAGGTTGTTGTTGAATTTGTTGGTGTTTTTCAATGTTGAGGTTGTTGTTGAATTTGTTGGTGTTTTTCAATGTTGAGGTTGTTGTTGTTTTTAAATGTTGAGGTTGTTGTTGAATTTGTTGGTGTTTTTTCAATTTTGAGGTTGTTGGTGTTTTTCAATGTTGAGGTTGTTGTTGAATTTGATGGTGTTTTTCAATGTCGAGGTTGTTGTTGAATTTGTTGGTGTTTTTCAATGTTGAAGTTGTTGTTGAATTTGTTGGTGTTTTTCAATTTCGAGGTTGTTGTTGAATTTGTTGTTGTTTTTCAATGTTGAAGTTTTTGTTGAATTTGTTGGTGTTTTTCAATGTTGAGGTTGTTGTTGTTTTTCAATGTTGAGGTTGTTGTTGAATTTGTTGGTGTTTTTCAATGTTGAGGTTGTTGTTGTTTTTCAATGCTGAGGTTGTTGTTGAATTTGTTGGTGTTTTTCAATGTTGAGGTTGTTGTTGAATTTGTTGGTGTTTTTCAATGTTGAGGTTGTTGTTGTTTTTCAATGTTGAGGTTGTTGTTGAATTTGTTGGTGTTTTTCAATGTTGAGGTTGTTGTTGTTTTTCAATGTTGAGGTTGTTGTTGAATTTGTGGTGTTTTTCAATGCTGAAGTTGTTGTTGAATTTGTTGGTGTTTTTCAAAGTTGAGGTTGTTGTTGTGTTACAATGTTGAGGTTGTTGTTGAATTTGTTGGTGTTTTTCAATGTTGAGTTTGTTGTTGTTTTTCAATGTTGAGGTTGTTGTTGAATTTGTTGGTGTTTTTCAATGTTGAGGTTGTTGTTGTTTTTCAATGTTGAGGTTGTTGTTGAATTTGTTGGTGTTTTTCAATGTTGAGGTTGTTGTTGTTTTTCAATGTTGAGGTTGTTGTTGAATTTGTTGGTGTTTTTCAATGTTGAGGTTGTTGTTGAATTTGTTGGTGTTTTTCAATGTTGAGGTTGTTGTTGTTTTTCAATGTTGAGGTTGTTGTTGAGTTTGTTGGTGTTTTTCAATGTTGAGGTTGTTGTTGAATTTGTTGGTGTTTTTCAATGTTGAGGTTGTTGTTGAATTTGTTGGTGTTTTTCAATGTTGAGGTTGTTGTTTTTAAATGTTGGGGTTGTTGTTTAATTTGCTGGTGTTTTTCAATTTTGAGGATGTTGTTGTTTTTCAATGTTGAGGTTGTTCTTGAATTTGTTGGTGTTTTTCCATGATGAGGTTGTTGTTGTTTTTCAAAGTTGGGGTTGTTGTTGAATTTGTTGGTGTTTTTCAATGTCGGGGTTGTTGTTGAATTTGTTGGTGTTTTTCAATGTTGAATTTTTTGTTGAATTTGTTGGTGTTTTTCAATGCTGAGGTTGTTGTTTTTCAATGTTGAGGTTGTTGTTGAATTTGTTGGTGTTTTTCAATGTTGAGGTTGTTGTTGTTTTTCAATGTTGAGGTTGTTGTTGAATTTGTTGGTGTTTTTCAATGTTGAGGTTGTTGTTGAATTTGTTGGTGTTTTTCAATGTTGAGGTTGCTGTTGTTTTTCAATGTTGAGGTTGTTGTTGAGTTTGTTGGTGTTTTTCAATGTTGAGGTTGTTGTTGAATTTGTTGGTGTTTTTCAATGTTGAGGTCGTTGTTGAAATTGTTGGTGTTTTTCAATGTTGAGGTTGTTGTTTTTAAATGTTGGGGTTGTTGTTGAATTTGTTGGTGTTTTTCAATTTTGAGGATGTTGTTGTTTTTCAATGTTGAGGTTGTTGTTGAATTTGTTGGTGTTTTTCAATGTCGGGGTTGTTGTTGAATTTGTTGGTGTTTTTCAATGTTGAATTTTTTGCTGAATTTGTTGGTGTTTTTCAATGTTGAGGTTGTTGTTTTTCAATGTTGAGGTTGTTGTTGAATTTGTTGGCGTTTTTAAATGTTGAGGTTGTTGTTGAATTTGTTGGTGTTTTCAATGTTGAGGTTTTTGTTGAATTTGTTGGTGTTTTTCAATGTTGAGGTTGTTGTTGAATTTGATGGTGTTTTTCAATGTCGAAGTTGTTGCTGAATTTGTTGGTGTTTTTCAATGTTGAAGTTGTTGTTGAATTTGTTGGTGTTTTTCAATGTTGAGGTTGTTGCTGTTTTTCAATGTTGAGGTTGTTGTTGAATTTGTTGGTGTTTTTCAATGTTGAGATTGCTGTTGTTTTTCAATGTTGTGGTTGTTTTTGAATTTGTTGCTGTTTTTAAATGTTGAGGTTGTTGTTGAATTTGTTGGTGTTTTTCAATGTTGAGGTTGTTGTTGTTTTTCAATGTTGAGGTTGTTGTTGAATTTGTTGGTGTTTTTCAATGTTTAGGTTGTTGTCTTTTTTCAATGTTGAGGTTGTTGTTGAATTTGTTGGTGTTCTTCAATTTCGAGGTTGTTGGTGAATTTGTTGGTGTTTTTCAATGTTGAAGTTGTTGTTGAATTTGTTGGTGTTTTTCAATGTTGAGGTTGTTGTTGTTTTTCAATGTTGAGGTTGTTGTTGAATTTGTTGGTGTTTTTCAATGTTGAGGTTGTTGTTGTTTTTCAATGCTGAGGAAGTTGTTGAATTTGTTGGTGTTTTTCAATGTTGAGGTTGTTGTTGAATTTGTTCGTGTTTTTCATTGTTGAGGTTGTTGTTGAATTTGTTGGTGTTTTTCAATGTTGAGGTTGTTGTTGAATTTGTTGGTGTTTTTCAATGTTGAGGTTGTTGTTGTTTTTAAATGTTGAGGTTGTTGTTGAATTTCTTGGTGTTTTTTCAATTTTGAGGTTGTTGGTGTTTTTCAATGTTGAGGTTGTTGTTGAATTTGATGGTGTTTTTCAATGTCGAGGTTGTTGTTGAATTTGTTGGTGTTTTTCAATGTTGAAGTTGTTGTTGAATTTGTTGGTGTTTTTCAATTTCGAGGTTGTTGTTGAATTTGTTGTTGTTTTTCAATGTTGAAGTTTTTGTTGAATTTGTTGGTGTTTTTCAATGTTGAGGTTGTTGTTGTTTTTCAATGTTGAGGTTGTTGTTGAATTTGTTGGTGTTTTTCAATGTTGAGCTTGTTGTTGTTTTTCAATGCTGAGGTTGTTGTTGAATTTGTTGGTGTTTTTCAATGTTGAGGTTGTTGTTGAATTTGTTGGTGTTTTTCAATGTTGAGGTTGTTGTTGTTTTTCAATGTTGAGGTTGTTGTTGAATTTGTTGGTGTTTTTCAATGTTGAGGTTGTTGTTGTTTTTCAATGTTGAGGTTGTTGTTGAATTTGTGGTGTTTTTCAATGCTGAAGTTGTTGTTGAATTTTTTGGTGTTTTTCAAAGTTGAGGTTGTTGTTGTGTTACAATGTTGAGGTTGTTGTTGAATTTGTTGGTGTTTTTCAATGTTGAGTTTGTTGTTGTTTTTCAATGTTGAGGTTGTTGTTGAATTTGTTGGTGTTTTTCAATGTTGAGGTTGTTGTTGTTTTTCAATGTTGAGGTTGTTGTTGAATTTGTTGGTGTTTTTCAATGTTGAGGTTGTTGTTGTTTTTCAATGTTGAGGTTGTTGTTGAATTTGTTGGTGCTTTTCAATCTTGAGGTTGTTGTTGAATTTGTTGGTGTTTTTCAATGTTGAGGTTGTTGTTGTTTTTCAATGTTGAGGTTGTTGTTGAGTTTGTTGGTGTTTTTCAATGTTGAGGTTGTTGTTGAATTTGTTGGTGTTTTTCAATGTTGAGGTTGTTGTTGTTTTTCAATGCTGAGGTAGTTGTTGAATTTGTTGGTGTTTTTCAATGTTGAGGTTGTTGTTGAATTTGTTCGTGTTTTTCATTGTTGAGGTTGTTGAGTTTGTTGGTGTTTTTCAATGTTGAGGTTGTTGTTGAATTTGTTGGTGTTTTTCAATGTTGAGGTTGTTGTTGAATTTGTTGGTGTTTTTCAATGTTGAGGTTGTTGTTGTTTTTAAATGTTGAGGTTGTTGTTGAATTTGTTGGTGTTTTTTCAATTTTGAGGTTGTTGGTGTTTTTCAATGTTGAGGTTGTTGTTGAATTTGATGGTGTTTTTCAATGTCGAGGTTGTTGTTGAATTTGTTGGTGTTTTTCAATGTTGAAGTTGTTGTTGAATTTGTTGGTGTTTTTCAATTTCGAGGTTGTTGTTGAATTTGTTGTTGTTTTTCAATGTTGAAGTTTTTGTTGAATTTGTTGGTGTTTTTCAATGTTGAGGTTGTTGTTGTTTTTCAATGTTGAGGTTGTTGTTGAATTTGTTGGTGTTTTTCAATGTTGAGGTTGTTGTTGTTTTTCAATGCTGAGGTTGTTGTTGAATTTGTTGGTGTTTTTCAATGTTGAGGTTGTTGTTGAATTTGTTGGTGTTTTTCAATGTTGAGGTTGTTGTTGTTTTTCAATGTTGAGGTTGTTGTTGAATTTGTTGGTGTTTTTCAATGTTGAGGTTGTTGTTGTTTTTCAATGTTGAGGTTGTTGTTGAATTTGTGGTGTTTTTCAATGCTGAAGTTGTTGTTGAATTTGTTGGTGTTTTTCAAAGTTGAGGTTGTTGTTGTGTTACAATGTTGAGGTTGTTGTTGAATTTGTTGGTGTTTTTCAATGTTGAGTTTGTTGTTGTTTTTCAATGTTGAGGTTGTTGTTGAATTTGTTGGTGTTTTTCAATGTTGAGGTTGTTGTTGTTTTTCAATGTTGAGGTTGTTGTTGAATTTGTTGGTGTTTTTCAATGTTGAGGTTGTTGTTGTTTTTCAATGTTGAGGTTGTTGTTGAATTTGTTGGTGTTTTTCAATGTTGGGGTTGTTGTTGAATTTGTTGGTGTTTTTCAATGTTGAGGTTGTTGTTGTTTTTCAATGTTGAGGTTGTTGTTGAGTTTGTTGGTGTTTTTCAATGTTGAGGTTGTTGTTGAATTTGTTGGTGTTTTTCAATGTTGAGGTTGTTGTTGAATTTGTTGGTGTTTTTCAATGTTGAGGTTGTTGTTGTTTTTAAATGTTGGGGTTGTTGTTGAATTTGTTCGTGTTTTTCAATTTTGAGGATGTTGTTGTTTTTCAATGTTGAGGTTGTTGTTGAATTTGTTGGTGTTTTTCAATGTTTAGGTTGTTGTCTTTTTTCAATGTTGAGGTTGTTGTTGAATTTGTAGGTGTTCTTCAATTTCGAGGTTGTTGGTGAATTTGTTGGTGTTTTTCAATGTTGAAGTTGTTGTTGAATTTGTTGGTGTTTTTCAATGTTGAGGTTGTTGTTGTTTTTCAATGTTGAGGTTGTTGTTGAATTTGTTGGTGTTTTTCAATGTTGAGGTTGTTGTTGTTTTTCAATGCTGAGGTAGTTGTTGAATTTGTTGGTGTTTTTCAATGTTGAGGTTGTTGTTGAATTTTTTGGTGTTTTTCAATGTTGAGGTTGTTGTTGTTTTTCAATGTTGAGGTTGTTGTTGAGCTTGTTGGTGTTTTTCAATGTTGAGGTTGTTGTTGAATTTGTTGGTGTTTTTCAATGTTGAGGTTGTTGTTGAATTTGTTGGTGTTTTTCAATGTTGAGGTTGTTGTTTTTAAATGTTGGTGTTGTTGTTTAATTTGTTGGTGTTTTTCAATTTTGAGGATGTTGTTGTTTTTCAATGTTGAGGTTGTTGTTGAATTTGTTGGTGTTTTTCCATGATGAGGTTGTTGTTGTTTTTCAAAGTTGGGGTTGTTGTTGAATTTGTTGGTGTTTTTCAATGTCGGGGTTGTTGTTGAATTTGTTGGTGTTTTTCAATGTTGAATTTTTTGTTGAATTTGTTGGTGTTTTTCAATGCTGAGGTTGCTGTTTTTCAATGTTGAGGTTGTTGTTGAATTTGTTGGTGTTTTTCAATGTTGAGGTTGTTGTTGTTTTTCAATGTTGAGGTTGTTGTTGAATTTGTTGGTGTTTTTCAATGTTGAGGTTGTTGTTGTTTTTCAATGCTGAGGTTGTTGTTGAATTTGTTGGTGTTTTTCAATGTTGAGGTTGTTGTTGAATTTGTTGGTGTTTTTCAATGTTGAGGTTGTTGTTGTTTTTCAATGTTGAGGTTGTTGTTGAATTTGTTGGTGTTTTTCAATGTTGAGGTTGTTGTTGTTTTTCAATGTTGAGGTTGTTGTTGAATTTGTGGTGTTTTTCAATGCTGAAGTTGTTGTTGAATTTGTTGGTGTTTTTCAAAGTTGAGGTTGTTGTTGTGTTACAATGTTGAGGTTGTTGTTGAATTTGTTGGTGTTTTTCAATGTTGAGTTTGTTGTTGTTTTTCAATGTTGAGGTTGTTGTTGAATTTGTTGGTGTTTTTCAATGTTGAGGTTGTTGTTGTTTTTCAATGTTGAGGTTGTTGTTGAATTTGTTGGTGTTTTTCAATGTTGAGGTTGTTGTTGTTTTTCAATGTTGAGGTTGTTGTTGAATTTGTTGGTGTTTTTCAATGTTGAGGTTGTTGTTGAATTTGTTGGTGTTTTTCAATGTTGAGGTTGTTGTTGTTTTTCAATGTTGAGGTTGTTGTTGAGTTTGTTGGTGTTTTTCAATGTTGAGGTTGTTGTTGAATTTGTTGGTGTTTTTCAATGTTGAGGTTGTTGTTGAATTTGTTGGTGTTTTTCAATGTTGAGGTTGTTGTTGTTTTTAAATGTTGGGGTTGTTGTTGAATTTGTTCGTGTTTTTCAATTTTGAGGATGTTGTTGTTTTTCAATGTTGAGGTTGTTGTTGAATTTGTTGGTGTTTTTCAATGTTTAGGTTGTTGTCTTTTTTCAATGTTGAGGTTGTTGTTGAATTTGTAGGTGTTCTTCAATTTCGAGGTTGTTGGTGAATTTGTTGGTGTTTTTCAATGTTGAAGTTGTTGTTGAATTTGTTGGTGTTTTTCAATGTTGAGGTTGTTGTTGTTTTTCAATGTTGAGGTTGTTGTTGAATTTGTTGGTGTTTTTCAATGTTGAGGTTGTTGTTGTTTTTCAATGCTGAGGTAGTTGTTGAATTTGTTGGTGTTTTTCAATGTTGAGGTTGTTGTTGAATTTTTTGGTGTTTTTCAATGTTGAGGTTGTTGTTGTTTTTCAATGTTGAGGTTGTTGTTGAGCTTGTTGGTGTTTTTCAATGTTGAGGTTGTTGTTGAATTTGTTGGTGTTTTTCAATGTTGAGGTTGTTGTTGAATTTGTTGGTGTTTTTCAATGTTGAGGTTGTTGTTTTTAAATGTTGGTGTTGTTGTTTAATTTGTTGGTGTTTTTCAATTTTGAGGATGTTGTTGTTTTTCAATGTTGAGGTTGTTGTTGAATTTGTTGGTGTTTTTCCATGATGAGGTTGTTGTTGTTTTTCAAAGTTGGGGTTGTTGTTGAATTTGTTGGTGTTTTTCAATGTCGGGGTTGTTGTTGAATTTGTTGGTGTTTTTCAATGTTGAATTTTTTGTTGAATTTGTTGGTGTTTTTCAATGCTGAGGTTGCTGTTTTTCAATGTTGAGGTTGTTGTTGAATTTGTTGGTGTTTTTCAATGTTGAGGTTGTTGTTGTTTTTCAATGTTGAGGTTGTTGTTGAATTTGTTGGTGTTTTTCAATGTTGAGGTTGTTGTTGAATTTGTTGGTGTTTTTCAATGTTGAGGTTGCTGTTGTTTTTCAATGTTGAGGTTGTTGTTGAGTTTGTTGGTGTTTTTCAATGTTGAGTTTGTTGTTGAATTTGTTGGTGTTTTTCAATGTTGAGGTCGTTGTTGAATTTGTTGGTGTTTTTCAATGTTGAGGTTGTTGTTTTTAAATGTTGGGGTTGTTGTTGAATTTGTTGGTGTTTTTCAATTTTGAGGATGTTGTTGTTTTTCAATGTTGAGGTTGTTGTTAAATTTGATGGTGTTTTTCAATGTCGAAGTTGTTGCTGAATTTGTTGGTGTTTTTCAATGTTGAAGTTGTTGTTGAATTTGTTGGTGTTTTTCAATGTTGAGGTTGTTGCTGTTTTTCAATGTTGAGGTTGTTGTTGAATTTGTTGGTGTTTTTCAATGTTGAGATTGCTGTTGTTTTTCAATGTTGAGGTTGTTTTTGAATTTGTTGCTGTTTTTAAATGTTGAGGTTGTTGTTGAATTTGTTGGTGTTTTTCAATGTTGAGGTTGTTGTTGTTTTTCAATGTTGAGGTTGTTGTTGAATTTGTTGGTGTTTTTCAATGTTTAGGTTGTTGTCTTTTTTCAATGTTGAGGTTGTTGTTGAATTTGTTGGTGTTCTTCAATTTCGAGGTTGTTGGTGAATTTGTTGGTGTTTTTCAATGTTGAAGTTGTTGTTGAATTTGTTGGTGTTTTTCAATGTTGAGGTTGTTGTTGTTTTTCAATGTTGAGGTTGTTGTTGAATTTGTTCGTGTTTTTCATTGTTGAGGTTGTTGAGTTTGTTGGTGTTTTTCAATGTTGAGGTTGTTGTTGAATTTGTTGGTGTTTTTCAATGTTGAGGTTGTTGTTGAATTTGTTGGTGTTTTTCAATGTTGAGGTTGTTGTTGTTTTTAAATGTTGAGGTTGTTGTTGAATTTGTTGGTGTTTTTTCAATTTTGAGGTTGTTGGTGTTTTTCAATGTTGAGGTTGTTGTTGAATTTGATGGTGTTTTTCAATGTCGAGGTTGTTGTTGAATTTGTTGGTGTTTTTCAATGTTGAAGTTGTTGTTGAATTTGTTGGTGTTTTTCAATGTTGAGGTTGTTGTTGAATTTGTTGGTGTTTTTCAATGTTGAGGTTGTTGTTGAATTTGTTGGTGTTTTTCAATGTTGAGGTTGTTGTTGTTTTTAAATGTTGAGGTTGTTGTTGAATTTGTTGGTGTTTTTTCAATTTTGAGGTTGTTGGTGTTTTTCAATGTTGAGGTTGTTGTTGAATTTGATGGTGTTTTTCAATGTCGAGGTTGTTGTTGAATTTGTTGGTGTTTTTCAATGTTGAAGTTGTTGTTGAATTTGTTGGTGTTTTTCAATTTCGAGGTTGTTGTTGAATTTGTTGTTGTTTTTCAATGTTGAAGTTTTTGTTGAATTTGTTGGTGTTTTTCAATGTTGAGGTTGTTGTTTTTTTTCAATGTTGAGGTTGTTGTTGAATTTGTTGGTGTTTTTCAATGTTGAGGTTGTTGTTGTTTTTCAATGCTGAGGTTGTTGTTGAATTTGTTGGTGTTTTTCAATGTTGAGGTTGTTGTTGAATTTGTTGGTGTTTTTCAATGTTGAGGTTGTTGTTGTTTTTCAATGTTGAGGTTGTTGTTGAATTTGTTGGTGTTTTTCAATGTTGAGGTTGTTGTTGTTTTTCAATGTTGAGGTTGTTGTTGAATTTGTGGTGTTTTTCAATGCTGAAGTTGTTGTTGAATTTGTTGGTGTTTTTCAAAGTTGAGGTTGTTGTTGTGTTACAATGTTGAGGTTGTTGTTGAATTTGTTGGTGTTTTTCAATGTTGAGTTTGTTGTTGTTTTTCAATGTTGAGGTTGTTGTTGAATTTGTTGGTGTTTTTCAATGTTGAGGTTGTTGTTGTTTTTCAATGTTGAGGTTGTTGTTGAATTTGTTGGTGTTTTTCAATGTTGAGGTTGTTGTTGTTTTTCAATGTTGAGGTTGTTGTTGAATTTGTTGGTGTTTTTCAATGTTGAGGTTGTTGTTGAATTTGTTGGTGTTTTTCAATGTTGAGGTTGTTGTTGTTTTTCAATGTTGAGGTTGTTGATGAGTTTGTTGGTGTTTTTCAATGTTGAGGTTGTTGTTGAATTTGTTGGTGTTTTTCAATGTTGAGGTTGTTGTTGAATTTGTTGGTGTTTTTCAATGTTTAGGTTGTTGTCTTTTTTCAATGTTGAGGTTGTTGTTGAATTTGTTGGTGTTCTTCAATTTCGAGGTTGTTGGTGAATTTGTTGGTGTTTTTCAATGTTGAAGTTGTTGTTGAATTTGTTGGTGTTTTTCAATGTTGAGGTTGTTGTTGTTTTTCAATGTTGAGGTTGTTGTTGAATTTGTTGGTGTTTTTCAATGTTCAGGTTGATGTTGTTTTTCAATGCTGAGGTAGTTGTTGAATTTGTTGGTGTTTTTCAATGTTGAGGTTGTTGTTGAATTTTTTGGTGTTTTTCAATGTTGAGGTTGTTGTTGTTTTTCAATGTTGAGGTTGTGGTTGAGCTTGTTGGTGTTTTTCAATGTTGAGGTTGTTGTTGAATTTGTTGGTGTTTTTCAATGTTGAGGTTGTTGTTGAATTTGTTGGTGTCTTTCAATGTTGAGGTTGTTGTTTTTAAATGTTGGGGTTGTTGTTTAATTTGTTGGTGTTTTTCAATTTTGAGGATGTTGTTGTTTTTCAATGTTGAGGTTGTTGTTGAATTTGTTGGTGTTTTTCCATGATGAGGTTGTTGTTGTTTTTCAAAGTTGGGGTTGTTGTTGAATTTGTTGGTGTTTTTCAATGTCGGGGTTGTTGTTGAATTTGTTGGTGTTTTTCAATGTTGAATTTTTTGTTGAATTTGTTGGTGTTTTTCAATGCTGAGGTTGCTGTTTTTCAATGTTGAGGTTGTTGTTGAATTTGTTGGTGTTTTTCAATGTTGAGGTTGTTGTTGTTTTTCAATGTTGAGGTTGTTGTTGAATTTGTTGGTGTATTTCAATGTTGAGGTTGTTGTTGAATTTGTTGGTGTTTTTCAATGTTGAGGTTGCTGTTGTTTTTCAATGTTGAGGTTGTTGTTGAGTTTGTTGGTGTTTTTCAATGTTGAGGTTGTTGTTGAATTTGTTGGTGTTTTTCAATGTTGAGGTCGTTGTTGAATTTGTTGGTGTTTTTCAATGTTGAGGTTGTTGTTTTTAAATGTTGGGGTTGTTGTTGAATTTGTTGGTGTTTTTCAATTTTGAGGATGTTGTTGTTTTTCAATGTTGAGGTTGTTGTTGAATTTGTTGGTGTTTTTCAATGTCGGGGTTGTTGTTGAATTTGTTGGTGTTTTTCAATGTTGAATTTTTTGTTGAATTTGATGGTGTTTTTCAATGTTGAGGTTGTTGTTTTTCAATGTTGAGGTTGTTGTTGAATTTGTTGGCGTTTTTAAATGTTGAGGTTGTTGTTGAATTTGTTGGTGTTTTCAATGTTGAGGTTTTTGTTGAATTTGTTGGTGTTTTTCAATGTTGAGGTTGTTGTTGAATTTAATGGTGTTTTTCAATTTCGAAGTTGTTGCTGAATTTGTTGGTGTTTTTCAATGTTGAAGTTGTTGTTGAATTTGTTGGTGTTTTTCAATGTTGAGGTTGTTGCTGTTTTTCAATGTTGAGGTTGTTGTTGAATTTGTTGGTGTTTTTCAATGTTGAGATTGCTGTTGTTTTTCAATGTTGAGGTTGTTTTTGAATTTGTTGCTGTTTTTAAATGTTGAGGTTGTTGTTGAATTTGTTGGTGTTTTTCAATGTTGAGGTTGTTGTTGTTTTTCAATGTTGAGGTTGTTGTTGAATTTGTTGGTGTTTTTCAATGTTTAGGTTGTTGTCTTTTTTCAATGTTGAGGTTGTTGTTGAATTTGTTGGTGTTCTTCAATTTCGAGGTTGTTGGTGAATTTGTTGGTGTTTTTCAATGTTGAAGTTGTTGTTGAATTTGTTGGTGTTTTTCAATGTTGAGGTTGTTGTTGTTTTTCAATGTTGAGGTTGTTGTTGAATTTGTTGGTGTTCTTCAATGTTGAGGTTGTTGTTGTTTTTCAATGCTGAGGTAGTTGTTGAATTTGTTGGTGTTTTTCAATGTTGAGGTTGTTGTTGAATTTGTTCGTGTTTTTCATTGTTGAGGTTGTTCAGTTTGTTGGTGTTTTTCAATGTTGAGGTTGTTGTTGAATTTGTTGGTGTTTTTCAATGTTGAGGTTGTTGTTGAATTTGTTGGTGTTTTTCAATGATGAGGTTGTTGTTGTTTTTAAATGTTGAGGTTGTTGTTGAATTTGTTGGTGTTTTTTCAATTTTGAGGTTGTTGGTGTTTTTCAATGTTGAGGTTGTTGTTGAATTTGATGGTGTTTTTCAATGTCGAGGTTGTTGTTGAATTTGTTGGTGTTTTTCAATGTTGAAGTTGTTGTTGAATTTGTTGGTGTTTTTCAATTTCGAGGTTGTTGTTGAATTTGTTGTTGTTTTTCAATGTTGAAGTTGTTGTTGAATTTGTTGGTGTTTTTCAATGTTGAGGTTGTTGTTGTTTTTCAAAGTTGAGGTTGTTGTTGAATTTGTTGGTGTTTTTCAATGTTGAGGTTGTTGTTGAATTTGTTGGTGTCTTTCAATGTTGAGGTTGTTGTTTTTAAATGTTGGGGTTGTTGTTTAATTTGTTGGTGTTTTTCAATTTTGAGGATGTTGTTGTTTTTCAATGTTGAGGTTGTTGTTGAATTTGTTGGTGTTTTTCCATGATGAGGTTGTTGTTGTTTTTCAAAGTTGGGGTTGTTGTTGAATTTGTTGGTGTTTTTCAATGTCGGGGTTGTTGTTGAATTTGTTGGTGTTTTTCAATGTTGAATTTTTTGTTGAATTTGTTGGTGTTTTTCAATGCTGAGGTTGCTGTTTTTCAATGTTGAGGTTGTTGTTGAATTTGTTGGTGTTTTTCAATGTTGAGGTTGTTGTTGTTTTTCAATGTTGAGGTTGTTGTTGAATTTGTTGGTGTTTTTCAATGTTGAGGTTGTTGTTGAATTTGTTGGTGTTTTTCAATGTTGAGGTTGCTGTTGTTTTTCAATGTTGAGGTTGTTGTTGAGTTTGTTGGTGTTTTTCAATGTTGAGGTTGTTGTTGAATTTGTTGGTGTTTTTCAATGTTGAGGTCGTTGTTGAATTTGTTGGTGTTTTTCAATGTTGAGGTTGTTGTTTTTAAATGTTGGGGTTGTTGTTGAATTTGTTGGTGTTTTTCAATTTTGAGGATGTTGTTGTTTTTCAATGTTGAGGTTGTTGTTGAATTTGTTGGTGTTTTTCAATGTCGGGGTTGTTGTTGAATTTGTTGGTGTTTTTCAATGTTGAATTTTTTGTTGAATTTGATGGTGTTTTTCAATGTTGAGGTTGTTGTTTTTCAATGTTGAGGTTGTTGTTGAATTTGTTGGCGTTTTTAAATGTTGAGGTTGTTGTTGAATTTGTTGGTGTTTTCAATGTTGAGGTTTTTGTTGAATTTGTTGGTGTTTTTCAATGTTGAGGTTGTTGTTGAATTTGATGGTGTTTTTCAATTTCGAAGTTGTTGCTGAATTTGTTGGTGTTTTTCAATGTTGAAGTTGTTGTTGAATTTGTTGGTGTTTTTCAATGTTGAGGTTGTTGCTGTTTTTCAATGTTGAGGTTGTTGTTGAATTTGTTGGTGTTTTTCAATGTTGAGATTGCTGTTGTTTTTCAATGTTGAGGTTGTTTTTGAATTTGTTGCTGTTTTTAAATGTTGAGGTTGTTGTTGAATTTGTTGGTGTTTTTCAATGTTGAGGTTGTTGTTGTTTTTCAATGTTGAGGTTGTTGTTGAATTTGTTGGTGTTTTTCAATGTTTAGGTTGTTGTCTTTTTTCAATGTTGAGGTTGTTGTTGAATTTGTTGGTGTTCTTCAATTTCGAGGTTGTTGGTGAATTTGTTGGTGTTTTTCAATGTTGAAGTTGTTGTTGAATTTGTTGGTGTTTTTCAATGTTGAGGTTGTTGTTGTTTTTCAATGTTGAGGTTGTTGTTGAATTTGTTGGTGTTCTTCAATGTTGAGGTTGTTGTTGTTTTTCAATGCTGAGGTAGTTGTTGAATTTGTTGGTGTTTTTCAATGTTGAGGTTGTTGTTGAATTTGTTCGTGTTTTTCATTGTTGAGGTTGTTCAGTTTGTTGGTGTTTTTCAATGTTGAGGTTGTTGTTGAATTTGTTGGTGTTTTTCAATGTTGAGGTTGTTGTTGAATTTGTTGGTGTTTTTCAATGATGAGGTTGTTGTTGTTTTTAAATGTTGAGGTTGTTGTTGAATTTGTTGGTGTTTTTTCAATTTTGAGGTTGTTGGTGTTTTTCAATGTTGAGGTTGTTGTTGAATTTGATGCCGTTTTTCAATGTCGAGGTTGTTGTTGAATTTGTTGGTGTTTTTCAATGTTGAAGTTGTTGTTGAATTTGTTGGTGTTTTTCAATTTCGAGGTTGTTGTTGAATTTGTTGTTGTTTTTCAATGTTGAAGTTTTTGTTGAATTTGTTGGTGTTTTTCAATGTTGAGGTTGTTGTTGTTTTTCAATGTTGAGGTTGTTGTTGAATTTGTTGGTGTTTTTCAATGTTGAGGTTGTTGTTGTTTTTCAATGCTGAGGTTGTTGTTGAATTTGTTGGTGTTTTTCAATGTTGAGGTTGTTGTTGAATTTGTTGGTGTTTTTCAATGTTGAGGTTGTTGTTGTTTTTCAATGTTGAGGTTGTTGTTGAATTTGTTGGTGTTTTTCAATGTTGAGGTTGTTGTTGTTTATCAATGTTGAGGTTGTTGTTGAATTTGTGGTGTTTTTCAATGCTGAAGTTGTTGTTGAATTTGTTGGTGTTTTTCAAAGTTGAGGTTGTTGTTGTGTTACAATGTTGAGGTTGTTGTTGAATTTGTTGGTGTTTTTCAATGTTGAGTTTGTTGTTGTTTTTCAATGTTGAGGTTGTTGTTGAATTTGTTGGTGTTTTTCAATGTTGAGGTTGTTGTTGTTTTTCAATGTTGAGGTTGTTGTTGAATTTGTTGGTGTTTTTCAATGTTGAGGTTGTTGTTGTTTTTCAATGTTGAGGTTGTTGTTGAATTTGTTGGTGTTTTTCAATGTTGAGGTTGTTGTTGAATTTGTTGGTGTTTTTCAATGTTGAGGTTGTTGTTGTTTTTCAATGTTGAGGTTGTTGTTGAGTTTGTTGGTGTTTTTCAATGTTGAGGTTGTTGTTGAATTTGTTGGTGTTTTTCAATGTTGAGGTTGTTGTTGAATTTGTTGGTGTTTTTCAATGTTGAGGTGGTTGTTGTTTTTAAATGTTGGGGTTGTTGTTGAATTTGTTCGTGTTTTTCAATTTTGAGGATGTTGTTGTTTTTCAATGTTGAGGTTGTTGTTGAATTTGTTGGTGTTTTTCAATGTTTAGGTTGTTGTCTTTTTTCAATGTTGAGGTTGTTGTTGAATTTGTTGGTGTTCTTCAATTTCGAGGTTGTTGGTGAATTTGTTGGTGTTTTTCAATGTTGAAGTTGTTGTTGAATTTGTTGGTGTTTTTCAATGTTGAGGTTGTTGTTGTTTTTCAATGCTGAGGTAGTTGTTGAATTTGTTGGTGTTTTTCAATGTTGAGGTTGTTGTTGTTTTTCAATGCTGAGGTAGTTGTTGAATTTGTTGGTGTTTTTCAATGTTGAGGTTGTTGTTGAATTTTTTGGTGTTTTTCAATGTTGAGGTTGTTGTTGTTTTTCAATGTTGAGGTTGTTGTTGAGCTTGTTGGTGTTTTTCAATGTTGAGGTTGTTGTTGAATTTGTTGGTGTTTTTCAATGTTGAGGTTGTTGTTGAATTTGTTGGTGTTTTTCAATGTTGAGGTTGTTGTTTTTAAATGTTGGGGTTGTTGTTTAATTTGTTGGTGTTTTTCAATTTTGAGGATGTTGTTGTTTTTCAATGTTGAGGTTGTTGTTGAATTTGTTGGTGTTTTTCCATGATGAGGTTGTTGTTGTTTTTCAAAGTTGGGGCTGTTGTTGAATTTGTTGGTGTTTTTCAATGTCGGGGTTGTTGTTGAATTTGTTGGTGTTTTTCAATGTTGAATTTTTTGTTGAATTTGTTGGTCTTTTTCAATGCTGAGGTTGCCGTTTTTCAATGTTGAGGTTGTTGTTGAATTTGTTGGTGTTTTTCAATGTTGAGGTTGTTGTTGAATTTGATGGTGTTTTTCAATGTCGAGGTTGTTGTTGAATTTGTTGGTGTTTTTCAATGTTGAAGTTGTTGTTGAATTTGTTGGTGTTTTTCAATTTCGAGGTTGTTGTTGAATTTGTTGTTGTTTTTCAATGTTGAAGTTTTTGTTGAATTTGTTGGTGTTTTTCAATGTTGAGGTTGTTGTTTTTTTTCAATGTTGAGGTTGTTGTTGAATTTGTTGGTGTTTTTCAATGTTGAGGTTGTTGTTGTTTTTCAATGCTGAGGTTGTTGCTGAATTTGTTGGTGTTTTTCAATGTTGAGTTTGTTGTTGTTTTTCAATGTTGAGGTTGTTGTTGAATTTGTTGGTGTTTTTCAATGTTGAGGTTGTTGTTGTTTTTCAATGTTGAGGTTGTTGTTGAATTTGTTGGTGTTTTTCAATGTTGAGGTTGTTGTTGTTTTTCAATGTTGAGGTTGTTGTTGAATTTGTTGGTGTTTTTCAATGTTGAGGTTGTTGTTGAATTTGTTGGTGTTTTTCAATGTTGAGGTTGTTGTTGTTTTTCAATGTTGAGGTTGTTGATGAGTTTGTTGGTGTTTTTCAATGTTGAGGTTGTTGTTGAATTTGTTGGTGTTTTTCAATGTTGAGGTTGTTGTTGAATTTGTTGGTGTTTTTCAATGTTTAGGTTGTTGTCTTTTTTCAATGTTGAGGTTGTTGTTGAATTTGTTGGTGTTCTTCAATTTCGAGGTTGTTGGTGAATTTGTTGGTGTTTTTCAATGTTGAAGTTGTTGTTGAATTTGTTGGTGTTTTTCAATGTTGAGGTTGTTGTTGTTTTTCAATGTTGAGGTTGTTGTTGAATTTGTTGGTGTTTTTCAATGTTGAGGTTGTTGTTGTTTTTCAATGCTGAGGTAGTTGTTGAATTTGTTGGTGTTTTTCAATGTTGAGGTTGTTGTTGAATTTTTTGGTGTTTTTCAATGTTGAGGTTGTTGTTGTTTTTCAATGTTGAGGTTGTTGTTGAGCTTGTTGGTGTTTTTCAATGTTGAGGTTGTTGTTGAATTTGTTGGTGTTTTTCAATGTTGAGGTTGTTGTTGAATTTGTTGGTGTCTTTCAATGTTGAGGTTGTTGTTTTTAAATGTTGGGGTTGTTGTTTAATTTGTTGGTGTTTTTCAATTTTGAGGATGTTGTTGTTTTTCAATGTTGAGGTTGTTGTTGAATTTGTTGGTGTTTTTCCATGATGAGGTTGTTGTTGTTTTTCAAAGTTGGGGTTGTTGTTGAATTTGTTGGTGTTTTTCAATGTCGGGGTTGTTGTTGAATTTGTTGGTGTTTTTCAATGTTGAATTTTTTGTTGAATTTGTTGGTGTTTTTCAATGCTGAGGTTGCTGTTTTTCAATGTTGAGGTTGTTGTTGAATTTGTTGGTGTTTTTCAATGTTGAGGTTGTTGTTGTTTTTCAATGTTGAGGTTGTTGTTGAATTTGTTGGTGTTTTTCAATGTTGAGGTTGTTGTTGTTTTTCAATGTTGAGGTTGTTGTTGAATTTGTTGGTGTTTTTCAATGTTGAGGTTGTTGTTGAATTTGTTGGTGTTTTTCAATGTTGAGGTTGTTGTTGTTTTTCAATGTTGAGGTTGTTGATGAGTTTGTTGGTGTTTTTCAATGTTGAGGTTGTTGTTGAATTTGTTGGTGTTTTTCAATGTTGAGGTTGTTGTTGAATTTGTTGGTGTTTTTCAATGTTTAGGTTGTTGTCTTTTTTCAATGTTGAGGTTGTTGTTGAATTTGTTGGTGTTCTTCAATTTCGAGGTTGTTGGTGAATTTGTTGGTGTTTTTCAATGTTGAAGTTGTTGTTGAATTTGTTGGTGTTTTTCAATGTTGAGGTTGTTGTTGTTTTTCAATGTTGAGGTTGTTGTTGAATTTGTTGGTGTTTTTCAATGTTGAGGTTGATGTTGTTTTTCAATGCTGAGGTAGTTGTTGAATTTGTTGGTGTTTTTCAATGTTGAGGTTGTTGTTGAATTTTTTGGTGTTTTTCAATGTTGAGGTTGTTGTTGTTTTTCAATGTTGAGGTTGTGGTTGAGCTTGTTGGTGTTTTTCAATGTTGAGGTTGTTGTTGAATTTGTTGGTGTTTTTCAATGTTGAGGTTGTTGTTGAATTTGTTGGTGTCTTTCAATGTTGAGGTTGTTGTTTTTAAATGTTGGGGTTGTTGTTTAATTTGTTGGTGTTTTTCAATTTTGAGGATGTTGTTGTTTTTCAATGTTGAGGTTGTTGTTGAATTTGTTGGTGTTTTTCCATGATGAGGTTGTTGTTGTTTTTCAAAGTTGGGGTTGTTGTTGAATTTGTTGGTGTTTTTCAATGTCGGGGTTGTTGTTGAATTTGTTGGTGTTTTTCAATGTTGAATTTTTTGTTGAATTTGTTGGTGTTTTTCAATGCTGAGGTTGCTGTTTTTCAATGTTGAGGTTGTTGTTGAATTTGTTGGTGTTTTTCAATGTTGAGGTTGTTGTTGTTTTTCAATGTTGAGGTTGTTGTTGAATTTGTTGGTGTTTTTCAATGTTGAGGTTGTTGTTGAATTTGTTGGTGTTTTTCAATGTTGAGGTTGCTGTTGTTTTTCAATGTTGAGGTTGTTGTTGAGTTTGTTGGTGTTTTTCAATGTTGAGGTTGTTGTTGAATTTGTTGGTGTTTTTCAATGTTGAGGTCGTTGTTGAATTTGTTGGTGTTTTTCAATGTTGAGGTTGTTGTTTTTAAATGTTGGGGTTGTTGTTGAATTTGTTGGTGTTTTTCAATTTTGAGGATGTTGTTGTTTTTCAATGTTGAGGTTGTTGTTGAATTTGTTGGTGTTTTTCAATGTCGGGGTTGTTGTTGAATTTGTTGGTGTTTTTCAATGTTGAATTTTTTGTTGAATTTGATGGTGTTTTTCAATGTTGAGGTTGTTGTTTTTCAATGTTGAGGTTGTTGTTGAATTTGTTGGCGTTTTTAAATGTTGAGGTTGTTGTTGAATTTGTTGGTGTTTTCAATGTTGAGGTTTTTGTTGAATTTGTTGGTGTTTTTCAATGTTGAGGTTGTTGTTGAATTTGATGGTGTTTTTCAATTTCGAAGTTGTTGCTGAATTTGTTGGTGTTTTTCAATGTTGAAGTTGTTGTTGAATTTGTTGGTGTTTTTCAATGTTGAGGTTGTTGCTGTTTTTCAATGTTGAGGTTGTTGTTGAATTTGTTGGTGTTTTTCAATGTTGAGATTGCTGTTGTTTTTCAATGTTGAGGTTGTTTTTGAATTTGTTGCTGTTTTTAAATGTTGAGGTTGTTGTTGAATTTGTTGGTGTTTTTCAATGTTGAGGTTGTTGTTGTTTTTCAATGTTGAGGTTGTTGTTGAATTTGTTGGTGTTTTTCAATGTTTAGGTTGTTGTCTTTTTTCAATGTTGAGGTTGTTGTTGAATTTGTTGGTGTTCTTCAATTTCGAGGTTGTTGGTGAATTTGTTGGTGTTTTTCAATGTTGAAGTTGTTGTTGAATTTGTTGGTGTTTTTCAATGTTGAGGTTGTTGTTGTTTTTCAATGTTGAGGTTGTTGTTGAATTTGTTGGTGTTCTTCAATGTTGAGGTTGTTGTTGTTTTTCAATGCTGAGGTAGTTGTTGAATTTGTTGGTGTTTTTCAATGTTGAGGTTGTTGTTGAATTTGTTCGTGTTTTTCATTGTTGAGGTTGTTCAGTTTGTTGGTGTTTTTCAATGTTGAGGTTGTTGTTGAATTTGTTGGTGTTTTTCAATGTTGAGGTTGTTGTTGAATTTGTTGGTGTTTTTCAATGATGAGGTTGTTGTTGTTTTTAAATGTTGAGGTTGTTGTTGAATTTGTTGGTGTTTTTTCAATTTTGAGGTTGTTGGTGTTTTTCAATGTTGAGGTTGTTGTTGAATTTGATGGTGTTTTTCAATGTCGAGGTTGTTGTTGAATTTGTTGGTGTTTTTCAATGTTGAAGTTGTTGTTGAATTTGTTGGTGTTTTTCAATTTCGAGGTTGTTGTTGAATTTGTTGTTGTTTTTCAATGTTGAAGTTTTTGTTGAATTTGTTGGTGTTTTTCAATGTTGAGGTTGTTGTTGTTTTTCAATGTTGAGGTTGTTGTTGAATTTGTTGGTGTTTTTCAATGTTGAGGTTGTTGTTGTTTTTCAATGCTGAGGTTGTTGTTGAATTTGTTGGTGTTTTTCAATGTTGAGGTTGTTGTTGAATTTGTTGGTGTTTTTCAATGTTGAGGTTGTTGTTGTTTTTCAATGTTGAGGTTGTTGTTGAATTTGTTGGTGTTTTTCAATGTTGAGGTTGTTGTTGTTTATCAATGTTGAGGTTGTTGTTGAATTTGTGGTGTTTTTCAATGCTGAAGTTGTTGTTGAATTTGTTGGTGTTTTTCAAAGTTGAGGTTGTTGTTGTGTTACAATGTTGAGGTTGTTGTTGAATTTGTTGGTGTTTTTCAATGTTGAGTTTGTTGTTGTTTTTCAATGTTGAGGTTGTTGTTGAATTTGTTGGTGTTTTTCAATGTTGAGGTTGTTGTTGTTTTTCAATGTTGAGGTTGTTGTTGAATTTGTTGGTGTTTTTCAATGTTGAGGTTGTTGTTGTTTTTCAATGTTGAGGTTGTTGTTGAATTTGTTGGTGTTTTTCAATGTTGAGGTTGTTGTTGAATTTGTTGGTGTTTTTCAATGTTGAGGTTGTTGTTGTTTTTCAATGTTGAGGTTGTTGTTGAGTTTGTTGGTGTTTTTCAATGTTGAGGTTGTTGTTGAATTTGTTGGTGTTTTTCAATGTTGAGGTTGTTGTTGAATTTGTTGGTGTTTTTCAATGTTGAGGTTGTTGTTGTTTTTAAATGTTGGGGTTGTTGTTGAATTTGTTCGTGTTTTTCAATTTTGAGGATGTTGTTGTTTTTCAATGTTGAGGTTGTTGTTGAATTTGTTGGTGTTTTTCAATGTTTAGGTTGTTGTCTTTTTTCAATGTTGAGGTTGTTGTTGAATTTGTTGGTGTTCTTCAATTTCGAGGTTGTTGGTGAATTTGTTGGTGTTTTTCAATGTTGAAGTTGTTGTTGAATTTGTTGGTGTTTTTCAATGTTGAGGTTGTTGTTGTTTTTCAATGCTGAGGTAGTTGTTGAATTTGTTGGTGTTTTTCAATGTTGAGGTTGTTGTTGTTTTTCAATGCTGAGGTAGTTGTTGAATTTGTTGGTGTTTTTCAATGTTGAGGTTGTTGTTGAATTTTTTGGTGTTTTTCAATGTTGAGGTTGTTGTTGTTTTTCAATGTTGAGGTTTTTGTTGAGCTTGTTGGTGTTTTTCAATGTTGAGGTTGTTGTTGAATTTGTTGGTGTTTTTCAATGTTGAGGTTGTTGTTGAATTTGTTGGTGTTTTTCAATGTTGAGGTTGTTGTTTTTAAATGTTGGGGTTGTTGTTTAATTTGTTGGTGTTTTTCAATTTTGAGGATGTTGTTGTTTTTCAATGTTGAGGTTGTTGTTGAATTTGTTGGTGTTTTTCCATGATGAGGTTGTTGTTGTTTTTCAAAGTTGGGGCTGTTGTTGAATTTGTTGGTGTTTTTCAATGTCGGGGTTGTTGTTGAATTTGTTGGTGTTTTTCAATGTTGAATTTTTTGTTGAATTTGTTGGTCTTTTTCAATGCTGAGGTTGTTGTTTTTCAATGTTGAGGTTGTTGTTGAATTTGTTGGTGTTTTTCAATGTTGAGGTTGTTGTTGAATTTGATGGTGTTTTTCAATGTCGAGGTTGTTGTTGAATTTGTTGGTGTTTTTCAATGTTGAAGTTGTTGTTGAATTTGTTGGTGTTTTTCAATTTCGAGGTTGTTGTTGAATTTGTTGTTGTTTTTCAATGTTGAAGCTTTGTTGAATTTGTTGGTGTTTTTCAATGTTGAGGTTGTTGTTTTTTTTCAATGTTGAGGTTGTTGTTGAATTTGTTGGTGTTTTTCAATGTTGAGGTTGTTGTTGTTTTTCAATGCTGAGGTTGTTGTTGAATTTGTTGGTGTTTTTCAATGTTGAGGTTGTTGTTGAATTTGTTGGTGTTTTTCAATGTTGAGGTTGTTGTTGTTTTTCAATGTTGAGGTTGTTGTTGAATTTGTTGGTGTTTTTCAATGTTGAGGTTGTTGTTGTTTTTCAATGTTGAGGTTGTTGTTGAATTTGTGGTGTTTTTCAATGCTGAAGTTGTTGTTGAATTTGTTGGTGTTTTTCAAAGTTGAGGTTGTTGTTGTGTTACAATGTTGAGGTTGTTGTTGAATTTGTTGGTGTTTTTCAATGTTGAGTTTGTTGTTGTTTTTCAATGTTGAGGTTGTTGTTGAATTTGTTGGTGTTTTTCAATGTTGAGGTTGTTGTTGTTTTTCAATGTTGAGGTTGTTGTTGAATTTGTTGGTGTTTTTCAATGTTGAGGTTGTTGTTGTTTTTCAATGTTGAGGTTGTTGTTGAATTTGTTGGTGTTTTTCAATGTTGAGGTTGTTGTTGAATTTGTTGGTGTTTTTCAATGTTGAGGTTGTTGTTGTTTTTCAATGTTGAGGTTGTTGATGAGTTTGTTGGTGTTTTTCAATGTTGAGGTTGTTGTTGAATTTGTTGGTGTTTTTCAATGTTGAGGTTGTTGTTGAATTTGTTGGTGTTTTTCAATGTTTAGGTTGTTGTCTTTTTTCAATGTTGAGGTTGTTGTTGAATTTGTTGGTGTTCTTCAATTTCGAGGTTGTTGGTGAATTTGTTGGTGTTTTTCAATGTTGAAGTTGTTGTTGAATTTGTTGGTGTTTTTCAATGTTGAGGTTGTTGTTGTTTTTCAATGTTGAGGTTGTTGTTGAATTTGTTGGTGTTTTTCAATGTTGAGGTTGTTGTTGTTTTTCAATGCTGAGGTAGTTGTTGAATTTGTTGGTGTTTTTCAATGTTGAGGTTGTTGTTGAATTTTTTGGTGTTTTTCAATGTTGAGGTTGTTGTTGTTTTTCAATGTTGAGGTTGTTGTTGAGCTTGTTGGTGTTTTTCAATGTTGAGGTTGTTGTTGAATTTGTTGGTGTTTTTCAATGTTGAGGTTGTTGTTGAATTTGTTGGTGTCTTTCAATGTTGAGGTTGTTGTTTTTAAATGTTGGGGTTGTTGTTTAATTTGTTGGTGTTTTTCAATTTTGAGGATGTTGTTGTTTTTCAATGTTGAGGTTGTTGTTGAATTTGTTGGTGTTTTTCCATGATGAGGTTGTTGTTGTTTTTCAAAGTTGGGGTTGTTGTTGAATTTGTTGGTGTTTTTCAATGTCGGGGTTGTTGTTGAATTTGTTGGTGTTTTTCAATGTTGAATTTTTTGTTGAATTTGTTGGTGTTTTTCAATGCTGAGGTTGCTGTTTTTCAATGTTGAGGTTGTTGTTGAATTTGTTGGTGTTTTTCAATGTTGAGGTTGTTGTTGTTTTTCAATGTTGAGGTTGTTGTTGAATTTGTTGGTGTTTTTCAATGTTGAGGTTGTTGTTGAATTTGTTGGTGTTTTTCAATGTTGAGGTTGCTGTTGTTTTTCAATGTTGAGGTTGTTGTTGAGTTTGTTGGTGTTTTTCAATGTTGAGGTTGTTGTTGAATTTGTTGGTGTTTTTCAATGTTGAGGTCGTTGTTGAATTTGTTGGTGTTTTTCAATGTTGAGGTTGTTGTTTTTAAATGTTGGGGTTGTTGTTGAATTTGTTGGTGTTTTTCAATTTTGAGGATGTTGTTGTTTTTCAATGTTGAGGTTGTTGTTGAATTTGTTGGTGTTTTTCAATGTCGGGGTTGTTGTTGAATTTGTTGGTGTTTTTCAATGTTGAATTTTTTGTTGAATTTGATGGTGTTTTTCAATGTTGAGGTTGTTGTTTTTCAATGTTGAGGTTGTTGTTGAATTTGTTGGCGTTTTTAAATGTTGAGGTTGTTGTTGAATTTGTTGGTGTTTTCAATGTTGAGGTTTTTGTTGAATTTGTTGGTGTTTTTCAATGTTGAGGTTGTTGTTGAATTTGATGGTGTTTTTCAATTTCGAAGTTGTTGCTGAATTTGTTGGTGTTTTTCAATGTTGAAGTTGTTGTTGAATTTGTTGGTGTTTTTCAATGTTGAGGTTGTTGCTGTTTTTCAATGTTGAGGTTGTTGTTGAATTTGTTGGTGTTTTTCAATGTTGAGATTGCTGTTGTTTTTCAATGTTGAGGTTGTTTTTGAATTTGTTGCTGTTTTTAAATGTTGAGGTTGTTGTTGAATTTGTTGGTGTTTTTCAATGTTGAGGTTGTTGTTGTTTTTCAATGTTGAGGTTGTTGTTGAATTTGTTGGTGTTTTTCAATGTTTAGGTTGTTGTCTTTTTTCAATGTTGAGGTTGTTGTTGAATTTGTTGGTGTTCTTCAATTTCGAGGTTGTTGGTGAATTTGTTGGTGTTTTTCAATGTTGAAGTTGTTGTTGAATTTGTTGGTGTTTTTCAATGTTGAGGTTGTTGTTGTTTTTCAATGTTGAGGTTGTTGTTGAATTTGTTGGTGTTCTTCAATGTTGAGGTTGTTGTTGTTTTTCAATGCTGAGGTAGTTGTTGAATTTGTTGGTGTTTTTCAATGTTGAGGTTGTTGTTGAATTTGTTCGTGTTTTTCATTGTTGAGGTTGTTCAGTTTGTTGGTGTTTTTCAATGTTGAGGTTGTTGTTGAATTTGTTGGTGTTTTTCAATGTTGAGGTTGTTGTTGAATTTGTTGGTGTTTTTCAATGATGAGGTTGTTGTTGTTTTTAAATGTTGAGGTTGTTGTTGAATTTGTTGGTGTTTTTTCAATTTTGAGGTTGTTGGTGTTTTTCAATGTTGAGGTTGTTGTTGAATTTGATGGTGTTTTTCAATGTCGAGGTTGTTGTTGAATTTGTTGGTGTTTTTCAATGTTGAAGTTGTTGTTGAATTTGTTGGTGTTTTTCAATTTCGAGGTTGTTGTTGAATTTGTTGTTGTTTTTCAATGTTGAAGTTTTTGTTGAATTTGTTGGTGTTTTTCAATGTTGAGGTTGTTGTTGTTTTTCAATGTTGAGGTTGTTGTTGAATTTGTTGGTGTTTTTCAATGTTGAGGTTGTTGTTGTTTTTCAATGCTGAGGTTGTTGTTGAATTTGTTGGTGTTTTTCAATGTTGAGGTTGTTGTTGAATTTGTTGGTGTTTTTCAATGTTGAGGTTGTTGTTGTTTTTCAATGTTGAGGTTGTTGTTGAATTTGTTGGTGTTTTTCAATGTTGAGGTTGTTGTTGTTTTTCAATGTTGAGGTTGTTGTTGAATTTGTGGTGTTTTTCAATGCTGAAGTTGTTGTTGAATTTGTTGGTGTTTTTCAAAGTTGAGGTTGTTGTTGTGTTACAATGTTGAGGTTGTTGTTGAATTTGTTGGTGTTTTTCAATGTTGAGTTTGTTGTTGTTTTTCAATGTTGAGGTTGTTGTTGAATTTGTTGGTGTTTTTCAATGTTGAGGTTGTTGTTGTTTTTCAATGTTGAGGTTGTTGTTGAATTTGTTGGTGTTTTTCAATGTTGAGGTTGTTGTTGTTTTTCAATGTTGAGGTTGTTGTTGAATTTGTTGGTGTTTTTCAATGTTGAGGTTGTTGTTGAATTTGTTGGTGTTTTTCAATGTTGAGGTTGTTGTTGTTTTTCAATGTTGAGGTTGTTGTTGAGTTTGTTGGTGTTTTTCAATGTTGAGGTTGTTGTTGAATTTGTTGGTGTTTTTCAATGTTGAGGTTGTTGTTGAATTTGTTGGTGTTTTTCAATGTTGAGGTTGTTGTTGTTTTTAAATGTTGGGGTTGTTGTTGAATTTGTTCGTGTTTTTCAATTTTGAGGATGTTGTTGTTTTTCAATGTTGAGGTTGTTGTTGAATTTGTTGGTGTTTTTCAATGTTTAGGTTGTTGTCTTTTTTCAATGTTGAGGTTGTTGTTGAATTTGTTGGTGTTCTTCAATTTCGAGGTTGTTGGTGAATTTGTTGGTGTTTTTCAATGTTGAAGTTGTTGTTGAATTTGTTGGTGTTTTTCAATGTTGAGGTTGTTGTTGTTTTTCAATGCTGAGGTAGTTGTTGAATTTGTTGGTGTTTTTCAATGTTGAGGTTGTTGTTGTTTTTCAATGCTGAGGTAGTTGTTGAATTTGTTGGTGTTTTTCAATGTTGAGGTTGTTGTTGAATTTTTTGGTGTTTTTCAATGTTGAGGTTGTTGTTGTTTTTCAATGTTGAGGTTGTTGTTGAGCTTGTTGGTGTTTTTCAATGTTGAGGTTGTTGTTGAATTTGTTGGTGTTTTTCAATGTTGAGGTTGTTGTTGAATTTGTTGGTGTTTTTCAATGTTGAGGTTGTTGTTTTTAAATGTTGGGGTTGTTGTTTAATTTGTTGGTGTTTTTCAATTTTGAGGATGTTGTTGTTTTTCAATGTTGAGGTTGTTGTTGAATTTGTTGGTGTTTTTCCATGATGAGGTTGTTGTTGTTTTTCAAAGTTGGGGCTGTTGTTGAATTTGTTGGTGTTTTTCAATGTCGGGGTTGTTGTTGAATTTGTTGGTGTTTTTCAATGTTGAATTTTTTGTTGAATTTGTTGGTCTTTTTCAATGCTGAGGTTGTTGTTTTTCAATGTTGAGGTTGTTGTTGAATTTGTTGGTGTTTTTCAATGTTGAGGTTGTTGTTGTTTTTCAATGTTGAGGTTGTTGTTGAATTTGTTGGTGTTTTTCAATGTTGAGTTTGTTGTTGAATTTGTTGGTGTTTTTCAATGTTGAGGTTGCTGTTGTTTTTCAATGTTGAGGTTGTTGTTGAGTTTGTTGGTGTTTTTCAATGTTGAGGTTGTTGTTGAATTTGTTGGTGTTTTTCAATGTTGAGGTCGTTGTTGAATTTGTTGGTGTTTTTCAATGTTGAGGTTGTTGTTTTTAAATGTTGGGGTTGTTGTTGAATTTGTTGGTGTTTTTCAATTTTGAGGATGTTGTTGTTTTTCAATGTTGAGGTTGTTGTTGAATTTGTTGGTGTTTTTCAATGTCGGGGTTGTTGTTGAATTTGTTGGTGTTTTTCAATGTTGAGGTTTTTGTTGAATTTGTTGGTGTTTTTCAATGTTGAGGTTGTTGTTTTTCAATGTTGAGGTTGTTGTTGAATTTGTTGGCGTTTTTAAATGTTGAGGTTGTTGTTGAATTTGTTGGTGTTTTCAATGTTGAGGTTTTTGTTGAATTTGTTGGTGTTTTTCAATGTTGAGGTTGTTGTTGAATTTGATGGTGTTTTTCAATGTCGAAGTTGTTGCTGAATTTGTTGGTGTTTTTCAATGTTGAAGTTGTTGTTGAATTTGTTGGTGTTTTTCAATGTTGAGGTTGTTGCTGTTTTTCAATGTTGAGGTTGTTGTTGAATTTGTTGGTGTTTTTCAATGTTGAGATTGCTGTTGTTTTTCAATGTTGAGGTTGTTTTTGAATTTGTTGCTGTTTTTAAATGTTGAGGTTGTTGTTGATTTTGTTGGTGTTTTTCAATGTTGAGGTTGTTGTTGTTTTTCAATGTTGAGGTTGTTGTTGAATTTGTTGGTGTTTTTCAATGTTTAGGTTGTTGTCTTTTTTCAATGTTGAGGTTGTTGTTGAATTTGTTGGTGTTCTTCAATTTCGAGGTTGTTGGTGAATTTGTTGGTGTTTTTCAATGTTGAAGTTGTTGTTGAATTTGTTGGTGTTTTTCAATGTTGAGGTTGTTGTTGTTTTTCAATGTTGAGGTTGTTGTTGAATTTGTTGGTGTTTTTCAATGTTGAGGTTGTTGTTGTTTTTCAATGCTGAGGTAGTTGTTGAATTTGTTGGTGTTTTTCAATGTTGAGGTTGTTGTTGAATTTGTTCGTGTTTTTCATTGTTGAGGTTGTTGAGTTTGTTGGTGTTTTTCAATGTTGAGGTTGTTGTTGAATTTGTTGGTGTTTTTCAATGTTGAGGTTGTTGCTGAATTTGTTGGTGTTTTTCAATGTTGAGGTTGTTGTTGTTTTTAAATGTTGAGGTTGTTGTTGAATTTGTTGGTGTTTTTTCAATTTTGAGGTTGTTGGTGTTTTTCAATGTTGAGGTTGTTGTTGAATTTGATGGTGTTTTTCAATGTCGAGGTTGTTGTTGAATTTGTTGGTGTTTTTCAATGTTGAAGTTGTTGTTGAATTTGTTGGTGTTTTTCAATTTCGAGGTTGTTGTTGAATTTGTTGTTGTTTTTCAATGTTGAAGTTTTTGTTGAATTTGTTGGTGTTTTTCAATGTTGAGGTTGTTGTTGTTTTTCAATGTTGAGGTTGTTGTTGAATTTGTTGGTGTTTTTCAATGTTGAGGTTGTTGTTGTTTTTCAATGCTGAGGTTGTTGTTGATTTTGTTGGTGTTTTTCAATGTTGAGGTTGTTGTTGAATTTGTTGGTGTTTTTCAATGTTGAGGTTGTTGTTGTTTTTCAATGTTGAGGTTGTTGTTGAATTTGTTGGTGTTTTTCAATGTTGAGGTTGTTGTTGTTTTTCAATGTTGAGGTTGTTGTTGAATTTGCGGTGTTTTTCAATGCTGAAGTTGTTGTTGAATTTGTTGGTGTTTTTCAAAGTTGAGGTTGTTGTTGTGTTACAATGTTGAGGTTGTTGTTGAATTTGTTGGTGTTTTTCAATGTTGAGTTTGTTGTTGTTTTTCAATGTTGAGGTTGCTGTTGAATTTGTTGGTGTTTTTCAATGTTGAGGTTGTTGTTGTTTTTCAATGTTGAGGTTGTTGTTGAATTTGTTGGTGTTTTTCAATGTTGAGGTTGTTGTTGTTTTTCAATGTTGAGGTTGTTGTTGAATTTGTTGGTGTTTTTCAATGTTGAGGTTGTTGTTGAATTTGTTGGTGTTTTTCAATGTTGAGGTTGTTGTTGTTTTTCAATGTTGAGGTTGTTGTTGAATTTGTTGGTGTTTTTCAATGTTGAGGTTGTTGTTGAATTTGTTGGTGTTTTTCAATGTTGAGGTTGTTGTTGTTTTTAAATGTTGGGGTTGTTGTTGAATTTGTTCGTGTGTTTCAATTTTGAGGATGTTGTTGTTTTTCAATGTTGAGGTTGTTGTTGAATTTGTTGGTGTTTTTCAATGTTTAGGTTGTTGTCTTTTTTCAATGTTGAGGTTGTTGTTGAATTTGTTGGTGTTCTTCAATTTCGAGGTTGTTGGTGAATTTGTTGGTGTTTTTCAATGTTGAAGTTGTTGTTGAATTTGTTGGTGTTTTTCAATGTTGAGGTTGTTGTTGTTTTTCAATGTTGAGGTTGTTGTTGAATTTGTTGGTGTTTTTCAATGTTGAGGTTGTTGTTGTTTTTCAATGTTGAGGTTGTTGTTGAATTTGTTGGTGTTTTTCAATGTTGAGGTTGTTGTTGTTTTTCAATGTTGAGGTTGTTGTTGAATTTGTTGGTGTTTTTCAATGTTGAGGTTGTTGTTGTTTTTCAATGTTGAGGTTGTTGTTGAATTTGTTGGTGTTTTTCAATGTTGAGGTTGTTGTTGAATTTGTTGGTGTTTTTCAATGTTGAGGTTGTTGTTGTTTTTCAATGTTGAGGTTGTTGTTGAGTTTGTTGGTGTTTTTCAATGTTGAGGTTGTTGTTGAATTTGTTGGTGTTTTTCAATGTTGAGGTTGTTGTTGAATTTGTTGGTGTTTTTCAATGTTGAGGTTGTTGTTGTTTTTAAATGTTGGGGTTGTTGTTGAATTTGTTCGTGTTTTTCAATTTTGAGGATGTTGTTGTTTTTCAATGTTGAGGTTGTTGTTGAATTTGTTGGTGTTTTTCAATGTTTAGGTTGTTGTCTTTTTTCAATGTTGAGGTTGTTGTTGAATTTGTTGGTGTTCTTCAATTTCGAGGTTGTTGGTGAATTTGTTGGTGTTTTTCAATGTTGAAGTTGTTGTTGAATTTGTTGGTGTTTTTCAATGTTGAGGTTGTTGTTGTTTTTCAATGCTGAGGTAGTTGTTGAATTTGTTGGTGTTTTTCAATGTTGAGGTTGTTGTTGTTTTTCAATGCTGAGGTAGTTGTTGAATTTGTTGGTGTTTTTCAATGTTGAGGTTGTTGTTGAATTTTTTGGTGTTTTTCAATGTTGAGGTTGTTGTTGTTTTTCAATGTTGAGGTTGTTGTTGAGCTTGTTGGTGTTTTTCAATGTTGAGGTTGTTGTTGAATTTGTTGGTGTTTTTCAATGTTGAGGTTGTTGTTGAATTTGTTGGTGTTTTTCAATGTTGAGGTTGTTGTTTTTAAATGTTGGGGTTGTTGTTTAATTTGTTGGTGTTTTTCAATTTTGAGGATGTTGTTGTTTTTCAATGTTGAGGTTGTTGTTGAATTTGTTGGTGTTTTTCCATGATGAGGTTGTTGTTGTTTTTCAAAGTTGGGGCTGTTGTTGAATTTGTTGGTGTTTTTCAATGTCGGGGTTGTTGTTGAATTTGTTGGTGTTTTTCAATGTTGAATTTTTTGTTGAATTTGTTGGTCTTTTTCAATGCTGAGGTTGTTGTTTTTCAATGTTGAGGTTGTTGTTGAATTTGTTGGTGTTTTTCAATGTTGAGGTTGTTGTTGTTTTTCAATGTTGAGGTTGTTGTTGAATTTGTTGGTGTTTTTCAATGTTGAGTTTGTTGTTGAATTTGTTGGTGTTTTTCAATGTTGAGGTTGCTGTTGTTTTTCAATGTTGAGGTTGTTGTTGAGTTTGTTGGTGTTTTTCAATGTTGAGGTTGTTGTTGAATTTGTTGGTGTTTTTCAATGTTGAGGTCGTTGTTGAATTTGTTGGTGTTTTTCAATGTTGAGGTTGTTGTTTTTAAATGTTGGGGTTGTTGTTGAATTTGTTGGTGTTTTTCAATTTTGAGGATGTTGTTGTTTTTCAATGTTGAGGTTGTTGTTGAATTTGTTGGTGTTTTTCAATGTCGGGGTTGTTGTTGAATTTGTTGGTGTTTTTCAATGTTGAGGTTTTTGTTGAATTTGTTGGTGTTTTTCAATGTTGAGGTTGTTGTTTTTCAATGTTGAGGTTGTTGTTGAATTTGTTGGCGTTTTTAAATGTTGAGGTTGTTGTTGAATTTGTTGGTGTTTTCAATGTTGAGGTTTTTGTTGAATTTGTTGGTGTTTTTCAATGTTGAGGTTGTTGTTGAATTTGATGGTGTTTTTCAATGTCGAAGTTGTTGCTGAATTTGTTGGTGTTTTTCAATGTTGAAGTTGTTGTTGAATTTGTTGGTGTTTTTCAATGTTGAGGTTGTTGCTGTTTTTCAATGTTGAGGTTGTTGTTGAATTTGTTGGTGTTTTTCAATGTTGAGATTGCTGTTGTTTTTCAATGTTGAGGTTGTTTTTGAATTTGTTGCTGTTTTTAAATGTTGAGGTTGTTGTTGATTTTGTTGGTGTTTTTCAATGTTGAGGTTGTTGTTGTTTTTCAATGTTGAGGTTGTTGTTGAATTTGTTGGTGTTTTTCAATGTTTAGGTTGTTGTCTTTTTTCAATGTTGAGGTTGTTGTTGAATTTGTTGGTGTTCTTCAATTTCGAGGTTGTTGGTGAATTTGTTGGTGTTTTTCAATGTTGAAGTTGTTGTTGAATTTGTTGGTGTTTTTCAATGTTGAGGTTGTTGTTGTTTTTCAATGTTGAGGTTGTTGTTGAATTTGTTGGTGTTTTTCAATGTTGAGGTTGTTGTTGTTTTTCAATGCTGAGGTAGTTGTTGAATTTGTTGGTGTTTTTCAATGTTGAGGTTGTTGTTGAATTTGTTCGTGTTTTACATTGTTGAGGTTGTTGAGTTTGTTGGTGTTTTTCAATGTTGAGGTTGTTGTTGAATTTGTTGGTGTTTTTCAATGTTGAGGTTGTTGCTGAATTTGTTGGTGTTTTTCAATGTTGAGGTTGTTGTTGTTTTTAAATGTTGAGGTTGTTGTTGAATTTGTTGGTGTTTTTTCAATTTTGAGGTTGTTGGTGTTTTTCAATGTTGAGGTTGTTGTTGAATTTGATGGTGTTTTTCAATGTCGAGGTTGTTGTTGAATTTGTTGGTGTTTTTCAATGTTGAAGTTGTTGTTGAATTTGTTGGTGTTTTTCAATTTCGAGGTTGTTGTTGAATTTGTTGTTGTTTTTCAATGTTGAAGTTTTTGTTGAATTTGTTGGTGTTTTTCAATGTTGAGGTTGTTGTTGTTTTTCAATGTTGAGGTTGTTGTTGAATTTGTTGGTGTTTTTCAATGTTGAGGTTGTTGTTGTTTTTCAATGCTGAGGTTGTTGTTGATTTTGTTGGTGTTTTTCAATGTTGAGGTTGTTGTTGAATTTGTTGGTGTTTTTCAATGTTGAGGTTGTTGTTGTTTTTCAATGTTGAGGTTGTTGTTGAATTTGTTGGTGTTTTTCAATGTTGAGGTTGTTGTTGTTTTTCAATGTTGAGGTTGTTGTTGAATTTGCGGTGTTTTTCAATGCTGAAGTTGTTGTTGAATTTGTTGGTGTTTTTCAAAGTTGAGGTTGTTGTTGTGTTACAATGTTGAGGTTGTTGTTGAATTTGTTGGTGTTTTTCAATGTTGAGTTTGTTGTTGTTTTTCAATGTTGAGGTTGTTGTTGAATTTGTTGGTGTTTTTCAATGTTGAGGTTGTTGTTGTTTTTCAATGTTGAGGTTGTTGTTGAATTTGTTGGTGTTTTTCAATGTTGAGGTTGTTGTTGTTTTTCAATGTTGAGGTTGTTGTTGAATTTGTTGGTGTTTTTCAATGTTGAGGTTGTTGTTGAATTTGTTGGTGTTTTTCAATGTTGAGGTTGTTGTTGTTTTTCAATGTTGAGGTTGTTGTTGAATTTGTTGGTGTTTTTCAATGTTGAGGTTGTTGTTGAATTTGTTGGTGTTTTTCAATGTTGAGGTTGTTGTTGTTTTTAAATGTTGGGGTTGTTGTTGAATTTGTTCGTGTGTTTCAATTTTGAGGATGTTGTTGTTTTTCAATGTTGAGGTTGTTGTTGAATTTGTTGGTGTTTTTCAATGTTTAGGTTGTTGTCTTTTTTCAATGTTGAGGTTGTTGTTGAATTTGTTGGTGTTCTTCAATTTCGAGGTTGTTGGTGAATTTGTTGGTGTTTTTCAATGTTGAATTGTTGTTGAATTTGTTGGTGTTTTTCAATGTTGAGGTTGTTGTTGTTTTTCAATGTTGAGGTTGTTGTTGAATTTGTTGGTGTTTTTCAATGTTGAGGTTGTTGTTGTTTTTCAATGCTGAGGTAGTTGTTGAATTTGTTGGTGTTTTTCAATGTTGAGGTTGTTGTTGAATTTTTTGGTGTTTTTCAATGTTGAGGTTGTTGTTGTTTTTCAATGTTGAGGTTGTTGTTGAGCTTGTTGGTGTTTTTCAATGTTGAGGTTGTTGTTGAATTTGTTGGTGTTTTTCAATGTTGAGGTTGTTGTTGAATTTGTTGGTGTTTTTCAATGTTGAGGTTGTTGTTTTTAAATGTTGGGGTTGTTGTTTAATTTGTTGGTGTTTTTCAATTTTGAGGATGTTGTTGTTTTTCAATGTTGAGGTTGTTGTTGAATTTGTTGGTGTTTTTCCATGATGAGGTGTTGTTGTTTTTCAAAGTTGGGGTTGTTGTTGAATTTGTTGGTGTTTTTCAATGTCGGGGTTGTTGTTGAATTTGTTGGTGTTTTTCAATGTTGAATTTTTTGTTGAATTTGTTGGTGTTTTTCAATGCTGAGGTTGCTGTTTTTCAATGTTGAGGTTGTTGTTGAATTTGTTGGTGTTTTTCAATGTTGAGGTTGTTGTTGTTTTTCAATGTTGAGGTTGTTGTTGAATTTGTTGGTGTTTTTCAAAGTTGAGGTTGTTGTTGAATTTGTTGGTGTTTTTCAATGTTGAGGTTGCTGTTGTTTTTCAATGTTGAGGTTGTTGTTGAGTTTGTTGGTGTTTTTCAATGTTGAGGTTGTTGTTGAATTTGTTGGTGTTTTTCAATGTTGAGGTCGTTGTTGAATTTGTTGGTGTTTTTCAATGTTGAGGTTGTTGTTTTTAAATGTTGGGGTTGTTGTTGAATTTGTTGGTGTTTTTCAATTTTGAGGATGTTGTTGTTTTTCAATGTTGAGGTTGTTGTTGAATTTGTTGGTGTTTTTCAATGTCGGGTTTGTTGTTGAATTTGTTGGTGTTTTTCAATGTTGAATTTTTTGTTGAATTTGTTGGTGTTTTTCAATGTTGAGGTTGTTGTTTTTCACTGTTGAGGTTGTTGTTGAATTTGTTGGCGTTTTTAAATGTTGAGGTTGTTGTTGAATTTGTTGGTGTTTTCAATGTTGAGGTTTTTGTTGAATTTGTTGGTGTTTTTCAATGTTGAGGTTGTTGTTGAATTTGATGGTGTTTTTCAATGTCGAAGTTGTTGCTGAATTTGTTGGTGTTTTTCAATGTTGAAGTTGTTGTTGAATTTGTTGGTGTTTTTCAATGTTGAGGTTGTTGCTGTTTTTCAATGTTGAGGTTGTTGTTGAATTTGTTGGTGTTTTTCAATGTTGAGATTGCTGTTGTTTTTCAATGTTGAGGTTGTTTTTGAATTTGTTGCTGTTTTTAAATGTTGAGGTTGTTGTTGAATTTGTTGGTGTTTTTCAATGTTGAGGTTGTTGTTGTTTTTCAATGTTGAGGTTGTTGTTGAATTTGTTGGTGTTTTTCAATGTTTAGGTTGTTGTCTTTTTTCAATGTTGAGGTTGTTGTTGAATTTGTTGGTGTTCTTCAATTTCGAGGTTGTTGGTGAATTTGTTGGTGTTTTTCAATGTTGAAGTTGTTGTTGAATTTGTTGGTGTTTTTCAATGTTGAGGTTGTTGTTGTTTTTCAATGTTGAGGTTGTTGTTGAATTTGTTGGTGTTTTTCAATGTTGAGGTTGTTGTTGTTTTTCAATGCTGAGGTAGTTGTTGAATTTGTTGGTGTTTTTCAATGTTGAGGTTGTTGTTGAATTTGTTCGTGTTTTTCATTGTTGAGGTTGTTGAGTTTGTTGGTGTTTTTCAATGTTGAGGTTGTTGTTGAATTTGTTGGTGTTTTTCAATGTTGAGGTTGTTGTTGAATTTGTTGGTGTTTTTCAATGTTGAGGTTGTTGTTGTTTTTAAATGTTGAGGTTGTTGTTGAATTTGTTGGTGTTTTTTCAATTTTGAGGTTGTTGGTGTTTTTCAATGTTGAGGTTGTTGTTGAATTTGATGGTGTTTTTCAATGTCGAGGTTGTTGTTGAATTTGTTGGTGTTTTTCAATGTTGAAGTTGTTGTTGAATTTGTTGGTGTTTTTCAATTTCGAGGTTGTTGTTGAATTTGTTGTTGTTTTTCAATGTTGAAGTTTTTGTTGAATTTGTTGGTGTTTTTCAATGTTGAGGTTGTTGTTGTTTTTCAATGTTGATCTTGTTGTTGAATTTGTTGGTGTTTTTCAATGTTGAGGTTGTTGTTGTTTTTCAATGCTGAGGTTGTTGTTGAATTTGTTGGTGTTTTTCAATGTTGAGGTTGTTGTTGTTTTTCAATGTTGAGGTTGTTGTTGAATTTGTTGGTGTTTTTCAATGTTGAGGTTGTTGTTGTTTTTCAATGTTGAGGTTGTTGTTGAATTTGTGGTGTTTTTCAATGCTGAAGTTGTTGTTGAATTTGTTGGTGTTTTTCAAAGTTGAGGTTGTTGTTGTGTTACAATGTTGAGGTTGTTGTTGAATTTGTTGGTGTTTTTCAATGTTGAGTTTGTTGTTGTTTTTCAATGTTGAGGTTGTTGTTGAATTTGTTGGTGTTTTTCAATGTTGAGGTTGTTGTTGTTTTTCAATGTTGAGGTTGTTGTTGAATTTGTTGGTGTTTTTCAATGTTGAGGTTGTTGTTGTTTTTCAATGTTGAGGTTGTTGTTGAATTTGTTGGTGTTTTTCAATGTTGAGGTTGTTGTTGAATTTGTTGGTGTTTTTCAATGTTGAGGTTGTTGTTGTTTTTCAATGCTGAGGTTGTTGTTGAGTTTGTTGGTGTTTTTCAATGTTGAGGTTGTTGTTGAATTTGTTGGTGTTTTTCAATGTTGAGGTTGTTGTTGAATTTGTTGGTGTTTTTCAATGTTGAGGTTGTTGTTGTTTTTAAATGTTGGGGTTGTTGTTGAATTTGTTCGTGTTTTTCAATTTTGAGGATGTTGTTGTTTTTCAATGTTGAGGTTGTTGTTGAATTTGCTGGTGTTTTTCCATGATGAGGTTGTTGTTGTTTTTCAAAGTTGAGGTTGTTGTTGAATTTGTTGGTGTTTTTCAATGTCGGGGTTGTTGTTGAATTTGTAGGTGTTTTTCAATGTTGAATTTTTTGTTGAATTTGCTGGTGTTTTTCAATGTTGAGGTTGTTGTTTTTCAATGTTGAGGTTGTTGTTGAATTTGTTGGCGTTTTTAAATGTTGAAGTTGTTGTTGAATTTGTTGGTGTTTTCAATGTTGAGGTTTTTGTTGAATTTGTTGGTGTTTTTCAATGTTGAGGTTGTTGTTGTTTTTCAATGTTGAGGTTGTTGTTGAATATGACGGTGTTTTTCAATGTCCAGGTTGTTGCTGAATTTGTTGGTGTTTTTCAAAGTTGAAGTTGTTGTTGAATTTGTTGGTGTTTTTCAATGTTGAGTTTGTTGCTGTTTTTCAATGTTGAGGTTGTTGTTGAATTTGTTGGTGTTTTTCAATGTTGAGATTGTTGTTGTTTTTCAATGCTGAGGTTGTGTTTGAATTTGTTGCTGTTTTTAAATGTTGAGGTTGTTGTTGAATTTGTTGGTGTTTTTCAATGTTAAGGTTGTTGTTGTTTTTCAATGTTGAGGTTGTTGTTGAATTTGTTGGTGTTTTTCAATGTTTAGGTTGTTGTTGTTTTTCAATGTTGAGGTTGTTGTTGAATTTGTTGGTGTTTTTCAATTTCGAGGTTCTTGGTGAATTTGTTGGTGTTTTTCAATGTTGAAGTTGTGGTTGAATTTGTTGCTGTTTTTCAATGTTGAGGCTGTTGTTGTTTTTCAATGTTGAGGTTCTTGTTGAATTTGTTGGTGTTTTTCAATGTTCAGGTTGTTGTTGTTTTTCAATGCTGAGGTAGTTGTTGAATTTGTTGGTGTTTTTCAATGTTGAGGTTGTTGTTGAATTTGTTGGTGCTTTTCAATGTTGAGGTTGTTGTTGTTTTTCAATGTTGAGGTTGTTGTTGAATTTGTTGGTGTTTTTCAATGTTGAGGTTGTTGTTGTTTTTCAATGTTGAGGTTGTTGTTGAATTTGTTGGTGTTTTTCAATGTTGAGGCTGTTGTTCTTTTTCAATGTTGAGGTTGTTGTTGAATTTGTTGGTGTTTTTCAATTTCGAGGTTGTTGTTGAATTTGTTGGTGTTTTTCAATGTTGAAGTTGTTGTTGAATTTGTTGGTGTTTTTCAATGTTGAGGTTGTTGTTGAAATTGTTGGTGTTTTTCAATGTTTAGGTTGTTGTCTTTTTTCAATGTTGAGGTTGTTGTTGAATTTGTTGGTGTTCTTCAATTTCGAGGTTGTTGGTGAATTTGTTGGTGTTTTTCAATGTTGAAGTTGTTGTTGAATTTGTTGGTGTTTTTCAATGTTGAGGTTGTTGTTGTTTTTCAATGTTGAGGTTGTTGTTGAATTTGTTGGTGTTTTTCAATGTTGAGGTTGTTGTTGTTTTTCAATGCTGAGGTAGTTGTTGAATTTGTTGGTGTTTTTCAATGTTGAGGTTGTTGTTGAATTTGTTCGTGTTTTTCATTGTTGAGGTTGTTGAGTTTGTTGGTGTTTTTCAATGTTGAGGTTGTTGTTGAATTTGTTGGTGTTTTTCAATGTTGAGGTTGTTGCTGAATTTGTTGGTGTTTTTCAATGTTGAGGTTGTTGTTGTTTTTAAATGTTGAGGTTGTTGTTGAATTTGTTGGTGTTTTTTCAATTTTGAGGTTGTTGGTGTTTTTCAATGTTGAGGTTGTTGTTGAATTTGATGGTGTTTTTCAATGTCGAGGTTGTTGTTGAATTTGTTGGTGTTTTTCAATGTTGAAGTTGTTGTTGAATTTGTTGGTGTTTTTCAATTTCGAGGTTGTTGTTGAATTTGTTGTTGTTTTTCATTGTTGAAGTTTTTGTTGAATTTGTTGGTGTTTTTCAATGTTGAGGTTGTTGTTGTTTTTCAATGTTGAGGTTGTTGTTGAATTTGTTGGTGTTTTTCAATGTTGAGGTTGTTGTTGTTTTTCAATGCTGAGGTTGTTGTTGAATTTGTTGGTGTTTTTCAATGTTGAGGTTGTTGTTGAATTTGTTGGTGTTTTTCAATGTTGAGGTTGTTGTTGTTTTTCAATGTTGAGGTTGTTGTTGAATTTGTTGGTGTTTTTCAATGTTGAGGTTGTTGTTGTTTTTCAATGTTGAGGTTGTTGTTGAATTTGTGGTGTTTTTCAATGCTGAAGTTGTTGTTGAATTTGTTGGTGTTTTTCAAAGTTGAGGTTGTTGTTGTGTTACAATGTTGAGGTTGTTGTTGAATTTGTTGGTGTTTTTCAATGTTGAGTTTGTTGTTGTTTTTCAATGTTGAGGTTGTTGTTGAATTTGTTGGTGTTTTTCAATGTTGAGGTTGTTGTTGTTTTTCAATGTTGAGGTTGTTGTTGAATTTGTTGGTGTTTTTCAATGTTGAGGTTGTTGTTGTTTTTCAATGTTGAGGTTGTTGTTGAATTTGTTGGTGTTTTTCAATGTTGAGGTTGTTGTTGAATTTGTTGGTGTTTTTCAATGTTGAGGTTGTTGTTGTTTTTCAATGTTGAGGTTGTTGTTGAATTTGTTGGTGTTTTTCAATGTTGAGGTTGTTGTTGAATTTGTTGGTGTTTTTCAATGTTGAGGTTGTTGTTGTTTTTAAATGTTGGGGTTGTTGTTGAATTTGTTCGTGTTTTTCAATTTTGAGGATGTTGTTGTTTTTCAATGTTGAGGTTGTTGTTGAATTTGTTGGTGTTTTTCAATGTTTAGGTTGTTGTCTTTTTTCAATGTTGAGGTTGTTGTTGAATTTGTTGGTGTTCTTCAATTTCGAGGTTGTTGGTGAATTTGTTGGTGTTTTTCAATGTTGAAGTTGTTGTTGAATTTGTTGGTGTTTTTCAATGTTGAGGTTGTTGTTGTTTTTCAATGTTGAGGTTGTTGTTGAATTTGTTGGTGTTTTTCAATGTTGAGGTTGTTGTTGTTTTTCAATGCTGAGGTAGTTGTTGAATTTGTTGGTGTTTTTCAATGTTGAGGTTGTTGTTGAATTTTTTGGTGTTTTTCAATGTTGAGGTTGTTGTTGTTTTTCAATGTTGAGGTTGTTGTTGAGCTTGTTGGTGTTTTTCAATGTTCAGGTTGTTGTTGAATTTGTTGGTGTTTTTCAATGTTGAGGTTGTTGTTGAATTTGTTGGTGTTTTTCAATGTTGAGGTTGTTGTTTTTAAATGTTGGGGTTGTTGTTTAATTTGTTGGTGTTTTTCAATTTTGAGGATGTTGTTGTTTTTCAATGTTGAGGTTGTTGTTGAATTTGTTGGTGTTTTTCCATGATGAGGTGTTGTTGTTTTTCAAAGTTGGGGTTGTTGTTGAATTTGTTGGTGTTTTTCAATGTCGGGGTTGTTGTTGAATTTGTTGGTGTTTTTCAATGTTGAATTTTTTGTTGAATTTGTTGGTGTTTTTCAATGCTGAGGTTGCTGTTTTTCAATGTTGAGGTTGTTGTTGAATTTGTTGGTGTTTTTCAATGTTGAGGTTGTTGTTGTTTTTCAATGTTGAGGTTGTTGTTGAATTTGTTGGTGTTTTTCAATGTTGAGGTTGTTGTTGAATTTGTTGGTGTTTTTCAATGTTGAGGTTGCTGTTGTTTTTCAATGTTGAGGTTGTTGTTGAGTTTGTTGGTGTTTTTCAATGTTGAGGTTGTTGTTGAATTTGTTGGTGTTTTTCAATGTTGAGGTCGTTGTTGAATTTGTTGGTGTTTTTCAATGTTGAGGTTGTTGTTTTTAAATGTTGGGGTTGTTGTTGAATTTGTTGGTGTTTTTCAATTTTGAGGATGTTGTTGTTTTTCAATGTTGAGGTTGTTGTTGAATTTGTTGGTGTTTTTCAATGTCGGGTTTGTTGTTGAATTTGTTGGTGTTTTTCAATGTTGAATTTTTTGTTGAATTTGTTGGTGTTTTTCAATGTTGAGGTTGTTGTTTTTCACTGTTGAGGTTGTTGTTGAATTTGTTGGCGTTTTTAAATGTTGAGGTTGTTGTTGAATTTGTTGGTGTTTTCAATGTTGAGGTTTTTGTTGAATTTGTTGGTGTTTTTCAATGTTGAGGTTGTTGTTGAATTTGATGGTGTTTTTCAATGTCGAAGTTGTTGCTGAATTTGTTGGTGTTTTTCAATGTTGAAGTTGTTGTTGAATTTGTTGGTGTTTTTCAATGTTGAGGTTGTTGCTGTTTTTCAATGTTGAGGTTGTTGTTGAATTTGTTGGTGTTTTTCAATGTTGAGATTGCTGTTGTTTTTCAATGTTGAGGTTGTTTTTGAATTTGTTGCTGTTTTTAAATGTTGAGGTTGTTGTTGAATTTGTTGGTGTTTTTCAATGTTGAGGTTGTTGTTGTTTTTCAATGTTGAGGTTGTTGTTGAATTTGTTGGTGTTTTTCAATGTTTAGGTTGTTGTCTTTTTTCAATGTTGAGGTTGTTGTTGAATTTGTTGGTGTTCTTCAATTTCGAGGTTGTTGGTGAATTTGTTGGTGTTTTTCAATGTTGAAGTTGTTGTTGAATTTGTTGGTGTTTTTCAATGTTGAGGTTGTTGTTGTTTTTCAATGTTGAGGTTGTTGTTGAATTTGTTGGTGTTTTTCAATGTTGAGGTTGTTGTTGTTTTTCAATGCTGAGGTAGTTGTTGAATTTGTTGGTGTTTTTCAATGTTGAGGTTGTTGTTGAATTTGTTCGTGTTTTTCATTGTTGAGGTTGTTGAGTTTGTTGGTGTTTTTCAATGTTGAGGTTGTTGTTGAATTTGTTGGTGTTTTTCAATGTTGAGGTTGTTGTTGAATTTGTTGGTGTTTTTCAATGTTGAGGTTGTTGTTGTTTTTAAATGTTGAGGTTGTTGTTGAATTTGTTGGTGTTTTTTCAATTTTGAGGTTGTTGGTGTTTTTCAATGTTGAGGTTGTTGTTGAATTTGATGGTGTTTTTCAATGTCGAGGTTGTTGTTGAATTTGTTGGTGTTTTTCAATGTTGAAGTTGTTGTTGAATTTGTTGGTGTTTTTCAATTTCGAGGTTGTTGTTGAATTTGTTGTTGTTTTTCAATGTTGACGTTTTTGTTGAATTTGTTGGTGTTTTTCAATGTTGAGGTTGTTGTTGTTTTTCAATGTTGATCTTGTTGTTGAATTTGTTGGTGTTTTTCAATGTTGAGGTTGTTGTTGTTTTTCAATGCTGAGGTTGTTGTTGAATTTGTTGGTGTTTTTCAATGTTGAGGTTGTTGTTGTTTTTCAATGTTGAGGTTGTTGTTGAATTTGTTGGTGTTTTTCAATGTTGAGGTTGTTGTTGTTTTTCAATGTTGAGGTTGTTGTTGAATTTGTGGTGTTTTTCAATGCTGAAGTTGTTGTTGAATTTGTTGGTGTTTTTCAAAGTTGAGGTTGTTGTTGTGTTACAATGTTGAGGTTGTTGTTGAATTTGTTGGTGTTTTTCAATGTTGAGTTTGTTGTTGTTTTTCAATGTTGAGGTTGTTGTTGAATTTGTTGGTGTTTTTCAATGTTGAGGTTGTTGTTGTTTTTCAATGTTGAGGTTGTTGTTGAATTTGTTGGTGTTTTTCAATGTTGAGGTTGTTGTTGTTTTTCAATGTTGAGGTTGTTGTTGAATTTGTTGGTGTTTTTCAATGTTGAGGTTGTTGTTGAATTTGTTGGTGTTTTTCAATGTTGAGGTTGTTGTTGTTTTTCAATGTTGAGGTTGTTGTTGAGTTTGTTGGTGTTTTTCAATGTTGAGGTTGTTGTTGAATTTGTTGGTGTTTTTCAATGTTGAGGTTGTTGTTGAATTTGTTGGTGTTTTTCAATGTTGAGGTTGTTGTTGTTTTTAAATGTTGGGGTTGTTGTTGAATTTGTTCGTGTTTTTCAATTTTGAGGATGTTGTTGTTTTTCAATGTTGAGGTTGTTGTTGAATTTGCTGGTGTTTTTCCATGATGAGGTTGTTGTTGTTTTTCAAAGTTGAGGTTGTTGTTGAATTTGTTGGTGTTTTTCAATGTCGGGGTTGTTGTTGAATTTGTAGGTGTTTTTCAATGTTGAATTTTTTGTTGAATTTGCTGGTGTTTTTCAATGTTGAGGTTGTTGTTTTTCAATGTTGAGGTTGTTGTTGAATTTGTTGGCGTTTTTAAATGTTGAAGTTGTTGTTGAATTTGTTGGTGTTTTCAATGTTGAGGTTTTTGTTGAATTTGTTGGTGTTTTTCAATGTTGAGGTTGTTGTTGTTTTTCAATGTTGAGGTTGTTGTTGAATATGACGGTGTTTTTCAATGTCCAGGTTGTTGCTGAATTTGTTGGTGTTTTTCAAAGTTGAAGTTGTTGTTGAATTTGTTGGTGTTTTTCAATGTTGAGTTTGTTGCTGTTTTTCAATGTTGAGGTTGTTGTTGAATTTGTTGGTGTTTTTCAATGTTGAGATTGTTGTTGTTTTTCAATGCTGAGGTTGTGTTTGAATTTGTTGCTGTTTTTAAATGTTGAGGTTGTTGTTGAATTTGTTGGTGTTTTTCAATGTTGAGGTTGTTGTTGTTTTTCAATGTTGAGGTTGTTGTTGAATTTTTTGGTGTTTTTCAATGTTTAGGTTGTTGTTGTTTTTCAATGTTGAGGTTGTTGTTGAATTTGTTGGTGTTTTTCAATTTCGAGGTTCTTGGTGAATTTGTTGGTGTTTTTCAATGTTGAAGTTGTGGTTGAATTTGTTGGTGTTTTTCAATGTTGAGGCTGTTGTTGTTTTTCAATGTTGAGGTTGTTGTTGAATTTGTTGGTGTTTTCAATGTTCAGGTTGTTGTTGTTTTTCAATGCTGAGGTAGTTGTTGAATTTGTTGGTGTTTTTCAATGTTGAGGTTGTTGTTGAATTTGTTGGTGCTTTTCAATGTTGAGGTTGTTGTTGTTTTTCAATGTTGAGGTTGTTGTTGAATTTGTTGGTGTTTTTCAATGTTGAGGTTGTTGTTGTTTTTCAATGTTGAGGTTGTTGTTGAATTTGTTGGTGTTTTTCAATGTTGAGGCTGTTGTTCTTTTTCAATGTTGAGGTTGTTGTTGAATTTGTTGGTGTTTTTCAATTTCGAGGTTGTTGTTGAATTTGTTGGTGTTTTTCAATGTTGAAGTTGTTGTTGAATTTGTTGGTGTTTTTCAATGTTGAGGTTGTTGTTGTTTTTCAATGTTGAGGTTGTTGTTGAATTTGTTGGTGTTTTTCAATGTTGAGGTTGTTGTTGTTTTTCAATGCTGAGGTTGTTGTTGAATTTTTTGTTGTTTTTCAATGTTGAGGTTGTTGTTGAAATTGTTGGTGTTTTTCAATGTTGAGGTTGTTGTTGTTTTTCAATGTTGATGTTGTTGTTGAATTTGTTGGTGTTTTTCAATGTTGAGGTTGTTGTTGATTTTCAATGTTGAGGTTGTTGTTGAATTTGTTGGTGTTTTTCAATGTTGAGGTTGTTGTTGAATTTGTTGGTGTTTTTCAATGTTGAGGTTGCTGTTGTTTTTCAATGTTGAGGTTGTTGCTGAGTTTGTTGGTGTTTTTCAATGTTGAGGTTGTTGTTGAATTTGTTGGTGTTTTTCAATGTTGAGGTCGTTGTTGAATTTGTTGGTGTTTTTCAATGTTGAGGTTGTTGTTTTTAAATGTTGGGGTTGTTGTTGAATTTGTTGGTGTTTTTCAATTTTGAGGATGTTGTTGTTTTTCAATGTTGAGGTTGTTGTTGAATTTGTTGGTGTTTTTCAATGTCGGGGTTGTTGTTGAATTTGTTGGTGTTTTTCAATGTTGAGGTTTTTGTTGAATTTGTTGGTGTTTTTCAATGTTGAGGTTGTTGTTTTTCAATGTTGAGGTTGTTGTTGAATTTGTTGGCGTTTTTAAATGTTGAGGTTGTTGTTGAATTTGTTGGTGTTTTCAATGTTGAGGTTTTTGTTGAATTTGTTGGTGTTTTTCAATGTTGAGGTTGTTGTTGAATTTGATGGTGTTTTTCAATGTCGAAGTTGTTGCTGAATTTGTTGGTGTTTTTCAATGTTGAAGTTGTTGTTGAATTTGTTGGTGTTTTTCAATGTTGAGGTTGTTGCTGTTTTTCAATGTTGAGGTTGTTGTTGAATTTGTTGGTGTTTTTCAATGTTGAGATTGCTGTTGTTTTTCAATGTTGAGGTTGTTTTTGAATTTGTTGCTGTTTTTAAATGTTGAGGTTGTTGTTGAATTTGTTGGTGTTTTTCAATGTTGAGGTTGTTGTTGTTTTTCAATGTTGAGGTTGTTGTTGAATTTGTTGGTGTTTTTCAATGTTTAGGTTGTTGTCTTTTTTCAATGTTGAGGTTGTTGTTGAATTTGTTGGTGTTCTTCAATTTCGAGGTTGTTGGTGAATTTGTTGGTGTTTTTCAATGTTGAAGTTGTTGTTGAATTTGTTGGTGTTTTTCAATGTTGAGGTTGTTGTTGTTTTTCAATGTTGAGGTTGTTGTTGAATTTGTTGGTGTTTTTCAATGTTGAGGTTGTTGTTGTTTTTCAATGCTGAGGTAGTTGTTGAATTTGTTGGTGTTTTTCAATGTTGAGGTTGTTGTTGAATTTGTTCGTGTTTTTCATTGTTGAGGTTGTTGAGTTTGTTGGTGTTTTTCAATGTTGAGGTTGTTGTTGAATTTGTTGGTGTTTTTCAATGTTGAGGTTGTTGCTGAATTTGTTGGTGTTTTTCAATGTTGAGGTTGTTGTTGTTTTTAAATGTTGAGGTTGTTGTTGAATTTGTTGGTGTTTTTTCAATTTTGAGGTTGTTGGTGTTTTTCAATGTTGAGGTTGTTGTTGAATTTGATGGTGTTTTTCAATGTCGAGGTTGTTGTTGAATTTGTTGGTGTTTTTCAATGTTGAAGTTGTTGTTGAATTTGTTGGTGTTTTTCAATTTCGAGGTTGTTGTTGAATTTGTTGTTGTTTTTCAATGTTGAAGTTTTTGTTGAATTTGTTGGCGTTTTTCAATGTTGAGGTTGTTGTTGTTTTTCAATGTTGAGGTTGTTGTTGAATTTGTTGGTGTTTTTCAATGTTGAGGTTGTTGTTGTTTTTCAATGCTGAGGTTGTTGTTGAATTTGTTGGTGTTTTTCAATGTTGAGGTTGTTGTTGAATTTGTTGGTGTTTTTCAATGTTGAGGTTGTTGTTGTTTTTCAATGTTGAGGTTGTTGTTGAATTTGTTGGTGTTTTTCAATGTTGAGGTTGTTGTTGTTTTTCAATGTTGAGGTTGTTGTTGAATTTGTGGTGTTTTTCAATGCTGAAGTTGTTGTTGAATTTGTTGGTGTTTTTCAAAGTTGAGGTTGTTGTTGTGTTACAATGTTGAGGTTGTTGTTGAATTTGTTGGTGTTTTTCAATGTTGAGTTTGTTGTTGTTTTTCAATGTTGAGGTTGTTGTTGAATTTGTTGGTGTTTTTCAATGTTGAGGTTGTTGTTGTTTTTCAATGTTGAGGTTGTTGTTGAATTTGTTGGTGTTTTTCAATGTTGAGGTTGTTGTTGTTTTTCAATGTTGAGGTTGTTGTTGAATTTGTTGGTGTTTTTCAATGTTGAGGTTGTTGTTGAATTTGTTGGTGTTTTTCAATGTTGAGGTTGTTGTTGTTTTTCAATGTTGAGGTTGTTGTTGAGTTTGTTGGTGTTTTTCAATGTTGAGGTTGTTGTTGAATTTGTTGGTGTTTTTCAATGTTGAGGTTGTTGTTGAATTTGTTGGTGTTTTTCAATGTTGAGGTTGTTGTTGTTTTTAAATGTTGGGGTTGTTGTTGAATTTGTTCGTGTTTTTCAATTTTGAGGATGTTGTAGTTTTTCAATGTTGAGGTTGTTGTTGAATTTGTTGGTGTTTTTCAATGTTTAGGTTGTTGTCTTTTTTCAATGTTGAGGTTGTTGTTGAATTTGTTGGTGTTCTTCAATTTCGAGGTTGTTGGTGAATTTGTTGGTGTTTTTCAATGTTGAAGTTGTTGTTGAATTTGTTGGTGTTTTTCAATGTTGAGGTTGTTGTTGTTTTTCAATGTTGAGGTTGTTGTTGAATTTGTTGGTGTTTTTCAATGTTGAGGTTGTTGTTGTTTTTCAATGCTGAGGTAGTTGTTGAATTTGTTGGTGTTTTTCAAAGTTGAGGTTGTTGTTGAATTTTTTGGTGTTTTTCAATGTTGAGGTTGTTGTTGTTTTTCAATGTTGAGGTTGTTGTTGAGCTTGTTGGTGTTTTTCAATGTTGAGGTTGTTGTTGAATTTGTTGGTGTTTTTCAATGTTGAGGTTGTTGTTGAATTTGTTGGTGTTTTTCAATGTTGAGGTTGTTGTTTTTAAATGTTGGGGTTGTTGTTTAATTTGTTGGTGTTTTTCAATTTTGAGGATGTTGTTGTTTTTCAATGTTGAGGTTGTTGTTGAATTTGTTGGTGTTTTTCCATGATGAGGTGTTGTTGTTTTTCAAAGTTGGGGTTGTTGTTGAATTTGTTGGTGTTTTTCAATGTCGGGGTTGTTGTTGAATTTGTTGGTGTTTTTCAATGTTGAATTTTTTGTTGAATTTGTTGGTGTTTTTCAATGCTGAGGTTGCTGTTTTTCAATGTTGAGGTTGTTGTTGAATTTGTTGGTGTTTTTCAATGTTGAGGTTGTTGTTGTTTTTCAATGTTGAGGTTGTTGTTGAATTTGTTGGTGTTTTTCAATGTTGAGGTTGTTGTTGAATTTGTTGGTGTTTTTCAATGTTGAGGTTGCTGTTGTTTTTCAATGTTGAGGTTGTTGTTGAGTTTGTTGGTGTTTTTCAATGTTGAGGTTGTTGTTGAATTTGTTGGTGTTTTTCAATGTTGAGGTCGTTGTTGAATTTGTTGGTGTTTTTCAATGTTGAGGTTGTTGTTTTTAAATGTTGGGGTTGTTGTTGAATTTGTTGGTGTTTTTCAATTTTGAGGATGTTGTTGTTTTTCAATGTTGAGGTTGTTGTTGAATTTGTTGGTGTTTTTCAATGTCGGGGTTGTTGTTGAATTTGTTGGTGTTTTTCAATGTTGAATTTTTTGTTGAATTTGTTGGTGTTTTTCAATGTTGAGGTTGTTGTTTTTCAATGTTGAGGTTGTTGTTGAATTTGTTGGCGTTTTTAAATGTTGAGGTTGTTGTTGAATTTGTTGGTGTTTTCAATGTTGAGGTTTTTGTTGAATTTGTTGGTGTTTTTCAATGTTGAGGTTGTTGTTGAATTTGATGGTGTTTTTCAATGTCGAAGTTGTTGCTGAATTTGTTGGTGTTTTTCAATGTTGAAGTTGTTGTTGAATTTGTTGGTGTTTTTCAATGTTGAGGTTGTTGCTGTTTTTCAATGTTGAGGTTGTTGTTGAATTTGTTGGTGTTTTTCAATGTTGAGATTGCTGTTGTTTTTCAATGTTGAGGTTGTTTTTGAATTTGTTGCTGTTTTTAAATGTTGAGGTTGTTGTTGAATTTGTTGGTGTTTTTCAATGTTGAGGTTGTTGTTGTTTTTCAATGTTGAGGTTGTTGTTGAATTTGTTGGTGTTTTTCAATGTTTAGGTTGTTGTCTTTTTTCAATGTTGAGGTTGTTGTTGAATTTGTTGGTGTTCTTCAATTTCGAGGTTGTTGGTGAATTTGTTGGTGTTTTTCAATGTTGAGGTTGTTGTTGTTTTTCAATGTTGAGGTTGTTGTTGAATTTGTTGGTGTTTTTCAATGTTGAGGTTGTTGTTGTTTTTCAATGCTGAGGTAGTTGTTGAATTTGTTGGTGTTTTTCAATGTTGAGGTTGTTGTTGAATTTGTTCGTGTTTTTCATTGTTGAGGTTGTTGAGTTTGTTGGTGTTTTTCAATGTTGAGGTTGTTGTTGAATTTGTTGGTGTTTTTCAATGTTGAGGTTGTTGTTGAATTTGTTGGTGTTTTTCAATGTTGAGGTTGTTGTTGTTTTTAAATGTTGAGGTTGTTGTTGAATTTGTTGGTGTTTTTTCAATTTTGAGGTTGTTGGTGTTTTTCAATGTTGAGGTTGTTGTTGAATTTGATGGTGTTTTTCAATGTCGAGGTTGTTGTTGAATTTGTTGGTGTTTTTCAATGTTGAAGTTGTTGTTGAATTTGTTGGTGTTTTTCAATTTCGAGGTTGTTGTTGAATTTGTTGTTGTTTTTCAATGTTGAAGTTTTTGTTGAATTTGTTGGTGTTTTTCAATGTTGAGGTTGTTGTTGTTTTTCAATGTTGAGGTTGTTGTTGAATTTGTTGGTGTTTTTCAATGTTGAGGTTGTTGTTGTTTTTCAATGTTGAGGTTGTTGTTGAATTTGTGGTGTTTTTCAATGCTGAAGTTGTTGTTGAATTTGTTGGTGTTTTTCAAAGTTGAGGTTGTTGTTGTGTTACAATGTTGAGGTTGTTGTTGAATTTGTTGGTGTTTTTCAATGTTGAGTTTGTTGTTGTTTTTCAATGTTGAGGTTGTTGTTGAATTTGTTGGTGTTTTTCAATGTTGAGGTTGTTGTTGTTTTTCAATGTTGAGGTTGTTGTTGAATTTGTTGGTGTTTTTCAATGTTGAGGTTGTTGTTGTTTTTCAATGTTGAGGTTGTTGTTGAATTTGTTGGTGTTTTTCAATGTTGAGGTTGTTGTTGAATTTGTTGGTGTTTTTCAATGTTGAGGTTGTTGTTGTTTTTCAATGTTGAGGTTGTTGTTGAGTTTGTTGGTGTTTTTCAATGTTGAGGTTGTTGTTGAATTTGTTGGTGTTTTTCAATGTTGAGGTTGTTGTTGAATTTGTTGGTGTTTTTCAATGTTGAGGTTGTTGTTCTTTTTAAATGTTGGGGTTGTTGTTGAATTTGTTCGTGTTTTTCAATTTTGAGGATGTTGTTGTTTTTCAATGTTGAGGTTGTTGTTGAATTTGCTGGTGTTTTTCCATGATGAGGTTGTTGTTGTTTTTCAAAGTTGAGGTTGTTGTTGAATTTGTTGGTGTTTTTCAATGTCGGGGTTGTTGTTGAATTTGTAGGTGTTTTTCAATGTTGAATTTTTTGTTGAATTTGCTGGTGTTTTTCAATGTTGAGGTTGTTGTTTTTCAATGTTGAGGTTGTTGTTGAATTTGTTGGCGTTTTTAAATGTTGAAGTTGTTGTTGAATTTGTTGGTGTTTTCAATGTTGAGGTTTTTGTTGAATTTGTTGGTGTTTTTCAATGTTGAGGTTGTTGTTGTTTTTCAATGTTGAGGTTGTTGTTGAATTTGACGGTGTTTTTCAATGTCGAGGTTGTTGCTGAATTTGTTGGTGTTTTTCAAAGTTGAAGTTGTTGTTGAATTTGTTGGTGTTTTTCAATGTTGAGTTTGTTGCTGTTTTTCAATGTTGAGGTTGTTGTTGAATTTGTTGGTGTTTTTCAATGTTGAGATTGTTGTTGTTTTTCAATGCTGAGGTTGTTTTTGAATTTGTTGCTGTTTTTAAATGTTGAGGTTGTTGTTGAATTTGTTGGTGTTTTTCAATGTTGAGGTTGTTGTTGTTTTTCAATGTTGAGGTTGTTGTTGAATTTGTTGGTGTTTTTCAATGTTTAGGTTGTTGTTGTTTTTCAATGTTGAGGTTGTTGTTGAATTTGTTGGTGTTTTTCAATTTCGACGTTCTTGGTGAATTTGTTGGTGTTTTTCAATGTTGAAGTTGTGGTTGAATTTGTTGGTGTTTTTCAATGTTGAGGCTGTTGTTGTTTTTCAATGTTGAGGTAGTTGTTGAATTTGTTGGTGTTTTTCAATGTTGAGGTTGTTGTTGAATTTGTTGGTGCTTTTCAATGTTGAGGTTGTTGTTGTTTTTCAATGTTGAGGTTGTTGTTGAATTTGTTGGTGTTTTTCAATGTTGAGGTTGTTGTTGTTTTTCAATGTTGAGGTTGTTGTTGAATTTGTTGGTGTTTTTCAATGTTGAGGCTGTTGTTCTTTTTCAATGTTGAGGTTGTTGTTGAATTTGTTGGTGTTTTTCAATTTCGAGGTTGTTGTTGAATTTGTTGGTGTTTTTCAATGTTGAAGTTGTTGTTGAATTTGTTGGTGTTTTTCAATGTTGAGGTTGTTGTTGTTTTTCAATGTTGAGGTTGTTGTTGAATTTGTTGGTGTTTTTCAATGTTGAGGTTGTTGTTGTTTTTCAATGCTGAGGTTGTTGTTGAATTTTTTGTTGTTTTTCAATGTTGAGGTTGTTGTTGAAATTGTTGGTGTTTTTCAATGTTGAGGTTGTTGTTGTTTTTCAATGTTGATGTTGTTGTTGAATTTGTTGGTGTTTTTCCATGTTGAGGTTGTTGTTGTTTTTCAATGTTGAGGTTGTTGTTGAATTTGTTGGTGTTTTTCAATGTTGAGGTTTTTGTTGAATTTGTTGGTGTTTTTCAATGTTGAGGTTGTTGTTGAATTTGTTGGTGTTTTTCCATGATGAGGTTGTTGTTGTTTTTCAAAGTTGAGGTTGTTGTTGAATTTGTTGGTGTTTTTCAATGTCGGGGTTTTTGTGAATTTGTTGGTGTTTTTCAAGTTTGAATTTTTTGTTGAATTTGTTGGTGTTTTTCAATGTTGAGGTTGTTGTTTTTCAATGTTGAGGTTGTTGTTGAATGTTTTGGTGTTTTTCAATGTTGAGGTTGTTGTTGTTTTTCAATGTTGAGGTTGTTGTTGAATTTGTTGGTGTTTTTCAATGTTGAGGTTGTTGTTGAATTTGTTGGTGTTTTTCAATGTTGAGGTTGTTGTTGTTTTTCAATGTTGAGGTTGTTGTTGAGTTTGTTGGTGTTTTTCAATGTTGAGGTTGTTGTTGAATTTGTTGGTGTTTTTCAATGTTGAGGTTGTTGTTGAATTTGTTGGTGTTTTTCAATGTTGAGGTTGTTGTTGTTTTCAAATGTTGGGGTTGTTGTTGAATTTGGTGGTGTTTTTCAATTTTGAGGATGTTGTTGTTTTTCAATGTTGAGGTTGTTGTTGAATTTGTTGGTGTTTTTCCATGATGAGGTTGTTGTTGTTTTTCAAAGTTGAGGTTTTTGATGAATTTGTTGGTGTTTTTCAATGTCGGGGTTGTTGTTGAATCTGTTGGTGTTTGTCAATGTTGAATTTTTTGTTGAATTTGTTGGTGTTTTTCAATGTTGAGGTTTTTTTTTCAATGTTGAGGTTGTTGTTGAATTTGTTGGCGTTTTTAAATGTTGAGGTTGTTGTTGAATTTGTTGGTGTTTTCAATGTTGAGGTTTTTGTTGAATTTGTTGCTGTTTTTCAATGTTGAGGTTGTTGTTGTCTTTCAATGTTGAAGTTGTTGTTGAATTTGTTGGTGTTTTTCAATGTTGAGATTGTTGTTGTTTTTCAATGTTGAGGTTGTTTTTGAATTTGTTGCTGTTTTTAAATGTTGAGGTTGTTGTTGAATTTGTTGGTGTTTTTCAATGTTGAGGTTGTTGTTGTTTTTCAATGTTGAGGTTGTTGTTGAATTTGTTGGTGTTTTTCAATGTTAAGGTTGTTGTTGTTTTTCAATGTTGAGGTTGTTGTTGAATTTGTTGGTGTTTTTCAATTTCGAGGTTGTTGGTGAATTTGTTGGTGTTTTTCAATGTTGAAGTTGTTGTTGAATTTGTTGGTGTTTTTCAATGTTGAGGTTGTTGTTGTTTTTCAATGTTGAGGTTGTTGTTGAATTTGTTGGTGTTTTTCAATTTTGAGGTTGTTGTTGTTTTTCAATGCTGAGGTAGTTGTTGAATTTGTTGGTGTTTTTCAATGTTGAGGTTGTTCTTGAATTTGTTGGTATTTTTCAATGTTGAGGCTGTTGAGTTTGTTATGTTTTTCAATGTTGAGGTTGTTGTTGAATTTGTTGGTGTTTTTCAATGTTGAGGTTGTTGTTGAATTTGTTGGTGTTTCTCAATGTTGAGGTTGTTGTTGTTTTTAAATGTTGAGGTTGTTGTTGAATTTGTTGGTGTTTTTTCAATTTTGAGGTTGTTGGTGTTTTTCAATGTTGAGGTTGTTGTTGAATTTGATGGTGTTTTTCAATGTCGAGGTTGTTGTTGAATTTGTTGGTGTTTTTCAATGTTGAAGTTGTTGTTGAATTTGTTGGTGTTTTTCAATTTCGAGGTTGTTGTTGAATTTGTTGGTGTTTTTCAATGTTGAAGTTTTTGTTGAATTTGTTGGTGTTTTTCAATGTTGAGGTTGTTGTTGTTTTTCAAAGTTGAGGTTGTTGTTGAATTTGTTGGTGTTTTTCACTGTTGAGGTTGTTGTTGTTTTTCAAAGCTGAGGTTGTTGTTGAATTTGTTGGTGTTTTTCAATGTTGAGGTTGTTGTTGAATTTGTTGGTGTTTTTCAATGTTGAGGTTGTTGTTGTTTTTCAATGTTGAGGTTGTTGTTGAATTTGTTGGTGTTTTTCAATGTTGAGGTTGTTGCTGTTTTTCAATGTTGAGGTTGTTGTTGAATTTGTTGGTGTTTTTCAATGTTGAAGTTGTTGTTGAATTTGTTGGTGTTTTTCAATGTTGAGGTTGTTGTTGTTTTACAATGTTGAGGTTGTTGTTGAATTTGTTGGTGTTTTTCAATGTTGAGTTTGTTGTTGCTTTTCAATGTTGAGGTTGTTGTTGAATTTGTTGGTGTTTTTCAATGTTGAGGTTGTTGTTGTTTTTCAATGTTGAGGTTGTTGTTGAATTTGTTGGTGTTTTTCAATGTTGAGGTTGTTGTTTTTCAATGTTGAGGTTGTTGTTGAATTTGTTGGTGTTTTTCAATGTTGAGGTTGTTGTTGAATTTGTTGGTGTTTTTCTATGTTGAGGTTGTTGTTGTTTTTCAATGTTGAGGTTGTTGTTGAGTTTGTTGGTGTTTTTCAATGTTGAGGTTGTGGTTGAATTTGTTGGTGTTTTTCAATGTTGAGGTTGTTCTTGAATTTGTTGGTGTTTTTCAGTGTTGAGGTTGTTGTTGTTTTTAAATGTTGGGGTTGTTGTTGAATTTGTTGGTGTTTTTCAATTTTGAGGATGTTGTTGTTTTTCAATGTTGAGGTTGTTGTTGAATTTGTTGGTGTTTTTCCATGATGAGGTTGTTGTTGTTTTTCAAAGTTGAGGTTGTTGTTGAATTTGTTGGTGTTTTTCAATATCGGGGTTGTTGTTGAATTTGTTGGTGTTTTTCAATGTTGAATTTTTTGTTGAATTTGTTGGTGTTTTTCAATGTTGAGGTTGTTGTTGTTTTTCAATGTTGAGGTTGTTGTTGAATTTGATGGTGTTTTTCAATGTCGAGGTTGTTGCTGAATTTGTTGGTGTTATTCAATGTTGAAGTTGCTGTTAAATTTGTTGGTGTTTTTCAATGTTGAGATTGTTGTTGTTTTTCAATGTTGAGGTTGTTTTTGAATTTGTTGCTGTTTTTAAACGTTGAGGTTGTTGTTGAATTTGTTGGTGTTTTTCAATGTTGAGGTTGTTGTTGTTTTTCAATGTTGAGGTTGTTGTTTAATTTGTTGGTGTTTTTCAATGTTGAGGTTGTTGTTGAATTTGTTGGTGTTTTTCAATTTCGAGGTTGTTGGTGAATTTGTTGGTGTTTTTCAATGTTGAAGTTGTTGTTGAATTTGTTGGTGTTTTTCAATGTTGAGGTTGTTGTTGTTTTTCAATGTTGAGGTTGTTCTTGAATTTGTTGGTGTTTTTCAATGTTGAGGTTGTTGTTGTTTTTCATGGCTGAGGTAGTTGTTGAATTTGTTGGTGTTTTTCAATGTTGAGGTTGTTCTTGAATTTGTTCGTGTTTTTCAATGTTGAGGCTGTTTAGTTTGTTGTTGTTTTTCAATGTTGAGGTTGTTGTTGAATTTGTTGGTGTTTTTCAATGTTGAGGTTGTTGTTGAATTTGTTGGTGTTTCTCAATGTTGAGGTTGTTGTTGTTTTTAAATGTTGAGGTTGTTGTTGAATTTGTTGGTGTTTTTTCAATTTTGAGGTTGTTGGTGTTTTTCAATGTTGAGGTTTTTGTTGAATTTGATGGTGTTTTTCAATGTCGAGGATGTTGTTGAATTTGTTGGTGTTTTTCAATGTTGAAGTTGTTGTTGAATTTGTTGGTGTTTTTCAATTTCGAGGTTGTTGTTGAATTTGTTGTTGTTTTTCAATGTTGAAGTTTTTGTTGAATTTGTTGGTGTTTTTCAATGTTGAGGTTGTTGTTGTTTTTCAATGTTGAGGTTGTTGTTGAATTTGTTGGAGTTTTTCAATGTTGAGGTTGTTGTTGTTTTTCAATGCTGAGGTTGTTGTTGAATTTGTTCGTGTTTTTCAATGTTGAGGTTGTTGAATTTGTTGGTGTTTTTCAATGTTGAATTTGTTGTTGTTTTTCAATGTTGAGGTTGTTGTTGAATTTGTTGGTGTTTTTCAATGTTGAGGTTGTTGTTGTTTTTCAATGTTGAGGATGTTGTTGAATTTGTTGGTGCTTTTCAATGTTGAAGTTGTTGTTGAATTTGTTGGTGTTTTTCAATGTTGAGGTTGTTGTTGTTTTACAATGTTGAGGTTGTTGTTGAATTTGTTGGTGTTTTTCAATGTTGAGTTTGTTGTTGTTTTTCAATGTTGAGGTTGTTGTTGAATTTGTTGGTGTTTTTCAATGTTGAGGTTGTTGTTGTTTTTCAATGTTGAGGTTGTTGTTGAATTTGTTGGTGTTTTTCAATGTTGAGGTTGTTGTTTTTCAATGTTGAGGTTGTTGTTGAATTTGTTGGTGTTTTTCAATGTTGAGGTTGTTGTTGTTTTTCAATGTTGAGGTTGTTGTTGAGTTTGTTGGTGTTTTTCAATGTTGAGGTTGTTGTTGAATTTGTTGGTGTTTTTCAATGTTGAGGTTGTTGTTGAATTTGTTGGTGTTTTTCAATGTTGAGGTTGTTGTTGTTTTTAAATGTTGGGGTTGTTGTTTAATTTGTTGGTGTTTTTCAATTTTGAGGATGTTGTTGTTTTTCAATGTTGAGGTTGTTGTTGAATTTGTTGGTGTTTTTCAATGTCGGGGTTTTTGTTGAATTTGTTGGTGTTTTTCAATGTTGAATTTTTGTTGAATTTGTTGGTGTTTTTCAATGTTGAGGTTGTTGTTTTTCAATGTTGAGCTTGTTGTTGAATTTGTTGGCGTTCTTAAATGTTGAGGTTGTTGTTGAATTTGTTGGTGTTTTCAATGTTGAGGTTTTTGTTGAATTTGTTGGTGTTTTTCAATGTTGAGGTTGTTGTTGTTTTTCAATGGTGAGGTTGTTGTTGAATTTGATGGTGTTTTTCAATGTCGAGGTTGTTGCTGAATTTGTTGGTGTTTTTCAATGTTGAAGTTGTTGTTGAATTTGTTGGTGTTTTTCAATGTTGAGGTTGTTGCTGTTTTTCAATGTTGAGGTTGTTGTTGAATTTGTTGGTGTTTTTAAATGTTGAGGTTGTTGTTGAATTTGTTGGTGTTTTTCAATGTTGAGGTTGTTGTTGTTTTTCAATGTTGAGGTTGTTCTTGAATTTGTTGGTGTTTTTCAATGTTGAGGTTCTTGTTGTTTTTCATTGCTGAGGTAGTTGTTGAATTTGTTGGTGTTTTTCAATGTTGAGGTTGTTCTTGAATTTGTTCGTGTTTTCCAATGTTGCGGCTGTTTAGTTTGTTGTTGTTTTTCAATGTTGAGGTTGTTGTTGAATTTGTTGGTGTTTTTCAATGTTGAGGTTGTTGTTGAATTTGTTGGTGTTTCTCAATGTTGAGGTTGTTGTTGTTTTTAAATGTTGAGGTTGTTGTTGAATTTGTTGGTGTTTTTTCAATTTTGAGGTTGTTGGTGTTTTTCAATGTTGAGGTTTTTGTTGAATTTGATGGTGTTTTTCAATGTCGAGGATGTTGTTGAATTTGTTGGTGTTTTTCAATGTTGAAGTTTTTGTTGAATTTGTTGGTGTTTTTCAATGTTGAGGTTGTTGTTGTTTTTCAATGTTGAGTTTGTTGTTGAATTTGTTGGTGTTTTTCAATGTTGAGGTTGTTGTTGTTTTTCAATGCTGAGGTTGTTGTTGAATTTGTTCGTGTTTTTCAATGTTGAGGTTGTTGAATTTGTTGGTGTTTTTCAATGTTGAATTTGTTGTTGTTTTTCAATGTTGAGGTTGTTGTTGAATTTGTTGGTGTTTTTCAATGTTGAGGTTGTTATTGTTTTTCAAAGTTGAGGATGTTGTGAATTTGTTGGTGTTTTTCAATGTTGAAGTTGTTGTTGAATTTGTTGGTGTTTTTCAATGTTGAGGTTGTTGTTGTTTTACAATGTTGAGGTTGTTGTTGAATTTGTTGGTGTTTTTCAATGTTGAGTTTGTTGTTGTTTTTCAATGTTGAGGTTGTTGTTGAATTTGTTGGTGTTTTTCAATGTTGAGGTTGTTGTTGTTTTTCAATGTTGAGGTTGTTGTTGAATTTGTTGGTGTTTTTCAATGTTGAGGTTGTTGTTTTTCAATGTTGAAGTTGTTGTTGAATTTGTTGGTGTTTTTCAATGTTGAGGTTGTTGTTGAATTTGTTGGTGTTTTTCAATGTTGAGGTTGTTGTTGTTTTTCAATGTTGAGGTTGTTGTTGAGTTTGTTGGTGTTTTTCAATGTTGAGGTTGTTGTTGAATTTGTTGGTGTTTTTCAATGTTGAGGTTGTTGTTGAATTTGTTGGTGTTTTTCAATGTTGAGGTTGTTGTTGTTTTTAAATGTTGGGGTTGTTGTTGAATTTGTTGGTGTTTTTCAATTTTGAGGATGTTGTGGTTTTTCAATGTTGAGGTTGTTGTTGAATTTGTTGGTGTTTTTCAATGTCGGGGTTGTTTTTGAATTTGTTGGTGTTTTTCAATGTTGAATTTTTGTTGAATTTGTTGGTGTTTTTCAATGTTGAGGTTGTTGTTTTTCAATGTTGAGGTTGTTGTTGAATTTGTTGGCGTTCTTAAATGTTGAGGTTGTTGTTGAATTTGTTGGTGTTTTCAATGTTGAGGTTTTTGTTGAATTTGTTGGTGTTTTTCAATGTTGAGGTTGTTGTTGTTTTTCAATGGTGAGGTTGTTGTTGAATTTGATGGTGTTTTTCAATGTCGAGGTTGTTGCTGAATTTGTTGGTGTTTTTCAATGTTGAAGTTGTTGTTGAATTTGTTGGTGTTTTTCAATGTTGAGGTTGTTGCTGTTTTTCAATGTTGAGGTTGTTGTTGAATTTGTTGATGTTTTTCAATGTTGAGATTGTTGTTGTTTTTCAATGTTGAGGTTGTTTTTGAATTTGTTGCTGTTTTTAAATGTTGAGGTTGTTGTTGAATTTGTTGGTGTTTTTCCATGATGAGGTTGTTGTTGTTTTTCAAAGTTGAGGTTGTTGTTGAATTTGTTGGTGTTTTTCAATGTCGGGGTTCTTGTTGAATTTGTTGGTGTTTTTCAATGTTGAATTTTTTGTTGAATTTGTTGGTGTTTTTCCATGATGAGGTTGTTGTTGTTTTTCAAAGTTGAGGTTGTTGTTGAATTTGTTGGTGTTTTTCAATGTCGGGGTTGTTGTTGAATTTGTTGGTGTTTTTCAATGTTGAATTTTTTGTTGAATTTGTTGGTGTTTTTCAATGTTGAGGTTGTTGTTTTTCAATGTTGAGGTTGTTGAATTTGTTGGTGTTTTTCAATGTTGAATTTGTTGTTGTTTTTCAATGTTGAGGTTGTTGTTGAATTTGTTGGTGTTTTTCAATGTTGAGGTTGTTGTTGTTTTTCAATGTTGAGGATGTTGTGAATTTGTTGGTGTTTTTCAATGTTGAAGTTGTTGTTGAATTTGTTGGTGTTTTTCAATGTTGAGGTTGTTGTTGTTTTACAATGTTGAGGTTGTTGTTGAATTTGTTGGTGTTTTTCAATGTTGAGTTTGTTGTTGTTTTTCAATGTTGAGGTTGTTGTTGAATTTGTTGGTGTTTTTCAATGTTGAGGTTGTTGTTGTTTTTCAATGTTGAGGTTGTTGTTGAATTTGTTGGTGTTTTTCAATGTTGAGGTTGTTGTTTTTCAATGTTGAGGTTGTTGTTGAATTTGTTGGTGTTTTTCAATGTTGAGGTTGTTGTTGAATTTGTTGGTGTTTTTCAATGTTGAGGTTGTTGTTGTTTTTCAATGTTGAGGTTGTTGTTGAGTTTGTTGGTGTTTTTCAATGTTGAGGTTGTTGTTGAATTTGTTGGTGTTTTTCAATGTTGAGGTTGTTGTTGAATTTGTTGGTGTTTTTCAATGTTGAGGTTGTTGTTGTTTTTAAATGTTGGGGTTGTTGTTGAATTTGTTGGTGTTTTTCAATTTTGAGGATGTTGTGGTTTTTCAATGTTGAGGTTGTTGTTGAATTTGTTGGTGTTTTTCAATGTCGGGGTTGTTTTTGAATTTGTTGGTGTTTTTCAATGTTGAATTTTTGTTGAATTTGTTGGTGTTTTTCAATGTTGAGGTTGTTGTTTTTCAATGTTGAGGTTGTTGTTGAATTTGTTGGCGTTCTTAAATGTTGAGGTTGTTGTTGAATTTGTTGGTGTTTTCAATGTTGAGGTTTTTGTTGAATTTGTTGGTGTTTTTCAATGTTGAGGTTGTTGTTGTTTTTCAATGGTGAGGTTGTTGTTGAATTTGATGGTGTTTTTCAATGTCGAGGTTGTTGCTGAATTTGTTGGTGTTTTTCAATGTTGAAGTTGTTGTTGAATTTGTTGGTGTTTTTCAATGTTGAGGTTGTTGCTGTTTTTCAATGTTGAGGTTGTTGTTGAATTTGTTGATGTTTTTCAATGTTGAGATTGTTGTTGTTTTCCAATGTTGAGGTTGTTTTTGAATTTGTTGCTGTTTTTAAATGTTGAGGTTGTTGTTGAATTTGTTGGTGTTTTTCCATGATGAGGTTGTTGTTGTTTTTCAAAGTTGAGGTTGTTGTTGAATTTGTTGGTGTTTTTCAATGTCGGGGTTCTTGTTGAATTTGTTGGTGTTTTTCAATGTTGAATTTTTCGTTGAATTTGTTGGTGTTTTTCCATGATGAGGTTGTTGTTGTTTTTCAAAGTTGAGGTTGTTGTTGAATTTGTTGGTGTTTTTCAATGTCGGGGTTGTTGTTGAATTTGTTGGTGTTTTTCAATGTTGAATTTTTTGTTGAATTTGTTGGTGTTTTTCAATGTTGAGGTTGTTGTTTTTCAATGTTGAGGTTGTTGTTGAATTTGTTGGCGTTTTTAAATGTTGAGGTTGTTGTTGAATTTGTTGGTGTTTTCAATGTTGAGGTTTTTGTTGAAGGTGTTGGTGTTTTTCAATGTTGAGGTTGTTGTTGTTTTTCAATGTTGAGGTTGTTGTTGAATTTGATGGTGTTTTTCAATGTCGAGGTTGTTGCTGAATTTGTTGGTGTTTTTCAATGTTGAAGTTGTTGCTGTTTTTCAATGTTGAGGTTGTTGTTGAATTTGTTGGTGTTTTTCAATGTTGAGATTGTTGTTGTTTTTCAATGTTGAGGTTGTTTTTGAATTTGTTGCTGTTTTTAAATGTTGAGGTTGTTGTTGAATTTGTTGGTGTTTTTCAATGTTGAGGTTGTTGTTGTTTTTCAATGTTGAGGTTGTTGTTGAATTTGTTGGTGTTTTCAATGTTTAGGTTGCTGTTGTTTTTCAATGTTGAGGTTGTTGTTGAATTTGTTGGTGTTTTTCAATTTCGAGGTTGTTGGTGAATTTGTTGGTGTTTTTCAATGTTGAAGTTGTTGTTGAATTTTTTGGTGTTTTTCAATGTTGAGGTTGTTGTTGTTTTTCAATGTTGAGGTTGTTGTTGAATTTGTTGGTGTTTTTCAATGTTGAGGTTGTTGTTGTTTTTCAATGCTGAGGTAGTTGTTGAATTTGTTGGTGTTTTTCAATGTTGAGGTTGTTGTTGAATTTGTTGGTGTTTCTCAATGTTGAGGTTGTTGTTGTTTTTCAATGTTGAGGTTGTTGTTGAATTTGTTGGTGTTTTTCAATGTTGAGGTTGTTGTTGTTTTTCAATGTTGAGGTTGTTGTTGAATTTGTTGGTGTTTTTCAATGTTGAGGTTGTTGTTGTTTTTCAATGCTGAGGTTGTTGTTGAATTTGTTGGTGTTTTTCAATGTTGAAGTTGTTGTTGAATTTGTTGGTGTTTTTCTATGTTGAGGTTGTTGTTGTCTTTCAATGTTGAGGTTGTTGTTCAATTTGTTGGTGTTTTTCAATGTTGAGGTTGTTGTTGTTTTTCAATGCTGAGGTTGTTGTTGAATTTGTTGTTGTTTTTCAATGTTGAGGTTGTTGTTGAATTTGTTGGTGTTTTTAAATGTTGAGGTTGTTGTTGACTTTCAATGTTGAGGTTGTTGTTGAATTTGTTGGTGTTTTTCAATGTTGAGGTTGTTGTTGTTTTTCAATGTTGAGGTTGTTGTTGAATTTGTTGGTGATTTTCAATGTTGAGGTTGTTGTTGAATTTGTTGGTGTTTTTCAAAGTTGAGGTTGTTGTTGAATTTGTTGGTGTTTTTCAATGTCGGGGTTTTTGTGAATTTGTTGGTGTTTTTCAATGTTGAGGTTGTTGTTGAATTTGTTGGTGTTTTTCAATGTTGAGGTTGTTGTTGAGTTTGTTGGTGTTCTTCAATGTTGAGGTTGTTGTTGAGTTTGTTGGTGTTTTTCAATGTTGAGGTTGTTGTTGAATTTGTTGGTGTTTTTCAATGTTGAGGTTGTTGTTGAATTTGTTGGCGATTTTAAATGTTGAGGTTGTTGTTTTTCAATGTTGAGGTTGTTGTTGAATTTGTTGTTGTTTTTCAATGTTGAGGTTGTTGTTGTTTTTTAATGTTGAGGTTGTTGTTGAATTTGTTGGTGTTTTTCAATGTTGAGGTTGTTGTTGAATTTGTTGGTGTATTTCAATGTAGAGGTTGTTGTTGTTTTCAATTTTGAGGTTGTTGTTGAGTTTGTTGGTGTTTTTCAATGTTGAGGTTGTTGTTGAATTTGTTGGTGTTTTTCAATGTTGAGGTTGTTGTTGAATTTGTTGGTGTTTTTCAATGTTGAGGTTGTTGTTGAGTTTGTTGGTGCTCTTCAATGTTGAGGTTGTTGTTGAGTTTGTTGCTGTTTTTCAATGTTGAGGTTGTTGTTGAATTTGTTGGTGTTTTTCAATGTTGAGGTTGTTTTTGAATTTGTTGGCGTTTTTAAATGTTGAGGTTATTGTTGAATTTGTTGGTGTTTTCAATGTTGAGGATTATGTTGAATTTGTTGGTGTTTTTCAATGTTGAGGTTGTTGTTGTTTTTCAATGCTGAGGTTGTTGTTGAATTTGATGGTGTTTTTCAATGTCGAGGTTGTTGCTGAATTTGTTGGTGTTTTTCAATGTTGAAGTTCTTGTTGAATTTGTTGGTGTTTTTCAAAGTTGAGGTTGTTGCTGTTTTTCAATGTTGAGGTTGTTGTTGAATTTGTTGGTGTTTTTCAATGTTGAGATTGTTGTTGTTTTTCAATGTTGAGGTTGTTTTTGAATTTGTTGCTGTTTTTAAATGTTGAGGTTGTTGTTGAATTTGTGGGTGTTTTTCAATGTTGAGGTTGTTGTTGTTTTTCAATGTTGAGGTTGTTGTTGAATTTGTTGGTGTTTTTCAATGTTTAGGTTGTTGTTGTTTTTCAATGATGAGGTTGTTGTTGAATTTGTTGGTGTTTTTCAATTTCGAGGTTGTTGGTGAATTTGTTGGTGTTTTTCAATGTTAAAGTTGTTGTTGAATTTGTTGGTGTTTTTCAATGTTGAGGTTGTTGTTGTTTTTCAATGTTGAGGTTGTAGTTGAATTTGTTGGTGTTTTTCAATGTTGAGGTTGTTGTTGTTTTTCAATGCTGAGGTAGTTGTTGAATTTGTTGGTGTTTTTCAATGTTGAGGTTGTTGTTGAATTTGTTGGTGTTTTTCAATGTTGAGGTTGTTGTTGTTTTTCAATGTTGAGGTTGTTGTTGAATTTGTTGGTGTTTTTCAATGTTGAGGTTGTTGTTGTTTTTTAATGTTGAGGTTGTTGTTGAATTTGTTGGTGTTTTTCAATGTTGAGGTTGTTGTTCTTTTTCAATGTTGAGGTTGTTGTTGAATTTGTTGATGTTTTTCAATGTTGAGGTTGTTGTTGTTTTTCAATGTTGAGGTTGTTGTTGAATTTGTTGGTGTTTTTCAATGTTGAGGTTGTTGTTGCATTTCAATGCTGAGGTTGTTGTTGAATTTGTTGTTGTTTTTCAATGTTGAGGTTATTGTTGAATTTGTTGATGTTTTTCAATGTTGAGGTTGTTGTTGTTTTTCAATGTTGAGGTTGTTGTTGAATTTGTTGGTGTTTTTCAATGTTGAGGTTGTTGTTGCATTTCAATGTTGAGGTTGTTGTTGAATTTGTTGGTGTTTTTCAATGTTGAGGTTGTTGTTGAATTTGTTGGTGTTTTTCCATGATGAGGTTGTTGTTGTTTTTCAAAGTTGAGGTTGTTGTTGAATTTGTTGGTGTTTTTCAATGTCGGGGTTTTTGTGAATTTGTTGGTGTTTTTCAATGTTGAATTTTTTGTTGAATTTGTTGCTGTTTTTTAATGTTGAGGTTGTTGTTTTTCAATGTTGAGGTTGTTATTGAATTTGTTGGTGTTTTTCAATATTGAGGTTGTTGTTGTTTTTCAATGTTGAGGTTGTTGCTGAATTTGTTGGTGTTTTTCAATGTCGGGGTTGTTGTTGAATTTGTTGGTGTTTTTGAATGTTGAATTTTTTGTTGAATTTGTTGGTGTTTTTCAATGTTGAGGTTGTTGTTTTTAAATGTTGAGGTTGTTGTTGAATTTGTTGGTGTTTTCAATGTTGAGGTTGTTGTTGTTTTTCAATGTTGAGGTTGTTGTTGAATTTGTTGGTGTTTTTCAATGTTTAGGTTGTTGTTGTTTTTCAATGTTGAGGTTGTTGTTGAATTTGTTGGTGTTTATCAATGTTAAGGTTGTTGTTGTTTTTCAATGTTGAGGTTGTTGTTGAATTTGTTGGTGTTTTTCAATGTTGAGGTTGTTGTTGTTTTTCAATGCTGAGGTTGTTGATGATTTTGTTGGTGTTTTTCAATGTTGAAGTTGTTGTTGAATTTGTTGGTGTTTTTCTTTGTTGAGGTTGTTGTTGTCTTTCAATGTTGAGGTTGTTGTTCAATTTGTTGGTGTTATTCAATGTTGAGGTTGTTGTTGTTTTTCAATGTTGAGGTTGTTGTTAAATTTGTTGGTGTTTTTCAATGTTGAGGTTGTTGTTGACTTTCAATGTTGAGGTTGTTGTTGAATTTGTTGGTGTTTTTCAATGTTGAGGTTGTTGTTGTTTTTCAATGTTGAGGTTGTTGTTGAATTTGTTGGTGATTTTCAATGTTGAGGTTGTTGTTGAATTTGTTGGTGTTTTTCAAAGTTGAGGTTGTTGTTGAATTTGTTGGTGTTTTTCAATGTCGGGGTTTTTGTGAATTTGTTGGTGTTTTTCAATGTTGAGGTTGTTGTTTAATTTGTTGGTGTTTTTGAATGTTAAGGTTGTTGTTGAGTTTGTTGGTGTTCTTCAATGTTGAGGTTGTTGTTGAGTTTGTTGGTGTTTTTCAATGTTGAGGTTGTTGGTGAATTTGTTGGTGTTTTTCAATGTTGAGGTTGTTGTTGAATTTGTTGGCGATTTTAAATGTTGAGGTTGTTGTTTTTCAATGTTGAGGTTGTTGTTGAATTTGTTGTTGTTTTTCAATGTTGAGGTTGTTGTTTTTGTTTAATGTTGAGGTTGTTGTTGAATTTGTTGGTGTTTTTCAATGTTGAGGTTGTTGTTGAATTTGTTGGTGTTTTTCAATGTAGAGGTTGTTGTTGTTTTCAATTTTGAGGTTGTTGTTGAGTTTGTTGGTGTTTTTCAATGTTGAGGTTGTTGTTGAATTTGTTGGTGTTTTTCAATGTTGAGGTTGTTGTTGAATTTGTTGGTGTTTTTCAATGTTGAGGTTGTTGTTGAGTTTGTTGGTGTTCTTCAATGTTGAGGTTGTTGTTGAGTTTGTTGGTGTTTTTCAATGTTGAGGTTGTTGTTGAATTTGTTGGTGTTTTTCAATGTTGAGGTTGTTTTTGAATTTGTTGGCGTTTTTAAATGTTGAGGTTATTGTTGAATTTGTTGGTGTTTTCAATGTTGACGTTGTTGTTGTTTTTCAATGTTGAGGTTGTTGTTGAATTTGATGGTGTTTTTCAATGTCGAGGTTGTTGCTGAATTTGTTGGTGTTTTTCAATGTTGAAGTTCTTGTTGAATTTGTTGGTGTTTTTCAAAGTTGAGGTTGTTGCTGTTTTTCAATGTTGAGGTTGTTGTTGAATTTGTTGGTGTTTTTCAATGTTGAGATTGTTGTTGTTTTTCAATGTTGAGGTTGTTTTTGAATTTGTTGCTGTTTTTAAATGTTGAGGTTGTTGTTGAATTTGTGGGTGTTTTTCAATGTTGAGGTTGTTGTTGTTTTTCAATGTTGAGGTTGTTGTTGAATTTGTTGGTGTTTTTCAATGTTTAGGTTGTTGTTGTTTTTCAATGATGAGGTTGTTGTTGAATTTGTTGGTGTTTTTCAATTTCGAGGTTGTTGGTGAATTTGTTGGTGTTTTTCAATGTTAAAGTTGTTGTTGAATTTGTTGGTGTTTTTCAATGTTGAGGATGTTGTTGTTTTTCAATGTTGAGGTTGTAGTTGAATTTGTTGGTGTTTTTCAATGTTGAGGTTGTTGTTGTTTTTCAATGCTGAGGTAGTTGTTGAATTTGTTGGTGTTTTTCAATGTTGAGGTTGTTGTTGAATTTGTTGGTGTTTTTCAATGTTGAGGTTGTTGTTGTTTTTCAATGTTGAGGTTGTTGTTGAATTTGTTGGTGTTTTTCAATGTTGAGGTTGTTGTTGTTTTTTAATGTTGAGGTTGTTGTTGAATTTGTTGGTGTTTTTCAATGTTGAGGTTGTTGTTCTTTTTCAATGTTGAGGTTGTTGTTGAATTTGTTGATGTTTTTCAATGTTGAGGTTGTTGTTGTTTTTCAATGTTGAGGTTGTTGTTGAATTTGTTGGTGTTTTTCAATGTTGAGGTTGTTGTTGCATTTCAATGCTGAGGTTGTTGTTGAATTTGTTGTTGTTTTTCAATGTTGAGGTTATTGTTGAATTTGTTGATGTTTTTCAATGTTGAGGTTGTTGTTGTTTTTCAATGTTGAGGTTGTTGTTGAATTTGTTGGTGTTTTTCAATGTTGAGGTTGTTGTTGCATTTCAATGTTGAGGTTGTTGTTGAATTTGTTGGTGTTTTTCAATGTTGAGGTTGTTGTTGAATTTGTTGGTGTTTTTCCATGATGAGGTTGTTGTTGTTTTTCAAAGTTGAGGTTGTTGTTGAATTTGTTGGTGTTTTTCAATGTCGGGGTTTTTGTGAATTTGTTGGTGTTTTTCAATGTTGAATTTTTTGTTGAATTTGTTGGTGTTTTTTAATGTTGAGGTTGTTGTTTTTCAATGTTGAGGTTGTTATTGAATTTGTTGGTGTTTTTCAATATTGAGGTTGTTGTTGTTTTTCAATGTTGAGGTTGTTGTTGAATTTGTTGGTGTTTTTCAATGTTGAGGTTGTTGTTGAATTTGTTGGTGTTTTTCAATGTCGGGGTTGTTGTTGAATTTGTTGGTGTTTTTGAATGTTGAATTTTTTGTTGAATTTGTTGGTGTTTTTCAATGTTGAGGTTGTTGTTTTTCAATGTTGAGGTTGTTGTTGAATTTGTTGGCGTTTTTAAATGTTGAGGTTGTTGTTGAATTTGTTGGTGTTTTCAATGTTGAGGTTCTTGTTGAATTTGTTGGTGTTTTTCAAAGTTGAGGTTGTTGTTGTTTTTCAATGTTGAGGTTGTTGTTGAATTTGATGGTGTTTTTCAATGTCGAGGTTGTTGCTGAATTTGTTGGTGTTTTTCAATGTTGAAGTTGCTGCTGTTTTTCAATGTTGAGGTTGTTGTTGAATTTGTTGGTGTTTTTCAATGTTGAGATTGTTGTTGTTTTTCAATGTTGAGGTTGTTTTTGAATTTGTTGCTGTTTTTAAATGTTGAGGTTGTTGTTGAATTTGTTGGTGTTTTTCAATGTTGAGGTTGTTGTTGTTTTTCAATGTTGAGGTTGTTGTTGAATTTGTTGGTGTTTTTCAATGTTTAGGTTGTTGTTGTTTTTCAATGTTGAGGTTGTTGTTGAATTTGTTGGTGTTTATCAATGTTAAGGTTGTTGTTGTTTTTCAATGTTGAGGTTGTTGTTGAATTTGTTGGTGTTTTTCAATGTTGAGGTTGTTGTTGTTTTTCAATGCTGAGGTTGTTGTTGAATTTGTTGGTGTTTTTCAATGTTGAAGTTGTTGTTGAATTTGTTGGTGTTTTTCTATGTTGAGGTTGTTGTTGTCTTTCAATGTTGAGGTTGTTGTTCAATTTGTTGGTGTTTTTCAATGTTGAGGTTGTTGTTGTTTTTCAATGCTGAGGTTGTTGTTGAATTTGTTGTTGTTTTTCAATGTTGAGGTTGTTATTGAATTTGTTGGTGTTTTTCAATGTTGAGGTTGTTGTTGACTTTCAATGTTGAGGTTGTTGTTGAATTTGTTGGTGTTTTTCAATGTTGAGGTTGTTGTTGTTTTTCAATGTTGAGGTTGTTGTTGAATTTGTTGGTGATTTTCAATGTTGAGGTTGTTGTTGAATTTGTTGGTGTTTTTCAAAGTTGAGGTTGTTGTTGAATTTGTTGGTGTTTTTCAATGTCGGGGTTTTTGTGAATTTGTTGGTGTTTTTCAATGTTGAGGTTGTTGTTGAATTTGTTGGTGTTTTTCAATGTTGAGGTTGTTGTTGAGTTTGTTGGTGTTCTTCAATGTTGAGGTTGTTGTTGAGTTTGTTGGTGTTTTTCAATGTTGAGGTTGTTGTTGAATTTGTTGGTGTTTTTCAATGTTGAGGTTGTTGTTGAATTTGTTGGCGATTTTAAATGTTGAGGTTGTTGTTTTTCAATGTTGAGGTTGTTGTTGAATTTGTTGTTGTTTTTCAATGTTGAGGTTGTTGTTGTTTTTTAATGTTGAGGTTGTTGTTGAATTTGTTGGTGTTTTTCAATGTTGAGGTTGTTGTTGAATTTGTTGGTGTTTTTCAATGTAGAGGTTGTTGTTGTTTTCAATTTTGAGGTTGTTGTTGAGTTTGTTGGTGTTTTTCAATGTTGAGGTTGTTGTTGAATTTGTTGGTGTTTTTCAATGTTGAGGTTGTTGTTGAATTTGTTGGTGTTTTTCAATGTTGAGGTTGTTGTTGAGTTTGTTGGTGTTCTTCAATGTTGAGGTTGTTGTTGAGTTTGTTGGTGTTTTTCAATGTTGAGGTTGTTGTTGAATTTGTTGGTGTTTTTCAATGTTGAGGTTGTTTTTGAATTTGTTGGCGTTTTTAAATGTTGAGGTTATTGTTGAATTTGTTGGTGTTTTCAATGTTGAGGTTTTTGTTGAATTTGTTGGTGTTTTTCAATGTTGAGGTTGTTGTTGTTTTTCAATGTTGAGGTTGTTGTTGAATTTGATGGTGTTTTTCAATGTCGAGGTTGTTGCTGAATTTGTTGGTGTTTTTCAATGTTGAAGTTCTTGTTGAATTTGTTGGTGTTTTTCAAAGTTGAGGTTGTTGCTGTTTTTCAATGTTGAGGTTGTTGTTGAATTTGTTGGTGTTTTTCAATGTTGAGATTGTTGTTGTTTTTCAATGTTGAGGTTGTTTTTGAATTTGTTGCTGTTTTTAAATGTTGAGGTTGTTGTTGAATTTGTGGGTGTTTTTCAATGTTGAGGTTGTTGTTGTTTTTCAATGTTGAGGTTGTTGTTGAATTTGTTGGTGTTTTTCAATGTTTAGGTTGTTGTTGTTTTTCAATGATGAGGTTGTTGTTGAATTTGTTGGTGTTTTTCAATTTTAGAGGTTGTTGGTGAATTTTTTGGTGTTTTTCAATGTTAAAGTTGTTGTTGAATTTGTTGGTGTTTTTCAATGTTGAGGTTGTTGTTGTTTTTCAATGTTGAGGTTGTTGTTGAATTTGTTGGTGTTTTTCAATGTTGAGGTTGTTGTTGTTTTTCAATGCTGAGGTAGTTGTTGAATTTGTTGGTGTTTTTCAATGTTGAGGTTGTTGTTGAATTTGTTGGTGTTTTTCAATGTTGAGGTTGTTGTTGTTTTTCAATGTTGAGGTTGTTGTTGAATTTGTTGGTGTTTTTCAATGTTGAGGTTGTTGTTGTTTTTTAATGTTGAGGTTGTTGTTGAATTTGTTGGTGTTTTTCAAGGTTGAGGTTGTTGTTCTTTTTCAATGTTGAGGTTGTTGTTGAATTTGTTGATGTTTTTCAATGTTGAGGTTGTTGTTGTTTTTCAATGTTGAGGTTGTTATTGAATTTGTTGGTGTTTTTCAATGTTGAGGTTGTTGTTGCATTTCAATGCTGAGGTTGTTGTTGAATTTGTTGTTGTTTTTCAATGTTGAGGTTATTGTTGAATTTGTTGATGTTTTTCAATGTTGAGGTTGTTGTTTTTCAATGTTGAGGTTGTTGTTGAATTTGTTGGTGTTTTTCAATGTTGAGGTTGTTGTTGCATTTCAATGTTGAGGTTGTTGTTGAATTTGTTGGTGTTTTTCCATGATGAGGTTGTTGTTGTTTTTCAAAGTTGAGGTTGTTGTTGAATTTGTTGGTGTTTTTCAATGTCGGGGTTTTTGTGAATTTGTTGGTGTTTTTCAATGTTGAATTTTTTGTTGAATTTGTTGGTGTTTTTTAATGTTGAGGTTGTTGTTTTTCAATGTTGAGGTTGTTATTGAATTTGTTGGTGTTTTTCAATATTGAGGTTGTTGTTGTTTTTCAATGTTGAGGTTGTTGTTGAATTTGTTGGTGTTTTTCAATGTTGAGGTTGTTGTTGAATTTGTTGGTGTTTTTCAATGTCGGGGTTGTTGTTGAATTTGTTGGTGTTTTTGAATGTTGAATTTTTTGTTGAATTTGTTGGTGTTTTTCAATGTTGAGGTTGTTGTTTTTCAATGTTGAGGTTGTTGTTGAATTTGTTGGCGTTTTTAAATGTTGAGGTTGTTGTTGAATTTGTTGGTGTTTTCAATGTTGAGGTTCTTGTTGAATTTGTTGGTGTTTTTCAAAGTTGAGGTTGTTGTTGAATTTGTTGGTGTTTTTCAATGTTGAGGTTGTTGTTGTTTTTCAATGTTGAGGTTGTTGTTGAATTTGATGGTGCTTTTCAATGTCGAGGATGTTGCTGAATTTGTTGGTGTTTTTCAATGTTGAAGTTGCTGCTGTTTTTCAATGTTGAGTTTGTTGTTGAATTTGTTGGTGTTTTTCAATGTTGAGATTGTTGTTGTTTTTCAATGTTGAGGTTGTTTTTGAATTTGTTGCTGTTTTTAAATGTTGAGGTTGTTGTTGAATTTGTTGGTGTTTTTCAATGTTGAGGTTGTTGTTGTTTTTCAATGTTGAGGTTGTTGTTGAATTTGTTGGTGTTTTTCAATGTTTAGGTTGTTGTTGTTTTTCAATGTTGAGGTTGTTGTTGAATTTGTTGGTGTTTATCAATGTTAAGGTTGTTGTTGTTTTTCAATGTTGAGGTTGTTGTTGAATTTGTTGGTGTTTTTCAATGTTGAGGTTGTTGTTGTTTTTCAATGCTGAGGTTGTTGTTGAATTTGTTGGTGTTTTTCAATGTTGAAGTTGTTGTTGAATTTGTTGGTGTTTTTCTATGTTGAGGTTGTTGTTGTCTTTCAATGTTGAGGTTGTTGTTCAATTTGTTGGTGTTTTTCAATGTTGAGGTTGTTGTTGTTTTTCAATGCTGAGGTTGTTGTTGAATTTGTTGTTGTTTTTCAATGTTGAGGTTGTTGTTGAATTTGTTGGTGTTTTTCAATGTTGAGGTTGTTGTTGACTTTCAATGTTGAGGTTGTTGTTGAATTTGTTGGTGTTTTTCAATGTTGAGGTTGTTGTTGTTTTTCAATGTTGAGGTTGTTGTTGAATTTGTTGGTGATTTTCAATGTTGAGGTTGTTGTTGAATTTGTTGGTGTTTTTCAAAGTTGAGGTTGTTGTTGAATTTGTTGGTGTTTTTCAATGTCGGGGTTTTTGTGAATTTGTTGGTGTTTTTCAATGTTGAGTTTGTTGTTGAATTTGTTGGTGTTTTTCAATGTTGAGGTTGTTGTTGAGTTTGTTGGTGTTCTTCAATGTCGAGGTTGTTGTTGAGTTTGTTGGTGTTTTTCAATGTTGAGGTTGTTGTTGAATTTGTTGGTGTTTTTCAATGTTGAGGTTGTTGTTGAATTTGTTGGCGATTTTAAATGTTGAGGTTGTTGTTTTTCAATGTTGAGGTTGTTGTTGAATTTGTTGTTTTTCAATGTTGAGGTTGTTGTTGTTTTTTAATGTTGAGGTTGTTGTTGAATTTGTTGGTGTTTTTCAATGTTGAGGTTGTTATTGAATTTGTTGGTGTTTTTCAATGTAGAGGTTGTTGTTGTTTTCAATTTTGAGGTTGTTGTTGAGTTTGTTGGTGTTTTTCAATGTTGAGGTTGTTGTTGAATTTGTTGGTGTTTTTCAATGTTGAGGTTGTTGTTGAATTTGTTGGTGTTTTTCAATGTTGAGGTTGTTGTTGAGTTTGTTGGTGTTCTTCAATGTTGAGGTTGTTGTTGAGTTTGTTGGTGTTTTTCAATGTTGAGGTTGTTTTTGAATTTGTTGGCGTTTTTAAATGTTGAGGTTATTGTTGAATTTGTTGGTGTTTTTCAATGTTAAAGTTGTTGTTGAATTTGTTGGTGTTTTTCAATGTTGAGGTTGTTGTTGTTTTTCAATGTTGAGGTTGTTGTTGAATTTGTTGGTGTTTTTCAATGTTGAGGTTGTTGTTGTTTTTCAATGCTGAGGTAGTTGTTGAATTTGTTGGTGTTTTTCAATGTTGAGGTTGTTGTTGAATTTGTTGGTGTTTTTCAATGTTGAGGTTGTTGTTGTTTTTCAATGTTGAGGTTGTTGTTGAATTTGTTGGTGTTTTTCAATGTTGAGGTTGTTGTTGCTTTTTAATGTTGAGGTTGTTGTTGAATTTGTTGGTGTTTTTCAATGTTGAGGTTGTTGTTCTTTTTCAATGTTGAGGTTGTTGTTGAATTTGTTGATGTTTTTCAATGTTGAGGTTGTTGTTGTTTTTCAATGTTGAGGTTGTTGTTGAATTTGTTGGTGTTTTTCAATGTTGAGGTTGTTGTTGCATTTCAATGCTGAGGTTGTTGTTGAATTTGTTGTTGTTTTTCAATGTTGAGGTTATTGTTGAATTTGTTGATGTTTTTCAATGTTGAGGTTGTTGTTGTTTTTCAATGTTGAGGTTGTTGTTGAATTTGTTGGTGTTTTTCAATGTTGAGGTTGTTGTTGCATTTCAATGTTGAGGTTGTTGTTGAATTTGTTGGTGTTTTTCAATGTTGAGGTTGTTGTTGAATTTGTTGGTGTTTTTCCATGATGAGGTTGTTGTTGTTTTTCAAAGTTGAGGTTGTTGTTGAATTTGTTGGTGTTTTTCAATGTCGGGGTTTTTGTGAATTTGTTGGTGTTTTTCAATGTTGAATTTTTTGTTGAATTTGTTGGTGTTTTTTAATGTTGAGGTTGTTGTTTTTCAATGTTGAGGTTGTTATTGAATTTGTTGGTGTTTTTCAATATTGAGGTTGTTGTTGTTTTTCAATGTTGAGGTTGTTGTTGAATTTGTTGGTGTTTTTCAATGTTGAGGTTGTTGTTGAATTTGTTGGTGATTTTCAATGTCGGGGTTGTTGTTGAATTTGTTGGTGTTTTTGAATGTTGAATTTTTTGTTGAATTTGTTGGTGTTTTTCAATGTTGAGGTTGTTGTTTTTCAATGTTGAGGTTGTTGTTGAATTTGTTGGCGTTTTTAAATGTTGAGGTTGTTGTTAAATTTGTTGGTGTTTTCAATGTTGAGGTTCTTGTTGAATTTGTTGGTGTTTTTCAATGTTGAGGTTGTTGTTGTTTTTCAATGTTGAGGTTGTTGTTGAATTTGATGGTGTTTTTCAATGTCGAGGTTGTTGCTGAATTTGTTGGTGTTTTTCAATGTTGAAGTTGCTGCTGTTTTTCAATGTTGAGGTTGTTGTTGAATTTGTTGGTGTTTTTCAATGTTGAGATTGTTGTTGTTTTTCAATGTTGAGGTTGTTTTTGAATTTGTTGCTGTTTTTAAATGTTGAGGTTGTTGTTGAATTTGTTGGTGTTTTTCAATGTTGAGGTTGTTGTTGTTTTTCAATGTTGAGGTTGTTGTTGAATTTGTTGGTGTTTTTCAATGTTTAGGTTGTTGTTGTTTTTCAATGTTGAGGTTGTTGTTGAATTTGTTGGTGTTTTTCAATTTCGAGGTTGTTGGTGAATTTGTTGGTGTTTTTCAATGTTGAATTTTTTGTTGAATTTGTTGGTGTTTTTCAATGTTGAGGTTGTTGTTGTTTTTCAATGTTGAGGTTGTTGTTGAATTTGTTGGTGTTTTTCAATGTTTAGGTTGTTGTTGTTTTTCAATGTTGAGGTTGTTGTTGAATTTGTTGGTGTTTATCAATGTTAAGGTTGTTGTTGTTTTTCAATGTTGAGGTTGTTGTTGAATTTGTTGGTGTTTTTCAATGTTGAGGTTGTTGTTGTTTTTCAATGCTGAGGTTGTTGTTGAATTTGTTGGTGTTTTTCAATGTTGAAGTTGTTGTTGAATTTGTTGGTGTTTTTCTATGTTGAGGTTGTTGTTGTCTTTCAATGTTGAGGTTGTTGTTCAATCTGTTGGTGTTTTTCAATGTTGAGGTTGTTGTTTTTCAATGCTGAGGTTGTTGTTGAATTTGATGTTGTTTTTCAATGTTGAGGTTGTTGTTGAATTTGTTGGTGTTTTTCAATGTTGAGGTTGTTGTTGACTTTCAATGTTGAGGTTGTTGTTGAATTTGTTGGTGTTTTTCAATGTTGAGGTTGTTGTTGTTTTTCAATGTTGAGGTTGTTGTTGAATTTGTTGGTGATTTTCAATGTTGAGGTTGTTGTTGAATTTGTTGGTGTTTTTCAAAGTTGAGGTTGTTGTTGAATTTGTTGGTGTTTTTCAATGTCGGGGTTTTTGTGAATTTGTTGGTGTTTTTCAATGTTGAGTTTGTTGTTGAATTTGTTGGTGTTTTTCAATGTTGAGGTTGTTGTTGAGTTTGTTGGTGTTCTTCAATGTTGAGGTTGTTGTTGAGTTTGTTGGTGTTTTTCAATGTTGAGGTTGTTGTTGAATTTGTTGGTGTTTTTCAATGTTGAGGTTGTTGTTGAATTTGTTGGCGATTTTAAATGTTGAGGTTGTTGTTTTTCAATGTTGAGGTTGTTGTTGAATTTGTTGGTGTTTTTCAATGTACAGGTTGTTGTTGTTTTCAATTTTGAGGTTGTTGTTGAGTTTGTTGGTGTTTTTCAATGTTGAGGTTGTTGTTGAATTTGTTGGTGTTTTTCAATGTTGAGGTTGTTGTTGAATTTGTTGGTGTTTTTCAATGTTGAGGTTGTTGTTGAGTTTGTTGGTGTTCTTCAATGTTGAGGTTGTTGTTGAGTTTGTTGGTGTTTTTCAATGTTGAGGTTGTTGTTGAATTTGTTGGTGTTTTTCAATGTTGAGGTTGTTTTTGAATTTGTTGGCGTTCTTAAATGTTGAGGTTATTGTTGAATTTGTTGGTGTTTTCAATGTTGAGGTTTTTGTTGAATTTGTTGGTGTTTTTCAATGTTGAGGTTGTTGTTGTTTTTCAATGTTGAGGTTGTTGTTGAATTTGATGGTGTTTTTCAATGTCGAGGTTGTTGCTGAATTTGTTGGTGTTTTTCAATGTTGAAGTTCTTGTTGAATTTGTTGGTGTTTTTCAAAGTTGAGGTTGTTGCTGTTTTTCAATGTTGAGGTTGTTGTTGAATTTGTTGGTGTTTTTCAATGTCGGGGTTGTTGTTGAATTTGTTGGTGTTTTTGAATGTTGAATTTTTTGTTGAATTTGTTGGTGTTTTTCAATGTTGAGGTTGTTGTTTTTCAATGTTGAGGTTGTTGTTGAATTTGTTGGCGTTTTTAAATGTTGAGGTTGTTGTTGAATTTGTTGGTGTTTTCAATGTTGAGGTTCTTGTTGAATTTGTTGGTGTTTTTCAATGTTGAGGTTGTTGTTGTTTTTCAATGTTGAGGTTGTTGTTGAATTTGATGGTGTTTTTCAATGTCGAGGTTGTTGCTGAATTTGTTGGTGTTTTTCAATGTTGAAGTTGCTGCTGTTTTTCAATGTTGAGGTTGTTGTTGAATTTGTTGGTGCTTTTCAATGTTGAGATTGTTGTTGTTTTTCAATGTTGAGGTTGTTGTTGAATTTGTTGGTGTTTTTCAATGTTTAGGTTGTTGTTGTTTTTCAATGATGAGGTTGTTGTTGAATTTGTTGGTGTTTTTCAATTTCGAGGTTGTTGGTGAATTTGTTGGTGTTTTTCAATGTTAAAGTTGTTGTTGAATTTGTTGGTGTTTTTCAATGTTGAGGTTGTTGTTGTTTTTCAATGTTGAGGTTGTTGTTGAATTTGTTGGTGTTTTTCAATGTTGAGGTTGTTGTTGTTTTTCAATGCTGAGGTAGTTGTTGAATTTGTTGGTGTTTTTCAATGTTGAGGTTGTTGTTGAATTTGTTGGTGTTTTTCAATGTTGAGGTTGTTGTTGTTTTTCAATGTTGAGGTTGTTGTTGAATTTGTTGGTGTTTTTCAATGTTGAGGTTGTTGTTGTTTTTTAATGTTGAGGTTGTTGTTGAATTTGTTGGTGTTTTTCAATGTTGAGGTTGTTGTTCTTTTTCAATGTTGAGGTTGTTGTTGAATTTGTTGATGTTTTTCAATGTTGAGGTTGTTGTTGTTTTTCAATGTTGAGGTTGTTGTTGAATTTGTTGGTGTTTTTCAATGTTGAGGTTGTTGTTGCATTTCAATGCTGAGGTTGTTGTTGAATTTGTTGTTGTTTTTCAATGTTGAGGTTATTGTTGAATTTGTTGATGTTTTTCAATGTTGAGGTTGTTGTTGTTTTACAATGTTGAGGTTGTTGTTGAATTTGTTGGTGTTTTTCAATGTTGAGGTTGTTGTTGCATTTCAATGTTGAGGTTGTTGTTGAATTTGTTGGTGTTTTTCAATGTTGAGGTTGTTGTTGAATTTGTTGGTGTTTTTCCATGATGAGGTTGTTGTTGTTTTTCAAAGTTGAGGTTGTTGTTGAATTTGTTGGTGTTTTTCAATGTCGGGGTTTTTGTGAATTTGTTGGTGTTTTTCAATGTTGAATTTTTTGTTGAATTTGTTGGTGTTTTTTAATGTTGAGGTTGTTGTTTTTCAATGTTGAGGTTGTTATTGATATTGTTGGTGTTTTTCAATATTGAGGTTGTTGTTGTTTTTCAATGTTGAGGTTGTTGTTGAATTTGTTGGTGTTTTTCAATGTTGAGGTTGTTGTTGAATTTGTTGGTGATTTTCAATGTCGGGGTTGTTGTTGAATTTGTTGGTGTTTTTGAATGTTGAATTTTTTGTTGAATTTGTTGGTGTTTTTCAATGTTGAGGTTGTTGTTTTTCAATGTTGAGGTTGTTGTTGAATTTGTTGGCGTTTTTAAATGTTGAGGTTGTTGTTAAATTTGTTGGTGTTTTCAATGTTGAGGTTCTTGTTGAATTTGTTGGTGTTTTTCAATGTTGAGGTTGTTGTTGTTTTTCAATGTTGAGGTTGTTGTTGAATTTGATGGTGTTTTTCAATGTCGAGGTTGTTGCTGAATTTGTTGGTGTTTTTCAATGTTGAAGTTGCTGCTGTTTTTCAATGTTGAGGTTGTTGTTGAATTTGTTGGTGTTTTTCAATGTTGAGATTGTTGTTGTTTTTCAATGTTGAGGTTGTTTTTGAATTTGTTGCTGTTTTTAAATGTTGAGGTTGTTGTTGAATTTGTTGGTGTTTTTCAATGTTGAGGTTGTTGTTGTTTTTCAATGTTGAGGTTGTTGTTGAATTTGTTGGTGTTTTTCAATGTTTAGGTTGTTGTTGTTTTTCAATGTTGAGGTTGTTGTTGAATTTGTTGGAGTTTTTCAATTTCGAGGTTGTTGGTGAATTTGTTGGTGTTTTTCAATGTTGAAGTTGTTGTTGAATTTGTTGGTGTTTTTCAATGTTGAGGTTGTTGTTGTTTTTCAATGTTGAGGTTGTAGTTGAGTTTGTTGGTGTTTTTCAATGTTGAGGTTGTTGTTGAATTTGTTGGTGTTTTTCAATGTTGAGGTTGTTTTTGTATTTGTTGGCGTTTTTAAATGTTGAGGTTATTGTTGAATTTGTTGGTGTTTTCAATGTTGAGGTTTTTGTTGAATTTGTTGGTGTTTTTCAATGTTGAGGTTGTTGTTGTTTTTCAATGTTGAGGTTGTTGTTGAATTTGATGGTGTTTTTCAATGTCGAGGTTGTTGCTGAATTTGTTGGTGTTTTTCAATGTTGAAGTTCTTGTTGAATTTGTTGGTGTTTTTCAAAGTTGAGGTTGTTGCTGTTTTTCAATGTTGAGGTTGTTGTTGAATTTGTTGGTGTTTTTCAATGTTGAGATTGTTGTTGTTTTTCAATGTTGAGGTTGTTGTTGAATTTGTTGGTGTTTTTCAATGTTTAGGTTGTTGTTGCTTTTCAATGATGAGGTTGTTGTTGAATTTGTTGGTGTTTTTCAATTTCGAGGTTGTTGGTGAATTTGTTGGTGTTTTTCAATGTTAAAGTTGTTGTTGAATTTGTTGGTGTTTTTCAATGTTGAGGTTGTTGTTGTTTTTCAATGTTGAGGTTGTTGTTGAATTTGTTGGTGTTTTTCAATGTTGAGGTTGTTGTTGTTTTTCAATGCTGAGGTAGTTGTTGAATTTGTTGGTGTTTTTCAATGTTGAGGTTGTTGTTGAATTTGTTGGTGTTTTTCAATGTTGAGGTTGTTGTTGTTTTTCAATGTTGAGGTTGTTGTTGAATTTGTTGGTGTTTTTCAATGTTGAGGTTGTTGTTGTTTTTTAATGTTGAGGTTGTTGTTGAATTTGTTGGTGTTTTTCAATGTTGAGGTTGTTGTTCTTTTTCAATGTTGAGGTTGTTGTTGAATTTGTTGATGTTTTTCAATGTTGAGGTTGTTGTTGTTTTTCAATGTTGAGGTTGTTGTTGAATTTGTTGGTGTTTTTCAATGTTGAGGTTGTTGTTGCATTTCAATGCTGAGGTTGTTGTTGAATTTGTTGTTGTTTTTCAATGTTGAGGTTATTGTTGAATTTGTTGATGTTTTTCAATGTTGAGGTTGTTGTTGTTTTTCAATGTTGAGGTTGTTGTTGAATTTTTTGGTGTTTTTCAACGTTGAGGTTGTTGTTGCATTTCAATGTTGAGGTTGTTGTTGAATTTGTTGGTGTTTTTCAATGTTGAGGTTGTTGTTGAATTTGTTGGTGTTTTTCCATGATGAGGTTGTTGTTGTTTTTCAAAGTTGAGGTTGTTGTTGAATTTGTTGGTGTTTTTCAATGTCGGGGTTTTTGTGAATTTGTTGGTGTTTTTCAACGTTGAATTTTTTGTTGAATTTGTTGGTGTTTTTTAATGTTGAGGTTGTTGTTTTTCAATGTTGAGGTTGTTATTGAATTTGTTGGTGTTTTTCAATATTGAGGTTGTTGTTGTTTTTCAATGTTGAGGTTGTTGTTGAATTTGTTGGTGTTTTTCAATGTTGAGGTTGTTGTTGAATTTGTTGGTGATTTTCAATGTCGGGGTTGTTGTTGAATTTGTTGGTGTTTTTGAATGTTGAATTTTTTGTTGAATTTGTTGGTGTTTTTCAATGTTGAGGTTGTGGTTTTTCAATGTTGAGGTTGTTGTTGAATTTGTTGGCGTTTTTAAATGTTGAGGTTGTTGTTAAATTTGTTGGTGTTTTCAATGTTGAGGTTCTTGTTGAATTTGTTGGTGTTTTTCAATGTTGAGGTTGTTGTTGTTTTTCAATGTTGAGGTTGTTGTTGAATTTGATGGTGTTTTTCAATGTCGAGGTTGTTGCTGAATTTGTTGGTGTTTTTCAATGTTGAAGTTGCTGCTGTTTTTCAATGTTGAGGTTGTTGTTGAATTTGTTGGTGTTTTTCAATGTTGAGATTGTTGTTGTTTTTCAATGTTGAGGTTGTTTTTGAATTTGTTGCTGTTTTTAAATGTTGAGGTTGTTGTTGAATTTGTTGGTGTTTTTCAATGTTGAGGTTGTTGTTGTTTTTCAATGTTGAGGTTGTTGTTGAATTTGTTGGTGTTTTTCAATGTTTAGGTTGTTGTTGTTTTTCAATGTTGAGGTTGTTGTTGAATTTGTTGGTGTTTTTCAATTTCGAGGTTGTTGGTGAATTTGTTGGTGTTTTTCAATGTTGAAGTTGTTGTTGAATTTGTTGTTGTTTTTCAATGTTGAGGTTGTTGTTGTTTTTCAATGTTGAGGTTGTTGTTGAATTTGTTGGTGTTTTTCAATGTTGAGGTTGTTGTTGTTTTTCAATGCTGAGGTAGTTGTTGAATTTGTTGGTGTTTTTCAATGTTGAGGTTGTTGTTGAATTTGTTGGTGTTTTTCAATGTTGAGGTTGTTGTTGTTTTTCAATGTTGAGGTTGTTGTTGAATTTGTTGGTGTTTTTCAATGTTGAGGTTGTTGTTGTTTTTCAATGTTGAGGTTGTTGTTGAATTTGTTGGTGTTTTTCAATGTTGAGGTTGTTGTTCTTTTTCAATGTTGAGGTTGTTGTTGAATTTGTTGGTGTTTTTCAATGTTGAGGTTGTTGTTGTTTTTCAATGTTGAGGTTGTTGTTGAATTTTTTGGTGTTTTTCAATGTTGAGGTTGTTGTTGTTTTTCAATGCTGAGGTTGTTGTTGAATTTGTTGGTGTTCTTCAATGTTGAAGTTGTTGAATTTGTTGGTGTTTTTCAATGTTGAGGTTGTTGTAGTTTTTCAATGTTGAGGTTGTTGTTCAATTTGTTGGTGTTTTTCAATGTTGAGGTTGTTGTTGTTTTTCAATGCTGAGGTTGTTGTTGAATTTGTTGTTGTTTTTTCAATGTTGAGGTTGTTGTTGAATTTGTTGGTGTTTTTCAATGTTGAGGTTGTTGTTGATTTTCAATGTTGAGGTTGTTGTTGAATTTGTTGGTGTTTTTCAATGTTGAGGTTGTTGTTGTTTTTCAATGTTGAGGTTGTTGTTGAATTTGTTGGTGTTTTTCAATGTTGAGGTTGTTGTTGAATTTGTTGGTGTTTTTCAAAGTTGAGGTTGTTGTTGAATTTATTGGTGTTTTTCAATGTCGGGGTTTTGTGAATTTGTTGGTCTTTTTCAATGTTGAATTTTTTGTCGAATTTGTTGGTGTTTTTCAATGTTGAGGTTGTTGTTTTTCAATGTTGAGGTTGTTGTTGAATTTGTTGGTGTTTTTCAATGTTGAGGTTGTTGTTGTTTTTCAATGTTGAGGTTGTTGTTGAATTTGTTGGTGTTTTTCAATGTTGAGGTTGTTGTTGAATTTGTTGGTGTTTTTCAATGTAGAGGTTGTTGTTGTTTTTCAATGTTGAGGTTGTTGTTGAGTTTGTTGGTGTTTTTCATTTTTAAGGTTGTTGTTGAATGTGTTGGTGTTTTTCAATGTTGAGGTTGTTGTTGAATTTGTTGGTGTTTTTCAATGTTGAGGTTGTTGTTGAGTTTGTTGGTGTTTTTCAATGTTGAGGTTGTTGTTGAGTTTGTTGGTGTTTTTCAATGTTGAGGTTGTTGTTTAATTTGTTGGTGTTTTTCAATGTTGAGGTTGTTGTTGAATTTGTTGGCGTTTTTAAATGTTGAGGTTGTTGTTGATTTTGTTGGTGTTTTCAGTGTTGAGGTTTTTGTTGAATTTGTTGGTGTTTTTCAATGTTGAGGTTGTTGTTGTTTTTCAATGTTGAGGTTGTTGTTGAACTTGATTGTGTTTTTCAATGTCGAGGTTGTTGCTGAATTTTTTGGTGTTTTTCAATGTTGAAGTTGCTGCTGTTTTTCAATGTTGAGGTTGTTGTTGAATTTGTTGGTGTTTTTCAATGTCGGGGTTGTTGTTGAATTTGTTGGTGTTTTTGAATGTTGAATTTTTTGTTGTATTTGTTGGTGTTTTTCAATGTTGAGGTTGTTGTTTTTCAATGTTGAGGTTGTTGTTGAATTTGTTGGTGTTTTTAAATGTTGAGGTTGTTGTTGAATTTGTTGGTGTTTTCAATGTTGAGGTTCTTGTTGAATTTGTTGGTGTTTTTCAATGTTGAGGTTGTTGTTGTTTTTCAATGTTGAGGTTGTTGTTGAATTTGATGGTGTTTTTCAATGTCGAGGTTGTTGCTGAATTTGTTGGTGTTTTTCAATGTTGAAGTTGCTGCTGTTTTTCAATGTTGAGGTTGTTGTTGAATTTGTTGGTGTTTTTCAATGTTGAGATTGTTGTTGTTTTTCAATGTTGAGGTTGTTTTTGAATTTGTTGCTGTTTTTAAATGTTGAGGTTGTTGTTGAATTTGTTGGTGTTTTTCAATGTTGAGGTTGTTGTTGTTTTTCAATGTTGAGGTTGTTGTTGAATTTGTTGGTGTTTTTCAATGTTTAGGTTGTTGTTGTTTTTCAATGTTGAGGTTGTTGTTGAATTTGTTGGTGTTTTTCAATTTCGAGGTTGTTGGTGAATTTGTTGGTGTTTTTCAATGTTGAAGTTGTTGTTGAATTTGTTGGTGTTTTTCAATGTTGAGGTTGTTGTTTTTCAATGTTGAGGTTGTTGTTGAATTTGTTGGTGTTTTTCAATTTCGAGGTTGTTGGTGAATTTGTTGGTGTTTTTCAATGTTGAAGTTGTTGTTGAATTTGTTGGTGTTTTTCAATGTTGAGGTTGTTGTTGTTTTTCAATGTTGAGGTTGTTGTTGAATTTGTTGGTGTTTTTCAATGTTGAGGTTGTTGTTGTTTTTCAATGCTGAGGTAGTTGTTGAATTTGTTGGTGTTTTTCAATGTTGAGGTTGTTGTTGAATTTGTTGGTGTTTTTCAATGTTGAGGTTGTTGTTGTTTTTCAATGTTGAGGTTGTTGTTGAATTTGTTGGTGTTTTTCAATGTTGAGGTTGTTGTTGTTTTTCAATGTTGAGGTTGTTGTTGAATTTGTTGGTGTTTTTCAATGTTGAGGTTGTTGTTCTTTTTCAATGTTGAGGTTGTTGTTGAATTTGTTGGTGTTTTTCAATGTTGAGGTTGTTGTTGTTTTTCAATGTTGAGGTTGTTGTTGAATTTTTTGGTGTTTTTCAATGTTGAGGTTGTTGTTGTTTTTCAATGCTGAGGTTGTTGTTGAATTTGTTGGTGTTCTTCAATGTTGAAGTTGTTGAATTTGTTGGTGTTTTTCAATGTTGAGGTTGTTGTAGTTTTTCAATGTTGAGGTTGTTGTTCAATTTGTTGGTGTTTTTCAATGTTGAGGTTGTTGTTGTTTTTCAATGCTGAGGTTGTTGTTGAATTTGTTGTTGTTTTTTCAATGTTGAGGTTGTTGTTGAATTTGTTGGTGTTTTTCAATGTTGAGGTTGTTGTTGATTTTCAATGTTGAGGTTGTTGTTGAATTTGTTGGTGTTTTTCAATGTTGAGGTTGTTGTTGTTTTTCAATGTTGAGGTTGTTGTTGAATTTGTTGGTGTTTTTCAATGTTGAGGTTGTTGTTGAATTTGTTGGTGTTTTTCAAAGTTGAGGTTGTTGTTGAATTTATTGGTGTTTTTCAATGTCGGGGTTTTTGTGAATTTGTTGGTCTTTTTCAATGTTGAATTTTTTGTCGAATTTGTTGGTGTTTTTCAATGTTGAGGTTGTTGTTTTTCAATGTTGAGGTTGTTGTTGAATTTGTTGGTGTTTTTCAATGTTGAGGTTGTTGTTGTTTTTCAATGTTGAGGTTGTTGTTGAATTTGTTGGTGTTTTTCAATGTTGAGGTTGTTGTTGAATTTGTTGGTGTTTTTCAATGTAGAGGTTGTTGTTGTTTTTCAATGTTGAGGTTGTTGTTGAGTTTGTTGGTGTTTTTCATTTTTAAGGTTGTTGTTGAATGTGTTGGTGTTTTTCAATGTTGAGGTTGTTGTTGAATTTGTTGGTGTTTTTCAATGTTGAGGTTGTTGTTGAGTTTGTTGGTGTTTTTCAATGTTGAGGTTGTTGTTGAGTTTGTTGGTGTTTTTCAATGTTGAGGTTGTTGTTTAATTTGTTGGTGTTTTTCAATGTTGAGGTTGTTGTTGAATTTGTTGGCGTTTTTAAATGTTGAGGTTGTTGTTGATTTTGTTGGTGTTTTCAATGTTGAGGTTTTTGTTGAATTTGTTGGTGTTTTTCAATGTTGAGGTTGTTGTTGTTTTTCAATGTTGAGGTTGTTGTTGAACTTGATTGTGTTTTTCAATGTCGAGGTTGTTGCTGAATTTTTTGGTGTTTTTCAATGTTGAAGTTGCTGCTGTTTTTCAATGTTGAGGTTGTTGTTGAATTTGTTGGTGTTTTTCAATGTCGGGGTTGTTGTTGAATTTGTTGGTGTTTTTGAATGTTGAATTTTTTGTTGAATTTGTTGGTGTTTTTCAATGTTGAGGTTGTTGTTTTTCAATGTTGAGGTTGTTGTTGAATTTGTTGGCGTTTTTAAATGTTGAGGTTGTTGTTGAATTTGTTGGTGTTTTCAATGTTGAGGTTCTTGTTGAATTTGTTGGTGTTTTTCAATGTTGACGTTGTTGTTGTTTTTCAATGTTGAGGTTGTTGTTGAATTTGATGGTGTTTTTCAATGTCGACGTTGTTGCTGAATTTGTTGGTGTTTTTCAATGTTGAAGTTGCTGCTGTTTTTCAATGTTGAGGTTGTTGTTGAATTTGTTGGTGTTTTTCAATGTTGAGATTGTTGTTGTTTTTCAATGTTGAGGTTGTTTTTGAATTTGTTGCTGTTTTTAAATGTTGAGGTTGTTGTTGAATTTGTTGGTGTTTTTCAATGTTGAGGTTGTTGTTGTTTTTCAATGTTGAGGTTGTTGTTGAATTTGTTGGTGTTTTTCAATGTTTAGGTTGTTGTTGTTTTTCAATGTTGAGGTTGTTGTTGAATTTGTTGGTGTTTTTCAATTTCGAGGTTGTTGGTGAATTTGTTGGTGTTTTTCAATGTTGAAGTTGTTGTTGAATTTGTTGGTGTTTTTCAATGTTGAGGTTGTTGTTTTTCAATGTTGAGGTTGTTGTTGAATTTGTTGGTGTTTTTCAATGCTGAGGTTGTTGTTGTTTTTCAATGCTGAGGTAGTTGTTGAATTTGTTGGTGTTTTTCAATGTTGAGGTTGTTGTTGAATTTGTTGGTGTTTTTCAATGTTGAGGTTGTTGTTGTTTTTCAATGTTGAGGTTGTTGTTGAATTTGTTGGTGTTTTTCAATGTTGAGGTTGTTGTTGTTTTTCAATGTTGAGGTTGTTGTTGAATTTGTTGGTGTTTTTCAATGTTGAGGTTGTTGTTCTTTTTCAATGTTGAGGTTGTTGTTGAATTTGTTGGTGTTTTTCAATGTTGAGGTTGTTGTTGTTTTTCAATGTTGAGGTTGTTGTTGAATTTTTTGGTGTTTTTCAATGTTGAGGTTGTTGTTGTTTTTCAATGCTGAGGTTGTTGTTGAATTTGTTGGTGTTTTTCAATGTTGAAGTTGTTGTTGAATTTGTTGGTGTTTTTCAATGTTGAGGTTGTTGTAGTTTTTCAATGTTGAGGTTGTTGTTCAATTTGTTGGTGTTTTTCAATGTTGAGGTTGTTGTTGTTTTTCAATGCTGAGGTTGTTGTTGAATTTGTTGTTGTTTTTCAATGTTGAGGTTGTTGTTGAATTTGTTGGTGTTTTTCAATGTTGAGGTTGTTGTTGATTTTCAATGTTGAGGTTGTGTTGAATTTGTTGGTGTTTTTCAATGTTGAGGTTGTTGTTGTTTTTCAATGTTGAGGTTGTTGTTGAATTTGTTGGTGTTTTTCAATGTTGAGGTTGTTGTTGAATTTGTTGGTGTTTTTCAAAGTTGAGTTTGTTGTTGAATTTGTTGGTGTTTTTCAATGTCGGGGTTTTTGTGAATTTGTTGGTCTTTTTCAATGTTGAATTTTTTGTCGAATTTGTTGGTGTTTTTCAATGTTGAGGTTGTTGTTTTTCAATGTTGAGGTTGTTGTTGAATTTGTTGGTGTTTTTCAATGTCGGGGTTTTTGTGAATTTGTTGGTGTTTTTCAATGTTGAGTTTGTTGTTGAATTTGTTGGTGTTTTTCAATGTTGAGGTTGTTGTTGAGTTTGTTGGTGTTCTTCAATGTTGAGGTTGTTGTTGAGTTTGTTGGTGTTTTTCAATGTTGAGGTTGTTGTTGAATTTGTTGGCGATTTTAAATGTTGAGGTTGTTGTTTTTCAATGTTGAGGTTGTTGTTGAATTTGTTGTTGTTTTTCAATGTTGAGGTTGTTGTTGTTTTTTAATGTTGAGGTTGTTGTTGAATTTGTTGGTGTTTTTCAATGTTGAGGTTGTTGTTGAATTTGTTGGTGTTTTTCAATGTAGAGGTTGTTGTTGTTTTCGATTTTGAGGTTGTTGTTGAGTTTGTTGGTGTTTTTCAATGTTGAGGTTGTTGTTGAATTTGTTGGTGTTTTTCAATGTTGAGGTTGTTGTTGAATTTGTTGGTGTTTTTCAATGTTGAGGTTGTTGTTGAGTTTGTTGGTGTTCTTCAATGTTGAGGTTGTTGTTGAGTTTGTTGGTGTTTTTCAATGTTGAGGTTGTTGTTGAATTTGTTGGTGTTTTTCAATGTTGAGGTTGTTTTAGAATTTGTTGGCGTTTTTAAATGTTGAGGTTATTGTTGAATTTGTTGGTGTTTTCAATGTTGAGGTTTTTGTTGAATTTGTTGGTGTTTTTCAATGTTGAGGTTGTTGTTGTTTTTCAATGTTGAGGTTGTTGTTGAATTTGATGGTGTTTTTCAATGTCGAGGTTGTTGCTGAATTTGTTGGTGTTTTTCAATGTTGAAGTTCTTGTTGAATTTGTTGGTGTTTTTCAAAGTTGAGGTTGTTGCTGTTTTTCAATGTTGAGGTTGTTGTTGAATTTGTTGGTGTTTTTCAATGTTGAGATTGTTGTTGTTTTTCAATGTTGAGGTTGTTGTTGAATTTGTTGGTGTTTTTCAATGTTTAGGTTGTTGTTGTTTTTCAATGATGAGGTTGTTGTTGAATTTGTTGGTGTTTTTCAATTTCGAGGTTGTTGGTGAATTTGTTGGTGTTTTTCAATGTTAAAGTTGTTGTTGAATTTGTTGGTGTTTTTCAATGTTGAGGTTGTTGTTGTTTTTCAATGTTGAGGTTGTTGTTGAATTTGTTGGTGTTTTTCAATGTTGAGGTTGTTGTTGTTTTTCAATGCTGAGGTAGTTGTTGAATTTGTTGGTGTTTTTCAATGTTGAGGTTGTTGTTGAATTTGTTGGTGTTTTTCAATGTTGAGGTTGTTGTTGTTTTTCAATGTTGAGGTTGTTGTTGAATTTGTTGGTGTTTTTCAATGTTGAGGTTGTTGTTGTTTTTTAATGTTGAGGTTGTTGTTGAATTTGTTGGTGTTTTTCAATGTTGAGGTTGTTGTTCTTTTTCAATGTTGAGGTTGTTGTTGAATTTGTTGATGTTTTTCAATGTTGAGGTTGTTGTTGTTTTTCAATGTTGAGGTTGTTGTTGAATTTGTTGGTGTTTTTCAATGTTGAGGTTGTTGTTGCATTTCAATGCTGAGGTTTTTGTTGAATTTGTTGTTGTTTTTCAATGTTGAGGTTATTGTTGAATTTGTTGATGTTTTTCAATGTTGAGGTTGTTGTTGTTTTTCAATGTTGAGGTTGTTGTTGAATTTGTAGGTGTTTTTCAATGTTGAGGTTGTTGTTGCATTTCAATGTTGAGGTTGTTGTTGAATTTGTTGGTGTTTTTCAATGTTGAGGTTGTTGTTGAATTTGTTGGTGTTTTTCCATGATGAGGTTGTTGTTGTTTTTCAAAGTTGAGGTTGTTGTTGAATTTGTTGGTGTTTTTCAATCTCGGGGTTTTTGTGAATTTGTTGGTGTTTTTCCATGTTGAATTTTTTGTTGAATTTGTTGGTGTTTTTTAATGTTGAGGTTGTTGTTTTTCAATGTTGAGGTTGTTATTGAATTTGTTGGTGTTTTTCAATATTGAGGTTGTTGTTGTTTTTCAATATTGAGGTTGTAGTTGAATTTGTTGGTGTTTTTCAATGTTGAGGTTGTTGTTGAATTTGTTGGTGTTTTTCAATGTCGGGGTTGTTGTTGAATTTGTTGGTGTTTTTGAATGTTGAATTTTTTGTTGAATTTGTTGGTGTTTTTCAATGTTGAGGTTGTTGTTTTTCAATGTTGAGGTTGTTGTTGAATTTGTTGGCGTTTTTAAATGTTGAGGTTGTTGTTAAATTTGTTGGTGTTTTCAATGTTGAGGTTGTTGTTGAATTTGTTGGTGTTTTTCAATGTTGAGGTTGTTGTTGTTTTTCAATGTTGAGGTTGTTGTTGAATTTGATGGTGTTTTTCAATGTCGAGGTTGTTGCTGAATTTGTTGGTGTTTTTCAATGTTGAAGTTGCTGCTGTTTTTCAATGTTGAGGTTGTTGTTGAATTTGTTGGTGTTTTTCAATGTTGAGATTGTTGTTGTTTTTCAATGTTGAGGTTGTTTTTGAATTTGTTGCTGTTTTTAAATGTTGAGGTTGTTGTTGAATTTGTTGGTGTTTTTCAATGTTGAGGTTGTTGTTGTTTTTCAATGTTGAGGTTGTTGTTGAATTTGTTGGTGTTTTTCAATGTTTAGGTTGTTGTTGTTTTTCAATGTTGAGGTTGTTGTTGAATTTGTTGGTGTTTTTCAATTTCGAGGTTGTTGGTGAATTTGTTGGTGTTTTTCAATGTTGAAGTTGTTGTTGAATTTGTTGGTGTTTTTCAATGTTGAGGTTGTTGTTGTTTTTCAATGTTGAGGTTGTTGTTGAATTTGTTGGTGTTTTTCAATGTTGAGGTTGTTGTTGTTTTTCAATGCTGAGGTAGTTGTTGAATTTGTTGGTGTTTTTCAATGTTGAGGTTGTTGTTGAATTTGTTGGTGTTTTTCAATGTTGTGGTTGTTGTTGTTTTTCAATGTTGAGGTTGTTGTTGAATTTGATGGTGTTTTTCAATGTTGAGGTTGTTGTTGTTTTTCAATGTTGAGGTTGTTGTTGAATTTGTTGGTGTTTTTCAATGTTGAGGTTGTTGTTCTTTTTCAATGTTGAGGTTGTTGTTGAATTTGTTGGTGTTTTTCAATGTTGAGGTTGTTGTTGTTTTTCAATGTTGAGGTTGTTGTTGAATTTTTTGGTGTTTTCCAATGTTGAGGTTGTTGTTGTTTTTCAATGCTGAGGTTGTTGTTGAATTTGTTGGTGTTCTTCAATGTTGAAGTTGTTGAATTTGTTGGTGTTTTTCAATGTTGAGGTTGTTGTAGTTTTTCAATGTTGAGGTTGTTGTTCAATTTGTTGGTGTTTTTCAATGTTGAGATTGTTGTTGTTTTTCAATGCTGAGGTTGTTGTTGAATTTGTTGTTGTTTTTCAATGTTGAGGTTGTTGTTGAATTTGTTGGTGTTTTTCAATGTTGAGGTTGTTGTTGATTTTCAATGTTGACGTTGTTGTTGAATTTGTTGGTGTTTTTCAATGTTGAGGTTGTTGTTGTTTTTCAATGTTGAGGTTGTTGTTGAATTTGTTGGTGTTTTTCAATGTTGAGGTTGTTGTTGAATTTGTTGGTGTTTTTCAAAGTTGAGGTTGTTGTTGAATTTGTTGGTGTTTTTCAATGTCGGGGTTTTTGTGAATTTGTTGGTCTTTTTCAATGTTGAATTTTTTGTCGAATTTGTTGGTGTTTTTCAATGTTGAGGTTGTTGTTTTTCAATGTTGAGGTTGTTGTTGAATTTGTTGGTGTTTTTCAATGTTGAGGTTGTTGTTGTTTTTCAATGTTGAGGTTGTTGTTGAATTTGTTGGTGTTTTTCAATGTTGAGGTTGTTGTTGAATTTGTTGGTGTTTTTCAATGTAGAGGTTGTTGTTGTTTTTCAATGTTGAGGTTGTTGTTGAGTTTGTTGGTGTTTTTCATTTTTAAGGTTGTTGTTGAATGTGTTGGTGTTTTTCAATGTTGAGGTTGTTGTTGAATTTGTTGGTGTTTTTCAATGTTGAGGTTGTTGTTGAGTTTGTTGGTGTTTTTCAATGTTGAGGTTGTTGTTGAGTTTGTTGGTGTTTTTCAATGTTGAGGTTGTTGTTTAATTTGTTGGTGTTTTTCAATGTTGAGGTTGTTGTTGAATTTGTTGGCGTTTTTAAATGTTGAGGTTGTTGTTGATTTTGTTGGTGTTTTCAATGTTGAGGTTTTTGTTGAATTTGTTGGTGTTTTTCAATGTTGAGGTTGTTGTTGTTTTTCAATGTTGAGGTTGTTGTTGAACTTGATTGTGTTTTTCAATGTCGAGGTTGTTGCTGAATTTTTTGGTGTTTTTCAATGTTGAAGTTGCTGCTGTTTTTCAATGTTGAGGTTGTTGTTGAATTTGTTGGTGTTTTTCAATGTCGGGGTTGTTGTTGAATTTGTTGGTGTTTTTGAATGTTGAATTTTTTGTTGAATTTGTTGGTGTTTTTCAATGTTGAGGTTGTTGTTTTTCAATGTTGAGGTTGTTGTTGAATTTGTTGGCGTTTTTAAATGTTGAGGTTGTTGTTGAATTTGTTGGTGTTTTCAATGTTGAGGTTCTTGTTGAATTTGTTGGTGTTTTTCAATGTTGAGGTTGTTGTTGTTTTTCAATGTTGAGGTTGTTGTTGAATTTGATGGTGTTTTTCAATGTCGTGGTTGTTGCTGAATTTGTTGGTGTTTTTCAATGTTGAAGTTGCTGCTTTTTTTCAATGTTGAGGTTGTTGTTGAATTTGTTGGTGTTTTTCAATGTTGAGATTGTTGTTGTTTTTCAATGTTGAGGTTGTTTTTGAATTTGTTGCTGTTTTTAAATGTTGAGGTTGTTGTTGAATTTGTTGGTGTTTTTCAATGTTGAGGTTGTTGTTGTTTTTCAATGTTGAGGTTGTTGTTGAATTTGTTGGTGTTTTTCAATGTTTAGGTTTTTGTTGTTTTTCAATGTTGAGGTTGTTGTTGAATTTGTTGGTGTTTTTCAATTTCGAGGTTGTTGGTGAATTTGTTGGTGTTTTTCAATGTTGAAGTTGTTGTTGAATTTGTTGGTGTTTTTCAATGTTGAGGTTGTTGTTGTTTTTCAATGTTGAGGTTGTTGTTGAATTTGTTGGTGTTTTTCAATGTTGAGGTTGTTGTTGTTTTTCAATGTTGAGGTTGTTGTTGAATTTTTTGGTGTTTTTCAATGTTGAGGTTGTTGTTGTTTTTCAATGCTGAGGTTGTTGTTGAATTTGTTGGTGTTTTTCAATGTTGAGGTTGTTGTTGAATTTGTTGGTGTTTTTCAATGTTGAGGTTGTTGGTGTTTTTTCAATGTTGAGGTTGTTGTTGAATTTGTTGGTGTTTTTCAATGTTGAGGTTGTTGTTGTTTTTCAATGTTGAGGTTGTTGTTGAATTTGTTGGTGTTTTTCAATGTTGAGGTTGTTGTTGAATTTGTTGGTGTTTTTCAAAGTTGAGGTTGTTGTTGAATTTGTTGGTGTTTTTCAATGTAGAGGTTGTTGTTGTTTTTCAATGTTGAGGTTGTTGTTGAGTTTGTTGGTGTTTTTCAATTTTAAGGTTGTTGTTGAATGTGTTGGTGTTTTTCAATGTTGAGGTTGTTGTTGAATTTGTTGGTGTTTTTCAATGTTGAGGTTGTTGTTGAGTTTGTTGGTGTTTTTCAATGTTGAGGTTGTTGTTGAGTTTGTTGGTGTTTTTCAATGTTGAGGTTGTTGTTTAATTTGTTGGTGTTTTTCAATGTTGAGGTTGTTGTTGAATTTGTTGGCGTTTTTAAATGTTGAGGTTGTTGTTGAATTTGTTGGTGTTTTCAATGTTGAGGTTTTTGTTGAATTTGTTGGTGTTTTTCAATGTTGAGGTTGTTGTTGTTTTTCAATGTTGAGGTTGTTGTTGAATTTGTTGGCGTTTTTAAATGTTGAGGTTGTTGTTAAATTTGTTGGTGTTTTCAATGTTGAGGTTCTTGTTGAATTTGTTGGTGTTTTTCAATGTTGAGGTTGTTGTTGTTTTTCAATGTTGAGGTTGTTGTTGAATTTGATGGTGTTTTTCAATGTCGAGGTTGTTGCTGAATTTGTTGGTGTTTTTCAATGTTGAAGTTGCTGCTGTTTTTCAATGTTGAGGTTGTTGTTGAATTTGTTGGTGTTTTTCAATGTTGAGATTGTTGTTGTTTTTCAATGTTGAGGTTGTTTTTGAATTTGTTGCTGTTTTTAAATGTTGAGGTTGTTGTTGAATTTGTTGGTGTTTTTCAATGTTGAGGTTGTTGTTTTTCAATGTTGAGGTTGTTGTTGAATTTGTTGGTGTTTTTCAATGTTTAGGTTGTTGTTGTTTTTCAATGTTGAGGTTGTTGTTGAATTTGTTGGTGTTTTTAAATTTCGAGGTTGTTGGTGAATTTGTTGGTGTTTTTCAATGTTGAAGTTGTTGTTGAATTTGTTGGTGTTTTTCAATGTTGAGGTTGTTGTTGTTTTTCAATGTTGAGGTTGTTGTTGAATTTGTTGGTGTTTTTCAATGTTGAGGTTGTTGTTGTTTTTCAATGTTGAGGTTCTTGTTCTTTTTCAATGTTGAGGTTGTTGTTGAATTTGTTGGTGTTTTTCAATGTTGAGGTTGTTGTTGTTTTTCAATGTTGAGGTTGTTGTTGAATTTTTTGGTGTTTTTCAATGTTGAGGTTGTTGTTGTTTTTCAATGCTGAGGTTGTTGTTGAATTTGTTGGTGTTCTTCAATGTTGAAGTTGTTGAATTTGTTGGTGTTTTTCAATGTTGAGGTTGTTGTAGTTTTTCAATGTTGAGGTTGTTGTTCAATTTGTTGGTGTTTTTCAATGTTGAGGTTGTTGTTGTTTTTCAATGCTGAGGTTGTTGTTGAATTTGTTGTTGTTTTTCAATGTTGAGGTTGTTGTTGAATTTGTTGGTGTTTTTCAATGTTGAGGTTGTTGTTGATTTTCAATGTTGAGGTTGTTGTTGAATTTGTTGGTGTTTTTCAATGTTGAGGTTGTTGTTGTTTTTCAATGTTGAGGTTGTTGTTGAATTTGTTGGTGTTTTTCAATGTTGAGGTTGTTGTTGAATTTGTTGGTGTTTTTCAAAGTTGAGGTTGTTGTTGAATTTGTTGGTGTTTTTCAATGTCGGGGTTTTTGTGAATTTGTTGGTCTTTTTCAATGTTGAATTTTTTGTCGAATTTGTTGGTGTTTTTCAATGTTGAGGTTGTTGTTTTTCAATGTTGAGGTTGTTGTTGAATTTGTTGGTGTTTTTCAATGTTGAGGTTGTTGTTGTTTTTCAATGTTGAGGTTGTTGTTGAATTTGTTGGTGTTTTTCAATGTTGAGGTTGTTGTTGAATTTGTTGGTGTTTTTCAATGTAGAGGTTGTTGTTGTTTTTCAATGTTGAGGTTGTTGTTGAGTTTGTTGGTGTTTTTCATTTTTAAGGTTGTTGTTGAATGTGTTGGTGTTTTTCAATGTTGAGGTTGTTGTTGAATTTGTTGGTGTTTTTCAATGTTGAGGTTGTTGTTGAGTTTGTTGGTGTTTTTCAATGTTGAGGTTGTTGTTGAGTTTGTTGGTGTTTTTCAATGTTGAGGTTGTTGTTTAATTTGTTGGTGTTTTTCAATGTTGAGGTTGTTGTTGAATTTGTTGGCGTTTTTAAATGTTGAGGTTGTTGTTGATTTTGTTGGTGTTTTCAATGTTGAGGTTTTTGTTGAATTTGTTGGTGTTTTTCAATGTTGAGGTTGTTGTTGTTTTTCAATGTTGAGGTTGTTGTTGAACTTGATTGTGTTTTTCAATGTCGAGGTTGTTGCTGAATTTTTTGGTGGTTTTCAATGTTGAAGTTGCTGCTGTTTTTCAATGTTGAGGTTCTGGTTGAATTTGTTGGTGTTTTTCAATGTCGGGGTTGTTGTTGAATTTGTTGGTGTTTTTGAATGTTGAATTTTTTGTTGAATTTGTTGGTGTTTTTCAATGTTGAGGTTGTTGTTTTTCAATGTTGAGGTTGTTGTTGAATTTGTTGGCGTTTTTAAATGTTGAGGTTGTTGTTGAATTTGTTGGTGTTTTCAATGTTGAGGTTCTTGTTGAATTTGTTGGTGTTTTTCAATGTTGAGGTTGTTGTTGTTTTTCAATGTTGAGGTTGTTGTTGAATTTGATGGTGTTTTTCAATGTCGAGGTTGTTGCTGAATTTGTTGGTTTTTTTCAATGTTGAAGTTGCTGCTGTTTTTCAATGTTGAGGTTGTTGTTGAATTTGTTGGTGTTTTTCAATGTTGAGATTGTTGTTGTTTTTCAATGTTGAGGTTGTTTTTGAATTTGTTGCTGTTTTTAAATGTTGAGGTTGTTGTTGAATTTGTTGGTGTTTTTCAATGTTGAAGTTGTTGTTGAATTTGTTGGTGTTTTTCAATGTTTAGGTTGTTGTTGTTTTTCAATGTTGAGGTTGTTGTTGAATTTGTTGGTGTTTTTCAATTTCGAGGTTGTTGGTGAATTTGTTGGTGTTTTTCAATGTTGAAGTTGTTGTTGAATTTGTTGGTGTTTTTCAATGTTGAGGTTGTTGTTTTTCAATGTTGAGGTTGTTGTTGAATTTGTTGGTGTTTTTCAATGTTGAGGTTGTTGTTGTTTTTCAATGCTGCGGTAGTTGTTGAATTTGTTGGTGTTTTTCAATGTTGAGGTTGTTGTTGAATTTGTTGGTGTTTTTCAATGTTGAGGTTGTTGTTGTTTTTCAATGTTGAGGTTGTTGTTGAATTTGTTGGTGTTTTTCAATGTTGAGGTTGTTGTTGTTTTTCAATGTTGAGGTTGTTGTTGAATTTGTTGGTGTTTTTCAATGTTGAGGTTGTTGTTCTTTTTCAATGTTGAGGTTGTTGTTGAATTTGTTGGTGTTTTTCAATGTTGAGGTTGTTGTTGTTTTTCAATGTTGAGGTTGTTGTTGAATTTGTTGGTGTTTTTCAATGTTGAGGTTGTTGTTGTTTTTCAATGCTGAGGTTGTTGTTGAATTTGTTGGTGTTTTTCAATGTTGAAGTTGTTGTTGAATTTGTTGGTGTTTTTCAATGTTGAGGTTGTTGTAGTTTTTCAATGTTGAGGTTGTTGTTCAATTTGTTGGTGTTTTTCAATGTTGAGGTTGTTGTTGTTTTTCAATGCTGAGGTTGTTGTTGAATTTGTTGTTGTTTTTCAATGTTGAGGTTGTTGTTGAATTTGTTGGTGTTTTTCAATGTTGAGGTTGTTGTTGATTATCAATGTTGAGGTTGTTGTTGAATTTGTTGGTGTTTTTCAATGTTGAGGTTGTTGTTGTTTTTCAATGTTGAGGTTGTTGTTGAATTTGTTGGTGTTTTTCAATGTTGAGGTTGTTGTTGAATTTGTTGGTGTTTTTCAAAGTTGAGGTTGTTGTTGAATTTGTTGGTGTTTTTCAATGTCGGGGTTTTTGTGAATTTGTTGGTCTTTTTCAATGTTGAATTTTTTGTCGAATTTGTTGGTGTTTTTCAATGTTGAGGTTGTTGTTTTTCAATGTTGAGGTTGTTGTTGAATTTGTTGTTGTTTTTCAATGTTGAGGTTGTTGTTGTTTTTCAATGTTGAGGTTGTTGTTGAATTTGTTGGTGTTTTTCAATGTTGAGGTTGTTGTTGAATTTGTTGGTGTTTTTCAATGTAGAGGTTGTTGTTGTTTTTCAATGTTGAGGTTGTTGTTGAGTTTGTTGGTGTTTTTCATTTTTAAGGTTGTTGTTGAATGTGTTGGTGTTTTTCAATGTTGAGGTTGTTGTTGAATTTGTTGGTGTTTTTCAATGTTGAGGTTGTTGTTGAGTTTGTTGGTGTTTTTCAATGTTGAGGTTGTTGTTGAGTTTGTTGGTGTTTTTCAATGTTGAGGTTGTTGTTTAATTTGTTGGTGTTTTTCAATGTTGAGGTTGTTGTTGAATTTGTTGGCGTTTTTAAATGTTGAGGTTGTTGTTGATTTTGTTGGTGTTTTCAATGTTGAGGTTTTTGTTGAATTTGTTGGTGTTTTTCAATGTTGAGGTTGTTGTTGTTTTTCAATGTTGAGGTTGTTGTTGAACTTGATTGTGTTTTTCAATGTCGAGGTTGTTGCTGAATTTTTTGGTGGTTTTCAATGTTGAAGTTGCTGCTGTTTTTCAATGTTGAGGTTCTGGTTGAATTTGTTGGTGTTTTTCAATGTCGGGGTTGTTGTTGAATTTGTTGGTGTTTTTGAATGTTGAATTTTTTGTTGAATTTGTTGGTGTTTTTCAATGTTGAGGTTGTTGTTTTTCAATGTTGAGGTTGTTGTTGAATTTGTTGGCGTTTTTAAATGTTGAGGTTGTTGTTGAATTTGTTGGTGTTTTCAATGTTGAGGTTCTTGTTGAATTTGTTGGTGTTTTTCAATGTTGAGGTTGTTGTTGTTTTTCAATGTTGAGGTTGTTGTTGAATTTGATGGTGTTTTTCAATGTCGAGGTTGTTGCTGAATTTGTTGGTGTTTTTCAATGTTGAAGTTGCTGCTGTTTTTCAATGTTGAGGTTGTTGTTGAATTTGTTGGTGTTTTTCAATGTTGAGATTGTTGTTGTTTTTCAATGTTGAGGTTGTTTTTGAATTTGTTGCTGTTTTTAAATGGTATTGAGGTTGTTGTTGAATTTGTTGGTGTTTTTCAATGTTGAGGTTGTTGTTGTTTTTCAATGTTGAGGTTGTTGTTGAATTTGTTGGTGTTTTTCAATGTTTAGGTTGTTGTTGTTTTTCAATGTTGAGGTTGTTGTTGAATTTGTTGGTGTTTTTCAATTTCGAGGTTGTTGGTGAATTTGTTGGTTTTTTTCAATGTTGAAGTTGTTGTTGAATTTGTTGGTGTTTTTCAATGTTGAGGTTGTTGTTTTTCAATGTTGAGGTTGTTGTTGAATTTGTTGGTGTTTTTCAATGTTGAGGTTGTTGTTGTTTTTCAATGCTGAGGTAGTTGTTGAATTTGTTGGTGTTTTTCAATGTTGAGGTTGTTGTTGAATTTGTTGGTGTTTTTCAATGTTGAGGTTGTTGTTGTTTTTCAATGTTGAGGTTGTTGTTGAATTTGTTGGTGTTTTTCAATGTTGAGGTTGTTGTTGTTTTTCAATGTTGAGGTTGTTGTTGAATTTCTTGGTGTTTTTCAATGTTGAGGTTGTTGTTCTTTTTCAATGTTGAGGTTGTTGTTGAATTTGTTGGTGTTTTTCAATGTTGAGGTTGTTGTTGTTTTTCAATGTTGAGGTTGTTGTTGAATTTTTTGGTGTTTTTCAATGTTGAGGTTGTTGTTGTTTTTCAATGCTGAGGTTGTTGTTGAATTTGTTGGTGTTTTTCAATGTTGAAGTTGTTGTTGAATTTGTTGGTGTTTTTCAATGTTGAGGTTGTTGTAGTTTTTCAATGTTGAGGTTGTTGTTCAATTTGTTGGTGTTTTTCAATGTTGAGGTTGTTGTTGTTTTTCAATGCTGAGGTTGTTGTTGAATTTGTTGTTGTTTTTCAATGTTGAGGTTGTTGTTGAATTTGTTGGTGTTTTTCAATGTTGAGGTTGTTGTTGATTTTCAATGTTGAGGTTGTTGTTGAATTTGTTGGTGTTTTTCAATGTTGAGGTTGTTGTTGTTTTTCAATGTTGAGGTTGTTGTTGAATTTGTTGGTGTTTTTCAATGTTGAGGTTGTTGTTGAATTTGTTGGTGTTTTTCAAAGTTGAGGTTGTTGTTGAATTTGTTGGTGTTTTTCAATGTCGGGGTTTTTGTGAATTTGTTGGTCTTTTTCAATGTTGAATTTTTGTCGAATTTGTTGGTGTTTTTCAATGTTGAGGTTGTTGTTTTTCAATGTTGAGGTTGTTGTTGAATTTGTTGGTGTTTTTCAATGTTGAGGTTGTTGTTGTTTTTCAATGTTGAGGTTGTTGTTGAATTTGTTGGTGTTTTTCAATGTTGAGGTTGTTGTTGAATTTGTTGGTGTTTTTCAATGTAGAGGTTGTTGTTGTTTTTCAATGTTGAGGTTGTTGTTGAGTTTGTTGGTGTTTTTCAATTTTAAGGTTGTTGTTGAATGTGTTGGTGTTTTTCAATGTTGAGGTTGTTGTTGAATTTGTTGGTGTTTTTCAATGTTGAGGTTGTTGTTGAGTTTGTTGGTGTTTTTCAATGTTGAGGTTGTTGTTGAGTTTGTTGGTGTTTTTCAATGTTGAGGTTGTTGTTTAATTTGTTGGTGTTTTTCAATGTTGAGGTTGTTGTTGAATTTGTTGGCGTTTTTAAATGTTGAGGTTGTTGTTGAATTTGTTGGTGTTTTCAATGTTGAGGTTTTTGTTGAATTTGTTGGTGTTTTTCAATGTTGAGGTTGTTGTTGTTTTTCAATGTTGAGGTTGTTGTTGAATTTGATGGAGTTTTTCAATGTCGAGGTTGTTGCTGAATTTTTTGGTGTTTTTCAATGTTGAAGTTGCTGTTGTTTTTCAATGTTGAGGTTGTTGTTGAATTTGTTGGTGTTTTTCAATGTTGAGATTGTTGTTGTTTTTCAATGTTGAGGTTGTTTTTGAATTTGTTGCTGTTTTTAAATGTTGAGGTTGTTGTTGAATTTGTTGGTGTTTTTCAATGTTGAGGTTGTTGTTGTTTTTCAATGTTGAGGTTGTTGTTGAATTTGTTGGTGTATTTCAATGTTTAGGTTGTTGTTGTTTTTCAATGTTGAGGTTGTTGTTGAATTTGTTGGTGTTTTTCAATTTCGAGGTTGTTGGTGAATTTGTTGGTGTTTTTCAATGTTGAAGTTGTTGTTGAATTTGTTGGTGTTTTTCAATGTTGAGGTTGTTGTTGTTTTTCAATGTTGAGGTTGTTGTTGAATTTGTTGGTGTTTTTCAATGTTGAGGTTGTTGTTGTTTTTCAATGCTGAGGTAGTTGTTGAATTTGTTGGTGTTTTTCAATGTTGAGGTTGTTGTTGAATTTGTTGGTGTTTTTCAATGTTGAGGTTGTTGTTGTTTTTCAATGTTGAGGTTGTTGTTGAATTTGTTGGTGTTTTTCAATGTTGAGGTTGTTGTTGTTTTTCAATGTTGAGGTTGTTGTTGAATTTGTTGGTGTTTTTCAATGTTGAGGTTGCTGTTCTTTTTCAATGTTGAGGTTGTTGTTGAATTTGTTGGTGTTTTTCAATGTTGAGGTTGTTGTTGTTTTTCAATGTTGAGGTTGTTGTTGAATTTTTTGGTGTTTTTCAATGTTGAGGTTGTTGTTGTTTTTCAATGCTGAGGTTGTTGTTGAATTTGTTGGTGTTTTTCAATGTTGAAGTTGATGTTGAATTTGTTGGTGTTTTTCAATGTTGAGGTTGTTGTTGTTTTTCAATGTTGAGGTTGTTGTTCAATTTGTTGGTGTTTTTCAATGTTGAGGTTGTTGTTGTTTTTCAATGCTGAGGTTGTTGTTGAATTTGTTGTTGTTTTTCAATGTTGAGGTTGTTGTTGAATTTGTTGGTGTTTTTCAATGTTGAGGGTGTTGTTGATTTTCAATGTTGAGGTTGTTGTTGAATTTGTTGGTGTTTTTCAATGTTGAGGTTGTAGTTGTTTTTCAATGTTGAGGTTGTTGTTGAATTTGTTGGTGTTTTTCAATGTTGAGGTTGTTGTTGAATTTGTTGGTGTTTTTCAAAGTTGAGGTTGTTGTTGAATTTGTTGGTGTTTTTCAATGTCGGGGTTTTTGTGAATTTGTTGGTCTTTTTCAATGTTGAATTTTTTGTCGAATTTGTTGGTGTTTTTCAATGTTGAGGTTGTTGTTTTTCAATGTTGAGGTTGTTGTTGAATTTGTTGGTGTTTTTCAATGTTGAGGTTGTTGTTGTTTTTCAATGTTGAGGTTGTTGTTGAATTTGTTGGTGTTTTTCAATGTTGAGGTTGTTGTTGAATTGGTTGGTGTTTTTCAATGTAGAGGTTGTTGTTGTTTTTCAATGTTGAGGTTGTTGTTGAATTTGATGGTGTTTTTCAATGTCGAGGTTGTTGCTGAATTTGTTGGTGTTTTTCAATGTTGAAGTTGCTGCTGTTTTTCAATGTTGAGGTTGTTGTTGAATTTGTTGGTGTTTTTCAATGTTGAGATTGTTTTTGTTTTTCAATGTTGAGGTTGTTTTTGAATTTGTTGCTGTTTTTAAATGTTGAGGTTGTTGTTGAATTTGTTGGTGTTTTTCAATGTTGAGGTTGTTGTTGTTTTTCAATGTTGAGGTTGTTGTTGAATTTGTTGGTGTTTTTCAATGTTGAGGTTGTTGTTGCATTTCAATGCTGAGGTTGTTGTTGAATTTGTTGTTGTTTTTCAATGTTGAGGTTATTGTTGAATTTGTTGATGTTTTTCAATGTTGAGGTTGTTGTTGTTTTTCAATGTTGAGGTTGTTTTTGAATTTGTTGGTGTTTTTCAATGTTGAGGTTGTTGTTGCATTTCAATGTTGAGGTAGTTGTTGAATTTGTTGGTGTTTTTCAATGTTGAGGTTGTTGTTGTTTTTCAATGTTGAGGTTGTTGTTGAATTTGATGGTGTTTTTCAATGTCGAGGTTGTTGCTGAATTTGTTGGTGTTTTTCAATGTTGAAGTTGCTGCTGTTTTTCAATGTTGAGGTTGTTGTTGAATTTGTTGGTGTTTTTCAATGTTGAGATTGTTGTTGTTTTTCAATGTTGACGTTGTTTTTGAATTTGTTGCTGTTTTTAAATGTTGAGGTTGTTGTTGAATTTGTTGGTGTTTTTCAATGTTGAGGTTGTTGTTGTTTTTCAATGTTGAGGTTGTTGTTGAATTTGTTGGTGTTTTTCAATGTTTAGGTTGTTGTTGAATTTGTTGGTGTTTTTCAATTTCGAGGTTGTTGGTGAATTTGTTGGTGTTTTTCAATGTTGAAGTTGTTGTTGAATTTGTTGGTGTTTTTCAATGTTGAGGTTGTTGTTGTTTTTCAATGTTGAGGTTGTTGTTGAATTTGTTGGTGTTTTTCAATGTTGAGGTTGTTGTTGTTTTTCAATGCTGAGGTAGTTGTTGAATTTGTTGGTGTTTTTCAATGTTGAGGTTGTTGTTGAATTTGTTGGTGTTTTTCAATGTTGAGGTTGTTGTTGTTTTTCAATGTTGAGGTTGTTGTTGAATTTGTTGGTGTTTTTCAATGTTGAGGTTGTTGTTGTTTTTCAATGTTGAGGTTGTTGTTGAATTTGTTGGTGTTTTTCAATGTTGAGGTTGTTGTTCTTTTTCAATGTTGAGGTTGTTGTTGAATTTGTTGGTGTTTTTCAATGTTGAGGTTGTTGTTGTTTTTCAATGTTGAGGTTGTTGTTGAATTTTTTGGTGTTTTTCAATGTTGAGGTTGTTGTTGTTTTCAATGCTGAGGTTGTTGTTGAATTTGTTGGCGTTTTTCAATGTTGAAGTTGTTGTTGAATTTGTTGGTGTTTTTCAATGTTGAGGTTGTTGTAGTTTTTCAATGTTGAGGTTGTTGTTCAATTTGTTGGTGTTTTTCAATGTTGAGGTTGTTGTTGTTTTTCAATGCTGAGGTTGTTGTTGAATTTGTTGTTGTTTTTCAATGTTGAGGTTGTTGTTGAATTTGTTGGTGTTTTTCAATGTTGAGGTTGTTGTTGATTTTCAATGTTGAGGTTGTTGTTGAATTTGTTGGTGTTTTTCAATGTTGAGGTTGTTGTTGTTTTTCAATGTTGAGGTTGTTGTTGAATTTGTTGGTGTTTTTCAATGTTGAGGTTGTTGTTGAATTTGTTGGTGTTTTTCAAAGTTGAGGTTGTTGTTGAATTTGTTGGTGTTTTTCAATGTCGGGGTTTTTGTGAATTTGTTGGTCTTTTTCAATGTTGAATTTTTTGTCGAATTTGTTGGTGTTTTTCAATGTTGAGGTTGTTGTTTTTCAATGTTGAGGTTGTTGTTGAATTTGTTGGTGTTTTTCAATGTTGAGGTTGTTGTTGTTTTTCAATGTTGAGGTTGTTGTTGAATTTGTTGGTGTTTTTCAATGTTGAGGTTGTTGTTGAATTTGTTGGTGTTTTTCAATGTAGAGGTTGTTGTTGTTTTTCAATGTTGAGGTTGTTGTTGAGTTTGTTGGTGTTTTTCAATTTTAAGGTTGTTGTTGAATGTGTTGGTGTTTTTCAATGTTGAGGTTGTTGTTGAATTTGTTGGTGTTTTTCAATGTTGAGGTTGTTGTTGAGTTTGTTGGTGTTTTTCAATGTTGAGGTTGTTGTTGAGTTTGTTGGTGATTTTCAATGTTGAGGTTGTTGTTTAATTTGTTGGTGTTTTTCAATGTTGAGGTTGTTGTTGAATTTGTTGGCGTTTTTAAATGTTGAGGTTGTTGTTGAATTTGTTGGTGTTTTCAATGTTGAGGTTTTTGTTGAATTTGTTGGTGTTTTTCAATGTTGAGGTTGTTGTTGTTTTTCAATGTTGAGGTTGTTGTTGAATTTGATGGTGTTTTTCAATGTCGAGGTTGTTGCTGAATTTTTTGGTGTTTTTCAATGTTGAAGTTGCTGCTGTTTTTCAATGTTGAGGTTGTTGTTGAATTTGTTGGTGTTTTTCAATGTTGAGATTGTTGTTGTTTTTCAATGTTGAGGTTGTTTTTGAATTTGTTGCTGTTTTTAAATGTTGAGGTTGTTGTTGTTTTTCAATGTTGAGGTTGTTGTTGAATTTGTTGGTGTTTTTCAATTTCGAGGTTGTTGGTGAATTTGTTGGTGTTTTTCAATGTTGAAGTTGTTGTTGAATTTGTTGGTGTTTTTCAATGTTGAGGTTGTTGTTGTTTTTCAATGTTGAGGTTGTTGTTGAATTTGTTGGTGTTTTTCAATGTTGAGGTTGTTGTTGTTTTTCAATGCTGAGGTAGTTGTTGAATTTGTTGGTGTTTTTCAATGTTGAGGTTGTTGTTGAATTTGTTGGTGTTTTTCAATGTTGAGGTTGTTGTTGTTTTTCAATGTTGAGGTTGTTGTTGAATTTGTTGGTGTTTTTCAATGTTGAGGTTGTTGTTGTTTTTCAATGTTGAGGTTGTTGTTGAATTTGTTGGTGTTTTTCAATGTTGAGGTTGTTGTTGTTTTTCAATGTTGAGGTTGTTGTTGAATTTGTTGGTGTTTTTCAATGTTGAGGTTGCTGTTCTTTTTCAATGTTGAGGTTGTTGTTGAATTTGTTGGTGTTTTTCAATGTTGAGGTTGTTGTTGTTTTTCAATGTTGAGGTTGTTGTTGAATTTTTTGGTGTTTTTCAATGTTGAGGTTGTTGTTGTTTTTCAATGCTGAGGTTGTTGTTGAATTTGTTGGTGTTTTTCAATGTTGAAGTTGTTGTTGAATTTGTTGGTGTTTTTCAATGTTGAGGTTGTTGTTGTTTTTCAATGTTGAGGTTGTTGTTCAATTTGTTGGTGTTTTTCAATGTTGAGGTTGTTGTTGTTTTTCAATGCTGAGGTTGTTGTTGAATTTGTTGTTGTTTTTCAATGTTGAGGTTGTTGTTGAATTTGTTGGTGTTTTTCAATGTTGAGGGTGTTGTTGATTTTCAATGTTGAGGTTGTTGTTGAATTTGTTGGTGTTTTTCAATGTTGAGGTTGTAGTTGTTTTTCAATGTTGAGGTTGTTGTTGAATTTGTTGGTGTTTTTCAATGTTGAGGTTGTTGCTGAATTTGTTGGTGTTTTTCAAAGTTGAGGTTGTTGTTGAATTTGTTGGTGTTTTTCAATGTCGGGGTTTTTGTGAATTTGTTGGTCTTTTTCAATGTTGAATTTTTTGTCGAATTTGTTGGTGTTTTTCAATGTTGAGGTTGTTGTTTTTCAATGTTGAGGTTGTTGTTGAATTTGTTGGTGTTTTTCAATGTTGAGGTTGTTGTTGTTTTTCAATGTTGAGGTTGTTGAATTTGTTGGTGTTTTTCAATGTTGAGGTTGTTGTTGAATTTGTTGGTGTTTTTCAATGTAGAGGTTGTTGTTGTTTTTCAATGTTGAGGTTGTTGTTGAATTTGATGGTGTTTTTCAATGTCGAGGTTGTTGCTGAATTTGTTGGTGTTTTTCAATGTTGAAGTTGCTGCTGTTTTTCAATGTTGAGGTTGTTGTTGAATTTGTTGGTGTTTTTCAATGTTGAGATTGTTGTTGTTTTTCAATGTTGAGGTTGTTTTTGAATTTGTTGCTGTTTTTAAATGTTGAGGTTGTTGTTGAATTTGTTGGTGTTTTTCAATGTTGAGGTTGTTGTTGTTTTTCAATGTTGAGGTTGTTGTTGAATTTGTTGGTGTTTTTCAATGTTGAGGTTGTTGTTGCATTTCAATGTTGAGGTTGTTGTTGAATTTGTTGGTGTTTTTCAATGTTGAGGTTGTTGTTGAATTTGTTGGTGTTTTTCCATGATGAGGTTGTTGTTGTTTTTCAAAGTTGAGGTTGTTGTTGAATTTGTTGGTGTTTTTCAATGTCGGGGTTTTTGTGAATTTGTTGGTGTTTTTCAATGTTGAATTTTTTGTTGAATTTGTTGGTGTTTTTTAATGTTGAGGTTGTTGTTTTTCAATGTTGAGGTTGTTATTGAATTTGTTGGTGTTTTTCAATATTGAGGTTGTTGTTGAATTTGTTGGTGTTTTTCAATGTCGGGGTTGTTGTTGAATTTGTTGGTGTTTTTGAATGTTGAATTTTTTGTTGAATTTGTTGGTGTTTTTCAATGTTGAGGTTGTTGTTTTTCAATGTTGAGGTTGTTGTTGAATTTGTTGGCGTTTTTAAATGTTGAGGTTGTTGTTGTTTTTCAATGTTGAGGTTGTTGTTGAATTTGATGGTGTTTTTCAATGTCGAGGTTGTTGCTGAATTTGTTGGTGTTTTTCAATGTTGAAGTTGCTGCTGTTTTTCAATTTTGAGGTTGTTGTTGAATTTGTTGGTGTTTTTCAATGTTGAGATTGTTGTTGTTTTTCAATGTTGAGGTTGTTTTTGAATTTGTTGCTGTTTTTAAATGTTGAGGTTGTTGTTGAATTTGTTGGTGTTTTTCAATGTTGAGGTTGTTGTTGTTTTTCAATGTTGAGGTTGTTGTTGAATTTGTTGGTGTTTTTCAATGTTTAGGTTGTTGTTGTTTTTCAATGTTGAGGTTGTTGTTGAATTTGTTGGTGTTTTTCAATTTCGAGGTTGTTGGTGAATTTGTTGGTGTTTTTCAATGTTGAGGTTGTTGTTGTTTTTCAATGTTGAGGTTGTTGTTGAATTTGTTGGTGTTTTTCAATGTTGAGGTTGTTGTTGAATTTGTTGGTTTTTTTCAATGTTGAGGTTGTTGTTGTTTTTCAATGTTGAGGTTGTTGTTGAATTTGTTGGTGTTTTTCAATGTTGAGGTTGTGGTTGTTTTTCAATGTTGAGGTTGTTGTTGAATTTGTTGTTGTTTTTCAATGTTGAGGTTGTTGTTCTTTTTCAATGTTGAGGTTGTTGTTGAATTTGTTGGTGTTTTTCAATGTTGAGGTTGTTGTTGTTTTTCAATGTTGAGGTTGTTGTTGAATTTTTTGGTGTTTTTCAATGTTGAGGTTGTTGTTGTTTTTCAATGCTGAGGTTGTTGTTGAATTTGTTGGTGTTTTTCAATGTTGAAGTTGTTGTTGAATTTGTTGGTATTTTTCAATGTTGAGGTTGTTGTAGTTTTTCAATGTTGAGGTTGTTGTTCAATTTGTTGGTGATTTTCAATGTTGAGGTTGTTGTTGTTTTTCAATGCTGAGGTTGTTGTTGAATTTGTTGTTGTTTTTCAATGTTGAGGTTCTTGTTGAATTTGTTGGTGTTTTTCAATGTTGAGGTTGTTGTTGATTTTCAATGTTGAGGTTGTTGTTGAATTTGTTGGTGTTTTTCAATGTTGAGGTTGTTGTTGTTTTTCAATGTTGAGGTTGTTGTTGAATTTTTTGGTGTTTTTCAATGTTGAGGTTGTTGTTGTTTTTGAATGCTGAGGTTGTTGTTGAATTTGTTGGTGTTTTTCAATGTTGAAGTTGTTTTTGAATTTGTTGGTGTTTTTCAATGTTGAGGTTGTTGTAGTTTTTCAATGTTGAGGTTGTTGTTCAATTTGTTGGTGTTTTTCAATGTTGAGGTTGTTGTTGTTTTTCAATGCTGAGGTTGTTGTTGAATTTGTTGTTGTTTTTCAATGTTGAGGTTGTTGTTGAATTTGTTGGTGTTTTTCAATGTTGAGGTTGTTGTTGATTTTCAATGTTGAGGTTGTTGTTGAATTTGTTGGTGTTTTTCAATGTTGAGGTTGTTGTTGTTTTTCAATGTTGAGGTTGTTGTTGAATTTGTTGGTGTTTTTCAATGTTGAGGTTTTTGTTGAATTTGTTGGTGTTTTTCAAAGTTGAGGTTGTTGTTGAATTTGCTGGTGTTTTTCAATGTCGGGGTTTTTGTGAATTTGTTGGTCTTTTTCAATGTTGAATTTTTTGTCGAATTTGTTGGTGTTTTTCAATGTTGAGGTTGTTGTTTTTCAATGTTGAGGTTGTTGTTGAATTTGTTGGTGTTTTTCAATGTTGAGGTTGTTGTTGAATTTGTTGGTGTTTTTCAATGTAGAGGTTGTTGTTGTTTTTCAATGTTGAGGTTGTTGTTGAGTTTGTTGGTGTTTTTCAATTTTAAGGTTGTTGTTGAATGTGTTGGTGTTTTTCAATGTTGAGGTTGTTGTTGAATTTGTTGGTGTTTTTCAATGTTGAGGTTGTTGTTGAGTTTGTTGGTGTTTTTCAATGTTGAGGTTGTTGTTGAGTTTGTTGGTGTTTTTCAATGTTGAGGTTGTTGTTTAATTTGTTGGTGTTTTTCAATGTTGAGGTTGTTGTTGAATTTGTTGGCGTTTTTAAATGTTGAGGTTGTTGTTGAATTTGTTGGTGTTTTCAATGTTGAGGTTTTTGTTGAATTTGTTGGTGTTTTTCAATGTTGAGGTTGTTGTTGTTTTTCAATGTTGAGGTTGTTGTTGAATTTGATGGTGTTTTTCAATGTCGAGGTTGTTGCTGAATTTTTTGGTGTTTTTCAATGTTGAAGTTGCTGCTGTTTTTCAATGTTGAGGTTGTTGTTGAATTTGTTGGTGTTTTTCAATGTTGAGATTGTTGTTGTTTTTCAATGTTGAGGTTGTTTTTGAATTTGTTGCTGTTTTTAAATGTTGAGGTTGTTGTTGAATTTGTTGGTGTTTTTCAATGTTGAGGTTGTTGTTGTTTTTCAATGTTGAGGTTGTTGTTGAATTTGTTGGTGTTTTTCAATGTTTAGGTTGTTGTTGTTTTTCAATGTTGAGGTTGTTGTTGAATTTGTTGGTGTTTTTCAATTTCGAGGTTGTTGGTGAATTTGTTGATGTTTTTCAATGTTGAAGTTGTTGTTGAATTTGTTGGTGTTCTTCAATGTTGAGGTTGTTGTTGTTTTTCAATGTTGAGGTTGTTGTTGAATTTGTTGGTGTTTTTCAATGTTGAGGTTGTTGTTGTTTTTCAATGCTGAGGTAGTTGTTGAATTTGTTGGTGTTTTTCAATGTTGAGGCTGTTGTTGAATTTGTTGGTGTTTTTCAATGTTGAGGTTGTTGTTGTTTTTCAATGTTGAGGTTGTTGTTGAATTTGTTGGTGTTTTTCAATGTTGAGGTTGTTGTTGTTTTTCAATGTTGAGGTTGTTGTTGAATTTGTTGGTGTTTTTCAATGTTGAGGTTGTTGTTGTTTTTCAATGTTGAGGTTGTTGTTGAATTTTTTGGTGTTTTTCAATGTTGAGGTTGTTGTTGTTTTTCAATGCTGAGGTTGTTGTTGAATTTGTTGGTGTTTTTCAATGTTGAAGTTGTTGTTGAATTTGTTGGTGTTTTTCAATGTTGAGGTTGTTGTTGTTTTTCAATGTTGAGGTTGTTGTTCAATTTGTTGGTGTTTTTCAATGTTGAGGTTGTTGTTGTTTTTCAATGCTGAGGTTGTTGTTGAATTTGTTGTTGTTTTTCAATGTTGAGGTTGTTGTTGAATTTGTTGGTGTTTTTCAATGTTGAGGGTGTTGTTGATTTTCAATGTTGAGGTTGTTGTTGAATTTGTTGGTGTTTTTCAATGTTGAGGTTGTAGTTGTTTTTCAATGTTGAGGTTGTTGTTGAATTTGTTGGTGTTTTTCAATGTTGAGGTTGTTGCTGAATTTGTTGGTGTTTTTCAAAGTTGAGGTTGTTGTTGAATTTGTTGGTGTTTTTCAATGTCGGGGTTTTTGTGAATTTGTTGGTCTTTTTCAATGTTGAATTTTTTGTCGAATTTGTTGGTGTTTTTCAATGTTGAGGTTGTTGTTTTTCAATGTTGAGGTTGTTGTTGAATTTGTTGGTGTTTTTCAATGTTGAGGTTGTTGTTGTTTTTCAATGTTGAGGTTGTTGTTGAATTTGTTGGTGTTTTTCAATGTTGAGGTTGTTGTTGAATTTGTTGGTGTTTTTCAATGTAGAGGTTGTTGTTGTTTTTCAATGTTGAGGTTGTTGTTGAATTTGATGGTGTTTTTCAATGTCGAGGTTGTTGCTGAATTTGTTGGTGTTTTTCAATGTTGAAGTTGCTGCTGTTTTTCAATGTTGAGGTTGTTGTTGAATTTGTTGGTGTTTTTCAATGTTGAGATTGTTGTTGTTTTTCAATGTTGAGGTTGTTTTTGAATTTGTTGCTGTTTTTAAATGTTGAGGTTGTTGTTGAATTTGTTGGTGTTTTTCAATGTTGAGGTTGTTGTTGTTTTTCAATGTTGAGGTTGTTGTTGAATTTGTTGGTGTTTTTCAATGTTGAGGTTGTTGTTGCATTTCAATGCTGAGGTTGTTGTTGTATTTGTTGTTGTTTTTCAATGTTGAGGTTATTGTTGAATTTGTTGATGTTTTTCAATGTTGAGGTTGTTGTTGTTTTTCAATGTTGAGGTTGTTGTTGAATTTGTTGGTGTTTTTCAATGTTGAGGTTGTTGTTGCATTTCAATGTTGAGGTTGTTGTTGAATTTGTTGGTGTTTTTCAATGTTGAGGTTGTTGTTGAATTTGTTGGTGTTTTTCCATGATGAGGTTGTTGTTGTTTTTCAAAGTTGAGGTTGTTGTTGAATTTGTTGGTGTTTTTCAATGTCGGGGTTTTTGTGAATTTGTTGGTGTTTTTCAATGTTGAATTTTTTGTTGAATTTGTTGGTGTTTTTTAATGTTGAGGTTGTTGTTTTTCAATGTTGAGGTTGTTATTGAATTTGTTGGTGTTTTTCAATATTGAGGTTGTTGTTGAATTTGTTGGTGTTTTTCAATGTCGGGGTTGTTGTTGAATTTGTTGGTGTTTTTGAATGTTGAATTTTTTGTTGAATTTGTTGGTGTTTTTCAATGTTGAGGTTGTTGTTTTTCAATGTTGAGGTTGTTGTTGAATTTGTTGGCGTTTTTAAATGTTGAGGTTGTTGTTGTTTTTCAATGTTGAGGTTGTTGTTGAATTTGATGGTGTTTTTCAATGTCGAGGTTGTTGCTGAATTTGTTGGTGTTTTTCAATGTTGAAGTTGCTGCTGTTTTTCAATTTTGAGGTTGTTGTTGAATTTGTTGGTGTTTTTCAATGTTGAGATTGTTGTTGTTTTTCAATGTTGAGGTTGTTTTTGAATTTGTTGCTGTGTTTAAATGTTGAGGTTGTTGTTGAATTTGTTGGTGTTTTTCAATGTTGAGGTTGTTGTTGTTTTTCAATGTTGAGGTTGTTGTTGAATTTGTTGGTGTTTTTCAATGTTTAGGTTGTTGTTGTTTTTCAATGTTGAGGTTGTTGTTGAATTTGTTGGTGTTTTTCAATTTCGAGGTTGTTGGTGAATTTGTTGGTGTTTTTCAATGTTGAGGTTGTTGTTGTTTTTCAATGTTGAGGTTGTTGTTGAATTTGTTGGTGTTTTTCAATGTTGAGGTTGTTGTTGAATTTGTTGGTTTTTTTCAATGTTGAGGTTGTTGTTGTTTTTCAATGTTGAGGTTGTTGTTGAATTTGTTGGTGTTTTTCAATGTTGAGGTTGTGGTTGTTTTTCAATGTTGAGGTTGTTGTTGAATTTGTTGTTGTTTTTCAATGTTGAGGTTGTTGTTCTTTTTCAATGTTGAGGTTGTTGTTGAATTTGTTGGTGTTTTTCAATGTTGAGGTTGTTGTTGTTTTTCAATGTTGAGGTTGTTGTTGAATTTTTTGATGTTTTTCAATGTTGAGGTTGTTGTTGTTTTTCAATGCTGAGGTTGTTGTTGAATTTGTTGGTGTTTTTCAATGTTGAAGTTGTTGTTGAATTTGTTGGTATTTTTCAATGTTGAGGTTGTTGTAGTTTTTCAATGTTGAGGTTGTTGTTCAATTTGTTGGTGTTTTTCAATGTTGAGGTTGTTGTTGTTTTTCAATGCTGAGGTTGTTGTTGAATTTGTTGTTGTTTTTCAATGTTGAGGTTCTTGTTGAATTTGTTGGTGTTTTTCAATGTTGAGGTTGTTGTTGATTTTCAATGTTGAGGTTGTTGTTGAATTTGTTGGTGTTTTTCAATGTTGAGGTTGTTGTTGTTTTTCAATGTTGAGGTTGTTGTTGAATTTTTTGGTGTTTTTCAATGTTGAGGTTGTTGTTGTTTTTGAATGCTGAGGTTGTTGTTGAATTTGTTGGTGTTTTTCAATGTTGAAGTTGTTTTTGAATTTGTTGGTGTTTTTCAATGTTGAGGTTGTTGTAGTTTTTCAATGTTGAGGTTGTTGTTCAATTTGTTGGTGTTTTTCAATGTTGAGGTTGTTGTTGTTTTTCAATGCTGAGGTTGTTGTTGAATTTGTTGTTGTTTTTCAATGTTGAGGTTGTTGTTGAATTTGTTGGTGTTTTTCAATGTTGAGGTTGTTGTTGATTTTCAATGTTGAGGTTGTTGTTGAATTTGTTGGTGTTTTTCAATGTTGAGGTTGTTGTTGTTTTTCAATGTTGAGGTTGTTGTTGAATTTGTTGGTGTTTTTCAATGTTGAGGTTTTTGTTGAATTTGTTGGTGTTTTTCAAAGTTGAGGTTGTTGTTGAATTTGCTGGTGTTTTTCAATGTCGGGGTTTTTGTGAATTTGTTGGTCTTTTTCAATGTTGAATTTTTTGTCGAATTTGTTGGTGTTTTTCAATGTTGAGGTTGTTGTTTTTCAATGTTGAGGTTGTTGTTGAATTTGTTGGTGTTTTTCAATGTTGAGGTTGTTGTTGAATTTGTTGGTGTTTTTCAATGTAGAGGTTGTTGTTGTTTTTCAATGTTGAGGTTGTTGTTGAGTTTGTTGGTGTTTTTCAATTTTAAGGTTGTTGTTGAATGTGTTGGTGTTTTTCAATGTTGAGGTTGTTGTTGAATTTGTTGGTGTTTTTCAATGTTGAGGTTGTTGTTGAGTTTGTTGGTGTTTTTCAATGTTGAGGTTGTTGTTGAGTTTGTTGGTGTTTTTCAATGTTGAGGTTGTTGTTTAATTTGTTGGTGTTTTTCAATGTTGAGGTTGTTGTTGAATTTGTTGGCGTTTTTAAATGTTGAGGTTGTTGTTGAATTTGTTGGTGTTTTCAATGTTGAGGTTTTTGTTGAATTTGTTGGTGTTTTTCAATGTTGAGGTTGTTGTTGTTTTTCAATGTTGAGGTTGTTGTTGAATTTGATGGTGTTTTTCAATGTCGAGGTTGTTGCTGAATTTTTTGGTGTTTTTCAATGTTGAAGTTGCTGCTGTTTTTCAATGTTGAGGTTGTTGTTGAATTTGTTGGTGTTTTTCAATGTTGAGATTGTTGTTGTTTTTCAATGTTGAGGTTGTTTTTGAATTTGTTGCTGTTTTTAAATGTTGAGGTTGTTGTTGAATTTGTTGGTGTTTTTCAATGTTGAGGTTGTTGTTGTTTTTCAATGTTGAGGTTGTTGTTGAATTTGTTGGTGTTTTTCAATGTTTAGGTTGTTGTTGTTTTTCAATGTTGAGGTTGTTGTTGAATTTGTTGGTGTTTTTCAATTTCGAGGTTGTTGGTGAATTTGTTGATGTTTTTCAATGTTGAAGTTGTTGTTGAATTTGTTGGTGTTCTTCAATGTTGAGGTTGTTGTTGTTTTTCAATGTTGAGGTTGTTGTTGAATTTGTTGGTGTTTTTCAATGTTGAGGTTGTTGTTGTTTTTCAATGCTGAGGTAGTTGTTGAATTTGTTGGTGTTTTTCAATGTTGAGGCTGTTGTTGAATTTGTTGGTGTTTTTCAATGTTGAGGTTGTTGTTTTTCAATGTTGAGGTTGTTGTTGAATTTGTTGGCGTTTTTAAATGTTGAGGTTGTTGTTGTTTTTCAATGTTGAGGTTGTTGTTGAATTTGATGGTGTTTTTCAATGTCGAGGTTGTTGCTGAATTTGTTGGTGTTTTTCAATGTTGAAGTTGCTGCTGTTTTTCAATTTTGAGGTTGTTGTTGAATTTGTTGGTGTTTTTCAATGTTGAGATTGTTGTTGTTTTTCAATGTTGAGGTTGTTTTTGAATTTGTTGCTGTTTTTAAATGTTGAGGTTGTTGTTGAATTTGTTGGTGTTTTTCAATGTTGAGGTTGTTGTTGTTTTTCAATGTTGAGGTTGTTGTTGAATTTGTTGGTGTTTTTCAATGTTTAGGTTGTTGTTGTTTTTCAATGTTGAGGTTGTTGTTGAATTTGTTGGTGTTTTTCAATTTCGAGGTTGTTGGTGAATTTGTTGGTGTTTTTCAATGTTGAGGTTGTTGTTTAATTTGTTGGTGTTTTTCAATGTTGAGGTTGTTGTTGAATTTGTTGGCGTTTTTAAATGTTGAGGTTGTTGTTGAATTTGTTGGTGTTTTCAATGTTGAGGTTTTTGTTGAATTTGTTGGTGTTTTTCAATGTTGAGGTTGTTGTTGTTTTTCAATGTTGAGGTTGTTGTTGAATTTGATGGTGTTTTTCAATGTCGAGGTTGTTGCTGAATTTTTTGGTGTTTTTCAATGTTGAAGTTGCTGCTGTTTTTCAATGTTGAGGTTGTTGTTGAATTTGTTGGTGTTTTTCAATGTTGAGATTGTTGTTGTTTTTCAATGTTGAGGTTGTTTTTGAATTTGTTGCTGTTTTTAAATGTTGAGGTTGTTGTTGAATTTGTTGGTGTTTTTCAATGTTGAGGTTGTTGTTGTTTTTCAATGTTGAGGTTGTTGTTGAATTTGTTGGTGTTTTTCAATGTTTAGGTTGTTGTTGTTTTTCAATGTTGAGGTTGTTGTTGAATTTGTTGGTGTTTTTCAATTTCGAGGTTGTTGGTGAATTTGTTGATGTTTTTCAATGTTGAAGTTGTTGTTGAATTTGTTGGTGTTCTTCAATGTTGAGGTTGTTGTTGTTTTTCAATGTTGAGGTTGTTGTTGAATTTGTTGGTGTTTTTAAATGTTGAGGTTGTTGTTGTTTTTCAATGTTGAGGTTGTTGTTGAATTTGATGGTGTTTTTAAATGTTGAGGTTGTTGTTGTTTTTCAATGTTGAGGTTGTTGTTGAATTTGATGGTGTTTTTCAATGTCGAGGTTGTTGTTGAATTTGTTGGTGTTTTTAAATGTTGAGGTTGTTGTTGTTTTTCAATGTTGAGGTTGTTGTTGAATTTGTTGGCGTTTTTAAATGTTGAGGTTGTTGTTGTTTTTCAATGTTGAGGTTGTTGTTGAATTTGATGGTGTTTTTCAATGTCGAGGTTGTTGCTGAATTTGTTGGTGTTTTTCAATGTTGAAGTTGCTGCTGTTTTTCAATGTTGAGGTTGTTGTTGAATTTGTTGGCGTTTTTAAATGTTGAGGTTGTTGTTGTTTTTCAATGTTGAGGTTGTTGTTGAATTTGATGGTGTTTTTCAATGTCGAGGTTGTTGCTGAATTTGTTGGTGTTTTTCAATGTTGAAGTTGCTGCTGTTTTTCAATTTTGAGGTTGTTGTTGAATTTGTTGGTGTTTTTCAATGTTGAGATTGTTGTTGTTTTTCAATGTTGAGGTTGTTGTTGAATTTGATGGTGTTTTTCAATGTTGAAGTTGTTGTTGAATTTGTTGGTGTTCTTCAATGTTGAGGTTGTTGTTGTTTTTCAATGTTGAGGTTGTTGTTGAATTTGTTGGTGTTTTTCAATGTTGAGGTTGTTGTTGTTTTTCAATGCTGAGGTAGTTGTTGAATTTGTTGGTGTTTTTCAATGTTGAGGCTGTTGTTGAATTTGTTGGTGTTTTTCAATGTTGAGGTTGTTGTTGTTTTTCAATGTTGAGGTTGTTGTTGAATTTGATGGTGTTTTTCAATGTCGAGGTTGTTGCTGAATTTGTTGGTGTTTTTCAATGTTGAAGTTGCTGCTGTTTTTCAATTTTGAGGTTGTTGTTGAATTTGTTGGTGTTTTTCAATGTTGAGATTGTTGTTGTTTTTCAATGTTGAGGTTGTTTTTGAATTTGTTGCTGTTTTTAAATGTTGAGGTTGTTGTTGAATTTGTTGGTGTTTTTCAATGTTGAGGTTGTTGTTGTTTTTCAATGCTGAGGTAGTTGTTGAATTTGTTGGTGTTTTTCAATGTTGAGGCTGTTGTTGAATTTGTTGGTGTTTTTCAATGTTGAGGTTGTTGTTGTTTTTCAATGTTGAGGTTGTTGTTGAATTTGTTGGTGTTTTTCAATGTTGAGGTTGTTGTTGTTTTTCAATGTTGAGGTTGTTGTTGAATTTGTTGGTGTTTTTCAATGTTGAGGTTGCTGTTCTTTTTCAATGTTGAGTTTGTTGTTGAATTTGTTGGTGTTTTTCAATGTTGAGGTTGTTGTTGTTTTTCAATGTTGAGGTTGTTGTTGAATTTTTTGGTGTTTTTCAATGTTGAGGTTGTTGTTGTTTTTCAATGCTGAGGTTGTTGTTGAATTTGTTGGTGTTTTTCAATGTTGAAGTTGTTGTTGAATTTGTTGGTGTTTTTCAATGTTGAGGTTGTTGTTGTTTTTCAATGTTGAGGTTGTTGTTCAATTTGTTGGTGTTTTTCAATGTTGAGGTTGTTGTTGTTTTTCAATGCTGAGGTTGTTGTTGAATTTGTTGTTGTTTTTCAATGTTGAGGTTGTTGTTGAATTTGTTGGTGTTTATGAATGTTGAGGGTGTTGTTGATTTTCAATGTTGAGGTTGTTGTTGAATTTGTTGGTGTTTTTCAATGTTGAGGTTGTAGTTGTTTTTCAATGTTGAGGTTGTTGTTGAATTTGTTGGTGTTTTTCAATGTTGAGGTTGTTGTTGAATTTGTTGGTGTTTTTCAAAGTTGAGGTTGTTGTTGAATTTGTTGGTGTTTTTCAATGTCGGGGTTTTTGTGAATTTGTTGGTCTTTTTCAATGTTGAATTTTTTGTCGAATTTGTTGGTGTTTTTCAATGTTGAGGTTGTTGTTTTTCAATGTTGAGGTTGTTGTTGAATTTGTTGGTGTTTTTCAATGTTGAGGTTGTTGTTGTTTTTCAATGTTGAGGTTGTTGTTGAATTTGTTGGTGTTTTTCAATGTTGAGGTTGTTGTTGAATTTGTTGGTGTTTTTCAATGTAGAGGTTGTTGTTGTTTTTCAATGTTGAGGTTGTTGTTGAATTTGATGGTGTTTTTCAATGTCGAGGTTGTTGCTGAATTTGTTGGTGTTTTTCAATGTTGAAGTTGCTGCTGTTTTTCAATGTTGAGGTTGTTGTTGAATTTGTTGGTGTTTTTCAATGTTGAGATTGTTTTTGTTTTTCAATGTTGAGGTTGTTTTTGAATTTGTTGCTGTTTTTAAATGTTGAGGTTGTTGTTGAATTTGTTGGTGTTTTTCAATGTTGAGGTTGTTGTTGTTTTTCAATGTTGAGGTTGTTGTTGAATTTGTTGGTGTTTTTCAATGTTTAGGTTGTTGTTGTTTTTCAATGTTGAGGTTGTTGATGAATTTGTTGGTGTTTTTCAATTTCGAGGTTGTTGGTGAATTTGTTGGTGTTTTTCAATGTTGAAGTTGTTGTTGAATTTGTTGGTGTTTTTCAATGTTGAGGTTGTTGTTGTTTTTCAATGTTGAGGTTGTTGTTGAATTTGTTGGTGTTTTTCAATGTTGAGGTTGTTGTTGTTTTTCAATGCTGGGGTAGTTGTTGAATTTGTTGCTGTTTTTCAATGTTGAGGTTGTTGTTGAATTTGTTGTTGTTTTTCAATGTTGAGGTTGTTGTTGTTTTTCAATGTTGAGGTTGTTGTTGAATTTGTTGGTGTTTTTCAATGTTGAGGTTGTTGTTGTTTTTCAATGTTGAGGTTGTTGTTGAATTTGTTGGTGTTTTTCAATGTTGAGGTTGTTGTTCTTTTTCAATGTTGAGGTTGTTGTTGAATTTGTTGGTGTTTTTCAATGTTGAGGTTGTTGTTGTTTTTCAATGTTGAGGTTGTTGTTGAATTTTTTGGTGTTTTTCAATGTTGAGGTTGTTGTTGTTTTTCAATGCTGAGGTTGTTGTTGAATTTGTTGTTGTTTTTCAATGTTGAGGTTGTTGTTGAATTTGTTGGTGTTTTTCAATGTTGAGGTTGTTGTTGATTTTCAATGTTGAGGTTGTTGTTGAATTTGTTGGTGTTTTTCAATGTTGAGGTTGTTGTTGTTTTTCAATGTTGAGGTTGTTGTTGAATTTGTTGGTGTTTTTCAATGTTGAGGTTGTTGTTGTTTTTGAATGCTGAGGTTGTTGTTGAATTTGTTGGTGTTTTTCAATGTTGAAGTTGTTTTTGAATTTGTTGGTGTTTTTCAATGTTGAGGTTGTTGTAGTTTTTCAATGTTGAGGTTGTTGTTCAATTTGTTGGTGTTTTTCAATGTTGAGGTTGTTGTTCTTTTTCAATGCTGAGGTTGTTGTTGAATTTGTTGTTGTTTTTCAATGTTGAGGTTGTTGTTGAATTTGTTGGTGTTTTTCAATGTTGAGGTTGTTGTTGTTTTTCAATGCTGAGGTAGTTGTTGAATTTGTTGGTGTTTTTCAATGTTGAGGTTGTTGTTGAATTTGTTGGTGTTTTTCAATGTTGAGGTTGTTGTTGTTTTTCAATGTTGAGGTTGTTGTTGAATTTGTTGGTGTTTTTCAATGTTGAGGTTTTTGTTGAATTTGTTGGCGTTTTTCAAAGTTGAGGTTGTTGTTGAATTTGCTGGTGTTTTTCAATGTCGGGGTTTTTGTGAATTTGTTGGTCTTTTTCAATGTTGAATTTTTTGTCGAATTTGTTGGTGTTTTTCAATGTTGAGGTTGTTGTTTTTCAATGTTGAGGTTGTTGTTGAATTTGTTGGTGTTTTTCAATGTTGAGGTTGTTGTTGATTTTCAATGTTGAGGTTGTTGTTGAATTTGTTGGTGTTTTTCAATGTTGAGGTTGTTGTTGTTTTTCAATGTTGAGGTTGTTGTTGAATTTTTTGGTGTTTTTCAATGTTGAGGTTGTTGTTGTTTTTGAATGCTGAGGTTGTTGTTGAATTTGTTGGTGTTTTTCAATGTTGAAGTTGTTTTTGAATTTGTTGGTGTTTTTCAATGTTGAGGTTGTTGTAGTTTTTCAATGTTGAGGTTGTTGTTCAATTTGTTGGTGTTTTTCAATGTTGAGGTTGTTGTTGTTTTTCAATGCTGAGGTTGTTGTTGAATTTGTTGTTGTTTTTCAATGTTGAGGTTGTTGTTGAATTTGTTGGTGTTTTTCAATGTTGAGGTTGTTGTTGATTTTCAATGTTGAGGTTGTTGTTGAATTTGTTGGTGTTTTTCAATGTTGAGGTTGTTGTTGTTTTTCAATGTTGAGGTTGTTGTTGAATTTGTTGGTGTTTTTCAATGTTGAGGTTTTTGTTGAATTTGTTGGTGTTTTTCAAAGTTGAGGTTGTTGTTGAATTTGCTGGTGTTTTTCAATGTCGGGGTTTTTGTGAATTTGTTGGTCTTTTTCAATGTTGAATTTTTTGTCGAATTTGTTGGTGTTTTTCAATGTTGAGGTTGTTGTTTTTCAATGTTGAGGTTGTTGTTGAATTTGTTGGTGTTTTTCAATGTTGAGGTTGTTGTTGAATTTGTTGGTGTTTTTCAATGTAGAGGTTGTTGTTGTTTTTCAATGTTGAGGTTGTTGTTGAGTTTGTTGGTGTTTTTCAATTTTAAGGTTGTTGTTGAATGTGTTGGTGTTTTTCAATGTTGAGGTTGTTGTTGAATTTGTTGGTGTTTTTCAATGTTGAGGTTGTTGTTGAGTTTGTTGGTGTTTTTCAATGTTGAGGTTGTTGTTGAGTTTGTTGGTGTTTTTCAATGTTGAGGTTGTTGTTTAATTTGTTGGTGTTTTTCAATGTTGAGGTTGTTGTTGAATTTGTTGGCGTTTTTAAATGTTGAGGTTGTTGTTGAATTTGTTGGTGTTTTCAATGTTGAGGTTTTTGTTGAATTTGTTGGTGTTTTTCAATGTTGAGGTTGTTGTTGTTTTTCAATGTTGAGGTTGTTGTTGAATTTGATGGTGTTTTTCAATGTCGAGGTTGTTGCTGAATTTTTTGGTGTTTTTCAATGTTGAAGTTGCTGCTGTTTTTCAATGTTGAGGTTGTTGTTGAATTTGTTGGTGTTTTTCAATGTTGAGATTGTTGTTGTTTTTCAATGTTGAGGTTGTTTTTGAATTTGTTGCTGTTTTTAAATGTTGAGGTTGTTGTTGAATTTGTTGGTGTTTTTCAATGTTGAGGTTGTTGTTGTTTTTCAATGTTGAGGTTGTTGTTGAATTTGTTGGTGTTTTTCAATGTTTAGGTTGTTGTTGTTTTTCAATGTTGAGGTTGTTGTTGAATTTGTTGGTGTTTTTCAATTTCGAGGTTGTTGGTGAATTTGTTGATGTTTTTCAATGTTGAAGTTGTTGTTGAATTTGTTGGTGTTCTTCAATGTTGAGGTTGTTGTTGTTTTTCAATGTTGAGGTTGTTGTTGAATTTGTTGGTGTTTTTCAATGTTGAGGTTGTTGTTGTTTTTCAATGCTGAGGTAGTTGTTGAATTTGTTGGTGTTTTTCAATGTTGAGGCTGTTGTTGAATTTGTTGGTGTTTTTCAATGTTGAGGTTGTTGTTGTTTTTCAATGTTGAGGTTGTTGTTGAATTTGTTGGTGTTTTTCAATGTTGAGGTTGTTGTTGTTTTTCAATGTTGAGGTTGTTGTTGAATTTGTTGGTGTTTTTCAATGTTGAGGTTGCTGTTCTTTTTCAATGTTGAGTTTGTTGTTGAATTTGTTGGTGTTTTTCAATGTTGAGGTTGTTGTTGTTTTTCAATGTTGAGGTTGTTGTTGAATTTTTTGGTGTTTTTCAATGTTGAGGTTGTTGTTGTTTTTCAATGCTGAGGTTGTTGTTGAATTTGTTGGTGTTTTTCAATGTTGAAGTTGTTGTTGAATTTGTTGGTGTTTTTCAATGTTGAGGTTGTTGTTGTTTTTCAATGTTGAGGTTGTTGTTCAATTTGTTGGTGTTTTTCAATGTTGAGGTTGTTGTTGTTTTTCAATGCTGAGGTTGTTGTTGAATTTGTTGTTGTTTTTCAATGTTGAGGTTGTTGTTGAATTTGTTGGTGTTTATGAATGTTGAGGGTGTTGTTGATTTTCAATGTTGAGGTTGTTGTTGAATTTGTTGGTGTTTTTCAATGTTGAGGTTGTAGTTGTTTTTCAATGTTGAGGTTGTTGTTGAATTTGTTGGTGTTTTTCAATGTTGAGGTTGTTGTTGAATTTGTTGGTGTTTTTCAAAGTTGAGGTTGTTGTTGAATTTGTTGGTGTTTTTCAATGTCGGGGTTTTTGTGAATTTGTTGGTCTTTTTCAATGTTGAATTTTTTGTCGAATTTGTTGGTGTTTTTCAATGTTGAGGTTGTTGTTTTTCAATGTTGAGGTTGTTGTTGAATTTGTTGGTGTTTTTCAATGTTGAGGTTGTTGTTGTTTTTCAATGTTGAGGTTGTTGTTGAATTTGTTGGTGTTTTTCAATGTTGAGGTTGTTGTTGAATTTGTTGGTGTTTTTCAATGTAGAGGTTGTTGTTGTTTTTCAATGTTGAGGTTGTTGTTGAGTTTGTTGGTGTTTTTCAATTTTAAGGTTGTTGTTGAATGTGTTGGTGTTTTTCAATGTTGAGGTTGTTGTTGAATTTGTTGGTGTTTTTCAATGTTGAGGTTGTTGTTGAGTTTGTTGGTGTTTTTCAATGTTGAGGTTGTTGTTGAGTTTGTTGGTGTTTTTCAATGTTGAGGTTGTTGTTTAATTTGTTGGTGTTTTTCAATGTTGAGGTTGTTGTTGAATTTGTTGGCGTTTTTAAATGTTGAGGTTGTTGTTGAATTTGTTGGTGTTTTCAATGTTGAGGTTTTTGTTGAATTTGTTGGTGTTTTTCAATGTTGAGGTTGTTGTTGTTTTTCAATGTTGAGGTTGTTGTTGAATTTGATGGTGTTTTTCAATGTCGAGGTTGTTGCTGAATTTTTTGGTGTTTTTCAATGTTGAAGTTGCTGCTGTTTTTCAATGTTGAGGTTGTTGTTGAATTTGTTGGTGTTTTTCAATGTTGAGATTGTAGTTGTTTTTCAATGTTGAGGTTGTTTTTGAATTTGTTGCTGTTTTTAAATGTTGAGGTTGTTGTTGAATTTGTTGGTGTTTTTCAATGTTGAGGTTGTTGTTGTTTTTCAATGTTGAGGTTGTTGTTGAATTTGTTGGTGTTTTTCAATGTTTAGGTTGTTGTTGTTTTTCAATGTTGAGGTTGTTGTTGAATTTGTTGGTGTTTTTCAATTTCGAGGTTGTTGGTGAATTTGTTGGTGTTTTTCAATGTTGAAGTTGTTGTTGAATTTGTTGGTGTTCTTCAATGTTGAGGTTGTTGTTGTTTTTCAATGTTGAGGTTGTTGTTGAATTTGTTGGTGTTTTTCAATGTTGAGGTTGTTGTTGTTTTTCAATGCTGAGGTAGTTGTTGAATTTGTTGGTGTTTTTCAATGTTGAGGTTGTTGTTGTTTTTCAATGTTGAGGTTGTTGTTGAATTTGTTGGTGTTTTTCAATGTTGAGGTTGTTGTTGTTTTTCAATGTTGAGGTTGTTGTTGAATTTGTTGGTGTTTTTCAATGTTGAGGTTGTTGTTCTTTTTCAATGTTGAGGTTGTTGTTGAATTTGTTGGTGTTTTTCAATGTTGAGGTTGTTGTTGTTTTTCAATGTTGAGGTTGTTGTTGAATTTTTTGGTGTTTTTCAATGTTGAGGTTGTTGTTGTTTTTCAATGCTGAGGTTGTTGTTGAATTTGTTGGTGTTTTTCAATGTTGAAGTTGTTGTTGAATTTGTTGGTGTTTTTCAATGTTGAGGTTGTTGTTGTTTTTCAATGTTGAGGTTGTTGTTCAATTTGTTGGTGTTTTTCAATGTTGAGGTTGTTGTTGTTTTTCAATGCTGAGGTTGTTGTTGAATTTGTTGTTGTTTTTCAATGTTGAGGTTGTTGTTGAATTTGTTGGTGTTTTTCAATGTTGAGGGTGTTGTTGATTTTCAATGTTGAGGTTGTTGTTGAATTTGTTGGTGTTTTTCAATGTTGAGGTTGTAGTTGTTTTTCAATGTTGAGGTTGTTGTTGAATTTGTTGGTGTTTTTCAATGTTGAGGTTGTTGTTGAATTTGTTGGTGTTTTTCAAAGTTGAGGTTGTTGTTGAATTTGTTGGTGTTTTTCAATGTCGGGGTTTTTGTGAATTTGTTGGTCTTTTTCAATGTTGAATTTTCTGTCGAATTTGTTGGTGTTTTTCAATGTTGAGGTTGTTGTTTTTCAATGTTGAGGTTGTTGTTGAATTTGTTGGTGTTTTTCAATGTTGAGGTTGTTGTTGTTTTTCAATGTTGAGGTTGTTGTTGAATTTGTTGGTGTTTTTCAATGTTGAGGTTGTTGTTGAATTTGTTGGTGTTTTTCAATGTAGAGGTTGTTGTTGTTTTTCAATGTTGAGGTTGTTGTTGAATTTGATGGTGTTTTTCAATGTCGAGGTTGTTGCTGAATTTGTTGGTGTTTTTCAATGTTGAAGTTGCTGCTGTTTTTCAATGTTGAGGTTGTTGTTGAATTTGTTGGTGTTTTTCAATGTTGAGATTGTTGTTGTTTTTCAATGTTGAGGTTGTTTTTGAATTTGTTGCTGTTTTTAAATGTTGAGGTTGTTGTTGAATTTGTTGGTGTTTTTCAATGTTGAGGTTGTTGTTGTTTTTCAATGTTGAGGTTGTTGTTGAATTTGTTGGTGTTTTTCAATGTTTAGGTTGTTGTTGTTTTTCAATGTTGAGGTTGTTGATGAATTTGTTGGTGTTTTTCAATTTCGAGGTTGTTGGTGAATTTGTTGGTGTTTTTCAATGTTGAAGTTGTTGTTGAATTTGTTGGTGTTTTTCAATTTCGAGGTTGTTGTTGAATTTGTTGGTGTTTTTCAATTTTGAAGTTGTTGTTGAATTTGTTGGTGTTTTTCAATGTTGAGGTTGTTGTTGTTTTTCAATGCTGGGGTAGTTGTTGAATTTGTTGGTGTTTTTCAATGTTGAGGTTGTTGTTGAATTTGTTGGTGTTTTTCAATGTTGAGGTTGTTGTTGTTTTTCAATGTTGAGGTTGTTGTTGAATTTGTTGGTGTATTTCAATGTTGAGGTTGTTGTTGTTTTTCAATGTTGAGGTTGTTGTTGAATTTGTTGGTGTTTTTCAATGTTGAGGTTGTTGTTCTTTTTCAATGTTGAGGTAGTTGTTGAATTTGTTGGTGTTTTTCAATGTTGAGGTTGTTGTTGTTTTTCAATGTTGAGGTTGTTGTTGAATTTTTTGGTGTTTTTCAATGTTGAGGTTGTTGTTGTTTTTCAATGCTGAGGTTGTTGTTGAATTTGTTGTTGTTTTTCAATGTTGAGGTTGTTGTAGAATTTGTTGGTGTTTTTCAATGTTGAGGTTGTTGTTGATTTTCAATGTTGAGTTTGTTGTTGAATTTGTTGGTGTTTTTCAATGTTGAGGTTGTTGTTGTTTTTCAATGTTGAGGTTGTTGTTGAATTTGTTGGTGTTTTTCAATGTTGAGGTTGTTGTTGAGTTTGTTGGTGTTTTTCAATGTTGAGGTTGTTGTTGAGTTTGTTGGTGTTTTTCAATGTTGAGGTTGTTGTTTAATTTGTTGGTGTTTTTCAATTTTGAGGTTGTTGTTGAATTTGTTGGCGTTTTTAAATGTTGAGGTTGTTGTTGAATTTGTTGGTGTTTTCAATGTTGAGGTTTTTGTTGAATTTGTTGGTGTTTTTCAATGTTGAGGTTGTTGTTGTTTTTCAATGTTGAGGTTGTTGTTGAATTTGATGGTGTTTTTCAATGTCAAGGTTGTTGCTGAATTTTTTGGTGTTTTTCAATGTTGAAGTTGCTGCTGTTTTTCAATGTTGAGGTTGTTGTTGAATTTGTTGGTGTTTTTCAATGTTGAGATTGTAGTTGTTTTTCAATGTTGAGGTTGTTTTTGAATTTGTTGCTGTTTTTAAATGTTGAGGTTGTTGTTGAATTTGTTGGTGTTTTTCAATGTTGAGGTTGTTGTTGTTTTTCAATGTTGAGGTTGTTGTTGAATTTGTTGGTGTTTTTCAATGTTTAGGTTGTTGTTGTTTTTCAATGTTGAGGTTGTTGTTGAATTTGTTGGTGTTTTTCAATTTCGAGGTTGTTGGTGAATTTGTTGGTGTTTTTCAATGTTGAAGTTGTTGTTGAATTTGTTGGTGTTCTTCAATGTTGAGGTTGTTGTTGTTTTTCAATGTTGAGGTTGGTGTTGAATTTGTTGGTGTTTTTCAATGTTGAGGTTGTTGTTGTTTTTCAATGCTGAGGTAGTTGTTGAATTTGTTGGTGTTTTTCAATGTTGAGGTTGTTGTTGAATTTGTTGGTGTTTTTCAATGTTGAGGTTGTTGTTGTTTTTCAATGTTGAGGTTGTTGTTGAATTTGTTGGTGTTTTTCAATGTTGAGGTTGTTGTTGTTTTTCAATGTTGAGGTTGTTGTTGAATTTGTTGGTGTTTTTCAATGTTGAGGTTGTTGTTCTTTTTCAATGTTGAGGTTGTTGTTGAATTTGTTGGTGTTTTTCAATGTTGAGGTTGTTGTTGTTTTTCAATGTTGAGGTTGTTGTTGAATTTTTTGGTGTTTTTCAATGTTGAGGTTGTTGTTGTTTTTCAATGCTGAGGTTGTTGTTGAATTTGTTGGTGTTTTTCAATGTTGAAGTTGTTGTTGAATTTGTTGGTGTTTTTCAATGTTGAGGTTGTTGTTGTTTTTCAATGTTGAGGTTGTTGTTCAATTTGTTGGTGTTTTTCAATGTTGAGGTTGTTGTTGTTTTTCAATGCTGAGGTTGTTGTTGAATTTGTTGTTGTTTTTCAATGTTGAGGTTGTTGTTGAATTTGTTGGTGTTTTTCAATGTTGAGGGTGTTGTTGATTTTCAATGTTGAGGTTGTTGTTGAATTTGTTGGTGTTTTTCAATGTTGAGGTTGTAGTTGTTTTTCAATGTTGAGGTTGTTGTTGAATTTGTTGGTGTTTTTCAATGTTGAGGTTGTTGTTGAATTTGTTGGTGTTTTTCAAAGTTGAGGTTGTTGTTGAATTTGTTGGTGTTTTTCAATGTCGGGGTTTTTGTGAATTTGTTGGTCTTTTTCAATGTTGAATTTTCTGTCGAATTTGTTGGTGTTTTTCAATGTTGAGGTTGTTGTTTTTCAATGTTGAGGTTGTTGTTGAATTTGTTGGTGTTTTTCAATGTTGAGGTTGTTGTTGTTTTTCAATGTTGAGGTTGTTGTTGAATTTGTTGGTGTTTTTCAATGTTGAGGTTGTTGTTGAATTTGTTGGTGTTTTTCAATGTAGAGGTTGTTGTTGTTTTTCAATGTTGAGGTTGTTGTTGAATTTGATGGTGTTTTTCAATGTCGAGGTTGTTGCTGAATTTGTTGGTGTTTTTCAATGTTGAAGTTGCTGCTGTTTTTCAATGTTGAGGTTGTTGTTGAATTTGTTGGTGTTTTTCAATGTTGAGATTGTTGTTGTTTTTCAATGTTGAGGTTGTTTTTGAATTTGTTGCTGTTTTTAAATGTTGAGGTTGTTGTTGAATTTGTTGGTGTTTTTCAATGTTGAGGTTGTTGTTGTTTTTCAATGTTGAGGTTGTTGTTGAATTTGTTGGTGTTTTTCAATGTTTAGGTTGTTGTTGTTTTTCAATGTTGAGGTTGTTGATGAATTTGTTGGTGTTTTTCAATTTCGAGGTTGTTGGTGAATTTGTTGGTGTTTTTCAATGTTGAAGTTGTTGTTGAATTTGTTGGTGTTTTTCAATTTCGAGGTTGTTGTTGAATTTGTTGGTGTTTTTCAATTTTGAAGTTGTTGTTGAATTTGTTGGTGTTTTTCAATGTTGAGGTTGTTGTTGTTTTTCAATGCTGGGGTAGTTGTTGAATTTGTTGGTGTTTTTCAATGTTGAGGTTGTTGTTGAATTTGTTGGTGTTTTTCAATGTTGAGGTTGTTGTTGTTTTTCAATGTTGAGGTTGTTGTTGAATTTGTTGGTGTATTTCAATGTTGAGGTTGTTGTTGTTTTTCAATGTTGAGGTTGTTGTTGAATTTGTTGGTGTTTTTCAATGTTGAGGTTGTTGTTCTTTTTCAATGTTGAGGTAGTTGTTGAATTTGTTGGTGTTTTTCAATGTTGAGGTTGTTGTTGTTTTTCAATGTTGAGGTTGTTGTTGAATTTTTTGGTGTTTTTCAATGTTGAGGTTGTTGTTGTTTTTCAATGCTGAGGTTGTTGTTGAATTTGTTGTTGTTTTTCAATGTTGAGGTTGTTGTAGAATTTGTTGGTGTTTTTCAATGTTGAGGTTGTTGTTGATTTTCAATGTTGAGTTTGTTGTTGAATTTGTTGGTGTTTTTCAATGTTGAGGTTGTTGTTGTTTTTCAATGTTGAGGTTGTTGTTGAATTTGTTGGTGTTTTTCAATGTTGAGGTTGTTGTTGAGTTTGTTGGTGTTTTTCAATGTTGAGGTTGTTGTTGAGTTTGTTGGTGTTTTTCAATGTTGAGGTTGTTGTTTAATTTGTTGGTGTTTTTCAATTTTGAGGTTGTTGTTGAATTTGTTGGCGTTTTTAAATGTTGAGGTTGTTGTTGAATTTGTTGGTGTTTTCAATGTTGAGGTTTTTGTTGAATTTGTTGGTGTTTTTCAATGTTGAGGTTGTTGTTGTTTTTCAATGTTGAGGTTGTTGTTGAATTTGATGGTGTTTTTCAATGTCAAGGTTGTTGCTGAATTTTTTGGTGTTTTTCAATGTTGAAGTTGCTGCTGTTTTTCAATGTTGAGGTTGTTGTTGAATTTGTTGGTGTTTTTCAATGTTGAGATTGTAGTTGTTTTTCAATGTTGAGGTTGTTTTTGAATTTGTTGCTGTTTTTAAATGTTGAGGTTGTTGTTGAATTTGTTGGTGTTTTTCAATGTTGAGGTTGTTGTTGTTTTTCAATGTTGAGGTTGTTGTTGAATTTGTTGGTGTTTTTCAATGTTTAGGTTGTTGTTGTTTTTCAATGTTGAGGTTGTTGTTGAATTTGTTGGTGTTTTTCAATTTCGAGGTTGTTGGTGAATTTGTTGGTGTTTTTCAATGTTGAAGTTGTTGTTGAATTTGTTGGTGTTCTTCAATGTTGAGGTTGTTGTTGTTTTTCAATGTTGAGGTTGGTGTTGAATTTGTTGGTGTTTTTCAATGTTGAGGTTGTTGTTGTTTTTCAATGCTGAGGTAGTTGTTGAATTTGTTGGTGTTTTTCAATGTTGAGGTTGTTGTTGAATTTGTTGGTGTTTTTCAATGTTGAGGTTGTTGTTGTTTTTCAATGTTGAGGTTGTTGTTGAATTTGTTGGTGTTTTTCAATGTTGAGGTTGTTGTTGTTTTTCAATGTTGAGGTTGTTGTTGAATTTGTTGGTTTTTTTTCAATGTTGAGGTTGTTGTTCTTTTTCAATGTTGAGGTTGTTGTTGAATTTGTTGGTGTTTTTCAATGTTGAGGTTGTTGTTGTTTTTCAATGTTGAGGTTGTTGTTGAATTTTTTGGTGTTTTTCAATGTTGAGGTTGTTGTTGTTTTTCAATGCTGAGGTTGTTGTTGAATTTGTTGGTGTTTTTCAATGTTGAAGTTGTTGTTGAATTTGTTGGTGTTTTTCAATGTTGAGGTTGTTGTTGTTTTTCAATGTTGAGGTTGTTGTTCAATTTGTTGGTGTTTTTCAATGTTGAGGTTGTTGTTGTTTTTCAATGCTGAGGTTGTTGTTGAATTTGTTGTTGTTTTTCAATGTTGAGGTTGTTGTTGAATTTGTTGATGTTTTTCAATGTTGAGGGTGTTGTTGATTTTCAATATTGAGGTTGTTGTTGAATTTGTTGGTGTTTTTCAATGTTGAGGTTGTAGTTCTTTTTCAATGTTGAGGTTGTTGTTGAATTTGTTGGTGTTTTTCAATGTTGAGGTTGTTGTTGAATTTGTTGGTGTTTTTCAAAGTTGAGGTTGTTGTTGAATTTGTTGGTGTTTTTCAATGTCGGGGTTTTTGTGAATTTGTTGGTCTTTTTCAATGTTGAATTTTCTGTCGAATTTGTTGGTGTTTTTCAATGTTGAGGTTGTTGTTTTTCAATGTTGAGGTTGTTGTTGAATTTGTTGTTGTTTTTCAATGTTGAGGTTGTTGTTGTTTTTCAATGTTGAGGTTGTTGTTGAATTTGTTGGTGTTTTTCAATGTTGAGGTTGTTGTTGAATTTGTTGGTGTTTTTCAATGTAGAGGTTGTTGTTGTTTTTCAATGTTGAGGTTGTTGTTGAATTTGATGGTGTTTTTCAATGTCGAGGTTGTTGCTGAATTTGTTGGTGTTTTTCAATGTTGAAGTTGCTGCTGTTTTTCAATGTTGAGGTTGTTGTTGAATTTGTTGGTGTTTTTCAATGTTGAGATTGTTGTTGTTTTTCAATGTTGAGGTTGTTTTTGAATTTGTTGCTGTTTTTAAATGTTGAGGTTGTTGTTGAATTTGTTGGTGTTTTTCAATGTTGAGGTTGTTGTTGTTTTTCAATGTTGAGGTTGTTGTTGAATTTGTTGGTGTTTTTCAATGTTTAGGTTGTTGTTGTTTTTCAATGTTGATGTTGTTGATGAATTTGTTGGTGTTTTTCAATTTCGAGGTTGTTGGTGAATTTGTTGGTGTTTTTCAATGTTGAAGTTGTTGTTGAATTTGTTGGTGTTTTTCAATGTTGAGGTTGTTGTTGTTTTTCAATGTTGAGGTTGTTGTTGAATTTGTTGGTGTTTTCCAATGTTGAGGTTGTTGTTGTTTTTCAATGCTGGGGTAGTTGTTGAATTTGTTGGTGTTTTTCAATGTTGAGGTTGTTGTTGAATTTGTTGGTGTTTTTCAATGTTGAGGTTGTTGTTGTTTTTCAATGTTGAGGTTGTTGTTGTTTTTCAATGTTGAGGTTGTTGTTGAATTTGTTGGTGTTTTTCAATGTTGAGGTTGTTGTTCTTTTTCAATGTTGAGGTAGTTGTTGAATTTGTTGGTGTTTTTCAATGTTGAGGTTGTTGTTGTTTTTCAATGTTGAGGTTGTTGTTGAATTTTTTGGTGTTTTTCAATGTTGAGGTTGTTGTTGTTTTTCAATGCTGAGGTTGTTGTTGAATTTGTTGTTGTTTTTCAATGTTGAGGTTGTTGTTGAATTTGTTGGTGTTTTTCAATGTTGAGGTTGTTGTTGATTTTCAATGTTGAGGTTGTTGTTGAATTTGTTGGTGTTTTTCAATGTTGAGGTTGTTGTTGTTTTTCAATGTTGAGGTTGTTGTTGAATTTGTTGGTGTTTTTCAATGTTGAGGTTGTTGTTGAATTTGTTGGTGTTTTCAATGTTGAGGTTTTTGTTGAATTTGTTGGTGTTTTTCAATGTTGAGGTTGTTGTTGTTTTTCAATGCTGAGGTTGTTGTTGAATTTGTTGTTGTTTTTCAATGTTGAGGTTGTTGTTGAATTTGTTGGTGTTTTTCAATGTTGAGGTTGTTGTTGATTTTCAATGTTGAGGTTGTTGTTGAATTTGTTGGTGTTTTTCAATGTTGAGGTTGTTGTTGTTTTTCAATGTTGAGGTTGTTGTTGAATTTGTTGGTGTTTTTCAATGTTGAGGTTGTTGTTGAATTTGTTGGTGTTTTCAATGTTGAGGTTTTTGTTGAATTTGTTGGTGTTTTTCAATGTTGAGGTTGTTGTTGTTTTTCAATGTTGAGGTTGTTGTTGAATTTGTTGGTGTTTTTCAATGTTGAAGTTGCTGCTGTTTTTCAATGTTGAGGTTGTTGTTGAATTTGTTGGTGTTTTTCAATGTTGAGATTGTTGTTGTTTTTCAATGTTGAGGTTGTTTTTGAATTTGTTGCTGTTTTTAAATGTTGAGGTTGTTGTTGAATTTGTTGGTGTTTTTCAATGTTGAGGTTGTTGTTGTTTTTCAATGTTGAGGTTGTTGTTGAATTTGTTGGTGTTTTTCAATGTTTAGGTTGTTGTTGTTTTTCAATGTTGAGGTTGTTGTTGAATTTGTTGGTGTTTTTCAATTTCGAGGTTGTTGGTGAATTTGTTGGTGTTTTTCAATGTTGACGTTGTTGTTGAATTTGTTGGTGTTTTTCAATGTTGAGGTTGTTGTTGTTTTTCAATGTTGAGGTTGTTGTTGAATTTGTTGGTGTTTTTCAATGTTGAGGTTGTTGTTGTTTTTCAATGCTGAGGTAGTTGTTGAATTTGTTGGTGTTTTTCAATGTTGAGGTTGTTGTTGAATTTGTTGGTGTTTTTCAATGTTGAGGTTGTTGTTGTTTTTCAATGTTGAGGTTGTTGTTGAATTTGTTGGTGTTTTTCAATGTTGAGGTTGTTGTTGTTTTTCAATGTTGAGGTTGTTGTTGAATTTGTTGGTGTTTTTCAATGTTGAGGTTGTTGTTCTTTTTCAATGTTGAGGTTGTTGTTGAATTTGTTGGTGTTTTTCAATGTTGAGGTCGTTGTTGTTTTTCAATGCTGAGGTTGTTGTTGAATTTGTTGATGTTTTTCAATGTTGAAGTTGTTGTTGAATTTGTTGGTGTTTTTCAATGTTGAGGTTGTTGTTGTTTTTCAATGTTGAGGTTGTTGTTCAATTTGTTGGTGTTTTTCAATGTTGAGGTTGTTGTTGTTTTTCAATGCTGAGGTTGTTGTTGAATTTGTTGTTGTTTTTCAATGTTGAGGTTGTTGTTGAATTTGTTGGTGTTTTTCAATGTTGAGGGTGTTGTTGATTTTCAATGTTGAGGTTGTTGTTGAATTTGTTGGTGTTTTTCAATGTTGAGGTTGTAGTTGTTTTTCAATGTTGAGGTTGTTGTTGAATTTGTTGGTGTTTTTCAATGTTGAGGTTGTTGTTGAATTTGTTGGTGTTTTTCAAAGTTGAGGTTGTTGTTGAATTTGTTGGTGTTTTTCAATGTCGGGGTTTTTGTGAATTTGTTGGTCTTTTTCAATGTTGAATTTTTTGTCGAATTTGTTGGTGTTTTTCAATGTTGAGGTTGTTGTTTTTCAATGTTGAGGTAGTTGTTGAATTTGTTGGTGTTTTTCAATGTTGAGGTTGTTGTTGTTTTTCAATGTTGAGGTTGTTGTTGAATTTGTTGGTGTTTTTCAATGTTGAGGTTGTTGTTGAATTTGTTGGTGTTTTTCAATGTAGAGGTTGTTGTTGTTTTTCAATGTTGAGGTTGTTGTTGAATTTGATGGTGTTTTTCAATGTCGAGGTTGTTGCTGAATTTGTTGATGTTTTTCAATGTTGAAGTTGCTGCTGTTTTTCAATGTTGAGGTTGTTGTTGAATTTGTTGGTGTTTTTCAATGTTGAGATTGTTGTTGTTTTTCAATGTTGAGGTTGTTTTTGAATTTGTTGCTGTTTTTAAATGTTGAGGTTGTTGTTGAATTTGTTGGTGTTTTTCAATGTTGAGGTTGTTGTTGTTTTTCAATGTTGAGGTTGTTGTTGAATTTGTTGGTGTTTTTCAATGTTTAGGTTGTTGTTGTTTTTCAATGTTGAGGTTGTTGATGAATTTGTTGGTGTTTTTCAATTTCGAGGTTGTTGGTGAATTTGTTGGTGTTTTTCAATGTTGAAGTTGTTGTTGAATTTGTTGGTGTTTTTCAATGTTGAGGTTGTTGTTGTTTTTCAATGTTGAGGTTGTTGTTGAATTTGTTGGTGTTTTTCAATGTTGAGGTTGTTGTTGTTTTTCAATGCTGGGGTAGTTGTTGAATTTGATGGTGTTTTTCAATGTTGAGGTTGTTGTTCTTTTTCAATGTTGAGGTTGTTGTTGAATTTGTTGGTGTTTTTCAATGTTGAGGTTGTTGTTGTTTTTCAATGTTGAGGTTGTTGTTGAATTTTTTGGTGTTTTTCAATGTTGAGGTTGTTGTTGTTTTTCAATGCTGAGGTTGTTGTTGAATTTGTTGTTGTTTTTCAATGTTGAGGTTGTTGTTGAATTTGTTGGTGTTTTTCAATGTTGAGGTTGTTGTTGATTTTCAATGTTGAGGTTGTTGTTGAACTTGTTGATGTTTTTCAATGTTTAGGTTGTTGTTGTTTTTCAATGTTGAGGTTGTTGTTGAATTTGTTGGTGTTTTTCAATGTTGAGGTTGTTGTTGAATTTGTTGGTGTTTTCAATGTTGAGGTTTTTGTTGAATTTGTTGGTGTTTTTCAATGTTGAGGTTGTTGTTGTTTTTCAATGTTGAGGTTGTTGTTGAATTTGATGGTGTTTTTCAATGTCGAGGTTGTTGCTGAATTTGTTGGTGTTTTTCAATGTTGAAGTTGCTGCTGTTTTTCAATGTTGAGGTTGTTGTTGAATTTGTTGGTGTTTTTCAATGTTGAGATTGTTGTTGTTTTTCAATGTTGAGGTTGTTTTTGAATTTGTTGCTGTTTTTAAATGTTGAGGTTGTTGTTGAATTTGTTGGTGTTTTTCAATGTTGAGGTTGTTGTTGTTTTTCAATGTTGAGGTTGTTGTTGAATTTGTTGGTGTTTTTCAATGTTTAGGTTGTTGTTGTTTTTCAATGTTGAGGTTGTTGTTGTTTTTCAATGTTGAGGTTGTTGTTGAATTTGTTGGTGTTTTTCAATGTTGAGGTTGTTGTTGTTTTTCAATGTTGAGGTTGTTGTTGAATTTGTTGGTGTTTTTCAATGTTGAGGTTGTTGTTCTTTTTCAATGTTGAGGTTGTTGTTGAATTTGTTGGTGTTTTTCAATGTTGAGGTTGTTGTTGTTTTTCAATGTTGAGGTTGTTGTTGAATTTTTTGGTGTTTTACAATGTTGAGGTTGTTGTTGTTTTTCAATGCTGAGGTTGTTGTTGAATTTGTTGGTGTTTTTCAATGTTGAAGTTGTTGTTGAATTTGTTGGTGTTTTTCAATGTTGAGGTTGTTGTTGTTTTTCAATGTTGAGGTTGTTGTTCAATTTGTTGGTGTTTTTCAATGTTGAGGTTGTTGTTGTTTTTCAATGCTGAGGTTGTTGTTGAATTTGTTGTTGTTTTTCAATGTTGAGGTTGTTGTTGAATTTGTTGGTGTTTTTCAATGTTGAGGGTGTTGTTGATTTTCAATGTTGAGGGTGTTGTTGAATTTGTTGGTGTTTTTCAATGTTGAGGTTGTTGTTGAATTTGTTGGTGTTTTTCAAAGTTGAGGTTGTTGTTGAATTTGTTGGTGTTTTTCAATGTCGGGGTTTTTGTGAATTTGTTGGTCTTTTTCAATGTTGAATTTTTTGTCGAATTTGTTGGTGTTTTTCAATGTTGAGGTTGTTGTTTTTCAATGTTGAGGTTGTTGTTGAATTTGTTGGTGTTTTTCAATGTTGAGGTTGTTGTTGTTTTTCAATGTTGAGGTTGTTGTTGAATTTGTTGGTGTTTTTCAATGTTGAGGTTGTTGTTGAATTTGTTGGTGTTTTTCAATGTAGAAGTTGTTGTTGTTTTTCAATGTTGAGGTTGTTGTTGAATTTGATGGTGTTTTTCAATGTCGAGGTTGTTGCTGAATTTGTTGGTGTTTTTCAATGTTGAAGTTGCTGCTGTTTTTCAATGTTGAGGTTGTTGTTGAATTTGTTGGTGTTTTTCAATGTTGAGATTGTTGTTGTTTTTCAATGTTGAGGTTGTTTTTGAATTTGTTGCTGTTTTTAAATGTTGAGGTTGTTGTTGAATTTGTTGGTGTTTTTCAATGTTGAGGTTGTTGTTGTTTTTCAATGTTGAGGTTGTTGTTGAATTTGTTGGTGTTTTTCAATGTTTAGGTTGTTGTTGTTTTTCAATGTTGAGGTTGTTGATGAATTTGTTGGTGTTTTTCAATTTCGAGGTTGTTGGTGAATTTGTTGGTGTTTTTCAATGTTGAAGTTGTTGTTGAATTTGTTGGTGTTTTTCAATGTTGAGGTTGTTGTTGTTTTTCAATGTTGAGGTTGTTGTTGAATTTGTTGGTGTTTTTCAATGTTGAGGTTGTTGTTGTTTTTCAATGCTGGTGTAGTTGTTGAATTTGTTGGTGTTTTTCAATGTTGAGGTTGTTGTTGAATTTGTTGGTGTTTTTCAATGTTGAGGTTGTTGTTGTTTTTCAATGCTGGGGTAGTTGTTGAATTTGTTGGTGTTTTTCAATGTTGAGGTTGTTGTTGAATTTGTTGGTGTTTTTCAATGTTGAGGTTGTTGTTGTTTTTCAATGTTGAGGTTGTTGTTGTTTTTCAATGTTGAGGTTGTTGTTGAATTTGTTGGTGTTTTTCAATGTTGAGGTTGTAGTTGTTTTTCAATGTTGAGGGTGTTGTTGAATTTGTTGGTGTTTTTCAATGTTGAGGTTGTTGTTGAATTTGTTGGTGTTTTTCAAAGTTGAGGTTGTTGTTGAATTTGTTGGTGTTTTTCAATGTCGGGGTTTTTGTGAATTTGTTGGTCTTTTTCAATGTTGAATTTTTTGTCGAATTTGTTGGTGTTTTTCAATGTTGAGGTTGTTGTTTTTCAATGTTGAGGTAGTTGTTGAATTTGTTGGTGTTTTTCAATGTTGAGGTTGTTGTTGTTTTTCAATGTTGAGGTTGTTGTTGAATTTGTTGGTGTTTTTCAATGTTGAGGTTGTTGTTGAATTTGTTGGTGTTTTTCAATGTAGAGGTTGTTGTTGTTTTTCAATGTTGAGGTTGTTGTTGAATTTGATGGTGTTTTTCAATGTCGAGGTTGTTGCTGAATTTGTTGATGTTTTTCAATGTTGAAGTTGCTGCTGTTTTTCAATGTTGAGGTTGTTGTTGAATTTGTTGGTGTTTTTCAATGTTGAGATTGTTGTTGTTTTTCAATGTTGAGGTTGTTTTTGAATTTGTTGCTGTTTTTAAATGTTGAGGTTGTTGTTGAATTTGTTGGTGTTTTTCAATGTTGAGGTTGTTGTTGTTTTTCAATGTTGAGGTTGTTGTTGAATTTGTTGGTGTTTTTCAATGTTTAGGTTGTTGTTGTTTTTCAATGTTGAGGTTGTTGATGAATTTGTTGGTGTTTTTCAATTTCGAGGTTGTTGGTGAATTTGTTGGTGTTTTTCAATGTTGAAGTTGTTGTTGAATTTGTTGGTGTTTTTCAATGTTGAGGTTGTTGTTGTTTTTCAATGTTGAGGTTGTTGTTGAATTTGTTGGTGTTTTTCAATGTTGAGGTTGTTGTTGTTTTTCAATGCTGGGGTAGTTGTTGAATTTGATGGTGTTTTTCAATGTTGAGGTTGTTGTTCTTTTTCAATGTTGAGGTTGTTGTTGAATTTGTTGGTGTTTTTCAATGTTGAGGTTGTTGTTGTTTTTCAATGTTGAGGTTGTTGTTGAATTTTTTGGTGTTTTTCAATGTTGAGGTTGTTGTTGTTTTTCAATGCTGAGGTTGTTGTTGAATTTGTTGTTGTTTTTCAATGTTGAGGTTGTTGTTGAATTTGTTGGTGTTTTTCAATGTTGAGGTTGTTGTTGATTTTCAATGTTGAGGTTGTTGTTGAACTTGTTGATGTTTTTCAATGTTTAGGTTGTTGTTGTTTTTCAATGTTGAGGTTGTTGTTGAATTTGTTGGTGTTTTTCAATGTTGAGGTTGTTGTTGAATTTGTTGGTGTTTTCAATGTTGAGGTTTTTGTTGAATTTGTTGGTGTTTTTCAATGTTGAGGTTGTTGTTGTTTTTCAATGTTGAGGTTGTTGTTGAATTTGATGGTGTTTTTCAATGTCGAGGTTGTTGCTGAATTTGTTGGTGTTTTTCAATGTTGAAGTTGCTGCTGTTTTTCAATGTTGAGGTTGTTGTTGAATTTGTTGGTGTTTTTCAATGTTGAGATTGTTGTTGTTTTTCAATGTTGAGGTTGTTTTTGAATTTGTTGCTGTTTTTAAATGTTGAGGTTGTTGTTGAATTTGTTGGTGTTTTTCAATGTTGAGGTTGTTGTTGTTTTTCAATGTTGAGGTTGTTGTTGAATTTGTTGGTGTTTTTCAATGTTTAGGTTGTTGTTGTTTTTCAATGTTGAGGTTGTTGTTGTTTTTCAATGTTGAGGTTGTTGTTGAATTTGTTGGTGTTTTTCAATGTTGAGGTTGTTGTTGTTTTTCAATGTTGAGGTTGTTGTTGAATTTGTTGGTGTTTTTCAATGTTGAGGTTGTTGTTCTTTTTCAATGTTGAGGTTGTTGTTGAATTTGTTGGTGTTTTTCAATGTTGAGGTTGTTGTTGTTTTTCAATGTTGAGGTTGTTGTTGAATTTTTTGGTGTTTTACAATGTTGAGGTTGTTGTTGTTTTTCAATGCTGAGGTTGTTGTTGAATTTGTTGGTGTTTTTCAATGTTGAAGTTGTTGTTGAATTTGTTGGTGTTTTTCAATGTTGAGGTTGTTGTTGTTTTTCAATGTTGAGGTTGTTGTTCAATTTGTTGGTGTTTTTCAATGTTGAGGTTGTTGTTGTTTTTCAATGCTCAGGTTGTTGTTGAATTTGTTGTTGTTTTTTAATGTTGAGGTTGTTGTTGAATTTGTTGGTGTTTTTCAATGTTGAGGGTGTTGTTGATTTTCAATGTTGAGGTTGTTGTTGAATTTGTTGGTGTTTTTCAATGTTGAGGTTAGTTGTTTTTCAATGTTGAGGGTGTTGTTGAATTTGTTGGTGTTTTTCAATGTTGAGGTTGTTGTTGAATTTGTTGGTGTTTTTCAAAGTTGAGGTTGTTGTTGAATTTGTTGGTGTTTTTCAATGTCGGGGTTTTTGTGAATTTGTTGGTCTTTTTCAATGTTGAATTTTTTGTCGAATTTGTTGGTGTTTTTCAATGTTGAGGTTGTTGTTTTTCAATGTTGAGGTTGTTGTTGAATTTGTTGGTGTTTTTCAATGTTGAGGTTGTTGTTGTTTTTCAATGTTGAGGTTGTTGTTGAATTTGTTGGTGTTTTTCAATGTTGAGGTTGTTGTTGAATTTGTTGGTGTTTTTCAATGTAGAAGTTGTTGTTGTTTTTCAATGTTGAGGTTGTTGTTGAATTTGATGGTGTTTTTCAATGTCGAGGTTGTTGCTGAATTTTTTGGTGTTTTTCAATGTTGAAGTTGCTGCTGTTTTTCAATGTTGAGGTTGTTGTTGAATTTGTTGGTGTTTTTCAATGTTGACATTGTTGTTGTTTTTCAATGTTGAGGTTGTTTTTGAATTTGTTGCTGTTTTTAAATGTTGAGGTTGTTGTTGAATTTGTTGGTGTTTTTCAATGTTGAGGTTGTTGTTGTTTTTCAATGTTGAGGTTGTTGTTGAATTTGTTGGTGTTTTTCAATGTTTAGGTTGTTGTTGTTTTTCAATGTTGAGGTTGTTGATGAATTTGTTGGTGTTTTTCAATTTCGAGGTTGTTGGTGAATTTGTTGGTGTTTTTCAATGTTGAAGTTGTTGTTGAATTTGTTGGTGTTTTTCAATGTTGAGGTTGTTGTTGTTTTTCAATGTTGAGGTTGTTGTTGAATTTGTTGGTGTTTTTCAATGTTGAGGTTGTTGTTGTTTTTCAATGCTGGTGTAGTTGTTGAATTTGTTGGTGTTTTTCAATGTTGAGGTTGTTGTTGAATTTGTTGGTGTTTTTCAATGTTGAGGTTGTTGTTGTTTTTCAATGTTGAGGTTGTTGTTGAATTTGTTGGTGTTTTTCAATGTTGAGGTTGTTGTTGAATTTGTTGGTGTTTTCCAATGTTGAGGTTGTTGTTGTTTTTCAATGCTGGGGTAGTTGTTGAATTTGTTGGTGTTTTTCAATGTTGAGGTTGTTGTTGAATTTGTTGGTGTTTTTCAATGTTGAGGTTGTTGTTGTTTTTCAATGTTGAGGTTGTTGTTGTTTTTCAATGTTGAGGTTGTTGTTGAATTTGTTGGTGTTTTTCAATGTTGAGGTTGTTGTTCTTTTTCAATGTTGAGGTAGTTGTTGAATTTGTTGGTGTTTTTCAATGTTGAGGTTGTTGTTGTTTTTCAATGTTGAGGTTGTTGTTGAATTTTTTGGTGTTTTTCAATGTTGAGGTTGTTGTTGTTTTTCAATGCTGAGGTTGTTGTTGAATTTGTTGTTGTTTTTCAATGTTGAGGTTGTTGTTGAATTTGTTGGTGTTTTTCAATGTTGAGGTTGTTGTTGATTTTCAATGTTGAGGTTGTTGTTGAATTTGTTGGTGTTTTTCAATGTTGAGGTTGTTGTTGTTTTTCAATGTTGAGGTTGTTGTTGAATTTGTTGGTTTTTTTCAATGTTGAGGTTGTTGTTGAATTTGTTGGTGTTTTCAATGTTGAGGTTTTTGTTGAATTTGTTGGTGTTTTTCAATGTTGAGGTTGTTGTTGTTTTTCAATGCTGAGGTTGTTGTTGAATTTGTTGTTGTTTTTCAATGTTGAGGTTGTTGTTGAATTTGTTGGTGTTTTTCAATGTTGAGGTTGTTGTTGATTTTCAATGTTGAGGTTGTTGTTGAATTTGTTGGTGTTTTTCAATGTTGAGGTTGTTGTTGTTTTTCAATGTTGAGGTTGTTGTTGAATTTGTTGGTGTTTTTCAATGTTGAGGTTGTTGTTGAATTTGTTGGTGTTTTCAATGTTGAGGTTTTTGTTGAATTTGTTGGTGTTTTTCAATGTTGAGGTTGTTGTTGTTTTTCAATGTTGAGGTTGTTGTTGAATTTGTTGGTGTTTTTCAATGTTGAAGTTGCTGCTGTTTTTCAATGTTGAGGTTGTTGTTGAATTTGTTGGTGTTTTTCAATGTTGAGATTGTTGTTGTTTTTCAATGTTGAGGTTGTTTTTGAATTTGTTGCTGTTTTTAAATGTTGAGGTTGTTGTTGAATTTGTTGGTGTTTTTCAATGTTGAGGTTGTTGTTGTTTTTCAATGTTGAGGTTGTTGTTGAATTTGTTGGTGTTTTTCAATGTTTAGGTTGTTGTTGTTTTTCAATGTTGAGGTTGTTGTTGAATTTGTTGGTGTTTTTCAATTTCGAGGTTGTTGGTGAATTTGTTGGTGTTTTTCAATGTTGAAGTTGTTGTTGAATTTGTTGGTGTTTTTCAATGTTGAGGTTGTTGTTGTTTTTCAATGTTGAGGTTGTTGTTGAATTTGTTGGTGTTTTTCAATGTTGAGGTTGTTGTTGTTTTTCAATGCTGAGGTAGTTGTTGAATTTGTTGGTGTTTTTCAATGTTGAGGTTGTTGTTGAATTTGTTGGTGTTTTTCAATGTTGAGGGTGTTGTTGTTTTTCAATGTTGAGGTTGTTGTTGAATTTGTTGGTGTTTTTCAATGTTGAGGTTGTTGTTGTTTTTCAATGTTGAGGTTGTTGTTGAATTTGTTGGTGTTTTTCAATGTTGAGGTTGTTGTTCTTTTTCAATGTTGAGGTTGTTGTTGAATTTGTTGGTGTTTTTCAATGTTGAGGTCGTTGTTGTTTTTCAATGCTGAGGTTGTTGTTGAATTTGTTGATGTTTTTCAATGTTGAAGTTGTTGTTGAATTTGTTGGTGTTTTTCAATGTTGAGGTTGTTGTTGTTTTTCAATGTTGAGGTTGTTGTTCAATTTGTTGGTGTTTTTCAATGTTGAGGTTGTTGTTGTTTTTCAATGCTGAGGTTGTTGTTGAATTTGTTGTTGTTTTTCAATGTTGAGGTTGTTGTTGAATTTGTTGGTGTTTTTCAATGTTGAGGGTGTTGTTGATTTTCAATGTTGAGGTTGTTGTTGAATTTGTTGGTGTTTTTCAATGTTGAGGTTGTAGTTGTTTTTCAATGTTGAGGTTGTTGTTGAATTTGTTGGTGTTTTTCAATGTTGAGGTTGTTGTTGAATTTGTTGGTGTTTTTCAAAGTTGAGGTTGTTGTTGAATTTGTTGGTGTTTTTCAATGTCGGGGTTTTTGTGAATTTGTTGGTCTTTTTCAATGTTGAATTTTTTGTCGAATTTGTTGGTGTTTTTCAATGTTGAGGTTGTTGTTTTTCAATGTTGAGGTAGTTGTTGAATTTGTTGGTGTTTTTCAATGTTGAGGTTGTTGTTGTTTTTCAATGTTGAGGTTGTTGTTGAATTTGTTGGTGTTTTTCAATGTTGAGGTTGTTGTTGAATTTGTTGGTGTTTTTCAATGTAGAGGTTGTTGTTGTTTTTCAATGTTGAGGTTGTTGTTGAATTTGATGGTGTTTTTCAATGTCGAGGTTGTTGCTGAATTTGTTGATGTTTTTCAATGTTGAAGTTGCTGCTGTTTTTCAATGTTGAGGTTGTTGTTGAATTTGTTGGTGTTTTTCAATGTTGAGATTGTTGTTGTTTTTCAATGTTGAGGTTGTTTTTGAATTTGTTGCTGTTTTTAAATGTTGAGGTTGTTGTTGAATTTGTTGGTGTTTTTCAATGTTGAGGTTGTTGTTGTTTTTCAATGTTGAGGTTGTTGTTGAATTTGTTGGTGTTTTTCAATGTTTAGGTTGTTGTTGTTTTTCAATGTTGAGGTTGTTGATGAATTTGTTGGTGTTTTTCAATTTCGAGGTTGTTGGTGAATTTGTTGGTGTTTTTCAATGTTGAAGTTGTTGTTGAATTTGTTGGTGTTTTTCAATGTTGAGGTTGTTGTTGTTTTTCAATGTTGAGGTTGTTGTTGAATTTGTTGGTGTTTTTCAATGTTGAGGTTGTTGTTGTTTTTCAATGCTGGGGTAGTTGTTGAATTTGATGGTGTTTTTCAATGTTGAGGTTGTTGTTCTTTTTCAATGTTGAGGTTGTTGTTGAATTTGTTGGTGTTTTTCAATGTTGAGGTTGTTGTTGTTTTTCAATGTTGAGGTTGTTGTTGAATTTTTTGGTGTTTTTCAATGTTGAGGTTGTTGTTGTTTTTCAATGCTGAGGTTGTTGTTGAATTTGTTGTTGTTTTTCAATGTTGAGGTTGTTGTTGAATTTGTTGGTGTTTTTCAATGTTGAGGTTGTTGTTGATTTTCAATGTTGAGGTTGTTGTTGAACTTGTTGATGTTTTTCAATGTTTAGGTTGTTGTTGTTTTTCAATGTTGAGGTTGTTGTTGAATTTGTTGGTGTTTTTCAATGTTGAGGTTGTTGTTGAATTTGTTGGTGTTTTCAATGTTGAGGTTTTTGTTGAATTTGTTGGTGTTTTTCAATGTTGAGGTTGTTGTTGTTTTTCAATGTTGAGGTTGTTGTTGAATTTGATGGTGTTTTTCAATGTCGAGGTTGTTGCTGAATTTGTTGGTGTTTTTCAATGTTGAAGTTGCTGCTGTTTTTCAATGTTGAGGTTGTTGTTGAATTTGTTGGTGTTTTTCAATGTTGAGATTGTTGTTGTTTTTCAATGTTGAGGTTGTTTTTGAATTTGTTGCTGTTTTTAAATGTTGAGGTTGTTGTTGAATTTGTTGGTGTTTTTCAATGTTGAGGTTGTTGTTGTTTTTCAATGTTGAGGTTGTTGTTGAATTTGTTGGTGTTTTTCAATGTTTAGGTTGTTGTTGTTTTTCAATGTTGAGGTTGTTGTTGTTTTTCAATGTTGAGGTTGTTGTTGAATTTGTTGGTGTTTTTCAATGTTGAGGTTGTTGTTGTTTTTCAATGTTGAGGTTGTTGTTGAATTTGTTGGTGTTTTTCAATGTTGAGGTTGTTGTTCTTTTTCAATGTTGAGGTTGTTGTTGAATTTGTTGGTGTTTTTCAATGTTGAGGTTGTTGTTGTTTTTCAATGTTGAGGTTGTTGTTGAATTTTTTGGTGTTTTTCAATGTTGAGGTTGTTGTTGTTTTTCAATGCTGAGGTTGTTGTTGAATTTGTTGGTGTTTTTCAATGTTGAAGTTGTTGTTGAATTTGTTGGTGTTTTTCAATGTTGAGGTTGTTGTTGTTTTTCAATGTTGAGGTTGTTGTTCAATTTGTTGGTGTTTTTCAATGTTGAGGTTGTTGTTGTTTTTCAATGCTGAGGTTGTTGTTGAATTTGTTGTTGTTTTTCAATGTTGAGGTTGTTGTTGAATTTGTTGGTGTTTTTCAATGTTGAGGGTGTTGTTGATTTTCAATGTTGAGGTTGTTGTTGAATTTGTTGGTGTTTTTCAATGTTGAGGTTGTAGTTGTTTTTCAATGTTGAGGGTGTTGTTGAATTTGTTGGTGTTTTTCAATGTTGAGGTTGTTGTTGAATTTGTTGGTGTTTTTCAAAGTTGAGGTTGTTGTTGAATTTGTTGGTGTTTTTCAATGTCGGGGTTTTTGTGAATTTGTTGGTCTTTTTCAATGTTGAATTTTTTGTCGAATTTGTTGGTGTTTTTCAATGTTGAGGTTGTTGTTTTTCAATGTTGAGGTTGTTGTTGAATTTGTTGGTGTTTTTCAATGTTGAGGTTGTTGTTGTTTTTCAATGTTGAGGTTGTTGTTGAATTTGTTGGTGTTTTTCAATGTTGAGGTTGTTGTTGAATTTGTTGGTGTTTTTCAATGTAGAAGTTGTTGTTGTTTTTCAATGTTGAGGTTGTTGTTGAATTTGATGGTGTTTTTCAATGTCGAGGTTGTTGCTGAATTTGTTGGTGTTTTTCAATGTTGAAGTTGCTGCTGTTTTTCAATGTTGAGGTTGTTGTTGAATTTGTTGGTGTTTTTCAATGTTGAGATTGTTGTTGTTTTTCAATGTTGAGGTTGTTTTTGAATTTGTTGCTGTTTTTAAATGTTGAGGTTGTTGTTGAATTTGTTGGTGTTTTTCAATGTTGAGGTTGTTGTTGTTTTTCAATGTTGAGGTTGTTGTTGAATTTGTTGGTGTTTTTCAATGTTTAGGTTGTTGTTGTTTTTCAATGTTGAGGTTGTTGATGAATTTGTTGGTGTTTTTCAATTTCGAGGTTGTTGGTGAATTTGTTGGTGTTTTTCAATGTTGAAGTTGTTGTTGAATTTGTTGGTGTTTTTCAATGTTGAGGTTGTTGTTGTTTTTCAATGTTGAGGTTGTTGTTGAATTTGTTGGTGTTTTTCCATGTTGAGGTTGTTGTTGTTTTTCAATGCTGGTGTAGTTGTTGAATTTGTTGGTGTTTTTCAATGTTGAGGTTGTTGTTGAATTTGTTGGTGTTTTTCAATGTTGAGGTTGTTGTTGTTTTTCAATGTTGAGGTTGTTGTTGAATTTGTTGGTGTTTTTCAATGTTGAGGTTGTTGTTGTTTTTCAATGTTGAGGTTGTTGTTGAATTTGTTGGTGTTTTTCAATGTTGAGGTTGTTGTTCTTTTTCAATGTTGAGGTTGTTGTTGAATTTGTTGGTGTTTTTCAATGTTGAGGTTGTTGTTGTTTTTCAATGTTGAGGTTGTTGTTGAATTTTTTGGTGTTTTTCAATGTTGAGGTTGTTGTTGTTTTTCAATGCTGAGGTTGTTGTTGAATTTGTTGTTGTTTTTCAATGTTGAGGTTGTTGTTGAATTTGTTGGTGTTTTTCAATGTTGAGGTTGTTGTTGATTTTCAATGTTGAGGTTGTTGTTGAATTTGTTGGTGTTTTTCAATGTTGAGGTTGTTGTTGTTTTTCAATGTTGAGGTTGTTGTTGAATTTGTTGGTGTTTTTCAATGTTGAGGTTGTTGTTGAATTTGTTGGTGTTTTCAATGTTGAGGTTTTTGTTGAATTTGTTGGTGTTTTTCAATGTTGAGGTTGTTGTTGTTTTTCAATGTTGAGGTTGTTGTTGAATTTGATGGTGTTTTTCAATGTCGAGGTTGTTGCTGAATTTGTTGGTGTTTTTCAATGTTGAAGTTGCTGCTGTTTTTCAATGTTGAGGTTGTTGTTCAATTTGTTGGTGTTTTTCAATGTTGAGATTGTTGTTGTTTTTCAATGTTGAGGTTGTTTTTGAATTTGTTGCTGTTTTTAAATGTTGAGGTTGTTGTTGAATTTGTTGGTGTTTTTCAATGTTGAGGTTGTTGTTGTTTTTCAATGTTGAGGTTGTTGTTGAATTTGTTGGTGTTTTTCAATGTTTAGGTTGTTGTTGTTTTTCAATGTTGAGGTTGTTGTTGAATTTGTTGGTGTTTTTCAATTTCGAGGTTGTTGGTGAATTTGTCGGTGTTTTTCAATGTTGAAGTTGTTGTTGAATTTGTTGGTGTTTTTCAATGTTGAGGTTGTTGTTGTTTTTCAATGTTGAGGTTGTTGTTGAATTTGTTGGTGTTTTTCAATGTTGAGGTTGTTGTTGTTTTTCAATGCTGAGGTAGTTGTTGAATTTGTTGGTGTTTTTCAATGTTGAGGTTGTTGTTGAATTTGTTGGTGTTTTTCAATGTTGAGGTTGTTGTTGTTTTTCAATGTTGAGGTTGTTGTTGAATTTGTTGGTGTTTTTCAATGTTGAGGTTGTTGTTGTTTTTCAATGTTGAGGTTGTTGTTGAATTTGTTGGTGTTTTTCAATGTTGAGGTTGTTGTTCTTTTTCAATGTTGAGGTTGTTGTTGAATTTGTTGGTGTTTTTCAATGTTGAGGTTGTTGTTGTTTTTCAATGTTGAGGTTGTTGTTGAATTTTTTGGTGTTTTTCAATGTTGAGGTCGTTGTTGTTTTTCAATGCTGAGGTTGTTGTTGAATTTGTTGATGTTTTTCAATGTTGAAGTTGTTGTTGAATTTGTTGGTGTTTTTCAATGTTGAAGTTGTTGTTGTTTTTCAATGTTGAGGTTGTTGTTCAATTTGTTGGTGTTTTTCAATGTTGAGGTTGTTGTTGTTTTTCAATGCTGAGGTTGTTGTTGAATTTGTTGTTGTTTTTCAATGTTGAGGTTGTTGTTGAATTTGTTGGTGTTTTTCAATGTTGAGGGTGTTGTTGATTTTCAATGTTGAGGTTGTTGTTGAATTTGTTGGTGTTTTTCAATGTTGAGGTTGTAGTTGTTTTTCAATGTTGAGGTTGTTGTTGAATTTGTTGGTGTTTCTCAATGTTGAGGTTGTTGTTGAATTTGTTGGTGTTTTTCAAAGTTGAGGTTGTTGTTGAATTTGTTGGTGTTTTTCAATGTCGGGGTTTTTGTGAATTTGTTGGTCTTTTTCAATGTTGAATTTTTTGTCGAATTTGTTGGTGTTTTTCAATGTTGAGGTTGTTGTTTTTCAATGTTGAGGTTGTTGTTTAATTTGTTGGTGTTTTTCAATGTTGAGGTTGTTGTTGTTTTTCAATGTTGAGGTTGTTGTTGTATTTGTTGGTGTTTTTCAATGTTGAGGTTGTTGTTGAATTTGTTGGTGTTTTTCAATGTAGAGGTTGTTGTTGTTTTTCAATGTTGAGGTTGTTGTTGAATTTGATGGTGTTTTTCAATGTCGAGGTTGTTGCTGAATTTGTTGATGTTTTTCAATGTTGAAGTTGCTGCTGTTTTTCAATGTTGAGGTTGTTGTTGAATTTGTTGGTGTTTTTCAATGTTGAGGTTGTTGTTGAATTTGTTGGTGTTTTTCAAAGTTGAGGTTGTTGTTGAATTTGTTGGTGTTTTTCAATGTCGGGGTTTTTGTGAATTTGTTGGTCTTTTTCAATGTTGAATTTTTTGTCGAATTTGTTGGTGTTTTTCAATGTTGAGGTTGTTGTTTTTCAATGTTGAGGTTGTTGTTGAATTTGTTGGTGTTTTTCAATGTTGAGGTTGTTGTTGTTTTTCAATGTTGAGGTTGTTGTTGAATTTGTTGGTGTTTTTCAATGTCGGGGTTTTTGTGAATTTGTTGGTGTTTTTCATTGTTGAATTTTTTGTTGAATTTGTTGGTGTTTTTTAATGTTGAGGTTGTTGTTTTTCAATGTTGAGGTTGTTATTGAATTTGTTGGTGTTTTTCAATATTGAGGTTGTTGTTGTTTTTCAATGTTGAGGTTGTTGTTGAATTTGTTGGTGTTTTTCAATGTTGAGGTGGTTGTTGAATTTGTTGGTGTTTTTCAATGTCGGGGTTGTTGTTGAATTTGTTGGTGTTTTTCAATGTTGAATTTTTTGTTGAATTTGTTGGTGTTTTTCAATGTTGAGGTTGTTGTTTTTCAATGTTGAGGTTGTTGTTGAATTTGTTGGCGTTTTTAAATGTTGAGGTTGTTGTTGAATTTGTTGGTGTTTTCAATGTTGAGGTTTTTGTTGAATTTGTTGGTGTTTTTCAATGTTGAGGTTGTTGTTGTTTTTCAATGTTGAGGTTGTTGTTGAATTTGATGGTGTTTTTCAATGTCGAGGTTGTTGCTGAATTTGTTGGTGTTTTTCAATGTTGAAGTTGCTGCTGTTTTTCAATGTTGAGGTTGTTGTTGAATTTGTTGGTGTTTTTCAATGTTGAGATTGTTGTTGTTTTTCAATGTTGAGGTTGTTTTTGAATTTGTTGCTGTTTTTAAATGTTGAGGTTGTTGTTGAATTTGTTGGTGTTTTTCAATGTTGAGGTTGTTGTTGTTTTTCAATGTTGAGGTTGTTGTTGAATTTGTTGGTGTTTTTCAATGTTTAGGTTGTTGTTGTTTTTCAATGTTGAGGTTGTTGTTGAATTTGTTGGTGTTTTTCAATTTCGAGGATGTTGGTGAATTTGTTGGTGTTTTTCAATGTTGAAGTTGTTGTTGAATTTGTTGGTGTTTTTCAATGTTGAGGTTGTTGTTGTTTTTCAATGTTGAGGTTGTTGTTGAATTTGTTGGTGTTTTTCAATGTTGAGGTTGTTGTTGTTTTTCAATGCTGAGGTAGTTGTTGAATTTGTTGGTGTTTTTCAATGTTGAGGTTGTTGTTGAATTTGTTGGTGTTTTTCAATGTTGAGGTTGTTGTTGTTTTTCAATGTTGAGGTTGTTGTTGAATTTGTTGGTGTTTTTCAATGTTGAGGTTGTTGTTGTATTTCAATGCTGAGGTTGTTGTTGAATTTGTTGGTGTTTTTCAATGTTGAAGTTGTTGTTGAATTTGTTGGTGTTTTTCAATGTTGAGGTTGTTGTAGTTTTTCAATGTTGAGGTTGTTGTTCAATTTGTTGGTGTTTTTCAATGTTGAGGTTGTTGTTGAATTTGTTGGTGTTTTTCAATGTTGAGGTTGTTGTTGATTTTCAATGTTGAGGTTGTTGTTGAATTTGTTGGTGTTTTTCAATGTTGAGGTTGTTGTTGTTTTTCAATGTTGAGGTTGTTGTTGAATTTGTTGGTGTTTTTCAATGTTGAGGTTGATGTTGAATTTGTTGGTGTTTTTCAAAGTTGAGGTTGTTGTTGAATTTGTTGGTGTTTTTCAATGTCGGGGTTTTTGTGAATTTGTTGGTCTTTTTCAATGTTGAATTTTTTGTCGAATTTGTTGGTGTTTTTCAATGTTGAGGTTGTTGTTTTTCAATGTTGAGGTTGTTGTTGAATTTGTTGGTGTTTTTCAATGTTGAGGTTGTTGTTGTTTTTCAATGTTGAGGTTGTTGTTGAATTTGTTGGTGTTTTTCAATGTTGAGGTTGTTGTTGAATTTGTTGGTTTTTTTCAATGTAGAGGTTGTTGTTGTTTTTCAATGTTGAGGTTGTTGTTGAGTTTGTTGGTGTTTTTCAATTTAAAGGTTGTTGTTGAATGTGTTGGTGTTTTTCAATGTTGAGGTTGTTGTTGAGTTTGTTGGTTTTTTTCAATGTTGCTGTTGTTGTTGAATTTGTTGGTGTTTTTCCATGTTGAGGTTGTTGTTGAATTTGTTGCTGCTTTTCAATGTTGAGGTTGTTGTTGAATTTCTTGGTGTTTTCAATGTTGAGGTTGTTGTTGAATTTTTTGGTGTTTTTCAATGTTGAGTTTGTTGTTGAATTTGTTGCTGTTATTCAATGTTGAGGTTGTTGTTGAATTTGTTGGTGTTTTTCAATGTTGATGTTGTTGTTGAATTTGTTGGTGTTTGTCAATGTTGAGGTTGTTGTTGAATTTGTTGGTGTTTTCAATGTTGAGGTTGTTGTTGAATTTGTTGGTGTTTTTCAATGTCGATGTTGTTGTTGAATTTGTTGGTGTTTTTCCATGTTGAGGTTGTTGTTTAATTTGTTGGTGATTTCAATGTTGCGGTTGTTGTTGAATTTGTTGGTGTTTTTCAATGTTGAGGTTGTTGTTGAATTTCTTGGTGTTTTCAATGTTGAGGTTGTTGTTGAATTTTTTGGTGTTTTCAATGTTGAGGTTGTTGTTGCTTTTCAATGTTTAGGTTGTTGTTGAATTTGTTGGTGTTTTTCAATGTCGAGGTTGTTGTTGAATTTGTTGGTGTATTTCACTTTTGAGGTTGTTCTTGAATTTGTTGGTGTTTTTCAATGTTGAGGTTGTTGCTGAATTTGTTGATGTTTTTCAATGTCGAGGTTCTTGTTGTTTTTCAATGTCGAGGTTGTTGTTGAATTTGTTGGTGTTTTTCAATGTTGAGGTTGTTGTTGAATTTGTTGCTGTTTTCCAATGTTGAGGTTTCTGTTGAATTTGTTGGTTTTTTTCAATATTGAGGTTGTTGTTGAATTTGTTGGTTTTTTTCAATGTTGCTGTTGTTGTTGAATTTGTTGGTGTTTTTCCATGTTGAGGTTGTTGTTGAATTTGTTGCTGCTTTTCAATGTTGAGGTTGTTGTTGAATTTCTTGGTGTTTTCAATGTTGAGGTTGTTGTTGAATTTGTTGGTGTTTTTCAATATTGAGGTTGTTGTTGAATTTGTTGCTGTTTTTCAATGTCGAGGTTGTTGTTGAATTTGTTGGTGTTTTTCAATGTTGAGTTTGTTGTTGAATTTGTTGCTGTTATTCAATGTTGAGGTTGTTGTTGAATTTGTTGGTGTTTTTCAATGTTGATGTTGTTGTTGAATTTGTTGGTGTTTTTCAATGTTGAGGTTGTTGTTGAATTTGTTGGTGTTATTCTGTGTTGAGGTTGGTGTTGAATTTGTTGGTGTTTTTCAATGTTGAGGTTGTTGTTGCTTTTCAATGTTGAGGTTGTTGTTGAATTTGTTGGTGTTTTCAATGTTGAGGTTGTTGTTGAATTTGTTGTTGTTTTTCAATGTTGAGGTTGTTGTTGAATTTGTTGGTGTTTTCAATGTTGAGGTTGTTGTTGAATTTGTTGGTGTTTTTCAATGTCGAGGTTGTTGTTGAATTTGTTGGTGTTTTTCCATGTTGAGCTTGTTGTTGAATTTGTTGGTGATTTCTATGTTGAGGTTGTTGTTGAATTTGTTGGTGTTTTTCAATGTTGAGGTTGTTGTTGGATTTCTTGGTGTTTTCAATGTTGAGGTTGTTGTTGCTTTTCAATGTTTAGGTTGTTGTTGAATTTGTTGGTGTTTTTCAATGTCGAGGTTGTTGTTGAATTTGTTGGTGTTTTTCAATTTTGAGGTTGTTCTTGAATTTGTTGGTGTTTTTCAATGTTGCGGTTGTTGTTGAATTTGTTGCTGTTTTTCAATGTCGAGGTTCTTGTTGTTTTTCAATGTCGAGGTTGTTGTTGAATTTGTTGGTGTTTTTCAATGTTGAGGTTGTTGTTGAATTTGTTGCTGTTTTCCAATGTTGAGGTTTCTGTTGAATTTGTTGGTTTTTTTCAATGTTGAGGTTGTTGTTGAATTTGTTGGTTTTTTTCAATGTTGCTGTTGTTGTTGAATTTGTTGGTGTTTTTCCATGTTGAGGTTGTTGTTGAATTTGTTGGCGTTTTTCAATGTTGAGGTTGTTGTTGAATTTGTTGGCGTTTTCAATGTTGAGGTTGTTTTTGCTTTTCAATGCTTATGTTGTTGTTGAATTTGTTGGTGTTTTTCAATGTCGAGGTTGTTGTTGAATTTTTTGGTGTTTTTCAAATTTGAGGTTGTTGTTGAATTTGTTGGTGTTATTCAATGTCGAGGTTGTTGTTGAATTTGTTGTTGTTTTTCAATGTCGAGGTTGTTGTTGAGTTTGTTTGTGTTTTTCAATGTTGGGGTTGTTGTTGAATTTGTTGGTGTTTTTTACTGTTGAGGTTGTTGTTGAATTTGTTGGTGTTATTCAATGTTGCTGTTGTTGTTGAATTTGTTGGTGTTTTTCCATGTTGAGGTTGTTGTTGAATTTGTTGGTGTTTTTCAATGTTGACGTTGTTGTTGAATTTCTGGGTGTTTTCATTGTTCAGGTTGTTGTTGAATTTGTTGGTGTTTTCAATGTTGAGGTTGTTGTTGCTTTTCATTGTTTAGGTTGTTGATGAATTTTTTTATGTTTTTCATTGTCGAGGTTGTTGTTGAATTTGTTGGTGTTTTTCAATTTTGAGGTTGTTGTTGAATTTGTTGGTGTTATTCAATGTTGAGGTTGTTGTTGAATTTGTTGATGTTTTTCAATGTTGCGGCTGTTGTTGAATCTGTTGGTGTTTTTCAATTTTGAGGTTGTTGTTGAATTTGTTAGTGTGTTTCAATGTTGACGTTGTTGTTGAATTTGTTGGTGCTTTTCAATGTTGCGGTTGTTGTTGAATTTGTTGGTGTTTTTCAATGTCGATATTCTTGTTGTTTTTCAATGTCGAGGTTGTTGTTGAATTTGTTGGTGTTATTCAATGTTGAGGTAGTTGTTGAATTTGTTGTTGTTTTTCAATGTTGAGGTTTCTCTTGAATTTGTTGGTGTTTTTCAATGTTGTGGTTCTTGTTGAATTTGTTGGTGTGTTTCAATGTTGCGGTTGTTGTTGAATTTGTTGGTGTTTTTCCATGTTGAGTTTGTTGTTGAATTTCTTGGTGTTTTCAGTGTTGAGGTTGTTGTTGAATTTGTTGGTGTTTCCAATGTTTAGGTTGTTGTTGCTTTTCAATGTTGAGGTTGTTGTTGAATTTGTTGGTGTTATTCTGTGTTGAGGTTGGTGTTGAATTTGTTGGTGTTTTTCAATGTTGAGGTTGTTGTTGCTTTTCAATGTTGAGGTTGTTGTTGAATTTGTTGGTGTTTTCAATGTTGAGGTTGTTGTTGAATTTGTTGTTGTTTTTCAATGTTGAGGTTGTTGTTGAATTTGTTGGTGTTTTTCAATGTCGAGGTTGTTGTTGAATTTGTTGGTGTTTTTCAAATTTGAGGTTGTTGTTGAATTTGTTGGTGATTTCTATGTTGAGGTTGTTGTTGAATTTGTTGGTGTTTTTCAATGTTGAGGTTGTTGTTGGATTTCTTGGTGTTTTCAATGTTGAGGTTGTTGTTGCTTTTCAATGTTTAGGTTGTTGTTGAATTTGTTGGTGTTTTTCAATGTCGAGGTTGTTGTTGAATTTGTTGGTGTTTTTCAATTTTGAGGTTGTTCTTGAATTTGTTGGTGTTTTTCAATGTTGCGGTTGTTGTTGAATTTGTTGCTGTTTTTCAATGTCGAGGTTCTTGTTGTTTTTCAATGTCGAGGTTGTTGTTGAATTTGTTGGTGTTTTTCAATGTTGAGGTTGTTGTTGAATTTGTTGCTGTTTTCCAATGTTGAGGTTTCTGTTGAATTTGTTGGTTTTTTTCAATGTTGAGGTTGTTGTTGAATTTGTTGGTTTTTTTCAATGTTGCTGTTGTTGTTGAATTTGTTGGTGTTTTTCCATGTTGAGGTTGTTGTTGAATTTGTTGGTGTTTTTCAATGTTGAGGTTGTTGTTGTATTTGTTGGTGTTTTCAATGTTGAGGTTGTTTTTGCTTTTCAATGCTTATGTTGTTGTTGAATTTGTTGGTGTTTTTCAATGTCGAGGTTGTTGTTGAATTTTTTGGTGTTTTTCAAATTTGAGGTTGTTGTTGAATTTGTTGGTGTTATTCAATGTTGAGGTTGTTGTTGAATTTGTTGTTGTTTTTCAATGTCGAGGTTGTTGTTGAGTTTGTTGGTGTTTTTCAATGTTGAGGTTGTTGTTGAATTTGTTGGTGTTTTTCAATGTTGAGGTTGTTGTTGTATTTGTTGGTGTTTTCAATGTTGAGGTTGTTTTTGCTTTTCAATGCTTATGTTGTTGTTGAATTTGTTGGTGTTTTTCAATGTCGAGGTTGTTGTTGAATTTTTTGGTGTTTTTCAAATTTGAGGTTGTTGTTGAATTTGTTGGTGTTATTCAATGTTGAGGTTGTTGTTGAATTTGTTGTTGTTTTTCAATGTCGAGGTTGTTGTTGAGTTTGTTGGTGTTTTTCAATGTTGGGGTTGTTGTTGAATTTGTTGGTGTTTTTTACTGTTGAGGTTGTTGTTGAATTTGTTGGTGTTATTCAATGTTGCTGTTGTTGTTGAATTTGCTGGTGTTTTACCATGTTGAGGTTGTTGTTGAATTTGTTGGTGTTTTTCAATGTTGACGTTGTTGTTGAATTTCTGGGTGTTTTCATTGTTCAGGTTGTTGTTGAAATTGTTGGTGTTTTCAATGTTGCGGTTGTTGTTGCTTTTCATTGTTTAGGTTGTTGATGAATTTTTTTATGTTTTTCATTGTCGAGGTTGTTGTTGAATTTGTTGGTGTTTTTCAATTTTGAGGTTGTTGTTGAATTTGTTGCTGTTATTCAATGTTGAGGTTGTTGTTGAATTTGTTGGTGTTTTTCAATGTTGCGGCTGTTGTTGAATCTGTTGATGTTTTTCAATTTTGAGGTTGTTGTTGAATTTGTTGGTGTGTTTCAATGTTGACGTTGTTGTTGAATTTGTTGGTGCTTTTCAATGTTGCGGTTGTTGTTGAATTTGTTGGTGTTTTTCAATGTCGATATTCTTGTTGTTTTTCAATGTCGAGGTTGTTGTTGAATTTGTTGGTGTTATTCAATGTTGAGGTAGTTGTTGAATTTGTTGTTGTTTTTCAATGTTGAAGTTTCTCTTGAATTTGTTGGTGTTTTTCAATGTTGTGGTTCTTGTTGAATTTGTTGGTGTGTTTCAATGTTGCGGTTGTTGTTGAATTTGTTGGTGTTTTTCCATGTTGAGTTTGTTGTTGAATTTCTTGGTGTTTTCAGTGTTGAGGTTGTTGTTGAATTTGTTGGTGTTTCCAATGTTTAGGTTGTTGTTGCTTTTCAATGTTGAGGTTGTTGTTGAATTTGTTGGTGTTATTCTGTGTTGAGGTTGGTGTTGAATTTGTTGGTGTTTTTCAATGTTGAGGTTGTTGTTGCTTTTCAATGTTGAGGTTGTTGTTGAATTTATTGGTGTTTTCAATGTTGAGGTTGTTGTTGAATTTGTTGTTGTTTTTCAATGTTGAGGTTGTTGTTGAATTTGTTGGTGTTTTCAATGTTGAGGTTGTTGTTGAATTTGTTGGTGTTTTTCAATGTCGAGGTTGTTGTTGAATTTGTTGGTGTTTTTCCATGTTGAGGTTGTTGTTGAATTTGTTGGTGATTTCGATGTTGAGGTTGTTGTTGAATTTGTTGGTGTTTTTCAATGTTGAGGTTGTTGTTGGATTTCTTGGTGTTTTCAATGTTGAGGTTGTTGTTGCTTTTCAATGTTTAGGTTGTTGTTGAATTTGTTGGTGTTTTTCAATGTCGAGGTTGTTGTTGAATTTGTTGGTGTTTTTCAATTTTGAGGTTGTTCTTGAATTTGTTGGTGTTTTTCAATGTTGCGGTTGTTGTTGAATTTGTTGCTGTTTTTCAATGTCGAGGTTCTTGTTGTTTTTCAATGTCGAGGTTGTTGTTGAATTTGTTGGTGTTTTTCAATGTTGAGGTTGTTGTTGAATTTGTTGCTGTTTTCCAATGTTGAGGTTTCTGTTGAATTTGTTGGTTTTTTTCAATGTTGAGGTTGTTGTTGAATTTGTTGGTTTTTTTCAATGTTGCTGTTGTTGTTGAATTTGTTGGTGTTTTTCCATGTTGAGGTTGTTGTTGAATTTGTTGGCGTTTTTCAATGTTGAGGTTGTTGTTGAATTTGTTGGTGTTTTCAATGTTGAGGTTGTTTTTGCTTTTCAATGCCTATGTTGTTGTTGAATTTGTTGGTGTTTTTCAATGTCGAAGTTGTTGTTGAATTTTTTGCTGTTTTTCAAATTTGAGGTTGTTGTTGAATTTGTTGGTGTTATTCAATGTTGAGGTTGTTGTTGAATTTGTTGGTGTTTTTCAATGTCGAGGTTCTTGTTGTTTTTCAATGTCGAGGTTGTTGTTGAGTTTGTTGGTATTTTTCAATGTTGGGGTTGTTGTTGAATTTGTTGGTGTTTTTTACTGTTGAGGTTGTTGTTGAATTTGTTGGTGTTATTCAATGTTGCTGTTGTTGTTGAATTTGTTGGTGTTTTTCCATGTTGAGGTTGTTGTTGAATTTGTTGGTGTTTTTCAATGTTGACGTTGTTGTTGAATTTCTGGGTGTTTTCATTGTTCAGGTTGTTGTTGAATTTGTTGGTGTTTTCAATGTTGAGGTTGTTGTTGCTTTTCATTGTTTAGGTTGTTGATGAATTTTTTTATGTTTTTCATTGTCGAGGTTGTTGTTGAATTTGTTGGTGTTTTTCAATTTTGAGGTTGTTGTTGAATTTGTTGGTGTTATTCAATGTTGAGGTTGTTGTTGAATTTGTTGGTGTTTTTCAATGTTGCGGCTGTTGTTGAATCTGTTGGTGTTTTTCAATTTTGAGGTTGTTGTTGAATTTGTTGGTGTGTTTCAATGTTGACGTTGTTGTTGAATTTGTTGGTGCTTTTCAATGTTGCGGTTGTTGTTGAATTTGTTGGTGTTTTTCAATGTCGATATTCTTGTTGTTTTTCAATGTCGAGGTTGTTGTTGAATTTGTTGGTGTTATTCAATGTTGAGGTAGTTGTTGAATTTGTTGTTGTTTTTCAATGTTGAGGTTTCTCTTGAATTTGTTGGTGTTTTTCAATGTTGTGGTTCTTGTTGAATTTGTTGGTGTGTTTCAATGTTGCGGTTGTTGTTGAATTTGTTGGTGTTTTTCCATGTTGAGTTTGTTGTTGAATTTCTTGGTGTTTTCAGTGTTGAGGTTGTTGTTGAATTTGTTGGTGTTTCCAATGTTTAGGTTGTTGTTGCTTTTCAATGTTTAGGTTGTTGTTGAATTTGTTGGTGTTTTTCAATGTCGAGGTTGTTGTTGAATTTGTTGGTGTTTTTCAATGTTGTGGTTGTTGTTGAATTTGTTGGTGTTTTTCAATGTCGAGGTTCTTGTTGTTTTTCAATGTTGAGGTTGTTGTTGAATTTGTTGCTGTTTTTCAATGTTGAGGTTGCTGTTGAATTTGTGGGTGTTTTTCAATGTTGAGGTTGTTGTTGAATTTTTTGGAGTTTTTTAATGTTGGGGTTGTTGTTGAATTTGTTGGTGTTTTTTAATGTTGAGGTTGTTGTTGAATTTGTTGGTGTTATTCAACGTTGGGGTTGTTGTTGAATTTGTTGGTTTTTTTCAAAGTTGTGGTTGTTGTTGAATTTGTTGGTGTTTTTCAATGTCGGGGTCGTTGTTGAATTTGTTGGTGTTTTCAATGTTGAGGATGTTGTGGAATTTCTAAGTGTTTTCAATGTTGAGATTGTTGTTGAATTTGTTTGTGTTTTTAAATGTCGAGGTTGTTGTTGAATTTCTTGGTGTTTTCAATGTTGAGGGTGTTGTTGAATTTGTTGGTGTTTTCGATGTTGAGGTTGTTGTTGAATTTGTTGGTGTTTTTCAATGTCGAGGTTGTTGTTGAATTTGTTGGCGTTTTTCAATTTTGAGGTTGTTGTTGAATTTGTTGCTGTTTTTCAATGTCGAGGTTGTTGTTGAATTTGTTGGTGTTTTTCAATGTTGAGTTTGTTGTTGAATTTGTTGGTGTTATTCAATGTTGAGGTTGTTGTTGAATTTGTTGGTGTTTTACAATGTTGAGGTTGTTGTTGAATTTGTTGCTGTTTTCCAATGTTGAGGTTCCTGTTGAATTTGTTGGTTTTTTTCAATGTTGAGGTTGTTGTTGAATTTGTTGGTTTTTTTCAATGTTGCTGTTGTTGTTGAATTTGTTGGTGTTTTTCCATGTTGAGGTTGTTGTTGAATGTGTTGGTGTTTTTCAATGTTGAGGTTGTTGTTGAATTTGTTGGTGTTTTCAATGTTGAGGTTGTTGTTGCTTTTCAATGCTTATGTTGTTGTTGAATTTGTTGGTGTTTTTCAATGTCGAGGTTGTTGTTGAATTTTTTGGTGTTTTTCAAATTTGAGGTTGTTGTTGAATTTGTTGGTGTCATTCAATGTTGAGGTTGTTGTTGAATTTGTTTGTGTTTTTCAATGTCGAGGTTCTTGTTGTTTTTCAATGTCGAGGTTGTTGTTGAGTTTGTTGGTGTTTTTCAATGTTGGGGTTGTTGTCGAATTTGTTGGTGTTTTTTACTGTTGAGGTTGTTGTTGAATTTGTTGGTGTTATTCAATGTTGCTGTTGTTGTTGAATTTGTTGGTGTTTTTCCATGTTGAGGTTGTTGTTGAATTTGTTGGTGTTTTTCAATGTTGACGTTGTTGTTGAATTTCTGGGTGTTTTCATTGTTCAGGTTGTTGTTGAATTTGTTGGTGTTTTCAATGTTGAGGTTGTTGTTGCTTTTCATTGTTTAGGTTGTTGATGAATTTTTTTATGTTTTTCATTGTCGAGGTTGTTGTTGAATTTGTTGGTGTTTCTCAATTTTGAGGTTGTTGTTGAATTTGTTGGTGTTATTCAATGTTGAGGTTGTTGTTGAATTTGTTGGTGTTTTTCAATGTTGCGGCTGTTGTTGAATCTGTTGGTGTTTTTCAATTTTGAGGTTGTTGTTGAATTTGTTGGTGTGTTTCAATGTTGACGTTGTTGTTGAATTTGTTGGTGCTTTTCAATGTTGCGGTTGTTGTTGAATTTGTTGGTGTTTTTCAATGTCGATATTCTTGTTGTTTTTCAATGTCGAGGTTGTTGTTGAATTTGTTGGTGTTATTCAATGTTGAGGTAGTTGTTGAATTTGTTGTTGTTTTTCAATGTTGAGGTTTCTGTTGAATTTGTTGGTGTTTTTCAATGTTGTGGTTCTTGTTGAATTTGTTGGTGTGTTTCAATGTTGCGGTTGTTGTTGAATTTGTTGGTGTTTTTCCATGTTGAGTTTGTTGTTGAATTTCTTGGTGTTTTCAGTGTTGAGGTTGTTGTTGAATTTGTTGGTGTTTCCAATGTTTAGGTTGTTGTTGCTTTTCAATGTTTAGGTTGTTGTTGAATTTGTTGGTGTTTTTCAATGTCGAGGTTGTTGTTGAATTTGTTGGTGTTTTTCAATGTTGCGGTTGTTGTTGAATTTGTTGGTGTTTTTCAATGTCGAGGTTCTTGTTGTTTTTCAATGTTGAGGTTGTTGTTGAATTTGTTGCTGTTTTTCAATGTTGAGGTTGCTGTTGAATTTGTGGGTGTTTTTCAATGTTGAGGTTGTTGTTGAATTTTTTGGAGTTTTTTAATGTTGGGGTTTTGTTGAATTTGTTGGTGTTTTTTAATGTTGAGGTTGTTGTTTAATTTGTTGGTGTTATTCAACTTTGGGGTTGTTGTTGAATTTGTTGGTTTTTTTCAAAGTTGTGGCTGTTGTTGAATTTGTTGGTGTTTTTCAATGTCGGGGTCGTTGTTGAATTTGTTGGTGTTTTCAATGTTGAGGATGTTGTGGAATTTCTAAGTGTTTTCAATGTTGAGATTGTTGTTGAATTTGTTTATGTTTTTAAATGTCGAGGTTGTTGTTGAATTTCTTGGTGTTTTCAATGTTGAGGGTGTTGTTGAATTTGTTGGTGTTTTCGATGTTGAGGTTGTTGTTGAATTTGTTGGTGTTTTTCAATGTCGAGGATGTTGTTGAATTGTTGGCGTTTTTCAATTTTGAGGTTGTTGTTGAATTTGTTGCTGTTTTTCAATGTCGAGGTTGTTGTTGAATTTGTTGGTGTTTTTCAATGTTGAGTTTGTTGTTGAATTTGTTGGTGTTATTCAATGTTGAGGTTGTTGTTGAATTTGTTGGTGTTTTTCAATGTTGATGTTGTTGTTGAATTTTTTGGTGTTTTTCAGTGTTGAGGTTGCTGTTGAATTTGTTGGTGTTATTCTGTGTTGAGGTTCGTGTTGAATTTGTTGGTGTTTTTCAATGTTGAGGTTGTTGTTGCTTTTCAATGTTGAGGTTGTTGTTGAATTTGTTGGTGTTTTCAATGTTGAGGTTGTTGTTGAATTTGTTGGTGTTTTTCAATGTTGAGGTTGTTGTTGAATTTGTTGGTGTTTTCAATGTTGAGGTTGTTGTTGAATTTGTTGGTGTTTTTCAATGTCGATGATGTTGTTGAATTTGTTGATGTTTTTCCATGTTGAGGTTGTTGTTGAATTTGTTGGTGATTTCAATGTTGAGGTTGTTGTTGAATTTGTTGGTGTTTTTCAATGTTGAGGTTGTTGTTGAATTTCTTGGTGTTTTCAATGTTGAGGTTGTTGTTGAATTTTTTGGAGTTTTCAATGTTGAGGTTGTTGTTGCTTTTCAATGTTTAGGTTGTTGTTGAATTTGTTGGTGTTTTTCAATGTCGAGGTTGTTGTTGAATTTGTTGGTGTTTTTCAATGTTGAGGTTGTTGTTGAATTTGTTGGTGTTTTTCAATGTTGAGGTTGTTGCTGAATTTGTTGCTGTTTTTCAATGTCGAGGTTCTTGTTGTTTTTCAATGTCGAGGTTGTTGTTGAATTTGTTGGTGTTTTTCAATGTTGAGGTTGTTGCTGAATTTGTTGCTGTTTTTCAATGTCGAGGTTCTTGTTGTTTTTCAATGTCGAGGTTGTTGTTGAATTTGTTGGTGTTTTTCAATATTGAGGTTGTTGTTGAATTTGTTGCTGTTTTTCAATGTCGAGGTTGTTGTTGAATTTGTTGGTGTGTTTCAATGTCGCGGTTGTTGTTGAATTTGTTGGTGTTTTTCCATGTTGCGGTTGTTGTTGAATTTCTTGTTGTTTATCAATGTTGAGGTTGTTGTTGAATTTGTTGCTGTTTTTCAATGTTGAGGTTGCTGTTGAATTTGTGGGTGTTTTTCAATGTTGAGGTTGTTGTTGAATTTTTTGGAGTTTTTTAATGTTGGGGTTGTTGTTGAATTTGTTGGTGTTTTTTAATGTTGAGGTTGTTGTTGAATTTGTTGGTGTTATTCAACGTTGGGGTTGTTGTTGAATTTGTTGGTTTTTTTCAAAGTTGTGGTTGTTGTTGAATTTGTTGGTGTTTTTCAATGTCGGGGTCGTTGTTGAATTTGTTGGTGTTTTCAATGTTGAGGATGTTGTGGAATTTCTAAGTGTTTTCAATGTTGAGATTGTTGTTGAATTTGTTTGTGTTTTTAAATGTCGAGGTTGTTGTTGAATTTCTTGGTGTTTTCAATGTTGAGGGTGTTGTTGAATTTGTTGGTGTTTTCGATGTTGAGGTTGTTGTTGAATTTGTTGGTGTTTTTCAATGTCGAGGTTGTTGTTGAATTTGTTGGCGTTTTTCAATTTTGAGGTTGTTGTTGAATTTGTTGCTGTTTTTCAATGTCGAGGTTGTTGTTGAATTTGTTGGTGCTTTTCAATGTTGTGTTTGTTGTTGAATTTGTTGGTGTGTTTCAATGTTGCGGTTGTTGTTGAATTTGTTGGTGTTTTTCCATGTTGAGGTTGTTGTTGAATTTCTTGGTGTTTTCAGTGTTGAGGTTGTTGTTGAATTTGTTCGTGTTTCCAATGTTTAGGTTGTTGTTGCTTTTCAATGTTTAGGTTGTTGTTGAATTTGTTGGTGTTTTTCAATGTCGAGGTTGTTGTTGAATTTGTTGGTGTTTTTCAATGTTGTGGTTGTTGTTGAATTTGTTGTTGTTTTTCAATGTTGAGGTTGTTGTTGAATTTGTTGCTGTTTTTCAATGTTGAGGTTGCTGTTGAATTTGTGGGTGTTTTTCAATGTTGATGTTGTTGTTGAATTTTTTGGAGTTTTTTAATGTTGGGGTTGTTGTTGAATTTGTTGGTGTTTTTTAATGTTGAGGTTGTTGTTGAATTTGTTGGTGTTATTCAACGTTGGGGTTGTTGTTGAATTTGTTGGTTTTTTTCAAAGTTGTGGTTGTTGTTGAATTTGTTGGTGTGTTTCAATGTTGACGTTGTTGTTGAATTTGTTGGTGCTTTTCAATGTTGTGGTTCTTGTTGAATTTGTTGGTGTGTTTCAATGTTGCGGTTGTTGTTGAATTTGTTGGTGTTTTTCCATGTTGAGTTTGTTGTTGAATTTCTTGGTGTTTTCAGTGTTGAGGTTGTTGTTGAATTTGTTGGTGTTTCCAATGTTTAGGTTGTTGTTGCTTTTCAATGTTTAGGTTGTTGTTGAATTTGTTGGTGTTTTTCAATGTCGAGGTTGTTGTTGAATTTGTTGGTGTTTTTCAATGTTGTGGTTGTTGTTGAATTTGTTGGTGTTTTTCAATGTCGAGGTTCTTGTTGTTTTTCAATGTTGAGGTTGTTGTTGAATTTGTTGCTGTTTTTCAATGTTGAGGTTGCTGTTGAATTTGTGGGTGTTTTTCAATGTTGAGGTTGTTGTTGAATTTTTTGGAGTTTTTTAATGTTGGGGTTGTTGTTGAATTTGTTGGTGTTTTTCAATGTCGAGGTTGTTGTTGAATTTGTTGGTGTTATTCAATGTTGAGGTTGTTGTTGAATTTGTTGCTGTTTTCCAATGTTGAGGTTTCTGTTGAATTTGTTGGTGTTTTTTCATGTTGAGGTTGTTGTTGAATTTGTTGCTGCTTTTCAATGTTGAGGTTGTTGTTGAATTTCTTGGTGTTTTCAAAGTTGAGGTTGTTGTTGAATTTGTTGGTGTTTTTCAATATTGAGGTTGTTGTTGAATTTGTTGCTGTTTTTCAATGTCGAGATTCTTGTTGAATTTGTTGGTGTGTTTCAATGTCGCGGTTGTTGTTGAATTTGTTGGTGTTTTTCCATGTTGCGGTTGTTGTTGAATTTCTTGTTGTTTTTCAATGTTGAGGTTGTTGTTGAATTTGTTGCTGTTTTTCAATGTTGAGGTTGCTGTTGAATTTGTGGGTTTTTTTCAATGTTGAGGTTGTTGTTGAATTTTTTGGAGTTTTTTAATGTTGGGGTTGTTGTTGAATTTGTTGGTGTTTTTTAATGTTGAGGTTGTTGTTGAATTTGTTGGTGTTATTCAACGTTGGGGTTGTTGTTGAATTTGTTGGTTTTTTTCAAAGTTGTGGTTGTTGTTGAATTTGTTGGTGTTTTTCAATGTCGGTGTCGTTGTTGAATTTGTTGGTGTTTTCAATGTTGAGGATGTTGTGGAATTTCTAAGTGTTTTCAATGTTGAGATTGTTGTTGAATTTGTTTGTGTTTTTAAATGTCGAGGTTGTTGTTGAATTTCTTGGTGTTTTCAATGTTGAGGGTGTTGTTGAATTTGTTGGTGTTTTCGATGTTGAGGTTGTTGTTGAATTTGTTGGTGCTTTTCAATGTCGAGGTTGTTGTTGAATTTGTTGGCGTTTTTCAATTTTGAGGTTGTTGTTGAATTTGTTGCTGTTTTTCAATGTCGAGGTTGTTGTTGAATTTGTTGGTGCTTTTCAATGTTGTGTTTGTTGTTGAATTTGTTGGTGTGTTTCAATGTTGCGGTTGTTGTTGAATTTGTTGGTGTTTTTCCATGTTGAGGTTGTTGTTGAATTTCTTGGTGTTTTCAGTGTTGAGGTTGTTGTTGAATTTGTTGGTGTTTCCAATGTTTAGGTTGTTGTTGCTTTTCAATGTTTAGGTTGTTGTTGAATTTGTTGGTGTTTTTCAATGTCGAGGTTGTTGTTGAATTTGTTGGTGTTTTTCAATGTTGCGGTTGTTGTTGAATTTGTTGTTGTTTTTCAATGTTGAGGTTGTTGTTGAATTTGTTGCTGTTTTTCAATGTTGAGGTTGCTGTTGAATTTGTGGGTGTTTTTCAATGTTGAGGTTGTTGTTGAATTTTTTGGAGTTTTTTAATGTTGGGGTTGTTGTTGAATTTGTTGGTGTTTTTTAATGTTGAGGTTGTTGTTGAATTTGTTGGTGTTATTCAACGTTGGGGTTGTTGTTGAATTTGTTGGTTTTTTTCAAAGTTGTGGTTGTTGTTGAATTTGTTGGTGTGTTTCAATGTTGACGTTGTTGTTGAATTTCTTGGTGCTTTTCAATGTTGCGGTTGTTGTTGAATCTGTTGGTGTTTTTCAATGTCGATATTCTTGTTGTTTTTCAATGTCGAGGTTGTTGTTGAATTTGTTGGTGTTATTCAATGTTGCTGTAGTTGTTGAATTTGTTGTTGTTTTTCAATGTTGAGGTTTCTCTTGAATTTGTTGGTGTTTTTCAATGTTGTGGTTCTTGTTGAATTTGTTGGTGTGTTTCAATGTTGCGGTTGTTGTTGAATTTGTTGGTGTTTTTCCATGTTGAGTTTGTTGTTGAATTTCTTGGTGTTTTCAGTGTTGAGGTTGTTGTTGAATTTGTTGGTGTTTCCAATGTTTAGGTTGTTGTTGCTTTTCAATGTTTAGGTTGTTGTTGCATTTGTTGGTGTTTTTCAATGTCGAGGTTGTTGTTGAATTTGTTGGTGTTTTTCAATGTTGTGGTTGTTGTTGAATTTGTTGGTGTTTTTCAATGTCGAGGTTCTTGTTGTTTTTCAATGTTGAGGTTGTTGTTGAATTTGTTGCTGTTTTTCAATGTTGAGGTTGCTGTTGAATTTGTGGGTGTTTTTCAATGTTGAGGTTGTTGTTGAATTTTTTGGAGTTTTTTAATGTTGGGGTTGTTGTTGAATTTGTTGGTGTTTTTTAATGTTGAGGTTGTTGTTGAATTTGTTGGTGTTATTCAACGTTGGGGTTGTTGTTGAATTTGTTGGTTTTTTTCAAAGTTGTGGTTGTTGTTGAATTTGTTGGTGTTTTTCAATGTCGGGGTCGTTGTTGAATTTGTTGGTGTTTTCAATGTTGAGGATGTTGTGGAATTTCTAAGTGTTTTCAATGTTGAGATTGTTGTTGAATTTGTTTGTGTTTTTAAATGTCGAGGTTGTTGTTGAATTTCTTGGTGTTTTAAATGTTGAGGGTGTTGTTGAATTTGTTGGTGTTTTCGATGTTGAGGTTGTTGTTGAATTTGTTGGTGTTTTTCAATGTCGAGGTTGTTGTTGAATTTGTTGGCGTTTTTCAATTTTGAGGTTGTTGTTGAATTTGTTGCTGTTTTTCAATGTCGAGGTTGTTGTTGAATTTGTTGGTGTTTTTCAATGTTGAGTTTGTTGTTGAATTTGTTGGTGTTACTCAATGTTGAGGTTGTTGTTGAATTTGTTGGTGTTTTTCAATGTTGAGGTTGTTGTTGAATTTGTTGCTGTTTTCCAATGTTGAGGTTTCTGTTGAATTTGTTGGTTTTTTTCAATGTTGAGGTTGCTGTTGAATTTGTGGGTGTTTTTCAATGTTGAGGTTGTTGTTGAATTTTTTGGAGTTTTTTAATGTTGGGGTTGTTGTTGAATTTGTTGGTGTTTTTCAATGTTGCGGTTGTTGTTGAATTTGTTGCTGTTTTTCAATGTCGAGGTTCTTGTTGTTTTTCAATGTCGAGGTTGTTGTTGAATTTGTTGGTGTTTTTCAATGTTGAGGTTGTTGTTGAATTTGTTGCTGTTTTCCAATGTTGAGGTTTCTGTTGAATTTGTTGGTTTTTTTCAATGTTGAGGTTGTTGTTGAATTTGTTGGTTTTTTTCAATGTTGCTGTTGTTGTTGAATTTGTTGGTGTTTTTCCATGTTGAGGTTGTTGTTGAATTTGTTGGCGTTTTTCAATGTTGAGGTTGTTGTTGAATTTGTTGGTGTTTTCAATGTTGAGGTTGTTTTTGCTTTTCAATGCTTATGTTGTTGTTGAATTTGTTGGTGTTTTTCAATGTCGAAGTTGTTGTTGAATTTTTTGGTGTTTTTCAAATTTGAGGTTGTTGTTGAATTTGTTGGTGTTATTCAATGTTGAGGTTGTTGTTGAATTTGTTGGTGTTTTTCAATGTCAAGGTTCTTGTTGTTTTTCAATGTCGAGGTTGTTGTTGAGTTTGTTGGTGTTTTTCAATGTTGGGGTTGTTGTTGAATTTGTTGGTGTTTTTTACTGTTGAGGTTGTTGTTGAATTTGTTGGTGTTATTCAATGTTGCTGTTGTTGTTGAATTTGTTGGTGTTTTTCCATGTTGACGTTGTTGTTGAATTTGTTGGTGTTTTTCAATGTTGACGTTGTTGTTGAATTTCTGGGTGTTTTCTATGTTCAGGTTGTTGTTGAATTTGTTGGTGTTTTCAATGTTGAGGTTGTTGTTGCTTTTCATTGTTTAGGTTGTTGATGAATTTTTTTATGTTTTTCATTGTCGAGATTGTTGTTGAATTTGTTGGTGTTTTTCAATTTTGAGGTTGTTGTTGAATTTGTTGGTGTTATTCAATGTTGAGGTTGTTGTTGAATTTGTTGGTGTTTTTCAATGTTGCGGCTGTTGTTGAATCTGTTGGTGTTTTTCAATTTTGAGGTTGTTGTTGAATTTGTTGGTGTGTTTCAATGTTGACGTTGTTGTTGAATTTGTTGGTGCTTTTCAATGTTGCGGTTGTTGTTGAATTTGTTGGTGTTTTTCAATGTCGATATTCTTGTTGTTTTTCAATGTCGAGGTTGTTGTTGAATTTGTTGGTGTTATTCAATGTTGAGGTAGTTGTTGAATTTGTTGTTGTTTTTCAATGTTGAGGTTTCTCTTGAATTTGTTGGTGTTTTTCAATGTTGTGGTTCTTGTTGAATTTGTTGGTGTGTTTCAATGTTGCGGTTGTTGTTGAATTTGTTGGTGTTTTTCCATGTTGAGTTTGTTGTTGAATTTCTTGGTGTTTTCAGTGTTGAGGTTGTTGTTGAATTTGTTGGTGTTTCCAATGTTTAGGTTGTTGTTGCTTTTCAATGTTTAGGTTGTTGTTGAATTTGTTGGTGTTTTTCAATGTCGAGGTTGTTGTTGAATTTGTTGGTGTTTTTCAATGTTGTGGTTGTTGTTGAATTTGTTGGTGTTTTTCAATGTCGAGGTTCTTGTTGTTTTTCAATGTTGAGGTTGTTGTTGAATTTGTTGCTGTTTTTCAATGTTGAGGTTGCTGTTGAATTTGTGGGTGTTTTTCAATGTTGAGGTTGTTGTTGAATTTTTTGGAGTTTTTTAATGTTGGGGTTGTTGTTGAATTTGTTGGTGTTTTTTAATGTTGAGGTTGTTGTTGAATTTGTTGGTGTTATTCAACGTTGGGGTTGTTGTTGAATTTGTTGGTTTTTTTCAAAGTTGTGGTTGTTGTTGAATTTGTTGGTGTTTTTCAATGTCGGGGTCGTTGTTGAATTTGTTGGTGTTTTCAATGTTGAGGATGTTGTGGAATTTCTAAGTGTTTTCAATGTTGAGATTGTTGTTGAATTTGTTTGTGTTTTTAAATGTCGAGGTTGTTGTTGAATTTCTTGGTGTTTTCAATGTTGAGGGTGTTGTTGAATTTGTTGGTGTTTTCGATGTTGAGGTTGTTGTTGAATTTGTTGGTGTTTTTCAATGTCGAGGTTGTTGTTGAATTTGTTGGCGTTTTTCAATTTTGAGGTTGTTGTTGAATTTGTTGCTGTTTTTCAATGTCGAGGTTGTTGTTGAATTTGTTGGTGTTTTTCAATGTTGAGTTTGTTGTTGAATTTGTTGGTGTTATTCAATGTTGAGGTTGTTGTTGAATTTGTTGGTGTTTTTCAATGTTGAGGTTGTTGTTTAATTTGTTGCTGTTTTCCAATGTTGAGGTTTCTGTTGAATTTGTTGGTGTTTTTTCATGTTGAGGTTGTTGTTGAATTTGTTGCTGCTTTTCAATGTTGAGGTTGTTGTTGAATTTCTTGGTGTTTTCAAAGTTGAGGTTGTTGTTGAATTTGTTGGTGTTTTTCAATATTGAGGTTGTTGTTGAATTTGTTGCTGTTTTTCAATGTCGAGGTTGTTGTTGAATTTGTTGGTGTGTTTCAATGTCGCGGTTGTTGTTGAATTTGTTGGTGTTTTTCCATGTTGCGGTTGTTGTTGAATTTCTTGTTGTTTTTCAATGTTGAGGTTGTTGTTGAATTTGTTGCTGTTTTTCAATGTTGAGGTTGCTGTTGAATTAGTGGGTGTTTTTCAATGTTGAGGTTGTTGTTGAATTTTTTGGAGTTTTTTAATGTTGGGGTTGTTGTTGAATTTGTTGGTGTTTTTTAATGTTGAGGTTGTTGTTGAATTTGTTGGTGTTATTCAACGTTGGGGTTGTTGTTGAATTTGTTGGTTTTTTTCAAAGTTGTGGTTGTTGTTGAATTTGTTGGTGTTTTTCAATGTCGGTGTCGTTGTTGAATTTGTTGGTGTTTTCAATGTTGAGGATGTTGTGGAATTTCTAAGTGTTTTCAATGTTGAGATTGTTGTTGAATTTGTTTGTGTTTTTAAATGTCGAGGTTGTTGTTGAATTTCTTGGTGTTTTCAATGTTGAGGGTGTTGTTGAATTTGTTGGTGTTTTCGATGTTGAGGTTGTTGTTGAATTTGTTGGTGCTTTTCAATGTCGAGGTTGTTGTTGAATTTGTTGGCGTTTTTCAATTTTGAGGTTGTTGTTGAATTTGTTGCTGTTTTTCAATGTCGAGGTTGTTGTTGAATTTGTTGGTGCTTTTCAATGTTGTGTTTGTTGTTGAATTTGTTGGTGTGTTTCAATGTTGCGGTTGTTGTTGAATTTGTTGGTGTTTTTCCATGTTGAGGTTGTTGTTGAATTTCTTGGTGTTTTCAGTGTTGAGGTTGTTGTTGAATTTGTTGGTGTTTCCAATGTTTAGGTTGTTGTTGCTTTTCAATGTTTAGGTTGTTGTTGAATTTGTTGGTGTTTTTCAATGTCGAGGTTGTTGTTGAATTTGTTGGTGTTTTTCAACGTTGCGGTTGTTGTTGAATTTGTTGTTGTTTTTCAATGTTGAGGTTGTTGTTGAATTTGTTGCTGTTTTTCAATGTTGAGGTTGCTGTTGAATTTGTGGGTGTTTTTCAATGTTGAGGTTGTTGTTGAATTTTTTGGAGTTTTTTAATGTTGGGGTTGTTGTTGAATTTGTTGGTGTTTTTTAATGTTGAGGTTGTTGTTGAATTTGTTGGTGTTATTCAACGTTGGGGTTGTTGTTGAATTTGTTGGTTTTTTTCAAAGTTGTGGTTGTTGTTGAATTTGTTGGTGTGTTTCAATGTTGACGTTGTTGTTGAATTTCTTGGTGCTTTTCAATGTTGCGGTTGTTGTTGAATCTGTTGGTGTTTTTCAATGTCGATATTCTTGTTGTTTTTCAATGTCGAGGTTGTTGTTGAATTTGTTGGTGTTATTCAATGTTGCTGTAGTTGTTGAATTTGTTGTTGTTTTTCAATGTTGAGGTTTCTCTTGAATTTGTTGGTGTTTTTCAATGTTGTGGTTCTTGTTGAATTTGTTGGTGTGTTTCAATGTTGCGGTTGTTGTTGAATTTGTTGGTGTTTTTCCATGTTGAGTTTGTTGTTGAATTTCTTGGTGTTTTCAGTGTTGAGGTTGTTGTTGAATTTGTTGGTGTTTCCAATGTTTAGGTTGTTGTTGCTTTTCAATGTTTAGGTTGTTGTTGCATTTGTTGGTGTTTTTCAATGTCGAGGTTGTTGTTGAATTTGTTGGTGTTTTTCAATGTTGTGGTTGTTGTTGAATTTGTTGGTGTTTTTCAATGTCGAGGTTCTTGTTGTTTTTCAATGTTGAGGTTGTTGTTGAATTTGTTGCTGTTTTTCAATGTTGAGGTTGCTGTTGAATTTGTGGGTGTTTTTCAATGTTGAGGTTGTTGTTGAATTTTTTGGAGTTTTTTAATGTTGGGGTTGTTGTTGAATTTGTTGGTGTTTTTTAATGTTGAGGTTGTTGTTGAATTTGTTGGTGTTATTCAACGTTGGGGTTGTTGTTGAATTTGTTGGTTTTTTTCAAAGTTGTGGTTGTTGTTGAATTTGTTGGTGTTTTTCAATGTCGGGGTCGTTGTTGAATTTGTTGGTGTTTTCAATGTTGAGGATGTTGTGGAATTTCTAAGTGTTTTCAATGTTGAGATTGTTGTTGAATTTGTTTGTGTTTTTAAATGTCGAGGTTGTTGTTGAATTTCTTGGTGTTTTCAATGTTGAGGGTGTTGTTGAATTTGTTGGTGTTTTCGATGTTGAGGTTGTTGTTGAATTTGTTGGTGTTTTTCAATGTCGAGGTTGTTGTTGAATTTGTTGGCGTTTTTCAATTTTGAGGTTGTTGTTGAATTTGTTGCTGTTTTTCAATGTCGAGGTTGTTGTTGAATTTGTTGGTGTTTTTCAATGTTGAGTTTGTTGTTGAATTTGTTGGTGTTATTCAATGTTGAGGTTGTTGTTGAATTTGTTGGTGTTTTTCAATGTTGAGGTTGTTGTTGAATTTGTTGCTGTTTTCCAATGTTGAGGTTTCTGTTGAATTTGTTGGTTTTTTTCAATGTTGAGGTTGTTGTTGAATTTGTTGGTTTTTTTCAATGTTGCTGTTGTTGTTGAATTTGTTGGTGTTTTTCCATGTTGAGGTTGTTGTTGAATGTGTTGGTGTTTTTCAATGTTGAGGTTGTTGTTGAATTTGTTGGTGTTTTCAATGTTGAGGTTGTTTTTGCTTTTCAATGCTTATGTTGTTGTTGAATTTGTTGGTGTTTTTCAATGTCGAGGTTGTTGTTGAATTTGTTGGTGTTATTCAATGTTGAGGTTGTTGTTGAATTTGTTGGTGTTTTTCAATGTCGAGGTTCTTGTTGTTTTTCAATGTCGAGGTTGTTGTTGAGTTTGTTGGTGTTTTTCAATGTTGGGGTTGTTGTCGAATTTGTTGGTGTTTTTTACTGTTGAGGTTGTTGTTGAATTTGTTGGTGTTATTCAATGTTGCTGTTGTTGTTGAATTTGTTGGTGTTTTTCCATGTTGAGGTTGTTGTTGAATTTGTTGGTGTTTTTCAATGTTGACGTTGTTGTTGAATTTCTGGGTGTTTTCATTGTTCAGGTTGTTGTTGAATTTGTTGGTGTTTTCAATGTTGAGGTTGTTGTTGCTTTTCATTGTTTAGGTTGTTGATGAATTTTTTTATGTTTTTCATTGTCGAGGTTGTTGTTGACTTTGTTGGTGTTTCTCAATTTTGAGGTTGTTGTTGAATTTGTTGGTGTTATTGAATGTTGAGGTTGTTGTTGAATTTGTTGGTGTTTTTCAATGTTGCGGCTGTTGTTGAATCTGTTGGTGTTTTTCAATTTTGAGGTTGTTGCTGAATTTGTTGGTGTGTTTCAATGTTGACGTTGTTGTTGAATTTGTTGGTGCTTTTCAATGTTGCGGTTGTTGTTGAATTTGTTGGTGTTTTTCAATGTCGATATTCTTGTTGTTTTTCAATGTCGAGGTTGTTGTTGAATTTGTTGGTGTTATTCAATGTTGAGGTAGTTGTTGAATTTGTTGTTGTTTTTCAATGTTGAGGTTTCTGTTGAATTTGTTGGTGTTTTTCAATGTTGTGGTTCTTGTTGAATTTGTTGGTGTGTTTCAATGTTGCGGTTGTTGTTGAATTTGTTGGTGTTTTTCCATGTTGAGTTTGTTGTTGAATTTCTTGGTGTTTTCAGTGTTGAGGTTGTTGTTGAATTTGTTGGTGTTTCCAATGTTTAGGTTGTTGTTGCTTTTCAATGTTTAGGTTGTTGTTGAATTTGTTGGTGTTTTTCAATGTCGAGGTTGTTGTTGAATTTGTTGGTGTTTTTCAATGTCGAGGTTCTTGTTGTTTTTCAATGTTGAGGTTGTTGTTGAATTTGTTGCTGTTTTTCAATGTTGAGGTTGCTGTTGAATTTGTGGGTGTTTTTCAATGTTGAGGTTGTTGTTGAATTTTTTGGAGTTTTTTAATGTTGGGGTTGTTGTTGAATTTGTTGGTGTTTTTTAATGTTGAGGTTGTTGTTTAATTTGTTGGTGTTATTCAACGTTGGGGTTGTTGTTGAATTTGTTGGTTTTTTTCAAAGTTGTGGTTGTTGTTGAATTTGTTGGTGTTTTTCAATGTCGGGGTCGTTGTTGAATTTGTTGGTGTTTTCAATGTTGAGGATGTTGTGGAATTTCTAAGTGTTTTCAATGTTGAGATTGTTGTTGAATTTGTTTGTGTTTTTAAATGTCGAGGTTGTTGTTGAATTTCTTGGTGTTTTCAATGTTGAGGGTGTTGTTGAATTTGTTGGTGTTTTCGATGTTGAGGTTGTTGTTGAATTTGTTGGTGTTTTTCAATGTCGAGGTTGTTGTTGAATTGCTGGCGTTTTTCAATTTTGAGGTTGTTGTTGAATTTGTTGCTGTTTTTCAATGTCGAGGTTGTTGTTGAATTTGTTGGTGTTTTTCAATGTTGAGTTTGTTGTTGAATTTGTTGGTGTTATTCAATGTTGAGGTTGTTGTTGAATTTGTTGGTGTTTTTCAATGTTGATGTTGTTGTTGAATTTGTTGGTGTTTTTCAGTGTTGAGGTTGCTGTTGAATTTGTTGGTGTTATTCTGTGTTGAGGTTCGTGTTGAATTTGTTGGTGTTTTTCAATGTTGAGGTTGTTGTTGCTTTTCAATGTTGAGGTTGTTGTTGAATTTGTTGGTGTTTTCAATGTTGAGGTTGTTGTTGAATTTGATGGTGTTTTTCAATGTTGAGGTTGTTGTTGAATTTGTTGGTGTTTTCAATGTTGAGGTTGTTGTTGAATTTGTTGGTGTTTTTCAATGTCGATGATGTTGTTGAATTTGTTGGTGTTTTTCCATGTTGAGGTTGTTGTTGAATTTGTTGGTGATTTCAATGTTGAGGTTGTTGTTGAATTTGTTGGTGTTTTTCAATGTCGATGATGTTGTTGAATTTGTTGGTGTTTTTCCATGTTGAGGTTGTTGTTGAATTTGTTGGTGATTTCAATGTTGAGGTTGTTGTTGAATTTGTTGGTGTTTTTCAATGTTGAGGTTGTTGTTGAATTTCTTGGTGTTTTCAATGTTGAGGTTGTTGTTGAATTTTTTGGAGTTTTCAATGTTGAGGTTGTTGTTGCTTTTCAATGTTTAGGTTGTTGTTGAATTTGTTGGTGTTTTTCAATGTCGAGGTTGTTGAATTTGTTGGTGTTTTTCAATGTTGAGGTTGTTGTTGAATTTGTTGGTGTTTTTCAATGTTGAGGTTGTTGCTGAATTTGTTGCTGTTTTTCAATGTCGAGGTTCTTGTTGTTTTTCAATGTCGAGGTTGTTGTTGAATTTGTTGGTGTTTTTCAATGTTGAGGTTGTTGTTTAATTTGTTGCTGTTTTCCAATGTTGAGGTTTCTGTTGAATTTGTTGGTTTTTTTCAATGTTGAGGTTGTTGTTGAATTTGTTGGTTTTTTTCAATGTTGCTGTTGTTGTTGAATTTGTTGGTGTTTTTCCATGTTGAGGTTGTTGTTGAATTTGTTGCTGCTTTTCAATGTTGAGGTTGTTGTTGAATTTCTTGGTGTTTTCAAAGTTGAGGTTGTTGTTGAATTTGTTGGTGTTTTTCAATATTGAGGTTGTTGTTGAATTTGTTGCTGTTTTTCAATGTCGAGGTTGTTGTTGAATTTGTTGGTGTGTTTCAATGTCGCGGTTGTTGTTGAATTTGTTGGTGTTTTTCCATGTTGCGGTTGTTGTTGAATTTCTTGTTGTTTATCAATGTTGAGGTTGTTGTTGAATTTGTTGCTGTTTTTCAATGTTGAGGTTGCTGTTGAATTTGTGGGTGTTTTTCAATGTTGAGGTTGTTGTTGAATTTTTTGGAGTTTTTTAATGTTGGGGTTGTTGTTGAATTTGTTGGTGTTTTTTAATGTTGAGGTTGTTGTTGAATTTGTTGGTGTTATTCAACGTTGGGGTTGTTGTTGAATTTGTTGGTTTTTTTCAAAGTTGTGGTTGTTGTTGAATTTGTTGGTGTTTTTCAATGTCGGGGTCGTTGTTGAATTTGTTGGTGTTTTCAATGTTGAGGATGTTGTGGAATTTCTAAGTGTTTTCAATGTTGAGATTGTTGTTGAATTTGTTTGTGTTTTTAAATGTCGAGGTTGTTGTTGAATTTCTTGGTGTTTTCAATGTTGAGGGTGTTGTTGAATTTGTTGGTGTTTTCGATGTTGAGGTTGTTGTTGAATTTGTTGGTGTTTTTCAATGTCGAGGTTGTTGTTGAATTTGTTGGCGTTTTTCAATTTTGAGGTTGTTGTTGAATTTGTTGCTGTTTTTCAATGTCGAGGTTGTTGTTGAATTTGTTGGTGCTTTTCAATGTTGTGTTTGTTGTTGAATTTGTTGGTGTGTTTCAATGTTGCGGTTGTTGTTGAATTTGTTGGTGTTTTTCCATGTTGAGGTTGTTGTTGAATTTCTTGGTGTTTTCAGTGTTGAGGTTGTTGTTGAATTTGTTCGTGTTTCCAATGTTTAGGTTGTTGTTGCTTTTCAATGTTTAGGTTGTTGTTGAATTTGTTGGTGTTTTTCAATGTCGAGGTTGTTGTTGAATTTGTTGGTGTTTTTCAATGTTGTGGTTGTTGTTGAATTTGTTGTTGTTTTTCAATGTTGAGGTTGTTGTTGAATTTGTTGCTGTTTTTCAATGTTGAGGTTGCTGTTGAATTTGTGGGTGTTTTTCAATGTTGATGTTGTTGTTGAATTTTTTGGAGTTTTTTAATGTTGGGGTTGTTGTTGAATTTGTTGGTGTTTTTTAATGTTGAGGTTGTTGTTGAATTTGTTGGTGTTATTCAACGTTGGGGTTGTTGTTGAATTTGTTGGTTTTTTTCAAAGTTGTGGTTGTTGTTGAATTTGTTGGTGTGTTTCAATGTTGACGTTGTTGTTGAATTTGTTGGTGCTTTTCAATGTTGTGGTTCTTGTTGAATTTGTTGGTGTGTTTCAATGTTGCGGTTGTTGTTGAATTTGTTGGTGTTTTTCCATGTTGAGTTTGTTGTTGAATTTCTTGGTGTTTTCAGTGTTGAGGTTGTTGTTGAATTTGTTGGTGTTTCCAATGTTTAGGTTGTTGTTGCTTTTCAATGTTTAGGTTGTTGTTGAATTTGTTGGTGTTTTTCAATGTCGAGGTTGTTGTTGAATTTGTTGGTGTTTTTCAATGTTGTGGTTGTTGTTGAATTTGTTGGTGTTTTTCAATGTCGAGGTTCTTGTTGTTTTTCAATGTTGAGGTTGTTGTTGAATTTGTTGCTGTTTTTCAATGTTGAGGTTGCTGTTGAATTTGTGGGTGTTTTTCAATGTTGAGGTTGTTGTTGAATTTTTTGGAGTTTTTTAATGTTGGGGTTGTTGTTGAATTTGTTGGTGTTTTTTAATGTTGAGGTTGTTGTTGAATTTGTTGGTGTTATTCAACGTTGGGGTTGTTGTTGAATTTGTTGGTTTTTTTCAAAGTTGTGGTTGTTGTTGAATTTGTTGGTGTTTTTCAATGTCGGGGTCGTTGTTGAATTTGTTGGTGTTTTCAATGTTGAGGATGTTGTGGAATTTCTAAGTGTTTTCAATGTTGAGATTGTTGTTGAATTTGTTTGTGTTTTTAAATGTCGAGGTTGTTGTTGAATTTCTTGGTGTTTTCAATGTTGAGGGTGTTGTTGAATTTGTTGGTGTTTTCGATGTTGAGGTTGTTGTTGAATTTGTTGGTGTTTTTCAATGTCGAGGTTGTTGTTGAATTTGTTGGCGTTTTTCAATTTTGAGGTTGTTGTTGAATTTGTTGCTGTTTTTCAATGTCAAGGTTGTTGTTGAATTTGTTGGTGCTTTTCAATGTTGTGTTTGTTGTTCAATTTGTTGGTGTGTTTCAATGTTGCGGTTGTTGTTGAATTTGTTGCTGTTTTTCCATGTTGAGGTTGTTGTTGAATTTCTTGGTGTTTTCAGTGTTGAGGTTGTTGTTGAATTTGTTGGTGTTTCCAATGTTTAGGTTGTTGTTGCTTTTCAATGTTTAGGTTGTTGTTGAATTTGTTGGTGTTTTTCAATGTCGAGGTTGTTGTTGAATGTGTTGGTGTTTTTCAATGTTGCGGTTGTTGTTGAATTTGTTGTTGTTTTTCAATGTTGAGGTTGTTGTTGAATTTGTTGCTGTTTTTCAATGTTGAGGTTGCTGTTGAATTTGTGGGTGTTTTTCAATGTTGAGGTTGTTGTTGAATTTTTTGGAGTTTTTTAATGTTGGGGTTGTTGTTGAATTTGTTGGTGTTTTTTAATGTTGAGGTTGTTGTTGAATTTGTTGGTGTTATTCAACGTTGGGGTTGTTGTTGAATTTGTTGGTTTTTTTCAAAGTTGTGGTTGTTGTTGAATTTGTTGGTGTGTTTCAATGTTGACGTTGTTGTTGAATTTGTTGGTGCTTTTCAATGTTGCGGTTGTTGTTGAATTTGTTGGTGTTTTTCAATGTCGATATTCTTGTTGTTTTTCAATGTCGAGGTTGTTGTTGAATTTGTTGGTGTTATTCAATGTTGAGGTAGTTGTTGAATTTGTTGTTGTTTTTCAATGTTGAGGTTTCTCTTGAATTTGTTGATGTTTTTCAATGTTGTGGTTCTTGTTGAATTTGTTGGTGTGTTTCAATGTTGCGGTTGTTGTTGAATTTGTTGGTGTTTTTCCATGTTGAGTTTGTTGTTGAATTTCTTGGTGTTTTCAGTGTTGAGGTTGTTGTTGAATTTGTTGGTGTTTCCAATGTTTAGGTTGTTGTTGCTTTTCAATGTTTAGGTTGTTGTTGAATTTGTTGGTGTTTTTCAATGTCGAGGTTGTTGTTGAATTTGTTGGTGTTTTTCAATGTTGTAGTTGTTGTTGAATTTGTTGGTGTTTTTCAATGTCGAGGTTCTTGTTGTTTTTCAATGTTGAGGTTGTTGTTGAATTTGTTGCTGTTTTTCAATGTTGAGGTTGCTGTTGAATTTGTGGGTGTTTTTCAATGTTGAGGTTGTTGTTGAATTTTTTGGAGTTTTTTAATGTTGGGGTTGTTGTTGAATTTGTTGGTGTTTTTTAATGTTGAGGTTGTTGTTGAATTTGTTGGTGTTATTCAACGTTGGGGTTGTTGTTGAATTTGTTGGTTTTTTTCAAAGTTGTGGTTGTTGTTGAATTTGTTGGTGTTTTTCAATGTCGGGGTCGTTGTTGAATTTGTTGGTGTTTTCAATGTTGAGGATGTTGTGGAATTTCTAAGTGTTTTCAATGTTGAGATTGTTGTTGAATTTGTTTGTGTTTTTAAATGTCGAGGTTGTTGTTGAATTTCTTGGTGTTTTCAATGTTGAGGGTGTTGTTGAATTTGTTGGTGTTTTCGATGTTGAGGTTGTTGTTGAATTTGTTGGTGTTTTTCAATGTCGAGGTTGTTGTTGAATTTGTTGGCGTTTTTCAATTTTGAGGTTGTTGTTGAATTTGTTGCTGTTTTTCAATGTCGAGGTTGTTGTTGAATTTGTTGGTGTTTTTCAATGTTGAGTTTGTTGTTGAATTTGTTGGTGTTATTCAATGTTGAGGTTGTTGTTGAATTTGTTGGTGTTTTCAATGTTGAGGTTGTTGTTGAATTTGTTGCTGTTTTCCAATGTTGAGGTTTCTGTTGAATTTGTTGGTTTTTTTCAATGTTGAGGTTGTTGTTGAATTTGTTGGTTTTTTTCAATGTTGCTGTTGTTGTTGAATTTGTTGGTGTTTTTCCATGTTGAGGTTGTTGTTGAATGTGTTGGTGTTTTTCAATGTTGAGGTTGTTGTTGAATTTGTTGGTGTTTTCAATGTTGAGGATGTTTTTGCTTTTCAATGCTTATGTTGTTGTTGAATTTGTTGGTGTTTTTCAATGTCGAGGTTGTTGTTGAATTTTTTGGTGTTTTTCAAATTTGAGGTTGTTGTTGAATTTGTTGGTGTTATTCAATGTTGAGGTTGTTGTTGAATTTGTTGGTGTTTTTCAATGTCGAGGTTCTTGTTGTTTTTCAATGTCGAGGTTGTTGTTGAGTTTGTTGGTGTTTTTCAATGTTGGGGTTGTTGTTGAATTTGTTGGTGTTTTTTACTGTTGAGGTTGTTGTTGAATTTGTTGGTGTTATTCAATGTTGCTGTTGTTGTTGAATTTGTTGGTGTTTTTCCATGTTGAGGTTGTTGTTGAATTTGTTGGTGTTTTTCAATGTTGACGTTGTTGTTGAATTTCTGGGTGTTTTCATTGTTCAGGTTGTTGTTGAATTTGTTGGTGTTTTCAATGTTGAGGTTGTTGTTGCTTTTCATTGTTTAGGTTGTTGATGAATTTTTTTATGTTTTTCATTGTCGAGGTTGTTGTTGAATTTGTTGGTGTTTCTCAATTTTGAGGTTGTTGTTGAATTTGTTGGTGTTATTCAATGTTGAGGTTGTTGTTGAATTTGTTGGTGTTTTTCAATGTTGCGGCTGTTGTTGAATCTGTTGGTGTTTTTCAATTTTGAGGTTGTTGTTGAATTTGTTGGTGTGTTTCAATGTTGACGTTGTTGTTGAATTTGTTGGTGCTTTTCAATGTTGCGGTTGTTGTTGAATTTGTTGGTGTTTTTCAATGTCGATATTCTTGTTGTTTTTCAATGTCGAGGTTGTTGTTGAATTTGTTGGTGTTATTCAATGTTGAGGTAGTTGTTGAATTTGTTGTTGTTTTTCAATGTTGAGGTTTCTGTTGAATTTGTTCGTGTTTTTCAATGTTGTGGTTCTTGTTGAATTTGTTGGTGTGTTTCAATGTTGCGGTTGTTGTTGAATTTGTTGGTGTTTTTCCATGTTGAGTTTGTTGTTGAATTTCTTGGTGTTTTCAGTGTTGAGATTGTTGTTGAATTTGTTGCTGTTTTTCAATGTTGAGGTTGCTGTTGAATTTGTGGGTGTTTTTCAATGTTGAGGTTGTTGTTGAATTTTTTGGAGTTTTTTAATGTTGGGGTTGTTGTTGAATTTGTTGGTGTTTTTTAATGTTGAGGTTGTTGTTTAATTTGTTGGTGTTATTCAACGTTGGGGTTGTTGTTGAATTTGTTGGTTTTTTTCAAAGTTGTGGTTGTTGTTGAATTTGTTGGTGTTTTTCAATGTCGGGGTCGTTGTTGAATTTATTGGTGTTTTCAATGTTGAGGATGTTGTGGAATTTCTAAGTGTTTTCAATGTTGAGATTGTTGTTGAATTTGTTTGTGTTTTTAAATGTCGAGGTTGTTGTTGAATTTCTTGGTGTTTTCAATGTTGAGGGTGTTGTTGAATTTGTTGGTGTTTTCGATGTTGAGGTTGTTGTTGAATTTGTTGGTGTTTTTCAATGTCGAGGTTGTTGTTGAATTGTTGGCGTTTTTCAATTTTGAGGTTGTTGTTGAATTTGTTGCTGTTTTTCAATGTCGAGGTTGTTGTTGAATTTGTTGGTGTTTTTCAATGTTGAGTTTGTTGTTGAATTTGTTGGTGTTATTCAATTTTGAGGTTGTTGTTGAATTTGTTGGTGTTTTTCAATGTTGATGTTGTTGTTGAATTTGTTGGTGTTTTTCAGTGTTGAGGTTGCTGTTGAATTTGTTGGTGTTATTCTGTGTTGAGGTTCGTGTTGAATTTGTTGTTGTTTTTCAATGTTGAGGTTGTTGTTACTTTTCAATGTTGAGGTTGTTGTTGAATTTGTTGGTGTTTTCAATGTTGAGGTTGTTGTTGAATTTGATGGTGTTTTTCAATGTTGAGGTTGTTGTTGAATTTGTTGGTGTTTTCAATGTTGAGGTTGTTGTTGAATTTGTTGGTGTTTTTCAATGTCGATGATGTTGTTGAATTTGTTGGTGTTTTTCCATGTTGAGGTTGTTGTTGAATTTGTTGGTGATTTCAATGTTGAGGTTGTTGTTGAATTTCTTGGTGTTTTTCAATGTTGAGGTTGTTGTTGAATTTCTCGGTGTTTTCAATGTTGAGGTTGTTGTTGAATTTTTTGGAGTTTTCAATGTTGAGGTTGTTGTTGCTTTTCAATGTTTAGGTTGTTGTTGAATTTGTTGGTGTTTTTCAATGTCGAGGTTGTTGTTGAATTTGTTGGTGTTTTTCAATGTTGAGGTTGTTGTTGAATTTGTTGGTGTTTTTCAATGTTGAGGTTGTTGCTGAATTTGTTGCTGTTTTTCAATGTCGAGGTTCTTGTTGTTTTTCAATGTCGAGGTTGTTGTTGAATTTGTTGGTGTTTTTCAATGTTGAGGTTGTTGTTTAATTTGTTGCTGTTTTCCAATGTTGAGGTTTCTGTTGAATTTGTTGGTTTTTTTCAATGTTGAGGTTGTTGTTGAATTTGTTGGTTTTTTTCAATGTTGCTGTTGTTGTTGAATTTGTTGGTGTTTTTCCATGTTGAGGTTGTTGTTGAATTTGTTGCTGCTTTTCAATGTTGAGGTTGTTGTTGAATTTCTTGGTGTTTTCAAAGTTGAGGTTGTTGTTGAATTTGTTGGTGTTTTTCAATATTGAGGTTGTTGTTGAATTTGTTGCTGTTTTTCAATGTCGAGGTTGTTGTTGAATTTGTTGGTGTGTTTCAATGTCGCGGTTGTTGTTGAATTTGTTGGTGTTTTTCCATGTTGCGGTTGTTGTTGAATTTCTTGTTGTTTTTCAATGTTGAGGTTGTTGTTGAATTTGTTGCTGTTTTTCAATGTTGAGGTTGCTGTTGAATTTGTGGGTGTTTTTCAATGTTGAGGTTGTTGTTGAATTTTTTGGAGTTTTTTAATGTTGGGGTTGTTGTTGAATTTGTTGGTGTTTTTTAATGTTGAGGTTGTTGTTGAATTTGTTGGTGTTATTCAACGTTGGGGTTGTTGTTGAATTTGTTGTTTTTTTTCAAAGTTGTGGTTGTTGTTGAATTTGTTGGTGTTTTTCAATGTCGGTGTCGTTGTTGAATTTGTTGGTGTTTTCAATGTTGAGGATGTTGTGGAATTTCTAAGTGTTTTCAATGTTGAGATTGTTGTTGAATTTGTTTGTGTTTTTAAATGTCGTGGTTGTTGTTGAATTTCTTGGTGTTTTCAATGTTGAGGGTGTTGTTGAATTTGTTGGTGTTTTCGATGTTGAGGTTGTTGTTGAATTTGTTGGTGTTTTTCAATGTCGAGGTTGTTGTTGAATTTGTTGGCGTTTTTCAATTTTGAGGTTGTTGTTGAATTTGTTGCTGTTTTTCAATGTCGAGGTTGTTGTTGAATTTGTTGGTGCTTTTCAATGTTGTGTTTGTTGTTGAATTTGTTGGTGTGTTTCAGTGTTGCGGTTGTTGTTGAATTTGTTGGTGTTTTTCCATGTTGAGGTTGTTGTTGAATTTCTTGGTGTTTTCAGTGTTGAGGTTGTTGTTGAATTTGTTGGTGTTTCCAATGTTTAGGTTGTTGTTGCTTTTCAATGTTTAGGTTGTTGTTGAATTTGTTGGTGTTTTTCAATGTCGAGGTTGTTGTTGAATTTGTTGGTGTTTTTCAATGTTGCGGTTGTTGTTGAATTTGTTGTTGTTTTTCAATGTTGAGGTTGTTGTTGAATTTGTTGCTGTTTTTCAATGTTGAGGTTGCTGTTGAATTTGTGGGTGTTTTTCAATGTTGAGGTTGTTGTTGAATTTTTTGGAGTTTTTTAATGTTGGGGTTGTTGTTGAATTTGTTGGTGTTTTTTAATGTTGAGGTTGTTGTTGAATTTGTTGGTGTTATTCAACGTTGGGGTTGTTGTTGAATTTGTTGGTTTTTTTCAAAGTTGTGGTTGTTGTTGAATTTGTTGGTGTTTTTCAATGTCGGGGTCGTTGTTGAATTCGTTGGTGTTTTCAATGTTGAGGATGTTGTGGAATTTCTAAGTGTTTTCAATGTTGAGATTGTTGTTGAATTTGTTTGTGTTTTTAAATGTCGAGGTTGTTGTTGAATTTCTTGGTGTTTTCAATGTTGAGGGTGTTGTTGAATTTGTTGGTGTTTTCGATGTTGAGGTTGTTGTTGAATTTGTTGGTGTTTTTCAATGTCGAGGTTGTTGTTGAATTTGTTTGCGTTTTTCAATTTTGAGGTTGTTGTTGAATTTGTTGCTGTTTTTCAATGTCGAGGTTGTTGTTGAATTTGTTGGTGCTTTTCAATGTTGTGTTTGTTGTTGAATTTGTTGGTGTTATTCAATGTTGAGGTTGTTGTTGAATTTGTTGGTGTTTTTCAATGTTGATGTTGTTGTTGAATTTGTTGGTGTTTTTCAGTGTTGAGGTTGCTGTTGAATTTGTTGGTGTTATTGTGTGTTGAGGTTCGTGTTGAATTTGTTGGTGTTTTTCAATGTTGAGGTTGTTGTTGCTTTTCAATGTTGAGGTTGTTGTTGAATTTGTTGGTGTTTTCAATGTTGAGGTTGTTGTTGAATTTGTTGGTGTTTTCAATGTTGAGGTTGTTGTTGAATTTGTTGGTGTTTTTCAATGTCGATGTTGTTGTTGAATTTGTTGGTGTTTTTCCATGTTGAGGTTGTTGTTGAATTTGTTGGTGATTTCAATGTTGAGGTTGTTGTTGAATTTGTTGGTGTTTTTCAATGTTGAGGTTGTTGTTGAATTTCTTGGTGTTTTCAATGTTGAGGTTGTTGCTGAATTTTTTGCAGTTTTCAATGTTGAGGTTGTTGTTGCTTTTCAATGTTTAGGTTGTTGTTGAATTTGTTGGTGTTTTTCAATGTCGAGGTTGTTGTTGAATTTGTTGGTGTTTTTCAATTTTGAGGTTGTTCTTGAATTTGTTGGTGTTTTTCAATGTTGAGGTTGTTGCTGAATTTGTTGCTGTTTTTCAATGTCGATGTTGTTGTTGAATTTGTTGGTGTTTTTCCATGTTGAGGTTGTTGTTGAATTTGTTGGTGATTTCAATGTTGAGGTTGTTGTTGAATTTGTTGGTGTTTTTCAATGTTGAGGTTGTTGTTGAATTTCTTGGTGTTTTCAATGTTGAGGTTGCTGTTGAATTTTTTGGTGTTTTCAATGTTGAGGTTGTTGTTGCTTTTCAATCTTTAGGTTGTTGTTGAATTTGTTGGTGTTTTTCAATGTCGAGGTTGTTGTTGAATTTGTTGGTGTTTTTCAATTTTGAGGTTGTTGTTGAATTTGTTGGTGTTTTTCAATGTTGAGGTTGTTGCTGAATTTGTTGCTGTTTTTCAATGTCGAGGTTCTTGTTGTTTTTCAATGTCGAGGTTGTTGTTGAATTTGTTGGTGTTTTTCAATGTTGAGGTTGTTGTTTAATTTGTTGCTGTTTTCCAATGTTGAGGTTTCTGTTGAATTTGTTGGTTTTTTTCAATGTTGAGGTTGTTGTTGAATTTGTTGGTTTTTTTCAATGTTGCTGTTGTTGTTGAATTTGTTGGTGTTTTTCCATGTTGAGGTTGTTGTTGAATTTGTTGCTGCTTTTCAATGTTGAGGTTGTTGTTGAATTTCTTGGTGTTTTCAATGTTGAGGTTGTTGTTGAATTTGTTGGTGTTTTTCAATATTGAGGTTGTTGTTGAATTTGTTGCTGTTTTTCAATGTCGAGGTTGTTGTTGAATTTGTTGGTGTGTTTCAATGTTGCGGTTGTTGTTGAATTTGTTGGTGTTTTTCCATGTTGAGGTTGTTGTTGAATTTCTTGGTGTTTTCAGTGTTGAGGTTGTTGTTGAATTTGTTGGTGTTTCCAATGTTTAGGTTGTTGTTGCTTTTCAATGTTTAGGTTGTTGTTGAATTTGTTGGTGTTTTTCAATGTCGAGGTTGTTGTTGAATTTGTTGGTGTTTTTCAATGTTGCGGTTGTTGTTGAATTTGTTGGTGTTTTTCAATGTCGAGGTTCTTGTTGTTTTTCAATGTTGAGGTTATTGTTGAATTTGTTGCTGTTTTTCAATGTTGAGGTTGCTGTTGAATTTGTGGGTGTTTTTCAATGTTGAGGTTGTTGTTGAATTTTTTGGAGTTTTTTAATGTTGGGGTTGTTGTTGAATTTGTTGGTGTTTTTTAATGTTGAGGATGTTGTTGAATTTGTTGGTGTTATTCAACGTTGGGGTTGTTGTTGAATTTGTTGGTTTTTTTCAAAGTTGTGGTTGTTGTTGAATTTGTTGGTGTTTTTCAATGTCGGGGTCGTTGTTGAATTTGTTGGTGTTTTCAATGTTAAGGATGTTGTGGAATTTCTAAGTGTTTTCAATGTTGAGATTGTTGTTGAATTTGTTTGTGTTTTTAAATGTCGAGGTTGTTGTTGAATTTCTTGGTGTTTTCAATGTTGAGGGTGTTGTTGAATTTGTTAGTGTTTTCGATGTTGAGGTTGTTGTTGAATTTGTTGGTGTTTTTCAATGTCGAGGTTGTTGTTGAATTTGTTGGCGTTTTTCAATTTTGAGGTTGTTGTTGAATTTGTTGCTGTTTTTCAATGTCGAGGTTGTTGTTGAATTTGTTGGTGCTTTTCAATGTTGAGTTTGTTGTTGAATTTGTTGGTGTTATTCAATGTTGAGGTTGTTGTTGAATTTGTTGGTGTTTTTCAATGTTGATGTTGTTGTTGAATTTGTTGGTGTTTTTCAGTGTTGAGGTTGCTGTTGAATTTGTTGGTGTTATTCTGTGTTGAGGTTCGTGTTGAATTTGTTGGTGTTTTTCAATGTTGAGGTTGTTGTTGCTTTTCAATGTTGAGGTTGTTGTTGAATTTGTTGGTGTTTTCAATGTTGAGGTTGTTTTTGAATTTGTTGGTGTTTTTCAATGTTGAGGTTGTTGTTGAATTTGTTGGTGTTTTCAATGTTGAGGTTGTTGTTGAATTTGTTGGTGTTTTTCAATGTCGATGTTGTTGTTGAATTTGTTGGTGTTTTTCCATGTTGAGGTTGTTGTTGAATTTGTTGGTGATTTCAATGTTGAGGTTGTTGTTGAATTTGTTGGTGTTTTTCAATGTTGAGGTTGTTGTTGAATTTCTTGGTGTTTTCAATGTTGAGGTTGTTGTTGAATATTTTGGAGTTTTCAATGTTGAGGTTCTTGTTGCTTTTCAATGTTTAGGTTGTTGTTGAATTTGTTGGTGTTTTTCAATGTCGAGGTTGTTGTTGAATTTGTTGGTGTTTTTCAAATTTGAGGTTGTTGTTGAATTTGTTGGTGTTTTTCAATGTTGAGGTTGTTGCTGAATTTGTTGCTGTTTTTCAATGTCGATGTTGTTGTTGAATTTGTTGGTGTTTTTCCATGTTGTGGTTGTTGTTGAATTTGTTGGTGATTTCAATGTTGAGGTTGTTGTTGAATTTGTTGGTGTTTTTCAATGTTGAGGTTGTTGTTGAATTTTTTGGTGTTTTCAATGATGAGGTTGTCGTTGCTTTTCAATCTTTAGGTTGATGTTGAATTTGTTGGTGTTTTTCAATGTCGAGGTTGTTGTTGAATTTGTTGGTGTTTTTCAATTTTGAGGTTGTTCTTGAATTTGTTGGTGTTTTTCAATGTTGAGGTTGTTGCGGAATTTGTTGCTGTTTTTCAATGTCGAGGTTCTTGTTGTTTTTCAATGTCGAGGTTGTTGTTGAATTTGTTGGTGTTTTTCAATTTTGAGGTTGTTGTTTAATTTGTTGCTGTTTTCCAATGTTGAGGTTTCTGTTAAATTTGTTGGTATTTTTCAATGTTGAGGTTGTTGTTGAATTTGTTGGTTTTTTTCAATGTTGCTGTTGTTGTTGAATTTGTTGGTGTTTTTCCATGTTGAGGTTGTTGTTGAATTTGTTGCTGCTTTTCAATGTTGAGGTTGTTGTTGAATTTCTTGGTGTTTTCAATGTTGAGGTTGTTGTTGAATTTGTTGGTGTTTTTCAATATTGAGGTTGTTGTTGAATTTGTTGGTGTTTTTCAATGTCGAGGTTGTTGTTGAATTTGTTGGTGTTTTTCAATGTTGAGTTTGTTGTTGAATTTGTTGCTGTTATTCAATGTTGAGGTTGTTGTTGAATTTGTTGCTGTTTTTCAATGTTGATGTTGTTGTTGAATTTGTTGGTGTTTTTCAATGTTGAGGTTGTTGTTGAATTTGTTGGTGTTATTCTGTGTTGAGGTTGGTGTTGAATTTGTTGGTGTTTTTCAATGTTGAGGTTGTTGTTGCTTTTCAATGTTGAGGTTGTTGTTGAATTTGTTGGTGTTTTCAATGTTGAGGTTGTTGTTGAATTTGTTGTTGTTTTTCAATGTTGAGGTTGTTGTTGCATTTGTTGGTGTTTTCAATGTTGAGGTTGTTGTTGAATTTGCTGGTGTTTTTCAATGTCGAGGTTGTTGTTGAATTTGTTGGTGTTTTTCCATGTTGAGGTTGTTGTTGAATTTGTTGGTGATTTCAATGTTGAGGTTGTTGTTGAATTTGTTGGTGTTTTTCAATGTTGAGGTTGTTGTTGGATTTCTTGGTGTTTTCAATGTTGAGGTTGTTGTTGCTTTTCAATGTTTAGGGTGTTGTTGAATTTGTTGGTGTTTTTCAATGTCGAGGTTGTTGTTGAATTTGTTGGTGTTTTTCAATTTTGAGGTTGTTCTTGAATTTGTTGGTGTTTTTCAATGTTGCGGTTGTTGTTGAATTTGTTGCTGTTTTTCAATGTCGAGGTTCTTGTTGTTTTTCAATGTCGAGGTTGTTGTTGAATTTGTTGGTGTTTTCCACTGTTGAGGTTTCTGTTGAATTTGTTGGTTTTTTTCAATGTTGAGGTTGTTGTTGAATTTGTTGGTTTTTTTCAATGTTGCTGTTGTTGTTGAATTTGTTGGTGTTTTTCCATGTTGAGGTTGTTGTTGAATTTGTTGGTGTTTTTCAATGTTGAGGTTGTTGTTGAATTTGTTGGTGTTTTCAATGTTGAGGTTGTTTTTGCTTTTCAATGCTTATGTTGATGTTGAATTTGTTGGTGTTTTTCAATGTCGAGGTTGTTGTTGAATTTGTTGGTGTTTTTCAATGTCGAGGTTGTTGTTGAATTTGTTGGTGTTATTCAATGTTGAGGTTGTTGTTGAATTTGTTGGTGTTTTTCAATGTCGAGGTTCTTGTTGTTTTTCAATGTCGAGGTTGTTGTTGAGTTTGTTGGTGTTTTTCAATGTTGGGGTTGTTGTTGAATTTGTTGGTGTTTTTTACTGTTGAGGTTGTTGTTGAATTTGTTGGTGTTATTCAATGTTGCTGTTGTTGTTGAATTTGTTGGTGTTTTTCCATGTTGAGGTTGTTGTTGAATTTGTTGGTGTTTTTCAATGTTGACGTTGTTGTTGAATTTCTGGGTGTTTTCATTGTTCAGGTTGTTGTTGAATTTGTTGGTGTTTTCAATGTTGAGGTTGTTGTTGCTTTTCATTGTTTAGGTTGTTGATGAATTTTTTTATGTTTTTCATTGTCGAGGTTGTTGTTGAATTTGCTGGTATTTTTCAATTTTGAGGTTGTTGTTGAATTTGTTGGTGTTATTCAATGTTGAGGTTGTTGTTGAATTTGTTGGTGTTTTTCAATGTTGCAGCTGTTGTTGAATCTGTTGGTGTTTTTCAATTTTGAGGTTGTTGTTGAATTTGTTGGTGTGTTTCAATGTTGACGTTGTTGTTGAATTTGTTGGTGCTTTTCAATGTTGCGGTTGTTGTTGAATTTGTTGGTGTTTTTCAATGTCGATATTCTTGTTGTTTTTCAATGTCGAGGTTGTTGTTGAATTTGTTGGTGTTATTCAATGTTGAGGTAGTTGTTGAATTTGTTGTTGTTTTTCAATGTTGACGTTTCTGTTGAATTTGTTGATGTTTTTCAGTGTTGTGGTTCTTGTTGAATTTGTTGGTGTGTTTCAATGTTGCGGTTGTTGTTGAATTTGTTGATGTTTTTCCATATTGAGTTTGTTGTTGAATTTCTTGGTGTTTTCCGTGTTGAGGTTGTTGTTGAATTTGTTGGTGTTTCCAATGTTTAGGTTGTTGTTGCTTTTCAATGTTTAGGTTGTTGTTGAATTTGTTGGTGTTTTTCAATGTCGAGGTTGTTGTTGAATTTGTTGGTGTTTTTCAATGTTGCGATTGTTGTTGAATTTGTTGGAGTTTTCCAATGTCGAGGTTCTTGTTGTTTTTCAATGTTGAGGTTGTTGTTGAATTTGTTGCTGTTTTTCAATGTTGAGGTTGCTGTTGAATTTGTGGGTGTTTTTCAATGTAGAGGTTGTTGTTGAATTTTTTGGAGTTTTTTAATGTTGGGGTTGTTGAATTTGTTGGTGTTTTTTAATGTTGAGGTTGTTGTTGAATTTGTTGGTGTTATTCAACGTTGGGTTTGTTGTTGAATTTGTTGGTTTTTTTCAAAGTTGTGGTTGTTGTTGAATTTGTTGGTGTTTTTCAATGTCGGGGTCGTTGTTGAACTTGTTGGTGTTTTTTAATGTTGAGGTTGTTGTTGAATTTGTTGGTGTTATTCAACGTTGGGGTTGTTGTTGAATTTGTTGGTTTTTTTCAAAGTTGTGGTTGTTGTTGAATTTGTTGGTGTTTTTCAATGTCGATGTTGTTGTTGAATTTGTTGGTGTTTTTCCATGTTGAGGTTGTTGTTGAATTTGTTGGTGATTTCAATGTTGAGGTTGTTGTTGAATTTGTTGGTGTTTTTCAATGTTGAGGTTGTTGTTGAATTTCTTGGTGTTTTCAATGTTGAGGTTGTTGTTGAATTTTTTGGAGTTTTCAATGTTGAGGTTGTTGTTGCTTTTCAATGTTTAGGTTGTTGTTGAATTTGTTGGTGTTTTTCAATGTCGAGGTTGTTGTTGAATTTGTTGGTGTTTTTCAATTTTGAGGTTGTTCTTGAATTTGTTGGTGTTTTTCAATGTTGAGGTTGTTGCTGAATTTGTTGCTGTTTTTCAATGTCGATGTTGTTGTTGAATTTGTTGGTGTTTTTCCATGTTGAGGTTGTTGTTGAATTTTTTGGTGTTTTCAATGTTGAGGTTGTTGTTGCTTTTCAATCTTTAGGTTGTTGTTGAATTTGTTGGTGTTTTTCAATGTCGAGGTTGTTGTTGAATTTGTTGGTGTTTTTCAATGTCGAGGTTGTTGTTGAATTTGTTGGTGTTTTTCAATTTTGAGGTTGTTGTTGAATTTGTTGGTGTTTTTCAATGTTGAGGTTGTTGCTGAATTTGTTGCTGTTTTTCAATGTCGAGGTTCTTGTTGTTTTTCAATGTCGAGGTTGTTGTTGAATTTGTTGGTGTTTTTCAATGTTGAGGTTGTTGTTTAATTTGTTGCTGTTTTCCAATGTTGACGTTTCTGTTGAATTTGTTGGTTTTTTTCAATGTTGAGGTTGTTGTTGAATTTGTTGGTGTTTTTCCAAGTTGAGGTTGTTGTTGAATTAGTTGCTGCTTTTGAATGTTGAGGTTGTTGTTGAATTTCTTGGTGTTTTCAATGTTGAGGTTGTTGTTGAATTTGTTGGTGTTTTTCAATATTGAGGTTGTTGTTGAATTTGTTGCTGTTTTTCAATGTCGAGGTTGTTGTTGAATTTGTTGGTGTGTTTCAATGTTGCGGTTGTTGTTGAATTTGTTGGTGTTTTTCCATATTGAGGTTGTTGTTGAATTTCTTGGGGTTTTCAGTGTTGAGGTTGTTGTTGAATTTGTTGGTGTTTCCAATGTTTAGGTTGTTGTTGCTTTTCAATGTTTAGGTTGTTGTTGAATTTGTTGGTGTTTTTCAATGTTGAGGTTGTTGTTGAATTTGTTGGTGTTTTTCAATGTTGCGGTTGTTGTTGAATTTGTTGGTGTTTTTCAATGTCGAGGTTCTTGTTGTTTTTCAATGTTGAGGTTGTTGTTGAATTTGTTGCTGTTTTTCAATGTTGAGGTTGCTGTTGAATTTGTGGGTGTTTTTCAATGTTGAGGTTGTTGTTGAATTTTTTGGAGTTTTTTAATGTTGGGGTTGTTGTTGAATTTGTTGGTGTTTTTTAATGTTGAGGTTGTTGTTGAATTTGTTGGTGTTATTCAACGTTGGGGTTGTTGTTGAATTTGTTGGTTTTTTTCAAAGTTGTGGTTGTTGTTGAATTTGTTGGTGTTTTTCAATGTCGGGGTCGTTGTTGAATTTGTTGGTGTTTTCAATGTTGAGGATGTTGTGGAATTTCTAAGTGTTTTCAATGTTGAGATTGTTGTTGAATTTGTTTGTGTTTTTAAATGTCGAGGTTGTTGTTGAATTTCTTGGTGTTTTCAATGTTGAGGGTGTTGTTGAATTTGTTGGTGTTTTCGATGTTGAGGTTGTTGTTGAATTTGTTGGTGTTTTTCAATGTCGAGGTTGTTGTTGAATTTGTTGGCGTTTTTCAATTTTGAGGTTGTTGTTGAATTTGTTGGTGTTTTTCAATGTTGAGGTTGTTGCTGAATTTGTTGCTGTTTTTCAATGTCGATGTTGTTGTTGAATTTGTTGGTGTTTTTCCATGTTGAGGTTGTTGTTGAATTTGTTGGTGATTTCAATGTTGAGGTTGTTGTTGAATTTGTTGGTGTTTTTCAATGTTGAGGTTGTTGTTGAATTTCTTGGTGTTTTTCAATGTCGAGGTTGTTGTTGAATTTGTTGGTGTTTTTCAATGTCGAGGTTGTTGTTGAATTTGTTGGTGTTTTTCAATTTTGAGGTTGTTGTTGAATTTGTTGGTGTTTTTCAATGTTGAGGTTGTTGCTGAATTTGTTGCTGTTTTTCAATGTCGAGGTTCTTGTTGTTTTTCAATGTCGAGGTTGTTGTTGAATTTGTTGGTGTTTTTCAATGTTGAGGTTGTTGTTTAATTTGTTGCTGTTTTCCAATGTTGACGTTTCTGTTGAATTTGTTGGTTTTTTTCAATGTTGAGGTTGTTGTTGAATTTGTTGGTGTTTTTCCAAGTTGAGGTTGTTGTTGAATTAGTTGCTGCTTTTGAATGTTGAGGTTGTTGTTGAATTTCTTGGTGTTTTCAATGTTGAGGTTGTTGTTGAATTTGTTGGTGTTTTTCAATATTGAGGTTGTTGTTGAATTTGTTGCTGTTTTTCAATGTCGAGGTTGTTGTTGAATTTGTTGGTGTGTTTCAATGTTGCGGTTGTTGTTGAATTTGTTGGTGTTTTTCCATATTGAGGTTGTTGTTGAATTTCTTGGGGTTTTCAGTGTTGAGGTTGTTGTTGAATTTGTTGGTGTTTCCAATGTTTAGGTTGTTGTTGCTTTTCAATGTTTAGGTTGTTGTTGAATTTGTTGGTGTTTTTCAATGTTGAGGTTGTTGTTGAATTTGTTGGTGTTTTTCAATGTTGCGGTTGTTGTTGAATTTGTTGGTGTTTTTCAATGTCGAGGTTCTTGTTGTTTTTCAATGTTGAGGTTGTTGTTGAATTTGTTGGTGTTATTCAATGTTGAGGTAGTTGTTGAATTTGTTGTTGTTTTTCAATGTTGACGTTTCTGTTGAATTTGTTGATGTTTTTCAGTGTTGTGGTTCTTGTTGAATTTGTTGGTGTGTTTCAATGTTGCGGTTGTTGTTGAATTTGTTGATGTTTTTCCATATTGAGTTTGTTGTTGAATTTCTTGGTGTTTTCCGTGTTGAGGTTGTTGTTGAATTTGTTGGTGTTTCCAATGTTTAGGTTGTTGTTGCTTTTCAATGTTTAGGTTGTTGTTGAATTTGTTGGTGTTTTTCAATGTCGAGGTTGTTGTTGAATTTGTTGGTGTTTTTCAATGTTGCGATTGTTGTTGAATTTGTTGGAGTTTTCCAATGTCGAGGTTCTTGTTGTTTTTCAATGTTGAGGTTGTTGTTGAATTTGTTGCTGTTTTTCAATGTTGAGGTTGCTGTTGAATTTGTGGGTGTTTTTCAATGTAGAGGTTGTTGTTGAATTTTTTGGAGTTTTTTAATGTTGGGGTTGTTGAATTTGTTGGTGTTTTTTAATGTTGAGGTTGTTGTTGAATTTGTTGGTGTTATTCAACGTTGGGTTTGTTGTTGAATTTGTTGGTTTTTTTCAAAGTTGTGGTTGTTGTTGAATTTGTTGGTGTTTTTCAATGTCGGGGTCGTTGTTGAACTTGTTGGTGTTTTTTAATGTTGAGGTTGTTGTTGAATTTGTTGGTGTTATTCAACGTTGGGGTTGTTGTTGAATTTGTTGGTTTTTTTCAAAGTTGTGGTTGTTGTTGAATTTGTTGGTGTTTTTCAATGTCGATGTTGTTGTTGAATTTGTTGGTGTTTTTCCATGTTGAGGTTGTTGTTGAATTTGTTGGTGATTTCAATGTTGAGGTTGTTGTTGAATTTGTTGGTGTTTTTCAATGTTGAGGTTGTTGTTGAATTTCTTGGTGTTTTCAATGTTGAGGTTGTTGTTGAATTTTTTGGAGTTTTCAATGTTGAGGTTGTTGTTGCTTTTCAATGTTTAGGTTGTTGTTGAATTTGTTGGTGTTTTTCAATGTCGAGGTTGTTGTTGAATTTGTTGGCGTTTTTCAATTTTGAGGTTGTTGTTGAATTTGTTGGTGTTTTTCAATGTTGAGGTTGTTGCTGAATTTGTTGCTGTTTTTCAATGTCGATGTTGTTGTTGAATTTGTTGGTGTTTTTCCATGTTGAGGTTGTTGTTGAATTTGTTGGTGTTTTCAATGTTGAGGTTGTTGTTGCTTTTCAATCTTTAGGTTGTTGTTGAATTTGTTGGTGTTTTTCAATGTCGAGGTTGTTGTTGAATTTGTTGGTGTTTTTCAATGTCGAGGTTGTTGTTGAATTTGTTGGTGTTTTTCAATTTTGAGGTTGTTGTTGAATTTGTTGGTGTTTTTCAATGTTGAGGTTGTTGCTGAATTTGTTGCTGTTTTTCAATGTCGAGGTTCTTGTTGTTTTTCAATGTCGAGGTTGTTGTTGAATTTGTTGGTGTTTTTCAATGTTGAGGTTGTTGTTGAATTTGTTGGTGTTTTTCCATATTGAGGTTGTTGTTGAATTTCTTGGGGTTTTCAGTGTTGAGGTTGTTGTTGAATTTGTTGGTGTTTCCAATGTTTAGGTTGTTGTTGCTTTTCAATGTTTAGGTTGTTGTTGAATTTGTTGGTGTTTTTCAATGTTGAGGTTGTTGTTGAATTTGTTGGTGTTTTTCAATGTTGCGGTTGTTGTTGAATTTGTTGGTGTTTTTCAATGTCGAGGTTCTTGTTGTTTTTCAATGTTGAGGTTGTTGTTGAATTTGTTGCTGTTTTTCAATGTTGAGGTTGCTGTTGAATTTGTGGGTGTTTTTCAATGTTGAGGTTGTTGTTGAATTTTTTGGAGTTTTTTAATGTTGGGGTTGTTGTTGAATTTGTTGGTGTTTTTTAATGTTGAGGTTGTTGTTGAATTTGTTGGTGTTATTCAACGTTGGGGTTGTTGTTGAATTTGTTGGTTTTTTTCAAAGTTGTGGTTGTTGTTGAATTTGTTGGTGTTTTTCAATGTCGGGGTCGTTGTTGAATTTGTTGGTGTTTTCAATGTTGAGGTTGTTGTTGAATTTCTTGGTGTTTTCAATGTTGAGGTTGTTGTTGAATTTTTTGGAGTTTTCAATGTTGAGGTTGTTGTTGCTTTTCAATGTTTAGGTTGTTGTTGAATTTGTTGGTGTTTTTCAATGTCGAGGTTGTTGTTGAATTTGTTGGTGTTTTTCAATTTTGAGGTTGTTCTTGAATTTGTTGGTGTTTTTCAATGTTGAGGTTGTTGCTGAATTTGTTGCTGTTTTTCAATGTCGATGTTGTTGTTGAATTTGTTGGTGTTTTTCCATGTTGAGGTTGTTGTTGAATTTTTTGGTGTTTTCAATGTTGAGGTTGTTGTTGCTTTTCAATCTTTAGGTTGTTGTTGAATTTGTTGGTGTTTTTCAATGTCGAGGTTGTTGTTGAATTTGTTGGTGTTTTTCAATGTCGAGGTTGTTGTTGAATTTGTTGGTGTTTTTCAATTTTGAGGTTGTTGTTGAATTTGTTGGTGTTTTTCAATGTTGAGGTTGTTGCTGAATTTGTTGCTGTTTTTCAATGTCGAGGTTCTTGTTGTTTTTCAATGTCGAGGTTGTTGTTGAATTTGTTGGTGTTTTTCAATGTTGAGGTTGTTGTTTAATTTGTTGCTGTTTTCCAATGTTGACGTTTCTGTTGAATTTGTTGGTTTTTTTCAATGTTGAGGTTGTTGTTGAATTTGTTGGTGTTTTTCCAAGTTGAGGTTGTTGTTGAATTAGTTGCTGCTTTTGAATGTTGAGGTTGTTGTTGAATTTCTTGGTGTTTTCAATGTTGAGGTTGTTGTTGAATTTGTTGGTGTTTTTCAATATTGAGGTTGTTGTTGAATTTGTTGCTGTTTTTCAATGTCGAGGTTGTTGTTGAATTTGTTGGTGTGTTTCAATGTTGCGGTTGTTGTTGAATTTGTTGGTGTTTTTCCATATTGAGGTTGTTGTTGAATTTCTTGGGGTTTTCAGTGTTGAGGTTGTTGTTGAATTTGTTGGTGTTTCCAATGTTTAGGTTGTTGTTGCTTTTCAATGTTTAGGTTGTTGTTGAATTTGTTGGTGTTTTTCAATGTTGAGGTTGTTGTTGAATTTGTTGGTGTTTTTCAATGTTGCGGTTGTTGTTGAATTTGTTGGTGTTTTTCAATGTCGAGGTTCTTGTTGTTTTTCAATGTTGAGGTTGTTGTTGAATTTGTTGCTGTTTTTCAATGTTGAGGTTGCTGTTGAATTTGTGGGTGTTTTTCAATGTTGAGGTTGTTGTTGAATTTTTTGGAGTTTTTTAATGTTGGGGTTGTTGTTGAATTTGTTGGTGTTTTTTAATGTTGAGGTTGTTGTTGAATTTGTTGGTGTTATTCAACGTTGGGGTTGTTGTTGAATTTGTTGGTTTTTTTCAAAGTTGTGGTTGTTGTTGAATTTGTTGGTGTTTTTCAATGTCGGGGTCGTTGTTGAATTTGTTGGTGTTTTCAATGTTGAGGATGTTGTGGAATTTCTAAGTGTTTTCAATGTTGAGATTGTTGTTGAATTTGTTTGTGTTTTTAAATGTCGAGGTTGTTGTTGAATTTCTTGGTGTTTTCAATGTTGAGGGTGTTGTTGAATTTGTTGGTGTTTTCGATGTTGAGGTTGTTGTTGAATTTGTTGGTGTTTTTCAATGTCGAGGTTGTTGTTGAATTTGTTGGCGTTTTTCAATTTTGAGGTTGTTGTTGAATTTGTTGGTGTTTTTCAATGTTGAGGTTGTTGCTGAATTTGTTGCTGTTTTTCAATGTCGATGTTGTTGTTGAATTTGTTGGTGTTTTTCCATGTTGAGGTTGTTGTTGAATTTGTTGGTGATTTCAATGTTGAGGTTGTTGTTGAATTTGTTGGTGTTTTTCAATGTTGAGGTTGTTGTTGAATTTCTTGGTGTTTTTCAATGTCGAGGTTGTTGTTGAATTTGTTGGTGTTTTTCAATGTCGAGGTTGTTGTTGAATTTGTTGGTGTTTTTCAATTTTGAGGTTGTTGTTGAATTTGTTGGTGTTTTTCAATGTTGAGGTTGTTGCTGAATTTGTTGCTGTTTTTCAATGTCGAGGTTCTTGTTGTTTTTCAATGTCGAGGTTGTTGTTGAATTTGTTGGTGTTTTTCAATGTTGAGGTTGTTGTTTAATTTGTTGCTGTTTTCCAATGTTGACGTTTCTGTTGAATTTGTTGGTTTTTTTCAATGTTGAGGTTGTTGTTGAATTTGTTGGTGTTTTTCCAAGTTGAGGTTGTTGTTGAATTAGTTGCTGCTTTTGAATGTTGAGGTTGTTGTTGAATTTCTTGGTGTTTTCAATGTTGAGGTTGTTGTTGAATTTGTTGGTGTTTTTCAATATTGAGGTTGTTGTTGAATTTGTTGCTGTTTTTCAATGTCGAGGTTGTTGTTGAATTTGTTGGTGTGTTTCAATGTTGCGGTTGTTGTTGAATTTGTTGGTGTTTTTCCATATTGAGGTTGTTGTTGAATTTCTTGGGGTTTTCAGTGTTGAGGTTGTTGTTGAATTTGTTGGTGTTTCCAATGTTTAGGTTGTTGTTGCTTTTCAATGTTTAGGTTGTTGTTGAATTTGTTGGTGTTTTTCAATGTTGAGGTTGTTGTTGAATTTGTTGGTGTTTTTCAATGTTGCGGTTGTTGTTGAATTTGTTGGTGTTTTTCAATGTCGAGGTTCTTGTTGTTTTTCAATGTTGAGGTTGTTGTTGAATTTGTTGGTGTTATTCAATGTTGAGGTAGTTGTTGAATTTGTTGTTGTTTTTCAATGTTGACGTTTCTGTTGAATTTGTTGATGTTTTTCAGTGTTGTGGTTCTTGTTGAATTTGTTGGTGTGTTTCAATGTTGCGGTTGTTGTTGAATTTGTTGATGTTTTTCCATATTGAGTTTGTTGTTGAATTTCTTGGTGTTTTCCGTGTTGAGGTTGTTGTTGAATTTGTTGGTGTTTCCAATGTTTAGGTTGTTGTTGCTTTTCAATGTTTAGGTTGTTGTTGAATTTGTTGGTGTTTTTCAATGTCGAGGTTGTTGTTGAATTTGTTGGTGTTTTTCAATGTTGCGATTGTTGTTGAATTTGTTGGAGTTTTCCAATGTCGAGGTTCTTGTTGTTTTTCAATGTTGAGGTTGTTGTTGAATTTGTTGCTGTTTTTCAATGTTGAGGTTGCTGTTGAATTTGTGGGTGTTTTTCAATGTAGAGGTTGTTGTTGAATTTTTTGGAGTTTTTTAATGTTGGGGTTGTTGAATTTGTTGGTGTTTTTTAATGTTGAGGTTGTTGTTGAATTTGTTGGTGTTATTCAACGTTGGGTTTGTTGTTGAATTTGTTGGTTTTTTTCAAAGTTGTGGTTGTTGTTGAATTTGTTGGTGTTTTTCAATGTCGGGGTCGTTGTTGAACTTGTTGGTGTTTTTTAATGTTGAGGTTGTTGTTGAATTTGTTGGTGTTATTCAACGTTGGGGTTGTTGTTGAATTTGTTGGTTTTTTTCAAAGTTGTGGTTGTTGTTGAATTTGTTGGTGTTTTTCAATGTCGATGTTGTTGTTGAATTTGTTGGTGTTTTTCCATGTTGACGTTGTTGTTGAATTTGTTGGTGATTTCAATGTTGAGGTTGTTGTTGAATTTGTTGGTGTTTTTCAATGTTGAGGTTGTTGTTGAATTTCTTGGTGTTTTCAATGTTGAGGTTGTTGTTGAATTTTTTGGAGTTTTCAATGTTGAGGTTGTTGTTGCTTTTCAATGTTTAGGTTGTTGTTGAATTTGTTGGTGTTTTTCAATGTCGAGGTTGTTGTTGAATTTGTTGGCGTTTTTCAATTTTGAGGTTGTTGTTGAATTTGTTGGTGTTTTTCAATGTTGAGGTTGTTGCTGAATTTGTTGCTGTTTTTCAATGTCGATGTTGTTGTTGAATTTGTTGGTGTTTTTCCATGTTGAGGTTGTTGTTGAATTTGTTGGTGTTTTCAATGTTGAGGTTGTTGTTGCTTTTCAATCTTTAGGTTGTTGTTGAATTTGTTGGTGTTTTTCAATGTCGAGGTTGTTGTTGAATTTGTTGGTGTTTTTCAATGTCGAGGTTGTTGTTGAATTTGTTGGTGTTTTTCAATTTTGAGGTTGTTGTTGAATTTGTTGGTGTTTTTCAATGTTGAGGTTGTTGCTGAATTTGTTGCTGTTTTTCAATGTCGAGGTTCTTGTTGTTTTTCAATGTCGAGGTTGTTGTTGAATTTGTTGGTGTTTTTCAATGTTGAGGTTGTTGTTGAATTTGTTGGTGTTTTTCCATATTGAGGTTGTTGTTGAATTTCTTGGGGTTTTCAGTGTTGAGGTTGTTGTTGAATTTGTTGGTGTTTCCAATGTTTAGGTTGTTGTTGCTTTTCAATGTTTAGGTTGTTGTTGAATTTGTTGGTGTTTTTCAATGTTGAGGTTGTTGTTGAATTTGTTGGTGTTTTTCAATGTTGCGGTTGTTGTTGAATTTGTTGGTGTTTTTCAATGTCGAGGTTCTTGTTGTTTTTCAATGTTGAGGTTGTTGTTGAATTTGTTGCTGTTTTTCAATGTTGAGGTTGCTGTTGAATTTGTGGGTGTTTTTCAATGTTGAGGTTGTTGTTGAATTTTTTGGAGTTTTTTAATGTTGGGGTTGTTGTTGAATTTGTTGGTGTTTTTTAATGTTGAGGTTGTTGTTGAATTTGTTGGTGTTATTCAACGTTGGGGTTGTTGTTGAATTTGTTGGTTTTTTTCAAAGTTGTGGTTGTTGTTGAATTTGTTGGTGTTTTTCAATGTCGGGGTCGTTGTTGAATTTGTTGGTGTTTTCAATGTTGAGGATGTTGTGGAATTTCTAAGTGTTTTCAATGTTGAGATTGTTGTTGAATTTGTTTGTGTTTTTAAATGTCGAGGTTGTTGTTGAATTTCTTGGTGTTTTCAATGTTGAGGGTGTTGTTGAATTTGTTGGTGTTTTCGATGTTGAGGTTGTTGTTGAATTTGTTGGTGTTTTTCAATGTCGAGGTTGTTGTTGAATTTGTTGGCGTTTTTCAATTTTGAGGTTGTTGTTGAATTTGTTGCTGTTTTTCAATGTCGAGGTTGTTGTTGAATTTGTTGGTGCTTTTCAATGTTGAGTTTGTTGTTGAATTTGTTGGTGTTATTCAATGTTGAGGTTGTTGTTGAATTTGTTGGTGTTTTTCAATGTTGATGTTGCTGTTGAATTTGTTGGTGTTATTCTGTGTTGAGGTTCGTGTTGAATTTGTTGGTGTTTTTCAATGTTGAGGTTGTTGTTGCTTTTCAATGTGGAGGTTGTTGTTGAATTTGTTGGTGTTTTCAATGTTGAGGTTGTTGTTGAATTTGTTGGTTTTTTTCAATGTTGAGGTTGTTGTTGAATTTGTTGGTGTTTTCAATGTTGAGGTTGTTGTTGAATTTGTTGGTGTTTTTCAATGTCGATGTTGTTGTTGAATTTGTTGGTGTTTTTCCATGTTGAGGTTGTTGTTGAATTTGTTGGTGATTTCAATGTTGAGGTTGTTGTTGAATTTGTTGGTGTTTTTCAATGTTGAGTTTGTTGTTGAATTTCTTGGTGTTTTCAATGTTGAGGATTTTGTTGAATTTTTTGGAGTTTTCAATGTTGAGGTTGTTGTTGCTTTTCAATGTTTAGGTTGTTGTTGAATTTGTTGGTGTTTTTCAATGTCGAGGTTGTTGTTGAATTTGTTGGTGTTTTTCAATTTTGAGGTTGTTCTTGAATTTGTTGGTGTTTTTCAATGTTGAGGTTGTTGCTGAATTTGTTGCTGTTTTTCAATGTCGAGGTTCTTGTTGTTTTTCAATGTCGAGGTTGTTGTTGAATTTGTTGGTGTTTTTCAATGTTGAGGTTTCTGTTGAATTTGTTGGTTTTTTTCAATGTTGCTGTTGTTGTTGAATTTGTTGGTGTTTTTCCATGTTGAGGTTGTTGTTGAATTTGTTGCTGCTTTTCAATGTTGAGGTTGTTGTTGAATTTCTTGGTGTTTTCAATGTTGAGGTTGTTGTTGAATTTGTTGGTGTTTTTCAATATTGAGGTTGTTGTTGAATTTGTTGCTGTTTTTCAATGTCGAGGTTGTTGTTGAATTTGTTGGTGTTTTTCAATGTTGAGTTTGTTGTTGAATTTGTTGCTGTTATTCAATGTTGAGGTTGTTGTTGAATTTGTTGCTGTTTTTCAATGTTGATGTTGTTGTTGAATTTGTTGGTGTTTTTCAATGTTGAGGTTGTTGTTGAATTTGTTGGTGTTATTCTGTGTTGAGGTTGGTGTTGAATTTGTTGGTGTTTTTCAATGTTGAGGTTGTTGTTGCTTTTCAATGTTGAGGTTGTTGTTGAATTTGTTGGTGTTTTCAATGCTGAGGTTGTTGTTGAATTTGTTGTTGTTTTTCAATGTTGAGGTTGTTGTTGCATTTGTTGGTGTTTTCAATGTTGAGGTTGTTGTTGAATTTGTTGGTGTTTTTCAATGTCGAGGTTGTTGTTGAATTTGTTGGTTTTTTTCCATGTTGAGGTTGTTGTTGAATTTGTTGGTGATTTCAATGTTGAGGTTGTTGTTGAATTTGTTGGTGGTTTTCAATGTTGAGGTTGTTGTTGGATTTCTTGGTGTTTTCAATGTTGAGGTTGTTGTTGCTTTTCAATGTTTAGGTTGTTGTTGAATTTCTTGGTGTTTTTCAATGTCGAGGTTGTTGTTGAATTTGTTGGTGTTTTTCAATTTTGAGGTTGTTCTTGAATTTGTTGGTGTTTTTCAATGTTGCGGTTGTTGTTGAATTTGTCGCTGTTTTTCAATGTCGAGGTTCTTGTTGTTTTTCAATGTCGAGGTTGTTGTTGAATTTGTTGGTGTTTTTCAATGTTGAGGTTGTTGTTGAATTTGTTGCTGTTTTCCAATGTTGAGGTTTCTGTTGAATTTGTTGGTTTTTTTCAATGTTGAGGTTGTTGTTGAATTTGTTGGTTTTTTTCAATGTTGCTGTTGTTGTTGAATTTGTTGGTGTTTTTCCATGTTGAGGTTGTTGTTGAATTTGTTGGTGTTTTTCAATGTTGAGGTTGTTGTTGAATTTGTTGGTGTTTTCAATGTTGAGGTTGTTTTTGCTTTTCAATGCTTATGTTGTTGTTGAATTTGTTGGTGTTTTTCAATGTCGAGGTTGTTGTTGAATTTGTTGGTGTTTTTCAATGTCGAGGTTGTTGTTGAATTTGTTGGTGTTATTCAATGTTGAGGTTGTTGTTGAATTTGTTGGTGTTTTTCAATGTCGAGGTTCTTGTTTTTTTTCAATGTCGAGGTTGTTGTTGAGTTTGTTGGTGTTTTTCAATGTTGGGGTTGTTGTTGAATTTGTTGGTGTTTTTTTACTGTTGAGGTTGTTGTTGAATTTGTTGGTGTTATTCAATGTTGCGGTTGTTGTTGAATTTGTTGGTGTTTTTCCATGTTGAGGTTGTTGTTGAATTTGTTGGTGTTTTTCAATGTTGACGTTGTTGTTGAATTTCTGGGTGTTTTCATTGTTCAGGTTGTTGTTGAATTTGTTGGTGTTTTCAATGTTGAGGTTGTTGTTGCTTTTCATTGTTTAGGTTGTTGATGAATTTTTTTATGTTTTTCATTGTCGAGGTTGTTGTTGAATTTGTTGGTGTTTTTCAATTTTGAGGTTGTTGTTGAATTTGTTGGTGTTATTCAATGTTGAGGTTGTTGTTGAATTTGTTGGTGTTTTTCAAAGTTGCGGCTGTTGTTGAATCTGTTGGTGTTTTTCAATTTTGAGGTTGTTGTTGAATTTGTTGGTGTGTTTCAATGTTGACGTTGTTGTTGAATTTGTTGGTGCTTTTCAATGTTGCGGTTGTTGTTGAATTTGTTGGTGTTTTTCAATGTCGATATTCTTGTTGTTTTTCAATGTCGAGGTTGTTGTTGAATTTGTTGGTGTTATTCAATGTTGAGGTAGTTGTTGAATTTGTTGTTCTTTTTCAACGTTGAGGTTTCTGTTGAATTTGTTGGTGTTTTTCAATGTTGTGGTTCTTGTTGAATTTGTTAGTGTGTTTCAATGTTGCGGTTGTTGTTGAATTTGTTGGTGTTTTTCCATGTTGAGTTTGTTGTTGAATTTCTTGGTGTTTTCAGTGTTGAGGTTGTTGTTGAATTTGTTGATGTTTCCAATGTTTAGGTTGTTGTTGCTTTTCAATGTTTAGGTTGTTGTTGAATTTGTTGGTGTTTTTCAATGTCGAGGTTGTTGTTGAATTTGTTGGTGTTTTTCAATGTTGCGGTTGTTGTTGAATTTGTAGGTGTTTTTCAATGTCGAGGTTCTTGTTGTTTTTCAATGTTGAGGTTGTTGTTGAATCTGTTGCTGTTTTTCAATGTTGAGGTTGCTGTTGAATTTGTGGGTGTTTTTCAATGTTGATGTTGTTCTTGAATTTTTTGGAGTTTTTTAATGTTGGGGTTGTTGTTGAATTTGTTGGTGTTTTTTAATGTTGAGGTTGTTGTTGAATTTGTTGGTGTTATTCAACGTTGGGGTTGTTGTTGAATTTGTTGGTTTTTTTCAAAGTTGTGGTTGTTGTTGAATTTTTTGGTGTTTTTCAATGTCGGGGTCGTTGTTGAATTTGTTGGTGTTTTCAATGTTGAGGATGTTGTGGAATTTCTAAGTGTTTTCAATGTTGAGATTGTTGTTGAATTTGTTTGTGTTTTTAAATGTCGAGGTTGTTGTTGAATTTCTTGGTGTTTTCAATGTTGAGGTTGCTGTTGAATTTGTTGGTGTTTTCGATGTTGAGGTTGTTGTTGAATTTGTTGGTGTTTTTCAATGTCGAGGTTGTTGTTGAATTTGTTGGCGTTTTTCAATTTTGAGGTTGTTGTTGAATTTGTTGCTGTTTTTCAATGTCGAGGTTATTGTTGAATTTGTTGGTGTTTTTCAATGTTGAGTTTGTTGTTGAATTTGTTGGTGTTATTCAATGTTGAGGTTGTTGAATTTGTTGGTGTTTTTCAATGTTGATGTTGTTGTTGAATTTGTTGGTGTTTTTCAGTGTTGAGGTTGCTGTTGAATTTGTTGGTGTTATTCTGTGTTGAGGTTCGTGTTGAATTTGTTGGTGTTTTTCAATGTTGAGGTTGTTGTTGCTTTTCAATGTTGAGGTTGTTGTTGAATTTGTTGGTGTTTTCAATGTTGAGGTTGTTGTTGAATTTGTTGGTTTTTTTCAATGTTGAGGTTGTTGTTGAATTTGTTGGTGTTTTCAATGTTGAGGTTGTTGTTGAATTTGTTGGTGTTTTTCAATGTCGATGTTGTTGTTGAATTTGTTGGTGTTTTTCCATGTTGAGGTTGTTGTTGAATTTGTTGGTGTTTTTCAATGTCGAGGTTGTTGTTGAATTTGTTGGTGTTTTTCAATTTTGAGGTTTTTCTTGAATTTGTTGGTGTTTTTCAATGTTGAGGTTGTTGCTGAATTTGTTGCTGTTTTTCAATGTCGAGGTTCTTGTTGTTTTTCAATGTCGAGGTTGTTGTTGAATTTGTTGGTGTTTTTCAATGTTGAGGTTGTTGTTTAATTTGTTGCTGTTTTCCAATGTTGAGGTTTCTGTTGAATTTGTTGGTTTTTTTCAATGTTGAGGTTGTTGTTGAATTTGTTGATTTTTTTCAATGTTGCTGTTGTTGTTGAATTTGTTGGTGTTTTTCCATGTTGAGGTTGTTGTTGAATTTGTTGGTGCTTTTCAATGTTGAGGTTGTTGTTGAATTTCTTGGTGTTTTCAATGTTGAGGTTGTTGTTGAATTTGTTGGTGTTTTTCAATATTGAGGTTGTTGTTGAATTTGTTACTGTTTTTCAATGTCGAGGTTGTTGTTGAATTTGTTGGTGTTTTTCAATGTTGAGTTTGTTGTTGAATTTGTTGGTATGATTCAATGTTGAGGTTGTTGTTGAATTTGTTGGTGTTTTTCAATGTTGATGTTGTTGTTGAATTTGTTGGTGTTTTTCAATGTTGAGGTTGTTGTTGAATTTGTTGGTGTTATTCTGTGTTGAGGTTGGTGTTGAATTTGTTGGTGTTTTTCAATGTTGAGGTTGTTGTTGCTTTTCAATGTTGAGGTTGTTGTTGAATTTGTTGGTGTTTTCAATGTTGAGGTTGTTGTTGAATTTGTTGGTGTTTTTCAATGTTGAGGTTGTTGTTGAATTTGTTGGTGTTTTCAATGTCGAGGTTGTTGTTGAATTTGTTGGTGTTTTTCAATGTCGAGGTTGTTGTTGAATTTGTTGGTGTTTTTCCATGTTGAGGTTGTTGTTGAATTTGTTGGTGATTTCAATGTTGAGGTTGTTGTTGAATTTGTTGGTGTTTTTCAATGTTGAGGTTGTTGTTGGATTTCTTGGTGTTTTCAATGTTGAGGTTGTTGTTGCTTTTCAATGTTTAGGTTGTTGTTGAATTTGTTGGTGTTTTTCAATGTCGAGGTTGTTGTTGAATTTGTTGGTGTTTTTCAATTTTGAGGTTGTTCTTGAATTTGTTGGTGTTTTTCAATGTTGCGGTTGTTGTTGAATTTGTCGCTGTTTTTCAATGTCGAAGTTCTTGTTGTTTTTCAATGTCGAGGTTGTTGTTGAATTTGTTGGTGTTTTTCAATGTTGAGGTTGTTGTTGAATTTGTTGCTGTTTTCCAATGTTGAGGTTTCTGTTGAATTTGTTGGTTTTTTTCAATGTTGAGGTTGTTGTTGAATTTGTTGGTTTTTTTCAATGTTGCTGTTGTTGTTGAATTTGTTGGTGTTTTTCCATGTTGAGGTTGTTGTTGAATTTGTTGGTGTTTTTCAATGTTGAGGTTGTTGTTGAATTTGTTGGTGTTTTCAATGTTGAGGTTGTTTTTGCTTTTCAATGCTTATGTTGTTGTTGAATTTGTTGGTGTTTTTCAATGTCGAGGTTGTTGTTGAATTTGTTGGTGTTTTTCAATGTCGAGGTTGTTGTTGAATTTGTTGGTGTTATTCAATGTTGAGGTTGTTGTTGAATTTGTTGGTGTTTTTCAATGTCGAGGTTCTTGTTGTTTTTCAATGTCGAGGTTGTTGTTGAATTTGTTGGTGCTTTTCAATGTTGAGGTTGTTGTTGAATTTCTTGGTGTTTTCAATGTTGAGGTTGTTGTTGAATTTGTTGGTGTTTTTCAATATTGAGGTTGTTGTTGAATTTGTTACTGTTTTTCAATGTCGAGGTTGTTGTTGAATTTGTTGGTGTTTTTCAATGTTGAGTTTGTTGTTGAATTTGTTGGTATGATTCAATGTTGAGGTTGTTGTTGAATTTGTTGGTGTTTTTCAATGTTGATGTTGTTGTTGAATTTGTTGGTGTTTTTCAATGTTGAGGTTGTTGTTGAATTTGTTGGTGTTATTCTGTGTTGAGGTTGGTGTTGAATTTGTTGGTGTTTTTCAATGTTGAGGTTGTTGTTGCTTTTCAATGTTGAGGTTGTTGTTGAATTTGTTGGTGTTTTCAATGTTGAGGTTGTTGTTGAATTTGTTGGTGTTTTTCAATGTTGAGGTTGTTGTTGAATTTGTTGGTGTTTTCAATGTTGAGGTTGTTGTTGAATTTGTTGGTGTTTTTCAATGTCGAGGTTGTTGTTGAATTTGTTGGTGTTTTTCCATGTTGAGGTTGTTGTTGAATTTGTTGGTGATTTCAATGTTGAGGTTGTTGTTGAATTTGTTGGTGTTTTTCAATGTTGAGGTTGTTGTTGGATTTCTTGGTGTTTTTAATGTTGAGGTTGTTGTTGCTTTTCAATGTTTAGGTTGTTGTTGAATTTGTTGGTGTTTTTCAATGTCGAGGTTGTTGTTGAATTTGTTGGTGTTTTTCAATTTTGAGGTTGTTCTTGAATTTGTTGGTGTTTTTCAATGTTGCGGTTGTTGTTGAATTTGTCGCTGTTTTTCAATGTCGAAGTTCTTGTTGTTTTTCAATGTCGAGGTTGTTGTTGAATTTGTTGGTGTTTTTCAATGTTGAGGTTGTTGTTGAATTTGTTGCTGTTTTCCAATGTTGAGGTTTCTGTTGAATTTGTTGGTTTTTTTCAATGTTGAGGTTGTTGTTGAATTTGTTGGTTTTTTTCAATGTTGCTGTTGTTGTTGAATTTGTTGGTGTTTTTCCATGTTGAGGTTGTTGTTGAATTTGTTGGTGTTTTTCAATGTTGAGGTTGTTGTTGAATTTGTTGGTGTTTTCAATGTTGAGGTTGTTTTTGCTTTTCAATGCTTATGTTGTTGTTGAATTTGTTGGTGTTTTTCAATGTCGAGGTTGTTGTTGAATTTGTTGGTGTTTTTCAATGTCGAGGTTGTTGTTGAATTTGTTGGTGTTATTCAATGTTGAGGTTGTTGTTGAATTTGTTGGTGTTTTTCAATGTCGAGGTTCTTGTTGTTTTTCAATGTCGAGGTTGTTGTTGAGTTTGTTGGTGTTTTTCAATGTTGGGGTTGTTGTTGAATTTTTTGGTGTTTTTTTACTGTTGAGGTTGTTGTTGAATTTGTTGGTGTTATTCAATGTTGCTGTTGTTGTTGAATTTGTTGGTGTTTTTCCATGTTGAGGTTGTTGTTGAATTTGTTGGTGTTTTTCAATGTTGACGTTGTTGTTGAATTTCTGGGTGTTTTCATTGTTCAGGTTGTTGTTGAATTTGTTGGTGTTTTCAATGTTGAGGTTGTTGTTGCTTTTCATTGTTTAGGTTGTTGATGAATTTTTTTATGTTTTTCATTGTCGAGGTTGTTGTTGAATTTGTTGGTGTTTTTCATTTTTGAGGTTGTTGTTGAATTTGTTGGTGTTATTCAATGTTGAGGTTGTTGTTGAATTTGTTGGTGTTTTTCAATGTTGCGGCTGTTGTTGAATCTGTTGGTGTTTTTCAATTTTGAGGTTGTTGTTGAATTTGTTGGTGTGTTTCAATGTTGGCGTTGTTGTTGAATTTGTTGGTCCTTTTCAATGTTGCGGTTGTTGTTGAATTTGTTGGTGTTTTTCAATGTCGATATTCTTGTTGTTTTTCAATGTCGAGGTTGTTGTTGAATTTGTTGGTGTTATTCAATGTTGAGGTAGTTGTTGAATTTGTTGTTGTTTTTCAATGTTGTGGTTCTTGTTGAATTTGTTGGTGTGTTTCAATGTTGCGGTTGTTGTTGAATTTGTTGGTGTTTTTCCATGTTGAGTTTGTTGTTGAATTTCTTGGTGTTTTCAGTGTTGAGGTTGTTGTTGAATTTGTTGATGTTTCCAATGTTTAGGTTGTTGTTGCTTTTCAATGTTTAGGTTGTTGTTGAATTTGTTGGTGTTTTTCAATGTCGAGGTTGTTGTTGAATTTGTTGGTGTTTTTCAATGTTGCGGTTGTTGTTGAATTTGTTGGCGTTTTTCAATGTCGAGGTTCTTGTTGTTTTTCAATGTTGAGGTTGTTGTTGAATTTGTTGCTGTTTTTCAATGTTGAGGTTGCTGTTGAATTTGTGGGTGTTTTTCAATGTTGATGTTGTTGTTGAATTTTTTGGAGTTTTTTAATGTTGGGGTTGTTGTTGAATTTGTTGGTGTTTTTTAATGTTGAGGTTGTTGTTGAATTTGTTGGTGTTATTCAATGTTGGGGTTGTTGTTGAATTTGTTGGTTTTTTTCAAAGTTGTGGTTGTTGTTGAATTTGTTGGTGTTTTTCAATGTCGGGGTCGTTGTTGAATTTGTTGGTGTTTTCAATGTTGAGGATGTTGTGGAATTTCCAAGTGTTATTCAATGTTGAGGTTGTTGAATTTGTTGGTGTTTTTCAATGTTGATGTTGTTGTTGAATTTGTTGGTGTTTTTCAGTGTTGAGGTTGCTGTTGAATTTGTTGCTGTTATTCTGTGTTGAGGTTCGTGTTGAATTTGTTGGTGTTTTTCAATGTTGAGGTTGTTGTTGCTTTTCAATCTTGAGGTTGTTGTTGAATTTGTTGGTGTTTTCAATGTTGAGGTTGTTGTTGAATTTGTTGGTGTTTTCAATGTTGAGGTTGTTGTTGAATTTGTTGGTGTTTTTCAATGTTGAGGTTGTTGTTGAATTTGTTGGTGATTTCAATCTTGAGGTTGTTGTTGAATTTGTTGGTGTTTTTCAATGTTGAGGTTGTTGTTGAATTTCTTGGTGTTTTCAATGTTGAGGTTGTTGTTGAATTTTTTGGTGTTTTCAATGTTGAGGTTGTTGTTGCTTTTCAATGTTTAGGTTGTTGTTGAATTTGTTGGTGTTTTTCAATGTCGAGGTTGTTGTTGAATTTGTTGGTGTTTTTCAATTTTAAGGTTGTTCTTGAATTTGTTGGTGTTTTTCAATGTTGAGGTTGTTGCTGAATTTGTTGCTGTTTTTCAATGTCGAGGTTCTTGTTGTTTTTCAATGTCAAGGTTGTTGTTGAATTTGTTGGTGTTTTTCAATGTTGAGGTTGTTGTTTAATTTGTTGCTATTTTCCAATGTTGAGGTTTCTGTTGAATTTGTTGGTTTTTTTCAATGTTGAGGTTGTTGTTGAATTTGTTGATTTTTTTCAATGTTGCTGTTGTTGTTGAATTTGTTGGTGTTTTTCCATGTTGAGGTTGTTGTTGAATTTGTTGGTGCTTTTCAATGTTGAGGTTGTTGTTGAATTTCTTGGTGTTTTCAATGTTGAGGTTGTTGTTGAATTTGTTGGTGTTTTTCAATATTGAGGTTGTTGTTGAATTTGTTGCTGTTTTTCAATGTCGAGGTTGTTGTTGAATTTGTTGGTATGATTCAATGTTGAGGTTGTTGTTGAATTTGTTGGTGTTTTTCAATGTTGATGTTGTTGTTGAATTTGTTGGTGTTTTTCAATGTTGAGGTTGTTGTTGAATTTGTTGGTGTTATTCTGTGTTGAGGTTGGTGTTGAATTTGTTGGTGTTTTTCAATGTTGAGGTTCTTGTTGCTTTTCAATGTTGAGGTTGTTGTTGAATTTGTTGGTGTTTTCAATGTTGAGGTTGTTGTTGAATTTGTTGGTGTTTTTCAATGTTGAGGTTGTTGTTGAATTTGTTGGTGTTTTCAATGTTGAGGTTGTTGTTGAATTTGTTGGTGTTTTTCAATGTCGAGGTTGTTGTTGAATTTGTTGGTGTTTTTCCATGTTGAGGTTGTTGTTGAATTTGTTGGTGATTTCAATGTTGAGGTTGTTGTTGAATTTGTTGGTGTTTTTCAATGTTGAGGTTGTTGGATTTCTTGGTGTTTTCAATGTTGAGGTTGTTGTTGCTTTTCAATGTTTAGGTTGTTGTTGAATTTGTTGGTGTTTTTCAATGTCGAGGTTGTTGTTGAATTTGTTGGTGTTTTTCAATTTTGAGGTTGTTCTTGAATTTGTTGGTGTTTTTCAATGTTGAGGTTGTTGTTGAATTTGTTGCTGTTTTTCAATGTCGAGGTTCTTGTTGTTTTTCAATGTCGAGGTTGTTGTTGAATTTGTTGGTGTTTTTCAATGTTGAGGTTGTTTTTAAATTTGTTGCTGTTTTCCAATGTTGAGGTTTCTGTTGAAATTGTTCGTTTTTTTCAATGTTGAGGTTGTTGTTGAATTTGTTGGTTTTTTTCAATGTTTCTGTTGTTGTTGAATTTGTTGGTGTTTTTCCATGTTGAGGTTGTTGTTGAATTTGTTGGTGTTTTTCAATGTTGAGGTTGTTGTTGAATTTGTTGGTGTTTTCAATGTTGAGGTTGTTTTTGCTTTTCAATGTTTATGTTGTTGTTGAATTTGTTGGTGTTTTTCAATGTCGAGGTTGTTGTTGAATTTTTTGGTGTTTTTCAATTTTGAGGTTGTTGTTGAATTTGTTGGTGTTGTTCAATGTTGAGGTTGTTGTTGAATTTGTTGGTGTTTTTCAATGTCGAGGTTCTTGTTGTTTTTCAATGTCGAGGTTGTTGTTGAGTTTGTTGGTGTTTTTCAATGTTGGGGTTGTTGTTGAATTTGTTGGTGTTTTTTACTGTTGAGGTTGTTGTTGAATTTGGTGGTGTTTTTCAATGTTGAGGTTGCTGTTGAATTTGTTGGTATTTTTTAATGTTGAGGTTGTTGATGAATTTGTTGGTGTTTTTCAATGTTGAAATTGTTGTTGAATTTGTTGGTGTTTTTCAATGCTGAGGTTGTTATTGAATTTGTTGGTGTTTTTCAATGTTGAGGTTGTTGAATTTGTTGGTGTTATTCAATGTTGAGGTTGTTGTTGAAATTGTTGGTGTTTTTCAATGTTGAGGTTGTTGTTGAATTTGTTGGTGTTTTTCAATGTTGAGGTTGTTGTTGAATTTGTTGGTGTTTTTCAATGTTGGGGTCGTTGTTGAATTTGTTGCTGATTTCAATGTTGAGGATGTTGTTGAATTTCTTGATGTTTTCATTTTTGAGGTTGTTGTTGAATCTGTTGGTGTCTTTAAATGTCGAGGTTGTTGTTGAATTTCTTGGTGTTTTCAATGTTGAGGTTGTTGTTGAATTTGTTGGTGTTTTTCAATGTCGAGGTTGTTGTTGAATTTGTTGGTGTTTTTCAATATGGAGGTTGTTGTTGAATTTGTTGGTGTTATTCAATGTTGAGGTTGTTGTTGAATTTGTTGGTGTTTTTCAATTTTGAGGTTGTTGTTGAATTTGTTGGTGTTATTCAATGTTGAGGTTGTTGTTGAATTTGTTGGTGTTTTTCAATGTTGAGATGGTTTTTGAATTTGTTGGTGTTTTTCATTGTTGAGGTTGTTGTTGAATTTGTTGGTGTTATTCAGTGTTGAGGTTGGTGTTGAATTTGTTGGTGTTTTTCAACGTTGAGGTTGTTGTTGCTTTTCAATGTTGAGGTTGTTGTTGAATTTGTTGGTGTTTTCAATGTTGAGGTTGTTGTTGAATTTGTTGGCGTTTTACAATGTTGAGGTTCTTGTTGAATTTGTTGGTGCTTTCAATGTTGAGGGTGTTGTTGCTTTTCAATGTTTTGGTTGTTGTTGAATTTGTTGGTGTTTTCAATGTTGAGGCTGTTGTTGATTTTTTTGGTGTTTTTCAATGTCGAGGTTGTTGTTGAATTTGTTGGAATTTTTCAATGTTGAGGTTGTTCTTGAATTTGTTGGTGTTTTTCCATGCTGAGGTTGTTTTTCAAATTCTTGGTTTTTTCAATGTTGAGGTTGTTGTTTTATTTGTTGGTGTTTTTCAATGTTGATGTTGTTGTTGAATTTCTTGGTGTTTTCAATGTTGAGGTTGTTGTTGAATTTGTTGTTGTTTTTAATGTTGAGGTTGTTGTTGCTTTTCAATGTTTAGGCTGTTGTTGAATTTGTTGGTGTTTTTCAATGTCGAGGTTGTTGTTGAATTTGTTGGTGTTTTTCAATTTTGAGGTTGTTGTTGAATTTGTTGGTGTTATTCAATGTTGAGGTTGTTGTTGAATTTGTTGGTGTTTTTCAATGTTGACGTTGTTGTTAAATTTGTTTGTGTTTTTCAATGTCGAGGTTCTTGTTGTTTTTCATTGTCGAGGTTGTTGTTGAGTTTGTTGGTGATATTCAATGTTCAGGTTGTTGAATTTGTTGCTGTTTTTCAATGTTGAGGTTGCTGTTGAATTTGTTGGTGTTTTTCAATGTTGAGGTTGTTGTTGAATTTGTTGGTGATTTCAATGTTGAGGTTGTTGTTGAATTTGTTGGTGTTTTTCAATGTTGAGGTTGTTGTTGTTTTTTAATGTTGAGGTTGTTCATGAATTTGTTGGTGTTTTTCAATGTTGATTTTGTTGTTGAATTTGTTCGTGTTTTTCAATGTTGAGGTTGTTGTTGAATTTGTTGGTGTTTTTCAATGTTCAGGTTGTTGTTGAATTTGTTGGTGTTATTCAATGTTCAGGTTGTTGTTGAAATAGTTGGTGTTTTTCAATGTTGATGTTGTTGTTGAATTTGTTGGTGTTTTTCAATGTTGAGGTTGTTGTTGAATTTGTTGATGTTTTGCAATGTTGCGGTTGTTGTTGAATTTGTTGGTGTTTTTCATTGTTGGGGTTGTTGTTGAATTTGTTGGTGTTATTAAACGTTGGGGTTGTTGTTGAATTTGTTGGTGTTTTCAATGTTGAGGTTGTTGTTGAATTTGTTGGCGTTTTACAATGTTGAGGTTCTTGTTGAATTTGTTGGTGCTTTCAATGTTGAGGGTGTTTTTGCTTTTCAATGTTTTGGTTGTTGAATTTGTTGGTGTTTTCAATGTTGAGGTTGTTGTTGATTTTTTTGGTGTTTTTCAATGTCGAGGTTGTTGTTGAATTTGTTGGAATTTTTCAATGTTGAGGTTGTTGTTGAATTTGTTGGTGTTTTTCCATGCTGAGGTTGTTTTTCAAATTCTTGGTTTTTTCAATGTTGAGGTTGTTGTTTTATTTGTTGGTGTTTTTCAATGTTGATGTTGTTGTTGAATTTCTTGGTGTTTCCAATGTTGAGGTTGTTGTTGAATTTGTTGTTGTTTTTAATGTTGAGGTTGTTGTTGCTTTTCAATGTTTAGGCTGTTGTTGAATTTGTTGGTGTTTTTCAATGTCGAGGTTGTTGTTGAATTTGTTGGTGTTTTTCAATTTTGAGGTTGTTGTTGAATTTGTTGGTGTTATTCAATGTTGAGGTTGTTGTTGAATTTGTTGGTGTTTTTCAATGTTGACGTTGTTGTTAAATTTGTTTGTGTTTTTCAATGTCGAGGTTCTTGTTGTTTTTCATTGTCGAGGTTGTTGTTGAGTTTGTTGGTGATATTCAATGTTCAGGTTGTTGAATTTGTTGCTGTTTTTCAATGTTGAGGTTGCTGTTGAATTTGTTGGTGTTTTTCAATGTTGAGGTTGTTGTTGAATTTGTTGGTGATTTCAATGTTGAGGTTGTTGTTGAATTTGTTGGTGTTTTTCAATGTTGAGGTTGTTGTTGTTTTTTAATGTTGAGGTTGTTCATGAATTTGTTGGTGTTTTTCAATGTTGATTTTGTTGTTGAATTTGTTGGTGTTTTTCAATGTTGAGGTTGTTATTGAGTTTGTTGGTGTTTTTCAATGTTGAGGTTGTTGTTGAATTTGTTGGTGTTATTCAATGTTCAGGTTGTTGTTGAAATAGTTGGTGTTTTTCAATGTTGATGTTGTTGTTGAATTTGTTGGTGTTTTTCAATGTTGAGGTTGTTGTTGAATTTGTTGATGTTTTGCAATGTTGCGGTTGTTGTTGAATTTGTTGGTGTTTTTCATTGTTGGGGTTGTTGTTGAATTTGTTGGGGTTATTAAACGTTGGGGTTGTTGTCGAATGTGTTGGTTTTTTTCAAAGTTGAGGTTGTTGTTGAATTTGTTTTTGTTTTTCAATGTTGGGGTCGTTGTTGAATTTGTTGCTGTTTTCAATGTTGAGGATGTTGTTGAATTTCTTGATGTTTTCAATGTTCAGGTTGTTGTTGAATTTGTTGGAGTTTTTAAATGTCGAGGTTGTTGTTGAATTTCTTGGTGTTTTCAATGTTGAGGTTGTTGTTGAATTTGTTGGTGTTTTCGATGTTGAGGTTGTTGTTGAATTTGTTGCTGTTTTTCAATGTCGAGGTTGTTGTTGAATTTGTTGGTGTTTTTCAATATTGAGGTTGTTGTTGAATTTGTTGCTGTTTTTCAATTTCGGGGTTGTTATTGAATTTGTTGGTGTTTTTCAATATTGAGTTTGTTGTTGAATTTGTTGGTGTTATTCCTTGTTGAGGTTGTTGTTGAATTTGTTGGTGTTTTTCAATGTCGAGGTTGTTGTTGAATTTGTTGGTGTTTTTCCATGTTGAGGTTGTTGTTGAATTTGTTGGTGATTTCAATGTTGAGGTTGTTGTTGAATTTGTTGGTGTTTTTCAATGTTGAGGTTGTTGTTGGATTTCTTGGTGTTTTCAATGTTGAGGTTGTTGTTGCTTTTCAATGTTTAGGTTGTTGTTGAATTTGTTGGTGTTTTTCAATGTCGAGGTTGTTGTTGAATTTGTTGGTGTTTTTCAATTTTGAGGTTGTTCTTGAATTTGTTGGTGTTTTTCAATGTTGCGGTTGTTGTTGAATTTGTCGCTGTTTTTCAATGTCGAAGTTCTTGTTGTTTTTCAATGTCGAGGTTGTTGTTGAATTTGTTGGTGTTTTTCAATGTTGAGGTTGTTGTTGAATTTGTTGCTGTTTTCCAATGTTGAGGTTTCTGTTGAATTTGTTGGTTTTTTTCAATGTTGAGGTTGTTGTTGAATTTGTTGGTTTTTTTTCAATGTTGCTGTTGTTGTTTGAATTTGGTTGGTGTTTTTCCATGTTGAGGTTGTTGTTGAATGTTGTTGGTGTTTTTCAATGTTGAGGTTGTTGTTGAATTTGTTTGGTGTTTTCAATGTTGAGGTTGTTTTTGCTTTTCAATGCTTATGTTGTTGTTGAATTTGTTGGTGTTTTTTCAATTATGTCGAGGTTGTTGTTGAATTTGTTGGTGTTTTTCAATGTCGAGGTTGTTGTTGAATTTGTTGGTGTTATTCAATGTTGAGGTTGTTGTTGAATTTGTTGGTGTTTTTCAATGTCGAGGTTCTTGTTGTTTTTCAATGTCGAGGTTGTTGTTGAGTTTGTTGGTGTTTTTCAATGTTGGGGTTGTTGTTGAATTTTTTGGTGTTTTTTTACTGTTGAGGTTATTGTTGAATTTGTTGGTGTTATTCAATGTTGCTGTTGTTGTTGAATTTGTTGGTGTTTTTCCATGTTGAGGTTGTTGTTGAATTTGTTGGTGTTTTTCAATGTTGACGTTGTTGTTGAATTTCTGGGTGTTTTCATTGTTCCAGGTTGTTGTTGAATTTGTTGGTGTTTTCAATGTTGAGGTTGTTGTTGCTTTTCATTGTTTAGGTTGTTGATGAATTTTTTTATGTTTTTCATTGTCGAGGTTGTTGTTGAATTTGTTGGTGTTTTTCATTTTTGAGGTTGTTGTTGATTTGTTGGTGTTATTCAATGTTGAGGTTGTTGTTGAATTTGTTGGTGTTTTTCAATGTTGCGGCTGTTGTTGAATCTGTTGGTGTTTTTCAATTTTGAGGTTGTTGTTGAATTTGTTGGTTTGTGTTTCAATGTTGGCGTTGTTGTTGAATTTGTTGGTCCTTTTCAATGTTGCGGTTGTTGTTGAATTTGTTGGTGTTTTTTCAATGTCGATATTCTTGTTGTTTTTCATGTCGAGGTTGTTGTTGAATTTGTTGGTGTTATTCAATGTTGAGGTAGTTGTTGAATTTGTTGTTGTTTTTTCAATGTTGTGGTTCTTGTTGAATTTGTTGGTGTGTTTCAATGTTGCGGTTGTTGTTGAATTTGTTGGTGTTTTTCCATGTTGAGTTTGTTGTTGAATTTCTTGGTGTTTTCAGTGTTGAGGTTGTTGTTGAATTTGTTGATGTTTCCAATGTTTAGGTTGTTGTTGCTTTTCAATGTTTAGGTTGTTGTTGAATTTGTTGGTGTTTTTCAATGTCGAGGTTGTTGTTGAATTTGTTGGTGTTTTTCAATGTTGCGGTTGTTGTTGAATTTGTTGGCGTTTTTCAATGTCGAGGTTCTTGTTGTTTTTCAATGTTGAGGTTGTTGTTGAATTTGTTGCTGTTTTCAATGTTGAGGTTGCTGTTGAATTTGTGGGTGTTTTTCAATGTTGATGTTGTTGTTGAATTTTTTGGAGTTTTTTAATGTTTGGGGTTGTTTGTTGAATTTGTTGGTTGTTTTTAATGTTGAGGTTGTTGTTGAATTTGTTGGTGTTATTCAATGTTGGGGTTGTTGTTGAATTGTTGGTTTTTTTCAAAGTTGTGGTTGTTGTTGAATTTGTTGGTGTTTTTCAATGTCGGGGTCGTTGTTGAATTTGTTGGTGTTTTCAATGTTGAGGATGTTGTGGAATTTCTAAGTGTTATTCAATGTTGAGGTTGTTGAATTTGTTGGTGTTTTTCAATGTTGATGTTGTTGTTGAATTTGTTGGTGTTTTTCAGTGTTGAGGTTGCTGTTGAATTTGTTGCTGTTATTCTGTGTTTGAGGTTCGTGTTGAATTTGTTGGTGTTTTTCAATGTTGAGGTTGTTGTTGCTTTTCAATCTTGAGGTTGTTGTTGAATTTGTTGGTGTTTTCAATGTTGAGGTTGTTGTTGAATTTGTTGGTGTTTTCAATGTTGAGGTTGTTGTTGAATTTGTTGGTGTTTTTCAATGTTGAGTTGTTGTTGAATTTGTTGGTGATTTCAATCTTGAGGTTGTTGTTGAATTTGTTGGTGTTTTTCAATGTTGAGGTTGTTGTTGAATTTCTTGGTGTTTTCATGTTGAGGTTGTTGTTGAAAATTTTTTGGTGTTTTCAATGTTGAGGTTGTTGTTGCTTTCCAATGTTTAGGTTGTTGTTGAATTTGTTGGTGTTTTTCAAATGTCGAGGTTGTTGTTTGAATTTGTTGGTGTTTTTCAATTTTAAGGTTGTTCTTGAATTTGTTGGTGTTTTTCAATGTTGAGGTTGTTGCTGAATTGTTGCTGTTTTTTTCAATGTCGAGGTTCTTGTTGTTTTTCAATGTCAAGGTTGTTGTTGAATTTGTTGGTGTTTTCAATGTGAGGTTGTTGTTTAATTTGTTGCTATTTTCCAATGTTGAGGTTTCTGTTGAATTTGTTGGTTTTTTTCAATGTTGAGGTTGTTGTTGAATTTGTTGATTTTTTTCAATGTTGCTGTTGTTGTTGAATTTGTTGGTGTTTTTCCATGTTGAGGTTGTTGTTGAATTTGTTGGTGCTTTTCAATGTTGAGGTTGTTGTTGAATTTCTTGGTGTTTTCAATGTTGAGGTTGTTGTTGAATTTGTTGGTGTTTTTCAATATTGAGGTTGTTGTTTGAATTTGTTGCTGTTTTTCAATGTCGAGGTTGTTGTTGAATTTGTTGGTATGATTCAATGTTGAGGTTGTTGTTGAATTTGTTGGTGTTTTTCAATGTTGATGTTGTTGTTGAATTTGTTGGTGTTTTTCAATGTTGAGGATGTTGTTGAATTTGTTGGTGTTATCTGTGTTGAGGTTGGTGTTGAATTTGTTGGTGTTTTTCAATGTTGAGGTTGTTGTTGCTTTTCAATGTTGAGGTTGTTGTTGAATTTGTTGGTGTTTTCAATGTTGAGGTTGTTGTTGAATTTTGTTGGTGTTTTTCAATGTTGAGGTTGTTGTTGAATTTGTTGGTGTTTTCAATGTTGAGGTTGTTGTTGAATTTGTTGGTGTTTTTCAATGTCGAGGTTGTTGTTGAATTTGTGGTGTTTTTCCATGTTGAGGTTGTTGTTGAATTTGTTGGTGATTTCAATGTTGAGGTTGTTGTTGAATTTGTTGGTGTTTTTCAATGTTGAGGTTGTTGGATTTCTTGGTGTTTTCAATGTTGAGGTTGTTGTTGCTTTTCAATGTTTAGGTTGTTGTTGGAATTTGTTGGTGTTTTTCAATGTCGAGGTTGTGTTGAATTTGTTGGTGTTTTTCAATTTTGAGGTTGTTCTTGAATTTGTTGGTGTTTTTCAATGTTGAGGTTGTTGTTGAATTTGTTGCTGTTTTTCAATGTCGAGGTTCTTGTTGTTTTTCAATGTCGAGGTTGTTGTTGAATTTGTTGGTGTTTTTCAATGTTGAGGTTGTTTTTAAATTGTTGCTGTTTTCCAATGTTGAGGTTTCTGTTGAAATTGTTCGTTTTTTTCAATGTTGAGGTTGTTGTTGAATTTGTTGGTTTTTTTCAATGTTTCTGTTGTTGTTGAATTTGTTGGTGTTTTTCCATGTTGAGGTTGTTGTTGAATTTGTTGGTGTTTTTCAATGTTGAGGTTGTTGATTTGTTGGTGTTTTCAATGTTGAGGTTGTTTTTGCTTTTCAATGTTTATGTTGTTGTTGAATTTGTTGGTGTTTTTCAATGTCGAGGTTGTTGTTGAATTTTTTGGTGTTTTTCAATTTTGAGGTTGTTGTTGAATTTGTTGGTGTTATTCAATGTTGAGGTTGTTGTTGAATTTGTTGGTGTTTTTCAATGTCGAGGTTCTTGTTGTTTTTCAATGTCGAGGTTGTTGTTGAGTTTGTTGGTGTTTTTCAATGTTGGGGTTGTTGTTGAATTTGTTGGTGTTTTTTACTGTTGAGGTTGTTGTTGAATTTGGTGGTGTTTTTCAATGTTGAGGTTGCTGTTGAATTTGTTGGTATTTTTTAATGTTGAGGTTGTTGATGAATTTGTTGGTGTTTTTCAATGTTGAAATTGTTGTTGAATTTGTTGGTGTTTTTCAATGCTGAGGTTGTTATTGAATTTGTTGGTGTTTTTCAATGTTGAGGTTGTTGAATTTGTTGGTGTTATTCAATGTTGAGGTTGTTGTTGAAATTGTTGGTGTTTTTCAATGTTGAGGTTGTTGTTGAATTTGTTGGTGTTTTTCAATGTTGAGGTTGTTGTTGAATTTGTTGGTGTTTTTCAATGTTGGGGTCGTTGTTGAATTTGTTGCTGATTTCAATGTTGAGGATGTTGTTGAATTTCTTGATGTTTTCATTTTTGAGGTTGTTGTTGAATCTGTTGGTGTCTTTAAATGTCGAGGTTGTTGTTGAATTTCTTGGTGTTTTCAATGTTGAGGTTGTTGTTGAATTTGTTGGTGTTTTTCAATGTCGAGGTTGTTGTTGAATTTGTTGGTGTTTTTCAATATGGAGGTTGTTGTTGAATTTGTTGGTGTTATTCAATGTTGAGGTTGTTGTTGAATTTGTTGGTGTTTTTCAATTTTGAGGTTGTTGTTGAATTTGTTGGTGTTATTCAATGTTGAGGTTGTTGTTGAATTTGTTGGTGTTTTTCAATGTTGAGATGGTTTTTGAATTTGTTGGTGTTTTTCATTGTTGAGGTTGTTGTTGAATTTGTTGGTGTTATTCAGTGTTGAGGTTGGTGTTGAATTTGTTGGTGTTTTTCAACGTTGAGGTTGTTGTTGCTTTTCAATGTTGAGGTTGTTGTTGTATTTGTTGGTGTTTTCAATGTTGAGGTTGTTGTTGAATTTGTTGGCGTTTTACAATGTTGAGGTTCTTGTTGAATTTGTTGGTGCTTTCAATGTTGAGGGTGTTGTTGCTTTTCAATGTTTTGGTTGTTGTTGAATTTGTTGGTGTTTTCAATGTTGAGGCTGTTGTTGATTTTTTTGGTGTTTTTCAATGTCGAGGTTGTTGTTGAATTTGTTGGAATTTTTCAATGTTGAGGTTGTTCTTGAATTTGTTGGTGTTTTTCCATGCTGAGGTTGTTTTTCAAATTCTTGGTTTTTTCAATGTTGAGGTTGTTGTTTTATTTGTTGGTGTTTTTCAATGTTGATGTTGTTGTTGAATTTCTTGGTGTTTTCAATGTTGAGGTTGTTGTTGAATTTGTTGTTGTTTTTAATGTTGAGGTTGTTGTTGCTTTTCAATGTTTAGGCTGTTGTTGAATTTGTTGGTGTTTTTCAATGTCGAGGTTGTTGTTGAATTTGTTGGTGTTTTTCAATTTTGAGGTTGTTGTTGAATTTGTTGGTGTTATTCAATGTTGAGGTTGTTGTTGAATTTGTTGGTGTTTTTCAATGTTGACGTTGTTGTTAAATTTGTTTGTGTTTTTCAATGTCGAGGTTCTTGTTGTTTTTCATTGTCGAGGTTGTTGTTGAGTTTGTTGGTGATATTCAATGTTCAGGTTGTTGAATTTGTTGCTGTTTTTCAATGTTGAGGTTGCTGTTGAATTTGTTGGTGTTTTTCAATGTTGAGGTTGTTGTTGAATTTGTTGGTGATTTCAATGTTGAGGTTGTTGTTGAATTTGTTGGTGTTTTTCAATGTTGAGGTTGTTGTTGTTTTTTAATGTTGAGGTTGTTCATGAATTTGTTGGTGTTTTTCAATGTTGATTTTGTTGTTGAATTTGTTCGTGTTTTTCAATGTTGAGGTTGTTGTTGAATTTGTTGGTGTTTTTCAATGTTCAGGTTGTTGTTGAATTTGTTGGTGTTATTCAATGTTCAGGTTGTTGTTGAAATAGTTGGTGTTTTTCAATGTTGATGTTGTTGTTGAATTTGTTGGTGTTTTTCAATGTTGAGGTTGTTGTTGAATTTGTTGATGTTTTGCAATGTTGCGGTTGTTGTTGAATTTGTTGGTGTTTTTCATTGTTGGGGTTGTTGTTGAATTTGTTGGTGTTATTAAACGTTGGGGTTGTTGTTGAATTTGTTGGTGTTTTCAATGTTGAGGTTGTTGTTGAATTTGTTGGCGTTTTACAATGTTGAGGTTCTTGTTGAATTTGTTGGTGCTTTCAATGTTGAGGGTGTTTTTGCTTTTCAATGTTTTGGTTGTTGAATTTGTTGGTGTTTTCAATGTTGAGGTTGTTGTTGATTTTTTTGGTGTTTTTCAATGTCGAGGTTGTTGTTGAATTTGTTGGAATTTTTCAGTGTTGAGGTTGTTGTTGAATTTGTTGGTGTTTTTCCATGCTGAGGTTGTTTTTCAAATTCTTGGTTTTTTCAATGTTGAGGTTGTTGTTTTATTTGTTGGTGTTTTTCAATGTTGATGTTGTTGTTGAATTTCTTGGTGTTTTCAATGTTGAGGTTGTTGTTGAATTTGTTGTTGTTTTTAATGTTGAGGTTGTTGTTGCTTTTCAATGTTTAGGCTGTTGTTGAATTTGTTGGTGTTTTTCAATGTCGAGGTTGTTGTTGAATTTGTTGGTGTTTTTCAATTTTGAGGTTGTTGTTGAATTTGTTGGTGTTATTCAATGTTGAGGTTGTTGTTGAATTTGTTGGTGTTTTTCAATGTTGACGTTGTTGAATTTGTTGGTGTTTTTCAATGTCGAGGTTCTTGTTGTTTTTCATTGTCGAGGTTGTTGTTGAGTTTGTTGGTGATATTCAATGTTCAGGTTGTTGAATTTGTTGCTGTTTTTCAATGTTGAGGTTGCTGTTGAATTTGTTGGTGTTTTTCAATGTTGAGGTTGTTGTTGAATTTGTTGGTGATTTCAATGTTGAGGTTGTTGTTCAATTTGTTGGTGTTTTTCAATGTTGAGGTTGTTGTTGTTTTTTAATGTTGAGGTTGTTCATGAATTTGTTGGTGTTTTTCAATGTTGATTTTGTTGTTGAATTTGTTGGTGTTTTTCAATGTTGAGGTTGTTATTGAGTTTGTTGGTGTTTTTCAATGTTGAGGTTGTTGTTGAATTTGTTGGTGTTATTCAATGTTCAGGTTGTTGTTGAAATAGTTGGTGTTTTTCAATGTTGATGTTGTTGTTGAATTTGTTGGTGTTTTTCAATGTTGAGGTTGTTGTTGAATTTGTTGATGTTTTGCAATGTTGCGGTTGTTGTTGAATTTGTTGGTGTTTTTCATTGTTGGGGTTGTTGTTGAATTTGTTGGGGTTATTAAACGTTGGGGTTGTTGTCGAATGTGTTGGTTTTTTTCAAAGTTGAGGTTGTTGTTGAATTTGTTTTTGTTTTTCAATGTTGGGGTCGTTGTTGAATTTGTTGCTGTTTTCAATGTTGAGGATGTTGTTGAATTTCTTGATGTTTTCAATGTTCAGGTTGTTGTTGAATTTGTTGGAGTTTTTAAATGTCGAGGTTGTTGTTGAATTTCTTGGTGTTTTCAATGTTGAGGTTGTTGTTGAATTTGTTGGTGTTTTCGATGTTGAGGTTGTTGTTGAATTTGTTGCTGTTTTTCAATGTCAAGGTTGTTGTTGAATTTGTTGGTGTTTTTCAATATTGAGGTTGTTGTTGAATTTGTTGCTGTTTTTCAATTTCGGGGTTGTTATTGAATTTGTTGGTGTTTTTCAATATTGAGTTTGTTGTTGAATTTGTTGGTGTTATTCCTTGTTGAGGTTGTTGTTGAATTTGTTGGTGTTTTTCAATGTTGATGCTGTTGTTGAATTTGTTGGTGTTTTTCAATGTTGAGGTTGTTGTTGAATTTGTTGGTGTTATTCAGTGTTGAGGTTGGTGTTGAATTTGTTGTTGTTTTCAATGTTGAGGTTGTTGTTGCTTTTCAATGTTTAGGTTGTTGTTGAATTTGTTGGTGTTTTTCAATGTTGAGGTGTTTGTTGAATTTGTTGGTGTTTTTCAATGTTGCGGTTGTTGTTGAATTTGTTGGTGTTTTTCAATGTCGAGGTTCTTGTTGTTTTTCAATGTCAAGGTTATTGTTGAATTTGTTGGTGTTATTCAATGTTGAGTTTGTTGTTGAATTTGTTGGTGTTTTCAATGTTGAGGTTGTTGTTGCTTTTCAATGATTAGGTTGTTGTTCAATTTGTTGGTGTTTATCAATGTCGAGGTTGTTGTTGAATTTGTTGGTGTTTTTCAGTGTTGCGGTTGTTGTTGAATTTGTTGGTGTTTTTCAATGTCGAGGTTCTTGTTGTTTTTCAATGTCGAGGTTGTTGTTGAATTTGTTGGTGTTATTCAATGTTGATTTTGTTGTTGAATTTGATGCTGTTTTTCAATGTTGAGGTTTCTGTTGAATTTTTTGGTGTTTTTCAATGTTGAGGTTGTTGTTGAATTTGTTGGTGTTTTTCATTGTTGAGTTTGTTGTTGAATTTCTTGTTGTTTTCAATGTTGAGGTTGTTGTTGAATTTGTTGGTGTTTTCAATTTTGAGGTTTTTGTTGCTTTTCAATGCTTAGGTTGTTGTTGAAATTGTTGGTGTTTTTCAATGTCGAGGTTGTTGTTGAATTTGTTGGTGTTTTTCAAATTTGAGGTTGTTGTTGAATTTGTTGGTGTTTTTCAATGTTGAGGTTGTTGTTGAATTTGTTGGTGTTTTTCAATGTTGTGGTTGTTGTTGAATTTGTTCGTGTGTTTCAATGTCGAGGTTCTTGTTGTTTTTCAATGTCAAGGTTTCTGTTTAATTTGTTGGTGTTTTTCAATGTTGAGGTTGTTGTTGAATTTGTTGGTGTTTTTCAATGTTGAGGTTGTTGTTGAATTTGTTGATGTTTTGCAATGTTGCGGTTGTTGTTGAATTTGTTGGTGTTTTTCATTGTTGGGGTTGTTGTTGAATTTGTTGGTGTTTTCAATGTTGAGGTTGTTGTTGCTTTTCAATGATTAGGTTGTTGTTCAATTTGTTGGTGTTTATCAATGTCGAGGTTGTTGTTGAATTTGTTGGTGTTTTTCAGTGTTGCGGTTGTTGTTGAATTTGTTGGTGTTTTTCAATGTCGAGGTTCTTGTTGTTTTTCAATGTCGAGGTTGTTGTTGAATTTGTTGGTGTTATTCAATGTTGATTTTGTTGTTGAATTTGATGCTGTTTTTCAATGTTGAGGTTTCTGTTGAATTTTTTGGTGTTTTTCAATGTTGAGGTTGTTGTTGAATTTGTTGGTGTTTTTCATTGTTGAGTTTGTTGTTGAATTTCTTGTTGTTTTCAATGTTGAGGTTGTTGTTGAATTTGTTGGTGTTTTCAATTTTGAGGTTTTTGTTGCTTTTCAATGCTTAGGTTGTTGTTGAAATTGTTGGTGTTTTTCAATGTCGAGGTTGTTGTTGAATTTGTTGGTGTTTTTCAAATTTGAGGTTGTTGTTGAATTTGTTGGTGTTTTTCAATGTTGAGGTTGTTGTTGAATTTGTTGGTGTTTTTCAATGTTGTGGTTGTTGTTGAATTTGTTCGTGTGTTTCAATGTCGAGTTTCTTGTTGTTTTTCAATGTCAAGGTTTCTGTTTAATTTGTTGGTGTTTTTCAATGTTGAGGTTGTTGTTGAATTTGTTGGTGTTTTTCAATGTTGAGGTTGTTGTTGAATTTGTTGATGTTTTGCAATGTTGCGGTTGTTGTTGAATTTGTTGGTGTTTTTCATTGTTGGGGTTGTTGTTGAATTTGTTGGTGTTATTAAACGTTGGGGTTGTTGTTGAATTTGTTGGTGTTTTCAATGTTGAGGTTGTTGTTGAATTTGTTGGCGTTTTACAATGTTGAGGTTCTTGTTGAATTTGTTGGTGCTTTCAATGTTGAGGGTGTTGTTGCTTTTCAATGTTTTGGTTGTTGTTGAATTTGTTGGTGTTTTCAATGTTGAGGTTGTTGATTTTTTTGGTGTTTTTCAATGTCGAGGTTGTTGTTGAATTTGTTGGAATTTTTCAATGTTGAGGTTGTTGTTGAATTTGTTGGTGTTTTTCCATGCTGAGGTTGTTTTTCAAATTCTTGGTTTTTTCAATGTTGAGGTTGTTGTTTTATTTGTTGGTGTTTTTCAATGTTGATGTTGTTGTTGAATTTCTTGGTGTTTTCAATGTTGAGGTTGTTGTTGAATTTGTTGTTGTTTTTAATGTTGAGGTTGTTGTTGCTTTTCAATGTTTAGGCTGTTGTTGAATTTGTTGGTGTTTTTCAATGTCGAGGTTGTTGTTGAATTTGTTGGTGTTTTTCAATTTTGAGGTTGTTGTTGAATTTGTTGGTGTTATTCAATGTTGAGGTTGTTGTTGAATTTGTTGGTGTTTTTCAATGTTGACGTTGTTGAATTTGTTGGTGTTTTTCAATGTCGAGGTTCTTGTTGTTTTTCATTGTCGAGGTTGTTGTTGAGTTTGTTGGTGATATTCAATGTTCAGGTTGTTGAATTTGTTGCTGTTTTTCAATGTTGAGGTTGCTGTTGAATTTGTTGGTGTTTTTCAATGTTGAGGTTGTTGTTGAATTTGTTGGTGATTTCAATGTTGAGGTTGTTGTTGAATTTGTTGGTGTTTTTCAATGTTGAGGTTGTTGTTGTTTTTTAATGTTGAGGTTGTTCATGAATTTGTTGGTGTTTTTCAATGTTGATTTTGTTGTTGAATTTGTTGGTGTTTTTCAATGTTGAGGTTGTTATTGAGTTTGTTGGTGTTTTTCAATGTTGAGGTTGTTGTTGAATTTGTTGGTGTTATTCAATGTTCAGGTTGTTGTTGAAATAGTTGGTGTTTTTCAATGTTGATGTTGTTGTTGAATTTGTTGGTGTTTTTCAATGTTGAGGTTGTTGTTGAATTTGTTGATGTTTTGCAATGTTGCGGTTGTTGTTGAATTTGTTGGTGTTTTTCATTGTTAGGGTTGTTGTTGAATTTGTTGGGGTTATTAAACGTTGGGGTTGTTGTTGAATTTGTTGGTTTTTTTCAAAGTTGAGGTTGTTGTTGAATTTGTTTTTGTTTTTCAATGTTGGGGTCGTTGTTGAATTTGTTGCTGTTTTCAATGTTGAGGATGTTGTTGAATTTCTTGATGTTTTCAATGTTCAGGTTGTTGTTGAATTTGTTGGAGTTTTTAAATGTTGAGGTTGTTGTTGAATTTCTTGGTGTTTTCAATGTTGAGGTTGTTGTTGAATTTTTTGGTGTTTTCGATGTTGAGGTTGTTGTTGAATTTGTTGGTGTTTTTTAATGTTGAGGTTGTTGTTGAATTTGTTGCTGTTTTCAATGTTGAGGTTGTTTTTGCTTTTCAATGTTTATGTTGTTGTTGAATTTGTTGGTGTTTTTCAATGTCGAGGTTGTTGTTGAATTTTTTGGTGTTTTTCAATTTTGAGGTTGTTGTTGAATTTGTTGGTGTTATTCAATGTTGAGGTTGTTGTTGAATTTGTTGGTGTTTTCAATGTTGAGGTTGTTGATTTTTTTGGTGTTTTTCAATGTCGAGGTTGTTGTTGAATTTGTTGGAATTTTTCAATGTTGAGGTTGTTGTTGAATTTGTTGGTGTTTTTCCATGCTGAGGTTGTTTTTCAAATTCTTGGTTTTTTCAATGTTGAGGTTGTTGTTTTATTTGTTGGTGTTTTTCAATGTTGATGTTGTTGTTGAATTTCTTGGTGTTTTCAATGTTGAGGTTGTTGTTGAATTTGTTGTTGTTTTTAATGTTGAGGTTGTTGTTGCTTTTCAATGTTTAGGCTGTTGTTGAATTTGTTGGTGTTTTTCAATGTCGAGGTTGTTGTTGAATTTGTTGGTGTTTTTCAATTTTGAGGTTGTTGTTGAATTTGTTGGTGTTATTCAATGTTGAGGTTGTTGTTGAATTTGTTGGTGTTTTTCAATGTTGACGTTGTTGAATTTGTTGGTGTTTTTCAATGTCGAGGTTCTTGTTGTTTTTCATTGTCGAGGTTGTTGTTGAGTTTGTTGGTGATATTCAATGTTCAGGTTGTTGAATTTGTTGCTGTTTTTCAATGTTGAGGTTGCTGTTGAATTTGTTGGTGTTTTTCAATGTTGAGGTTGTTGTTGAATTTGTTGGTGATTTCAATGTTGAGGTTGTTGTTGAATTTGTTGGTGTTTTTCAATGTTGAGGTTGTTGTTGTTTTTTAATGTTGAGGTTGTTCATGAATTTGTTGGTGTTTTTCAATGTTGATTTTGTTGTTGAATTTGTTGGTGTTTTTCAATGTTGAGGTTGTTATTGAGTTTGTTGGTGTTTTTCAATGTTGAGGTTGTTGTTGAATTTGTTGGTGTTATTCAATGTTCAGGTTGTTGTTGAAATAGTTGGTGTTTTTCAATGTTGATGTTGTTGTTGAATTTGTTGGTGTTTTTCAATGTTGAGGTTGTTGTTGAATTTGTTGATGTTTTGCAATGTTGCGGGTGTTGTTGAATTTGTTGGTGTTTTTCATTGTTAGGGTTGTTGTTGAATTTGTTGGGGTTATTAAACGTTGGGGTTGTTGTTGAATTTGTTGGTTTTTTTCAAAGTTGAGGTTGTTGTTGAATTTGTTTTTGTTTTTCAATGTTGGGGTCGTTGTTGAATTTGTTGCTGTTTTCAATGTTGAGGATGTTGTTGAATTTCTTGATGTTTTCAATGTTCAGGTTGTTGTTGAATTTGTTGGAGTTTTTAAATGTTGAGGTTGTTGTTGAATTTCTTGGTGTTTTCAATGTTGAGGTTGTTGTTGAATTTTTTGGTGTTTTCGATGTTGAGGTTGTTGTTGAATTTGTTGGTGTTTTTCAATGTTGAGGTTGTTGTTGAATTTGTTGCTGTTTTCAATGTTGAGGTTGTTTTTGCTTTTCAATGTTTATGTTGTTGTTGAATTTGTTGGTGTTTTTCAATGTCGAGGTTGTTGTTGAATTTTTTGGTGTTTTTCAATTTTGAGGTTGTTGTTGAATTTGTTGGTGTTATTCAATGTTGAGGTTGTTGTTGAATTTGTTGGTGTTTTTCAATGTCGAGGTTCTTGTTGTTTTTCAATGTCGAGGTTGTTGTTGAGTTTGTTGGTGTTTTTCAATGTTGGGGTTGTTGTTGAATTTGTTGGTGTTTTTTACTGTTGAGGTTGTTGTTGAATTTGGTGGTGTTTTTCAATGTTGAGGTTGCTGTTGAATTTGTTGGTATTTTTTAATGTTGAGGTTGTTGATGAATTTGTTGGTGTTTTTCAATGTTGAAATTGTTGTTGAATTTGTTGGTGTTTTTCAATGCTGAGGTTGTTATTGAATTTGTTGGTCTTTTTCAATGTTGAGGTTGTTGAATTTGTTTGTTTTATTCAATGTTGAGGTTGTTGTTGAAATTGTTGGTGTTTTTCAATGTTGAGGTTGTTGTTGAATTTGTTGGTGTTTTTCAATGTTGAGGTTGTTGTTGAATTTGTTGGTGTTTTTCAATGTTGGGGTCGTTGTTGAATTTGTTGCTGATTTCAATGTTGAGGATGTTGTTGAATTTCTTGATGTTTTCATTTTTGAGGTTGTTGTTGAATCTGTTGGTGTCTTTAAATGTCGAGGTTGTTGTTGAGTTTCTTGGTGTTTTCAATGTTGAGGTTGTTGTTGAATTTGTTGGTGTTTTTCAATGTCGAGGTTGTTGTTGAATTTGTTGGTGTTTTTCAATATGGAGGTTGTTGTTGAATTTGTTGGTGTTATTCAATGTTGAGGTTGTTGTTGAATTTGTTGGTGTTTTTCAATTTTGAGGTTGTTGTTGAATTTGTTGGTGTTATTCAATGTTGAGGTTGTTGTTGAATTTGTTGGTGTTTTTCAATGTTGAGATGGTTTTTGAATTTGTTGGTGTTTTTCATTGTTGAGGTTGTTGTTGAATTTGTTGGTGTTATTCAGTGTTGAGGTTGGTGTTGAATTTGTTGGTGTTTTTCAACGCTGAGGTTGTTGTTGCTTTTCAATGTTGAGGTTGTTGTTGAATTTGTTGGTGTTTTCAATGTTGAGGTTGTTGTTGAATTTGTTGGCGTTTTACAATGTTGAGGTTCTTGTTGAATTTGTTGGGGCTTTCAATGTTGAGGGTGTTGTTGCTTTTCAATGTTTTGGTTGTTGTTGAATTTGTTGGTGTTTTCAATGTTGAGGTTGTTGTTGATTTTTTTGGTGTTTTTCAATGTCGAGGTTGTTGTTGAATTTGTTGGTGTTTTTCAATGTTGAGGTTGTTGTTGAATTTGTTATGTTTTTCCATGCTGAGGATGTTTTTCAAATTCTTGGTTTTTTCAATGTTGAGGTTGTTGTTTTATTTGTTGGTGTTTTTCAATGTTGATGTTGTTGTTGAATTTCTTGGTGTTTTCAGTGTTGAGGTTGTTGTTGAATTTGTTGTTGTTTTTAATGTTGAGGTTGTTGTTGCTTTTCAATGTTTAGGCTGTTGTTGAATTTGTTGGTGTTTTTCAATGTCGAGGTTGTTGTTGAATTTGTTGGTGTTTTTCAATTTTGAGGTTGTTGTTGAATTTGTTGGTGTTATTCAATGTTGAGGTTGTTGTTGAATTTGTTGGTGTTTTTCAATGTTGACGTTGTTGTTGAATTTGTTGGTGTTTTTCAATGTCGAGGTTCTTGTTGTTTTTCATTGTCGAGGTTGTTGCTGAGTTTGTTGGTGATATTCAATGTTCAGGTTGTTGAATTTGTTGCTGTTTTTCAATGTTGAGGTTGCTGTTGAATTTGTTGGTGTTTTTCAATGTTGAGGTTGTTGTTGAATTTGTTGGTGATTTCAATGTTGAGGTTGTTGTTGAATTTGTTGGTGTTTTTCAATGTTGAGGTTGTTGTTGTTTTTTAATGTTGAGGTTGTTCATGAATTTGTTGGTGTTTTTCAATGTTGATTTTGTTGTTGAATTTGTTGGTGTTTTTCAATGTTGAGGTTGTTATTGAGTTTGTTGGTGTTTTTCAATGTTGAGGTTGTTGTTGAATTTGTTGGTGTTATTCAATGTTCAGGTTGTTGTTGAAATAGTTGGTGTTTTTCAATGTTGATGTTGTTGTTGAATTTGTTGGTGTTTTTCAATGTTGAGGTTGTTGTTGAATTTGTTGATGTTTTGCAATGTTGCGGTTGTTGTTGAATTTGTTGGTGTTTTTCATTGTTGGGGTTGTTGTTGAATTTGTTGGTGTTATTAAACGTTGGGGTTGTTGTTGAATTTGTTGGTGTTTTCAATGTTGAGGTTGTTGTTGAATTTGTTGGCGTTTTACAATGTTGAGGTTCTTGTTGAATTTGTTGGTGCTTTCAATGTTGAGGGTGTTTTTGCTTTTCAATGTTTTGGTTGTTGTTGAATTTGTTGGTGTTTTCAATGTTGAGGTTGTTGTTGATTTTTTTGGTGTTTTTCAATGTCGAGGTTGTTGTTGAATTTGTTGGAATTTTTCAATGTTGAGGTTGTTGTTGAATTTGTTGGTGTTTTTCCATGCTGAGGTTGTTTTTCAAATTCTTGGTTTTTTCAATGTTGAGGTTGTTGTTTTATTTGTTGGTGTTTTTCAATGTTGATGTTGTTGTTGAATTTCTTGGTGTTTCCAATGTTGAGGTTGTTGTTGAATTTGTTGTTGTTTTTAATGTTGAGGTTGTTGTTGCTTTTCAATGTTTAGACTGTTGTTGAATTTGTTGCTGTTTTTCAATGTCGAGGTTGTTGTTGAATTTGTTGGTGTTTTTCAATTTTGAGGTTGTTGTTGAATTTGTTAGTGTTATTCAATGTTGAGGTTGTTGTTGAGTTGGTTGGTGTTTTTCAATGTTGACGTTGTTGAATTTGTTGGTGTTTTTCAATGTCGAGGTTCTTGTTGTTTTTCATTGTCGAGGTTGTTGTTGAGTTTGTTGGTGATATTCAATGTTCAGGTTGTTGAATTTGTTGCTGTTTTTCAATGTTGAGGTTGCTGTTGAATTTGTTGGTGTTTTTCAATGTTGAGGTTGTTGTTGAATTTGTTGGTGATTTCAATGTTGAGGTTGTTGTTGAATTTGTTGGTGTTTTTCAATGTTGAGGTTGTTGTTGTTTTTTAATGTTGAGGTTGTTCATGAATTTGTTGGTGTTTTTCAATGTTGATTTTGTTGTTGAATTTGTTGGTGTTTTTCAATGTTGAGGTTGTTATTGAGTTTGTTGGTGTTTTTCAATGTTGAGGTTGTTGTTGAATTTGTTGGTGTTATTCAATGTTCAGGTTGTTGTTGAAATAGTTGGTGTTTTTCAATGTTGATGTTGTTGTTGAATTTGTTGGTGTTTTTCAATGTTGAGGTTGTTGTTGAATTTGTTGATGTTTTGCAATGTTGCGGTTGTTGTTGAATTTGTTGGTGTTTTTCATTGTTGGGGTTGTTGTTGAATTTGTTGGGGTTATTAAACGTTGGGGTTGTTGTCGAATGTGTTGGTTTTTTTCAAAGTTGAGGTTGTTGTTGAATTTGTTTTTGTTTTTCAATGTTGGGGTCGTTGTTGAATTTGTTGCTGTTTTCAATGTTGAGGATGTTGTTGAATTTCTTGATGTTTTCAATGTTCAGGTTGTTGTTGAATTTGTTGGAGTTTTTAAATGTCGAGGTTGTTGTTGAATTTCTTGGTGTTTTCAATGTTGAGGTTGTTGTTGAATTTGTTGGTGTTTTCGATGTTGAGGTTGTTGTTGAATTTGTTGCTGTTTTTCAATGTCGAGGTTGTTGTTGAATTTGTTGGTGTTTTTCAATATTGAGGTTGTTGTTGAATTTGTTGCTGTTTTTCAATTTCGGGGTTGTTATTGAATTTGTTGGTGTTTTTCAATATTGAGTTTGTTGTTGAATTTGTTGGTGTTATTCCATGTTGAGGTTGTTGTTGAATTTGTTGGTGTTTTTCAATGTTGATGCTGTTGTTGAATTTGTTGGTGTTTTTCAATGTTGAGGTTGTTGTTGCTTTTCAATGATTAGGTTGTTGTTCAATTTGTTGGTGTTTATCAATGTCGAGGTTGTTGTTGAATTTGTTGGTGTTTTTCAGTGTTGCGGTTGTTGTTGAATTTGTTGGTGTTTTTCAATGTCGAGGTTCTTGTTGTTTTTCAATGTCGAGGTTGTTGTTGAATTTGTTGGTGTTATTCAATGTTGAGGTTGTTGTTGAATTTGATGCTGTTTTTCAATGTTGAGGTTTCTGTTGAATTTGTTGGTGTTTTTCAATGTTGAGGTTGTTGTTGAATTTGTTGGTGTTTTTCATTGTTGAGTTTGTTGTTGAATTTCTTGTTGTTTTCAATGTTGAGGTTGTTGTTGAATTTGTTGGTGTTTTCAATTTTGAGGTTTTTGTTGCTTTTCAATGCTTAGGTTGTTGTTGAATTTGTTGGTGTTTTTCAATGTCGAGGTTGTTGTTGAATTTGTTGGTGTTTTTCAAATTTGAGGTTGTTGTTGAATTTGTTGGTGTTTTTCAATGTTGAGGTTGTGGTTGAATTTGTTGGTGTTTTTCAATGTTGTGGTTGTTGTTGAATTTGTTCGTGTGTTTCAATGTCGAGGTTCTTGTTGTTTTTCAATGTCAAGGTTTCTGTTTAATTTGTTGGTGTTTTTCAATGTTGAGGTTGTTGTTGAATTTGTTGGTGTTTTTCAATGTTGAGGTTGTTGTTGAATTTGTTGATGTTTTGCAATGTTGCGGTTGTTGTTGAATTTGTTGGTGTTTTTCATTGTTGGGGTTGTTGTTGAATTTGTTGGTGTTATGAAACGTTGGGGTTGTTGTTGAATTTGCTGGTGTTTTCAATGTTGAGGTTGTTGTTGAATTTGTTGGCGTTTTACAATGTTGAGGTTCTTGTTGAATTTGTTGGTGCGTTCAATGTTGAGGGTGTTGTTGCTTTTCAATGTTTTGGTTGTTGTTGAATTTGTTGGTGTTTTCAATGTTGAGGTTGTTGTTGATTTTTTTGGTGTTTTTCAATGTCGAGGTTGTTGTTGAATTTGTTGGAATTTTTCAATGTTGAGGTTGTTGTTGAATTTGTTGGTGTTTTTCCATGCTGAGGTTGTTTTTCAAATTCTTGGTTTTTTCAATGTTGAGGTTGTTGTTTTATTTGTTGGTGTTTTTCAATGTTGATGTTGTTGAATTTCTTGGTGTTTTCAATGTTGAGGTTGTTGTTGAATTTGTTGTTGTTTTTAATGTTGAGGTTGTTGTTGCTTTTCAATGTTTAGGCTGTTGTTGAATTTGTTGGTGTTTTTCAATGTCGAGGTTGTTGTTGAATTTGTTGGTGTTTTTCAATTTTGAGGTTGTTGTTGAATTTGTTGGTGTTATTCAATGTTGAGGTTGTTGTTGAATTTGTTGGTGTTTTTCAATGTTGACGTTGTTGAATTTGTTGGTGTTTTTCAATGTCGAGGTTCTTGTTGTTTTTCATTGTCGAGGTTGTTGTTGAGTTTGTTGGTGATATTCAATGTTCAGGTTGTTGAATTTGTTGCTGTTTTTCAATGTTGAGGTTGCTGTTGAATTTGTTGGTGTTTTTCAATGTTGAGGTTGTTGTTGAATTTGTTGGTGATTTCAATGTTGAGGTTGTTGTTGAATTTGTTGGTGTTTTTCAATGTTGAGGTTGTTGTTGTTTTTTAATGTTGAGGTTGTTCATGAATTTGTTGGTGTTTTTCAATGTTGATTTTGTTGTTGAATTTGTTGGTGTTTTTCAATGTTGAGGTTGTTATTGAGTTTGTTGGTGTTTTTCAATGTTGAGGTTGTTGTTGAATTTGTTGGTGTTATTCAATGTTCAGGTTGTTGTTGAAATAGTTGGTGTTTTTCAATGTTGATGTTGTTGTTGAATTTGTTGGTGTTTTTCAATGTTGAGGTTGTTGTTGAATTTGTTGATGTTTTGCAATGTTGCGGTTGTTGTTGAATTTGTTGGTGTTTTTCATTGTTGGGGTTGTTGTTGAATTTGTTGGGGTTATTAAACGTTGGGGTTGTTGTCGAATGTGTTGGTTTTTTTCAAAGTTGAGGTTGTTGTTGAATTTGTTTTTGTTTTTCAATGTTGGGGTCGTTGTTGAATTTGTTGCTGTTTTCAATGTTGAGGATGTTGTTGAATTTCTTGATGTTTTCAATGTTCAGGTTGTTGTTGAATTTGTTGGAGTTTTTAAATGTCGAGGTTGTTGTTGAATTTCTTGGTGTTTTCAATGTTGAGGTTGTTGTTGAATTTGTTGGTGTTTTCGATGTTGAGGTTGTTGTTGAATTTGTTGCTGTTTTTCAATGTCGAGGTTGTTGTTGAATTTGTTGGTGTTTTTCAATATTGAGGTTGTTGTTGAATTTGTTGCTGTTTTTCAATTTCGGGGTTGTTATTGAATTTGTTGGTGTTTTTCAATATTGAGTTTGTTGTTGAATTTGTTGGTGTTATTCCTTGTTGAGGTTGTTGTTGAATTTGTTGGTGTTTTTCAATGTTGATGCTGTTGTTGAATTTGTTGGTGTTTTTCAATGTTGAGGTTGTTGTTGAATTTGTTGGTGTTATTCAGTGTTGAGGTTGGTGTTGAATTTGTTGTTGTTTTCAATGTTGAGGTTGTTGTTGCTTTTCAATGTTTAGGTTGTTGTTGAATTTGTTGGTGTTTTTCAATGTTGAGGTGTTTGTTGAATTTGTTGGTGTTTTTCAATGTTGCGGTTGTTGTTGAATTTGTTGGTGTTTTTCAATGTCGAGGTTCTTGTTGTTTTTCAATGTCAAGGTTGTTGTTGAATTTGTTGGTGTTATTCAATGTTGAGTTTGTTGTTGAATTTGTTGGTGTTTTCAATGTTGAGGTTGTTGTTGCTTTTCAATGATTAGGTTGTTGTTCAATTTGTTGGTGTTTATCAATGTCGAGGTTGTTGTTGAATTTGTTGGTGTTTTTCAGTGTTGCGGTTGTTGTTGAATTTGTTGGTGTTTTTCAATGTCGAGGTTCTTGTTGTTTTTCAATGTCGAGGTTGTTGTTGAATTTGTTGGTGTTATTCAATGTTGATTTTGTTGTTGAATTTGATGCTGTTTTTCAATGTTGAGGTTTCTGTTGACTTTTTTGGTGTTTTTCAATGTTGAGGTTGTTGTTGAATTTGTTGGTGTTTTTCATTGTTGAGTTTGTTGTTGAATTTCTTGTTGTTTTCAATGTTGAGGTTGTTGTTGAATTTGTTGGTGTTTTCAATTTTGAGGTTTTTGTTGCTTTTCAATGCTTAGGTTGTTGTTGAAATTGTTGGTGTTTTTCAATGTCGAGGTTGTTGTTGAATTTGTTGGTGTTTTTCAAATTTGAGGTTGTTGTTGAATTTGTTGGTGTTTTTCAATGTTGAGGTTGTTGTTGAATTTGTTGGTGTTTTTCAATGTTGTGGTTGTTGTTGAATTTGTTCGTGTGTTTCAATGTCGAGGTTCTTGTTGTTTTTCAATGTCAAGGTTTCTGTTTAATTTGTTGGTGTTTTTCAATGTTGAGGTTGTTGTTGAATTTGTTGGTGTTTTTCAATGTTGAGGTTGTTGTTGAATTTGTTGATGTTTTGCAATGTTGCGGTTGTTGTTGAATTTGTTGGTTTTTTTCATTGTTGGGGTTGTTGTTGAATTTGTTGGTGTTTTCAATGTTGAGGTTGTTGTTGCTTTTCAATGATTAGGTTGTTGTTCAATTTGTTGGTGTTTATCAATGTCGAGGTTGTTGTTGAATTTGTTGGTGTTTTTCAGTGTTGCGGTTGTTGTTGAATTTGTTGGTGTTTTTCAATGTCGAGGTTCTTGTTGTTTTTCAATGTCGAGGTTGTTGTTGAATTTGTTGGTGTTATTCAATGTTGATTTTGTTGTTGAATTTGATGCTGTTTTTCAATGTTGAGGTTTCTGTTGAATTTTTTGGTGTTTTTCAATGTTGAGGTTGTTGTTGAATTTGTTGGTGTTTTTCATTGTTGAGTTTGTTGTTGAATTTCTTGTTGTTTTCAATGTTGAGGTTGTTGTTGAATTTGTTGGTGTTTTCAATTTTGAGGTTTTTGTTGCTTTTCAATGCTTAGGTTGTTGTTGAAATTGTTGGTGTTTTTCAATGTCGAGGTTGTTGTTGAATTTGTTGGTGTTTTTCAAATTTGAGGTTGTTGTTGAATTTGTTGGTGTTTTTCAATGTTGAGGTTGTTGTTGAATTAGTTGGTGTTTTTCAATGTTGTGGTTGTTGTTGAATTTGTTCGTGTGTTTCAATGTCGAGGTTCTTGTTGTTTTTCAATGTCAAGGTTTCTGTTTAATTTGTTGGTGTTTTTCAATGTTGAGGTTGTTGTTGAATTTGTTGGTGTTTTTCAATGTTGAGGTTGTTGTTGAATTTGTTGATGTTTTGCAATGTTGCGGTTGTTGTTGAATTTGTTGGTGTTTTTCATTGTTGGGGTTGTTGTTGAATTTGTTGGTGTTATTAAACGTTGGGGTTGTTGTTGAATTTGTTGGTGTTTTCAATGTTGAGGTTGTTGTTGAATTTGTTGGCGTTTTACAATGTTGAGGTTCTTGTTGAATTTGTTGGTGCTTTCAATGTTGAGGGTGTTGTTGCTTTTCAATGTTTTGGTTGTTGTTGAATTTGTTGGTGTTTTCAATGTTGAGGTTGTTGATTTTTTTGGTGTTTTTCAATGTCGAGGTTGTTGTTGAATTTGTTGGAATTTTTCAATGTTGAGGTTGTTGTTGAATTTGTTGGTGTTTTTCCATGCTGAGGTTGTTTTTCAAATTCTTGGTTTTTTCAATGTTGAGGTTGTTGTTTTATTTGTTGGTGTTTTTCAATGTTGATGTTGTTGTTGAATTTCTTGGTGTTTTCAATGTTGAGGTTGTTGTTGAATTTGTTGTTGTTTTTAATGTTGAGGTTGTTGTTGCTTTTCAATGTTTAGGCTGTTGTTGAATTTGTTGGTGTTTTTCAATGTCGAGGTTGTTGTTGAATTTGTTGGTGTTTTTCAATTTTGAGGTTGTTGTTGAATTTGTTGGTGTTATTCAATGTTGAGGTTGTTGTTGAATTTGTTGGTGTTTTTCAATGTTGACGTTGTTGAATTTGTTGGTGTTTTTCAATGTCGAGGTTCTTGTTGTTTTTCATTGTCGAGGTTGTTGTTGAGTTTGTTGGTGATATTCAATGTTCAGGTTGTTGAATTTGTTGCTGTTTTTCAATGTTGAGGTTGCTGTTGAATTTGTTGGTGTTTTTCAATGTTGAGGTTGTTGTTGAATTTGTTGGTGATTTCAATGTTGAGGTTGTTGTTGAATTTGTTGGTGTTTTTCAATGTTGAGGTTGTTGTTGTTTTTTAATGTTGAGGTTGTTCATGAATTTGTTGGTGTTTTTCAATGTTGATTTTGTTGTTGAATTTGTTGGTGTTTTTCAATGTTGAGGTTGTTATTGAGTTTGTTGGTGTTTTTCAATGTTGAGGTTGTTGTTGAATTTGTTGGTGTTATTCAATGTTCAGGTTGTTGTTGAAATAGTTGGTGTTTTTCAATGTTGATGTTGTTGTTGAATTTGTTGGTGTTTTTCAATGTTGAGGTTGTTGTTGAATTTGTTGATGTTTTGCAATGTTGCGGTTGTTGTTGAATTTGTTGGTGTTTTTCATTGTTAGGGTTGTTGTTGAATTTGTTGGGGTTATTAAACGTTGGGGTTGTTGTTGAATTTGTTGGTTTTTTTCAAAGTTGAGGTTGTTGTTGAATTTGTTTTTGTTTTTCAATGTTGGGGTCGTTGTTGAATTTGTTGCTGTTTTCAATGTTGAGGATGTTGTTGAATTTCTTGATGTTTTCAATGTTCAGGTTGTTGTTGAATTTGTTGGAGTTTTTAAATGTTGAGGTTGTTGTTGAATTTCTTGGTGTTTTCAATGTTGAGGTTGTTGTTGAATTTTTTGGTGTTTTCGATGTTGAGGTTGTTGTTGAATTTGTTGGTGTTTTTCAATGTTGAGGTTGTTGTTGAATTTGTTGCTGTTTTCAATGTTGAGGTTGTTTTTGCTTTTCAATGTTTATGTTGTTGTTGAATTTGTTGGTGTTTTTCAATGTCGAGGTTGTTGTTGAATTTTTTGGTGTTTTTCAATTTTGAGGTTGTTGTTGAATTTGTTGGTGTTATTCAATGTTGAGGTTGTTGTTGAATTTGTTGGTGTTTTCAATGTTGAGGTTGTTGATTTTTTTGGTGTTTTTCAATGTCGAGGTTGTTGTTGAATTTGTTGGAATTTTTCAATGTTGAGGTTGTTGTTGAATTTGTTGGTGTTTTTCCATGCTGAGGTTGTTTTTCAAATTCTTGGTTTTTTCAATGTTGAGGTTGTTGTTTTATTTGTTGGTGTTTTTCAATGTTGATGTTGTTGTTGAATTTCTTGGTGTTTTCAATGTTGAGGTTGTTGTTGAATTTGTTGTTGTTTTTAATGTTGAGGTTGTTGTTGCTTTTCAATGTTTAGGCTGTTGTTGAATTTGTTGGTGTTTTTCAATGTCGAGGTTGTTGTTGAATTTGTTGGTGTTTTTCAATTTTGAGGTTGTTGTTGAATTTGTTGGTGTTATTCAATGTTGAGGTTGTTGTTGAATTTGTTCGTGTTTTTCAATGTTGACGTTGTTGAATTTGTTGGTGTTTTTCAATGTCGAGGTTCTTGTTGTTTTTCATTGTCGAGGTTGTTGTTGAGTTTGTTGGTGATATTCAATGTTCAGGTTGTTGAATTTGTTGCTGTTTTTCAATGTTGAGGTTGCTGTTGAATTTGTTGGTGTTTTTCAATGTTGAGGTTGTTGTTGAATTTGTTGGTGATTTCAATGTTGAGGTTGTTGTTGAATTTGTTGGTGTTTTTCAATGTTGAGGTTGTTGTTGTTTTTTAATGTTGAGGTTGTTCATGAATTTGTTGGTGTTTTTCAATGTTGATTTTGTTGTTGAATTTGTTGGTGTTTTTCAATGTTGAGGTTGTTATTGAGTTTGTTGGTGTTTTTCAATGTTGAGGTTGTTGTTGAATTTGTTGGTGTTATTCAATGTTCAGGTTGTTGTTGAATTTGTTGGTGTTTTTCATTGTTAGGGTTGTTGTTGAATTTGTTGGGGTTATTAAACGTTGGGGTTGTTGTTGAATTTGTTGGTGTTTTCAATGTTGAGGTTGTTGTTGATTTTTTTGGTGTTTTTCAATGTCGAGGTTGTTGTTGAATTTGTTGGTGTTTTTCAATGTTGAGGTTGTTGTTGAATTTGTTGGTGTTTTTCCATGCTGAGGATGTTTTTCAAATTCTTGGTTTTTTCAATGTTGAGGTTGTTGTTTTATTTGTTGGTGTTTTTCAATGTTGATGTTGTTGTTGAATTTCTTGGTGTTTTCAGTGTTGAGGTTGTTGTTGAATTTGTTGTTGTTTTTAATGTTGAGGTTGTTGTTGCTTTTCAATGTTTAGGCTGTTGTTGAATTTGTTGGTGTTTTTCAATGTCGAGGTTGTTGTTGAATTTGTTGGTGTTTTTCAATTTTGAGGTTGTTGTTGAATTTGTTGGTGTTATTCAATGTTGAGGTTGTTGTTGAATTTGTTGGTGTTTTTCAATGTTGACGTTGTTGTTGAATTTGTTGGTGTTTTTCAATGTCGAGGTTCTTGTTGTTTTTCATTGTCGAGGTTGTTGCTGAGTTTGTTGGTGATATTCAATGTTCAGGTTGTTGAATTTGTTGCTGTTTTTCAATGTTGAGGTTGCTGTTGAATTTGTTGGTGTTTTTCAATGTTGAGGTTGTTGTTGAATTTGTTGGTGATTTCAATGTTGAGGTTGTTGTTGAATTTGTTGGTGTTTTTCAATGTTGAGGTTGTTGTTGTTTTTTAATGTTGAGGTTGTTCATGAATTTGTTGGTGTTTTTCAATGTTGATTTTGTTGTTGAATTTGTTGGTGTTTTTCAATGTTGAGGTTGTTATTGAATTTGTTGGTGTTTTTCAATGTTGAGGTTGTTGTTGAATTTGTTGGTGTTATTCAATGTTCAGGTTGTTGTTGAAATAGTTGGTGTTTTTCAATGTTGATGTTGTTGTTGAATTTGTTGGTGTTTTTCAATGTTGAGGTTGTTGTTGAATTTGTTGATGTTTTGCAATGTTGCGGTTGTTGTTGAATTTGTTGGTGTTTTTCATTGTTGGGGTTGTTGTTGAATTTGTTGGTGTTATTAAACGTTGGGGTTGTTGTTGAATTTGTTGGTGTTTTCAATGTTGAGGTTGTTGTTGAATTTGTTGGCGTTTTACAATGTTGAGGTTCTTGTTGAATTTGTTGGTGCTTTCAATGTTGAGGGTGTTTTTGCTTTTCAATGTTTTGGTTGTTGTTGAATTTGTTGGTGTTTTCAATGTTGAGGTTGTTGTTGATTTTTTTGGTGTTTTTCAATGTCGAGGTTGTTGTTGAATTTGTTGGAATTTTTCAATGTTGAGGTTGTTGTTGAATTTGTTGGTGTTTTTCCATGCTGAGGTTGTTTTTCAAATTCTTGGTTTTTTCAATGTTGAGGTTGTTGTTTTATTTGTTGGTGTTTTTCAATGTTGATGTTGTTGTTGAATTTCTTGGTGTTTCCAATGTTGAGGTTGTTGTTGAATTTGTTGTTGTTTTTAATGTTGAGGTTGTTGTTGCTTTTCAATGTTTAGACTGTTGTTGAATTTGTTGCTGTTTTTCAATGTCGAGGTTGTTGTTGAATTTGTTGGTGTTTTTCAATTTTGAGGTTGTTGTTGAATTTGTTAGTGTTATTCAATGTTGAGGTTGTTGTTGAGTTGGTTGGTGTTTTTCAATGTTGACGTTGTTGAATTTGTTGGTGTTTTTCAATGTCGAGGTTCTTGTTGTTTTTCATTGTCGAGGTTGTTGTTGAGTTTGTTGGTGATATTCAATGTTCAGGTTGTTGAATTTGTTGCTGTTTTTCAATGTTGAGGTTGCTGTTGAATTTGTTGGTGTTTTTCAATGTTGAGGTTGTTGTTGAATTTGTTGGTGATTTCAATGTTGAGGTTGTTGTTGAATTTGTTGGTGTTTTTCAATGTTGAGGTTGTTGTTGTTTTTTAATGTTGAGGTTGTTCATGAATTTGTTGGTGTTTTTCAATGTTGATTTTGTTGTTGAATTTGTTGGTGTTTTTCAATGTTGAGGTTGTTATTGAGTTTGTTGGTGTTTTTCAATGTTGAGGTTGTTGTTGAATTTGTTGGTGTTATTCAATGTTCAGGTTGTTGTTGAAATAGTTGGTGTTTTTCAATGTTGATGTTGTTGTTGAATTTGTTGGTGTTTTTCAATGTTGAGGTTGTTGTTGAATTTGTTGATGTTTTGCAATGTTGCGGTTGTTGTTGAATTTGTTGGTGTTTTTCATTGTTGGGGTTGTTGTTGAATTTGTTGGGGTTATTAAACGTTGGGGTTGTTGTCGAATGTGTTGGTTTTTTTCAAAGTTGAGGTTGTTGTTGAATTTGTTTTTGTTTTTCAATGTTGGGGTCGTTGTTGAATTTGTTGCTGTTTTCAATGTTGAGGATGTTGTTGAATTTCTTGATGTTTTCAATGTTCAGGTTGTTGTTGAATTTGTTGGAGTTTTTAAATGTCGAGGTTGTTGTTGAATTTCTTGGTGTTTTCAATGTTGAGGTTGTTGTTGAATTTGTTGGTGTTTTCGATGTTGAGGTTGTTGTTGAATTTGTTGCTGTTTTTCAATGTCGAGGTTGTTGTTGAATTTGTTGGTGTTTTTCAATATTGAGGTTGTTGTTGAATTTGTTGCTGTTTTTCAATTTCGGGGTTGTTATTGAATTTGTTGGTGTTTTTCAATATTGAGTTTGTTGTTGAATTTGTTGGTGTTATTCCATGTTGAGGTTGTTGTTGAATTTGTTGGTGTTTTTCAATGTTGATGCTGTTGTTGAATTTGTTGGTGTTTTTCAATGTTGAGGTTGTTGTTGCTTTTCAATGATTAGGTTGTTGTTCAATTTGTTGGTGTTTATCAATGTCGAGGTTGTTGTTGAATTTGTTGGTGTTTTTCAGTGTTGCGGTTGTTGTTGAATTTGTTGGTGTTTTTCAATGTCGAGGTTCTTGTTGTTTTTCAATGTCGAGGTTGTTGTTGAATTTGTTGGTGTTATTCAATGTTGAGGTTGTTGTTGAATTTGATGCTGTTTTTCAATGTTGAGGTTTCTGTTGAATTTGTTGGTGTTTTTCAATGTTGAGGTTGTTGTTGAATTTGTTGGTGTTTTTCATTGTTGAGTTTGTTGTTGAATTTCTTGTTGTTTTCAATGTTGAGGTTGTTGTTGAATTTGTTGGTGTTTTCAATTTTGAGGTTTTTGTTGCTTTTCAATGCTTAGGTTGTTGTTGAATTTGTTGGTGTTTTTCAATGTCGAGGTTGTTGTTGAATTTGTTGGTGTTTTTCAAATTTGAGGTTGTTGTTGAATTTGTTGGTGTTTTTCAATGTTGAGGTTGTGGTTGAATTTGTTGGTGTTTTTCAATGTTGTGGTTGTTGTTGAATTTGTTCGTGTGTTTCAATGTCGAGGTTCTTGTTGTTTTTCAATGTCAAGGTTTCTGTTTAATTTGTTGGTGTTTTTCAATGTTGAGGTTGTTGTTGAATTAGTTGGTGTTTTTCAATGTTGAGGTTGTTGTTGAATTTGTTGATGTTTTGCAATGTTGCGGTTGTTGTTGAATTTGTTGGTGTTTTTCATTGTTGGGGTTGTTGTTGAATTTGTTGGTGTTATGAAACGTTGGGGTTGTTGTTGAATTTGCTGGTGTTTTCAATGTTGAGGTTGTTGTTGAATTTGTTGGCGTTTTACAATGTTGAGGTTCTTGTTGAATTTGTTGGTGCGTTCAATGTTGAGGGTGTTGTTGCTTTTCAATGTTTTGGTTGTTGTTGAATTTGTTGGTGTTTTCAATGTTGAGGTTGTTGTTGATTTTTTTGGTGTTTTTCAATGTCGAGGTTGTTGTTGAATTTGTTGGAATTTTTCAATGTTGAGGTTGTTGTTGAATTTGTTGGTGTTTTTCCATGCTGAGGTTGTTTTTCAAATTCTTGGTTTTTTCAATGTTGAGGTTGTTGTTTTATTTGTTGGTGTTTTTCAATGTTGATGTTGTTGTTGAATTTCTTGGTGTTTTCAATGTTGAGGTTGTTGTTGAATTTGTTGTTGTTTTTAATGTTGAGGTTGTTGTTGCTTTTCAATGTTTAGGCTGTTGTTGAATTTGTTGGTGTTTTTCAATGTCGAGGTTGTTGTTGAATTTGTTGGTGTTTTTCAATTTTGAGGTTGTTGTTGAATTTGTTGGTGTTATTCAATGTTGAGGTTGTTGTTGAATTTGTTGGTGTTTTTCAATGTTGACGTTGTTGAATTTGTTGGTGTTTTTCAATGTCGAGGTTCTTGTTGTTTTTCATTGTCGAGGTTGTTGTTGAGTTTGTTGGTGATATTCAATGTTCAGGTTGTTGAATTTGTTGCTGTTTTTCAATGTTGAGGTTGCTGTTGAATTTGTTGGTGTTTTTCAATGTTGAGGTTGTTGTTGAATTTGTTGGTGATTTCAATGTTGAGGTTGTTGTTGAATTTGTTGGTGTTTTTCAATGTTGAGGTTGTTGTTGTTTTTTAATGTTGAGGTTGTTCATGAATTTGTTGGTGTTTTTCAATGTTGATTTTGTTGTTGAATTTGTTGGTGTTTTTCAATGTTGAGGTTGTTATTGAGTTTGTTGGTGTTTTTCAATGTTGAGGTTGTTGTTGAATTTGTTGGTGTTATTCAATGTTCAGGTTGTTGTTGAAATAGTTGGTGTTTTTCAATGTTGATGTTGTTGTTGAATTTGTTGGTGTTTTTCAATGTTGAGGCTGTTGTTGAATTTGTTGATGTTTTGCAATGTTGCGGTTGTTGTTGAATTTGTTGGTGTTTTTCATTGTTGGGGTTGTTGTTGAATTTGTTGGGGTTATTAAACGTTGGGGTTGTTGTCGAATGTGTTGGTTTTTTTCAAAGTTGAGGTTGTTGTTGAATTTGTTTTTGTTTTTCAATGTTGGGGTCGTTGTTGAATTTGTTGCTGTTTTCAATGTTGAGGATGTTGTTGAATTTCTTGATGTTTTCAATGTTCAGGTTGTTGTTGAATTTGTTGGAGTTTTTAAATGTCGAGGTTGTTGTTGAATTTCTTGGTGTTTTCAATGTTGAGGTTGTTGTTGAATTTGTTGGTGTTTTCGATGTTGAGGTTGTTGTTGAATTTGTTGCTGTTTTTCAATGTCGAGGTTGTTGTTGAATTTGTTGGTGTTTTTCAATATTGAGGTTGTTGTTGAATTTGTTGCTGTTTTTCAATTTCGGGGTTGTTATTGAATTTGTTGGTGTTTTTCAATATTGAGTTTGTTGTTGAATTTGTTGGTGTTATTCCTTGTTGAGGTTGTTGTTGAATTTGTTGGTGTTTTTCAATGTTGATGCTGTTGTTGAATTTGTTGGTGTTTTTCAATGTTGAGGTTGTTGTTGAATTTGTTGGTGTTATTCAGTGTTGAGGTTGGTGTTGAATTTGTTGTTGTTTTCAATGTTGAGGTTGTTGTTGCTTTTCAATGTTTAGGTTGTTGTTGAATTTGTTGGTGTTTTTCAATGTTGAGGTGTTTGTTGAATTTGTTGGTGTTTTTCAATGTTGCGGTTGTTGTTGAATTTGTTGGTGTTTTTCAATGTCGAGGTTCTTGTTGTTTTTCAATGTCAAGGTTGTTGTTGAATTTGTTGGTGTTATTCAATGTTGAGTTTGTTGTTGAATTTGTTGGTGTTTTCAATGTTGAGGTTGTTGTTGCTTTTCAATGATTAGGTTGTTGTTCAATTTGTTGGTGTTTATCAATGTCGAGGTTGTTGTTGAATTTGTTGGTGTTTTTCAGTGTTGCGGTTGTTGTTGAATTTGTTGGTGTTTTTCAATGTCGAGGTTCTTGTTGTTTTTCAATGTCGAGGTTGTTGTTGAATTTGTTGGTGTTATTCAATGTTGATTTTGTTGTTGAATTTGATGCTGTTTTTCAATGTTGAGGTTTCTGTTGAATTTTTTGGTGTTTTTCAATGTTGAGGTTGTTGTTGAATTTGTTGGTGTTTTTCATTGTTGAGTTTGTTGTTGAATTTCTTGTTGTTTTCAATGTTGAGGTTGTTGTTGAATTTGTTGGTGTTTTCAATTTTGAGGTTTTTGTTGCTTTTCAATGCTTAGGTTGTTGTTGAAATTGTTGGTGTTTTTCAATGTCGAGGTTGTTGTTGAATTTGTTGGTGTTTTTCAAATTTGAGGTTGTTGTTGAATTTGTTGGTGTTTTTCAATGTTGAGGTTGTTGTTGAATTTGTTGGTGTTTTTCAATGTTGTGGTTGTTGTTGAATTTGTTCGTGTGTTTCAATGTCGAGGTTCTTGTTGTTTTTCAATGTCAAGGTTTCTGTTTAATTTGTTGGTGTTTTTCAATGTTGAGGTTGTTGTTGAATTTGTTGGTGTTTTTCAATGTTGAGGTTGTTGTTGAATTTGTTGATGTTTTGCAATGTTGCGGTTGTTGTTGAATTTGTTGGTTTTTTTCATTGTTGGGGTTGTTGTTGAATTTGTTGGTGTTTTCAATGTTGAGGTTGTTGTTGCTTTTCAATGATTAGGTTGTTGTTCAATTTGTTGGTGTTTATCAATGTCGAGGTTGTTGTTGAATTTGTTGGTGTTTTTCAGTGTTGCGGTTGTTGTTGAATTTGTTGGTGTTTTTCAATGTCGAGGTTCTTGTTGTTTTTCAATGTCGAGGTTGTTGTTGAATTTGTTGGTGTTATTCAATGTTGATTTTGTTGTTGAAATTTGATGCTGTTTTTCAATGTTGAGGTTTCTGTTGAATTTTTTGGTGTTTTTCAATGTTGAGGTTGTTGTTGAATTTGTTGGTGTTTTTCATTGTTGAGTTTGTTGTTGAATTTCTTGTTGTTTTCAATGTTGAGGTTGTTGTTGAATTTGTTGGTGTTTTCAATTTTGAGGTTTTTGTTGCTTTTCAATGCTTAGGTTGTTGTTGAAATTGTTGGTGTTTTTCAATGTCGAGGTTGTTGTTGAATTTGTTGGTGTTTTTCAAATTTGAGGTTGTTGTTGAATTTGTTGGTGTTTTTCAATGTTGAGGTTGTTGTTGAATTTGTTGGTGTTTTTTCAATGTTGTGGTTGTTGTTGAATTTGTTCGTGTGTTTCAATGTCGAGGTTCTTGTTGTTTTTCAATGTCAAGGTTTCTGTTTAATTTGTTGGTGTTTTTCAATGTTGAGGTTGTTGTTGAATTTGTTGGTGTTTTTCAATGTTGAGGTTGTTGTTGAATTTGTTGATGTTTTGCAATGTTGCGGTTGTTGTTGAATTTGTTGGTGTTTTTCATTGTTGGGGTTGTTGTTGAATTTGTTGGAGTTATTAAACGTTGGGGTTGTTGTTGAATTTGTTGGTGTTTTCAATGTTGAGGTTGTTGTTGAATTTGTTGGCGTTTTACAATGTTGAGGTTCTTGTTGAATTTGTTGGTGCTTTCAATGTTGAGGGTGTTGTTGCTTTTCAATGTTTTGGTTGTTGTTGAATTTGTTGGTGTTTTCAATGTTGAGGTTGTTGATTTTTTTGGTGTTTTTCAATGTCGAGGTTGTTGTTGAATTTGTTGGAATTTTTCAATGTTGAGGTTGTTGTTGAATTTGTTGGTGTTTTTCCATGCTGAGGTTGTTTTTCAAATTCTTGGTTTTTTCAATGTTGAGGTTGTTGTTTTATTTGTTGGTGTTTTTCAATGTTGATGTTGTTGTTGAATTTCTTGGTGTTTTCAATGTTGGTTGTTGTTGAATTTGTTGTTGTTTTTAATGTTGAGGTTGTTGTTGCTTTTCAATGTTTAGGCTGTTGTTGAATTTGTTGGTGTTTTTCAATGTCGAGGTTGTTGTTGAATTTGTTGGTGTTTTTCAATTTTGAGGTTGTTGTTGAATTTGTTGGTGTTATTCAATGTTGAGGTTGTTGTTGAATTTGTTGGTATTTTTCAATGTTGACGTTGTTGAATTTGTTGGTGTTTTTCAATGTCGAGGTTCTTGTTGTTTTTCATTGTCGAGGTTGTTGTTGAGTTTGTTGGTGATATTCAATGTTCAGGTTGTTGAATTTGTTGCTGTTTTTCAATGTTGAGGTTGCTGTTGAATTTGTTGGTGTTTTTCAATGTTGAGGTTGTTGTTGAATTTGTTGGTGATTTCAATGTTGAGGTTGTTGTTGAATTTGTTGGTGTTTTTCAATGTTGAGGTTGTTGTTGTTTTTTAATGTTGAGGTTGTTCATGAATTTGTTGGTGTTTTTCAATGTTGATTTTGTTGTTGAATTTGTTGGTGTTTTTCAATGTTGAGGTTGTTATTGAGTTTGTTGGTGTTTTTCAATGTTGAGGTTGTTGTTGAATTTGTTGGTGTTATTCAATGTTCAGGTTGTTGTTGAAATAGTTGGTGTTTTTCAATGTTGATGTTGTTGTTGAATTTGTTGGTGTTTTTCAATGTTGAGGTTGTTGTTGAATTTGTTGATGTTTTGCAATGTTGCGGTTGTTGTTGAATTTGTTGGTGTTTTTCATTGTTAGGGTTGTTGTTGAATTTGTTGGGGTTATTAAACGTTGGGGTTGTTGTTGAATTTGTTGGTTTTTTTCAAAGTTGAGGTTGTTGTTGAATTTGTTTTTGTTTTTCAATGTTGGGGTCGTTGTTGAATTTGTTGCTGTTTTCAATGTTGAGGATGTTGTTGAATTTCTTGATGTTTTCAATGTTCAGGTTGTTGTTGAATTTGTTGGAGTTTTTAAATGTTGAGGTTGTTGTTCAATTTCTTGGAGTTTTCAATGTTGAGGTTGTTGTTGAATTTTTTGGTGTTTTCGATGTTGAGGTTGTTGTTGAATTTGTTGGTGTTTTTCAATGTTGAGGTTGTTGTTGAATTTGTTGCTGTTTTCAATGTTGAGGTTGTTTTTGCTTTTCAATGTTTATGTTGTTGTTGAATTTGTTGGTGTTTTTCAATGTCGAGGTTGTTGTTGAATTTTTTGGTGTTTTTCAATTTTGAGGTTGTTGTTGAATTTGTTGGTGTTATTCAATGTTGAGGTTGTTGTTGAATTTGTTGGTGTTTTCAATGTTGAGGTTGTTGATTTTTTTGGTGTTTTTCAATGTCGAGGTTGTTGTTGAATTTGTTGGAATTTTTCAATGTTGAGGTTGTTGTTGAATTTGTTGGTGTTTTTCCATGCTGAGGTTGTTTTTCAAATTCTTGGTTTTTTCAATGTTGAGGTTGTTGTTTTATTTGTTGGTGTTTTTCAATGTTGATGTTGTTGTTGAATTTCTTGGTGTTTTCAATGTTGAGGTTGTTGTTGAATTTGTTGTTGTTTTTAATGTTGAGGTTGTTGTTGCTTTTCAATGTTTAGGCTGTTGTTGAATTTGTTGGTGTTTTTCAATGTCGAGGTTGTTGTTGAATTTGTTGGTGTTTTTCAATTTTGAGGTTGTTGTTGAATTTGTTGGTGTTATTCAATGTTGAGGTTGTTGTTGAATTTGTTGGTGTTTTTCAATGTTGACGTTGTTGAATTTGTTGGTGTTTTTCAATGTCGAGGTTCTTGTTGTTTTTCATTGTCGAGGTTGTTGTTGAGTTTGTTGGTGATATTCAATGTTCAGGTTGTTGAATTTGTTGCTGTTTTTCAATGTTGAGGTTGCTGTTGAATTTGTTGGTGTTTTTCAATGTTGAGGTTGTTGTTGAATTTGTTGGTGATTTCAATGTTGAGGTTGTTGTTGAATTTGTTGGTGTTTTTCAATGTTGAGGTTGTTGTTGTTTTTTAATGTTGAGGTTGTTCATGAATTTGTTGGTGTTTTTCAATGTTGATTTTGTTGTTGAATTTGTTGGTGTTTTTCAATGTTGAGGTTGTTATTGAGTTTGTTGGTGTTTTTCAATGTTGAGGTTGTTGTTGAATTTGTTGGTGTTATTCAATGTTCAGGTTGTTGTTGAATTTGTTGGTGTTTTTCATTGTTAGGGTTGTTGTTGAATTTGTTGGGGTTATTAAACGTTGGGGTTGTTGTTGAATTTGTTGGTTTTTTTCAAAGTTGAGGTTGTTGTTGAATTTGTTTTTGTTTTTCAATGTTGGGGTCGTTGTTGAATTTGTTGCTGTTTTCAATGTTGAGGATGTTGTTGAATTTCTTGATGTTTTCAATGTTCAGGTTGTTGTTGAATTTGTTGGAGTTTTTAAATGTTGAGGTTGTTGTTGAATTTCTTGGTGTTTTCAATGTTGAGGTTGTTGTTGAATTTTTTGGTGTTTTCGATGTTGAGGTTGTTGTTGAATTTGTTGGTGTTTTTCAATGTTGAGGTTGTTGTTGAATTTGTTGCTGTTTTCAATGTTGAGGTTGTTTTTGCTTTTCAATGTTTATGTTGTTGTTGAATTTGTTGGTGTTTTTCAATGTCGAGGTTGTTGTTGAATTTTTTGGTGTTTTTCAATTTTGAGGTTGTTGTTGAATTTGTTGGTGTTATTCAATGTTGAGGTTGTTGTTGAATTTGTTGGTGTTTTTCAATGTCGAGGTTCTTGTTGTTTTTCAATGTCGAGGTTGTTGTTGAGTTTGTTGGTGTTTTTCAATGTTGGGGTTGTTGTTGAATTGTTGGTGTTTTTTACTGTTGAGGTTGTTGTTGAATTTGGTGGTGTTTTTCAATGTTGAGGTTGCTGTTGAATTTGTTGGTATTTTTTAATGTTGAGGTTGTTGATGAATTTGTTGGTGTTTTTCAATGTTGAAATTGTTGTTGAATTTGTTGGTGTTTTTCAATGCTGAGGTTGTTATTGAATTTGTTGGTCTTTTTCAATGTTGAGGTTGTTGAATTTGTTGGTGTTATTCAATGTTGAGGTTGTTGTTGAAATTGTTGGTGTTTTTCAATGTTGAGGTTGTTGTTGAATTTGTTGGTGTTTTTCAATGTTGAGGTTGTTGTTGAATTTGTTGGTGTTTTTCAATGTTGGGGTCGTTGTTGAATTTGTTGCTGATTTCAATGTTGAGGATGTTGTTGAATTTCTTGATGTTTTCATTTTTGAGGTTGTTGTTGAATCTGTTGGTGTCTTTAAATGTCGAGGTTGTTGTTGAGTTTCTTGGTGTTTTCAATGTTGAGGTTGTTGTTGAATTTGTTGGTGTTTTTCAATGTCGAGGTTGTTGTTGAATTTGTTGGTGTTTTTCAATATGGAGGTTGTTGTTGAATTTGTTGGTGTTATTCAATGTTGAGGTTGTTGTTGAATTTGTTGGTGTTTTTCAATTTTGAGGTTGTTGTTGAATTTGTTGGTGTTATTCAATGTTGAGGTTGTTGTTGAATTTGTTGGTGTTTTTCAATGTTGAGATGGTTGTTGAATTTGTTGGTGTTTTTCATTGTTGAGGTTGTTGTTGAATTTGTTGGTGTTATTCAGTGTTGAGGTTGGTGTTGAATTTGTTGGTGTTTTTCAACGTTGAGGTTGTTGTTGCTTTTCAATGTTGAGGTTGTTGTTGAATTTGTTGGTGTTTTCAATGTTGAGGTTGTTGTTGAATTTGTTGGCGTTTTACAATGTTGAGGTTCTTGTTGAATTTGTTGGGGCTTTCAATGTTGAGGGTGTTGTTGCTTTTCAATGTTTTGGTTGTTGTTGAATTTGTTGGTGTTTTCAATGTTGAGGTTGTTGTTGATTTTTTTGGTGTTTTTCAATGTCGAGGTTGTTGTTGAATTTGTTGGTGTTTTTCAATGTTGAGGTTGTTGTTGAATTTGTTGGTGTTTTTTCCATGCTGAGGATGTTTTTCAAATTCTTGGTTTTTTCAATGTTGAGGTTGTTGTTTTATTTGTTGGTGTTTTTCAATGTTGATGTTGTTGTTGAATTTCTTGGTGTTTTCAGTGTTGAGGTTGTTGTTGAATTTGTTGTTGTTTTTAATGTTGAGGTTGTTGTTGCTTTTCAATGTTTAGGCTGTTGTTGAATTTGTTGGTGTTTTTCAATGTCGAGGTTGTTGTTGAATTTGTTGGTGTTTTTCAATTTTGAGGTTGTTGTTGAATTTGTTGGTGTTATTCAATGTTGAGGTTGTTGTTGAATTTGTTGGTGTTTTTCAATGTTGACGTTGTTGTTGAATTTGTTGGTGTTTTTCAATGTCGAGGTTCTTGTTGTTTTTCATTGTCGAGGTTGTTGCTGAGTTTGTTGGTGATATTCAATGTTCAGGTTGTTGAATTTGTTGCTGTTTTTCAATGTTGAGGTTGCTGTTGAATTTGTTGGTGTTTTTCAATGTTTAGGTTGTTGTTGAATTTGTTGGTGATTTCAATGTTGAGGTTGTTGTTGAATTTGTTGGTGTTTTTCAATGTTGAGGTTGTTGTTGTTTTTTAATGTTGAGGTTGTTCATGAATTTGTTGGTGTTTTTCAATGTTGATTTTGTTGTTGAATTTGTTGGTGTTTTTCAATGTTGAGGTTGTTATTGAATTTGTTGGTGTTTTTCAATGTTGAGGTTGTTGTTGAATTTGTTGGTGTTATTCAATGTTCAGGTTGTTGTTGAAATAGTTGGTGTTTTTCAATGTTGATGTTGTTGTTGAATTTGTTGGTGTTTTTCAATGTTGAGGTTGTTGTTGAATTTGTTGATGTTTTGCAATGTTGCGGTTGTTGTTGAATTTGTTGGTGTTTTTCATTGTTGGGGTTGTTGTTGAATTTGTTGGTGTTATTAAACGTTGGGGTTGTTGTTGAATTTGTTGGTGTTTTCAATGTTGAGGTTGTTGTTGAATTTGTTGGCGTTTTACAATGTTGAGGTTCTTGTTGAATTTGTTGGTGCTTTCAATGTTGAGGTGTTTTTGCTTTTCAATGTTTTGGTTGTTGTTGAATTTGTTGGTGTTTTCAATGTTGAGGTTGTTGTTGATTTTTTTGTGTTTTTCAATGTCGAGGTTGTTGTTGAATTTGTTGGAATTTTTCAATGTTGAGGTTGTTGTTGAATTTGTTGGTGTTTTTCCATGCTGAGGTTGTTTTTTCAAATTCTTGGTTTTTTCAATGTTGAGGTTGTTGTTTTATTTGTTGGTGTTTTTCAATGTTGATGTTGTTGTTGAATTTCTTGGTGTTTCCAATGTTGAGGTTGTTGTTGAATTTGTTGTTGTTTTTAATGTTGAGGTTGTTGTTGCTTTTCAATGTTTAGACTGTTGTTGAATTTGTTGCTGTTTTTCAATGTCGAGGTTGTTGTTGAATTTGTTGGTGTTTTTCAATTTTGAGGTTGTTGTTGAATTTGTTAGTGTTATTCAATGTTGAGGTTGTTGTTGAGTTGGTTGGTGTTTTTCAATGTGACGTTGTTGAATTTGTTGTGTTTTTCAATGTCGAGGTTCTTGTTGTTTTCATTGTCGAGGTTGTTGTTGAGTTTGTTGGTGATATTCAATGTTCAGGTTGTTGAATTTGTTGCTGTTTTTCAATGTTGAGGTTGCTGTTGAATTTGTTGGTGTTTTTCAATGTTGAGGTTGTTGTTGAATTTGTTGGTGATTTCAATGTTGAGGTTGTTGTTGAATTTGTTGGTGTTTTTCAATGTTGAGGTTGTTGTTGTTTTTTTAATGTTGAGGTTGTTCATGAATTTGTTGGTGTTTTTCAATGTTGATTTTGTTGTTGAATTTGTGGTGTTTTTCAATGTTGAGGTTGTTATTGAGTTTGTTGGTGTTTTTCAATGTTGAGGTTGTGTTGAATTTGTTGGTGTTATTCAATGTTCAGGTTGTTGTTGAAATAGTTGGTGTTTTTCAATGTTGATGTTGTTGTTGAATTTGTTGGTGTTTTTCAATGTTGAGGTTGTTGTTGAATTTGTTGATGTTTTGCAATGTTGCGGTTGTTGTTGAATTTGTTGGTGTTTTTCATTGTTGGGGTTGTTGTTGAATTTGTTGGGGTTATTAAACGTTGGGGTTGTTGTCGAATGTGTTGGTTTTTTTCAAAGTTGAGGTTGTTGTTGAATTTGTTTTTGTTTTTCAAATGTTGGGGTCGTTGTTGAATTTGTTGCTGTTTTCAATGTTGAGGATGTTGTTGAATTTCTTGATGTTTTCAATGTTCAGGTTGTTGTTGAATTTGTTGGAGTTTTTAAATGTCGAGGTTGTTGTTGAATTTCTTGCTGTTTTCAATGTTGAGGTTGTTGTTGAATTTGTTGGTGTTTTCGATGTTGAGGTTGTTGTTGAATTTGTTGCTGTTTTTCAATGTCGAGGTTGTTGTTGAATTTGTTGGTGTTTTTCAATATTGAGGTTGTTGTTGAATTTGTTGCTGTTTTTCAATTTCGGGGTTGTTATTGAATTTGTTGGTGTTTTTCAATATTGAGTTTGTTGTTGAATTTTGTTGGTGTTATTCCATGTTGAGGTTGTTGTTGAATTTGTTGGTGTTTTTCAATGTTGATGCTGTTGTTGAATTTGTTGGTGTTTTTCAATGTTGAGGTTGTTGTTGCTTTTCAATGATTAGGTTGTTGTTCAATTTGTTGGTGTTTATCAATGTCGAGGTTGTTGTTGAATTTGTTGGTGTTTTTCAGTGTTGCGGTTGTTTGTTGAATTTGTTGGTGTTTTTCAATGTCGAGGTTCTTGTTGTTTTTCAATGTCGAGGTTGTTGTTGAATTTGTTGGTGTTATTCATGTTGAGGTTGTTGTTGAATTTGATGCTGTTTTTTCAATGTTGAGGTTTCTGTTGAATTTGTTGGTGTTTTTCAATGTTGAGGTTGTTGTTGAATTTGTTGGTGTTTTTCATTGTTGAGTTTGTTGTTGAATTTCTTGTTGTTTTCAATGTTGAGGTTGTTGTTGAATTTGTTGGTGTTTTCAATTTTGAGGTTTTTGTTGCTTTTCAATGCTTAGGTTGTTGTTGAATTTGTTGGTGTTTTTTCAATGTCGAGGTTGTTGTTGAATTTGTTGGTGTTTTTCAAATTTGAGGTTGTTGTTGAATTTGTTCGTGTTTTTCAATGTTGAGGTTGTGGTTGAATTTGTTGGTGTTTTTCAATGTTGTGGCTGTTGTTGAATTTGTTCGTGTGTTTCAATGTCGAGGTTCTTGTTGTTTTTCAATGTCAAGGTTCTGTTTAATTTGTTGGTGTTTTTCAATGTTGGAGGTTGTTGTTGAATTTGTTGGTGTTTTTCAATGTTGAGGTTGTTGTTGAATTTGTTGATGTTTTGCAATGTTGCGGTTGTTGTTGAATTTGTTGGTGTTTTTCATTGTTGGGGTTGTTGTTGAATTTGTTGGTGTTATGAAACGTTGGGGTTGTTGTTGAATTTGCTGGTGTTTTCAATGTTGAGGTTGTTGTTGAATTTGTTGGCGTTTTACAATGTTGAGTTCTTGTTGAATTTGTTGGTGCGTTCAATGTTGAGGGTGTTGTTGCTTTTCAATGTTTTGGTTGTTGTTGAATTTGTTGGTGTTTTCAATGTTGAGGTTGTTGTTGATTTTTTTGGTGTTTTTCAATGTCGAGGTTGTTGTTGAATTTGTTGGAATTTTCAATGTTGAGGTTGTTGTTGAATTTGTTGGTGTTTTTCCATGCTGAGGTTGTTTTTCAAATTCTTGGTTTTTTCAATGTTGAGGTTGTTGTTTTATTGTTGGTGTTTTTCAATGTTGATGTTGTTGTTGAATTTCTTGGTGTTTTCAATGTTGAGGTTGTTGTTGAATTTGTTGTTGTTTTTAATGTTGAGGTTGTTGTTGCTTTTCAATGTTTAGGCTGTTGTTGAATTTGTTGGTGTTTTTCAATGTCGAGGTTGTTGTTGAATTTGTTGGTGTTTTTCAATTTTGAGGTTGTTGTTGAATTTGTTGGTGTTATTCAATGTTGAGGTTGTTGTTGAATTTGTTGGTGTTTTTCAATGTTGACGTTGTTGAATTTGTTGGTGTTTTTCAATGTCGAGGTTCTTGTTGTTTTTCATTGTCGAGGTTGTTGTTGAGTTTGTTGGTGATATTCAATGTTCAGGTTGTTGAATTTGTTGCTGTTTTTCAATGTTGAGGTTGCTGTTGAATTTGTTGGTGTTTTTCAATGTTGAGGTTGTTGTTGAATTTGTTGGTGATTTCAATGTTGAGGTTGTTGTTGAATTTGTTGGTGTTTTTCAATGTTGAGGTTGTTGTTGTTTTTTAATGTTGAGGTTGTTCATGAATTTGTTGGTGTTTTTTCAATGTTGATTTTGTTGTTGAATTTGTTGGTGTTTTTCAATGTTGAGGTTGTTATTGAGTTTGTTGGTGTTTTTCAATGTTGAGGTTGTTGTTGAATTTGTTGGTGTTATTCAATGTTCAGGTTGTTGTTGAAATAGTTGGTGTTTTCAATGTTGATGTTGTTGTTGAATTTGTTGGTGTTTTTCAATGTTGAGGTTGTTGTTGAATTGGTTGATGTTTTGCAATGTTGCGGTTGTTGTTGAATTTGTTGGTGTTTTTCATTGTTGGGGTTGTTGTTGAATTTGTTGGGGTTATTAAACGTTGGGGTTGTTGTTGAATTTGTTGGTTTTTTTCAAAGTTGAGGTTGTTGTTGAATTTGTTTTTGTTTTTCAATGTTGGGGTCGTTGTTGAATTTGTTGCTGTTTTCAATGTTGAGGATGTTGTTGAATTTCTTGATGTTTTCAATGTTCAGGTTGTTGTTGAATTTGTTGCTGTTTTTCAATGTTGAGGTTGCTGATGAATTTGTTGGTGTTTTTCAATGTTGAGGTTGTTGTTGAATTTGTTGGTGTTTTTCAATGTTGGGGTTGTTGTTGAATTTGTTGGTGTTTTTTAATGTTGAGGTTGTTGTTGAATTTGGTGGTGTTTTTCAATGTTGAGGTTGTTGTTGTTTTTCAATGTTTAGGCTGTAGTTGAATTTGTTGGTGTTTTTTAATGTTGAGGTTGTTGATGAATTTGTTGGTGTTTTTCAATTTTGATTTGTTGTTGAATTTGTTGGTGTTTTTCAATGTTGAGGTTTCTGTTGAATTTGTTGGTGTTTTTCAATGTTGAGGTTGTTGTTGAATTTGTTGGTGTGTTTCAATGTTGCGGTTGTAGTTGAATTTGTTGGTGTTTTTCCATGTTGAGGTTGTTGTTGAATTTGTTGGTGTTTTTCAATGTTGAGGTTGTTGTTGAATTTCTTGGTGTTTCAGTGTTGAGGTTGTTGTTGAATTTGTTGTGTTTCCAATGTTGAGGTTGTTGTTGTTTTTCAATGTTTAGGTTGTAGTTGAATTTGTTGGTGTTTTTCAATGTCGAGGTTGTTGTTGAATTTGTTGGTGTTTTCAATGTTGCGGTTGTTGTTGAATTTGTTGGTGTTTTTCAATGTCGAGGTTCTAGTTGTTTTTCAATATTGAGGTTGTTGTTCAAATTGTTGCTGTTTTTCAATGTTGAGGTTGCTGTTGAATTTGTGGGTGTTTTTCATGTTGAGGTTGTTGTTGAATTTGTTGGAGTTTTTCAATGCTGGGGTTGTTGTTGAATTTGTTGGTGTTTTTTAATGTTGAGGTTATTGTTGAATTTGTTGGTGTTTTTCAATGTTGAGGTTGTTGTTGAATTTGTTGGTGTTTTTTAATGTCGAGGTTGTTGATGAATTTGTTGGTGTTATTCAACGTTGGGGTTGTTGTTGAATTTGTTGGTTTTTTTCAAAGTTGTGCTTGTTGTTGAATTTGTTGGTGTTTTTCAATGTGGGGGTCGTTGTTGAATTTGTTGGTGTTTTCAATGTTGAGGATGTTGTGGAATTCTTGGTGTTTTCAATGTTGAGGTTGTTGTTGAATTTGTTTGTGCTTTTAAATGTCGAGGTTGTTATTGAATTTCTTGGTGTTTTCAATGTTGAGGTTGTTGTTGAATTTGTTGGTGTTTTCGATGTTGAGGTTGTTGTTGAATTTGTTGGTGTTTTTCAATGTTGAGGTTGTTGTTGAATTTGTTGGTGTTTTTCAATATTGAGGTTGTTGTTGAATTTGTTGCTGTTTTTCAATATCGAGGTTGTTGTTGAATTTGTTGGTGTTTTTCAATGTTGAGTTTGTTGTTGAATTTTTTGGTGTTATTGAATGTTGAGGTTGTTGTTCAATTTGTTGGTGTTTTTCATTTTGATGTTGTTGTTGAATTTGTTGGTGTTTTTCAATGTTGAGGTTGTTGTTGAATTTGTTGGTGTTATTCAGTGTTGAGGTTGGTGTTGAATTTGTTGGTGTTTTTCAATGTTGAGGTTGTTGTTGCTTTTCAATGTTGAGGTTGTTGTTGAATTTGTTGGTGTTTTCAATGTTGGGGTTGTTGTTGAATTTGTTGGTGTTTTCAATGTTGAGGTCGTTGTTGCTTATCAATGTTTAGGTTGTTGTTGAATTTGTTGGTGTTTTCAATGTTGAGGTTGTTGTTGAATTTGTTGGTGTTTTTCAATGTCGAGGTTGTTGTTGAATTTGTTGGTGTTTTTCCATGTTGAGGTTGTTGTTGAATTTGTTGGTGATATCAATGTTGAGGTTGTTCTTGAATTGTTGGTGTTATTCAATGTTGAGGTTGTTGTTGAATTTGTTGATGTTTTGCAATGTTGCGGTTGTTGTTGAATTTGTTGGTGTTTTTCATTGTTGGGTTGTTGTTGAATTGTTGGTGTTATTAAACGTTGGGGTTGTTGTTGAATTTGTTGGTTTTTTTCAAAGTTGAGGTTGTTGTTGAATTTGTTTTTGTTTTTCAATGTTGGGGTCGTTGTTGAATTTGTTGCTGTTTTCAATGTTGAGATGTTGTTGAATTTCTTGATTTTTTCAATGTTCAGGTTGTTGTTGAATTTGTTGGAGTTTTTAAATGTCGAGGTTGTTGTTGAATTTCTTGGTGTTTTCAATGTTGAGGTTGTTGTTGAATTTGTTGGTGTTTTCGATGTTGAGGTTGTTGTTGAATTTGTTGGTGTTTTTCAATGTCGAGGTTGTTGTTGAATTTGTTGGTGTTTTTCAATATTGAGGTTGTTGTTGAATTTGTTGCTGTTTTTCAATTTCGGGGTTGTTATTGAATTTGTTGGTGTTTTTCAATGTCGAGGTTGTTGTTGAATTTGTTGGTGTTTTTCAATATTGAGGTTGTTGTTGAATTTGTTGCTGTTTTTCAATTTCGGGGTTGTTATTGAATTTGTTGGTGTTTTTCAATATTGAGTTTGTTGTTGAATTTTTTGGTGTTATTCCATGTTGAGGTTGTTGTTGAATTTGTTGGTGTTTTTCAATGTTGATGCTGTTGTTGAATTTGTTGGTGTTTTTCAATGTTGAGGTTGTTGTTGAATTTGTTGGTGTTATTCAGTGTTGAGGTTGGTGTTGAATTTGTTGTTGTTTTCAATGTTGAGGTTGTTGTTGCTTTTCAATGTTTAGGTTGTTGTTGAATTTGTTGGTGTTTTTCAATGTCGAGGTTGTTGTTGAATTTGTTGGTGTTTTTCAATGTTGAGGTTGTTGTGAATTTGTTGGTGTTTTTCAATGTTGAGGTGTTTGTTGAATTTGTAGGTGTTTTTCAATGTTGCGGTTGTTGTTGAATTTGTTGGTGTTTTTCAATGTCGTGGTTCTTGTTGTTTTTCAATGTCAAGGTTGTTGTTGAATTTGTTGGTGTTATTCAATGTTGAGTTTGTTGTTGAATTTGTTGGTGTTTTCAATGTTGAGGTTGTTGTTGCTTTTCAATGATTAGGTTGTTGTTCAATTTGTTGGTGTTTATCAATGTCGAGGTTGTTGTTGAATTTGTTGGTGTTTTTCAGTGTTGCGGTTGTTGTTGAATTTGTTGGTGTTTTTCAATGTCGAGGTTCTTGTTGTTTTTCAATGTCGAGGTTGTTGTTGAATTTGTTGGTGTTATTCAATGTTGAGGTTGTTGTTGAATTTGATGCTGTTTTTCAATGTTGAGGTTTCTGTTGAATTTTTTGGTGTTTTTCAATGTTGAGGTTGTTGTTGAATTTGTTGGTGTTTTTCATTGTTGAGTTTGTTGTTGAATTTCTTGTTGTTTTCAATGTTGAGGTGTTGTTGAATTTGTTGGTGTTTTCAATTTTGAGGTTTTTGTTGCTTTTCAATGCTTAGGTTGTTGTTGAATTTGTTGGTGTTTTTCAATGTCGAGGTTGTTGTTGAATTTGTTGGTGTTTTTCAAATTTGAGGTTGTTGTTGAATTTGTTGGTGTTTTTCAATGTTGAGGTTGTTGTTGAATTTGTTGGTGTTTTTCAATGTTGCGGTTGTTGTTGAATTTGTTCGTGTTTTTCAATGTCGAGGTTCTTGTTGTTTTTCAATGTCAAGGTTGTTGTTGAATTTGTTGTTGTTATTCAATGTTGAGGTTGTTGTTGAATTTGTTGGTGTTTTCAATGTCGAGGTTGTTGTTGAATTTGTTGGTGTTTTTCAGTGTTGCGGTTGTTGTTGAATTTGTTGGTGTTTTTCAATGTCGAGGTTCTTGTTGTTTTTCAATGTCGAGGTTGTTGTTGAATTTGTTGATGTTATTCAATGTTGAGGTTGTTGTTGAATTTGATGCTGTTTTTCAATGTTGAGGTTTCTGTTGAATTTGTTGGTGTTTTTCAATGTTGAGGTTGTTGTTGAATTTGTTGGTGTTTTTCAATGTTGAGGTTGTTGTTGAATTTCTTGTTGTTTTCAATGTTGAGGTTGTTGTTGAATTTGTTGGTGTTTTCAATTTTGAGGTTTTTGTTGCTTTTCAATGCTTAGGTTGTTGTTGAATTTGTTGGTGTTTTTCAATGTCGAGGTTGTTGTTGAATTTGTTGGTGTTTTTCAATTTTGAGGTTGTGGTTGAATTTGTTGGTGTTATTCAATGTTGAGGTTGTTGTTGAATTTGTTGGTGTTTTTCAATGTTGCGCTTGTTGTTGAATTTGTTGGTGTTTTTCAGTGTCAAGGTTCTTGTTGCTTTTCAATGTCGAGGTTGTTGTTGAGTTGAAAACAAAGAAAACTGCGGATGCTGAAATCCAAAACAAAAACAGAATTACCTGGAAAAACTCAGCAGGTCTGGCAGCATCGGCGGAGAAGAAAAAGTTGACGTTTCGAGTCCTCATGACCTTCGACAGAACTTTAACTTAAGTTCTGTCGAAGGGTCATGAGGACTCGAAACGTCAACTTTTTTCTTCTCCGCCGATGCTGCCAGACCTGCTGAGTTTTTCCAGCTAATTCTGTTTTTGTTTTTGTTGTTGAGTTTGTTGGTGATATTCAATGTTAAGGTTGTTGTTGAATTTGTTGCTGTTTTTCAATGTTGAGGTTGCTAATGAATTTGTTGGTGTTTTTCAATGTTGAGGTTGTTGTTGAATTTGTTGGTGTTTTTCAATGTTGGGGTTGTTGTTGAATTTGTTGGTGTTTTTTTAAAGTTGAGGTTGTTGTTGAATTTGGTGGTGTTTTTCAATGTTGAGGTTGTTGTTGAATTTGTTGGTGTGTTTTAAATGTTGAGGTTGTTGATGAATTTGTTGGTGTTTTTCAATTTTGATTTTGTTGTTGAATTTGTTGGTGTTTTTTCAATGTTGAGGTTTCTGTTGAATTTGTTGGTGTTTTTCAATGTTGAGGTTGTTGTTGAATTTGTTGGTGTGTTTCAATGTTGCGGTTGTAGTTGAATTTGTTGGTATTTTTCCATGTTGAGGTTGTTGTTGAATTTGTTGGTGTTTTTCAATGTTGAGGTTGTTGTTGAATTTCTTGGTGTTTTCAGTGTTGAGGTTGTTGTTGAATTTGTTGGTGTTTCCAATGTTGAGGTTGTTGTTGTTTTTCAATGTTTAGGTTGTAGTTGAATTTGTTGGTGTTTTTCAATGTCGAGGTTGTTGTTGAATTTGTTGGTGGTTTTTCAATGTTGCGGTTGTTGTTGAATTTGTTGGTGTTTTTCAATGTCGAGGGGTCTTGTTGTTTTTCAATATTGAGGTTGTTGTTGAATTTGTTGCTGTTTTTTCAATGTTGAGGTTGCTGTTGAATTTGTGGGTGTTTTTCAATGTTGAGGTTGTTGTTGAATTTGTTGGAGTTTTTCAATGCTAGGGTTGTTGTTGAATTTGTTGGTGTTTTTTAATGTTGAGGTTATTGTTGAATTTGTTGGTGTTTTTTCAATGTTGAGGTTGTTGTTGAATTTGTTGGTGTTTTTTAATGTCGAGGTTGTTGATGAATTTGTTGGTGTTATTCAACGTTGGGGTTGTTGTTGAATTTGTTGCTGTTTTTCAATGTTGATGTTGTTGTTGAATTTGTTGGTGTTTTTCAATGTTGAGGTTGTTGTTGAATTGGTTGATGTTTTGCAATGTTGCGGTTGTTGTTGAATTTGTTGGTGTTTTTCATTGTTGGGGTTGTTGTTGAATTTGTTGGGGTTATTAAACGTTGGGGTTGTTGTTGAATTTGTTGGTTTTTTTCAAAGTTGAGGTTGTTGTTGAATTTGTTTTTGTTTTTCAATGTTGGGGTCGTTGTTGAATTTGTTGCTGTTTTCAATGTTGAGGATGTTGTTGAATTTCTTGATGTTTTCAATGTTCAGGTTGTTGTTGAATTTGTTGCTGTTTTTCAATGTTGAGGTTGCTGATGAATTTGTTGGTGTTTTTCAATGTTGAGGTTGTGTGTTGAATTTGTTGGTGTTTTTCAATGTTGGGGTTGTTGTTGAATTTGTTGGTGTTTTTTAATGTTGAGGTTGTTGTTGAATTTGGTGGTGTTTTTCAATGTTGAGGTTGTTGTTGTTTTTCAATGTTTAGGCTGTAGTTGAATTTGTTGGTGTTTTTTAATGTTGAGGTTGTTGATGAATTTGTTGGTGTTTTTCAATTTTGATTTTGTTGTTGAATTTGTTGGTGTTTTTCAATGTTGAGGTTTCTGTTGAATTTGTTGGTGTTTTTCAATGTTGAGGTTGTTGTTGAATTTGTTGGTGTGTTTTCAATGTTGCGGTTGTAGTTGAATTTGTTGGTGTTTTTCCATGTTGAGGTTGTTGTTGAATTTGTTGGTGTTTTTCAATGTTGAGGTTGTTGTTGAATTTCTTGGTGTTTTCAGTGTTGAGGTTGTTGTTGAATTTGTTGGTGTTTCCAATGTTGAGGTTGTTGTTGTTTTTCAATGTTTAGGTTGTAGTTGAATTTGTTGGTGTTTTTCAATGTCGAGGTTGTTGTTGAATTTGTTGGTGTTTTTCAATGTTGCGGTTGTTGTTGAATTTGTTGGTGTTTTTCAATGTCGAGGTTCTAGTTGTTTTTCAATATTGAGGTTGTTGTTCAAATTGTTGCTGTTTTTCAATGTTGAGGTTGCTGGTTGAATTTGTGGGTGTTTTTCAATGTTGAGGTTGTTGTTGAATTTGTTGGAGTTTTTTCAATGCTGGGGTTGTTGTTGAATTTGTTGGTGTTTTTTAATGTTGAGGTTATTGTTGAATTTGTTGGTGTTTTTCAATGTTGAGGTGTTGTTGAATTTGTTGGTGTTTTTTAATGTCGAGGTTGTTGATGAATTTGTTGGTGTTATTCAACGTTGGGGTGTGTTGAATTTGTTGGTTTTTTTCAAAGTTGTGCTTGTTGTTGAATTTGTTGGTGTTTTTCAATGTGGGGGTCGTTGAATTTGTTGGTGTTTTCAATGTTGAGGATGTTGTGGAATTTCTTGGTGTTTTCAATGTTGAGGTTGTTGTTGAATTTGTTTGTGCTTTTAAATGTCGAGGTTGTTATTGAATTTCTTGGTGTTTTCAATGTTGAGGTTGTTGTTGAATTTGTTGGTGTTTTCGATGTTGAGGTTGTTGTTGAATTTGTTGGTGTTTTTCAATGTTGAGGTTGTTGTTGAATTTGTTGGTGTTTTTCAATATTGAGGTTGTTGTTGAATTTGTTGCTGTTTTTCAATATCGAGGTTGTTGTTGAATTTGTTGGTGTTTTTCAATGTTGAGTTTGTTGTTGAATTTTTTGGTGTTATTGAATGTTGAGGTTGTTGTTCAATTTGTTGGTGTTTTTCAATTTTGATGTTGTTGTTGAATTTGTTGGTGTTTTTCAATGTTGAGGTTGTTGTTGAATTTGTTGGTGTTATTCAGTGTTGAGGTTGGTGTTGAATTTGTTGGTGTTTTTCAATGTTGAGGTTGTTGTTGCTTTTCAATGTTGAGGTTGTTGTTGAATTTGTTGGTGTTTTCAATGTTGGGGTTGTTGTTGAATTTGTTGGTGTTTTCAATGTTGAGGTCGTTGTTGCTTATCAATGTTTAGGTTGTTGTTGAATTTGTTGGTGTTTTCAATGTTGAGGTTGTTGTTGAATTTGTTGGTGTTTTTCAATGTCGAGGTTGTTGTTGAATTTGTGGTGTTTTTCCATGTTGAGGTTGTTGTTGAATTTGTTGGTGATATCAATGTTGAGGTTGTTCTTGAATTTGTTGGTGTTATTCAATGTTGAGGTTGTTGTTGAATTTGTTGATGTTTTGCAATGTTGCGGTTGTTGTTGAATTTGTTGGTGTTTTTCATTGTTGGGGTTGTTGTTGAATTTGTTGGTGTTATTAAACGTTGGGGTTGTTGTTGAATTTGTTGGTTTTTTTCAAAGTTGAGGTTGTTGTTGAATTTGTTTTTGTTTTTCAATGTTGGGGTCGTTGTTGAATTTGGTTGCTGTTTTCAATGTTGAGGATGTTGTTGAATTTCTTGATTTTTTCAATGTTCAGGTTGTTGTTGAATTTGTTGGAGTTTTTAAATGTCGAGGTTGTTGTTGAATTTCTTGGTGTTTTCAATGTTGAGGTTGTTGTTGAATTGTTGGTGTTTTCGATGTTGAGGTTGTTGTTGAATTTGTTGGTGTTTTTCAATGTCGAGGTTGTTGTTGAATTTGTTGGTGTTTTTCAATATTGAGGTTGTTGTTGAATTTGTTGCTGTTTTTCAATTTCGGGGTTGTTATTGAATTTGTTGGTGTTTTTCAATGTCGAGGTTGTTGTTGAATTTGTTGGTGTTTTTCAATATTGAGGTTGTTGTTGAATTTGTTGCTGTTTTTCAATTTCGGGGTTGTTATTGAATTTGTTGGTGTTTTTCAATATTGAGTTTGTTGTTGAATTTTTTGGTGTTATTCCATGTTGAGGTTGTTGTTGAATTTGTTGGTGTTTTTCAATGTTGATGCTGTTGTTGAATTTGTTGGTGTTTTTCAATGTTGAGGTTGTTGTTGAATTTGTTGGTGTTATTCAGTGTTGAGGTTGGTGTTGAATTTGTTGTTGTTTTCAATGTTGAGGTTGTTGTTGCTTTTCAATGTTTAGGTTGTTGTTGAATTTGTTGGTGTTTTTCAATGTCGAGGTTGTTGTTGAATTTGTTGGTGTTTTTCAATGTTGAGGTTGTTGTTGAATTTGTTGGTGTTTTTCAATGTTGAGGTGTTTGTTGAATTTGTTGGTGTTTTTCATGTTGCGGTTGTTGTTGAATTTGTTGGTGTTTTTCAATGTCGTGGTTCTTGTTGTTTTTCAATGTCAAGGTTGTTGTTGAATTTGTTGGTGTTATTCAATGTTGAGTTTGTTGTTGAATTTGTTGGTGTTTTCAATGTTGAGGTTGTTGTTGCTTTTCAATGATTAGGTTGTTGTTCAATTTGTTGGTGTTTATCAATGTCGAGGTTGTTGTTGAATTTGTTGGTGTTTTTCAGTGTTGCGGTTGTTGTTGAATTTGTTGGTGTTTTTCAATGTCGAGGTTCTTGTTGTTTTTCAATGTCGAGGTTGTTGTTGAATTTGTTGGTGTTATTCAATGTTGAGGTTGTTGTTGAATTTGATGCTGTTTTTCAATGTTGAGGTTTCTGTTGAATTTTTTGGTGTTTTTCAATGTTGAGGTTGTTGTTGAATTTGTTGGTGTTTTTCATTGTTGAGTTTGTTGTTGAATTTCTTGTTGTTTTCAATGTTGAGGTTGTTGTTGAATTTGTTGGTGTTTTCAATTTTGAGGTTTTTGTTGCTTTTCAATGCTTAGGTTGTTGTTGAATTTGTTGGTGTTTTTCAATGTCGAGGTTGTTGTTGAATTTGTTGGTGTTTTTCAAATTTGAGGTTGTTGTTGAATTTGTTGGTGTTTTTCAATGTTGAGGTTGTTGTTGAATTTGTTGGTGTTTTTCAATGTTGCGGTTGTTGTTGAATTTGTTCGTGTTTTTCAATGTCGAGGTTCTTGTTGTTTTTCAATGTCAAGGTTGTTGTTGAATTTGTTGTTGTTATTCAATGTTGAGGTTGTTGTTGAATTTGTTGGTGTTTTCAATGTCGAGGTTGTTGTTGAATTTGTTGGTGTTTTTCAGTGTTGCGGTTGTTGTTGAATTTGTTGGTGTTTTTCAATGTCGAGGTTCTTGTTGTTTTCAATGTCGAGGTTGTTGTTGAATTTGTTGATGTTATTCAATGTTGAGGTTGTTGTTGAATTTGATGCTGTTTTTTCAATGTTGAGGTTTCTGTTGAATTTGTTGGTGTTTTTCAATGTTGAGGTTGTTGTTGAATTTGTTGGTGTTTTTCAATGTTGAGGTTGTTGTTGAATTTCTTGTTGTTTTCAATGTTGAGGTTGTTGTTGAATTTGTTGGTGTTTTCAATTTTGAGGTTTTTGTTGCTTTTCATGCTTAGGTTGTTGTTGAATTTGTTGGTGTTTTTCAATGTCGAGGTTGTTGTTGAATTTGTTGGTGTTTTTCAATTTTGAGGTTGTGGTTGAATTTGTTGGTGTTATTCAATGTTGAGGTTGTTGTTGAATTTGTTGGTGTTTTTCAATGTTGCGCTTGTTGTTGAATTTGTTGGTGTTTTTCAGTGTCAAGGTTCTTGTTGCTTTTCAATGTCGAGGTTGTTGTTGAGTTGAAAACAAAGAAAACTGCGGATGCTGGAAATCCAAAACAAAAACAGAATTACCTGGAAAAACTCAGCAGGTCTGGCAGCATCGGCGGAGAAGAAATGAGTTGACGTTTCGAGTCCTCATGACCCTTCGACAGAACTTAAGTTCTGTCGAAGGGTCATGAGGACTCGAAACGTCAACTTTTTTCTTCTCCGCCGATGCTGCCAGACCTGCTGAGTTTTTCCAGCTAATTCTGTTTTTGTTTTTGTTGTTGAGTTTGTTGGTGATATTCAATGTTAAGGTTGTTGTTGAATTTGTTGCTGTTTTTCAATGTTGAGGTTGCTAATGAATTTGTTGGTGTTTTTCAATGTTGAGGTTGTTGTTGAATTTGTTGGTGTTTTTCAATGTTGGGGTTGTTGTTGAATTTGTTGGTGTTTTTTAAAGTTGAGGTTGTTGTTGAATTTGGGTGGTGTTTTTCAATGTTGAGGTGTTGTTGAATTTGTTGGTGTTTTTAAATGTTGAGGTTGTTGATGAATTTGTTGGTGTTTTTCAATTTTGATTTTGTTGTTGAATTTGTTGGTGTTTTTCAATGTTGAGGTTTCTGTTGAATTTGTTGGTGTTTTTCAATGTTGAGGTTGTTGTTGAATTTGTTGGTGTGTTTCAATGTTGCGGTTGTAGTTGAATTTGTTGGTATTTTTCCATGTTGAGGTTGTTGTTGAATTTGTTGGTGTTTTTCAATGTTGAGGTTGTTGTTGAATTTCTTGGTGTTTTCAGTGTTGAGGTTGTTGTTGAATTTGTTGGTGTTTCCAATGTTGAGGTTGTTGTTGTTTTTCAATGTTTAGGTTGTAGTTGAATTTGTTGGTGTTTTTCAATGTCGAGGTTGTTGTTGAATTTGTTGGTGTTTTTCAATGTTGCGGTTGTTGTTGAATTTGTTGGTGTTTTTCAATGTCGAGGGTCTTGTTGTTTTTCAATATTGAGGTTGTTGTTGAATTTGTTGCTGTTTTTCAATGTTGAGGTTGCTGTTGAATTTGTGGGTGTTTTTCAATGTTGAGGTTGTTGTTGAATTTGTTGGAGTTTTTCAATGCTGGGGTTGTTGTTGAATTTGTTGGTGTTTTTTAATGTTGAGGTTATTGTTGAATTTGTTGGTGTTTTTCAATGTTGAGGTTGTTGTTGAATTTGTTGGTGTTTTTTTAATGTCGAGGTTGTTGATGAATTTGTTGGTGTTATTCAACGTTGGGGTTGTTGTTGAATTTGTTGGTTTTTTTCAAAGTTGTGGTTGTTGTTGAATTTGTTGGTGTTTTTCAATGTGGGGGGTCGTTGTTGAATTTGTTGGTGTTTTCAATGTTGAGGATGTTGTGGAATTTCCTGGTGTTTTCAATGTTGAGGTTGTTGTTGAATTTGTTTGTGCTTTTAAATGTCGAGGTTGTTATTGAATTTCTTGGTGTTTTCAATGTTGAGGTTGTTGTTGAATTTGTTGGTGTTTTCGATGTTGAGGTTGTTGTTTGTTGGGGTTGGGTTTTTCAATCTCGAGGTTGTTGTTGAATTTGTTGGTGTTTTTCAATATTGAGGTTGTTGTTGAATTTGTTGCTGTTTTTCAATGTCGAGGTTGTTGTTGAATTTGTTGGTGTTTTTCAATGTTGAGTTTGTTGTTGAATTTTTTGGTGTTATTGAATGTTGAGGTTGTTGTTCAATTTGTTGGTGTTTTTCAATGTTGATGTTGTTGTTGAATGTGTTGGTGTTTTTCAATGTTGAGGTTGTTGTTGAATTTGTTGGTGTTATTCAGTGTTGAGGTTGGTGTTGAATTTGTTGGTGTTTTTCAATGTTGAGGTTGTTGTTGCTTTTCAATGTTGAGGTTGTTGTTGAATTTGTTGGTGTTTTCAATGTTGGGGTTGTTGTTGAATTTGTTGGTGTTTTCAATGTTGAGGTCGTTGTTGCTTTTCAATGTTTAGGTTGTTGTTGAATTTGTTGGTGTTTTCAATGTTGAGGTTGTTGTTGAATTTGTTGGGGTTTTTCAATGTCGAGGTTGTTGTTGAATTTGTTGGTGTTTTTCCATGTTGAGGTTGTTGTTGAATTTGTTGCTGTTTTCAATGTTGAGGTAGTTGTTGCTTTTCAATGTTTAGGTTATTGTTGAATTTGTTGGTGTTTTTCAATGTCGAGGTTGTTGTTGAATTTGTTGGTGTTTTTCAATGTTGAGGTTGTTGTTGAATTTGTTGGTGTTTTTCAATGTTGCGGTTGTTGTTGAATTTGTTGGTGTTTTTCAATGTCGAGGTTCTTGTTTTTTTTCAAAGTCGAGGTTGTTGTTGAATTTGTTGGTGTTTTTCAATGTTGAGGTTGTTGTTGAATTTGTTGCTATTTTTCAATGTTGAGGTTTCTGTTGAATTTGTTGGTGTTTTTCAATGTTGAGGTTGTTGTTGAATTTGTTGGTGTTTTTCAATGTTGAGTTTGTTGTTGAATTTTTTGGTGTTATTGAATGTTGAGGTTGTTGTTCAATTTGTTGGTGTTTTTCAATGTTGATGTTGTTGTTGAATGTGTTGGTGTTTTTCAATGTTGAGGTTGTTGTTGAATTTGTTGGTGTTATTCAGTGTTGAGGTTGGTGTTGAATTTGTTGGTGTTTTTCAATGTTGAGGTTGTTGTTGCTTTTCAATGTTGAGGTTGTTGTTGAATTTGTTGGTGTTTTCAATGTTGAGGTCGTTGTTGCTTTTCAATGTTTATGTTGTTGTTGAATTTGTTGGTGTTTTCAATGTTGAGGTTGTTGTTGAATTTGTTGGTGTTTTTCAATGTCGAGGTTGTTGTTGAATTTGTTGGTGTTTTTCCATGTTGAGGTTGTTGTTGAATTTGTTGGTGATATCAATGTTGAGGTTGTTGTTGAATTTGTTGCTGTTTTCAATGTTGAGGTAGTTGTTGCTTTTCAATGTTTAGGTTATTGTTGAATTTGTTGGTGTTTTTCAATGTCGAGGTTGTTGTTGAATTTGTTGGTGTTTTTCAATTTTGATGTTGTTCTTGAATTTGTTGGTGTTTTTCAATGTTGAGGTTGTTGTTGAATTTGTTGGTGTTTTTCAATGTTGCGGTTGTTGTTGAATTTGTTGGTGTTTTTCAATGTCGAGGTTCTTGTTTTTTTTCAAAGTCGAGGTTGTTGTTGAATTTGTTGGTGTTTTTCAATGTTGAGGTTGTTGTTGAATTTGTTGCTATTTTTCAATGTTGAGGTTTCTGTTGAATTTGTTGGTGTTTTTCAATGTTGAGGTTGTTGTTGAATTTGTTCGTTTTTTTCAATGTTGCTGTTGTTGTTGAATTTGTTGGTGTTTTTTCCATGTTGAGGTTGTTGTTGAATTTGTTGGTGTTTTTCAATGTTGAGTTTGTTGTTGAATTTCTTGTTGTTTTCAATGTTGAGGTTGTTGTTGAATTTGTTGCTGTTTTTCAATGTTGATGTTGTTGTTGAATTTCTTGTTGTTTTCAATGTTGAGGTTGTTGTTGAATTTGTTGGTGTTTTCAATTTTGAGGTTTTTGTTGCTTTTCAATGCTTAGGTTGTTGTTGAATTTGTTGGTGTTTTTCAATGTCGAGGTTGTTGTTGAATTTGTTGGTGTTTTTCAATTTTGAGGTTGTTGTTGAATTTGTTGGTGTTATTCAATGTTGAGGTTGTTGTTGAATTTGTTGCTGTTTTTCAATGTTGAGGTTGCTGTTGAATTTGTTGGTGTTTTTCAATGTCGAGGTTGTTGTTGAATTTGTTGGTGTTATTCAATGTTGAGGTTGTTGTTGAATTTGATGCTGTTTTTCAATGTTGAGGTTTCTGTTGAATTTGTTGGTGTTTTTCAATGTTGAGGTTGTTGTTGAATTTGTTGATGTTTTTCAATGTTGAGTTTGTTGTTGAATTTCTTGTTGTTTTCAATGTTGAGGTTGTTGTTGAATTTGTTGGTGTTTTCAATTTTGAGGTTGTTGTTGAATTTGTTGGTGTTTTTCAATGTCGAGGTTCTTGTTGTTTTTCAATGTCAAGGTTGTTGTTGAATTTGTTGTTGTTATTCAATGTTGAGGTTGTTGTTGAATTTGATGCTGTTTTTCAATGTTGAGGTTTCTGTTGAATTTGTTGGTGTTTTTCAATGTTGAGGTTGTTGTTGAATTTGTTGGTGTCTTTCAATGTTGAGTTTGTTGTTGAATTTCTTGTTGTTTTCAATGTTGATGTTGTTGTTGAATTTGTTGGTGTTTTTCAATGTTGGGGTTGTTGTTGAATATGTTGGTGTTTTTTAATGTTGAGGTTGTTGTTGAATTTCAATGTTGAGGTTGTTGTTGAATTTGTTGGTGTTTTTCAATGTTGAGGTTGTTGATGAATTTTTTGGTGTTTTTCAATTTTGATTTTGTTGTTGAATTTGTTGGTGTTTTTCAATGTTGAGGTTTCTGTTGAATTTGTTGGTGTTTTTCAATGTTGAGGTTGTTGTTGAATTTGTTGGTGTTTTTCAATGTTGAGGTTGTTGTTGAATTTGTTGTTGTTTTGCAATGTTGCGGCTGTTGTTGAATTTGTTGGGATTTGGAGGGTTTGAGAGACAGAGAGCGAGTTGGAAGGTGTGTGAGAGAGAGAGATAGGGAGTTGGAGGGTGTGAGAGGAAGAAAGAGAGAGAGACAGGGAGTTGGAGGGTGAGAGAGAGAGAGAGAGAGAAATTTGGAGTTGCAGGGTGTGTGAGAGAGACAGAGAGACAGGTAGTTGGAGGTTATGTGTGAGAGAGAGATGGAGACGGGTAGTTGGAGGGTGTGAGAGATTGAGGCAGGGAGTTGGAGGGTGTCAGAGAGTGAGAGAGGGAGTTGGAGGGTGTGTGTGAGAGAGAGAGACAGGGTTGGAGGGTGTGAGAGAGTGAGAGAGGGAGTTGGAGGGCTTGTGATAGAGATAGAAACAGAGTGTTGGATGTTGTGTGTGGGACAGAGAGACAGGGAGTTGGAGGGTTTGTGTGAGAGAGAGAGAGAGAGACAGGGAGTTGGAGAATGTGAGAGAGAGAGAGAGACAGGGTGTTGGAGGTTATGTGTGAGAGAGAGATGGAGACGGGTAGTTGGAGGGTGTGAGAGAGTGAGGCAGGGAGTTGGAGGGTGAGAGAGAGACAGAGAGAGACAGGGAGTTGGAGGGTGTGTGAGAGAGAGAGAGGGAGGGAAAGGGAGATGGACCATGAGAGAGACGAACGGGGTTCAAGAATGTGTGAGAGAGAGAGAATGAGACGTGTATTTAGAGGGAGTGAGTGAGAGAGAGAGAGAGACAGGGAGTTGGAGGGTGTGAGAGAGTGAGAGAGGGAGTTGGAGGGTGTGTGAGAGAGAGAGAGGGAGTTGGAGGTCTTGTGGTAGAGATAGAAGCAGAGTGTTGGAGGGTGTGTGTGGGACAGAGAGACAGGGAGTTTGAGGGTGTGAGAGAGAGAGAGAGAGAGAGAGAGAGACAGGGAGTTGGAGAGTGTGAGAGAGAGAGAGAGACAGGGTGTTGGCGGGTTTACGAGAGAGAGAGAGAGAGAGAGACGGAGTTGGACGGTTTGTGATAGAGATAGAAACAGAGTGTTTGAGGGTGTGTGTGGGAGAGAGAAAAAGGGAGTTGGAGGGTGTGAGAGAGAGAGACAGGGAGTTGCAGGGTGTGAGAGAGAGAGAGACAGGGGGTTGGAGTGTGTGTGTGAGAGAGAGAGAGACAGGGGGTTGGAGGGTGTGAGAGAGAAAGAGAGACAGGGGTTTGGAGGGTGTGTGAAAGAGAGAGAGAGACAGGTTGTTGGAGCGTGTGAGAGAGAGGGAGAGAGACAGTGAGTTGGAGGGTGTGAGAGAGAGGGAGAGACAGGGAGTTGGAGGGTGTGAGAGGGTGAGAGAGAGAGGCGGGTAGTTGGAAAGTGTGAGAGAGAGCGAGACAGGGGGTTGGAGGGTGTGAGAGAGAGAGAGAGACAGTGAGTTGGAGGCTGAGAGAGACAGAGAGACAAAGAGTTGGGGGGTGTGAGAGAGAGAGAGACTGTGAATTGGAGGGTGTGAGAGACAGAGAGACAAAGAGTTGGGGGGGTGTGAGAGAGAGAGACAGGGAGTTGGAGGATGTGAGAGAGAGAGAGACAGGACCTTGGAGGGTATGAGAGGGAGAGAGAGAGAGACAGTGAGTTGGTGGGTGGGTGAGAGAGAGACAGATAGGTAGTTGGACGGTTTGAGAGGAAGAAAGAGAGAGAGACAGGGGCTTGGAGGGTGTGAGAGAGAGAGACAGGGAGTTGGAGGGTTTACGATAGAGAGAGAGACAGGGAGTTGGAGGGTTTGTGATAGAGATAGAAACAGAATGTTTGAGGGTGTGTTTGGGAGAGAGAAACAGGGAGTAGGAGGGTGTGAGAGAGAGAGACAGGGGGTTGGAGGGTGTGAGAGAGAGAGAGAGAGACAGGGTGTTGGAGGGTGTGAGAGTGAGAGAGAGAGGTTTGTAGTTGGAGGGTGTGAGAGAGAGAGACAGGGAGTTGCAGGGTGTGAGAGAGAGAGAGACACGGGGTTGGAGGGTGTGTGAGAGAGAGAGAGAGAGAGACAGGGGGTTGGAGGGTGTGAGAGAGAGAGAGACAGGAGGTTGGAGGGGTGTGAGAAAGAGAGAGAGACAGGGGGTTGGAGGGTGTGAGTGAGAGAGAGAGACAGACAGTGGGTTGGAGGGTGTGAGAGAGAGAGAGAGAGACAGGGGGTTGCAGCGTGTGAGAGGGTGAGAGAGAGAGGCGGGTAGTTGGAGGGTGTGAGAGAGAGAGGGACAGGGGTTTGGAGGGTGTGAGAGAGAGAGAGAGGACTGTGAATTGGAGGGTGTGAGAGACAGAGAGACAAAGAGTTGGACGGTGTGAGAGAGAGAGAGACAGGACGTTGGAGGGTATGAGAGGGAGAGAGAGAGAGACAGGGAGTTGGAGGGTGTCAGACAGAGACAGGGAGTTGGAGGATGTGAGAGACAGAGACAGGACGTTGGAGGGTATGAGAGGGAGAGAGAGAGAGAGAGACAGGGAGTTTGAGGGTGTGAGAGGGATGGAGAGAGAGAGAGTGAGACAGGGAGATGGAGCGTGAGGGAGAAAGAGACAGGGAGTTGGAGGGTGTGTGAGCGAGAGACAGGGGGTTGGAGGGTTTCAGAGAGTGAGAGAGGGAGTTGGATGGTGTGTGAGAGAGAGAGAGAGAGACAGTGAGTTGGTGGGTGGGTGAGAGAGAGATAGGGAGTTGGACGGTTTGAGAGGAAGAAAGAGAGAGAGACAGGGGGTTGGAGGGTGTGAGAGAGAGGGAGAGAGACAATGAGTTGGAGGGTGTGAAAGAGAGCGAGACAGGCTGTTGGAGGGTGTGAGAGGGAGAGAGAGAGAGGCAGGTAGTTGGAGGGTGTGAGAGAGAGAGAGTGGCAGGGGTTTGGAGGGTGTGAGAGAGAGAGACAGGGAGTTGGAGGGTGTGAGAGAGAGAGAGAGACAGGGTGTTGGAGGGTTTGTGATAGAGATAGAAACAGAGTGTTTGAGGGTGTGTGTGGGAGAGAGAAAAAGGGAGTTGGAGGGTGTGAGAGAGAGAGACGGGGGTTGGAGGGTGTGAGAGGGAGTGAGAGAGAGAAGCGGGTAGTTGGAGGGTGTGAGAGAGAGAGACAGGGAGTTGCAGGGTGTGAGACAGAGAGTGACAGGGGGTTGGAGTGTGTGTGAGAGAGAGAGAGAGAGACAGGGGGTTGGAGGGTGTGAGAGAGAAAGAGAGACAGGGGTTTGGAGGGTGTGAGAGAGAGAGAGAGAGACAGGTTGTTGGAGTGTGTGAGAGAGAGGGAGAGAGACAGTGAGTTGGAGGGTGTGAGAGAGAGAGAGAGACAGGGTGTTGGATGGTGTGAGAGGGTGAGAGAGAGAGGCGGGTAGTTGGAGGGTGTGAGAGAGAGCGAGACAGGGGGTTGGAGGGTTTGAGAGAGAGAGAGAGACAGTGAGTTGGAGGCTGAGAGAGACAGAGAGACAAAGAGTTGGAGGGTGTGAGAGAGAGAGAGACAGGACCTTGGAGGGTGTGTGAGAGAGAGAGAGAGACAGTGAGTTGTTGGGTGGGTGAGAGAGAGATAGGGAGTTGGACGGTGTGAGAGGAAGAAAGAGAGAGAGACAGGGGGTTGGAGGGAGTGAGAGAGAGGGAGAGAGACAGTGAGTTGGAGGGTGTGTGAGAGAGAGAGACACAGGCTGTTGGAGGGTGTGAGAGGGAGAGAGAGAGAGGTGGGTAGTTGGAGGGTGTGAGAGAGAGAGACAGGGGGTTGTAGGGTGTGAGAGAGACAGGGGTTTGGAGGGTGTGAGAGAGAGAGACAGGGAGTTGGAGGGTTTATGAGAGAGAGAGACAGGGAGTTGGAGGGTTTGTGATAGAGATAGAAACAGTGTTTGAGGGTGTGTGTGGGAGAGAGAAACAGGGAGTTGGAGGGTGTGATAGAGACAGAGACAGGGGGTTGGAGGGTGTGAGAGTGAGAGAGACAGGAGGTTGGAGGGTTTCAGAGAGTGAGAGAGGGAGTTGGATGGTGTGTGAGAGAGAGAGAGAGACAGTGAGTTGGTGGGTGGGTGAGAGAGAGAAGGGATTTGGACGGTGGGAGAGGAAGAAAGAGAGAGAGACGGGGTTGGAAGGTTTGTGATAGAGATAGAAACAGAATGTTTGAGGTTGTGTTTGGGAGAGAGAAACAGGGAGTAGGAGGGTGTGAGAGAGAGAGACAGGGGGCTGGAGGGTGTGATAGAGACAGAGACAGGGGGTTGGAGGGTGTGAGAGTGAGAGAGAGAGGTTTGTAGTTGGAGGGTGTGAGAGAGAGAGACAGGGAGTTGCAGGGTGTGAGAGAGAGAGAGACACGGGGTTGGAGGGTGTGTGAGAGAGAGAGAGAGGTTTGTAGTTGGAGGGTGTGAGAGAGAGAGACAGGGAGTTGCAGGGTGTGAGAGAGAGAGAGACACGGGGTTGGAGGGTGTGTGAGAGAGAGAGAGAGGTTTGTAGTTGGAGGGTGTGAGAGAGAGAGACAGGGAGTTGCAGGGTGTGAGAGAGAGAGAGACACGGGGTTGGAGGGTCTGTGAGAGAGAGAGAGAGAGACAGGGGGTTGGAGGGTGTGAGATAGAGAGAGAGACAGGGGGTTGGAGGGTGTGAGTGAGAGAGAGAGACAGACAGTGGGTTGGAGGGTGTGAGAGAGAGAGAGAGAGAGAGGGGGTTGCAGCGTGTGAGAGGGTGAGAGAGAGAGGCGGGTAGTTGGAGGGTGTGAGACAGAGAGAGACAGGGATTTGGAGGGTGTGAGAGAGAGAAAGAGACTGTGAATTGGAGGGAGTGAGAGACAGAGAGACAAAGAGTTGGACGGTGTGAGAGAGAGAGAGACAGGACGTTGGAGGGTATGAGAGGGAGAGAGAGAGAGAGACAGGGAGTTGGAGGGTGTGAGAGGGATGGAGAGAGAGAGAGTGAGACAGGGAGATGGAGCGTGAGAGAGAGACAGGGAGTTGGAGGGTGTGTGAGAGAGAGACAGGGGGTTGGAGGGTTTGAGAGAGAGAGAGAGACAGTGAGTTGGAGGCTGAGAGAGAGAGAGAGAAAGGACCTTGGAGGGTGTGTGAGAGAGAGAGAGAGACAGTGAGTTGTTGGGTGGGTGAGAGAGAGATAGGGAGTTGGACGGTGTGAGAGGAAGAAAGAGAGAGAGACAGGGGGTTGGAGGGAGTGAGAGAGAGAGAGACAGGACGTTGGAGGGTATGAGAGGGAGAGAGAGAGAGAGAGACAGGGAGTTTGAGGGTGTGAGAGGGATGGAGAGAGAGAGAGTGAGACAGGGAGATGGAGTGTGAGAGAGAAAGAGACAGGGTGTTGGAGGGTGTGTGAGCGAGAGACAGGGGGTTGGAGGGTTTCAGAGAATGAGAGAGGGAGTTGGATGGTGTGTGAGATAGAGAGAGAGACAGTGAGTTGGAGGGTGAGAGAGACAGAGAGACAAAGAGTTGGAGGATGTGAGAGAGAGAGAGACAGGATGTTGGAGGGTATGAGAGGGAGGGAGAGAGAGACAGGGAGTTGGAGGGTGTGAGAGGGATGGAGAGAGAGAGAGTGAGACAGGGAGATGGAGTGTGAGAGAGAAAGAGACAGGGGGTTGGAGGGTTTCAGAGAGTGAGAGAGGGAGTTGGAGGGTGTGTGAGAGAGAGAGAGAGACAGTGAGTTGGAGGGTGTGTGAGCGAGAGACAGGTGGTTGGAGGGTTTCAGAGAGTGAGAGAGGGAGTTGGAGGGTGTGTGAGGGAGAGAGATAAACAGCGAGTTGATGGGTGGGTGAGAGAGAGATAGGGAGTTGGACGGTGTGAGAGGAAGAAAGAGAGAGAGACAGGTGGTTGGAGCGTGTGAGAGAGAGAGAGAGAGAGAGACAGGGGTTGGAGCGTGTGAGAGAGAGAGAGAGAGAGAGGGACAGGGGTTGGAGCATGTGAGAGAGAGGGAGAGAGTCAGTGAGTTGGAGGGTGTGAGAGAGAGAGAGAGAGACAGGGAGTTGGAGGGTGTGAGAGAGAGAGAGAGACAGGGAGTTGGAGGGTGTGAGAGCGAGAGAGCGAGAGAGAGAGACGGGGTTGGAGCGTGTGAGAGAGAGGGAGAGAGACAGTGAGTTGGAGGGTATGAGAGAGACAGAGAGACAAAGAGTTGGAGGGTGTCAGAGAGAGAGAGACAGGGAGTTGGATGATGTGAGAGAGAGAGAGACAGGACGTTGGAGGGTATGAGAGGGAGAGAGAGAGAGACAGGGAGTTGGAGGGTGTGAGAGGGATGGAGAGAGAGAGAGTGAGACAGGGAGATGGAGCGTGAGAGAGAGAGAGACAGGGAGTTGGAGGGTTTACGTGAGAGAGAGAGAGAGAGACAGGGAGTTGGAGGGTTTGTGATAGAAATAGAAACAGAGTGTTTGAGGGTGTGTGTGGGAAAGAGAAACAGGGAGTTGGAGGGTGTGATAGAGACAGAGACAGGGGGTTGGAGGGTGTGAGAGAGAGAGAGAGACAGTGAGTTGCTGGGTGGGTGAGAGAGAGAGATAGGGAGTTGGACGGTTTGAGAGGAAGATAGAGAGAGAGAGAGAGGGCTGGAGCATGTGAGAGAGAGGGAGAGAGACAGTGAGTTGGAGGGTGTGAGAGAGAGAGACAGGCTGTTGGAGGGTGTGAGAGGGAGAGAGAGAGAGGCGGGTAGTTGGAGGGTGTGAAAGAGAGAGAGACAGGGGGTTGGAGGCTGTGAGAGAGAGAGAGACAGGGCGTTGGAGGGTGTGAGAGAGAGACAGGGAGTTGGAGGGTTTACGATAGAGAGAGTGAGACAGGGAGTTGGAGGGTTTGTGATAGAGATAGAAACAGAGTGTTTGAGGGTGTGTGTGGGAGAGAGAAACAGGGAGTTGGAGGGTGTGAGAGAGAGAGAGAAAAGGGGTTGGAGGGTGTGTGAGAGAGAGAGAGACAGGGGTTTGGAGGGTGTCAGAGGGAGAGAGAGAGAGAGGTGGGAAGTTGGAGGGTGTGAGAGAGACATTGAGTTGCAGGGTGTGAGAGAGAGAGAGAGACAGGGGGTTGGAGGGTGTGAGAGAGAGAGAGAGACAGGGGGTTGGAGGGTGTGAGAGAGAGAGAGAGACAGACAGTGGGTTGGAGGGTGTGAGAGAGAGAGAGACGGGGGTTGGAGCATGTGAGAGGGTGAGAGAGAGAAGCGGGTAGTTGGAGGGTGTGAGAGAGAGAGAGAGACAGGGCTTTGGAGGGAGTGAGAGAGAGAGAGACTGTGAATTGGAGGGTGTGAGAGACAGAGAGACAAAGAGTTGGAGGGTGTGAGAGAGCGAGAGACAGGGAGTTGGAGGATGTGAGAGAGAGAGAGACAGGACGTTGGAGGGTATGAGAGGGAGAGAGAGAGAGAGAGACAGGGAGTTTGAGGGTGTGAGAGGGATGGAGAGAGAGAGAGTGAGACAGGGAGATGGAGTGTGAGAGAGAAAGAGACAGGGAGTTGGAGGGTGTGTGAGCGAGAGACAGGGGGTTGGAGGGTTTCAGAGAATGAGAGAGGGAGTTGGATGGTGTGTGAGATAGAGAGAGAGACAGGGGGTTGGAGGGTGTGAGAGAGAGAGAGACAGGGTGTTGGAGGGTGTGAGAGAGAGAGAGAGACAGGTGGTTGGAGGGTGTGAGAGAGAGAGAGAGAGACAGGGGGTTGGAGGGTGTGAGTGAGAGAGGGAGACAGACATTGGGTGGGAGGGTGTGAGAGAGAGAGAGAGACACGGGGTTGGAGCATGTGAGAGGGTGAGAGAGAGAGGCGGGTAGTTGGAGGGTGTGAGAGAGAGAGAGACAGGGGTTTGGAGGGTGTGAGAGCGAGAGAGACTGTGAATTGGAGGGTGTGAGAGACAGAGAGACAGAGAGTTGGAGGGTGTGACAGAGTGAGAGACAGGGAGTTGGAGGATGTGAGAGAGAGAGAGACAGGACGTTGGAGGGTATGAGAGGGAGAGAGAGAGAGAGAGACAGGGAGTTTGAGGGTGTGAGAGGGATGGAGAGAGAGAGAGTGAGACAGGGAGATGGAGCGTGAGAGAGAAAGAGACAGGGAGTTGGAGGGTGTGTGAGCGAGAGACAGGGGGTTGGAGGGTTTCAGAGAGTGAGAGAGGGAGTTGGATGGTGTGTGAGAGAGAGAGAGAGACAGTGAGTTGGTTGGTGGGTGAGAGAGAGAAGGGATTTGGACGGTGGGAGAGGAAGAAAGAGAGAGAGACAGGGGGTTGGAGGGTGTGAGAGGGTGAGAGACAGTGAGTTGGAGGGTGTGAGAGAGAGAGAGAGACAGGCTGTTGGAGGGTGTGAGAGGGTGAGTGAGAGAGGCGGGTAGTTGGAGGGTGTGTGAGAGAGAGAGACAGGGGGTTGGAGGATGTGAGAGAGAGAGAGAGGCAGGGGTTTGGAGGGTGTGAGAGAGAGAGACAGGGAGTTGGAGGGTTTACGAGAGAGAGAGAGAGAGAGAGACAGGGAGTTGGAGGGTTTGTGATAGAGATAGAAACAGAGTGTTTGAGGGTGTGTGTGGGAGAGAGAGACAGGGATTTGGAGGGTGGGAGAGAGAGAGAGAGAGACAGGGAATTGGAGGCTATGAGAGGGAGAGAGAGAGAGATAGAGAGTTGCAGGGTGTGAGAGAGAGAAAGGGGGTTGGAGGGTGTGAGAGGGAGAGAGAGAGAGACAGGGGGTTGGAGCATGTGAGAGGGAGGGAGAGAGACAGGGCGTTGGAGGGTGTGAGAGGGAGGGAGTGAGAGGGAGTGAGACGGGGAGATGGAGGGTGAGAGAGAAAGAGACAGGGAGTTGGAATTTGTGAGAGAGAAAGAGAGGGAGAGAAAGGGAGATGGAGGGTGAGAGAGAGAGTGAAAGGGGGTTCGAGGGTGTGAGAGAGAGAGAGAGATTGAGACGTTTAGTTGGAGGGAGTTAGAGAGAGAGAGACAGGAAGTTGGAGGGTTTGAGAGAGTGAGAGAGGGAGTTGGAAGGTGTGTGAGAGAGAGAGAGAAAGATGGAGTTGCAGGGTGTGTGAGAGAGACAGAGAGACAGGGAGTTGGAGGTTATGTGTGAGAGAGAGATGGAGACGGGTAGTTGGAGGGTGTGAGAGAGTGAGGCAGGGAGTTGGAGGGTGAGAGAGAGAGACAGAGAGAGACAGGGAGTTGGAGGGTGTGTGAGAGAGAGAGAGAGACAGTGAGTTGGAGGGTGTGAGAGAGAGAGAGAGACAGGCTGTTGGAGGGTGTGAGAGGGTGAGAGAGAGAGGCGGGTAGTTGGAGGGTGTGAGAGAGAGAGAGACAGGGGGTTGGAGGGTGTGAGAGAGAGAGACAGGGAGTTGGAGGGTTTACGAGAGAGAGAGAGAGAGACAGGGAGTTACAGGTTTTGTGATAGAGATAGAAACAGAGTGTTTGAGGGTGTGTGTGGGAGAGAGAGACAGGGATTTGGAGGGTGGGAGAGGGAGAGAGAGAGACAGGGAATTGGAGGCTATGAGAGGGAGAGAGAGAGAGACAGGGAGTTGGAGGATGTGAGAGAGAGAGAGACAGGACGTTGGAGGGTATGAGAGGGAGAGAGAGAGAGAGAGACAGGGAGTTTGAGGGTGTGAGAGGGATGGAGAGAGAGAGAGTGAGACAGGGAGATGGAGTGTGAGAGAGAAAGAGACAGGGTGTTGGAGGGTGTGTGAGCGAGAGACAGGGGGTTGGAGGGTTTCAGAGAATGAGAGAGGGAGTTGGATGGTGTGTGAGATAGAGAGAGAGACAGTGAGTTGGAGGGTGAGAGAGACAGAGAGACAAAGAGTTGGAGGATGTGAGAGAGAGAGAGACAGGATGTTGGAGGGTATGAGAGGGAGGGAGAGAGAGACAGGGAGTTGGAGGGTGTGAGAGGGATGGAGAGAGAGAGAGTGAGACAGGGAGATGGAGTGTGAGAGAGAAAGAGACAGGGGGTTGGAGGGTTTCAGAGAGTGAGAGAGGGAGTTGGAGGGTGTGTGAGAGAGAGAGAGAGACAGTGAGTTGGAGGGTGTGTGAGCGAGAGACAGGTGGTTGGAGGGTTTCAGAGAGTGAGAGAGGGAGTTGGAGGGTGTGTGAGGGAGAGAGATAAACAGCGAGTTGATGGGTGGGTGAGAGAGAGATAGGGAGTTGGACGGTGTGAGAGGAAGAAAGAGAGAGAGACAGGTGGTTGGAGCGTGTGAGAGAGAGAGAGAGAGAGAGACAGGGGTTGGAGCGTGTGAGAGAGAGAGAGAGAGAGAGGGACAGGGGTTGGAGCATGTGAGAGAGAGGGAGAGAGTCAGTGAGTTGGAGGGTGTGAGAGAGAGAGAGAGAGACAGGGAGTTGGAGGGTGTGAGAGAGAGAGAGAGACAGGGAGTTGGAGGGTGTGAGAGCGAGAGAGCGAGAGAGAGAGACGGGGTTGGAGCGTGTGAGAGAGAGGGAGAGAGACAGTGAGTTGGAGGGTATGAGAGAGACAGAGAGACAAAGAGTTGGAGGGTGTCAGAGAGAGAGAGACAGGGAGTTGGATGATGTGAGAGAGAGAGAGACAGGACGTTGGAGGGTATGAGAGGGAGAGAGAGAGAGACAGGGAGTTGGAGGGTGTGAGAGGGATGGAGAGAGAGAGAGTGAGACAGGGAGATGGAGCGTGAGAGAGAGAGAGACAGGGAGTTGGAGGGTTTACGTGAGAGAGAGAGAGAGAGACAGGGAGTTGGAGGGTTTGTGATAGAAATAGAAACAGAGTGTTTGAGGGTGTGTGTGGGAAAGAGAAACAGGGAGTTGGAGGGTGTGATAGAGACAGAGACAGGGGGTTGGAGGGTGTGAGAGAGAGAGAGAGACAGTGAGTTGCTGGGTGGGTGAGAGAGAGAGATAGGGAGTTGGACGGTTTGAGAGGAAGATAGAGAGAGAGAGAGAGGGCTGGAGCATGTGAGAGAGAGGGAGAGAGACAGTGAGTTGGAGGGTGTGAGAGAGAGAGACAGGCTGTTGGAGGGTGTGAGAGGGAGAGAGAGAGAGGCGGGTAGTTGGAGGGTGTGAAAGAGAGAGAGACAGGGGGTTGGAGGCTGTGAGAGAGAGAGAGACAGGGCGTTGGAGGGTGTGAGAGAGAGACAGGGAGTTGGAGGGTTTACGATAGAGAGAGTGAGACAGGGAGTTGGAGGGTTTGTGATAGAGATAGAAACAGAGTGTTTGAGGGTGTGTGTGGGAGAGAGAAACAGGGAGTTGGAGGGTGTGAGAGAGAGAGAGAAAAGGGGTTGGAGGGTGTGTGAGAGAGAGAGAGACAGGGGTTTGGAGGGTGTCAGAGGGAGAGAGAGAGAGAGGTGGGAAGTTGGAGGGTGTGAGAGAGACATTGAGTTGCAGGGTGTGAGAGAGAGAGAGAGACAGGGGGTTGGAGGGTGTGAGAGAGAGAGAGAGACAGGGGGTTGGAGGGTGTGAGAGAGAGAGAGAGACAGACAGTGGGTTGGAGGGTGTGAGAGAGAGAGAGACGGGGGTTGGAGCATGTGAGAGGGTGAGAGAGAGAAGCGGGTAGTTGGAGGGTGTGAGAGAGAGAGAGAGACAGGGCTTTGGAGGGAGTGAGAGAGAGAGAGACTGTGAATTGGAGGGTGTGAGAGACAGAGAGACAAAGAGTTGGAGGGTGTGAGAGAGCGAGAGACAGGGAGTTGGAGGATGTGAGAGAGAGAGAGACAGGACGTTGGAGGGTATGAGAGGGAGAGAGAGAGAGAGAGACAGGGAGTTTGAGGGTGTGAGAGGGATGGAGAGAGAGAGAGTGAGACAGGGAGATGGAGTGTGAGAGAGAAAGAGACAGGGAGTTGGAGGGTGTGTGAGCGAGAGACAGGGGGTTGGAGGGTTTCAGAGAATGAGAGAGGGAGTTGGATGGTGTGTGAGATAGAGAGAGAGACAGGGGGTTGGAGGGTGTGAGAGAGAGAGAGACAGGGTGTTGGAGGGTGTGAGAGAGAGAGAGAGACAGGTGGTTGGAGGGTGTGAGAGAGAGAGAGAGAGACAGGGGGTTGGAGGGTGTGAGTGAGAGAGGGAGACAGACATTGGGTGGGAGGGTGTGAGAGAGAGAGAGAGACACGGGGTTGGAGCATGTGAGAGGGTGAGAGAGAGAGGCGGGTAGTTGGAGGGTGTGAGAGAGAGAGAGACAGGGGTTTGGAGGGTGTGAGAGCGAGAGAGACTGTGAATTGGAGGGTGTGAGAGACAGAGAGACAGAGAGTTGGAGGGTGTGACAGAGTGAGAGACAGGGAGTTGGAGGATGTGAGAGAGAGAGAGACAGGACGTTGGAGGGTATGAGAGGGAGAGAGAGAGAGAGAGACAGGGAGTTTGAGGGTGTGAGAGGGATGGAGAGAGAGAGAGTGAGACAGGGAGATGGAGCGTGAGAGAGAAAGAGACAGGGAGTTGGAGGGTGTGTGAGCGAGAGACAGGGGGTTGGAGGGTTTCAGAGAGTGAGAGAGGGAGTTGGATGGTGTGTGAGAGAGAGAGAGAGACAGTGAGTTGGTTGGTGGGTGAGAGAGAGAAGGGATTTGGACGGTGGGAGAGGAAGAAAGAGAGAGAGACAGGGGGTTGGAGGGTGTGAGAGGGTGAGAGACAGTGAGTTGGAGGGTGTGAGAGAGAGAGAGAGACAGGCTGTTGGAGGGTGTGAGAGGGTGAGTGAGAGAGGCGGGTAGTTGGAGGGTGTGTGAGAGAGAGAGACAGGGGGTTGGAGGATGTGAGAGAGAGAGAGAGGCAGGGGTTTGGAGGGTGTGAGAGAGAGAGACAGGGAGTTGGAGGGTTTACGAGAGAGAGAGAGAGAGAGAGACAGGGAGTTGGAGGGTTTGTGATAGAGATAGAAACAGAGTGTTTGAGGGTGTGTGTGGGAGAGAGAGACAGGGATTTGGAGGGTGGGAGAGAGAGAGAGAGAGACAGGGAATTGGAGGCTATGAGAGGGAGAGAGAGAGAGATAGAGAGTTGCAGGGTGTGAGAGAGAGAAAGGGGGTTGGAGGGTGTGAGAGGGAGAGAGAGAGAGACAGGGGGTTGGAGCATGTGAGAGGGAGGGAGAGAGACAGGGCGTTGGAGGGTGTGAGAGGGAGGGAGTGAGAGGGAGTGAGACGAGGAGATGGAGGGTGAGAGAGAAAGAGACAGGGAGTTGGAATTTGTGAGAGAGAAAGAGAGGGAGAGAAAGGGAGATGGAGGGTGAGAGAGAGAGTGAAAGGGGGTTCGAGGGTGTGAGAGAGAGAGAGAGATTGAGACGTTTAGTTGGAGGGAGTTAGAGAGAGAGAGACAGGAAGTTGGAGGGTTTGAGAGAGTGAGAGAGGGAGTTGGAAGGTGTGTGAGAGAGAGAGAGAAAGATGGAGTTGCAGGGTGTGTGAGAGAGACAGAGAGACAGGGAGTTGGAGGTTATGTGTGAGAGAGAGATGGAGACGGGTAGTTGGAGGGTGTGAGAGAGTGAGGCAGGGAGTTGGAGGGTGAGAGAGAGAGACAGAGAGAGACAGGGAGTTGGAGGGTGTGTGAGAGAGAGAGAGAGACAGTGAGTTGGAGGGTGTGAGAGAGAGAGAGAGACAGGCTGTTGGAGGGTGTGAGAGGGTGAGAGAGAGAGGCGGGTAGTTGGAGGGTGTGAGAGAGAGAGAGACAGGGGGTTGGAGGGTGTGAGAGAGAGAGACAGGGAGTTGGAGGGTTTACGAGAGAGAGAGAGAGAGACAGGGAGTTACAGGTTTTGTGATAGAGATAGAAACAGAGTGTTTGAGGGTGTGTGTGGGAGAGAGAGACAGGGATTTGGAGGGTGGGAGAGGGAGAGAGAGAGACAGGGAATTGGAGGCTATGAGAGGGAGAGAGAGAGAGACAGGGAGTTGGAGGATGTGAGAGAGAGAGAGACAGGACGTTGGAGGGTATGAGAGGGAGAGAGAGAGAGAGAGACAGGGAGTTTGAGGGTGTGAGAGGGATGGAGAGAGAGAGAGTGAGACAGGGAGATGGAGTGTGAGAGAGAAAGAGACAGGGTGTTGGAGGGTGTGTGAGCGAGAGACAGGGGGTTGGAGGGTTTCAGAGAATGAGAGAGGGAGTTGGATGGTGTGTGAGATAGAGAGAGAGACAGTGAGTTGGAGGGTGAGAGAGACAGAGAGACAAAGAGTTGGAGGATGTGAGAGAGAGAGAGACAGGATGTTGGAGGGTATGAGAGGGAGGGAGAGAGAGACAGGGAGTTGGAGGGTGTGAGAGGGATGGAGAGAGAGAGAGTGAGACAGGGAGATGGAGTGTGAGAGAGAAAGAGACAGGGGGTTGGAGGGTTTCAGAGAGTGAGAGAGGGAGTTGGAGGGTGTGTGAGAGAGAGAGAGAGACAGTGAGTTGGAGGGTGTGTGAGCGAGAGACAGGTGGTTGGAGGGTTTCAGAGAGTGAGAGAGGGAGTTGGAGGGTGTGTGAGGGAGAGAGATAAACAGCGAGTTGATGGGTGGGTGAGAGAGAGATAGGGAGTTGGACGGTGTGAGAGGAAGAAAGAGAGAGAGACAGGTGGTTGGAGCGTGTGAGAGAGAGAGAGAGAGAGAGACAGGGGTTGGAGCGTGTGAGAGAGAGAGAGAGAGAGAGGGACAGGGGTTGGAGCATGTGAGAGAGAGGGAGAGAGTCAGTGAGTTGGAGGGTGTGAGAGAGAGAGAGAGAGACAGGGAGTTGGAGGGTGTGAGAGAGAGAGAGAGACAGGGAGTTGGAGGGTGTGAGAGCGAGAGAGCGAGAGAGAGAGACGGGGTTGGAGCGTGTGAGAGAGAGGGAGAGAGACAGTGAGTTGGAGGGTATGAGAGAGACAGAGAGACAAAGAGTTGGAGGGTGTCAGAGAGAGAGAGACAGGGAGTTGGATGATGTGAGAGAGAGAGAGACAGGACGTTGGAGGGTATGAGAGGGAGAGAGAGAGAGACAGGGAGTTGGAGGGTGTGAGAGGGATGGAGAGAGAGAGAGTGAGACAGGGAGATGGAGCGTGAGAGAGAGAGAGACAGGGAGTTGGAGGGTTTACGTGAGAGAGAGAGAGAGAGACAGGGAGTTGGAGGGTTTGTGATAGAAATAGAAACAGAGTGTTTGAGGGTGTGTGTGGGAAAGAGAAACAGGGAGTTGGAGGGTGTGATAGAGACAGAGACAGGGGGTTGGAGGGTGTGAGAGAGAGAGAGAGACAGTGAGTTGCTGGGTGGGTGAGAGAGAGAGATAGGGAGTTGGACGGTTTGAGAGGAAGATAGAGAGAGAGAGAGAGGGCTGGAGCATGTGAGAGAGAGGGAGAGAGACAGTGAGTTGGAGGGTGTGAGAGAGAGAGACAGGCTGTTGGAGGGTGTGAGAGGGAGAGAGAGAGAGGCGGGTAGTTGGAGGGTGTGAAAGAGAGAGAGACAGGGGGTTGGAGGCTGTGAGAGAGAGAGAGACAGGGCGTTGGAGGGTGTGAGAGAGAGACAGGGGGTTGGAGGGTTTACGATAGAGAGAGTGAGACAGGGAGTTGGAGGGTTTGTGATAGAGATAGAAACAGAGTGTTTGAGGGTGTGTGTGGGAGAGAGAAACAGGGAGTTGGAGGGTGTGAGAGAGAGAGAGAAAAGGGGTTGGAGGGTGTGTGAGAGAGAGAGAGACAGGGGTTTGGAGGGTGTCAGAGGGAGAGAGAGAGAGAGGTGGGAAGTTGGAGGGTGTGAGAGAGACATTGAGTTGCAGGGTGTGAGAGAGAGAGAGAGACAGGGGGTTGGAGGGTGTGAGAGAGAGAGAGAGACAGGGGGTTGGAGGGTGTGAGAGAGAGAGAGAGACAGACAGTGGGTTGGAGGGTGTGAGAGAGAGAGAGATGGGGGTTGGAGCATGTGAGAGGGTGAGAGAGAGAAGCGGGTAGTTGGAGGGTGTGAGAGAGAGAGAGAGACAGGGCTTTGGAGGGAGTGAGAGAGAGAGAGACTGTGAATTGGAGGGTGTGAGAGACAGAGAGACAAAGAGTTGGAGGGTGTGAGAGAGCGAGAGACAGGGAGTTGGAGGATGTGAGAGAGAGAGAGACAGGACGTTGGAGGGTATGAGAGGGAGAGAGAGAGAGAGAGACAGGGAGTTTGAGGGTGTGAGAGGGATGGAGAGAGAGAGAGTGAGACAGGGAGATGGAGTGTGAGAGAGAAAGAGACAGGGAGTTGGAGGGTGTGTGAGCGAGAGACAGGGGGTTGGAGGGTTTCAGAGAATGAGAGAGGGAGTTGGATGGTGTGTGAGATAGAGAGAGAGACAGGGGGTTGGAGGGTGTGAGAGAGAGAGAGACAGGGTGTTGGAGGGTGTGAGAGAGAGAGAGAGACAGGTGGTTGGAGGGTGTGAGAGAGAGAGAGAGAGACAGGGGGTTGGAGGGTGTGAGTGAGAGAGGGAGACAGACATTGGGTGGGAGGGTGTGAGAGAGAGAGAGAGACACGGGGTTGGAGCATGTGAGAGGGTGAGAGAGAGAGGCGGGTAGTTGGAGGGTGTGAGAGAGAGAGAGACAGGGGTTTGGAGGGTGTGAGAGCGAGAGAGACTGTGAATTGGAGGGTGTGAGAGACAGAGAGACAGAGAGTTGGAGGGTGTGACAGAGTGAGAGACAGGGAGTTGGAGGATGTGAGAGAGAGAGAGACAGGACGTTGGAGGGTATGAGAGGGAGAGAGAGAGAGAGAGACAGGGAGTTTGAGGGTGTGAGAGGGATGGAGAGAGAGAGAGTGAGACAGGGAGATGGAGCGTGAGAGAGAAAGAGACAGGGAGTTGGAGGGTGTGTGAGCGAGAGACAGGGGGTTGGAGGGTTTCAGAGAGTGAGAGAGGGAGTTGGATGGTGTGTGAGAGAGAGAGAGAGACAGTGAGTTGGTTGGTGGGTGAGAGAGAGAAGGGATTTGGACGGTGGGAGAGGAAGAAAGAGAGAGAGACAGGGGGTTGGAGGGTGTGAGAGGGTGAGAGACAGTGAGTTGGAGGGTGTGAGAGAGAGAGAGAGACAGGCTGTTGGAGGGTGTGAGAGGGTGAGTGAGAGAGGCGGGTAGTTGGAGGGTGTGTGAGAGAGAGAGACAGGGGGTTGGAGGATGTGAGAGAGAGAGAGAGGCAGGGGTTTGGAGGGTGTGAGAGAGAGAGACAGGGAGTTGGAGGGTTTACGAGAGAGAGAGAGAGAGAGAGACAGGGAGTTGGAGGGTTTGTGATAGAGATAGAAACAGAGTGTTTGAGGGTGTGTGTGGGAGAGAGAGACAGGGATTTGGAGGGTGGGAGAGAGAGAGAGAGAGACAGGGAATTGGAGGCTATGAGAGGGAGAGAGAGAGAGATAGAGAGTTGCAGGGTGTGAGAGAGAGAAAGGGGGTTGGAGGGTGTGAGAGGGAGAGAGAGAGAGACAGGGGGTTGGAGCATGTGAGAGGGAGGGAGAGAGACAGGGCGTTGGAGGGTGTGAGAGGGAGGGAGTGAGAGGGAGTGAGACGGGGAGATGGAGGGTGAGAGAGAAAGAGACAGGGAGTTGGAATTTGTGAGAGAGAAAGAGAGGGAGAGAAAGGGAGATGGAGGGTGAGAGAGAGAGTGAAAGGGGGTTCGAGGGTGTGAGAGAGAGAGAGAGATTGAGACGTTTAGTTGGAGGGAGTTAGAGAGAGAGAGACAGGAAGTTGGAGGGTTTGAGAGAGTGAGAGAGGGAGTTGGAAGGTGTGTGAGAGAGAGAGAGAAAGATGGAGTTGCAGGGTGTGTGAGAGAGACAGAGAGACAGGGAGTTGGAGGTTATGTGTGAGAGAGAGATGGAGACGGGTAGTTGGAGGGTGTGAGAGAGTGAGGCAGGGAGTTGGAGGGTGAGAGAGAGAGACAGAGAGAGACAGGGAGTTGGAGGGTGTGTGAGAGAGAGAGAGAGACAGTGAGTTGGAGGGTGTGAGAGAGAGAGAGAGACAGGCTGTTGGAGGGTGTGAGAGGGTGAGAGAGAGAGGCGGGTAGTTGGAGGGTGTGAGAGAGAGAGAGACAGGGGGTTGGAGGGTGTGAGAGAGAGAGACAGGGAGTTGGAGGGTTTACGAGAGAGAGAGAGAGAGACAGGGAGTTACAGGTTTTGTGATAGAGATAGAAACAGAGTGTTTGAGGGTGTGTGTGGGAGAGAGAGACAGGGATTTGGAGGGTGGGAGAGGGAGAGAGAGAGACAGGGAATTGGAGGCTATGAGAGGGAGAGAGAGAGAGACAGGGAGTTGCAGGGTGTGAGAGAGAGACAGGGGGTTGGAGGGTGTGAGAGGGAGAGTGAGAGAGGCGGGTAGTTGGACGGTGTGAGAGAGAGAGACAGGGAGTTGCAGGGTGTGAGAGAGAGAGAGAGACAGGGGGTTGGAGGGTGTGTGAGAGAGAGAGAGACAGGGGGTTGCAGCATGTGAGAGAGAGGGAGAGAGGCAGGGAGTTGGAGGGTGTGAGAGAGAAGGGAGAGGCGGGTAGTTGGAGGGTGTGAGAGGGAGAGAGAGACAGGGGGTTGGAGGGTGAGAGAGAGAGAGAGAGAGACAGTGAGTTGGAGGGTGTGAGAGAGAGAGAGAGACTGTGAAATGGAGGCTGTGAGAGACAGAGAGACAAAGAGTTGGACGGTGTGAGAGAGAGAGAGACAGGACGTTGGAGGGTATGAGAGGGAGAGAGAGAGAGAGACAGGGAGTTGGAGGGTGTGAGAGGGATGGAGAGAGAGACAGTGAGACAGGGAGATGGAGCGTGAGAGAGAAAGAGACAGGGAGTTGGAGGGTGTGTGAGCGAGAGACAGGGGGTTGGAGGGTTTCAGAGAGTGAGAGAGGGAGTTGGATGGTGTGTGAGAGAGAGAGAGAGACAGTGAGTTGGTTGGTGGGTGAGAGAGAGAAGGGATTTGGACGGTGGGAGAGGAAGAAAGAGAGAGAGAGACAGGGGGTTGGAGGGTTTGTGATAGAGATAGAAACAGAATGTTTGAGGGTGTGTTTGGGAGAGAGAGACAGGGAGTAGGAGGGTGTGAGAGAGAGAGACAGGGGGTTGGAGGGTGTGATAGAGACAGAGACAGCGGGTTGGAGGGTGTGAGAGTGAGAGAGAGAGGTTTGTAGTTGGAGGGTGTGAGAGAGAGAGACAGGGAGTTGCAGGGTGTGAGAGAGAGAGAGTGACACGGGGTTGGAGTGTCTGTGAGAGAGAGAGAGACAGGGGGTTGGAGGGTGTGAGTGAGAGAGAGAGACAGACAGTGGGTTGGAGGGTGTGAGAGAGAGAGAGAGAGACAGGGGGTTGCAGCGTGTGAGAGGGTGAGAGAGAGAGGCGGGTAGTTGGAGGGTGTGAGAGAGAGAGAGACAGGGATTTGGAGGGTGTGAGAGAGAGAAAGAGACTGTGAATTGGAGGGTGTGAGAGACAGAGAGACAAAGAGTTGGACGGTGTGAGAGAGAGAGAGACAGGACGTTGGAGGGTATGAGAGGGAGAGAGAGAGAGAGACAGGGAGTTGGAGGGTGTGAGAGGGATGGAGAGAGAGAGTGAGACAGGGAGATGGAGCGTGAGAGAGAAAGAGACAGGGAGTTGGAAGGTGTGTGAGAGAGAGACAGGGGGTTGGAGGGTTTGAGAGAGAGAGAGAGACAGGACCTTGGAGGGTGTGTGAGAGAGAGAGAGAGACAGTGAGTTGTTGGGTGGGTGAGAGAGAGATAGGGAGTTGGACGGTGTGAGAGGAAGAAAGAGAGAGAGAGACAGGGGGTTGGAGGGAGTGAGAGAGAGAGAGAGAGAGACAGGGGGCTGGAGCGTGTGAGAGAGAGAGACAGGGAGTTGGAGGGTTTACGAGAGAGAGAGAGAGAGAGACAGGGAGTTACAGGGTTTGTGATAGAGATAGAAACAGAGTGTTTAAGGGTGTGTGTGGGAGAGAGAGACAGGGATTTGGAGGGTGGGAGAGGGAGAGAGAGAGACAGGGAATTGGAGGCTATGAGAGGGAGAGAGAGAGAGACAGGGAGTTGCAGGGTGTGAGAGAGAGACAGGGGGTTGGAGGGTGTGAGAGGGAGAGTGAGAGAGGCGGGTAGTTGGACGGTGTGAGAGAGAGAGACAGGGAGTTGCAGGGTGTGAGAGAGAGAGAGTGAGACAGGGGGTTGGAGGGTGTGTGAGAGAGAGAGAGACAAGGGGTTGCAGCATGTGAGAGAGAGGGAGAGAGGCAGGGAGTTGGAGGATGTGAGAGAGAAGAGAGAGGCGGGTAGTTGGAGGGTGTGAGAGGGAGAGAGAGACAGGGGGTTGGAGGGTGAGAGAGAGAGAGAGAGAGACAGTGAGTTGGAGGGTGTGAGAGAGAGAGAGAGAGTCTGTGAATTGGAGGGTGTGAGAGACAGAGAGACAAAGAGTTGGACGGTGTGAGAGAGAGAGAGACAGGACGTTGGAGGGTATGAGAGGGAGAGAGAGAGAGAGACAGGGAGTTTGAGGGTGTGAGAGGGATGGAGAGAGAGAGAGTGAGACAGGGAGATGGAGCGTGAGAGAGAAAGAGACAGGGAGTTGGAGGGTGTGTGAGAGAGAGACAGGGGGTTGGAGGGTTTCAGAGAGTGAGAGAGGGAGTTGGATGGTGTGTGAGAGAGAGAGAGAGACAGTGAGTTGGTGGGTGGGTGAGAGAGAGAAGGGATTTGGACGGTGGGAGAGGAAGAAAGAGAGAGAGAGACAGGGGGTTGGAGGGTTTGTGACAGAGATAGAAACAGAATGTTTGAGGGTGTGTTTGGGAGAGAGAGACAGGGAGTAGGAGGGTGTGAGAGAGAGAGACAGAGGGTTGGAGGGTGTGATAGAGACAGAGACAGCGGGTTGGAGGGTGTGAGAGTGAGAGAGAGAGGTTTGTAGTTGGAGGGTGTGAGAGAGAGAGACAGGGAGTTGCAGGGTGTGAGAGAGAGAGAGTGACACGGGGTTGGAGGGTCTGTGAGAGAGAGAGAGAGAGACAGGGGGTTGGAGGGTGTGAGTGAGAGAGAGAGACAGACAGTGGGTTGGAGGGTGTGAGAGAGAGAGAGAGACAGGGGGTTGCAGCGTGTGAGAGGGTGAGAGAGAGAGGCGGGTAGTTGGAGGGTGTGAGAGAGAGAGAGACAGGGATTTGGAGGGTGTGAGAGAGAGAAAGAGACTGTGAATTGGAGGGTGTGAGAGACAGAGAGACAAAGAGTTGGACGGTGTGAGAGAGAGAGAGACAGGACGTTGGAGGGTATGAGAGGGAGAGAGAGAGAGAGACAGGGAGTTGGAGGGTGTGAGAGGGATGGAGAGAGAGAGAGTGAGACAGGGAGATGGAGCGTGACAGAGAAAGAGACAGGGAGATGGAAGGTGTGTGAGAGAGAGACAGGGGGTTGGAGGGTTTGAGAGAGAGAGAGAGACAGGACCTTGGAGGGTGTGTGAGAGAGAGACAGTGAGTTGTTGGGTGGGTGAGAGAGAGATAGGGAGTTGGACGGTGTGAGAGGAAGAAAGAGAGAGAGAGACAGGGGGTTGGAGGGAGTGAGAGAGAGAGAGAGAGAGACAGGGGGCTGGAGCGTGTGAGAGAGAGGGAGAGAGACAGTGAGTTGGAGGGTGTGTGAGAGAGAGAGAGACAGGCTGTTGGAGGGTGTGAGAGAGAGAGAGACAGGCTGTTGGAGGGTGTGAGAGGGAGAGAGAGAGAGGTGGGTAGTTGGAGGGTCTGAGAGAGAGAGACAGGGGGTTGTGGGGTGTGAGAGAGAGAGAGAGAGACAGGGGTTTGGAGGGTGTGAGAGAGAGAGAGACAGGGTGTTGGAGGGTTTATGAGAGAGAGAGAGAGAGACAGGGAGTTTGAGGGTGTGAGAGGGATGGAGAGAGAGAGAGTGAGACAGGGAGATGGAGGGTGAGAGAGAAAGAGACAGGGAGTTGGAGGGTGTGTGAGAGAGAGACAGGGGGTTGGAGGGTTTCAGAGAGTGAGAGAGGGAGTTGGAGGGTGTGTGAGGGAGAGAGAGAGACAGTGAGTTGGTGGGTGGGTGAGAGAGAGATAGGGAGTTGGACGGTGTGAGAGGAAGAAAGAGGGGGAGACAGGGGGTTGGAGGGTGTGAGAGAGACAGAGAGAGAGACAGTGAGTTGGTGAGTGGGTGAGAGAGAGAGAAAGGGAGTTGGACGGTTTGAGAGGAAGAAAGAGAGAGAGACAGGGGGTTGGAGGGTGTGAGAGAGAGGGAGAGAGACAGTGAGTTGGAGGGTGTGAGAGAGAGAGAGAGACAGGCTGTTAGAGGGTGTGAGAGGGAGAGAGAGAGAGGCGGGTAGTTGGAGGGTGTGAAAGAGAGAGAGACAGGGGGTTGGAGGGTGTGAGAGAGAGAGAGACAAGGGATTGGAGGGTGTGAGAGAGAGACAGGGAGTTGGAGGGTTTACGATAGAGAGAGTGAGACAGGGAGTTGGAGGGTTTGTGTTAGAGATAGAAACAGAGCGTTTGAGGGTGTGTGTGGGAGAGAGAAACAGGGAGTTGGAGGGTGTGAGAGAGAGAGAGAAAAGGGGTTGGAGGGTGTGTGAGAGAGAGAGAGACAGGGGTTTGGAGGGTGTCAGAGGGAGAGAGAGAGAGAGGTGGGAAGTTGGAGGGTGTGAGAGAGACATTGAGTTGCAGGGTGTGAGAGAGAGAGAGAGACAGGGGGTTGGAGGGTGTGAGAGAGAGAGAGAGACAGGGGGTTGGAGGGTGTGAGTGAGAGAGAGAGACAGACAGTGGGTTGGAGGGAGTGAGAGAGAGAGAGACTGTGAATTGGAGGGTGTGAGAGACAGAGAGACAAAGAGTTGGAGGGTGTGAGAGAGCGAGAGACAGGGAGTTGGAGGATGTGAGAGAGAGAGAGACAGGACGTTGGAGGGTATGAGAGGGAGAGAGAGAGAGAGAGACAGGGAGTTTGAGGGTGTGAGAGGGATGGAGAGAGAGAGAGTGAGACAGGGAGATGGAGTGTGAGAGAGAAAGAGACAGGGAGTTGGAGGGTGTGTGAGCGAGAGACAGGGGGTTGGAGGGTTTCAGAGAATGAGAGAGGGAGTTGGATGGTGTGTGAGATAGAGAGAGAGACAGTGAGTTGGAGGGTGAGAGAGACAGAGAGACAAAGAGTTGGAGGATGTGAGAGAGAGAGAGACAGGATGTTGGAGGGTATGAGAGGGAGGGAGAGAGAGACAGTGAGTTGGAGGGTGTGAGAGGGATGGAGAGAGAGAGAGTGAGACAGGGAGATGGAGTGTGAGAGAGAAAGAGACAGGGGGTTGGAGGGTTTCAGAGAGTGAGAGAGGGAGTTGGAGGGTGTGTGAGAGAGAGAGAGAGACAGTGAGTTGGAGGGTGTGTGAGCGAGAGACAGGTGGTTGGAGGGTTTCAGAGAGTGAGAGAGGGAGTTGGAGGGTGTGTGAGGGAGAGAGATAAACAGCGAGTTGATGGGTGGGTGAGAGAGAGATAGGGAGTTGGACGGTGTGAGAGGAAGAAAGAGAGAGAGACAGGTGGTTGGAGGGTGTGAGAGAGAGAGAGAGAGAGAGACAGGGGTTGGAGCATGTGAGAGAGAGGGAGAGAGTCAGTGAGTTGGAGGGTGAGAGAGAGAGAGAGAGAGACAGGGAGTTGGAGGGTGTGAGAGAGAGAGAGAGACAGGGCGTTGGAGGGTGTGAGAGAGAGAGAGACAGGGGGTTGGAGGGTGTGAGAGAAAGGGAAAGACAGGGGGTTGGAGTTTGTGAGTGAGAGAGAGAGACAGACAGTGGGTTGGAGGGTGTGAGAGAGAGAGACAGGGAGTTGGAGGGTTTACGTGAGAGAGAGAGAGAGAGACAGGGAGTTGGAGGGTTTGTGATAGAAATAGAAACAGAGTGTTTGAGGGTGTGTGTGGGAAAGAGAAACAGAGAGTTGGAGGGTGTGATAGAGACAGAGACAGGGGGTTGGAGGGTGTGAGAGAGAGAGAGAGACAGTGAGTTGCTGGGTGGGTGAGAGAGAGAGATAGGGAGTTGGACGGTTTGAGAGGAAGATAGAGAGAGAGAGAGAGGGCTGGAGCATGTGAGAGAGAGGGAGAGAGACAGTGAGTTGGAGGGTGTGAGAGAGAGAGACAGGCTGTTGGAGGGTGTGAGAGGGAGAGAGAGAGAGGCGGGTAGTTGGAGGGTGTGAAAGAGAGAGAGACAGGGGGTTGGAGGCTGTGAGAGAGAGAGAGACAGGGCGTTGGAGGGTGTGAGAGAGAGACAGGGAGTTGGAGGGTTTACGATAGAGAGAGTGAGACAGGGAGTTGGAGGGTTTGTGATAGAGATAGAAACAGAGTGTTTGAGGGTGTGTGTGGAAGAGAGAAACAGGGAGTTGGAGGGTGTGAGAGAGAGAGAGAAAAGGGGTTGGAGGGTGTGTGAGAGAGAGAGAGACAGGGGTTTGGAGGGTGTCAGAGGGAGAGAGAGAGAGAGGTGGGAAGTTGGAGGGTGTGAGAGAGACATTGAGTTGCAGGGTGTGAGAGAGAGAGAGAGACAGGGGGTTGGAGGGTGTGAGAGAGAGAGAGAGACAGGGGGTTGGAGGGTGTGAGTGAGAGAGAGAGACAGACAGTGGGTTGGAGGGTGTGAGAGAGAGAGAGACGGGGGTTGGAGCATGTGAGAGGGTGAGAGAGAGAAGCGGGTAGTTGGAGGGTGTGAGAGAGAGAGAGAGACAGGGCTTTGGAGGGAGTGAGAGAGAGAGAGACTGTGAATTGGAGGGTGTGAGAGACAGAGAGACAAAGAGTTGGAGGGTGTGAGAGAGCGAGAGACAGGGAGTTGGAGGATGTGAGAGAGAGAGAGACAGGACGTTGGAGGGTATGAGAGGGAGAGAGAGAGAGAGAGACAGGGAGTTTGAGGGTGTGAGAGGGATGGAGAGAGAGAGTGAGACAGGGAGATGGAGTGTGAGAGAGAAAGAGACAGGGAGTTGGAGGGTATGTGAGCGAGAGACAGGGGGTTGGAGGGTTTCAGAGAATGAGAGAGGGAGTTGGATGGTGTGTGAGATAGAGAGAGAGACAGTGAGTTGGAGGGTGAGAGAGACAGAGAGACAAAGAGTTGGAGGATGTGAGAGAGAGAGAGACAGGATGTTGGAGGGTATGAGAGGGAGGGAGAGAGAGACAGGGAGTTGGAGGGTGTGAGAGGAATGGAGAGAGAGAGAGTGAGACAGGGAGATGGAGTGTGAGAGAGAAAGAGACAGGGGGTTGGAGGGTTTCAGAGAGTGAGAGAGGGAGTTGGAGGCTGTGTGAGAGAGAGAGAGAGACAGTGAGTTGGAGGGTGTGTGAGCGAGAGACAGGTGGTTGGAGGGTTTCAGAGAGTGAGAGAGGGAGTTGGAGGGTGTGTGAGGGAGAGAGATAAACAGCGAGTTGATGGGTGGGTGAGAGAGAGATAGGGAGTTGGACGGTGTGAGAGGAAGAAAGAGAGAGAGACAGGTGGTTGGAGGGTGTGAGAGAGAGAGAGAGAGAGAGACAGGGGTTGGAGCGTGTGAGAGAGAGAGAGAGAGAGAGAGACAGGGGTTGGAGCATGTGAGAGAGAGGGAGAGAGTCAGTGAGTTGGAGGGTGTGAGAGAGAGAGAGAGAGACAGGGAGTTGGAGGGTGTGAGAGAGAGAGAGAGACAGGGGGTTGGAGGGTGTGAGAGCGAGAGAGCGAGAGAGAGAGACGGGGTTGGAGCGTGTGAGAGAGAGGGAGAGAGACAGTGAGTTGGAGGGTATGAGAGAGACAGAGAGACAAAGAGTTGGAGGGTGTCAGAGAGAGAGAGACAGGGAGTTGGAGGATGTGAGAGAGAGAGAGACAGGACGTTGGAGGGTATGAGAGGGAGAGAGAGAGAGACAGGGAGTTGGAGGGTGTGAGAGGGATGGAGAGAGAGAGAGTGAGACAGGGAGATGGAGCGTGAGAGAGAAGGAGACAGGGAGTTGGAGGGTGTGTGAGAGAGAGAGACAGGGGGTTGGAGGGTTTCAGAGAGTGAGAGAAGGAGTTGGAGGGTTTGTGATAGAGATAGAAACAGAATGTTTGAGGGTGTGTGTGGGAGAGAGAAACAGGGAGTTGGAGGGTGTGAGAGAGACAGAGACAGGGGGTTGGAGGGTGTGAGAGAGAGAGAGAGAGACAGTGAGTTGGTGGGTGGGTGAGAGAGAGAGACAGGGGGTTGGAGCGTGTGAGAGAGAGAGAGAGAGAGAGACAGGGGGCTGGAGCGTGTGAGAGAGAGGGAGAGAGACAGTGAGTTGGAGGGTGTGAGAGAGAGAGAGAGAGACAGGGGGTTGGAGGGTGTGAGAGGGAGAGAGAGAGAGGCGGGTAGTTGGAGGGTGTGAAAGAGAGAGAGACAGGGGGTTGGAGGGTGTGAGAGAGAGAGAGAGACAAGGGGTTGGAGGGTGTGAGAGAGAGAGACAGGGAGTTGGAGGGTTTACGATAGAGAGAGAGAGAGACAGGCAGTTGGAGGGTTTGTGATAGAGATAGAAACAGAGTGTTTGAGGGTGTGTGTGGGAGAGAGTAACAGGGAGTTGGAGGGTGTGAGAGAGAGAGTGACAGGGGGTTGGAGGGTGTGAGAGAGAGAGAGAGACAGGGTATTGGAGGGTGTGAGAAGGAGAGAGAGAGAGAGGTGGGTAGTTGGAGGGTGTGAGAGAGAGAGACAGGGAGTTTCAGGGTGAGAGAGAGAGAGAGAGACAGGGGGTTGGAGGGTGTGAGTGAGAGAGAGAGACAGACAGTGGGTTGGAGGGTGTGAGAGAGAGAGAGAGACAGGGGATTGGAGCATGTGAGAGGGTGAGAGAGAGAGGCGGGTAGTTGGAGAGTGTGAGAGAGAGAGAGACAGGGGTTTGGAGGGTGTGAGATAGAGAGAGACTGTGAATTGGAGGGTGTGAGAGACAGAGAGACAAAGAGTTGGAGGGTGTGAGAGAGTGAGAGACAGGAAGTTGGAGGATGTGAGAGCGAGAGAGACAGGACGTTGGAGGGTATGAGAGGGAGATCGAGAGAGATACAGGGAGTTTGAGGGTGTGTGAGGGATGGAGAGAGAGAGAGTGAGACAGGGAGATGGAGCGTGAGAGAGAAAGAAACAGGGAGTTGGAGGGTGTGAGAGAGACAGAGAGACAGGCTGTTGGAGGGGGTGAGAGGGAGAGAGAGAGAGGCGGGTAGTTGGAGGGTGTGAGAGAGAGAGAGACAGGGGGTTGGAGGATGTGAGAGAGAGAGAGAGGGAGTTGGAGGGTTTACGAGAGAGAGAGAGACAGGGAGTTGGAGGGTTTGTGATAGAGATAGAAACAGAGTGTTTGAGGGTGTGTGTGGGAGAGAGAGACAGGGATTTGGAGGGTGGGAGAGAGAGAGAGGGAGAGACAGTGAGTTGGAGGGTGTGAGTGAGAGAGAGAGAGACAGATGGGTAGTTGGAGGTGTGAGATAGAGACACGGAGTTGGAGGTTGTGTGAGAGAGGGAGAGACAGGGTGTTGGAGGGTTTATGAGAGAGAGAGAGAGAGACAGGGAGTTGGAGGGTGTGAGAGAGAGAGAGGGAGAGACAGTGAATTGGAGGGTGTGAGAGGGAGAGTGAGAGAGAGTCGAATAGTTGGAGGGTGTGAGAGAGAGAAACAGGGAGTTGGAGGGTTTACGAGAGAGAGAGAGAGAGGGAGTTGGAGGGTTCGTGATAGAGATAGAAACAGAGTGTTTAAGGGTGTGTGTGGGAGAGAGAGACAGGGATTTGTAGGGTGGGAGAGAGAGAGAGAGACAGGGAATTGGAGGCTGTGAGAGGGAGAGAGAGAGAGAGACAGGGATTTGCAGGGTGTGAGAGAGAGACAGGGGGTTGGAGGGTGTGAGAGGGAGAGTGAGAGAGGCGGGTAGTTGGACGGTGTGAGAGAGAGAGAGAGAGGGAGTTGCAGGGTGTGAGAGAGAGAGAGACAGGGGGTTGGAGCGTGTGAGAGAGAGGGAGAGAGACAGTGAGTTGGAGGGTGTGAGAGAGAAGAGAGAGGCGGGTAGTTGGAGGGTGTTAGAGAGAGAGTGACAGGGGGTCGGAGGGTGTGAGAAAGATAGAGAGACAGGGCGTTGGAGGGTGTGAGAGGGAGAGAGAGAGACTTTGAGTTGGAGGGTGTATGAGAGAGAGAGATAGAGAGTTGGAGGGTGTGAGAGGAAGAAAGAGAGAGAGACAGGGAGTTGGAAGGTGTGTGAGAGAGACAGAGAAAGATGGAGTTGCAGGGTGTGTGAGAGAGACAGAGAGACAGGGAGTTGGAGGGTATGTGTGGGAGAGAGAGGGAGAGGGGTAGTTGGAGGGTGTGAGAGAGAGACAGGGAGTTGGAGGGTGTGAGAGGGAGAGAGAAGAAGAGAAAGGGAGATGGAGGGTGAGAGAGAGAGAGAGAAGGGGTTCGAGAGTTTGTGAGAGAGAGAGAGAGTGAGACGTGTTGTTGGAGGGAGTGAGAGAGAGAGAGAGAGATAGAGAACAGGGAGTTGGAGGGTGTGAGAGAGAGAGAGACAGGGAGTTGGAGGGTGAGAGAGAGAGAGAGAGAGAGACAGGGGGTTGGAGGGTGTGAGAGAGAGAGAGAGACAGGGGGTTGGAGGGTGTGAGAGCGAGAGAGCGAGAGAGAGAGACGGGGTTGGAGCGTGTGAGAGAGAGGGAGAGAGACAGTGAGTTGGAGGGTATGAGAGAGACAGAGAGACAAAGAGTTGGAGGGTGTCAGAGAGAGAGAGACAGGGAGTTGGAGGATGTGAGAGAGAGAGAGACAGGACGTTGGAGGGTATGAGAGGGAGAGAGAGAGAGACAGGGAGTTGGAGGGTGTGAGAGGGATGGAGAGAGAGAGAGTGAGACAGGGAGATGGAGCGTGAGAGAGAAAGAGACAGGGAGTTGGAGGGTGTGTGAGAGAGTGAGACAGGGAGATGGAGCGTGAGAGAGAAAGTGACAGGGAGTTGGAGGGTGTGTGAGAGAGAGAGAGACAGTGAGTTGGTGGGTGGGTGAGAGAGAGATAGGGAGTTGGACAGTGAGAGAGGAAGAAAGAGAGAGAGACAGGGGGTTGGAGGGTGTGAGAGAGAGAGAGACAGGGTGTTGGAGGGTGTGAGAGAGAGAGAGAGACAGGTGGTTGGAGGGTGTGAGAGAGAGAGAGAGAGACAGGGGGTTGGAGGGTGTGAGTGAGAGAGGGAGACAGACATTGGGTGGGAGGGTGTGAGAGAGAGAGAGAGACACGGGGTTGGAGCATGTGAGAGGGTGAGAGAGAGAGGCGGGTAGTTGGAGGGTGTGAGAGAGAGAGAGACAGGGGTTTGGAGGGTGTGAGAGCGAGAGAGACTGTGAATTGGAGGGTGTGAGAGACAGAGAGACAGAGAGTTGGAGGGTGTGACAGAGTGAGAGACAGGGAGTTGGAGGATGTGAGAGAGAGAGAGACAGGACGTTGGAGGGTATGAGAGGGAGAGAGAGAGAGAGAGACAGGGAGTTTGAGGGTGTGAGAGGGATGGAGAGAGAGAGAGTAAGACAGGGAGATGGAGCGTGAGAGAGAAAGAGACAGGGAGTTGGAGGGTGTGTGAGCGAGAGACAGGGGGTTGGAGGGTTTCAGAGAGTGAGAGAGGGAGTTGGATGGTGTGTGAGAGAGAGAGAGAGACAGTGAGTTGGTTGGTGGGTGAGAGAGAGAAGGGATTTGGACGGTGGGAGAGGAAGAAAGAGAGAGAGACAGGGGGTTGGAGGGTGTGAGAGGGTGAGAGACAGTGAGTTGGAGGGTGTGAGAGAGAGAGAGAGACAGGCTGTTGGAAGGTGTGAGAGGGTGAGAGAGAGAGGCGGGTAGTTGGAGGGTGTGTGAGAGAGAGAGACAGGGGGTTGGAGGATGTGAGAGAGAGAGAGAGGCAGGGGTTTGGAGGGTGTGAGAGAGAGAGACAGGGAGTTGGAGGGTTTACGAGAGAGAGAGAGAGAGAGACAGGGAGTTGGAGGGTTTGTGATAGAGATAGAAACAGAGTGTTTGAGGGTGTGTGTGGGAGAGAGAGACAGGGATTTGGAGGGTGGGAGAGAGAGAGAGAGAGACAGGGAATTGGAGGCTATGAGAGGGAGAGAGAGAGAGATAGAGAGTTGCAGGGTGTGAGAGAGAGAAAGGGGGTTGGAGGGTGTGAGAGGGAGAGAGAGAGAGACAGGGGGTTGGAGCATGTGAGAGGGAGGGAGAGAGACAGGGCGTTGGAGGGTGTGAGAGGGAGGGAGTGAGAGGGAGTGAGACGGGGAGATGGAGGGTGAGAGAGAAAGAGACAGGGAGTTGGAATTTGTGAGAGAGAAAGAGAGGGAGAGAAAGGGAGATGGAGGGTGAGAGAGAGAGTGAAAGGGGGTTCGAGGGTGTGAGAGAGAGAGAGAGATTGAGACGTTTAGTTGGAGGGAGTTAGAGAGAGAGAGACAGGAAGTTGGAGGGTTTGAGAGAGTGAGAGAGGGAGTTGGAAGGTGTGTGAGAGAGAGAGAGAAAGATGGAGTTGCAGGGTGTGTGAGAGAGACAGAGAGAAAGGGAGTTGGAGGTTATGTGTGAGAGAGAGATGGAGACGGGTAGTTGGAGGGTGTGAGAGAGTGAGGCAGGGAGTTGGAGGGTGAGAGAGAGAGACAGAGAGAGACAGGGAGTTGGAGGGTGTGTGAGAGAGAGAGAGAGACAGTGAGTTGGAGGGTGTGAGAGAGAGAGAGAGACAGGCTGTTGGAGGGTGTGAGAGGGTGAGACAGAGAGGCGGGTAGTTGGAGGGTGTGAGAGAGAGAGAGACAGGGGGTTGGAGGGTGTGAGAGAGAGAGACAGGGAGTTGGAGGGTTTACGAGAGAGAGAGAGAGAGACAGGGAGTTACAGGGTTTGTGATAGAGATAGAAACAGAGTGTTTGAGGGTGTGTGTGGGAGAGAGAGACAGGGATTTGGAGGGTGGGAGAGGGAGAGAGAGAGACAGGGAATTGGAGGCTATGAGAGGGAGAGAGAGAGAGACAGGGAGTTGCAGGGTGTGAGAGAGAGACAGGGGGTTGGAGGGTGTGAGAGGGAGAGTGTGAGAGGCGGGTAGTTGGACGGTGTGAGAGAGAGAGACAGGGAGTTGCAGGGTGTGAGAGAGAGAGAGAGACAGGGGGTTGGAGGGTGTGTGAGAGAGAGAGAGACAGGGGGTTGCAGCATGTGAGAGAGAGGGAGAGAGGCAGGGAGTTGGAGGGTGTGAGAGGGATGGAGAGAGAGACAGTGAGACAGGGAGATGGAGCGTGAGAGAGAAAGAGACAGGGAGTTGGAGGGTGTGTGAGCGAGAGACAGGGGGTTGGAGGGTTTCAGAGAGTGAGAGAGGGAGTTGGATGGTGTGTGAGAGAGAGAGAGAGACAGTGAGTTGGTTGGTGGGTGAGAGAGAGAAGGGATTTGGACGGTGGGAGAGGAAGAAAGAGAGAGAGAGACAGGGGGTTGGAGGGTTTGTGATAGAGATAGAAACAGAATGTTTGAGGGTGTGTTTGGGAGAGAGAGACAGGGAGTAGGAGGGTGTGAGAGAGAGAGACAGGGGGTTGGAGGGTGTGATAGAGACAGAGACAGCGGGTTGGAGGGTGTGAGAGTGAGAGAGAGAGGTTTGTAGTTGGAGGGTGTGAGAGAGAGAGACAGGGAGTTGCAGGGTGTGAGAGAGAGAGAGTGACACGGGGTTGGAGTGTCTGTGAGAGAGAGAGAGAGAGACAGGGGGTTGGAGGGTGTGAGTGAGAGAGAGAGAGACAGTGAGTTGGAGGGTGTGAGAGAGAGAGAGAGACAGGCTGTTGGAGGGTGTGAGAGGGTGAGAGAGAGAGGCGGGTAGTTGGAGGGTGTGAGAGAGAGAGAGACAGGGGGTTGGAGGGTGTGAGAGAGAGAGACAGGGAGTTGGAGGGTTTACGAGAGAGAGAGAGAGAGACAGGGAGTTACAGGGTTTGTGATAGAGATAGAAACAGAGTGTTTGAGGGTGTGTGTGGGAGAGAGAGACAGGGATTTGGAGGGTGGGAGAGGGAGAGAGAGAGACAGGGAATTGGAGGCTATGAGAGGGAGAGAGAGAGAGACAGGGAGTTGCAGGGTGTGAGAGAGAGACAGGGGGTTGGAGGGTGTGAGAGGGAGAGTGTGAGAGGCGGGTAGTTGGACGGTGTGAGAGAGAGAGACAGGGAGTTGCAGGGTGTGAGAGAGAGAGAGAGACAGGGGGTTGGAGGGTGTGTGAGAGAGAGAGAGACAGGGGGTTGCAGCATGTGAGAGAGAGGGAGAGAGGCAGGGAGTTGGAGGGTGTGAGAGGGATGGAGAGAGAGACAGTGAGACAGGGAGATGGAGCGTTAGAGAGAAAGAGACAGGGAGTTGGAGGGTGTGTGAGCGAGAGACAGGGGGTTGGAGGGTTTCAGAGAGTGAGAGAGGGAGTTGGATGGTGTGTGAGAGAGAGAGAGAGACAGTGAGTTGGTTGGTGGGTGAGAGAGAGAAGGGATTTGGACGGTGGGAGAGGAAGAAAGAGAGAGAGAGACAGGGGGTTGGAGGGTTTGTGATAGAGATAGAAACAGAATGTTTGAGGGTGTGTTTGGGAGAGAGAGACAGGGAGTAGGAGGGTGTGAGAGAGAGAGACAGGGGGTTGGAGGGTGTGATAGAGACAGAGACAGCGGGTTGGAGGGTGTGAGAGTGAGAGAGAGAGGTTTGTAGTTGGAGGGTGTGAGAGAGAGAGACAGGGAGTTGCAGGGTGTGAGAGAGAGAGAGTGACACGGGGTTGGAGTGTCTGTGAGAGAGAGAGAGAGAGACAGGGGGTTGGAGGGTGTGTGAGCGAGAGACAGGGGTTTGGAGGGTTTCAGAGAGTGAGAGAGGGAGTTGGATGGTGTGTGAGAGAGAGAGAGAGACAGTGAGTTGGTGGGTGGGTGAGAGAGAGAAGGGATTTGGACGGTGGGAGAGGAAGAAAGAGAGAGAGAGACAGGGGGTTGGAGGGTTTGTGATAGAGATAGAAACAGAATGTTTGAGGGTGTGTTTGGGAGAGAGAGACAGGGAGTAGGAGGGTGTGAGAGAGAGAGACAGAGGGTTGGAGGGTGTGATAGAGACAGAGACAGCGGGTTGGAGGGTGTGAGAGTGAGAGAGAGAGGTTTGTAGTTGGAGGGTGTGAGAGAGAGGGACAGGGAGTTGCAGGGTGTGAGAGAGAGAGAGTGACACGGGGTTGGAGGGTCTGTGAGAGAGAGAGAGAGAGACAGGGGGTTGGAGGGTGTGAGTGAGAGAGAGAGACAGACAGTGGGTTGGAGGGTGTGAGAGAGAGAGAGAGAGACAGGGGGTTGCAGCATGTGAGAGGGTGAGAGAGAGAGGCGGGTAGTTGGAGGGTGTGAGAGAGAGAGAGACAGGGATTTGGAGGGTGTGAGAGAGAGAAAGAGACTGTGAATTGGAGGGTGTGAGAGACAGAGAGACAAAGAGTTGGACGGTGTGAGAGAGAGAGAGACAGGACGTTGGAGGGTATGAGAGGGAGAGAGAGAGAGAGACAGGGAGTTGGAGGGTGTGAGAGGGATGGAGAGAGAGAGAGTGAGACAGGGAGATGGAGCGTGAGAGAGAAAGAGACAGGGAGTTGGAAGGTGTGTGAGAGAGAGACAGGGGGTTGGAGGGTTTGAGAGAGAGAGAGAGACAGGACCTTGGAGGGTGTGTGAGAGAGAGACAGTGAGTTGTTGGGTGGGTGAGAGAGAGATAGGGAGTTGGACGGTGTGAGAGGAAGAAAGAGAGAGAGAGACAGGGGGTTGGAGGGAGTGAGAGAGAGAGAGAGAGAGACAGGGGGCTGGAGCGTGTGAGAGAGAGGGAGAGAGACAGTGAGTTGGAGGGTGTGTGAGAGAGAGAGAGACAGGCTGTTGGAGGGTGTGAGAGAGAGAGAGACAGGCTGTTGGAGGGTGTGAGAGGGAGAGAGAGAGAGGTGGGTAGTTGGAGGGTCTGAGAGAGAGAGACAGGGGGTTGTGGGGTGTGAGAGAGAGAGAGAGAGACAGGGGTTTGGAGGGTGTGAGAGAGAGAGAGACAGGGTGTTGGAGGGTTTATGAGAGAGAGAGAGAGAGAGAGACAGGGAGTTTGAGGGTGTGAGAGGGATGGAGAGAGAGAGAGTGAGACAGGGAGATGGAGGGTGAGAGAGAAAGAGACAGGGAGTTGGAGGGTGTGTGAGAGAGAGACAGGGGGTTGGAGGGTTTCAGAGAGTGAGAGAGGGAGTTGGAGGGTGTGTGAGGGAGAGAGAGAGACAGTGAGTTGGTGGGTGGGTGAGAGAGAGATAGGGAGTTGGACGGTGTGAGAGGAAGAAAGAGAGGGAGACAGGGGGTTGGAGGGTGTGAGAGAGACAGAGAGAGAGACAGTGAGTTGGTGAGTGGGTGAGAGAGAGAGAAAGGGAGTTGGACGGTTTGAGAGGAAGAAAGAGAGAGAGACAGGGGGTTGGAGGGTGTGAGAGAGAGGGAGAGAGACAGTGAGTTGGAGGGTGTGAGAGAGAGAGAGAGACAGGCTGTTAGAGGGTGTGAGAGGGAGAGAGAGAGAGGCGGGTAGTTGGAGGGTGTGAAAGAGAGAGAGACAGGGGGTTGGAGGGTGTGAGAGAGAGAGAGACAAGGGATTGGAGGGTGTGAGAGAGAGAGACAGGGAGTTGGAGGGTTTACGATAGAGAGAGAGAGAGACAGGGAGTTGGAGGGTTTGTGATAGAGATAGAAACAGAGTGTTTGAGGGTGTGTGTGGGAGAGAGAAACAGGGAGTTGGAGGGTGTGAGAGAGAGAGTGACAGGAGGTTGGAGGGTGTGAGCGAGAGAGAGAGACAGGGGGTTGGAGGGTGTGAGAGGGAGAGAGAGAGAGAGGTGGGTAGTTGGAGGGTGTGAGAGAGAGAGACAGGGAGTTGCAGGGTGTGAGAGAGAGAGAGACAGGGGGTTGGAGGGTGTGTGAGAGAGAGAGAGAGAGACAGGGGGTTGGAGGGTGTGAGAGAGAGAGAGACAGGGGGTTGGAGGGTGTGAGTGAGAGAGAGAGACAGACAGTGGGTTGGAGGGTGTGAGAGAGAGAGACAGGGACTTGGAGGGTTTACGTGAGAGAGAGAGAGAGAGACAGGGAGTTGGAGGGTTTGTGATAGAAATAGAAACAGAGTGTTTGAGGGTGTGTGTGGGAAAGAGAAACAGGGAGTTGGAGGGTGTGATAGAGACAGAGACAGGGGGTTGGAGGGTGTGAGAGAGAGAGAGAGACAGTGAGTTGCTGGGTGGGTGAGAGAGAGAGATAGGGAGTTGGACGGTTTGAGAGGAAGATAGAGAGAGAGAGAGAGGGCTGGAGCATGTGAGAGAGAGGGAGAGAGACAGTGAGTTGGAGGGTGTGAGAGAGAGAGACAGGCTGTTGGAGGGTGTGAGAGGGAGAGAGAGAGAGGTGGGTAGTTGGAGGGTGTGAAAGAGAGAGAGACAGGGGGTTGGAGGCTGTGAGAGAGAGAGAGACAGGGCGTTGGAGGGTGTGAGAGAGAGACAGGGAGTTGGAGGGTTTACGATAGAGAGAGTGAGACAGGGAGTTGGAGGGTTTGTGATAGAGATAGAAACAGAGTGTTGGAGGGTGTGTGTGGGAGAGAGAAACAGGGAGTTGGAGGGTGTGAGAGAGAGAGAGAAAAGGGGTTGGAGGGTGTGTGAGAGAGAGAGAGACAGGGGTTTGGAGGGTGTCAGAGGGAGAGAGAGAGAGAGGTGGGAAGTTGGAGGGTGTGAGAGAGACATTGAGTTGCAGGGTGTGAGAGAGAGAGAGAGACAGGGGGTTGAAGGGTGTGAGAGAAAGAGAGAGACAGGGGGTTGGAGGGTGTGAGTGAGAGAGAGAGACAGACAGTGGGTTGGAGGGTGTGAGAGAGAGAGAGACGGGGGTTGGAACATGTGAGAGGGTGAGAGAGAGAAGCGGGTAGTTGGAGGGTGTGAGAGAGAGAGAGAGACAGGGCTTTGGAGGGAGTGAGAGAGAGAGAGACTGTGAATTGGAGGGTGTGAGAGACAGAGAGACAAAGAGTTGGAGGGTGTGAGAGAGTGAGAGACAGGGAGTTGGAGGATGTGAGAGAGAGAGAGACAGGACGTTGGAGGGTATGAGAGGGAGAGAGAGAGAGAGAGACAGGGAGTTTGAGGGTGTGAGAGGGATGGAGAGAGAGAGAGTGAGACAGGGAGATGGAGTGTGAGAGAGAAAGTGACAGGGAGTTGGAGGGTGTGTGAGCGAGAGACAGGGGGTTGGAGGGTTTCAGAGAATGAGAGAGGGAGTTGGATGGTGTGTGAGATAGAGAGAGAGACAGTGAGTTGGAGGGTGAGAGAGACAGAGAGACAAAGAGTTGGAGGATGTGAGAGAGAGAGAGACAGGATGTTGGAGGGTATGAGAGGGAGGGAGAGAGAGACAGGGAGTTGGAGGGTGTGAGAGGGATGGAGAGAGAGAGAGTGAGACAGGGAGATGGAGTGTGAGAGAGAAAGAGACAGGGGGTTGGAGGGTTTCAGAGAGTGAGAGAGGGAGTTGGAGGGTGTGTGAGAGAGAGAGAGAGACAGTGAGTTGGAGGGTGTGTGAGCGAGAGACAGGGGGTTGGAGGGTTTCAGAGAGTGAGAGAGGGAGTTGGAGGGTGTGTGAGGGAGAGAGATAGACAGCGAGTTGATGGGTGGGTGAGAGAGAGATAGGGAGTTGGACGGTGTGAGAGGAAGAAAGAGAGAGAGACAGGTGGTTGGAGGGTGTGAGAGAGAGAGAGAGAGAGAGACAGGGGTTGGAGCGTGTGTGAGAGAGAGAGAGAGAGACAGGACGTTGGAGGGTATGAGAGGGAGAGAGAGAGAGACAGGGAGTTGGAGGGTGTGAGAGGGATGGAGAGAGAGAGAGTGAGACAGGGAGATGGAGCGTGAGAGAGAAAGAGACAGGGAGTTGGAGGGTGTGTGAGAAAGAGAGACAGGGGGTTGGAGGGTTTCAGAGAGTGAGAGAAGGAGTTGGAGGGTTTGTGATAGAGATAGAAACAGAGTGTTTGAGGGTGTGTGTGGGAGAGAGAAACAGGGAGTTGGAGGGTGTGAGAGAGACAGAGACAGGGGGTTGGAGGGTGTGAGAGAGAGAGAGAGAGACAGTGAGTTGGTGGGTGGGTGAGAGAGAGAGACAGGGGGTTGGAGCGTGTGAGAGAGAGAGAGAGAGAGAGACAGGGGGCTGGAGCGTGTGAGAGAGAGGGAGAGAGACAATGAGTTGGAGGGTGTGAGAGAGAGAGAGAGAGACAGGGGGTTGGAGGGTGTGAGAGGGAGAGAGAGAGAGGCGGGTAGTTGGAGGGTGTGAAAGAGAGAGAGACAGGGGGTTGGAGGGTGTGAGAGAGAGAGAGAGACAAGGGGTTGGAGGGTGTGAGAGAGAGAGACAGGGAGTTGGAGGGTTTACGATAGAGAGAGAGAGAGACAGGCAGTAGGAGGGTTTGTGATAGAGATAGAAACAGAGTGTTTGAGGGTGTGTGTGGGAGAGAGTAACAGGGAGTTGGAGGGTGTGAGAGAGAGAGTGACAGGGGGTTGGAGGGTGTGAGAGAGAGAGAGAGACAGGGTGTTGGAGGGTGTGTGAGCGAGAGAGAGACAGGGGGTTGCAGCATGTGAGAGAGAGGGAGAGAGGCAGGGAGTTGGAGGGTGTGAGAGAGAAGGGAGAGGCGGGTAGTTGGAGGGTGTGAGAGGGAGAGAGAGACAGGGGGTTGGAGGGTGAGAGAGAGAGAGAGAGAGACAGTGAGTTGGAGGGTGTGAGAGAGAGAGAGAGACTGAATTGGAGGGTGTGAGAGACAGAGAGACAAAGAGTTGGACGGTGTGAGAGAGAGAGAGACAGGACGTTGGAGGGTATGAGAGGGAGAGAGAGAGAGAGACAGGGAGTTGGTGGGTGTGAGAGGGATGGAGAGAGAGAGAGTGAGACAGGGAGATGGAGCGTGAGAGAGAAAGAGACAGGGAGTTGGAGGGTGTGTGAGCGAGAGACAGGGGGTTGGAGGGTTTCAGAGAGTGAGAGAGGGAGTTGGATGGTGTGTGAGAGAGAGAGAGAGACAGTGAGTTGGTTGGTGGGTGAGAGAGAGAAGGGATTTGGACGGTGGGAGAGGAAGAAAGAGAGAGAGAGACAGGGATTTGGAGGGTTTGTGATAGAGATAGAAACAGAATGTTTGAGGGTGTGTTTGGGAGAGAGAGACAGGGAGTAGGAGGGTGTGAGAGAGAGAGACAGGGGGTTGGAGGGTGTGATAGAGACAGAGACAGCGGGTTGGAGGGTGTGAGAGTGAGAGAGAGAGGTTTGTAGTTGGAGGGTGTGAGAGAGAGAGACAAGGAGTTGCAGGGTGTGAGAGAGAGAGAGTGACACGGGGTTGGAGGGTCTGTGAGAGAGAGAGAGAGAGACAGGGGGTTGGAGGGTGTGAGTGAGAGAGAGAGACAGACAGTGGGTTGGAGGGTGTGAGAGAGAGAGAGAGAGACAGGGGGTTGCAGCGTGTGAGAGGGTGAGAGAGAGAGGCGGGTAGTTGGAGGGTGTGAGAGAGAGAGAGACAGGGATTTGGAGGGTGTGAGAGAGAGAAAGAGACTGTGAATTGGAGGGTGTGAGAGACAGAGAGACAAAGAGTTGGACGGTGTGAGAGAGAGAGAGACAGGACGTTGGAGGGTATGAGAGGGAGAGAGAGAGAGAGACAGGGAGTTGGAGGGTGTGAGAGGGATGGAGAGAGAGAGTGAGACAGGGAGATGGAGCGTGAGAGAGAAAGAGACAGGGAGTTGGAAGGTGTGTGAGAGAGAGACAGGGGGTTGGAGGGTTTGAGAGAGAGAGAGAGACAGGACCTTGGAGGGTGTGTGAGAGAGAGAGAGAGACAGTGAGTTGTTGGGTGGGTGAGAGAGAGATAGGGAGTTGGACGGTGTGAGAGGAAGAAAGAGAGAGAGAGACAGGGGGTTGGAGGGAGTGAGAGAGAGAGAGAGAGAGACAGGGGGCTGGAGCGTGTGAGAGAGAGGGAGAGAGACAGTGAGTTGGAGGGTGTGTGAGAGAGAGAGAGACAGGCTGTTGGAGGGTGTGAGAGAGAGAGAGACAGGCTGTTGGAGGGTGTGAGAGGGAGAGAGAGAGAGGTGGGTAGTTGGAGGGTCTGAGAGAGAGAGACAGGGGGTTGTGGGGTGTGAGAGAGAGAGAGAGAGACAGGGGTTTGGAGGGTGTGAGAGAGAGAGAGACAGGGTGTTGGAGGGTTTATGAGAGAGAGAGAGAGAGAGAGACAGGGAGTTTGAGGGTGTGAGAGGGATGGAGAGAGAGAGAGTGAGACAGGGAGATGGAGGGTGAGAGAGAAAGAGACAGGGAGTTGGAGGGTGTGTGTGAGAGAGAGACAGGGGGTTGGAGGGTTTCAGAGAGTGAGAGAGGGAGTTGGAGGGTGTGTGAGGGAGAGAGAGAGACAGTGAGTTGGTGGGTGGGTGAGAGAGAGATAGGGAGTTGGACGGTGTGAGAGGAAGAAAGAGAGGGAGACAGGGGGTTGGAGGGTGTGAGAGAGACAGAGAGAGAGACAGTGAGTTGGTGAGTGGGTGAGAGAGAGAGAAAGGGAGTTGGACGGTTTGAGAGGAAGAAAGAGAGAGAGACAGGGGGTTGGAGGGTGTGAGAGAGAGGGAGAGAGACAGTGAGTTGGAGGGTGTGAGAGAGAGAGAGAGACAGGCTGTTAGAGGGTGTGAGAGGGAGAGAGAGAGAGGCGGGTAGTTGGAGGGTGTGAAAGAGAGAGAGACAGGGGGTTGGAGGGTGTGAGAGAGAGAGAGACAAGGGATTGGAGGGTGTGAGAGAGAGAGACAGGGAGTTGGAGGGTTTACGATAGAGAGAGAGAGAGACAGGGAGTTGGAGGGTTTGTGATAGAGATAGAAACAGAGTGTTTGAGGGTGTGTGTGGGAGAGAGAAACAGGGAGTTGGAGGGTGTGAGAGAGAGAGTGACAGGAGGTTGGAGGGTGTGAGCGAGAGAGAGAGACAGGGGGTTGGAGGGTGTGAGAGGGAGAGAGAGAGAGAGGTGGGTAGTTGGAGGGTGTGAGAGAGAGAGACAGGGAGTTGCAGGGTGTGAGAGAGAGAGAGACAGGGGGTTGGAGGGTGTGTGAGAGAGAGAGAGAGAGACAGGGGGTTGGAGGGTGTGAGAGAGAGAGAGACAGGGGGTTGGAGGGTGTGAGTGAGAGAGAGAGACAGACAGTGGGTTGGAGGGTGTGAGAGAGAGAGACAGGGACTTGGAGGGTTTACGTGAGAGAGAGAGAGAGAGACAGGGAGTTGGAGGGTTTGTGATAGAAATAGAAACAGAGTGTTTGAGGGTGTGTGTGGGAAAGAGAAACAGGGAGTTGGAGGGTGTGATAGAGACAGAGACAGGGGGTTGGAGGGTGTGAGAGAGAGAGAGAGACAGTGAGTTGCTGGGTGGGTGAGAGAGAGAGATAGGGAGTTGGACGGTTTGAGAGGAAGATAGAGAGAGAGAGAGAGGGCTGGAGCATGTGAGAGAGAGGGAGAGAGACAGTGAGTTGGAGGGTGTGAGAGAGAGAGACAGGCTGTTGGAGGGTGTGAGAGGGAGAGAGAGAGAGGTGGGTAGTTGGAGGGTGTGAAAGAGAGAGAGACAGGGGGTTGGAGGCTGTGAGAGAGAGAGAGACAGGGCGTTGGAGGGTGTGAGAGAGAGACAGGGAGTTGGAGGGTTTACGATAGAGAGAGTGAGACAGGGAGTTGGAGGGTTTGTGATAGAGATAGAAACAGAGTGTTGGAGGGTGTGTGTGGGAGAGAGAAACAGGGAGTTGGAGGGTGTGAGAGAGAGAGAGAAAAGGGGTTGGAGGGTGTGTGAGAGAGAGAGAGACAGGGGTTTGGAGGGTGTCAGAGGGAGAGAGAGAGAGAGGTGGGAAGTTGGAGGGTGTGAGAGAGACATTGAGTTGCAGGGTGTGAGAGAGAGAGAGAGACAGGGGGTTGAAGGGTGTGAGAGAAAGAGAGAGACAGGGGGTTGGAGGGTGTGAGTGAGAGAGAGAGACAGACAGTGGGTTGGAGGGTGTGAGAGAGAGAGAGACGGGGGTTGGAACATGTGAGAGGGTGAGAGAGAGAAGCGGGTAGTTGGAGGGTGTGAGAGAGAGAGAGAGACAGGGCTTTGGAGGGAGTGAGAGAGAGAGAGACTGTGAATTGGAGGGTGTGAGAGACAGAGAGACAAAGAGTTGGAGGGTGTGAGAGAGTGAGAGACAGGGAGTTGGAGGATGTGAGAGAGAGAGAGACAGGACGTTGGAGGGTATGAGAGGGAGAGAGAGAGAGAGAGACAGGGAGTTTGAGGGTGTGAGAGGGATGGAGAGAGAGAGAGTGAGACAGGGAGATGGAGTGTGAGAGAGAAAGTGACAGGGAGTTGGAGGGTGTGTGAGCGAGAGACAGGGGGTTGGAGGGTTTCAGAGAATGAGAGAGGGAGTTGGATGGTGTGTGAGATAGAGAGAGAGACAGTGAGTTGGAGGGTGAGAGAGACAGAGAGACAAAGAGTTGGAGGATGTGAGAGAGAGAGAGACAGGATGTTGGAGGGTATGAGAGGGAGGGAGAGAGAGACAGGGAGTTGGAGGGTGTGAGAGGGATGGAGAGAGAGAGAGTGAGACAGGGAGATGGAGTGTGAGAGAGAAAGAGACAGGGGGTTGGAGGGTTTCAGAGAGTGAGAGAGGGAGTTGGAGGGTGTGTGAGAGAGAGAGAGAGACAGTGAGTTGGAGGGTGTGTGAGCGAGAGACAGGGGGTTGGAGGGTTTCAGAGAGTGAGAGAGGGAGTTGGAGGGTGTGTGAGGGAGAGAGATAGACAGCGAGTTGATGGGTGGGTGAGAGAGAGATAGGGAGTTGGACGGTGTGAGAGGAAGAAAGAGAGAGAGACAGGTGGTTGGAGGGTGTGAGAGAGAGAGAGAGAGAGAGACAGGGGTTGGAGCGTGTGTGAGAGAGAGAGAGAGAGACAGGACGTTGGAGGGTATGAGAGGGAGAGAGAGAGAGACAGGGAGTTGGAGGGTGTGAGAGGGATGGAGAGAGAGAGAGTGAGACAGGGAGATGGAGCGTGAGAGAGAAAGAGACAGGGAGTTGGAGGGTGTGTGAGAAAGAGAGACAGGGGGTTGGAGGGTTTCAGAGAGTGAGAGAAGGAGTTGGAGGGTTTGTGATAGAGATAGAAACAGAGTGTTTGAGGGTGTGTGTGGGAGAGAGAAACAGGGAGTTGGAGGGTGTGAGAGAGACAGAGACAGGGGGTTGGAGGGTGTGAGAGAGAGAGAGAGAGACAGTGAGTTGGTGGGTGGGTGAGAGAGAGAGACAGGGGGTTGGAGCGTGTGAGAGAGAGAGAGAGAGAGAGACAGGGGGCTGGAGCGTGTGAGAGAGAGGGAGAGAGACAATGAGTTGGAGGGTGTGAGAGAGAGAGAGAGAGACAGGGGGTTGGAGGGTGTGAGAGGGAGAGAGAGAGAGGCGGGTAGTTGGAGGGTGTGAAAGAGAGAGAGACAGGGGGTTGGAGGGTGTGAGAGAGAGAGAGAGACAAGGGGTTGGAGGGTGTGAGAGAGAGAGACAGGGAGTTGGAGGGTTTACGATAGAGAGAGAGAGAGACAGGCAGTAGGAGGGTTTGTGATAGAGATAGAAACAGAGTGTTTGAGGGTGTGTGTGGGAGAGAGTAACAGGGAGTTGGAGGGTGTGAGAGAGAGAGTGACAGGGGGTTGGAGGGTGTGAGAGAGAGAGAGAGACAGGGAGTTGGAGGGTGTGTGAGCGAGAGAGAGACAGGGGGTTGCAGCATGTGAGAGAGAGGGAGAGAGGCAGGGAGTTGGAGGGTGTGAGAGAGAAGGGAGAGGCGGGTAGTTGGAGGGTGTGAGAGGGAGAGAGAGACAGGGGGTTGGAGGGTGAGAGAGAGAGAGAGAGAGACAGTGAGTTGGAGGGTGTGAGAGAGAGAGAGAGACTGAATTGGAGGGTGTGAGAGACAGAGAGACAAAGAGTTGGACGGTGTGAGAGAGAGAGAGACAGGACGTTGGAGGGTATGAGAGGGAGAGAGAGAGAGAGACAGGGAGTTGGTGGGTGTGAGAGGGATGGAGAGAGAGAGAGTGAGACAGGGAGATGGAGCGTGAGAGAGAAAGAGACAGGGAGTTGGAGGGTGTGTGAGCGAGAGACAGGGGGTTGGAGGGTTTCAGAGAGTGAGAGAGGGAGTTGGATGGTGTGTGAGAGAGAGAGAGAGACAGTGAGTTGGTTGGTGGGTGAGAGAGAGAAGGGATTTGGACGGTGGGAGAGGAAGAAAGAGAGAGAGAGACAGGGATTTGGAGGGTTTGTGATAGAGATAGAAACAGAATGTTTGAGGGTGTGTTTGGGAGAGAGAGACAGGGAGTAGGAGGGTGTGAGAGAGAGAGACAGGGGGTTGGAGGGTGTGATAGAGACAGAGACAGCGGGTTGGAGGGTGTGAGAGTGAGAGAGAGAGGTTTGTAGTTGGAGGGTGTGAGAGAGAGAGACAAGGAGTTGCAGGGTGTGAGAGAGAGAGAGTGACACGGGGTTGGAGGGTCTGTGAGAGAGAGAGAGAGAGACAGGGGGTTGGAGGGTGTGAGTGAGAGAGAGAGACAGACAGTGGGTTGGAGGGTGTGAGAGAGAGAGAGAGAGACAGGGGGTTGCAGCGTGTGAGAGGGTGAGAGAGAGAGGCGGGTAGTTGGAGGGTGTGAGAGAGAGAGAGACAGGGATTTGGAGGGTGTGAGAGAGAGAAAGAGACTGTGAATTGGAGGGTGTGAGAGACAGAGAGACAAAGAGTTGGACGGTGTGAGAGAGAGAGAGACAGGACGTTGGAGGGTATGAGAGGGAGAGAGAGAGAGAGACAGGGAGTTGGAGGGTGTGAGAGGGATGGAGAGAGAGAGTGAGACAGGGAGATGGAGCGTGAGAGAGAAAGAGACAGGGACTTGGAAGGTGTGTGAGAGAGAGACAGGGGGTTGGAGGGTTTGAGAGAGAGAGAGAGACAGGACCTTGGAGGGTGTGTGAGAGAGAGAGAGAGACAGTGAGTTGTTGGGTGGGTGAGAGAGAGATAGGGAGTTGGACGGTGTGAGAGGAAGAAAGAGAGAGAGAGACAGGGGGTTGGAGGGAGTGAGAGAGAGAGAGAGAGAGACAGGGGGCTGGAGCGTGTGAGAGAGAGAGACAGGGAGTTGGAGGGTTTACGAGAGAGAGAGAGAGAGAGACAGGGAGTTACAGGGTTTGTGATAGAGATAGAAACAGAGTGTTTGAGGGTGTGTGTGGGAGAGAGAGACAGGGATTTGGAGGGTGGGAGAGGGAGAGAGAGAGACAGGGAATTGGAGGCTATAAGAGGGAGAGAGAGAGAGACAGGGAGTTGCAGGGTGTGAGAGAGAGACAGGGGGTTGGAGGGTGTGAGAGGGAGAGTGAGAGAGGCGGGTAGTTGGACGGTGTGAGAGAGAGAGACAGGGAGTTGCAGGGTGTGAGAGAGAGAGAGAGACAGGGGGTTGGAGGGTGTGTGAGAGAGAGAGAGACAGGGGGTTGCAGCATGTGAGAGAGAGGGAGAGAGGCAGGGAGTTGGAGGGTGTGAGAGAGAAGAGAGAGGCGGGTAGTTGGAGGGTGTGAGAGGGAGAGAGAGACAGGGGGTTGGAGGGTGAGAGAGAGAGAGAGAGAGACAGTGAGTTGGAGGGTGTGAGAGAGAGAGAGAGTCTGTGAATTGGAGGGTGTGAGAGACAGAGAGACAAAGAGTTGGACGGTGTGAGAGAGAGAGAGAGACAGGACGTTGGAGGGTATGAGAGGGAGAGAGAGAGAGAGACAGGGAGTTTGAGGGTGTGAGAGGGATGGAGAGAGAGAGAGTGAGACAGGGAGATGGAGCGTGAGAGAGAAAGAGACAGGGAGTTGGAGGGTGTGTGAGCGAGAGACAGGGGGTTGGAGGGTTTCAGAGAGTGAGAGAGGGAGTTGGATGGTGTGTGAGAGAGAGAGAGAGACAGTGAGTTGGTGGGTGGGTGAGAGAGAGAAGGGATTTGGACGGTGGGAGAGGAAGAAAGAGAGAGAGAGACAGGGGGTTGGAGGGTTTGTGATAGAGATAGAAACAGAATGTTTGAGGGTGTGTTTGGGAGAGAGAGACAGGGAGTAGGAGGGTGTGAGAGAGAGAGACAGGGGGTTGGAGGGTGTGATAGAGACAGAGACAGCGGGTTGGAGGGTGTGAGAGTGAGAGAGAGAGGTTTGTAGTTGGAGGGTGTGAGAGAGAGAGACAGGGAGTTGCAGGGTGTGAGAGAGAGAGAGTGACACGGGGTTGGAGGGTCTGTGAGAGAGAGAGAGAGAGACAGGGGGTTGGAGGGTGTGAGTGAGAGAGAGAGACAGACAGTGGGTTGGAGGGTGTGAGAGAGAGAGAGAGAGACAGGGGGTTGCAGCGTGTGAGAGGGTGAGAGAGAGAGGCGGGTAGTTGGAGGGTGTGAGAGAGAGAGAGACAGGGATTTGGAGGGTGTGAGAGAGAGAAAGAGACTGTGAATTGGAGGGTGTGAGAGACAGAGAGACAAAGAGTTGGACGGTGTGAGAGAGAGAGAGACAGGACGTTGGAGGGTATGAGAGGGAGAGAGAGAGAGAGACAGGGAGTTGGAGGGTGTGAGAGGGATGGAGAGAGAGAGAGTGAGACAGGGAGATGGAGCGTGAGAGAGAAAGAGACAGGGAGTTGGAGGGTGTGTGAGAGAGAGACAGGGGGTTGGAGGGTTTGAGAGAGAGAGAGAGACAGGACCTTGGAGGGTGTGTGAGAGAGAGACAGTGAGTTGTTGGGTGGGTGAGAGAGAGATAGGGAGTTGGACGGTGTGAGAGGAAGAAAGAGAGAGAGAGACAGGGGGTTGGAGGGAGTGAGAGAGAGAGAGAGAGAGACAGGGGGCTGGAGTGTGTGAGAGAGAGGGAGAGAGACAGTGAGTTGGAGGGTGTGTGAGAGAGAGAGAGACAGGCTGTTGGAGGGTGTGAGAGAGAGAGAGACAGGCTGTTGGAGGGTGTGAGAGGGAGAGAGAGAGAGGTGGGTAGTTGGAGGGTCTGAGAGAGAGAGACAGGGGGTTGTGGGGTGTGAGAGAGAGAGAGAGAGACAGGGGTTTGGAGGGTGTGAGAGAGAGAGAGACAGGGTGTTGGAGGGTTTATGAGAGAGAGAGATAGAGAGACAGGGAGTTTGAGGGTGTGAGAGGGATGGAGAGAGAGAGAGTGAGACAGGGAGATGGAGGGTGAGAGAGAAAGAGACAGGGAGTTGGAGGGTGTGTGAGAGAGAGACAGGGGGTTGGAGGGTTTCAGAGAGTGAGAGAGGGAGTTGGAGGGTGTGTGAGGGAGAGAGAGAGACAGTGAGTTGGTGGGTGGGTGAGAGAGAGATAGGGAGTTGGACGGTGTGAGAGGAAGAAAGAGAGGGAGACAGGGGGTTGGAGGGTGTGAGAGAGACAGAGAGAGGGACAGTGAGTTGGTGAGTGGGTGAGAGAGAGAGAAAGGGAGTTGGACGGTTTGAGAGGAAGAAAGAGAGAGAGACAGGGGGTTGGAGGGTGTGAGAGAGAGGGAGAGAGACAGTGAGTTGGAGGGTGTGAGAGAGAGAGAGAGACAGGCTGTTAGAGGGTGTGAGAGGGAGAGAGAGAGAGGCGGGTAGTTGGAGGGTGTGAAAGAGAGAGAGACAGGGGGTTGGAGGGTGTGAGAGAGAGAGAGACAAGGGATTGGAGGGTGTGAGAGAGAGAGACAGGGAGTTGGAGGGTTTACGATAGAGAGAGAGAGAGAGACAGGGAGTTGGAGGGTTTGTGATAGAGATAGAAACAGAGTGTTTGAGGGTGTGTGTGGGAGAGAGAAACAGGGAGTTGGAGGGTGTGAGAGAGAGAGTGACAGGAGGTTGCAGGGTGTGAGCGAGAGAGAGAGACAGGGGGTTGGAGGGTGTGAGAGGGAGAGAGAGAGAGAGGTGGGTAGTTGGAGGGTGTGAGAGAGAGAGACAGGGAGTTGCAGGGTGTGAGAGAGAGAGAGACAGGGGGTTGGAGGGTGTGTGAGAGAGAGAGAGAGAGACAGGGGGTTGGAGGGTGTGAGAGAGAGAGAGACAGGGGGTTGGAGGGTGTGAGAGAAAGAGAAAGACAGGGGGTTGGAGTTTGTGAGTGAGAGAGAGAGACAGACAGTGGGTTGGAGGGTGTCAGAGAGAGAGACAGGGAGTTGGAGGGTTTACGTGAGAGAGAGAGAGAGAGACAGGGAGTTGGAGGGTTTGTGATAGAAATAGAAACAGAGTGTTTGAGGGTGTGTGTGGGAAAGAGAAACAGGGAGTTGGAGGGTGTGATAGAGACAGAGACAGGGGGTTGGAGGGTGTGAGAGAGAGAGAGAGACAGTGAGTTGCTGGGTGGGTGAGAGAGAGAGATAGGGAGTTGGACGGTTTGAGAGGAAGATAGAGAGAGAGAGAGAGGGCTGGAGCATGTGAGAGAGAGGGAGAGAGACAGTGAGTTGGAGGGTGTGAGAGAGAGAGACAGGCTGTTGGAGGGTGTGAGAGGGAGAGAGAGAGAGGCGGGTAGTTGGAGGGTGTGAAAGAGAGAGAGACAGGGGGTTGGAGGCTGTGAGAGAGAGAGAGACAGGGCGTTGGAGGGTGTGTGAGAGAGACAGGGAGTTGGAGGGTGTGAGAGAGAGAGAGAAAAGGGGTTGGAGGGTGTGTGAGAGAGAGAGAGACAGGGATTTGGAGGGTGTCAGAGGGAGAGAGAGAGAGAGGTGGGAAGTTGGAGGGTGTGAGAGAGACATTGAGTTGCAGGGTGTGAGAGAGAGAGAGAGACAGGGGGTTGGAGGGTGTGAGAGAGAGAGAGAGACAGGGGGTTGGAGGGTGTGAGTGAGAGAGAGAGACAGACAGTGGGTTGGAGGGTGTGAGAGAGAGAGAGACGGGGGTTGGAGCATGTGAGAGGGTGAGAGAGAGAAGCGGGTAGTTGGAGGGTGTGAGAGAGAGAGAGAGAGACAGGGCTTTGGAGGGAGTGAGAGAGAGAGAGACTGTGAATTGGAGGGTGTGAGAGACAGAGAGACAAAGAGTTGGAGGGTGTGAGAGAGCGAGAGACAGGGAGTTGGAGGATGTGAGAGAGAGAGAGACAGGACGTTGGAGGGTATGAGAGGGAGAGAGAGAGAGAGAGACAGGGAGTTTGAGGGTGTGAGAGGGATGGAGAGAGAGAGAGTGAGACAGGGAGATGGAGTGTGAGAGAGAAAGTGACAGGGAGTTGGAGGGTGTGTGAGCGAGAGACAGGGGGTTGGAGGGTTTCAGAGAATGAGAGAGGGAGTTGGATGGTGTGTGAGATAGAGAGAGAGACAGTGAGTTGGAGGGTGAGAGAGACAGAGAGACAAAGAGTTGGAGGATGTGAGAGAGAGAGAGACAGGATGTTGGAGGGTATGAGAGGGAGGGAGAGAGAGACAGGGAGTTGGAGGGTGTGAGAGGGATGGAGAGAGAGAGAGTGAGACAGGGAGATGGAGTGTGAGAGAGAAAGAGACAGGGGGTTGGAGGGTTTCAGAGAGTGAGAGAGGGAGTTGGAGGGTGTGTGAGAGAGAGAGAGAGACAGTGAGTTGGAGGGTGTGTGAGCGAGAGACAGGGGGTTGGAGGGTTTCAGAGAGTGAGAGAGGGAGTTGGAGGGTGTGTGAGGGAGAGAGATAGACAGCGAGTTGATGGGTGGGTGAGAGAGAGATAGGGAGTTGGACGGTGTGAGAGGAAGAAAGAGAGAGAGACAGGTGGTTGGAGGGTGTGAGAGAGAGAGAGAGAGAGAGAGACAGGGGTTGGAGCGTGTGAGAGAGAGAGAGAGAGAGACAGGACGTTGGAGGGTATGAGAGGGAGAGAGAGAGAGACAGGGAGTTGGAGGGTGTGAGAGGGATGGAGAGAGAGAGAGTGAGACAGGGAGATGGAGCGTGAGAGAGAAAGAGACAGGGAGTTGGAGGGTGTGTGAGAGAGAGAGACAGGGGGTTGGAGGGTTTCAGAGAATGAGAGAAGGAGTTGGAGGGTTTGTGATAGAGATAGAAACAGAGTGTTTGAGGGTGTGTGTGGGAGAGAGAAACAGGGAGTTGGAGGGTGTGAGAGAGACAGAGACAGGGGGTTGGAGGGTGTGAGAGAGAGAGAGAGAGACAGTGAGTTGGTGGGTGGGTGAGAGAGAGAGACAGGGGGTTGGAGCGTGTGAGAGAGAGAGAGAGAGAGAGACAGGGGGCTGGAGCGTGTGAGAGAGAGGGAGAGAGACAGTGAGTTGGAGGGTGTGAGAGAGAGAGAGAGAGACAGGGGGTTGGAGGGTGTGAGAGGGAGAGAGAGAGAGGCGGGTAGTTGGAGGGTGTGAAAGAGAGAGAGACAGGGGGTTGGAGGGTGTGAGAGAGAGAGAGAGACAAGGGGTTGGAGGGTGTGAGAGAGAGAGACAGGGAGTTGGAGGGTTTACGATAGAGAGACAGAGAGACAGGCAGTTGGAGGGTTTGTGATAGAGATAGAAACAGAGTGTTTGAGGGTGTGTGTGGGAGAGAGTAACAGGGAGTTGGAGGGTGTGAGAGAGAGAGTGACAGGGGGTTGGAGGGTGTGAGAGAGAGAGAGAGACAGGGTATTGGAGGGTGTGAGAAGGAGAGAGAGAGAGAGGTGGGTAGTTGGAGGGTGTGAGAGAGAGAGACAGGGAGTTTCAGGGTGAGAGAGAGAGAGAAAGACAGGGGGTTGGAGGGTGTGAGTGAGAGAGAGAGACAGACAGTGGGTTGGAGGGTGTGAGAGAGAGAGAGAGACAGGGGATTGGAGCATGTGAGAGGTTGAGAGAGAGAGGCGGGTAGTTGGAGGGTGTGAGAGAGAGAGAGACAGGGGTTTGGAGGGTGTGAGATAGAGAGAGACTGTGAATTGGAGGGTGTGAGAGACAGAGAGACAAAGAGTTGGAGGGTGTGAGAGAGTGAGAGACAGGGAGTTGGAGGATGTGAGAGCGAGAGAGACAGGACGTTGGAGGGTATGAGAGGGAGATCGAGAGAGATACAGGGAGTTTGAGGGTGTGTGAGGGATGGAGAGAGAGAGAGTGAGACAGGGAGATGGAGCGTGAGAGAGAAAGAAACAGGGAGTTGGAGGGTGTGAGAGAGACAGAGAGACAGGCTGTTGGAGGGGGTGAGAGGGAGAGAGAGAGAGGCGGGTAGTTGGAGGGTGTGAGAGAGAGAGAGACAGGGGGTTGGAGGATGTGAGAGAGAGAGAGAGGGAGTTGGAGGGTTTACGAGAGAGAGAGAGACAGGGAGTTGGAGGGTTTGTGATAGAGATAGAAACAGAGTGTTTGAGGGTGTGTGTGGGAGAGAGAGACAGGGATTTGGAGGGTGGGAGAGAGAGAGAGGGAGAGACAGTGAGTTGGAGGGTGTGAGTGAGAGAGAGAGAGACAGATGGGTAGTTGGAGGTGTGAGATAGAGAGAGGGAGTTGGAGGGTGAGAGAGACACGGAGTTGGAGGTTGTGTGAGAGAGGGAGAGACAGGGTGTTGGAGGGTTTATGAGAGAGAGAGAGAGAGACAGGGAGTTGGAGGGTGTGAGAGAGAGAGAGGGAGAGACAGTGAATTGGAGGGTGTGAGAGGGAGAGTGAGAGAGAGTCGAATAGTTGGAGGGTGTGAGAGAGAGAAACAGGGAGTTGGAGGGTTTACGAGAGAGAGAGAGAGAGGGGGAGTTGGAGGGTTCGTGATAGAGATAGAAACAGAGTGTTTGAGGGTGTGTGTGGGAGAGAGAGACAGGGATTTGTAGGGTGGGAGAGAGAGAGAGAAACAGGGAATTGGAGGCTGTGAGAGGGAGAGAGAGAGAGAGACAGGGATTTGCAGGGTGTGAGAGAGAGACAGGGGGTTGGAGGGTGTGAGAGGGAGAGTGAGAGAGGCGGGTAGTTGGACGGTGTGAGAGAGAGAGAGAGAGGGAGTTGCAGGGTGTGAGAGAGAGAGAGACAGGGGGTTGGAGCGTGTGAGAGAGAGGGAGAGAGACAGTGAGTTGGAGGGTGTGAGAGAGAAGAGAGAGGCGGGTATTTGGAGGGTGTTAGAGAGAGAGTGACAGGGGGTCGGAGGGTGTGAGAAAGATAGAGAGAAAGGGCGTTGGAGGGTGTGAGAGGGAGAGAGAGAGACTTTGAGTTGGAGGGTGTATGAGAGAGAGAGATAGAGAGTTGGAGGGTGTGAGAGGAAGAAAGAGAGAGAGACAGGGAGTTGGAAGGTGTGTGAGAGAGACAGAGAAAGATGGAGTTGCAGGGTGTGTGAGAGAGACAGAGAGACAGGGAGTTGGAGGGTATGTGTGAGAGAGAGAGGGAGACGGGTAGTTGGAGGGTGTGAGAGAGAGTGGCAGGGAGTTGGAGGGTATGTGAGAGAGAGATGGGGAGTTGGAGGGTGTGAGAGGGACAGGGAGAGAGAGACAGAGAGTTGGAGGGTATGTGTGGGAGAGAGAGGGAAAGGGGTAGTTGGAGGGTGTGAGAGAGAGACAGGGAGTTGGAGGGTGTGAGAGGGAGAGAGAAGAAGAGAAAGGGAGATGGAGGGTGAGAGAGAGAGAGAGAAGGGGTGCGAGAGTTTGTGAGAGAGAGAGAGAGTGAGACGTGTTGTTGGAGGGAGTGAGAGAGAGAGAGAGAGATAGAGAACAGGGAGTTGGAGGGTGTGAGAGAGAGAGAGAGAGAGGCGGGTAGTTGGAGGGTGAGAGAGAGAGAGAGAGAGACAGGGGGTTGGAGGGTGTGAGAGAGAGAGAGAGACAGGGGGTTGGAGGGTGTGAGAGCGAGAGAGCGAGAGAGAGAGACGGTGTTGGAGCGTGTGAGAGAGAGGGAGAGAGACAGTGAGTTGGAGGGTATGAGAGAGACAGAGAGACAAAGAGTTGGAGGGTGTCAGAGAGAGAGAGACAGGGAGTTGGAGGATGTGAGAGAGAGAGAGACAGGACGTTGGAGGGTATGAGAGGGAGAGAGAGAGAGACAGGGAGTTGGAGGGTGTGAGAGGGATGGAGAGAGAGAGAGTGAGACAGGGAGATGGAGCGTGAGAGAGAAAGAGACAGGGAGTTGGAGGGTGTGTGAGAGAGAGAGACAGGGGGTTGGAGGGTTTCAGAGAGTGAGAGAAGGAGTTGGAGGGTTTGTGATAGAGATAGAAACAGAGTGTTTGTGGGTGTGTGTGGGAGAGAGAAACAGGGAGTTGGAGGGTGTGAGAGAGACAGAGACAGGGGGTTGGAGGGTGTGAGAGAGAGAAAGAGAGACAGTGAGTTGGTGGGTGGGTGAGAGAGAGAGACAGGGGGTTGGAGCGTGTGAGAGAGAGAGAGAGAGAGAGACAGGGGGCTGGAGCGTGTGAGAGAGAGGGAGAGAGACAGTGAGTTGGAGGGTGTGAGAGAGAGAGAGAGACAGGGGGTTGGAGGGTGTGAGAGGGAGAGAGAGAGAGGCGGGTAGTTGGAGGGTGTGAAAGAGAGAGACAGGGGGTTGGAGGGTGTGAGAGAGAGAGAGAGACAAGGGGTTGGAGGGTGTGAGAGAGAGAGACAGGGAGTTGGAGGGTTTGCGATAGAGAGAGAGAGAGACAGGCAGTTGGAGGGTTTGTGATAGAGATAGAAACAGAGTGTTTGAGGGTGTGTGTGGGAGAGAGTAACAGGGAGTTGGAGGGTGTGAGAGAGAGAGTGACAGGGGGTTGGAGGGTGTGAGAGAGAGAGAGAGACAGGGTATTGGAGGGTGTGAGAAGGAGAGAGAGAGAGAGGTGGGTAGTTGGAGGGTGTGAGAGAGAGAGACAGGGAGTTTCAGGGTGAGAGAGAGAGAGAAAGACAGGGGGTTGGAGGGTGTGAGAGCGAGAGAGACAGGACGTTGGAGGGTATGAGAGGGAGATCGAGAGAGATACAGGGAGTTTGAGGGTGTGTGAGGGATGGAGAGAGAGAGAGTGAGACAGGGAGATGGAGCGTGAGAGAGAAAGAGACAGGGAGTTGGAGGGTGTGTGAGAGAGAGAGACAGGGGGTTGGAGGGTTTCAGAGAGTGAGAGAAGGAGTTGGAGGGTTTGTGATAGAGATAGAAACAGAGTGTTTGTGGGTGTGTGTGGGAGAGAGAAACAGGGAGTTGGAGGGTGTGAGAGAGACAGAGACAGGGGGTTGGAGGGTGTGAGAGAGAGAAAGAGAGACAGTGAGTTGGTGGGTGGGTGAGAGAGAGAGACAGGGGGTTGGAGCGTGTGAGAGAGAGAGAGAGAGAGAGACAGGGGGCTGGAGCGTGTGAGAGAGAGGGAGAGAGACAGTGAGTTGGAGGGTGTGAGAGAGAGAGAGAGACAGGGGGTTGGAGGGTGTGAGAGGGAGAGAGAGAGAGGCGGGTAGTTGGAGGGTGTGAAAGAGAGAGACAGGGGGTTGGAGGGTGTGAGAGAGAGAGAGAGACAAGGGGTTGGAGGGTGTGAGAGAGAGAGACAGGGAGTTGGAGGGTTTGCGATAGAGAGAGAGAGAGACAGGCAGTTGGAGGGTTTGTGATAGAGATAGAAACAGAGTGTTTGAGGGTGTGTGTGGGAGAGAGTAACAGGGAGTTGGAGGGTGTGAGAGAGAGAGTGACAGGGGGTTGGAGGGTGTGAGAGAGAGAGAGAGACAGGGTATTGGAGGGTGTGAGAAGGAGAGAGAGAGAGAGGTGGGTAGTTGGAGGGTGTGAGAGAGAGAGACAGGGAGTTTCAGGGTGAGAGAGAGAGAGAAAGACAGGGGGTTGGAGGGTGTGAGAGCGAGAGAGACAGGACGTTGGAGGGTATGAGAGGGAGATCGAGAGAGATACAGGGAGTTTGAGGGTGTGTGAGGGATGGAGAGAGAGAGAGTGAGACAGGGAGATGGAGCGTGAGAGAGAAAGAAACAGGGAGTTGGAGGGTGTGAGAGAGACAGAGAGACAGGCTGTTGGAGGGGGTGAGAGGGAGACAGAGAGAGGCGGGTAGTTGGAGGGTGTGAGAGAGAGAGAGACAGGGGGTTGGAGGATGTGAGAGAGAGAGAGAGGGAGTTGGAGGGTTTACGAGAGAGAGAGAGACAGGGAGTTGGAGGGTTTGTGATAGAGATAGAAACAGAGTGTTTGAGGGTGTGTGTGGGAGAGAGAGACAGGGATTTGGAGGGTGGGAGAGAGAGAGAGGGAGAGACAGTGAGTTGGAGGGTGTGAGTGAGAGAGAGAGAGACAGATGGGTAGTTGGAGGTGTGAGATAGAGAGAGGGAGTTGGAGGGTGAGAGAGACACGGAGTTGGAGGTTGTGTGAGAGAGGGAGAGACAGGGTGTTGGAGGGTTTATGAGAGAGAGAGAGAGAGACAGGGAGTTGGAGGGTGTGAGAGAGAGAGAGGGAGAGACAGTGAATTGGAGGGTGTGAGAGGGAGAGTGAGAGAGAGTCGAATAGTTGGAGGGTGTGAGAGAGAGAAACAGGGAGTTGGAGGGTTTACGAGAGAGAGAGAGAGAGAGGGAGTTGGAGGGTTCGTGATAGAGATAGAAACAGAGTGTTTGAGGGTGTTTGTGGGAGAGAGAGACAGGGATTTGTAGGGTGGGAGAGAGAGAGAGAGACAGGGAATTGGAGGCTGTGAGAGGGAGAGAGAGAGAGAGACAGGGATTTGCAGGGTGTGAGAGAGAGACAGGGGGTTGGAGGGTGTGAGAGGGAGAGTGAGAGAGGCGGGTAGTTGGACGGTGTGAGAGAGAGAGAGAGAGGGAGTTGCAGGGTGTGAGATAGAGAGAGACAGGGGGTTGGAGCGTGTGAGAGAGAGGGAGAGAGACAGTGAGTTGGAGGGTGTGAGAGAGAAGAGAGAGGCGGGTAGTTGGAGGGTGTTAGAGAGAGAGTGACAGGGGGTCGGAGGGTGTGAGAAAGATAGAGAGACAGGGCGTTGGAGGGTGTGAGAGGGAGAGAGAGAGACTTTGAGTTGGAGGGTGTATGAGAGAGAGAGATAGAGAGTTGGAGGGTGTGAGAGGAAGAAAGAGAGAGAGACAGGGAGTTGGAAGGTGTGTGAGAGAGACAGAGAAAGATGGAGTTGCAGGGTGTGTGAGAGAGACAGAGAGACAGGGAGTTGGAGGGTATGTGTGAGAGAGAGAGGGAGACGGGTAGTTGGAGGGTGTGAGAGAGAGTGGCAGGGAGTTGGAGGGTATGTGAGAGAGAGAGAGACGGGACGTTGGAGGGTATGAGAGGGAGAGAGAGAGAGACAGGGAGTTGGAGGGTGTGAGAGGGATGGAGAGAGAGAGAGTGAGACAGGGAGATGGAGCGTGAGAGAGAAAGAGACAGGGAGTTGGAGGGTGTGTGAGAGAGAGAGACAGGGGGTTGGAGGGTTTCAGAGAGTGAGAGAAGGAGTTGGAGGGTTTGTGATAGAGATTGAAACAGAGTGTTTGTGGGTGTGTGTGGGAGAGAGAAACAGGGAGTTGGAGGGTGTGAGAGAGACAGAGACAGGGGGTTGGAGGGTGTGAGAGAGAGAAAGAGAGACAGTGAGTTGGTGGGTGGGTGAGAGAGAGAGACAGGGGGTTGGAGCGTGTGAGAGAGAGAGAGAGAGAGAGACAGGGGGCTGGAGCGTGTGAGAGAGAGGGAGAGAGACAGTGAGTTGGAGGGTGTGAGAGAGAGAGAGAGACAGGGGGTTGGAGGGTGTGAGAGGGAGAGAGAGAGAGGCGGGTAGTTGGAGGGTGTGAAAGAGAGAGACAGGGGGTTGGAGGGTGTGAGAGAGAGAGAGAGACAAGGGGTTGGAGGGTGTGAGACAGAGAGACAGGGAGTTGGAGGGTTTGCTATAGAGAGAGAGAGAGACAGGCAGTTGGAGGGTTTGTGATAGAGATAGAAACAGAGTGTTTGAGGGTGTGTGTGGGAGAGAGTAACAGGGAGTTGGAGGGTGTGAGAGAGAGAGTGACAGGGGGTTGGAGGGTGTGAGAGAGAGAGAGAGAGAGGGTATTGGAGGGTGTGAGAAGGAGAGAGAGAGAGAGGTGGGTAGTTGGAGGGTGTGAGAGAGAGAGACAGGGAGTTTCAGGGTGAGAGAGAGAGAGAAAGACAGGGGGTTGGAGGGTGTGAGAGCGAGAGAGACAGGACGTTGGAGGGTATGAGAGGGAGATCGAGAGAGATACAGGGAGTTTGAGGGTGTGTGAGGGATGGAGAGAGAGAGAGTGAGACAGGGAGATGGAGCGTGAGAGAGAAAGAAACAGGGAGTTGGAGGGTGTGAGAGAGACAGAGAGACAGGCTGTTGGAGGGGGTGAGAGGGAGAGAGAGAGAGGCGGGTAGTTGGAGGGTGTGAGAGAGAGAGAGACAGGGGGTTGGAGGATGTGAGAGAGAGAGTGAGGGAGTTGGAGGGTTTACGAGAGAGAGAGAGACAGGGAGTTGGAGGGTTTGTGATAGAGATAGAAACAGAGTGTTTGAGGGTGTGTGTGGGAGAGAGAGACAGGGATTTGGAGGGTGGGAGAGAGAGAGAGGGAGAGACAGTGAGTTGGAGGGTGTGAGTGAGAGAGAGAGAGACAGATGGGTAGTTGGAGGTGTGAGATAGAGAGAGGGAGTTGGAGGGTGAGAGAGACACGGAGTTGGAGGTTGTGTGAGAGAGGGAGAGACAGGGTGTTGGAGGGTTTATGAGAGAGAGAGAGAGAGACAGGGAGTTGGAGGGTGTGAGAGAGAGAGAGGGAGAGACAGTGAATTGGAGGGTGTGAGAGGGAGAGTGAGAGAGAGTCGAATAGTTGGAGGGTGTGAGAGAGAGAAACAGGGAGTTGGAGGGTTTACGAGAGAGAGAGAGAGAGAGGGAGTTGGAGGGTTCGTGATATAGAGATAGAAACAGAGTGTTTGAGGGTGTTTGTGGGAGAGAGAGACAGGGATTTGTAGGGTGGGAGAGAGAGAGAGAGACAGGGAATTGGAGGCTGTGAGAGGGAGAGAGAGAGAGAGACAGGGATTTGCAGGGTGTGAGAGAGAGACAGGGGGTTGGAGGGTGTGAGAGGGAGAGTGAGAGAGGCGGGTAGTTGGACGGTGTGAGAGAGAGAGAGAGGGAGTTGCAGGGTGTGAGATAGAGAGAGACAGGGGGGTTGGAGCGTGTGAGAGAGAGGGAGAGAGACAGTGAGTTGGAGGGTGTGAGAGAGAAGAGAGAGGCGGGTAGTTGGAGGGTGTTAGAGAGAGAGTGACAGGGGGTCGGAGGGTGTGAGAAAGATAGAGAGACAGGGCGTTGGAGGGTGTGAGAGGGAGAGAGAGAGACTTTGAGTTGGAGGGTGTATGAGAGAGAGAGATAGAGAGTTGGAGGGTGTGAGAGGAAGAAAGAGAGAGAGACAGGGAGTTGGAAGGTGTGTGAGAGAGACAGAGAAAGATGGAGTTGCAGGGTGTGTGAGAGAGACAGAGAGACAGGGAGTTGGAGGGTATGTGTGAGAGAGAGAGGGAGACGGGTAGTTGGAGGGTGTGAGAGAGAGTGGCAGGGAGTTGGAGGGTATGTGAGAGAGAGATGGGGAGTTGGAGGGTGTGAGAGGGACAGGGAGAGAGAGACAGAGAGTTGGAGGGTATGTGTGGGAGAGAGAGGGAGAGGGGTAGTTGGAGGGTGTGAGAGAGAGACAGGGAGTTGGAGGGTGTGAGAGGGAGAGAGAAGAAGAGAAAGGGAGATGGAGGGTGAGAGAGAGAGAGAGAAGGGGTTCGAGAGTTTGTGAGAGAGAGAGAGAGTGAGACGTGTTGTTGGAGGGAGTGAGAGAGAGAGAGAGAGATAGAGAACAGGGAGTTGGAGGGTGTGAGAGAGAGAGAGAGAGAGGCGGGTAGTTGGAGGGTGAGAGAGAGAGAGAGAGAGACAGGGGGTTGGAGGGTGTGAGAGAGAGAGAGAGACAGGGGGTTGGAGGGTGTGAGAGCGAGAGAGCGAGAGAGAGAGACGGTGTTGGAGCGTGTGAGAGAGAGGGAGAGAGACAGTGAGTTGGAGGGTATGAGAGAGACAGAGAGACAAAGAGTTGGAGGGTGTCAGAGAGAGAGAGACAGGGAGTTGGAGGATGTGAGAGAGAGAGAGACAGGACGTTGGAGGGTATGAGAGGGAGAGAGAGAGAGACAGGGAGTTGGAGGGTGTGAGAGGGATGGAGAGAGAGAGAGTGAGACAGGGAGATGGAGCATGAGAGAGAAAGAGACAGGGAGTTGGAGGGTGTGTGAGAGAGAGAGACAGGGGGTTGGAGGGTTTCAGAGAGTGAGAGAAGGAGTTGGAGGGTTTGTGATAGAGATAGAAACAGAGTGTTTGTGGGTGTGTGTGGGAGAGAGAAACAGGGAGTTGGAGTGTGTGAGAGAGACAGAGACAGGGGTTGGAGGGTGTGAGAGAGAGAGAGAGAGACAGTGAGTTGGTGGGTGGGTGAGAGAGAGAGACAGGGGGTTGGAGCGTGTGAGAGAGAGAGAGAGAGAGAGACAGGGGGCTGGAGCGTGTGAGAGAGAGGGAGAGAGACAGTGAGTTGGAGGGTGTGAGAGAGAGAGAGAGACAGGGGGTTGGAGGGTGTGAGAGGGAGAGAGAGAGAGGCGGGTAGTTGGAGGGTGTGAAAGAGAGAGAGACAGGGGGTTGGAGGGTGTGAGAGAGAGAGAGAGACAAGGGGTTGGAGGGTGTGAGAGAGAGAGACAGGGAGTTGGAGGGTTTACGATAGAGAGAGAGAGAGACAGGCAGTTGGAGGGTTTGTGATAGAGATAGAAACAGAGTGTTTGAGGGTGTGTGTGGGAGAGAGTAACAGGGAGTTGGAGGGTGTGAGAGAGAGAGTGACAGGGGGTTGGAGGGGTGTGAGAGAGAGAGAGAGACAGGGTATTGGAGGGTGTGAGAAGGAGAGAGAGAGAGAGGTGGGTAGTTGGAGGGTGTGAGAGAGAGAGAGACAGGGAGTTTCAGGGTGAGAGAGAGAGAGAAAGACAGGGGGTTGGAGGGTGTGAGTGAGAGAGAGAGACAGACAGTGGGTTGGAGGGTGTGAGAGAGAGAGAGAGACAGGGGATTGGAGCATGTGAGAGGGTGAGAGAGAGAGGCGGGTAGTTGGAGAGTGTGAGAGAGAGAGAGACAGGGGTTTGGAGGGTGTGAGATAGAGAGAGACTGTGAATTGGAGGGTGTGAGAGACAGAGAGACAAAGAGTTGGAGGGTGTGAGAGAGTGAGAGACAGGGAGTTGGAGGATGTGAGAGCGAGAGAGACAGGACGTTGGAGGGTATGAGAGGGAGATCGAGAGAGATACAGGGAGTTTGAGGGTGTGTGAGGGATGGAGAGAGAGAGAGTGAGACAGGGAGATGGAGCGTGAGAGAGAAAGAAACAGGGAGTTGGAGGGTGTGAGAGAGACAGAGAGACAGGCTGTTGGAGGGGGTGAGAGGGAGAGAGAGAGAGGCGGGTAGTTGGAGGGTGTGAGAGAGAGAGAGACAGGGGGTTGGAGGATGTGAGAGAGAGAGAGAGGGAGTTGGAGGGTTTATGAGAGAGAGAGAGACAGGGAGTTGGAGGGTTTGTGATAGAGATAGAAACAGAGTGTTTGAGGGTGTGTGTGGGAGAGAGAGACAGGGATTTGGAGGGTGGGAGAGAGAGAGAGGGAGAGACAGTGAGTTGGAGGGTGTGAGTGAGAGAGAGAGAGACAGATGGGTAGTTGGAGGTGTGAGATAGAGAGAGGGAGTTGGAGGGTGAGAGAGACACGGAGTTGGAGGTTGTGTGAGAGAGGGAGAGACAGGGTGTTGGAGGGTTTATGAGAGAGAGAGAGAGAGACAGGGAGTTGGAGGGTGTGAGAGAGAGAGAGGGAGAGACAGTGAATTGGAGGGTGTGAGAGGGAGAGTGAGAGAGAGTCGAATAGTTGGAGGGTGTGAGAGAGAGAAACAGGGAGTTGGAGGGTTTACGAGAGAGAGAGAGAGAGAGGGAGTTGGAGGGTTCGTGATAGAGATAGAAACAGAGTGTTTGAGGGTGTTTGTGGGAGAGAGAGACAGGGATTTGTAGGGTGGGAGAGAGAGAGAGAGACAGGGAATTGGAGGCTGTGAGAGGGAGAGAGAGAGAGAGACAGGGATTTGCAGGGTGTGAGAGAGAGACAGGGGGTTGGAGGGTGTGAGAGGGAGAGTGAGAGAGGCGGGTAGTTGGACGGTGTGAGAGAGAGAGAGAGAGAGGGAGTTGCAGGGTGTGAGAGAGAGAGAGACAGGGGGTTGGAGCGTGTGAGAGAGAGGGAGAGAGACAGTGAGTTGGAGGGTGTGAGAGAGAAGAGAGAGGCGGGTAGTTGGAGGGTGTTAGAGAGAGAGTGACAGGGGGTCGGAGGGTGTGAGAAAGATAGAGAGACAGGGCGTTGGAGGGTGTGAGAGGGAGAGAGAGAGACTTTGAGTTGGAGGGTGTATGAGAGAGAGAGAGAGAGTTGGAGGGTGTGAGAGGAAGAAAGAGAGAGAGACAGGGAGTTGGAAGGTGTGTGAGAGAGACAGAGAAAGTTCGAGTTGCAGGGTGTGTGAGAGAGACAGAGAGACAGGGAGTTGGAGGGTATGTGTGAGAGAGAGAGGGAGACGGGTAGTTGGAGGGTGTGAGAGAGAGTGGCAGGGAGTTGGAGGGTATGTGAGAGAGATATGGGGAGTTGGAGGGTGTGAGAGGGACAGGGAGAGAGAGAGACAGAGAGTTGGAGGGTATGTGTGGGAGAGAGAGGGAGAGGGGTAGTTGGAGGGTGTGAGAGAGAGACAGGGAGTTGGAGGGTGTGAGAGGGAGAGAGAAGAAGAGAAAGGGAGATGGAGGGTGAGAGAGAGAGAGAGAAGGGGTTCGAGAGTTTGTGAGAGAGAGAGAGTGAGACGTGTTGTTGGAGGGAGTGAGAGAGAGAGAGAGAGATAGAGAACAGGGAGTTGGAGGGTGTGAGAGAGAGAGAGAGAGGCGGGTAGTTGGAGGGTGAGAGAGAGAGAGAGAGAGACAGGGGGTTGGAGGGTGTGAGAGAGAGAGAGAGACAGGGGGTTGGAGGGTGTGAGAGCGAGAGAGAGAGACGGTGTTGGAGCGTGTGAGAGAGAGGGAGAGAGACAGTGAGTTGGAGGGTATGAGAGAGACAGAGAGACAAAGGGTTGGAGGGTGTCAGAGAGAGAGAGACAGGGAGTTGGAGGATGTGAGAGAGAGAGAGACAGGACGTTGGAGGGTATGAGAGGGAGAGAGAGAGAGACAGGGAGTTGGAGGGTGTGAGAGGGATGGAGAGAGAGAGAGTGAGACAGGGAGATGGAGCGTGAGAGAGAAAGAGACAGGGAGTTGGAGGGTGTGTGAGAGAGAGAGACAGGGGGTTGGAGGGTTTCAGAGAGTGAGAGAAGGAGTTGGAGGGTGTGTGAGAGAGAGAGAGAGACAGTGAGTTGGTGGGTGGGTGAGAGAGAGATAGGGAGTTGGACAGTGAGAGAGGAAGAAAGAGAGAGAGACAGGGGGTTGGAGGGTATGAGAGAGAGAGAGACAGGATGTTGGAGGGTGTGAGAGAGAGAGAGAGACAGGTGGTTGGAGGGTGTGAGAGAGAGAGAGAGAGACAGGGGGTTGGAGGGTGTGAGTGAGAGAGGGAGACAGACATTGGGTGGGAGGGTGTGAGAGAGAGAGAGAGACAGGGGGTTGGAGGGTGTGAGAGGGTGAGAGAGAGAGGCGGGTAGTTGGAGGGTGTGAGAGAGAGAGAGACAGGGGTTTGGAGGGTGTGAGAGCGAGAGAGACTGTGAATTGGAGGGTGTGAGAGACAGAGAGACAGAGAGTTGGAGGGTGTGACAGAGTGAGAGACAGGGAGTTGGAGGATGTGAGAGAGAGAGAGACAGGACGTTGGAGGGTATGAGAGGGAGAGAGAGAGAGAGAGACAGGGAGTTTGAGGGTGTGAGAGGGATGGAGAGAGAGAGAGTGAGACAGGGAGATGGAGCGTGAGAGAGAAAGAGACAGGGAGTTGGAGGGTGTGTGAGCGAGAGACAGGGGGTTGGAGGGTTTCAGAGAGTGAGAGAGGGAGTTGGATGGTGTGTGAGAGAGAGAGAGAGACAGTGAGTTGGTTGGTGGGTGAGAGAGAGAAGGGATTTGGACGGTGGGAGAGGAAGAAAGAGAGAGAGACAGGGGGTTGGAGGGTGTGAGAGGGTGAGAGACAGTGAGTTGGAGGGTGTGAGAGAGAGAGAGAGACAGGCTGTTGGAGGGTGTGAGAGGGTGAGAGAGAGAGGCGGGTAGTTGGAGGGTGTGTGAGAGAGAGAGACAGGGGGTTGGAGGATGTGAGAGAGAGAGAGAGACAGGGGTTTGGAGGGTGTGAGAGAGAGAGACAGGGAGTTGGAGGGTTTACGAGAGAGAGAGAGAGAGAGACAGGGAGTTGGAGGGTTTGTGATAGAGATAGAAACAGAGTGTTTGAGGGTGTGTGTGGGAGAGAGAGACAGGGATTTGGAGGGTGGGAGAGAGAGAGAGAGAGACAGGGAATTGGAGGCTATGAGAGGGAGAGAGAGAGAGACAGGGAGTTGCAGGGTGTGAGAGAGAGAAAGGGGGTTGGAGGGTGTGAAAGGGAGAGAGAGAGAGACAGGGGGTTGGAGCATGTGAGAGGGAGGGAGAGAGACAGGGCGTTGGAGGGTGTGAGATGGAGGGAGTGAGAGGGAGTGAGACGGGGAGATGGAGGGTGAGAGAGAAAGAGACAGGGAGTTGGAATTTGTGAGAGAGAAAGAGAGGGAGAGAAAGGGAGATGGAGGGTGAGAGAGAGAGTGAAAGGGGGTTCGAGGGAGTGAGAGAGAGAGAGAGATTGAGATGTTTAGTTGGAGGGAGTTAGAGAGAGAGAGAGACAGGAAGTTGGAGGGTTTGAGAGAGTGAGAGAGGGAGTTGGAAGGTGTGTGAGAGAGAGAGAGAAAGATGGAGTTGCAGGGTGTGTGAGAGAGACAGAGAGACAGGGAGTTGGAGGTTATGTGTGAGAGAGAGATGGAGACGGGTAGTTGGAGGGTGTGAGAGAGTGAGGCAGGGAGTTGGAGGGTGAGAGAGAGAGACAGAGAGAGACAGGGAGTTGGAGGGTGTGTGAGAGAGAGAGAGAGACAGTGAGTTGGAGGGTGTGAGAGAGAGCGAGAGACAGGCTGTTGGAGGGTGTGAGAGGGTGAGAGAGAGAGGCGGGTAGTTGGAGGGTGTGTGAGCGAGAGACAGGGGGTTGGAGGGTTTGAGAGAGTGAGAGAGGGAGTTGGAAGGTGTGTGAGAGAGAGAGAGAAAGATGGAGTTGCAGGGTGTGTGATAGAGACAGAGAGACAGGGAGTTGGAGGTTATGTGTGAGAGAGAGATGGAGACGGGTAGTTGGAGGGTGTGAGAGAGTGAGGCAGGGAGTTGGAGGGTGAGAGAGAGAGACAGAGAGAGACAGGGAGTTGGAGGGTGTGTGAGAGAGAGAGAGAGACAGTGAGTTGGAGGGTGTGAGAGAGAGAGAGAGACAGGCTGTTGGAGGGTGTGAGAGGGAGAGAGAGACAGGGGGTTGGAGGGTGAGAGAGAGAGAGAGAGACAGTGAATTGGAGGGTGTGAGAGAGAGAGAGAGACTGTGAATTGGAGGGTGTGTGAGACAGAGAGACAAAGAGTTGGACGGTGTGAGAGAGAGAGAGACAGGACGTTGGATGGTATGAGAGGGAGAGAGAGAGAGAGACAGGGAGATGGAGCGTGAGAGAGAAAGAGACAGGGAGTTGGAAGGTGTGTGAGAGAGAGACAGGGGGTTGGAGGGTTTGAGAGAGAGAGAGAGACAGGACCTTGGAGGGTGTGTGAGAGAGAGAGAGAGACAGTGAGTTGTTGGGTGGGTGAGAGAGAGATAGGGAGTTGGACGATGTGAGAGGAAGAAAGAGAGAGAGAGACAGGGGGTTGGAGGGAGTGAGAGAGAGAGAGAGAGAGACAGGGGGCTGGAGCGTGTGAGAGAGAGGGAGAGAGACAGTGAGTTGGAGGGTGTGTGAGAGAGAGAGAGACAGGCTGTTGGAGGGTGTGAGAGAGAGAGAGACAGGCTGTTGGAGGGTGTGAGAGGGAGAGAGAGAGAGGTGGGTAGTTGGAGGGTGTGAGAGAGAGAGACAGGGGGTTGTAGGGTGTGAGAGAGAGAGAGAGAGACAGGGGTTTGGAGGTTGTGAGAGAGAGAGAGACAGGGTGTTGGAGGGTTTATGAGAGAGAGAGAGAGAGAGAGAGACAGGGAGTTGGAGGGTTTGTGATAGAGATAGAAACAGTGTTTGAGGGTGTGTGTGGGAGAGAGAAACAGGGAGTTGGAGGGTGTGATAGAGACAGAGAGACAGGGAGTTGGAGGATGTGAGAGAGAGAGAGACAGGACGTTGGAGGGTATGAGAGGGAGAGAGAGAGAGACAGGGAGTTTGAGGGTGTGAGAGGGATGGAGAGAGAGAGAGTGAGACAGGGAGATGGAGGGTGAGAGAGAAAGAGACAGGGAGTTGGAGGGTGTGTGAGAGAGAGACAGGGGGTTGGAGGGTTTCAGAGAGTGAGAGAGGGTGTTGGAGGGTGTGTGAGGGAGAGAGAGAGACAGTGAGTTGGTGGGTGGGTGAGAGAGAGATAGGGAGTTGGACGGTGTGAGAGGAAGAAAGAGAGGGAGACAGGGGGTTGGAGGGTGTGAGAGAGACAGAGAGAGAGACAGTGAGTTGGTGAGTGGGTGAGAGAGAGAGAAAGGGAGTTGGATGGTTTGAGAGGAAGAAAGAGAGAGAGACAGGGGGTTGGAGAGTGTGAGAGAGAGGGAGAGAGACAGTGAGTTGGAGGGTGTGAGAGAGAGAGAGAGACAGGCTGTTAGAGGGTGTGAGAGGGAGAGAGAGAGAGGCGGGTAGTTGGAGGATGTGAAAGAGAGAGAGACAGGGGGTTGGAGGGTGTGAGAGAGAGAGAGACAAGGGGTTGGAGGGTGTGAGAGAGAGAGACAGGGAGTTGGAGGGTTTACGATAGAGAGAGAGAGAGACAGGGAGTTGGAGGGTTTGTGATAGAGATAGAAACAGAGTGTTTGAGGGTGTGTGTGGGAGAGAGAAACAGGGAGTTGGAGGGTGTGAGAGAGAGAGTGACAGGAGGTTGGAGGGTGTGAGCGAGAGAGAGAGGCAGGGGGTTGGAGGGTGTGAGAGGGAGAGAGAGAGAGAGGTGGGTAGTTGGAGGGTGTGAGAGAGAGAGACAGGGAGTTGCAGGGTGTGAGAGAGAGGGAGACAGGGCGTTGGAGGGTGTGTGAGAGAGAGAGAGACAGGGGGTTGGAGGGTGTGAGAGGGAGAGAGAGAGAGAGGTGGGTAGTTGGAGGGTGTGAGAGAGAGAGACAGGGAGTTGCAGGGTGTGAGAGAGAGAGAGACAGGGCGTTGGAGGGTGTGTGAGAGAGAGAGAGAGAGACAGGGAGTTGGAGGGTTTGTGATAGAAATAGAAACAGAGTGTTTGAGGGTGTGTGTGGGAAAGAGAAACAGGGAGTTGGAGGGTGTGATAGAGACAGAGACAGGGGGTTGGAGGGTGTGAGAGAGAGAGAGAGACAGTGAGTTGCTGGGTGGGTGAGAGAGAGAGATAGGGAGTTGGACGGTTTGAGAGGAAGATAGAGAGAGAGAGAGAGGGCTGGAGCATGTGAGAGAGAGGGAGAGAGACAGTGAGTTGGAGGGTGTGAGAGAGAGAGACAGGCTGTTGGAGGGTGTGAGAGGGAGAGAGAGAGAGGCGGGTAGTTGGAGGGTGTGAAAGAGAGAGAGACAGGGGGTTGGAGGCTGTGAGAGAGAGAGAGACAGGGCGTTGGAGGGTGTGAGAGAGAGACAGGGAGTTGGAGGGTTTACGCTAGAGAGAGTGAGACAGGGAGTTGGAGGGTTTGTGATAGAGATAGAAACAGAGTGTTTGAGGGTGTGTGTGGGAGAGAGAAACAGGGAGTTGGAGGGTGTGAGAGAGAGAGAGAAAAGGGGTTGGAGGGTGTGTGAGAGAGAGAGAGACAGGGGTTTGGAGGGTGTCAGAGGGAGAGAGAGAGAGAGGTGGGAAGTTGGAGGGTGTGAGAGAGACATTGAGTTGCAGGGTGTGAGAGAGAGAGAGAGACAGGGGGTTGGAGGGTGTGAGTGAGAGAGAGAGACAGACAGTGGGTTGGAGGGTGTGAGAGAGAGAGAGACGGGGGTTGGAGCATGTGAGAGGGTGAGAGAGAGAAGCGGGTAGTTGGAGGGTGTGAGAGAGAGAGAGAGACAGGGCTTTGGAGGGAGTGAGAGAGAGAGAGACTGTGAATTGGAGGGTGTGAGAGACAGAGAGACAAAGAGTTGGAGGGTGTGAGAGAGCGAGAGACAGGGAGTTGGAGGATGTGAGAGAGAGAGAGACAGGACGTTGGAGGGTATGAGAGGGAGAGAGAGAGAGAGAGACAGGGAGTTTGAGGGTGTGAGAGGGATGGAGAGAGAGAGAGTGAGACAGGGAGATGGAGTGTGAGAGAGAAAGTGACAGGGAGTTGGAGGGTGTGTGAGCGAGAGACAGGGGGTTGGAGGGTTTCAGAGAATGAGAGAGGGAGTTGGATGGTGTGTGAGATAGAGAGAGAGACAGTGAGTTGGAGGGTGAGAGAGACAGAGAGACAAAGAGTTGGAGGATGTGAGAGAGAGAGAGACAGGATGTTGGAGGGTATGAGAGGGAGGGAGAGAGAGACAGGGAGTTGGAGGGTGTGAGAGGGATGGAGAGAGAGAGAGTGAGACAGGGAGATGGAGTGTGAGAGAGAAAGAGACAGGGGGTTGGAGGGTTTCAGAGAGTGAGAGAGGGAGTTGGAGGGTGTGTGAGAGAGAGAGAGAGACAGTGAGTTGGAGGGTGTGTGAGCGAGAGACAGGTGGTTGGAGGGTTTCAGAGAGTGAGAGAGGGAGTTGGAGGGTGTGTGAGGGAGAGAGATAGACAGCGAGTTGATGGGTGGGTGAGAGAGAGATAGGGAGTTGGATGGTGTGAGAGGAAGAAAGAGAGAGAGACAGGTGGTTGGAGGGTGTGAGAGAGAGAGAGAGAGAGAGACAGGGGTTGGAGCGTGTGTGAGAGAGAGAGAGAGAGACAGGGGTTGGAGCATGTGAGAGAGAGGGAGAGAGTCAGTGAGTTGGAGGGTGTGAGAGAGAGAGAGAGAGAGAGCGGCGGGTAGTTGGAGGGTGTGAGAGAGAGAGACAGGGAGTTGGAGGGTTTACGATAGAGAGAGAGAGAGACAGGCAGTTGGAGGGTTTGTGATAGAGATAGAAACAGAGTGTTTGAGGGTGTGTGTGGGAGAGAGTAACAGGGAGTTGGAGGGTGTGAGAGAGAGAGTGACAGGGGGTTGGAGGGTGTGAGAGAGAGAGAGAGACAGGGTATTGGAGGGTGTGAGAAGGAGAGAGAGAGAGAGGTGGGTAGTTGGAGGGTGTGAGAGAGAGAGACAGGGAGTTTCAGGGTGAGAGAGAGAGAGAAAGACAGGGGGTTGGAGGGTGTGAGTGAGAGAGAGAGACAGACAGTGGGTTGGAGGGTGTGAGAGAGAGAGAGAGACAGGGGATTGGAGCATGTGAGAGGGTGAGAGAGAGGCGGGTAGTTGGAGAGTGTGAGAGAGAGAGAGACAGGGAGTTGGAGGGTTTACGATAGAGAGAGAGAGAGACAGGGAGTTGGAGGGTTTGTGATAGAGATAGAAACAGAGTGTTTGAGGGTGTGTGTGGGAGAGAGAAACAGGGAGTTGGAGGGTGTGAGAGAGAGAGTGACAGGAGGTTGGAGGGTGTGAGCGAGAGAGAGAGACAGGGGGTTGGAGGGTGTGAGAGGGAGAGAGAGAGAGAGGTGGGTAGTTGGAGGGTGTGAGAGAGAGAGACAGGGAGTTGCAGGGTGTGAGAGAGAGAGAGACAGGGGGTTGGAGGGTGTGTGAGAGAGAGAGAGAGAGACAGGGGGTTGGAGGGTGTGAGAGAGAGAGAGACAGGGCGTTGGAGGGTGTGAGAGAAAGAGAAAGACAGGGGGTTGGAGTTTGTGAGTGAGAGAGAGAGACAGACAGTGGGTTGGAGGGTGTGAGAGAGAGAGACAGGGAGTTGGAGGGTTTACGTGAGAGAGAGAGAGAGAGACAGGGAGTTGGAGGGTTTGTGATAGAAATAGAAACAGAGTGTTTGAGGGTGTGTGTGGGAAAGAGAAACAGGGAGTTGGAGGGTGTGATAGAGACAGAGACAGGGGGTTGGAGGGTGTGAGAGAGAGAGAGACAGTGAGTTGCTGGGTGGGTGAGAGAGAGAGATAGGGAGTTGGACGGTTTGAGAGGAAGATAGAGAGAGAGAGAGAGGGCTGGAGCATGTGAGAGAGAGGGAGAGAGACAGTGAGTTGGAGGGTGTGAGAGAGAGAGACAGGCTGTTGGAGGGTGTGAGAGGGAGAGAGAGAGAGGCGGGTAGTTGGAGGGTGTGAAAGAGAGAGAGACAGGGGGTTGGAGGCTGTGAGAGAGAGAGAGACAGGGCGTTGGAGGGTGTGAGAGAGAGACAGGGAGTTGGTGGGTTTACGATAGAGAGAGTGAGACAGGGAGTTGGAGGGTTTGTGATAGAGATAGAAACAGAGTGTTTGAGGGTGTGTGTGGGAGAGAGAAACAGGGAGTTGGAGGGTGTGAGAGAGAGAGAGAAAAGGGGTTGGAGGGTGTGTGAGAGAGAGAGAGACAGGGGTTTGGAGGGTGTCAGAGGGAGAGAGAGAGAGAGGTGGGAAGTTGGAGGGTGTGAGAGAGACATTGAGTTGCAGGGTGTGAGAGAGAGAGAGAGAGACAGGGGGTTGGAGGGTGTGAGAGAGAGAGAGAGACAGGGGGTTGGAGGGTGTGAGTGAGAGAGAGAGACAGACAGTGGGTTGGAGGGTGTGAGAGAGAGAGAGACGGGGGTTGGAGCATGTGAGAGGGTGAGAGAGAGAAGCGGGTAGTTGGAGGGTGTGAGAGAGAGAGAGAGACAGGGCTTTGGAGGGAGTGAGAGAGAGAGACACTGTGAATTGGAGGGTGTGAGAGACAGAGAGACAAAGAGTTGGAGGGTGTGAGAGAGCGAGAGACAGGGAGTTGGAGGATGTGAGAGAGAGAGAGACAGGACGTTGGAGGGTATGAGAGGGAGAGAGAGAGAGAGAGACAGGGAGTTTGAGGTTGTGAGAGGGATGGAGAGAGAGAGAGTGAGACAGGGAGATGGAGTGTGAGAGAGAAAGTGACAGGGAGTTGGAGGGTGTGTGAGCGAGAGACAGGGGGTTGGAGGGTTTCAGAGAATGAGAGAGGGAGTTGGATGGTGTGTGAGATAGAGAGAGAGACAGTGAGTTGGAGGGTGAGAGAGACAGAGAGACAAAGAGTTGGAGGATGTGAGAGAGAGAGACAGGATGTTGGAGGGTATGAGAGGGAGGGAGAGAGAGACAGGGAGTTGGAGGGTGTGAGAGGGATGGAGAGAGAGAGAGTGAGACAGGGAGATGGAGTGTAAGAGAGAAAGAGACAGGGGGTTGGAGGGTTTCAGAGAGTGAGAGAGGGAGTTGGAGGGTGTGTGAGAGAGAGAGAGAGAGACAGTGAGTTGGAGGGTGTGTGAGCGAGAGAGAGGGGGTTGGAGGGTTTCAGAGAGTGAGAGAGGGAGTTGGAGGGTGTGTGAGGGAGAGAGATAGACAGCGAGTTGATGGGTGGGTGAGAGAGAGATAGGGAGTTGGACGGTGTGAGAGGAAGAAAGAGAGAGAGACAGGTGGTTGGAGGGTGTGAGAGAGAGAGAGAGAGAGAGACAGGGGTTGGAGCGTGTGAGAGAGAGAGAGAGAGAGAGAGACAGGACGTTGGAGCATGTGAGAGAGAGGGAGAGAGTCAGTGAGTTGGAGGGTGTGAGAGAGAGAGAGAGAGAGAGAGGCGGGTAGTTGGAGGGTGTGAGAGAGAGAGAGACAGGGGGTTGGAGGGTGTGAGAGAGAGAGACAGGGAGTTGGAGGGTTTACGATAGAGAGAGAGAGAGACAGGGAGTTGGAGGGTTTGTGATAGAGATAGAAACAGAGTGTTTGAGGGTGTGTGTGGGAGAGAGAAACAGGGAGTTGGAGGGTGTGAGAGAGACAGAGACAGGGGGTTGGAGGGTGTGAGAGAGAGAGAGAGAGACAGTGAGTTGGTGGGTGGGTGAGAGAGAGAGACAGGGGGTTGGAGCGTGTGAGAGAGAGAGAGAGAGAGAGAGACAGGGGGCTGGAGCGTGTGAGAGAGAGGGAGAGAGACAGTGTGTTGGAGGGTGTGAGAGAGAGAGAGAGAGACAGGGGGTTGGAGGGTGTGAGAGGGAGAGAGAGAGAGGCGGGTAGTTGGAGGGTGTGAAAGAGAGAGAGACAGGGGGTTGGAGGGTGTGAGAGAGAGAGAGAGACAAGGGGTTGGAGGGTGTGAGAGAGAGAGACAGGGAGTTGGAGGGTTTACGATAGAGAGACAGAGAGACAGGCAGTTGGAGGGTTTGTGATAGAGATAGAAACAGAGTGTTTGAGGGTGTGTGTGGGAGAGAGTAACAGGGAGTTGGAGGGTGTGAGAGAGAGAGTGACAGGGGGTTGGAGGGTGTGAGAGAGAGAGAGAGACAGGGTATTGGAGGGTGTGAGAAGGAGAGAGAGAGAGAGGTGGGTAGTTGGAGGGTGTGAGAGAGAGAGACAGGGAGTTTCAGGGTGAGAGAGAGAGAGAAAGACAGGGGGTTGGAGGGTGTGAGTGAGAGAGAGAGACAGACAGTGGGTTGGAGGGTGTGAGAGAGAGAGAGAGACAGGGGATTGGAGCATGTGAGAGGGTGAGAGAGAGAGGCTGGTAGTTGGAGAGTGTGAGAGAGAGAGAGACAGGGGTTTGGAGGGTGTGAGATAGAGAGAGACTGTGAATTGGAGGGTGTGAGAGACAGAGAGACAAAGAGTTGGAGGGTGTGAGAGAGTGAGAGACAGGGAGTTGGAGGATGTGAGAGCGAGAGAGACAGGACGTTGGAGGGTATGAGAGGGAGATCGAGAGAGATACAGGGAGTTTGAGGGTGTGTGAGGGATGGAGAGAGAGAGAGTGAGACAGGGAGATGGAGCGTGAGAGAGAAAGAAACAGGGAGTGTGGGAGAGAGAGACAGGGATTTGGAGGGTGGGAGAGAGAGAGAGGGAGAGACAGTGAGTTGGAGGGTGTGAGTGAGAGAGAGACAGATGGGTAGTTGGAGGTGTGAGATAGAGAGTGGGAGTTGGAGGGTGAGAGAGACACGGAGTTGGAGGTTGTGTGAGAGAGGGAGAGACAGGGTGTTGGAGGGTTTATGAGAGAGAGAGAGAGAGACAGGGAGTTGGAGGGTGTGAGAGAGAGAGAGGGAGAGACAGTGAATTGGAGGGTGTGAGAGGGAGAGTGAGAGAGAGTCGAATAGTTGGAGGGTGTGAGAGAGAGAAACAGGGAGTTGGAGGGTTTACGAGAGAGAGAGAGAGAGGGAGTTGGAGGGTTCGTGATAGAGATAGAAACAGAGTGTTTGAGGGTGTGTGTTGGAGAGAGAGACAGGGATTTGTAGGGTGGGAGAGAGAGAGAGAGACAGGGAATTGGAGGCTGTGAGAGGGAGAGAGAGAGAGAGACAGGGATTTGCAGGGTGTGAGAGAGAGACAGGGGGTTGGAGGGTGTGAGAGGGAGAGTGAGAGAGGCGGGTAGTTGGACGGTGTGAGAGAGAGAGAGAGGGAGTTGCAGGGTGTGAGAGAGAGAGAGACAGGGGGTTGGAGCGTGTGAGAGAGAGGGAGAGAGACAGTGAGTTGGAGGGTGTGAGAGAGAAGAGAGAGGCGGGTAGTTGGAGGGTGTTAGAGAGAGAGTGACAGGGGGTCGGAGGGTGTGAGAAAGATAGAGAGACAGGGCGTTGGAGGGTGTGAGAGGGAGAGAGAGAGAGACTTTGAGTTGGAGGGTGTATGAGAGAGAGAGATAGAGAGTTGGAGGGTGTGAGAGGAAGAAAGAGAGAGAGACAGGGAGTTGGAAGGTGTGTGAGAGAGACAGAGAAAGATGGAGTTGCAGGGTGTGTGAGAGAGACAGAGAGACAGGGAGTTGGAGGGTATGTGTGAGAGAGAGAGGGAGACGGGTAGTTGGAGGGTGTGAGAGAGAGTGGCAGGGAGTTGGAGGGTATGTGAGAGAGAGATGGGGAGTTGGAGGGTGTGAGAGGGACAGGGAGAGAGAGACAGAGAGTTGGAGGGTATGTGTGGGAGAGAGAGGGAGTGGGGTAGTTGGAGGGTGTGAGAGAGAGAGACAGGGAGTTGGAGGGTGTGAGAGGGAGAGAGAAGAAGAGGAAGGGAGATGGAGGGTGAGAGAGAGAGAGAGAAGGGGTTCGAGAGTTTGTGAGAGAGAGAGAGAGTGAGACGTGTTGTTGGAGGGAGTGAGAGAGAGAGAGAGAGATAGAGAACAGGGAGTTGGAGGGTGTGAGAGAGAGAGAGAGAGAGGCGGGTAGTTGGAGGGTGAGAGAGAGAGAGAGAGAGAGACAGGGGGTTGGAGGGTGTGAGAGAGAGAGAGAGACAGGGGGTTGGAGGGTGTGAGAGCGAGAGAGCGAGAGAGAGAGACGGGGTTGGAGCGTGTGAGAGAGAGGGAGAGAGACAGTGAGTTGGAGGGTATGAGAGAGACAGAGAGACAAAGAGTTGGAGGGTGTCAGAGAGAGAGAGACAGGGAGTTGGAGGATGTGAGAGAGAGAGAGAGACAGGACGTTGGAGGGTATGAGAGGGAGAGAGAGAGAGACAGGGAGTTGGAGGGTGTGAGAGGGATGGAGAGAGAGAGAGTGAGACAGGGAGATGGAGCGTGAGAGAGAAAGAGACAGGGAGTTGGAGGGTGTGTGAGAGAGAGAGACAGGGGGTTGGAGGGTTTCAGAGAGTGAGAGAAGGAGTTGGAGGGTGTGTGAGAGAGAGAGAGACAGTGAGTTGGTGGGTGGGTGAGAGAGAGATAGGGAGTTGGACAGTGAGAGAGGAAGAAAGAGAGAGAGACAGGGGGTTGGAGGGTGTGAGAGAGAGAGACACAGGGTGTTGGAGGGTGTGAGAGAGAGAGAGAGAGACAGGTGGTTGGAGGGTGTGAGAGAGAGAGAGAGAGAGACAGGGGGTTGGAGGGTGTGAGTGAGAGAGGGAGACAGACATTGGGTGGGAGGGTGTGAGAGAGAGAGAGAGACACGGGGTTCGAGGATGTGAGAGGGTGAGAGAGAGAGGCGGGTAGTTGGAGGGTGTGAGAGAGAGAGAGACAGGGGTTTGGAGGGTGTGAGAGCGAGAGAGACTGTGAATTGGAGGGTGTGAGAGACAGAGAGACAGAGAGTTGGAGGGTGTGACAGAGTGAGAGACAGGGAGTTGGAGGATGTGAGAGAGAGACAGGACGTTGGAGGGTATGAGAGGGAGAGAGAGAGAGAGAGACAGGGAGTTTGAGGGTGTGAGAGGGATGGAGAGAGAGAGAGTGAGACAGGGAGATGGAGCATGAGAGAGAAAGAGACAGGGAGTTGGAGGGTGTGTGAGCGAGAGACAGGGGGTTGGAGGGTTTCAGAGAGTGAGAGAGGGAGTTGGATGGTGTGTGAGAGAGAGAGAGAGACAGTGAGTTGGTTGGTGGGTGAGAGAGAGAAGGGATTTGGACGGTGGGAGAGGAAGAAAGAGAGAGAGACAGGGGGTTGGAGGGTGTGAGAGGGTGAGAGACAGTGAGTTGGAGGGTGTGAGAGAGAGAGAGAGACAGGCTGTTGGAGGGTGTGAGAGGGTGAGAGAGAGAGGCGGGTAGTTGGAGGGTGTGTGAGAGAGAGAGACAGGGGGTTGGAGGATGTGAGAGAGAGAGAGAGGCAGGGGTTTGGAGGGTGTGAGAGAGAGAGACAGGGAGTTGGAGGGTTTACGAGAGAGAGAGAGAGAGAGACAGGGAGTTGGAGGGTTTGTGATAGAGATAGAAACAGAGTGTTTGAGGGTGTGTGTGGGAGAGAGAGACAGGGATTTGGAGGGTGGGAGAGAGAGAGAGAGAGACAGGGAATTGGAGGCTATGAGAGGGAGAGTGAGAGAGACAGGGAGTTGCAGGGTGTGAGAGAGAGAAAGGGGGTTGGAGGGTGTGAGAGGGAGGGAGTGAGAGGGAGTGAGACGGGGAGATGGAGGGTGAGAGAGAAAGAGACAGGGAGTTGGAATTTGTGAGAGAGAAAGAGAGGGAGAGAAAGGGAGATGGAGGGTGAGAGAAAGAGTGAAAGGGGGTTCGAGGGTGTGAGAGAGAGAGAGAGATTGAGACGTTTAGTTGGAGGGAGTTAGAGAGAGAGAGAGACAGGAAGTTGGAGGGTTTGAGAGAGTGAGAGAGGGAGTTGGAAGGTGTGTGAGAGAGAGAGAGAAAGATGGAGTTGCAGGGTGTGTGAGAGAGACAGAGAGACAGGGAGTTGGAGGTTATGTGTGAGAGAGAGATGGAGACGGGTAGTTGGAGGGTGTGAGAGAGTGAGGCAGGGAGTTGGAGGGTGAGAGAGAGAGACAGAGAGAGACAGGGAGTTGGAGGGTGTGTGAGAGAGAGAGAGAGACAGTGAGTTGGAGGGTGTGAGAGAGAGAGAGAGACAGGCTGTTGGAGGGTGTGAGAGGGTGAGAGAGAGAGGCGGGTAGTTGGAGGGTGTGAGAGAGAGAGAGACAGGGGGTTGGAGGGTGTGAGTGAGAGAGAGACAGGGAGTTGGAGGGTTTACGAGAGAGAGAGAGAGAGAGACAGGGAGTTACAGGGTTTGTGATAGAGATAGAAACAGAGTGTTTGAGGGTGTGTGTGGGAGAGAGAGACAGGGATTTGGAGGGTGGGAGAGGGAGAGAGAGAGACAGGGAATTGGAGGCTATGAGAGGGAGAGAGAGAGAGACAGGGAGTTGCAGGGTGTGAGAGAGAGACAGGGGGTTGGAGGGTGTGAGAGGGAGAGTGAGAGAGGCGGGTAGTTGGACGGTGTGAGAGAGAGAGACAGGGAGTTGCAGGGTGTGAGAGAGAGAGAGAGACAGGGGGTTGGAGGGTGTGTGAGAGAGAGAGAGACAGGGGGTTGCAGCATGTGAGAGAGAGGGAGAGAGACAGTGAGTTGGAGGGTGTGAGAGAGAAGAGAGAGGCGGGTAGTTGGAGGGAGTGAGAGAGAGAGAGACAGGGGGTCGGAGGGTGTGAGAAAGATAGAGAGGCAGGGAGTTGGAGGGTGTGAGAGGAAGAGAGAAAGAGGCGGGTAGTTGGAGGGTGTGAGAGGGAGAGAGAGACAGGGGGTTGGAGGGTGAGAGAGAGAGAGAGACAGTGAGTTGGAGGGTGTGAGAGAGAGAGAGAGACTGTGAATTGGAGGCTGTGAGAGACAGAGAGACAAAGAGTTGGACGGTGTGAGAGAGAGAGAGACAGGACGTTGGAGGGTATGAGAGGGAGAGAGAGAGAGAGACAGGGATTTGGAGGGTGTGAGAGGGATGGAGAGAGAGAGAGTGAGACAGGGAGATGGAGCGTGAGAGAGAAAGAGACAGGGAGTTGGAGGGTGTGTGAGCGAGAGACAGGGGGTTGGAGGTTTCAGAGAGTGAGAGAGGGAGTTGGATGGTGTGTGAGAGAGAGAGAGAGACAGTGAGTTGGTTGGTGGGTGAGAGAGAGAAGGGATTTGGACGGTGGGAGAGGAAGAAAGAGAGAGAGAGACAGGGGGTTGGAGGGTTTGTGATAGAGATAGAAACAGAATGTTTGAGGGTGTGTTTGGGAGAGAGAGACAGGGAGTAGGAGGGTGTGAGAGAGAGAGACAGGGGGTTGGAGGGTGTGATAGAGACAGAGACAGGGGGTTGGAGGGTGTGAGAGTGAGAGAGAGAGGTTTGTAGTTGGAGGGTGTGAGAGAGAGAGACAGGGAGTTGCAGGGTGTGAGAGAGAGAGTGACACGGGGTTGGAGGGTCTGTGAGAGAGAGAGAGAGAGACAGGGGGTTGGAGGGTGTGAGTGAGAGAGAGAGACAGACAGTGGGTTGGAGGGTGTGAGAGAGAGAGAGAGAGACAGGGGGTTGCAGCGTGTGAGAGGGTGAGAGAGAGAGGCGGGTAGTTGGAGGGTGTGAGACAGAGAGAGACAGGGATTTGGAGGGTGTGAGAGAGGGAAAGAGACTGTGAATTGGAGGGTGTGAGAGACAGAGAGACAAAGAGTTGGACGGTGTGAGAGAGAGAGAGACAGGACGTTGGAGGGTATGAGAGGGAGAGAGAGAGAGAGACAGGGAGTTGGAGGGTGTGAGAGGGATGGAGAGAGAGAGAGTGAGACAGGGAGATGGAGCGTGAGAGAGAAAGAGACAGGGAGTTGGAGGGTGTGTGAGAGAGAGACAGGGGGTTGGAGGGTTTGAGAGAGAGAGAGAGACAGGACCTTGGAGGGTGTGTGAGAGAGAGAGAGAGACAGTGAGTTGTTGGGTGGGTGAGAGAGAGATAGGGAGTTGGACGGTGTGAGAGGAAGAAAGAGAGAGAGACAGGGGGTTGGAGGGAGTGAGAGAGAGAGAGAGAGAGACAGGGGGCTGGAGCGTGTGAGAGAGAGGGAGAGAGACAGTGAGTTGGAGGGTGTGTGAGAGAGAGAGAGACAGGCTGTTGGAGGGTGTGAGAGAGAGAGAGACAGGCTGTTGGAGGGGTGTGAGTGGGAGAGAGAGAGAGGTGGGTAGTTGGAGGGTGTGAGAGAGAGAGACAGGGGGTTGTAGGGTGTGAGAGAGAGAGAGAGAGACAGGGGTTTGGAGGGTGTGAGAGAGAGACAGGGTGTTGGAGGGTTTATGAGAGAGAGAGAGAGAGAGAGAGAGACAGGGAGTTGGAGGGTTTGTGATAGAGATAGAAACAGTGTTTGAGGGTGTGTGTGGGAGAGAGAAACAGGGAGTTGGAGGGTGTGATAGAGACAGAGAGGCAGGGGGGTGGAGGATGTGAGAGAGAGAGAGACAGGACGTTGGAGGGTATGAGAGGGAGAGAGAGAGAGACAGGGAGTTTGAGGGTGTGAGAGGGATGGAGAGAGAGAGAGTGAGACAGGGAGATGGAGGGTGAGAGAGAAAGAGACAGGGAGTTGGAGGGTGTGTGAGGGAGAGACAGGGGGTTGGAGGGTTTCAGAGAGTGAGAGAGGGAGTTGTAGGGTGTGTGAGGGAGAGAGAGAGACAGTGAGTTGGTGGGTGGGTGAGAGAGAGATAGGGAGTTGGACGGTGTGAGAGGAAGAAAGAGAGGGAGACAGGGGGTTGGAGGGTGTGAGAGAGACAGAGAGAGAGACAGTGAGTTGGTGGGTGGGTGAGAGAGAGAGAAAGGGAGTTGGACGGTTTGAGAGGAAGAAAGAGAGAGAGACAGGGGGTTGGAGGGTGTGAGAGAGAGGGAGAGAGACAGTGAGTTGGAGGGTGTGAGAGAGAGAGAGAGACAGGCTGTTAGAGGGTGTGAGAGGGAGAGAGAGAGAGGCGGGTAGTTGGAGGGTGTGAAAGAGAGAGAGACAGGGGTTTGGAGGGTGTGAGAGAGAGAGAGACAAGGGGTTGGAGGGTGTGAGAGAGAGAGACAAGGAGTTGGAGGGTTTACGATAGAGAGAGAGAGAGACAGGGAGTTGGAGGGTTTGTGATAGAGATAGAAACAGAGTGTTTGAGGGTGTGTGTGGGAGAGAGAAACAGGGAGTTGGAGGGTGTGAGAGAGAGAGTGACAGGAGGTTGGAGGGTGTGAGCGAGAGAGAGAGACAGGGCGTTGGAGGGTGTGAGAGGGAGAGAGAGAGAGAGGTGGGTAGTTGGAGGGTGTGAGAGAGAGAGACAGGGAGTTGCAGGGTGTGAGAGAGAGAGAGACAGGGGGTTGGAGGGTGTGTGAGAGAGAGAGAGAGAGAGAGACGGGGTTGGAGGGTGTGAGAGAGAGAGAGACAGGGGGTTGGAGGGTGTGAGAGGGAAAGAGAAAGACAGGGGGTTGGAGTTTGTGAGTGAGAGAGAGAGACAGACAGTGGGTTGGAGGGGTGTGAGAGAGAGAGACAGGGAGTTGGAGGGTTTACGTGAGAGAGAGAGAGAGAGACAGGGAGTTGGAGGGTTTGTGATAGAAATAGAAACAAAGTGTTTGAGGGTGTGTGTGGAAGAGAGAAACAGGGAGTTGGAGGGTGTGATAGAGACAGAGACAGGGGGTTGGAGGGTGTGAGAGAGAGAGAGAGACAGTGAGTTGCTGGGTGGGTGAGAGAGAGAGATAGGGAGTTGGACGGTTTGAGAAGAAGATAGAGAGAGAGAGAGAGGGCTGGAGCATGTGAGAGAGAGGGAGAGAGACAGTGAGTTGGAGGGTGTGAGAGAGAGAGAGACAGGCTGTTGGAGGGTGTGAGAGGGAGAGAGAGAGAGGCGGGTAGTTGGAGGGTGTGAAAGAGAGAGAGACAGGGGGTTGGAGGCTGTGAGAGAGAGAGAGACAGGGCGTTGGAGGGTGTGAGAGAGAGACAGGGAGTTGGAGGGTTTACGATAGAGAGAGTGAGACAGGGAGTTCGTGTGTTTGTGATAGAGATAGAAACAGAGTGTTTGAGGGTGTGTGTGGGAGAGAGAAACAGGGAGTTGGAGGGTGTGAGAGAGAGAGAGAAAAGGGGTTGGAGGGTGTGTGAGAGAGAGAGAGACAGGGGTTTGGAGGGTGTCAGAGGGAGAGAGAGAGAGAGGTGGGAAGTTGGAGGGTGTGAGAGAGACATTGAGTTGCAGGGTGTGATAGAGAGAGAGAGACAGGGGGTTGGAGGGTGTGAGAGAGAGAGAGACAGGATGTTGGAGGGTATGAGAGGGAGGGAGAGAGAGACAGGGAGTTGGAGGGTGTGAGAGGGATGGAGAGAGAGAGAGTGAGACAGGGAGATGGAGTGTGAGAGAGAAAGAGACAGGGGGTTGGAGGGTTTCAGAGAGTGAGAGAGGGAGTTGGAGGGTGTGTGAGAGAGAGAGAGAGACAGTGAGTTGGAGGGTGTGTGAGCGAGAGACAGGGGGTTGGAGGGTTTCAGAGAGTGAGAGAGGGAGTTGGAGGGTGTGTGAGGGAGAGAGATAGACAGCGAGTTGATGGGTGGGTGAGAGAGAGATAGGGAGTTGGACGGTGTGAGAGGAAGAAAGAGAGAGAGACAGGTGGTTGGAGGGTGTGAGAGAGAGAGAGAGAGAGAGACAGGTGTTGGAGCGTGTGAGAGAGAGAGAGAGAGAGAGACAGGGGTTGGAGCATGTGAGAGAGAGGGAGAGAGTCAGTGAGTTGGAGGGTGTGAGAGAGAGAGAGAGAGAGAGAGGGCGGGTAGTTGGAGGGTGTGAGAGAGAGAGAGACAGGGGGTTGGAGGGTGTGAGAGAGAGAGACAGGGAGTTGGAGGGTTTACGATAGAGAGAGAGAGAGACAGGGAGTTGGAGGGTTTGTGATAGAGATAGAAACAGAGTGTTTGAGGGTGTGTGTGGGAGAGAGAAACAGGGAGTTGGAGGGTGTGAGAGAGACAGAGACAGGGGGTTGGAGGGTGTGAGAGAGAGAGAGAGAGACAGTGAGTTGGTGGGTGGGTGAGAGAGAGAGACAGGGGGTTGGAGCGTGTGAGAGAGAGAGAGATAGAGAGAGACAGGGGGCTGGAGCGTGTGAGAGAGAGGGAGAGAGACAGTGAATTGGAGGGTGTGAGAGAGAGAGAGAGACAGGGGGTTGGAGGGTGTGAGAGGGAGAGAGAGAGAGGCGGGTAGTTGGAGGGTGTGAAAGAGAGAGAGATAGGGGGTTGGAGGGTGTGAGAGAGAGAGACAGGGAGTTGGAGGGTTTACGAGAGAGAGAGAGAGAGAGACAGGGAGTTACAGGGTTTGTGATAGAGATAGAAACAGAGTGTTTGAGGGTGTGTGTGGGAGAGAGAGACAGGGATTTGGAGGGTGGGAGAGAGAGAGAGAGAGACAGGGAATTGGAGGCTATGAGAGGGAGAGAGAGAGAGACAGGGAGTTGCAGGGTGTGAGAGAGAGACAGGGGGTTGGTGGGTGTGAGCGGGAGAGTGAGAGAGGCGGGTAGTTGGACGGTGTGAGAGAGAGAGACAGGGAGTTGCAGGGTGTGAGAGAGAGAGAGAGACAGGGGGTTGGAGGGTGTGTGAGAGAGAGAGAGACAGGGGGTTGCAGCATGTGAGAGAGAGGGAGAGAAACAGTGAGTTGGAGGGTGTGAGAGAGTAGAGAGAGGCGGGTAGTTGGAGGGAGTGAGAGAGGGAGAGACAGGGGGTCGGAGGGTGTGAGAAAGATAGAGAGGCAGGGAGTTGGAGGGTGTGAGAGGAAGAGAGAAAGAGGCGGGTAGTTGGAGGGTGTGAGAGGGAGAGAGAGACAGGGGGTTGGAGGGTGAGAGAGAGACAGAGAGACAAAGAGTTGGAGGGTGTCAGAGAGTGAGAGAGGGAGTTGGAGGGTGTCTGTGAGAGAGAGATAGGGAGTTGGAGGGTGTGAGAGGAAGAAAGAGAGAGAACAGGGAGTTGGAAGGTGTGTGAGAGAGAGAGAGAAAGATGGAGTTGCAGGCTGTGTGAGAGAGACAGGGAGACAGGGAGTTGGAGGGTTTGAGAGAGAGAGACAGGGGGTTGAAGGGTGTGAGAGGGAGAGAGAGAGCAAGAAAGTGAGTTGGAGGGTATGTGTGAGAGAGAGACAGGGATTTGGAGGGTATGTATGAGAGAGAGAGTGAGACGGGTAGTTGGAGGGCATGTGAGAGAGAGAGGCAGGGTGTTGGAGGGTGTGAGAGGGAGAGAGAGACAGGGAGTTGGAGTGTCTGAGAAAGAGAGAGGGAGAGACAGGGAGTTGGAGGGTGTGAGAGAGAGGGAGAGAGACAGTGATTTGGAGGGTGTGAGAGAGAGAGACAGGGAGTTGGTGGGTACGAGAGAGAGAGAGACAGGGCGTCGGAGGGTATGAGAGAGAGACAGGGAGTTGGAGGGTGAGGGAGAGAGAGAGAGAGAGAGACAGGGAGTTGGAGGGTGTGAGAGAGAGAGAGACAGGGAGTTGGAGGGTGTGAGAGAGAGAGAGACAAAGTATTGGAGGGTGTGAGAGAGAGAGAGACAGGGAGTTGGAGGGTATGAGAGAGAGAGACAGGGCGTAGGAGGGTATGAGAGAGAGACAGGGAGTTGGAGGGTGAGGGAGTGAGAGAGAGACAAATTATTGGAGGGTGTGAGAGAGAGAGAGAGACAGGGATTTGGAGGGTGTGGGAGAGAGAGAGACAGGGCGTTGGAGGGTGTGAGAGGGAGGGATTGAGAGAGAGTGAGACGGGGAGATGGAGGGTGAGAGAGAAAGAGACAGGGAGTTGGAATTTGTGAGAGAGAAAGAGAGGGAGAGAAAGGGAGATGGAGGGTGAGAGAGAGAGTGAAAGGGGGGTTCGAGGGTGTGAGAGAGAGAGAGAGATTGAGACGTTTAGTTGGAGGGAGTTAGAGAGAGAGAGAGACAGGGAGTTGGAGGGTTTGAGAGAGTGAGAGAGGGAGTTGGAAGGTGTGTGAGAGAGAGAGAGATAGGGAGTTGGAGGGTGCGAGAGGAAGAAACAGAGAGAGACAGGGAGTTGGAGGGTGTGTGTGAGAGAGAGAGAGAAAGATGGAGTTGCAGGGTGTGTGAGAGAGACAGAGAGACAGGGAGTTGGAGGGTATGTGTGAGAGAGAGATGGAGACGGGTAGTTGGAGGGTGTGAGAGAGTGAGGCAGGAAGTTGGAGGGTGAGAGAGAGACAGAGAGAGACAGGGAGTTGGAGGGTGTGTGAGAGAGAGAGTGGGAGAGAAAGGGAGATGGACCAAGAGAGAGAGAAACGGGGTTCAAGAATGTGTGTGAGAGAGAGAATGAGACGTGTATTTAGAGGGAGTGAGAGAGACAGAGGGACAGGGAGTTGGAGGGTGTGAGAGAGTGAGAGAGGAAGTTGGAGGGTGTGTGAGAGAGAGAGAGACAAGGTTTGGAGGGTGTGAGAGAGTGAGAGAGGGAGTTGGAGGGTTTGTGATAGAGATAGAAACAGGGTGTTTGAGGGTGTGTGTGGGACAGAGGGACAGGGAGTTGGAGGGTGTGTGAGAGAGAGAGAGACAGGTCCTTGGAGGCTGTGAGAGGGAGAGAGAGAGAGAGGCGGGTAGTTGGAGGGTGTGAGAGAGAGAGAGACAGGGATTTGCAGGGTGTGAGAGAGAGAGAGAGACAGGGGGTTGGAGGGTGTGAGAGAGAGAGACAGACAGGGGGTTGGAGGGTGTGAGAGAGAGAGAGAGAGAGACAGTGAAGTGGATGTGTGAGAGAGAGGAAGAGAGACAGTGAGTTGGAGGGTGTGAGAGAGAGAGAGAGACAGGGTGTTGGAGGGTGTGAGAGGCAGAGAGATAGGGGGTTGGAGGGTGTGTGAGAGAGAGAGAGAGACAGCGGTTGGAGGGTGTGAGAGAGAGAGAGAGACAGGGGGTTGGAGGGTTTGTGATAGAGATAGAAACTGTGTTGGAGGGTATGTGTGTGACAGAGAGATAGGGAGTTGGAGGGTTTGAGATAGAGAGAGAGAGACAAGGAGTTGGAGGATGTGAGAGAGAGAGACAGGGCGTTGGAGGGTATGAGAGAGAGAGACAGAGTGAGACAGGGAGATGGAGGCTGAGAGAGAAAGAGACAGGGAGTTGGAGGGTGTGAGAGAGAGTGAGAGAGTTGGAGGGTGTGTGAGAGAGAGAGAGAGAGAGAGACAGTGAGTTGTAGAGTCTGAGACCGAGAGAGATATGGATTTGGAGGGGGCGAGAGACAGAAAGGGACAGGGAGTAATAGGTTGAGAAAGGGAGAGAGAGAGAAAGACAGGGAGTTGGAGTGTGTGAGAAAGAGAGAAGGAGAGACAAGGAGTTGGAGGGTGTGAGATAGAGACAGAGGGAGAGACAGTGAGTTGGAATGTGTGTGTGAGAGAGAGAGAGACAGGGAGTTGGAGGGTGTGTGTGAGACAGAGAGAGACAGGGTATTGGAGGGTGTGAGAGAGAGTGATTTGGAAGGTGTGTGAGAGAGAGAGACAGGGTGTTGGAGGGTGTGTGTGAGAGAGAGAGAGAGATAGACAGGGAGTTGGAGGGTGTGTGTGAGAGAGAGACAGGGAATTGGAGTGTGTGAGAGGGAGAGAGAGAGAGAAACAGGGAGTTAGAGGGTGTGAGATAGAGAGAGAGACAGGGAGTTGGAGGGTGCCAGAGAGAGAGAGAGACTGGGAGTTAGAGAGTGGGATAGAGAGAGAGAGAGAGAGACACAAGGCCTTGGAGGGTGTGAGAGGAAGAGAGAGAGAGACAGGGAGTTGGAGTGTGTGAGAAAGAGAGAGAGAGAGACAGGGAGTTGGAGGGTATGTGTGAGAGAGAGAGGGAGACGGGTAGTTGGAGGGTGTGAGAGAGAGACAGGGAGTTGGAAGGTGAGAGAGAGAGTGAGTTGGAGGGTGAGTGAGAGAGAGAGAGAGATAGACAGGGAGTTGGAGGGTGTGAGAGAGAGAGAGACAGGGTGTTGGAGGGTGTGTGAGAGAGAGAGATAGACAGGGAGTTAGAGGGTGTGAGAGAGAGAAACAGGTTGTTGGAGGGTGTCAGAGAGAGAGAGAGAGAGACAGGGAGTTGGAGGGTGTGATAGAGAGAGATAGACAGGGGATTGGAGGGTGTGTGAGAGAGAGACAGGGTATTGGTGGGTGTGAGAGGGAGAGAGACGGGATTGGTGGGTGTGAGAGGGAGAGAGAGAGAAACAGGGAGTTAGAGTGTGTGAGATAGAGAGAGAGAGAGAGAGAGAGTTGGAGTGTGAGAGAAAGAGAGAGGGAGAGACAGGGAGTTGGAGGGTGTGAGAGAGAGAGAGGGAGAGACAGTGAGTTGGAGGGTGTGAGTGTGAGAGAGAGAGAGACAGGGAGTTGGAGGGTGTGTGTGAGAGAGAGATAGACAGGGAGTTAGAGGGTGTGAGATAGAGAGAGAGACAGTGAGTTGGAGAGTGGGATAGGGAGAGAGAGAGAGAGAGAGACAAGGCCTTGGAGGGTGTGAGAGGAAGGGAGAGAGAGACAGGGAGTTGGAAGGGTATGTGTGAGAGAGAGAGGGAGACGGGTAGTTGGAGGGTGTGAGAGAGAGACAGGGAGTTGGAGGGTGAGTGAGAGAAAGAGAGAGATAGACAGGGAGTTGGAGGGTGTGAGAGAGAGAGAAAGACAGGGTGTTGGAGGGTGTGTGAGAGAGAGAGATAGACAGGGAGTTAGAGGGTGTGAGATAGAGAGAGAGACAGTGAGTTGGAGGGTGTCAGAGAGTGAGAGAGACAGGGAGTTGGAGTGTGTGAGAAAGAGAGAGGGAGAGACAGGGAGTTGGAGGGTGTGAGAGAGAGAGATAGACAGGGTTTTGGAGGGTGTATGTGAGAGAGAGACAGTGTATTGGTGGGTGTGAGAGGGAGAGAGAGACGGGATTGGAGGGTGTGAGAGGGAGAGAGAGAGACAGGGGATTGGAGGGTGTGAGAGGGAGAGAGAGAGAAACAGGGAGTTAGAGGGTGTGAGATAGAGAGAGAGACAGGGAGTTGGAGGGTGTCAGAGAGAGAGAGACAGGGAGTTGGAGTGTGTGAGAAAGAGAGAGGGAGAGACAGGGAGTTGGAGGGTGTGAGTGAGCGAGAGAGAGACAGATGGGTAGTTGGAGGTGTGAGATAGAGAGAGAGGGAGTTGGAGGGTGAGAGAGACACGGAGTTGGAGGTTGTGTGAGAGAGAGAGAGACAGGGTGTTGGAGGGTTTACGAGAGAGAGAGAGAGAGACAGGGAGTTGGAGGGTGTGAGAGAGAGGGAGAGACAGGGTGTTGGAGGGTTTATGAGAGAGAGAGAGAGAGACAGGGAGTTGGAGGGTGTGAGAGAGAGAGAGGGAGAGACAGTGAATTGGAGGGTGTGAGAGGGAGAGTGAGAGAGAGTCGAATAGTTGGAGGGTGTGAGAGAGAGAAACAGGGAGTTGGAGGGTTTACGAGAGAGAAAGAGAGAGAAACAGGGAGTTGGAGGGTTTGTGATAGAGATAGAAACAGAGTGTTTGAGGGTGCGTGTGGGAGAGAGAGACAGGGAATTGGAGGGTGTGAGAGTGAGAGAGAGAGAGAAACAGGGAGTGGGAGGGTGTGAGAGAGAGAGAGAGAGAGACAGGGGGTTGGAGGGGTGAGAGGGAGAGAGAGAGAGAGGCGGGTAGTTGGAGGGTGTTAGAGAGAGAGACAGGGAATTGCAGGGTGAGAGAGAGAGAGAGACAGGGGGTTGGAGGGTGCGAGAGAGAGAGAGATACAGGGAGTTGGAGGGTGTGAGAGAGAGAGAGACAGTGAGCTGGAGGGTGTGAGACAGAGAGGCAAAGAGTTGGAGCATGTGAGAGAGAGAGAGACAGGACGTTGTGCTCTGTGTTGCTCTGTGGTGTTCTGTCGTACGCAGTTGTGCTCTGTGTTGCTCAGTTGTGCTCTGTATTGTTCTGTGTTGCTCAGTTGTGCTCTGAATTGTTCTGTGTTGCTCAGCTGTGCTCTGTGTTGCTCAGTTGTACTCTGTGTTGCTCAGTTGTGCTCTGTGTTGCTCTGTTGTTTTCTGCAGTACTCAGTTGTGCTCTGTGTTGATCTGTTGAGTTCTGCGGTGCTAAGGTGTGTTCTGTGGTGCTCAGTTGTGCTCTCTGTTGTTCTGTGGTGCTCTGTGTTGCTCAGTTGTGCTCTGTGTTTCTCTGTTGCGATCTGTGGTGCTCAGTTGTGCTCTGTGTTGCTCTGTATTGTACTGTGCTCGTCCGTTGTGCTATGTGTTGCTCTGCTGTGTTCTGTGGTACTCCGTTGTTCTCTGTGTTGCTCTGTAGTGCTCTGTACTATTCTGATTTGCTCAGTTGTGCTCTGTATTGTTCTGTCTTGGTCTGTTGTGCTCTATATTGTTCTGTGTTGCTCAGTTGTGCTCTGTGGTGCTCAGTTGTGCTCTGTATTGTTCTGTAGTGCTCAGTTTTGATCTGTATTGATCTGTGTTGCTCCGTCATGCTCTGTATTGTTCTTTGTTGCTCAGTTGTGCTCTGTGTTGCTCAGTTGAAGTCTGTGTTGCTCAGTTGTGCTCTGTGTTGCTCAGTTGTGCTCTGTGTTGCTCAGTTGTGTTCGGTGGTACTCTGTATTGTTCTGTGTTGCTCTGTTGTGCTCTGTATTGTTCTGTGTTGCTCAGTTGTGCTCTATGGTACTCAGTTGTGCTCTGTGTTGCTCTGTTGTGTTCTCTGTACACAGTTGTGCTCTGTGTTGCTCAGTTGTGCTCTGTATTGTTCTGTGGAGCTATTTTGTGCTCTGTGTTGCTCGGTTGTGCTCTGTGTTGCTCTGTTGTGTTCTGCAGTGCTCAGTTGTGTTCTGTGGTGCTCAGTTGTGCTCGGTATTGTTCTGTGTTGCTCAGTTGTGCTCAGTATTGTTCTGTGTTGCTCAGTTGTGATCTGTATTGTTCTGTGTTGCTCAGTTGTGCTCTGTGTTGCTCAGTTGTGTTCTGTGTTACTCAGTTGCGTTCTGTGGTGCTCACTTGGTCTCTGTATTATTCTGTGTTGCTCAGTTGTGCTCTGAATTGTTCTGTGTTTCTCACTTGTGCTCTGTGTTGCTCAGTTGTGCTCTATGTTGCTCTGTTGTGTACTCTGGTGCGCAGTTGTGCTCTGCTGTCTTCTGTGGTGCCCAGTTGTGTTCTCTTGTGCTCAGTTGTGCTCTGTATTGTTCTGTGATGCTCAGTTGTGCTCTGTGGTGCTCTGTTGTGTTCTGCCATAGTCAGTTGTGCTCTGTGTTGCTCTGTTGTGTTCTGTGGTGCTCAGTTGTGCTCTCATTTGCTCAGTTGTGCTCTGTATTTTTCTGTGGAGCTCAGTTGTGCTCTGTGTTGCTCAGTTGTGCTCTTTGTTGCTCTGTTGTGTTCTGTGGTGCTCACTTGAACTCTGTGTTTCTTAGCTGTGCTCTGTTGTGTTCTGTGGTACTCAGTTGTGCTATGTGTTGCTCTGCAGTGTTCTGTGGTACTCAGTTGCGCTCTGTGTTGCTCTGTTGTGCTTTGTATTGTTCTGTGTTGCTCAGATGTGCTCTGTATTGTTCTGTGTTGCTCAGTTGTGCTCTGTGTTGCTCAGTTGTGCTCTGTGGTCCTCAGTTGTGCTCTGTGTTGCTCAGTTGTGCTCTTTGTTGCTCTGCAGTGTTCTGTGGTACTCAGTTGTGCTCTGTGTTGCTCTCTGTTGCTCAGTTGTGCTCTATATTGTTCTGTGTTGCTCAGTTGTGCACTGTGTTGCTCAGTTGTGTTCTGTGGTCCTCAGTTGTGTTATGTGTTGCTCTGTTGTGCTCTGTGGTACACAGATGTGCTCTCTGTTGCATTTTTGCGTTCTGTGGTACTCACTTGTTCTCTGTGTTGCTCTTTTGTGTTCTGTGGTACTCGTATGTGTTCTGTGGTGCTCAGTTGGGCACTGTATTGTTCTGTGTTGCTCTGTTGTGCTCTGTATTGTTCTGTGTTGCTCAGTTGGGCTCTGTGTTGCTCAGTTGTGCTCTGTGTTGCTCTGTATTTTTCTGTGCTCCTCAGTTGTGCTATGTGTTGCTTTGTTGTGTTCTGTGGTACTCCGCTGTGCTCTATGTTGCTCTGTTGTGCTCTGTATTGTTCTGATTTCCTGAGTTGTGCTCTGCGTTGTTCTGTGTTGCTCTGTTGTGCTTTGTATTGTTCTGTGTTGCTCAGTTGTTTTCTGTGGTGCTCAGTTGTGCTCTGTGTTGCTCAGTTGTGCTCTGTGTTGCACTGTTGTGTTCTGTGGTCCTCAGCTGTGCTATGTGTTGCTCTTTTGTGTTCTGTGGTGCTCAGTTGTGCTCTGTATTGTTCTGTAGTGCTCAGTTCATGATCTGTATTGATCTGTGTTGCTCCATTGTGCTCTGTATTGTTCTTTGTTGCTCAGTTGTGCTCTGTGTTGCTCAGTTGTGCTCTGTGTTGCTCAGTTGTGCTCTGTGTTGCTCAGTTGTGTTCGGTATTGTTCTGTGTTGCTCAGTTGTGCTCAGTATTGTTCTGTGTTGCTCAGTTGTGATCTGTATTGTTCTGTGTTGCTCAGTTGTGCTCTGTGTTGCTCAGTTGTGCTCTGTGTTGCTCTGTTGTGTTCTCTTGTGCTCAGTTGTGCTCTGTAGTGTTCTGCGGTCTCACTTGTGTTCTGTGGTGCTCAGTTGTGATCTGTATTGTTCTGCGTTGCTCCGTTGTGCTCTGTGTTGCTCTGTTGGGCTCTGTGTTGCTCAGTTGTGCTCTAGGTTGCTCTGTTGTGTTCTGTGGTACTCAGTTGTGCTCTGTGTAGCTCTGTTGTGTTCTGCGGTGCTCAGTTGTGTTCTGTGGTGCTCAGTTGTGCTCTCTATTGTTCTGTGTTGCTCAGTTGTGCTCTGTGTTGCGCAGTTGTGCTCTGTGTTGCTCTGTTTTGTTCTGTGGTGCTGAGTTGTGTTCTGTGGTGCTCAGTTGTGCTCTCTATTGTTCTGAGGTGCTCAGATGTGCTCTGCGTTGCTCAGCTGTGCTCCTTGTTGCTCTGTTTTGTTCTGTGGTGCTCCGTTGTGCTCTGTGTTGCTCAGTTGTGTTCTGTGGTACTCAGTTATGCTCTGTGCTGCTCTGTTGTGCTCTGTGTTGTTCTGTGTTGCTCAGATGTGCTCTGTATTGTTCTGTGTTGTTCTGTTGTGCTCTGTATTGTTCCGTGTTGCTCAGTTGTGCACTGTGGTACTCAGTTGTGCTCTGTGTTGCTCTGTTGTGTTCTTTGGTGCTCACATGGGCTCTGTATTGTTCTGTGTTGCTCAGTTGTGCTCTGTATTGTTCTGTGGTGCTCAGTTGTGTTCTGTATTGTTCTGTGTTGCTCAGTTGTGCTCTGAATTGTTCTGTGTTGCTCAGTTGTGCTCTGTATTGTTCTGTGGTGCTCAGTTGTGCTCTGTATTGTTCTGTAGTCCTCAGTTGTGATCTGTATTGCTCTGTGTTGCTCCGTTGTGCTCTGTATTGTTCTTTGTTGCTCAGTTGTGCTCTGTGTTGCTCAGTTGAAGTCTGTGTTGCTCAGTGGTGCTCTGTGTTGCTCAGTTGTGTTCTGTCTTGCTCTGTTGTGTTCTGTGGTACTCAGTTGTGCTCTGTGTTTCTCATTTGTGCTCTGTGTTGCTCAGTTGTGTTCGGTGGTACTCTCTATTGTTCTGTGTTGCTCTGTTGTGCTCTGTATTGTTCTGTGTTGCTCAGTTGTGCTCTATGGTACTCAGTTGTGCTCTGTATTGCTCTGTTGTGTTCTCTGTACACAGTTGTGTTCTGTGGTACTCAGTTGTGTTCTCTGGTGCTCACTTGGTCTCTGTATTATTCTGTGTTGCTCAGTTGTGCTCTGAATTGTTCTGTGTTTCTCAGTTGTGCTCTGTGTTGCTCTGTTGTGTTCTCTGGTGCTAAGTTGTGCTCTGCTGTGTTCTGTGGTGCCCAGTTGTGTTCTCTTGTGCTCAGTTGTGCTCTGTATTGTTCTGTGATGCTCAATTGTGCTCTGTGGTGCTCTGTAGTGTTCTGCGGTCTCACTTGTGTTCTGTGGTGCTCAGTTGTGCTCTGTGTTGTTCTGCGTTGCTCCGTTGTGCTCTGTGTTGCTCAGTTGGGCTCTGTGTTGCTCAGTTGTGCTCTGTGTTGCTCTGTTGTGTTCTGTGGTACTCAGTTGTGTTCTGTGGTGCTCAGTTGTGCTCTGTGTTGCTCAGCTGTGCTCTGTGTTGCTCAGCTGTGCTCTTTGTTGCTCTGTTTTGTTCTGTGGTGCTCAGTTGTGTTCTGTGGTGCTCAGTTGTGCTCTGTGTTGCTCAGTTGTGCTCTGTGTTGCACTGTTGTGTTCTGTGGTCCTCAGTTGTTCTTTGTGTTGCTCTGTTGTGTTCTGTGGTACTCAGTTATGCTCTGTGTTGCTCTGTTGTGCTCTGTATTGTTCTGTGTTGCTCTGTTGATTTCTGTGGTACTCAGTTGTGCTCTGTGTTGCTCTGTTGTGTTCTCTGTACACAGTTGTGCTCTGTGTTGCTCAGTTGTGCTCTGTGTTGCTCAGTTGTGCTCTGTGTTGCTCAGTTGTGTTCGGTATTGTTCTGTGTTGCTCAGTTGTGCTCAGTATTGTTCTGTGTTGCTCAGTTGTGATCTGTATTGTTCTGTGTTGCTCAGTTGTGCTCTGTGTTGCTCAGTTGTGCTCTGTGTTGCTCTGTTGTGTTCTCTTGTGCTCAGTTGTGCTCTGTAGTGTTCTGCGGTCTCACTTGTGTTCTGTGGTGCTCAGTTGTGATCTGTATTGTTCTGCGTTGCTCCGTTGTGCTCTGTGTTGCTCTGTTGGGCTCTGTGTTGCTCAGTTGTGCTCTAGGTTGCTCTGTTGTGTTCTGTGGTACTCAGTTGTGCTCTGTGTAGCTCTGTTGTGTTCTGCGGTGCTCAGTTGTGTTCTGTGGTGCTCAGTTGTGCTCTCTATTGTTCTGTGTTGCTCAGTTGTGCTCTGTGTTGCGCAGTTGTGCTCTGTGTTGCTCTGTTTTGTTCTGTGGTGCTGAGTTGTGTTCTGTGGTGCTCAGTTGTGCTCTCTATTGTTCTGAGGTGCTCAGATGTGCTCTGCGTTGCTCAGCTGTGCTCCTTGTTGCTCTGTTTTGTTCTGTGGTGCTCCGTTGTGCTCTGTGTTGCTCAGTTGTGTTCTGTGGTACTCAGTTATGCTCTGTGCTGCTCTGTTGTGCTCTGTGTTGTTCTGTGTTGCTCAGATGTGCTCTGTATTGTTCTGTGTTGTTCTGTTGTGCTCTGTATTGTTCCGTGTTGCTCAGTTGTGCACTGTGGTACTCAGTTGTGCTCTGTGTTGCTCTGTTGTGTTCTTTGGTGCTCACATGGGCTCTGTATTGTTCTGTGTTGCTCAGTTGTGCTCTGTATTGTTCTGTGGTGCTCAGTTGTGTTCTGTATTGTTCTGTGTTGCTCAGTTGTGCTCTGAATTGTTCTGTGTTGCTCAGTTGTGCTCTGTATTGTTCTGTGGTGCTCAGTTGTGCTCTGTATTGTTCTGTAGTCCTCAGTTGTGATCTGTATTGCTCTGTGTTGCTCCGTTGTGCTCTGTATTGTTCTTTGTTGCTCAGTTGTGCTCTGTGTTGCTCAGTTGAAGTCTGTGTTGCTCAGTGGTGCTCTGTGTTGCTCAGTTGTGTTCTGTCTTGCTCTGTTGTGTTCTGTGGTACTCAGTTGTGCTCTGTGTTTCTCATTTGTGCTCTGTGTTGCTCAGTTGTGTTCGGTGGTACTCTCTATTGTTCTGTGTTGCTCTGTTGTGCTCTGTATTGTTCTGTGTTGCTCAGTTGTGCTCTATGGTACTCAGTTGTGCTCTGTATTGCTCTGTTGTGTTCTCTGTACACAGTTGTGTTCTGTGGTACTCAGTTGTGTTCTCTGGTGCTCACTTGGTCTCTGTATTATTCTGTGTTGCTCAGTTGTGCTCTGAATTGTTCTGTGTTTCTCAGTTGTGCTCTGTGTTGCTCTGTTGTGTTCTCTGGTGCTAAGTTGTGCTCTGCTGTGTTCTGTGGTGCCCAGTTGTGTTCTCTTGTGCTCAGTTGTGCTCTGTATTGTTCTGTGATGCTCAATTGTGCTCTGTGGTGCTCTGTAGTGTTCTGCGGTCTCACTTGTGTTCTGTGGTGCTCAGTTGTGCTCTGTGTTGTTCTGCGTTGCTCCGTTGTGCTCTGTGTTGCTCAGTTGGGCTCTGTGTTGCTCAGTTGTGCTCTGTGTTGCTCTGTTGTGTTCTGTGGTACTCAGTTGTGTTCTGTGGTGCTCAGTTGTGCTCTGTGTTGCTCAGCTGTGCTCTGTGTTGCTCAGCTGTGCTCTTTGTTGCTCTGTTTTGTTCTGTGGTGCTCAGTTGTGTTCTGTGGTGCTCAGTTGTGCTCTGTGTTGCTCAGTTGTGCTCTGTGTTGCACTGTTGTGTTCTGTGGTCCTCAGTTGTTCTTTGTGTTGCTCTGTTGTGTTCTGTGGTACTCAGTTATGCTCTGTGTTGCTCTGTTGTGCTCTGTATTGTTCTGTGTTGCTCTGTTGATTTCTGTGGTACTCAGTTGTGCTCTGTGTTGCTCTGTTGTGTTCTCTGTACACAGTTGTGCTCTGTGTTGCTCAGTTGTGCTCTGTGTTGCTCAGTTGTGCTCTGTGTTGCTCAGTTGTGCTCTGTGTTGCTCTGTTGTGTTCTGCAGTGCTCAGTTGTGTTCTGTGTTGCTCAGTTGTGATCTGTATTGTTCTGTGTTGCTCAGTTGTGCTCTGTATTGCTCAGTTGTGCTCTGTGTTGCTCTGTTGTGTTCTGTGGTACTCAGTTGTGTTCTGTGGTGCTCACTTGGTCTCTGTATTATTCTGTGTTGCTCAGTTGTGCTCTGAATTGTTCTGCATAACTCAGTTGTGCTCTGTATTGTTCTGTGTTTCTCAGTTGTGCTTTGTGTTGCTCAGTTGTGCTCTGTGTTGCTCTGTTGTGTTCTGTGTTGCTCTGTTGTGTTCTCTGGTGCTCAGCTGTGCTCTGCTGTGTTCTGTGGTGCCCAGTTGTGTTCTCTGGTGCTCAGTTGTGCTCTGTATTGTTCTGTGATGCTCAATTGTGCTCTGTGGTGCTCTGTATTGTTCTGCGGGCTCACTTGCGTTCTGTGGTGCTCAGTTGTGATCTGTATTGTTCTGCGTTGCTCCGTTGTGCTCTGTGTTGCTCAGTTGGGCTCTGTGTTGCTCAGTTGTGCTCTTAGTTGCTCAGTTGTGTACTGTGGTACTCAGTTGTGCTCTGTGTTGCTCTGTTGTGTTCTGCGGTGCTCAGTTGTGTTCTGTGGTGCTCAGTTGTGCTCTCTATTGTTCTGTGTTGCTCAGTAGTGCACTGTGTTGCTCAGTTGTGCTCTGTGTTGCTCTGTTGTGTTCTGTGGTCCTCACTTGTGATATGTGTTGCTCTGTTGTGTTCTGTAGTACTCAGTTGTGCTCTGTGTTGCTCTGTTGTGCTCTGTATTGTTCGGTGTTGCTCAGTTGTGCTCTGTATTGTTCTGTGTTGCTCTCTTGTGCTCTGTATTTTTCTGTGTTGCTCAGTTGTGCTCTATATTGTTCTGTGTTGCAGTTGTGCTCTGTGTTGCTCAGTTGTGCTCTGTGTTGCTCTGTTGTGTTCTGTGTTGCTCCGTTGTGCTCTGTATTGTTCTGTCGAGCTCATTTGTGCTCTGTGTTGCTCAGTTGTGCTCTGTGTTGCTCTGTTGTGTTCTGTGGTGCTCAGTTGTGCTCTGTATTGTTCTGTCGAGCTCATTTGTGCTCTGTGTTGCTCTGTTGTGCTCTGTGTTGCTCTGTTGTGTTCTGTGGTGCTCAGTTGTGCTCTCATTTGCTCAGTTGTGCTCTGTATTTTTCTGTGGTGCTCATTTGTGCTCTGTGGTGCTCAGTTGTGCTCTGTGTTGCTCTGTTGTGCTTTGTATTGTTCTGTGTTGCTCAGATGTGCTCTGTTGTGTTCTCTGTTGCTCAGTTGTGCTCTGTATTGTTCTCTGTTGCTCAGTTGTGCTCTGTATTGTTCTGTGTTGCTCAGTTGTGCTCTGTGTTGCTCTGTTGTGTTCTGTGGCCCTCAGTTGTGCTCTGTGTAGCTCTGTTGTGTTCTGTGGTCCTCAGTTGTGTTATGAGTTGCTCTGTTGTGCTCTGTGGTACACAGATGTGCTCTGTGTTGCGTTTTTGTGTTCTGTGGTACTCACTTGTGCTCTGTGTTGCTCTTTTGTGTTCTGTGGTACCCGTATGTGTTCTGTGTTACTCCGTTGTGCTCTATGTTGCTCTGTTGTGCTCTGTATTGTTCTGATTTGCTCTGTTGTGCTCTGTATTGTTCTGTGTTGCTCAGTTGTTTTCTGTCGCGCTCAGTTGTGCTCTGTTTTGCTCAGTTGTGCTCTGTGTTGCTCTGTTGTGTTCTGTGGTCCTCAGTTATGCTCTGTGTTGCTCTGTTGTGCTCTGTATTGTTTTGTGTTGCTCAGTTGTGCTCTGTATTGTTCTGTGTTGTTCTGTTGTGCTCTGTATTGTTCTGTGTTGCTCAGTTGTGCTCTGTGGTACTCAGTTGTGCTCTGTGTTGCTCTGTTGATTTCTGTGGTACTCAGTTGTGATTTGTGTTGCTCTTTTGTGTTCTGTGGTGCTCACATGGGCTCTGTATTGTTCTGTGTTGCTCAGTTGTGCTCTGTATTGTTCTGTGGTGCTCAGTTGTGCTCTGTATTGTTCTGTGGTGCTCAGTTGTGCTCTGTATTGTTCTGTGTTGCTCAGTTGTGCTCTGTATTGTTCTGTAGTGCTCAGTTGTGGTCTGTTTTGATCTGTGTTGCTCTGTTGTGCTCTGTATTGTTCTTTGTTGCTCAGTTGTGCTCTGTGTTGCTCAGTTGAAGTCTGTGTTGCTCAGTTGTGCTCTGTGTTGCTCAGTTGTGTTCTGTCTTGCTCTGTTGTGTTCTGTGGTACTCAGTTGTGCTCTGTGTTTCTCATTTGTGCTCTGTGTTGCTCTGTTGTGTTCTCTGTACACAGTTGTGCTCTGTGTTGCTCAGTTGTTCTCTGTATTGTTCTGTGGAGCTATTTTGTGCTCTGTGTTGCTCGGTTGTGTTCTGCAGTGCTCAGTTGTGTTCTGTGGTGCTCAGTTGTGCTCGGTATTGTTCTGTGTTGCTCAGTTGTGATCTGTATTGTTCTGTGTTGCTCAGTTGTGCTCTGTGTTGCTCTGTTGTGTTCTGTGTTACTCAGTTGTGTTCTGTGGTGCTCACTTGGTCTCTGTATTATTCTGTGTTGCTCAGTTGTGCTCTGTGTTGCTCTGTTGTGTTCTCTGGTGCGCAGTTGTGCTCTGTATTGTTCTGTGATGCTCAGTGGTGCTCTTTGGTGCTCTGTAGTGTTCTGCGGTCTCACTTGTGCTCTGTGTTGCTCATAGTGCTCTGTGTTGCTCAGTTGTGTTCTGTTGTGCTCAGTTGTGCTCTGTGTTGCTCTGTTGTGTTCTGTGGTCCTCAGTTGTGATATGTGTTGCTCTGTTTTGTTCTGTGTTGCTCAGTAGTGCTCTGTGTTGCTCAGTTTTGCTCTGTGTTGCTCTGTTGTGTTCTGTGGTCCTCAGTTGTGATATGTGTTGCTCTGTTGTGTTCTGTAGTACTCAGTTGTGCTCTGTGTTGCTCTGTTGTGCTCTGTATTGTTCGGTGTTGCTCAGTTGTGCTCTGTATTGTTCTGTGTTGCTCTCTTGTGCTCTGTATTTTTCTGTGTTGCTCAGTTGTGCTCTATATTGTTCTGTGTTGCTCAGTTGTGCTCTGTGTTGCTCTGTTGTGCTCTGTATTTTTCTGTGTTGCTCAGTTGTGCTCTATATTGTTCTGTGTTGCTCAGTTGTGCTCTGTGTTGCTCTCTTGTGTTCTGTGGTGCTCCGTTGTGCTCTGTGTTGCTCAGTTGTGCTCTTTGTTGCTCTGTTGTGTTCTGTTGTACTCAGTTGTACTCTGTGTTGCTCTGTTGTGTTCTGTGATGCTCAGTTGTGCTCTCATTTGTTCAGTTGTGCTCTGTATTTTTCTGTGGAGCTCAGTTGTGTTCTGTGTTGCTCAGTTGTGCTCTGTGTTGCTCTGTTGTGTTCTGTGGTGCTCAGTTGTGCTCTCATTTGCTCAGTTGTGCTCTGTATTATTCTGTGTTGCTCAGTTGTGCTCTTTGTTGCTCTGTTGTGTTCTGTGGTACTCAGTTGTGCTATGTGTTGCTCTGCAGTGTTCTGTGGTACTCAGTTGTGTTCTGTGTTGCTCTGTTGTGCTCTGTATTGTTCTGTGTTGCTCAGTTGTGCTTTGTATTGTTGTGAGGTGCTCAGCTGTGCTCTGTGTTGCTCTGTTGTGTTCTGCAGTGCTCAGTTGTTTTCTGTGGTGCTCAGTTGTGCTCTCTATTGTTCTGAGGTGCTCAGATGTGCTCAGTGTTGCTCAGCTGTGCTCTTTGTTGCTCTGTTTTGTTCTGTGGTGCTCCGTTGTGTTCTGTGGTGCTCAGTTGTGCTCTGTGTTGCTCAGTTGTGCTATGTGTTGCTCTGTTGTGTTCTGTGGTACTCAGTTATGCTCTATGTTGCTCTGTTGTGTTCTGTGGTACTCAGTTGTGCTATGTGTTGCACTGTTGTGTTCTGTGGTCCTCAGTTGTGCTCTATGTTGCTCTGTTGTGCTCTGTATTGTTCTGTGTTGCTCAGTTGTGCTTTGTATTGTTGTGAGGTGCTCAGCTGTGCTCTGTGTTGCTCTGTTGTGTTCTGCAGTGCTCAGTTGTTTTCTGTGGTGCTCAGTTGTGCTCTCTATTGTTCTGAGGTGCTCAGATGTGCTCAGTGTTGCTCAGCTGTGCTCTTTGTTGCTCTGTTTTGTTCTGTGGTGCTCCGTTGTGTTCTGTGGTGCTCAGTTGTGCTCTGTGTTGCTCAGTTGTGCTATGTGTTGCTCTGTTGTGTTCTGTGGTACTCAGTTATGCTCTATGTTGCTCTGTTGTGTTCTGTGGTACTCAGTTGTGCTATGTGTTGCACTGTTGTGTTCTGTGGTCCTCAGTTGTGCTCTATGTTGCTCTGTTGTGCTCTGTATTGTTCTGTGTTGCTCAGTTGTGCTCTGTATTGTTCTGTGTTGTTCTGTTGTGCTCTGTATTGTTCTGTGTTGCTCAGTTGTGCTTTGTATTGTTGTGAGGTGCTCAGATGTGCTCTGTGTTGTTCTGTGTTGCTCAGTTGTGCTCTGTGTTGCTCAGTTGTGTTCTGTCTTGCTCTGTTGTGTTCTGTGGTACTCAGTTGTGCTCTGTGTTGCTCAGTTGTGTTCGGTGGTACTCTGTATTGTTCTGTGTTGCTCTGTTGTGCTCTGTATTGTTCTGTGTTGCTCAGTTGTGCTCTAAGGTACTCAGTTGTGCTCTGTGTTGTTCTGTTGTGTTCTCTGTACACAGTTGTGCTCGCTGTTGCTCAGTTGTGCTCTGTCTTGCTCAGTTGTGTTCGGTGGTACTCAGTTGTACTCTGTATTGTTCTGTGGAGCTATTTTGTGCTCTGTGTTGCTCGGTTGTGCTCTGTGTTGCTCTGTTGTGTTCTGCAGTGCTCAGTTGTGTTCTGTGGTGCTCAGCTGTGCTCAGTATTGTTCTGTGTTGCTCAGTTGTGATCTGTATTGTTCTGTGTTGCTCAGTTGTGCTCTGTGTTGCTCAGTTGTGCTCTGTGTTGCTCTGTTGTGTTCTGTGGTACTCAGTTGTGTTCTGTGGTGCTCACTTGCTCTCTATTATTCTGCGTTGCTCAGTTGTGCTCTGAATTGTTCTGCATAACTCAGTTGTGCTCTGTATTGTTCTGTGTTTCTCAGTTGTGCTCTGTGTTGCTCAGTTGTGCTCTGTGTTGCTCTGTTGTGTTCTCTGGTGCGCAGTTGTGCTCTGCTGTGTTCTGTGGTGCCCAGTTGTGTTCTCTTGTGCTCAGTTGTGCTCTGTATTGTTCTGTGATGCTCAGTGGTGCTCTTTGGTGCTCTGTATTGTTCTGCGGGCTCACCTGCGTTCTGTGGTGCTCAGTTGTGATCTGTATTGTTCTGCGCTGCTCCGTTGTGCTCTGTGTTGCTCAGTTGTGTTCTGTGGTACTCAGTTGTGCTCTCTATTGTTCTGTGTTGCTCATTTGTGCTCTGTGTTGCTCAGTTGTGCTGTGTGTTGCTCTCTATTGTTCTGTGGTGCTCAGTTGTGTTCTGTGGTGCTCAGTTGTGCTCTGTGTTGCTCAGTTGTGCTCTGTGTTGCTCAGTTGTGCTCTGTGTTGCTCTGTTGTGTTCTGTGGTCCTCAGTTGTGATATGTGTTGCTCTGTTGTGTTCTGTAGTACTCAGTTGTGCTCTGTGTTGCTCCGTTGTGCTCTGTATTGTTTGGTGTTGCTCATTTGTGCTCTGTATTGTTCTGTGTTGCTCAGTTGTGCTCTGTATTGTTCTGTGTTGCTCCGTTGTGCTCTGTATTGTTCTTTGTTGCTCAGTTGTGCTCTGTCTTGCTCTGTTGTGTTCTGTGGTACTCAGTTGTGCTCTTTGTTTCTCATTTGTGCTCTGTGTTGCTCAGTAGTGTTCGGTGGTACTCTCTATTGTTCTGTGTTGCTCGGTTGTGCTCTATGGTACTCAGTTGTGCTCTGTGTTGCTCTGTTGTGTTCTCTGTACACAGTTGTGCTCTGTGTTGCTCGGTTGTGCTCTGTGTTGCTCTGTTGTGTTCTTCAGTGCTCAGTTGTGTTCTGTGGTGCTCAGTTGTGCTCGGTATTGTTCTGTGTTGCTCAGTTGTGCTCAGTATTGTTCTGTGTTGCTCAGTTGTGATCTGTATTGTTCTGTGTTGCTCAGTTGTGCTCTGTGTTGCTCAGTTGTGTTCTGTGTTACTCAGTTGCGTTCTGTGGTGCTCACTTGGTCTCTGTATTATTCTGTGTTGCTCAGTTGTGCTCTGAATTGTTCTGCATAACTCAGTTGTGCTCTGTATTGTTCTGTGTTTCTCACTTGTGCTCTGTGTTGCTCAGTTGTGCTCTATGTTGCTCTGTTGTGTACTCTGGTGCGCAGTTGTGCTCTGCTGTGATCTGTGGTGCCCAGTTGTGTTCTCTTGTGCTCAGTTGTGCTCTGTATTGTTCTGTGATGCTCAGTTGTGCTCTGTGTTGCTCAGTTGTGCTCTTTGTTGCTCTGTTGTGTTCTGTGGTGCTCAGTTGTGCTCTCATTTGCTCAGTTGTGCTCTGTATTTTTCTGTGGTGCTCAGTTGTGCTCTGTGTTGCTCAGTTGTGCTCTTTGTTGCTCTGTTGTGTTCTGTGGTGCTCTCTTGGTCTCTGTATTATTCTGTGTTGCTCAGTTGTGCTCTGAAGTGTTCTGCCTAACTCAGTTGTGCTCTGTATTGTTCTGTGTTTCTCAGTTGTGCTTTGTGTTCCTCTGTTGTGTTCTCTGGTAGTCAGCTGTGCTCTGCTGTGTTCTGTGGTGCCCAGTTGTGTTCTCTTGTGCTCAGTTGTGCTCTGTATTGTTCTGTGATGCTCAATTGTGCTCTGTGGTGCTCTGTAGTGTTCTGCGGGCTCACTTGCGTTCTGTGGTGCTCAGTTGTGATCTGTATTGTTCTGCGTTGCTCCGTTGTGCTCTGTGTTGCTCAGTTTGGCTCTGTGTTGCTCAGTTGTGCTCTTAGTTGCTCTGTTGTGTTCTGTGGTACTCAGTTGTGCTCTGTGTTGCTCTGTTGTGTTCTGCGGTGCTCAGTTGTGTTCTGTGGTGCTCAGTTGTGATCTCTATTGTTCTGTGTTGCTCAGTTGTGCACTGTGTTGCTCAGTTGTGCTCTGTGTTGCTCTGTTTTGTTCTGTGGTGCTCAGTTGTGTTCTGTGGTGCCCAGTTGTGCTCTGTGTTGCTCAGTTGTGCTCTGTGTTGCTCTGTTGTGTTCTGTGGTCCTCAGTTGTGATATGTGTTGCTCTGTTGTGTTCTGTAGTACTCAGTTGTGCTCTGTGTTGCTCTGTTGTGCTCTGTATTGTTCGGTGTTGCTCAGTTGTGCTTTGTATTGTTCTATGTTGCTCTGTTGTGCTCTGTATTTTTCTGTGTTGCTCAGTTGTGCTCTATATTGTTCTGTGTTGCTCAGTTGTGTTCTGTGTTGCTCAGTTGTGCTCTGTGTTGCTCTGTTTTGTTCTGTGGAGCTCATTTGTGCTCTGTGTTGCTCAGTTGTGCTCTTTGTTGCTCTGTTGTGTTCTGTCGTACTCAGTTGTACTCTGTGTTGCTCTGTTGTGTTCTGTGTTGCTCAGTTGTGCTCTTTGTTGCTCTGTTGTGTTCTGTGGTGCTCACTTGAACTCTGTGTTTCTTAGCTGTGCTCTGTTGTGTTCTGTGGTACTCAGTTGTGCTATGTGTTGCTCTGCAGTGTTCTGTGGTACTCAGTTCTGCTCTGTGTTGCTCTGTTGTGCTTTGTATTGTTCTGTGTTGCTCAGATGTGCTTTGTATTGTTCTGTGTTGCTCAGATGTGCTCTGTATTGTTCTGTGTTGCTCAGGTGTGCTCTATATTGTTCTGTGTTGCTCAGTTGTGCTCTGTGTTGCTCTGTTGTGTTCTGTGGTGCTCAGTTGTGTTCTGTGGTCCTCAGTTGTGTTATGTGTTGCTCTGTTGTGCTCTGTGGTACACAGATGTGCTCTGTGTTGCGTTTTTGTGTTCTGTGGTCCTCAGTTGTGTTATGTGTTGCTCTGTTGTGCTCTGTGGTACACAGATGTGCTCTGTGTTGCGTTTTTGTGTTCTGTGGTGCTCAGTTGGGCTCTGTATTGTTCTGTGTTGCTCAGTTGGGCTCTGTGTTGCTCAGTTGTGCTCTGTGTTGCTCTGTATTGTTCTGAGCTCCTCAGTTGTGCTATGTGTTGCTTTGTTGTGTTCTGTGGTACTCCGTTGTGCTCTATGTTGCTCTGTTGTGCTCTGTATTGTTCTGATTTGCTCAGTTGTGCTCTGTATTGTTCCGTGTTGCTCAGTTGTGTTCTGTGTTGCTCTGTTGTGTTCTTTGGTGCTCACATGGGCTCTGTATTGTTCTGTGGTGCTCAGTTGTGATCTGTTTTGATCTGTGTTGCTCAGTTGTGCTCTTTATTGCTCTGTTGTGTTCTGTGGTGCTCAGTTGTGCTATGTGTTGCTCTGTTGTGTTCTGTGTTACTCAGTTGTGTTCTGTGGTGCTCACTTGGTCTCTGTATTATTCTGTGTTGCTCAGTTGTGCTCTGAATTGTTCTGCATAACTCAGTTGTGCTCTGTATTGTTCTGTGTTTCTCACTTGTGCTCTGTGTTGCTCAGTTGTGCTCTGTGTTGCTCAGTTGTGCTCTGTGTTGCTCTGTTGTGTTCTCTGGTGTGCAGTTGTGCTCTGTATTGTTCTGTGATGCTCAGTGGTGCTCTTTGGTGCTCTGTAGTGTTCTGCGGTCTCACTTGTGCTCTGTGTTGCTCATAGTGCTCTGTGTTGCTCAGTTGTGTTCTGTTGTGCTCAGTTGTGCTCTGTGTTGCTCTGTTGTGTTCTGTGGTCCTCAGTTGTGATATGTGTTGCTCTGTTTTGTTCTGTGTTGCTCAGTAGTGCTCTGTGTTGCTCAGTTTTGCTCTGTGTTGCTCTGTTGTGTTCTGTGGTCCTCAGTTGTGATATGTGTTGCTCTGTTGTGTTCTGTAGTACTCAGTTGTGCTCTGTGTTGCTCTGTTGTGCTCTGTATTGTTCGGTGTTGCTCAGTTGTGCTCTGTATTGTTCTGTGTTGCTCTCTTGTGCTCTGTATTTTTCTGTGTTGCTCAGTTGTGCTCTATATTGTTCTGTGTTGCTCAGTTGTGCTCTGTGTTGCTCTGTTGTGCTCTGTATTTTTCTGTGTTGCTCAGTTGTGCTCTATATTGTTCTGTGTTGCTCAGTTGTGCTCTGTGTTGCTCTCTTGTGTTCTGTGGTGCTCCGTTGTGCTCTGTGTTGCTCAGTTGTGCTCTTTGTTGCTCTGTTGTGTTCTGTTGTACTCAGTTGTACTCTGTGTTGCTCTGTTGTGTTCTGTGATGCTCAGTTGTGCTCTCATTTGTTCAGTTGTGCTCTGTATTTTTCTGTGGAGCTCAGTTGTGTTCTGTGTTGCTCAGTTGTGCTCTGTGTTGCTCTGTTGTGTTCTGTGGTGCTCAGTTGTGCTCTCATTTGCTCAGTTGTGCTCTGTATTATTCTGTGTTGCTCAGTTGTGCTCTTTGTTGCTCTGTTGTGTTCTGTGGTACTCAGTTGTGCTATGTGTTGCTCTGCAGTGTTCTGTGGTACTCAGTTGTGTTCTGTGTTGCTCTGTTGTGCTCTGTATTGTTCTGTGTTGCTCAGTTGTGCTTTGTATTGTTGTGAGGTGCTCAGCTGTGCTCTGTGTTGCTCTGTTGTGTTCTGCAGTGCTCAGTTGTTTTCTGTGGTGCTCAGTTGTGCTCTCTATTGTTCTGAGGTGCTCAGATGTGCTCAGTGTTGCTCAGCTGTGCTCTTTGTTGCTCTGTTTTGTTCTGTGGTGCTCCGTTGTGTTCTGTGGTGCTCAGTTGTGCTCTGTGTTGCTCAGTTGTGCTATGTGTTGCTCTGTTGTGTTCTGTGGTACTCAGTTATGCTCTATGTTGCTCTGTTGTGTTCTGTGGTACTCAGTTGTGCTATGTGTTGCACTGTTGTGTTCTGTGGTCCTCAGTTGTGCTCTATGTTGCTCTGTTGTGCTCTGTATTGTTCTGTGTTGCTCAGTTGTGCTTTGTATTGTTGTGAGGTGCTCAGCTGTGCTCTGTGTTGCTCTGTTGTGTTCTGCAGTGCTCAGTTGTTTTCTGTGGTGCTCAGTTGTGCTCTCTATTGTTCTGAGGTGCTCAGATGTGCTCAGTGTTGCTCAGCTGTGCTCTTTGTTGCTCTGTTTTGTTCTGTGGTGCTCCGTTGTGTTCTGTGGTGCTCAGTTGTGCTCTGTGTTGCTCAGTTGTGCTATGTGTTGCTCTGTTGTGTTCTGTGGTACTCAGTTATGCTCTATGTTGCTCTGTTGTGTTCTGTGGTACTCAGTTGTGCTATGTGTTGCACTGTTGTGTTCTGTGGTCCTCAGTTGTGCTCTATGTTGCTCTGTTGTGCTCTGTATTGTTCTGTGTTGCTCAGTTGTGCTCTGTATTGTTCTGTGTTGTTCTGTTGTGCTCTGTATTGTTCTGTGTTGCTCAGTTGTGCTTTGTATTGTTGTGAGGTGCTCAGATGTGCTCTGTGTTGTTCTGTGTTGCTCAGTTGTGCTCTGTGTTGCTCAGTTGTGTTCTGTCTTGCTCTGTTGTGTTCTGTGGTACTCAGTTGTGCTCTGTGTTGCTCAGTTGTGTTCGGTGGTACTCTGTATTGTTCTGTGTTGCTCTGTTGTGCTCTGTATTGTTCTGTGTTGCTCAGTTGTGCTCTAAGGTACTCAGTTGTGCTCTGTGTTGTTCTGTTGTGTTCTCTGTACACAGTTGTGCTCGCTGTTGCTCAGTTGTGCTCTGTCTTGCTCAGTTGTGTTCGGTGGTACTCAGTTGTACTCTGTATTGTTCTGTGGAGCTATTTTGTGCTCTGTGTTGCTCGGTTGTGCTCTGTGTTGCTCTGTTGTGTTCTGCAGTGCTCAGTTGTGTTCTGTGGTGCTCAGCTGTGCTCAGTATTGTTCTGTGTTGCTCAGTTGTGATCTGTATTGTTCTGTGTTGCTCAGTTGTGCTCTGTGTTGCTCAGTTGTGCTCTGTGTTGCTCTGTTGTGTTCTGTGGTACTCAGTTGTGTTCTGTGGTGCTCACTTGCTCTCTATTATTCTGCGTTGCTCAGTTGTGCTCTGAATTGTTCTGCATAACTCAGTTGTGCTCTGTATTGTTCTGTGTTTCTCAGTTGTGCTCTGTGTTGCTCAGTTGTGCTCTGTGTTGCTCTGTTGTGTTCTCTGGTGCGCAGTTGTGCTCTGCTGTGTTCTGTGGTGCCCAGTTGTGTTCTCTTGTGCTCAGTTGTGCTCTGTATTGTTCTGTGATGCTCAGTGGTGCTCTTTGGTGCTCTGTATTGTTCTGCGGGCTCACCTGCGTTCTGTGGTGCTCAGTTGTGATCTGTATTGTTCTGCGCTGCTCCGTTGTGCTCTGTGTTGCTCAGTTGTGTTCTGTGGTACTCAGTTGTGCTCTCTATTGTTCTGTGTTGCTCATTTGTGCTCTGTGTTGCTCAGTTGTGCTGTGTGTTGCTCTCTATTGTTCTGTGGTGCTCAGTTGTGTTCTGTGGTGCTCAGTTGTGCTCTGTGTTGCTCAGTTGTGCTCTGTGTTGCTCAGTTGTGCTCTGTGTTGCTCTGTTGTGTTCTGTGGTCCTCAGTTGTGATATGTGTTGCTCTGTTGTGTTCTGTAGTACTCAGTTGTGCTCTGTGTTGCTCCGTTGTGCTCTGTATTGTTTGGTGTTGCTCATTTGTGCTCTGTATTGTTCTGTGTTGCTCAGTTGTGCTCTGTATTGTTCTGTGTTGCTCCGTTGTGCTCTGTATTGTTCTTTGTTGCTCAGTTGTGCTCTGTCTTGCTCTGTTGTGTTCTGTGGTACTCAGTTGTGCTCTTTGTTTCTCATTTGTGCTCTGTGTTGCTCAGTAGTGTTCGGTGGTACTCTCTATTGTTCTGTGTTGCTCGGTTGTGCTCTATGGTACTCAGTTGTGCTCTGTGTTGCTCTGTTGTGTTCTCTGTACACAGTTGTGCTCTGTGTTGCTCGGTTGTGCTCTGTGTTGCTCTGTTGTGTTCTTCAGTGCTCAGTTGTGTTCTGTGGTGCTCAGTTGTGCTCGGTATTGTTCTGTGTTGCTCAGTTGTGCTCAGTATTGTTCTGTGTTGCTCAGTTGTGATCTGTATTGTTCTGTGTTGCTCAGTTGTGCTCTGTGTTGCTCAGTTGTGTTCTGTGTTACTCAGTTGCGTTCTGTGGTGCTCACTTGGTCTCTGTATTATTCTGTGTTGCTCAGTTGTGCTCTGAATTGTTCTGCATAACTCAGTTGTGCTCTGTATTGTTCTGTGTTTCTCACTTGTGCTCTGTGTTGCTCAGTTGTGCTCTATGTTGCTCTGTTGTGTACTCTGGTGCGCAGTTGTGCTCTGCTGTGATCTGTGGTGCCCAGTTGTGTTCTCTTGTGCTCAGTTGTGCTCTGTATTGTTCTGTGATGCTCAGTTGTGCTCTGTGTTGCTCAGTTGTGCTCTTTGTTGCTCTGTTGTGTTCTGTGGTGCTCAGTTGTGCTCTCATTTGCTCAGTTGTGCTCTGTATTTTTCTGTGGTGCTCAGTTGTGCTCTGTGTTGCTCAGTTGTGCTCTTTGTTGCTCTGTTGTGTTCTGTGGTGCTCTCTTGGTCTCTGTATTATTCTGTGTTGCTCAGTTGTGCTCTGAAGTGTTCTGCCTAACTCAGTTGTGCTCTGTATTGTTCTGTGTTTCTCAGTTGTGCTTTGTGTTCCTCTGTTGTGTTCTCTGGTAGTCAGCTGTGCTCTGCTGTGTTCTGTGGTGCCCAGTTGTGTTCTCTTGTGCTCAGTTGTGCTCTGTATTGTTCTGTGATGCTCAATTGTGCTCTGTGGTGCTCTGTAGTGTTCTGCGGGCTCACTTGCGTTCTGTGGTGCTCAGTTGTGATCTGTATTGTTCTGCGTTGCTCCGTTGTGCTCTGTGTTGCTCAGTTTGGCTCTGTGTTGCTCAGTTGTGCTCTTAGTTGCTCTGTTGTGTTCTGTGGTACTCAGTTGTGCTCTGTGTTGCTCTGTTGTGTTCTGCGGTGCTCAGTTGTGTTCTGTGGTGCTCAGTTGTGATCTCTATTGTTCTGTGTTGCTCAGTTGTGCACTGTGTTGCTCAGTTGTGCTCTGTGTTGCTCTGTTTTGTTCTGTGGTGCTCAGTTGTGTTCTGTGGTGCCCAGTTGTGCTCTGTGTTGCTCAGTTGTGCTCTGTGTTGCTCTGTTGTGTTCTGTGGTCCTCAGTTGTGATATGTGTTGCTCTGTTGTGTTCTGTAGTACTCAGTTGTGCTCTGTGTTGCTCTGTTGTGCTCTGTATTGTTCGGTGTTGCTCAGTTGTGCTTTGTATTGTTCTATGTTGCTCTGTTGTGCTCTGTATTTTTCTGTGTTGCTCAGTTGTGCTCTATATTGTTCTGTGTTGCTCAGTTGTGTTCTGTGTTGCTCAGTTGTGCTCTTTGTTGCTCTGTTGTGTTCTGTGGTGCTCTCTTGGTCTCTGTATTATTCTGTGTTGCTCAGTTGTGCTCTGAAGTGTTCTGCCTAACTCAGTTGTGCTCTGTATTGTTCTGTGTTTCTCAGTTGTGCTTTGTGTTCCTCTGTTGTGTTCTCTGGTAGTCAGCTGTGCTCTGCTGTGTTCTGTGGTGCCCAGTTGTGTTCTCTTGTGCTCAGTTGTGCTCTGTATTGTTCTGTGATGCTCAATTGTGCTCTGTGGTGCTCTGTAGTGTTCTGCGGGCTCACTTGCGTTCTGTGGTGCTCAGTTGTGATCTGTATTGTTCTGCGTTGCTCCGTTGTGCTCTGTGTTGCTCAGTTTGGCTCTGTGTTGCTCAGTTGTGCTCTTAGTTGCTCTGTTGTGTTCTGTGGTACTCAGTTGTGCTCTGTGTTGCTCTGTTGTGTTCTGCGGTGCTCAGTTGTGTTCTGTGGTGCTCAGTTGTGATCTCTATTGTTCTGTGTTGCTCAGTTGTGCACTGTGTTGCTCAGTTGTGCTCTGTGTTGCTCTGTTTTGTTCTGTGGTGCTCAGTTGTGTTCTGTGGTGCCCAGTTGTGCTCTGTGTTGCTCAGTTGTGCTCTGTGTTGCTCTGTTGTGTTCTGTGGTCCTCAGTTGTGATATGTGTTGCTCTGTTGTGTTCTGTAGTACTCAGTTGTGCTCTGTGTTGCTCTGTTGTGCTCTGTATTGTTCGGTGTTGCTCAGTTGTGCTTTGTATTGTTCTATGTTGCTCTGTTGTGCTCTGTATTTTTCTGTGTTGCTCAGTTGTGCTCTATATTGTTCTGTGTTGCTCAGTTGTGTTCTGTGTTGCTCAGTTGTGCTCTGTGTTGCTCTGTTTTGTTCTGTGGAGCTCATTTGTGCTCTGTGTTGCTCAGTTGTGCTCTTTGTTGCTCTGTTGTGTTCTGTCGTACTCAGTTGTACTCTGTGTTGCTCTGTTGTGTTCTGTGTTGCTCAGTTGTGCTCTTTGTTGCTCTGTTGTGTTCTGTGGTGCTCACTTGAACTCTGTGTTTCTTAGCTGTGCTCTGTTGTGTTCTGTGGTACTCAGTTGTGCTATGTGTTGCTCTGCAGTGTTCTGTGGTACTCAGTTCTGCTCTGTGTTGCTCTGTTGTGCTTTGTATTGTTCTGTGTTGCTCAGATGTGCTTTGTATTGTTCTGTGTTGCTCAGATGTGCTCTGTATTGTTCTGTGTTGCTCAGGTGTGCTCTATATTGTTCTGTGTTGCTCAGTTGTGCTCTGTGTTGCTCTGTTGTGTTCTGTGGTGCTCAGTTGTGTTCTGTGGTCCTCAGTTGTGTTATGTGTTGCTCTGTTGTGCTCTGTGGTACACAGATGTGCTCTGTGTTGCGTTTTTGTGTTCTGTGGTCCTCAGTTGTGTTATGTGTTGCTCTGTTGTGCTCTGTGGTACACAGATGTGCTCTGTGTTGCGTTTTTGTGTTCTGTGGTGCTCAGTTGGGCTCTGTATTGTTCTGTGTTGCTCAGTTGGGCTCTGTGTTGCTCAGTTGTGCTCTGTGTTGCTCTGTATTGTTCTGAGCTCCTCAGTTGTGCTATGTGTTGCTTTGTTGTGTTCTGTGGTACTCCGTTGTGCTCTATGTTGCTCTGTTGTGCTCTGTATTGTTCTGATTTGCTCAGTTGTGCTCTGTATTGTTCCGTGTTGCTCAGTTGTGTTCTGTGTTGCTCTGTTGTGTTCTTTGGTGCTCACATGGGCTCTGTATTGTTCTGTGGTGCTCAGTTGTGATCTGTTTTGATCTGTGTTGCTCAGTTGTGCTCTTTATTGCTCTGTTGTGTTCTGTGGTGCTCAGTTGTGCTATGTGTTGCTCTGTTGTGTTCTGTGTTACTCAGTTGTGTTCTGTGGTGCTCACTTGGTCTCTGTATTATTCTGTGTTGCTCAGTTGTGCTCTGAATTGTTCTGCATAACTCAGTTGTGCTCTGTATTGTTCTGTGTTTCTCACTTGTGCTCTGTGTTGCTCAGTTGTGCTCTGTGTTGCTCAGTTGTGCTCTGTGTTGCTCTGTTGTGTTCTCTGGTGCGCAGTTGTGCTCTGTATTGTTCTGTGATGCTCAGTGGTGCTCTTTGGTGCTCTGTAGTGTTCTGCGGTCTCACTTGTGCTCTGTGTTGCTCATAGTGCTCTGTGTTGCTCAGTTGTGTTCTGTTGTGCTCAGTTGTGCTCTGTGTTGCTCTGTTGTGTTCTGTGGTCCTCAGTTGTGATATGTGTTGCTCTGTTTTGTTCTGTGTTGCTCAGTAGTGCTCTGTGTTGCTCAGTTTTGCTCTGTGTTGCTCTGTTGTGTTCTGTGGTCCTCAGTTGTGATATGTGTTGCTCTGTTGTGTTCTGTAGTACTCAGTTGTGCTCTGTGTTGCTCTGTTGTGCTCTGTATTGTTCGGTGTTGCTCAGTTGTGCTCTGTATTGTTCTGTGTTGCTCTCTTGTGCTCTGTATTTTTCTGTGTTGCTCAGTTGTGCTCTATATTGTTCTGTGTTGCTCAGTTGTGCTCTGTGTTGCTCTGTTGTGCTCTGTATTTTTCTGTGTTGCTCAGTTGTGCTCTATATTGTTCTGTGTTGCTCAGTTGTGCTCTGTGTTGCTCTCTTGTGTTCTGTGGTGCTCCGTTGTGCTCTGTGTTGCTCAGTTGTGCTCTTTGTTGCTCTGTTGTGTTCTGTTGTACTCAGTTGTACTCTGTGTTGCTCTGTTGTGTTCTGTGATGCTCAGTTGTGCTCTCATTTGTTCAGTTGTGCTCTGTATTTTTCTGTGGAGCTCAGTTGTGTTCTGTGTTGCTCAGTTGTGCTCTGTGTTGCTCTGTTGTGTTCTGTGGTGCTCAGTTGTGCTCTCATTTGCTCAGTTGTGCTCTGTATTATTCTGTGTTGCTCAGTTGTGCTCTTTGTTGCTCTGTTGTGTTCTGTGGTACTCAGTTGTGCTATGTGTTGCTCTGCAGTGTTCTGTGGTACTCAGTTGTGTTCTGTGTTGCTCTGTTGTGCTCTGTATTGTTCTGTGTTGCTCAGTTGTGCTTTGTATTGTTGTGAGGTGCTCAGCTGTGCTCTGTGTTGCTCTGTTGTGTTCTGCAGTGCTCAGTTGTTTTCTGTGGTGCTCAGTTGTGCTCTCTATTGTTCTGAGGTGCTCAGATGTGCTCAGTGTTGCTCAGCTGTGCTCTTTGTTGCTCTGTTTTGTTCTGTGGTGCTCCGTTGTGTTCTGTGGTGCTCAGTTGTGCTCTGTGTTGCTCAGTTGTGCTATGTGTTGCTCTGTTGTGTTCTGTGGTACTCAGTTATGCTCTATGTTGCTCTGTTGTGTTCTGTGGTACTCAGTTGTGCTATGTGTTGCACTGTTGTGTTCTGTGGTCCTCAGTTGTGCTCTATGTTGCTCTGTTGTGCTCTGTATTGTTCTGTGTTGCTCAGTTGTGCTCTGTATTGTTCTGTGTTGTTCTGTTGTGCTCTGTATTGTTCTGTGTTGCTCAGTTGTGCTTTGTATTGTTGTGAGGTGCTCAGATGTGCTCTGTGTTGTTCTGTGTTGCTCAGTTGTGCTCTGTGTTGCTCAGTTGTGTTCTGTCTTGCTCTGTTGTGTTCTGTGGTACTCAGTTGTGCTCTGTGTTGCTCAGTTGTGTTCGGTGGTACTCTGTATTGTTCTGTGTTGCTCTGTTGTGCTCTGTATTGTTCTGTGTTGCTCAGTTGTGCTCTAAGGTACTCAGTTGTGCTCTGTGTTGTTCTGTTGTGTTCTCTGTACACAGTTGTGCTCGCTGTTGCTCAGTTGTGCTCTGTCTTGCTCAGTTGTGTTCGGTGGTACTCAGTTGTACTCTGTATTGTTCTGTGGAGCTATTTTGTGCTCTGTGTTGCTCGGTTGTGCTCTGTGTTGCTCTGTTGTGTTCTGCAGTGCTCAGTTGTGTTCTGTGGTGCTCAGCTGTGCTCAGTATTGTTCTGTGTTGCTCAGTTGTGATCTGTATTGTTCTGTGTTGCTCAGTTGTGCTCTGTGTTGCTCAGTTGTGCTCTGTGTTGCTCTGTTGTGTTCTGTGGTACTCAGTTGTGTTCTGTGGTGCTCACTTGCTCTCTATTATTCTGCGTTGCTCAGTTGTGCTCTGAATTGTTCTGCATAACTCAGTTGTGCTCTGTATTGTTCTGTGTTTCTCAGTTGTGCTCTGTGTTGCTCAGTTGTGCTCTGTGTTGCTCTGTTGTGTTCTCTGGTGCGCAGTTGTGCTCTGCTGTGTTCTGTGGTGCCCAGTTGTGTTCTCTTGTGCTCAGTTGTGCTCTGTATTGTTCTGTGATGCTCAGTGGTGCTCTTTGGTGCTCTGTATTGTTCTGCGGGCTCACCTGCGTTCTGTGGTGCTCAGTTGTGATCTGTATTGTTCTGCGCTGCTCCGTTGTGCTCTGTGTTGCTCAGTTGTGTTCTGTGGTACTCAGTTGTGCTCTCTATTGTTCTGTGTTGCTCATTTGTGCTCTGTGTTGCTCAGTTGTGCTGTGTGTTGCTCTCTATTGTTCTGTGGTGCTCAGTTGTGTTCTGTGGTGCTCAGTTGTGCTCTGTGTTGCTCAGTTGTGCTCTGTGTTGCTCAGTTGTGCTCTGTGTTGCTCTGTTGTGTTCTGTGGTCCTCAGTTGTGATATGTGTTGCTCTGTTGTGTTCTGTAGTACTCAGTTGTGCTCTGTGTTGCTCCGTTGTGCTCTGTATTGTTTGGTGTTGCTCATTTGTGCTCTGTATTGTTCTGTGTTGCTCAGTTGTGCTCTGTATTGTTCTGTGTTGCTCCGTTGTGCTCTGTATTGTTCTTTGTTGCTCAGTTGTGCTCTGTCTTGCTCTGTTGTGTTCTGTGGTACTCAGTTGTGCTCTTTGTTTCTCATTTGTGCTCTGTGTTGCTCAGTAGTGTTCGGTGGTACTCTCTATTGTTCTGTGTTGCTCGGTTGTGCTCTATGGTACTCAGTTGTGCTCTGTGTTGCTCTGTTGTGTTCTCTGTACACAGTTGTGCTCTGTGTTGCTCGGTTGTGCTCTGTGTTGCTCTGTTGTGTTCTTCAGTGCTCAGTTGTGTTCTGTGGTGCTCAGTTGTGCTCGGTATTGTTCTGTGTTGCTCAGTTGTGCTCAGTATTGTTCTGTGTTGCTCAGTTGTGATCTGTATTGTTCTGTGTTGCTCAGTTGTGCTCTGTGTTGCTCAGTTGTGTTCTGTGTTACTCAGTTGCGTTCTGTGGTGCTCACTTGGTCTCTGTATTATTCTGTGTTGCTCAGTTGTGCTCTGAATTGTTCTGCATAACTCAGTTGTGCTCTGTATTGTTCTGTGTTTCTCACTTGTGCTCTGTGTTGCTCAGTTGTGCTCTATGTTGCTCTGTTGTGTACTCTGGTGCGCAGTTGTGCTCTGCTGTGATCTGTGGTGCCCAGTTGTGTTCTCTTGTGCTCAGTTGTGCTCTGTATTGTTCTGTGATGCTCAGTTGTGCTCTGTGTTGCTCAGTTGTGCTCTTTGTTGCTCTGTTGTGTTCTGTGGTGCTCAGTTGTGCTCTCATTTGCTCAGTTGTGCTCTGTATTTTTCTGTGGTGCTCAGTTGTGCTCTGTGTTGCTCAGTTGTGCTCTTTGTTGCTCTGTTGTGTTCTGTGGTGCTCTCTTGGTCTCTGTATTATTCTGTGTTGCTCAGTTGTGCTCTGAAGTGTTCTGCCTAACTCAGTTGTGCTCTGTATTGTTCTGTGTTTCTCAGTTGTGCTTTGTGTTCCTCTGTTGTGTTCTCTGGTAGTCAGCTGTGCTCTGCTGTGTTCTGTGGTGCCCAGTTGTGTTCTCTTGTGCTCAGTTGTGCTCTGTATTGTTCTGTGATGCTCAATTGTGCTCTGTGGTGCTCTGTAGTGTTCTGCGGGCTCACTTGCGTTCTGTGGTGCTCAGTTGTGATCTGTATTGTTCTGCGTTGCTCCGTTGTGCTCTGTGTTGCTCAGTTTGGCTCTGTGTTGCTCAGTTGTGCTCTTAGTTGCTCTGTTGTGTTCTGTGGTACTCAGTTGTGCTCTGTGTTGCTCTGTTGTGTTCTGTGGTACTCAGTTGTGCTCTGTGTTGCTCTGTTGTGTTCTGCGGTGCTCAGTTGTGTTCTGTGGTGCTCAGTTGTGATCTCTATTGTTCTGTGTTGCTCAGTTGTGCACTGTGTTGCTCAGTTGTGCTCTGTGTTGCTCTGTTTTGTTCTGTGGTGCTCAGTTGTGTTCTGTGGTGCCCAGTTGTGCTCTGTGTTGCTCAGTTGTGCTCTGTGTTGCTCTGTTGTGTTCTGTGGTCCTCAGTTGTGATATGTGTTGCTCTGTTGTGTTCTGTAGTACTCAGTTGTGCTCTGTGTTGCTCTGTTGTGCTCTGTATTGTTCGGTGTTGCTCAGTTGTGCTTTGTATTGTTCTATGTTGCTCTGTTGTGCTCTGTATTTTTCTGTGTTGCTCAGTTGTGCTCTATATTGTTCTGTGTTGCTCAGTTGTGTTCTGTGTTGCTCAGTTGTGCTCTGTGTTGCTCTGTTTTGTTCTGTGGAGCTCATTTGTGCTCTGTGTTGCTCAGTTGTGCTCTTTGTTGCTCTGTTGTGTTCTGTCGTACTCAGTTGTACTCTGTGTTGCTCTGTTGTGTTCTGTGTTGCTCAGTTGTGCTCTTTGTTGCTCTGTTGTGTTCTGTGGTGCTCACTTGAACTCTGTGTTTCTTAGCTGTGCTCTGTTGTGTTCTGTGGTACTCAGTTGTGCTATGTGTTGCTCTGCAGTGTTCTGTGGTACTCAGTTCTGCTCTGTGTTGCTCTGTTGTGCTTTGTATTGTTCTGTGTTGCTCAGATGTGCTTTGTATTGCTCTGTGTTGCTCAGATGTGCTCTGTATTGTTCTGTGTTGCTCAGGTGTGCTCTATATTGTTCTGTGTTGCTCAGTTGTGCTCTGTGTTGCTCTGTTGTGTTCTGTGGTGCTCAGTTGTGTTCTGTGGTCCTCAGTTGTGTTATGTGTTGCTCTGTTGTGCTCTGTGGTACACAGATGTGCTCTGTGTTGCGTTTTTGTGTTCTGTGGTCCTCAGTTGTGTTATGTGTTGCTCTGTTGTGCTCTGTGGTACACAGACGTGCTCTGTGTTGCGTTTTTGTGTTCTGTGGTGCTCAGTTGGGCTCTGTATTGTTCTGTGTTGCTCAGTTGGGCTCTGTGTTGCTCAGTTGTGCTCTGTGTTGCTCTGTATTGTTCTGAGCTCCTCAGTTGTGCTATGTGTTGCTTTGTTGTGTTCTGTGGTACTCCGTTGTGCTCTATGTTGCTCTGTTGTGCTCTGTATTGTTCTGATTTGCTCAGTTGTGCTCTGTATTGTTCCGTGTTGCTCAGTTGTGTTCTGTGTTGCTCTGTTGTGTTCTTTGGTGCTCACATGGGCTCTGTATTGTTCTGTGGTGCTCAGTTGTGATCTGTTTTGATCTGTGTTGCTCAGTTGTGCTCTTTATTGCTCTGTTGTGTTCTGTGGTGCTCAGTTGTGCTATGTGTTGCTCTGTTGTGCTTTGTATTGTTCTGTGTTGCTCAGATGTGCTCTGTATTGTTCTGTGTTGCTCAGTTGTGCTCTGTGTTGCTCTGTTGTGTTCTGTGGTGCTCAGTTGTGCTCTGTGTTGTTCAGTTGTGCTCTGTATTGTTCTGTCGAGCTCAGTTGTGCTCTGTGTTGCTCAGTTGTCTCTTTAATGCTCTGTATTTTTCTGCGGTATTCAGTTGTGCTCCTGTGTTTCTCATTTGTGCTCGGTGTTGCTCAGTTGTGTTTGGTGGTACTCTGTATTGTTCTGTGTTGCTCAGTTGTGCTCTATGGTACTCAGTTGTGTTCTGTGTTGCTCTGTTGTGTTCTCTGTACACAGTTGTGCTCTGTGTTGCTCTGTTGTGCTCTGTGTTGCTCTGTTGTGTTCTGCAGTGCTCAGTTGTGTTCTGTGGTGCTCAGTTGTGCTCGGTATTGTTCTGTGTTGCTCAGTTGTGGTCTGTATTGTTCTGTGTTGCTCAGTTGTGCTCTTTGTTGCTCAGTTGAACTTGTGTTGCTCTCTTGTGCTCTGTGTTGCTCTGTTGTGTTCTGTGCTACTCAGTTGTGCTCTGTGTTGCTCTGTTGTGTTCTGTGCTACTCAGTTGTGTTCTGTGGTGCTCAGTTGGTCTCTGTATTATTCTGTGTTGCTCAGTTGTGCTCTGAAGTGTTCTGCATAACTCAGTTGTGCTCTGTATTGTTCTGTGTTGCTCAGTTGTGGTTTGTGTTTCTCTGTTGTGTTCACTGGTGCGCAGTTGTGCTCTGTATTGTTCTGTGATGCTCAATTGTGCTCTGTGCTGCTCTGTAGTGTTCTGCGGGCTCACTTGTGTTCTGTGTTGCTCAGCTGTGCTCTGTGTTGCTCTGTATTGTTCTGTGATGCTCAGTTGTGCTCTGTGGTGCTCTGTAGTGTTCTGCGGACTCACTTGTGTTCTGTGGTGCTCAGTTGTGATTTGTATTGTTCTGCGTTGCTCCGTTGTGCTCTGTGTTGCTCAGTTGGTCTCTGTGTTGCTCAGTTGTTCTCTTAGTTGCTCTGTTGTGTTCTGTGATACTCAGTTGTGCTCTGTGTTGGTCTGTTGTATGCTGCGGTGCTCAGTTGTGTTCTGTGGTGCTCAGTTGTGCTCTCTATTGTTCTGTGGTGCTCAGATGTGCTCTGTATTTTTCTGTGTAGCTCAGTTGTGTTCTGTGGTCCTCAGTTGTGTTATGTGTTGCTCTGTTGTGCTCTGTGGTACACAGATGTGCTCTGTGTTGCGTTTTTGTGTTCTGTGGTCCTCAGTTGTGTTATGTGTTGCTCTGTTGTGCTCTGTGGTACACAGATGTGCTCTGTGTTGCGTTTTTGTGTTCTGTGGTGCTCAGTTGGGCTCTGTATTGTTCTGTGTTGCTCAGTTGGGCTCTGTGTTGCTCAGTTGTGCTCTGTGTTGCTCTGTATTGTTCTGAGCTCCTCAGTTGTGCTATGTGTTGCTTTGTTGTGTTCTGTGGTACTCCGTTGTGCTCTATGTTGCTCTGTTGTGCTCTGTATTGTTCTGATTTGCTCAGTTGTGCTCTGTATTGTTCCGTGTTGCTCAGTTGTGTTCTGTGTTGCTCTGTTGTGTTCTTTGGTGCTCACATGGGCTCTGTATTGTTCTGTGGTGCTCAGTTGTGATCTGTTTTGATCTGTGTTGCTCAGTTGTGCTCTTTATTGCTCTGTTGTGTTCTGTGGTGCTCAGTTGTGCTATGTGTTGCTCTGTTGTGCTTTGTATTGTTCTGTGTTGCTCAGATGTGCTCTGTATTGTTCTGTGTTGCTCAGTTGTGCTCTGTGTTGCTCTGTTGTGTTCTGTGGTGCTCAGTTGTGCTCTGTGTTGTTCAGTTGTGCTCTGTATTGTTCTGTCGAGCTCAGTTGTGCTCTGTGTTGCTCAGTTGTCTCTTTAATGCTCTGTATTTTTCTGCGGTATTCAGTTGTGCTCCTGTGTTTCTCATTTGTGCTCGGTGTTGCTCAGTTGTGTTTGGTGGTACTCTGTATTGTTCTGTGTTGCTCAGTTGTGCTCTATGGTACTCAGTTGTGTTCTGTGTTGCTCTGTTGTGTTCTCTGTACACAGTTGTGCTCTGTGTTGCTCTGTTGTGCTCTGTGTTGCTCTGTTGTGTTCTGCAGTGCTCAGTTGTGTTCTGTGGTGCTCAGTTGTGCTCGGTATTGTTCTGTGTTGCTCAGTTGTGGTCTGTATTGTTCTGTGTTGCTCAGTTGTGCTCTTTGTTGCTCAGTTGAACTTGTGTTGCTCTCTTGTGCTCTGTGTTGCTCTGTTGTGTTCTGTGCTACTCAGTTGTGCTCTGTGTTGCTCTGTTGTGTTCTGTGCTACTCAGTTGTGTTCTGTGGTGCTCAGTTGGTCTCTGTATTATTCTGTGTTGCTCAGTTGTGCTCTGAAGTGTTCTGCATAACTCAGTTGTGCTCTGTATTGTTCTGTGTTGCTCAGTTGTGGTTTGTGTTTCTCTGTTGTGTTCACTGGTGCGCAGTTGTGCTCTGTATTGTTCTGTGATGCTCAATTGTGCTCTGTGCTGCTCTGTAGTGTTCTGCGGGCTCACTTGTGTTCTGTGTTGCTCAGCTGTGCTCTGTGTTGCTCTGTATTGTTCTGTGATGCTCAGTTGTGCTCTGTGGTGCTCTGTAGTGTTCTGCGGACTCACTTGTGTTCTGTGGTGCTCAGTTGTGATTTGTATTGTTCTGCGTTGCTCCGTTGTGCTCTGTGTTGCTCAGTTGGTCTCTGTGTTGCTCAGTTGTTCTCTTAGTTGCTCTGTTGTGTTCTGTGATACTCAGTTGTGCTCTGTGTTGGTCTGTTGTATGCTGCGGTGCTCAGTTGTGTTCTGTGGTGCTCAGTTGTGCTCTCTATTGTTCTGTGGTGCTCAGATGTGCTCTGTATTTTTCTGTGTTGCTCAGTTGTGTTCTGTGGTGCTCAGTTGTGCTCTGTGTTGCTCTGTTGTGCTCTTTGTTGCTCTGTTGTGTTCTGTAGTCCTCAGTTGTGATATGTGTTGCTCTGTTGTGTTCTGTAGTACTCAGTTGTGCCCTGTGTTGCTCTTTTGTGCTCTGTATTGTTCGGTGTTGCTCAGTTGTGCTCTGCATTGTTCTGTGTTGATCTGTTGTGCTCTGTATTTTTCTGTGTTGCTCAGTTGTGCTCTATATTGTTCTGTGGTGCTCCGTTGTGCTCTGTGATGCTCTGTTGTGTTCTGTGGTGCTCAGTTGTGCTCTGTGGTGATCAGTTGTGCTCTGTATTGTTCTGTGGAGAACATTTGTGCTCTGTGTTGCTCAGTTGTGCTCTGTGTTGCTCAGTTGTGCTCTTTGTTGCTCTGTTGTGTTCTGTCATACTCAGTTGTACTCTGTTTTGCTCTGTTGTGTTCTGTGGTGCTCAGTTGTGCTTTCATTTGCTCAGTTGTGCTCTGTATTTTTCTGTGGAGCTCAGTTGTGCTCTGTGTTACTCAGATGTGCTCTGTGTTGCTCAGTTGTGCTCTGTGTTGCTCTGTTTTGTTCTGTGGTGCTCAGTTGTGTTCTGTGGTGCTCAGTTGTGCTCTGTGTTTCTCAGTTGTGGTCTGTGTTGCTCTGTTGTGTTCTGTGGTCCTCAGTTGTGATATGTGTTGCTCAGTTGTGTTCTGTAGTACTCAGTTGTGCCCTGTGTTGCTCTGTTGTGCTCTGTATTGTTCGGTGTTGCTCAGTTGTGCTCTGTATTTTTCTGTGTTGCTCAGTTGGGATCTATATTGTTCTGTGTTGCTCAGTTGTGCTCTGTGTTGCTCAGTTGTGCTCTGTGTTGCTCTGTTCTGTTCTGTAGTGCTCCGTTGTGCTCTGTGATGCTCTGTTGTGTTCTGTGGTGCTCAGTTGTGCTCTGTGGTGATCAGTTGTGCTCTGTATTGTTCTGTGGAGAACATTTGTGCTCTGTGTTGCTCAGTTGTGCTCTTTGTTGCTCTGTTGTGTTCTGTCGTACTCAGTTGTACTCTGTGTTGCTCTGTTGTGTTCTGTGGTGCTCAGTTGTGCTTTCATTTGCTCAGTTGTGCTCTGTATTTTTCTGTGGAGCTCAGTTGTGCTCTGTATTTTTCTGTGTTGCTCAGTTGTGCTCTGTATTGTTCTGTTGTGTTCTGTGGTGCTCAGTTGTGCTATGTGTTGCTCTGCAGTGTTCTGTGGTACTCAGTTGTTCTCTGTGTTGCTCTGTTGTTTTCTGTGGTGCCCAGTTGTGTTCTCTTGTGCTCAGTTGTGCTCTGTATTGTTCTGTGATGCTCAGTTGTGCTCTGTGGTGCTCTGTAGTGTTCTGCGGGCTCACTTGTGTTCTGTGGTGCTCAGTTGTGATTTGTATTGTTCTGCGTTGCTCCGTTGTGCTCTGTGTTGCTCAGTTGGTCTCTGTGTTGCTCAGTTGTTCTCTTAGTTGCTCTGTTGTGTTCTGTGATACTCAGTTGTGCTCTGTGTTGGTCTGTTGTATGCTGCGGTGCTCAGTTGTGTTCTGTGGTGCTCAGTTGTGCTCTCTATTGTTCTGTGGTGCTCAGTTGTGCTCAGTATTGTTCTGTGTTGCTCAGTTGTGATCTGTATTGTTCTGTGTTGCTCAGTTGTGCTCTGTGTTGCTCAGTTGTGTTCTGTGTTACTCAGTTGCGTTCTGTGGTGCTCACTTGGTCTCTGTATTATTCTGTGTTGCTCAGTTGTGCTCTGAATTGTTCTGCATAACTCAGTTGTGCTCTGTATTGTTCTGTGTTTCTCACTTGTGCTCTGTGTTGCTCAGTTGTGCTCTATGTTGCTCTGTTGTGTACTCTGGTGCGCAGTTGTGCTCTGCTGTGATCTGTGGTGCCCAGTTGTGTTCTCTTGTGCTCAGTTGTGCTCTGTATTGTTCTGTGATGCTCAGTTGTGCTCTGTGTTGCTCAGTTGTGCTCTTTGTTGCTCTGTTGTGTTCTGTGGTGCTCAGTTGTGCTCTCATTTGCTCAGTTGTGCTCTGTATTTTTCTGTGGTGCTCAGTTGTGCTCTGTGTTGCTCAGTTGTGCTCTTTGTTGCTCTGTTGTGTTCTGTGGTGCTCTCTTGGTCTCTGTATTATTCTGTGTTGCTCAGTTGTGCTCTGAAGTGTTCTGCCTAACTCAGTTGTGCTCTGTATTGTTCTGTGTTTCTCAGTTGTGCTTTGTGTTCCTCTGTTGTGTTCTCTGGTAGTCAGCTGTGCTCTGCTGTGTTCTGTGGTGCCCAGTTGTGTTCTCTTGTGCTCAGTTGTGCTCTGTATTGTTCTGTGATGCTCAATTGTGCTCTGTGGTGCTCTGTAGTGTTCTGCGGGCTCACTTGCGTTCTGTGGTGCTCAGTTGTGATCTGTATTGTTCTGCGTTGCTCCGTTGTGCTCTGTGTTGCTCAGTTTGGCTCTGTGTTGCTCAGTTGTGCTCTTAGTTGCTCTGTTGTGTTCTGTGGTACTCAGTTGTGCTCTGTGTTGCTCTGTTGTGTTCTGCGGTGCTCAGTTGTGTTCTGTGGTGCTCAGTTGTGATCTCTATTGTTCTGTGTTGCTCAGTTGTGCACTGTGTTGCTCAGTTGTGCTCTGTGTTGCTCTGTTTTGTTCTGTGGTGCTCAGTTGTGTTCTGTGGTGCCCAGTTGTGCTCTGTGTTGCTCAGTTGTGCTCTGTGTTGCTCTGTTGTGTTCTGTGGTCCTCAGTTGTGATATGTGTTGCTCTGTTGTGTTCTGTAGTACTCAGTTGTGCTCTGTGTTGCTCAGTTGTGCTCTGTGTTGCTCTGTTTTGTTCTGTGGTGCTCAGTTGTGTTCTGTGGTGCCCAGTTGTGCTCTGTGTTGCTCAGTTGTGCTCTGTGTTGCTCTGTTGTGTTCTGTGGTCCTCAGTTGTGATATGTGTTGCTCTGTTGTGTTCTGTAGTACTCAGTTGTGCTCTGTGTTGCTCTGTTGTGCTCTGTATTGTTCGGTGTTGCTCAGTTGTGCTTTGTATTGTTCTATGTTGCTCTGTTGTGCTCTGTATTTTTCTGTGTTGCTCAGTTGTGTTCTGTGTTGCTCAGTTGTGCTCTGTGTTGCTCTGTTTTGTTCTGTGGTGCTCAGTTGTGCTCTGTGTTGATCAGTTGTGCTCTGTATTGTTCTGTGGAGCTCATTTGTGCTCTGTGTTGCTCAGTTGTGCTCTTTGTTGCTCTGTTGTGTTCTGTCGTACTCAGTTGTACTCTGTGTTGCTCTGTTGTGTTCTGTGTTGCTCAGTTGTGCTCTTTGTTGCTCTGTTGTGTTTTGTGGTGCTCACTTGAACTCTGTGTTTCTTAGCTGTGCTCTGTTGTGTTCTGTGGTACTCAGTTGTGCTATGTGTTGCTCTGCAGTGTTCTGTGGTACTCAGTTCTGCTCTGTGTTGCTCTGTTGTGCTTTGTATTGTTCTGTGTTGCTCAGATGTGCTCTGTATTGTTCTGTGTTGCTCTGTTGTGCTTTGTATTGTTCTGTGTTGCTCAGATGTGCTCTGTATTGTTCTGTGTTGCTCAGGTGTGCTCTATATTGTTCTGTGTTGCTCAGTTGTGCTCTGTGTTGCTCTGTTGTGTTCTGTGGTGCTCAGTTGTGTTCTGTGGTCCTCAGTTGTGTTATGTGTTGCTCTGTTGTGCTCTGTGGTACACAGATGTGCTCTGTGTTGCGTTTTTGTGTTCTGTGGTCCTCAGTTGTGTTATGTGTTGCTCTGTTGTGCTCTGTGGTACACAGATGTGCTCTGTGTTGCGTTTTTGTGTTCTGTGGTGCTCAGTTGGGCTCTGTATTGTTCTGTGTTGCTCTGTTGTGCTCTGTATTGTTCTGTGTTGCTCAGTTGGGCTCTGTGTTGCTCAGTTGTGCTCTGTGTTGCTCTGTATTGTTCTGAGCTCCTCAGTTGTGCTATGTGTTGCTTTGTTGTGTTCTGTGGTACTCCGTTGTGCTCTATGTTGCTCTGTTGTGCTCTGTATTGTTCTGATTTGCTCAGTTGTGCTCTGTATTGTTCCGTGTTGCTCAGTTGTGTTCTGTGTTGCTCTGTTGTGTTCTTTGGTGCTCACATGGGCTCTGTATTGTTCTGTGGTGCTCAGTTGTGATCTGTTTTGATCTGTGTTGCTCAGTTGTGCTCTTTATTGCTCTGTTGTGTTCTGTGGTGCTCAGTTGTGCTATGTGTTGCTCTGTTGTGCTTTGTATTGTTCTGTGTTGCTCAGATGTGCTCTGTATTGTTCTGTGTTGCTCAGTTGTGCTCTGTGTTGCTCTGTTGTGTTCTGTGGTGCTCAGTTGTGCTCTGTGTTGTTCAGTTGTGCTCTGTATTGTTCTGTCGAGCTCAGTTGTGCTCTGTGTTGCTCAGTTGTCTCTTTAATGCTCTGTATTTTTCTGCGGTATTCAGTTGTGCTCCTGTGTTTCTCATTTGTGCTCGGTGTTGCTCAGTTGTGTTTGGTGGTACTCTGTATTGTTCTGTGTTGCTCAGTTGTGCTCTATGGTACTCAGTTGTGTTCTGTGTTGCTCTGTTGTGTTCTCTGTACACAGTTGTGCTCTGTGTTGCTCTGTTGTGCTCTGTGTTGCTCTGTTGTGTTCTGCAGTGCTCAGTTGTGTTCTGTGGTGCTCAGTTGTGCTCGGTATTGTTCTGTGTTGCTCAGTTGTGGTCTGTATTGTTCTGTGTTGCTCAGTTGTGCTCTTTGTTGCTCAGTTGAACTTGTGTTGCTCTCTTGTGCTCTGTGTTGCTCTGTTGTGTTCTGTGCTACTCAGTTGTGCTCTGTGTTGCTCTGTTGTGTTCTGTGCTACTCAGTTGTGTTCTGTGGTGCTCAGTTGGTCTCTGTATTATTCTGTGTTGCTCAGTTGTGCTCTGAAGTGTTCTGCATAACTCAGTTGTGCTCTGTATTGTTCTGTGTTGCTCAGTTGTGGTTTGTGTTTCTCTGTTGTGTTCACTGGTGCGCAGTTGTGCTCTGTATTGTTCTGTGATGCTCAATTGTGCTCTGTGCTGCTCTGTAGTGTTCTGCGGGCTCACTTGTGTTCTGTGTTGCTCAGCTGTGCTCTGTGTTGCTCTGTATTGTTCTGTGATGCTCAGTTGTGCTCTGTGGTGCTCTGTAGTGTTCTGCGGACTCACTTGTGTTCTGTGGTGCTCAGTTGTGATTTGTATTGTTCTGCGTTGCTCCGTTGTGCTCTGTGTTGCTCAGTTGGTCTCTGTGTTGCTCAGTTGTTCTCTTAGTTGCTCTGTTGTGTTCTGTGATACTCAGTTGTGCTCTGTGTTGGTCTGTTGTATGCTGCGGTGCTCAGTTGTGTTCTGTGGTGCTCAGTTGTGCTCTCTATTGTTCTGTGGTGCTCAGATGTGCTCTGTATTTTTCTGTGTTGCTCAGTTGTGTTCTGTGGTGCTCGGTTGTGCTCTGTGTTGCTCTGTTGTGCTCTTTGTTGCTCTGTTGTGTTCTGTAGTCCTCAGTTGTGATATGTGTTGCTCTGTTGTGTTCTGTAGTACTCAGTTGTGCCCTGTGTTGCTCTTTTGTGCTCTGTATTGTTCGGTGTTGCTCAGTTGTGCTCTGTATTGTTCTGTGTTGATCTGTTGTGCTCTGTATTTTTCTGTGTTGCTCAGTTGTGCTCTATATTGTTCTGTGGTGCTCCGTTGTGCTCTGTGATGCTCTGTTGTGTTCTGTGGTGCTCAGTTGTGCTCTGTGGTGATCAGTTGTGCTCTGTATTGTTCTGTGGAGAACATTTGTGCTCTGTGTTGCTCAGTTGTGCTCTGTGTTGCTCAGTTGTGCTCTGTGTTGCTCAGTTGTGCTCTTTGTTGCTCTGTTGTGTTCTGTCATACTCAGTTGTACTCTGTTTTGCTCTGTTGTGTTCTGTGGTGCTCAGTTGTGCTTTCATTTGCTCAGTTGTGCTCTGTATTTTTCTGTGGAGCTCAGTTGTGCTCTGTGTTACTCAGATGTGCTCTGTGTTGCTCGGTTGTGCTCTGTGTTGCTCTGTTTTGTTCTGTGGTGCTCAGTTGTGTTCTGTGGTGCTCAGTTGTGCTCTGTGTTTCTCAGTTGTGGTCTGTGTTGCTCTGTTGTGTTCTGTGGTCCTCAGTTGTGATATGTGTTGCTCAGTTGTGTTCTGTAGTACTCAGTTGTGCCCTGTGTTGCTCTGTTGTGCTCTGTATTGTTCGGTGTTGCTCAGTTGTGCTCTGTATTTTTCTGTGTTGCTCAGTTGGGATCTATATTGTTCTGTGTTGCTCAGTTGTGCTCTGTGTTGCTCAGTTGTGCTCTGTGTTGCTCTGTTCTGTTCTGTAGTGCTCCGTTGTGCTCTGTGATGCTCTGTTGTGTTCTGTGGTGCTCAGTTGTGCTCTGTGGTGATCAGTTGTGCTCTGTATTGTTCTGTGGAGAACATTTGTGCTCTGTGTTGCTCAGTTGTGCTCTTTGTTGCTCTGTTGTGTTCTGTCGTACTCAGTTGTACTCTGTGTTGCTCTGTTGTGTTCTGTGGTGCTCAGTTGTGCTTTCATTTGCTCAGTTGTGCTCTGTATTTTTCTGTGGAGCTCAGTTGTGCTCTGTATTTTTCTGTGTTGCTCAGTTGTGCTCTGTATTGTTCTGTTGTGTTCTGTGGTGCTCAGTTGTGCTATGTGTTGCTCTGCAGTGTTCTGTGGTACTCAGTTGTTCTCTGTGTTGCTCTGTTGTTTTCTGTGGTGCCCAGTTGTGTTCTCTTGTGCTCAGTTGTGCTCTGTATTGTTCTGTGATGCTCAGTTGTGCTCTGTGGTGCTCTGTAGTGTTCTGCGGGCTCACTTGTGTTCTGTGGTGCTCAGTTGTGATTTGTATTGTTCTGCGTTGCTCCGTTGTGCTCTGTGTTGCTCAGTTGGTCTCTGTGTTGCTCAGTTGTTCTCTTAGTTGCTCTGTTGTGTTCTGTGATACTCAGTTGTGCTCTGTGTTGGTCTGTTGTATGCTGCGGTGCTCAGTTGTGTTCTGTGGTGCTCAGTTGTGCTCTCTATTGTTCTGTGGTGCTCAGTTGTGCTCAGTATTGTTCTGTGTTGCTCAGTTGTGATCTGTATTGTTCTGTGTTGCTCAGTTGTGCTCTGTGTTGCTCAGTTGTGTTCTGTGTTACTCAGTTGCGTTCTGTGGTGCTCACTTGGTCTCTGTATTATTCTGTGTTGCTCAGTTGTGCTCTGAATTGTTCTGCATAACTCAGTTGTGCTCTGTATTGTTCTGTGTTTCTCACTTGTGCTCTGTGTTGCTCAGTTGTGCTCTATGTTGCTCTGTTGTGTACTCTGGTGCGCAGTTGTGCTCTGCTGTGATCTGTGGTGCCCAGTTGTGTTCTCTTGTGCTCAGTTGTGCTCTGTATTGTTCTGTGGAGCTCATTTGTGCTCTGTGTTGCTCAGTTGTGCTCTTTGTTGCTCTGTTGTGTTCTGTCGTACTCAGTTGTACTCTGTGTTGCTCTGTTGTGTTCTGTGTTGCTCAGTTGTGCTCTTTGTTGCTCTGTTGTGTTCTGTGGTGCTCACTTGAACTCTGTGTTTCTTAGCTGTGCTCTGTTGTGTTCTGTGGTACTCAGTTGTGCTATGTGTTGCTCTGCAGTGTTCTGTGGTACTCAGTTCTGCTCTGTGTTGCTCTGTTGTGCTTTGTATTGTTCTGTGTTGCTCAGATGTGCTCTGTATTGTTCTGTGTTGCTCTGTTGTGCTTTGTATTGTTCTGTGTTGCTCAGATGTGCTCTGTATTGTTCTGTGTTGCTCAGGTGTGCTCTATATTGTTCTGTGTTGCTCAGTTGTGCTCTGTGTTGCTCTGTTGTGTTCTGTGGTGCTCAGTTGTGTTCTGTGGTCCTCAGTTGTGTTCTGTGTTACTCAGTTGCGTTCTGTGGTGCTCACTTGGTCTCTGTATTATTCTGTGTTGCTCAGTTGTGCTCTGAATTGTTCTGCATAACTCAGTTGTGCTCTGTATTGTTCTGTGTTTCTCACTTGTGCTCTGTGTTGCTCAGTTGTGCTCTATGTTGCTCTGTTGTGTACTCTGGTGCGCAGTTGTGCTCTGCTGTGATCTGTGGTGCCCAGTTGTGTTCTCTTGTGCTCAGTTGTGCTCTGTATTGTTCTGTGGAGCTCATTTGTGCTCTGTGTTGCTCAGTTGTGCTCTTTGTTGCTCTGTTGTGTTCTGTCGTACTCAGTTGTACTCTGTGTTGCTCTGTTGTGTTCTGTGTTGCTCAGTTGTGCTCTTTGTTGCTCTGTTGTGTTCTGTGGTGCTCACTTGAACTCTGTGTTTCTTAGCTGTGCTCTGTTGTGTTCTGTGGTACTCAGTTGTGCTATGTGTTGCTCTGCAGTGTTCTGTGGTGCTCAGTTCTGCTCTGTGTTGCTCTGTTGTGCTTTGTATTGTTCTGTGTTGCTCAGATGTGCTCTGTATTGTTCTGTGTTGCTCTGTTGTGCTTTGTATTGTTCTGTGTTGCTCAGATGTGCTCTGTATTGTTCTGTGTTGCTCAGGTGTGCTCTATATTGTTCTGTGTTGCTCAGTTGTGCTCTGTGTTGCTCTGTTGTGTTCTGTGGTGCTCAGTTGTGTTCTGTGGTCCTCAGTTGTGTTATGTGTTGCTCTGTTGTGCTCTGTGGTACACAGATGTGCTCTGTGTTGCGTTTTTGTGTTCTGTGGTCCTCAGTTGTGTTATGTGTTGCTCTGTTGTGCTCTGTGGTACACAGATGTGCTCTGTGTTGCGTTTTTGTGTTCTGTGGTGCTCAGTTGGGCTCTGTATTGTTCTGTGTTGCTCTGTTGTGCTCTGTATTGTTCTGTGTTGCTCAGTTGGGCTCTGTGTTGCTCAGTTGTGCTCTGTGTTGCTCTGTATTGTTCTGAGCTCCTCAGTTGTGCTATGTGTTGCTTTGTTGTGTTCTGTGGTACTCCGTTGTGCTCTATGTTGCTCTGTTGTGCTCTGTATTGTTCTGATTTGCTCAGTTGTGCTCTGTATTGTTCCGTGTTGCTCAGTTGTGTTCTGTGTTGCTCAGTTGTGTTCTTTGGTGCTCACATGGGCTCTGTATTGTTCTGTGGTGCTCAGTTGTGATCTGTTTTGATCTGTGTTGCTCAGTTGTGCTCTTTATTGCTCTGTTGTGTTCTGTGGTGCTCAGTTGTGCTATGTGTTGCTCTGTTGTGCTTTGTATTGTTCTGTGTTGCTCAGATGTGCTCTGTATTGTTCTGTGTTGCTCAGTTGTGCTCTGTGTTGCTCTGTTGTGTTCTGTGGTGCTCAGTTGTGCTCTGTGTTGTTCAGTTGTGCTCTGTATTGTTCTGTCGAGCTCAGTTGTGCTCTGTGTTGCTCAGTTGTCTCTTTAATGCTCTGTATTTTTCTGCGGTATTCAGTTGTGCTCCTGTGTTTCTCATTTGTGCTCGGTGTTGCTCAGTTGTGTTTGGTGGTACTCTGTATTGTTCTGTGTTGCTCAGTTGTGCTCTATGGTACTCAGTTGTGTTCTGTGTTGCTCTGTTGTGTTCTCTGTACACAGTTGTGCTCTGTGTTGCTCTGTTGTGCTCTGTGTTGCTCTGTTGTGTTCTGCAGTGCTCAGTTGTGTTCTGTGGTGCTCAGTTGTGCTCGGTATTGTTCTGTGTTGCTCAGTTGTGGTCTGTATTGTTCTGTGTTGCTCAGTTGTGCTCTTTGTTGCTCAGTTGAACTTGTGTTGCTCTCTTGTGCTCTGTGTTGCTCTGTTGTGTTCTGTGCTACTCAGTTGTGCTCTGTGTTGCTCTGTTGTGTTCTGTGCTACTCAGTTGTGTTCTGTGGTGCTCAGTTGGTCTCTGTATTATTCTGTGTTGCTCAGTTGTGCTCTGAAGTGTTCTGCATAACTCAGTTGTGCTCTGTATTGTTCTGTGTTGCTCAGTTGTGGTTTGTGTTTCTCTGTTGTGTTCACTGGTGCGCAGTTGTGCTCTGTATTGTTCTGTGATGCTCAATTGTGCTCTGTGCTGCTCTGTAGTGTTCTGCGGGCTCACTTGTGTTCTGTGTTGCTCAGCTGTGCTCTGTGTTGCTCTGTATTGTTCTGTGATGCTCAGTTGTGCTCTGTGGTGCTCTGTAGTGTTCTGCGGACTCACTTGTGTTCTGTGGTGCTCAGTTGTGATTTGTATTGTTCTGCGTTGCTCCGTTGTGCTCTGTGTTGCTCAGTTGGTCTCTGTGTTGCTCAGTTGTTCTCTTAGTTGCTCTGTTGTGTTCTGTGATACTCAGTTGTGCTCTGTGTTGGTCTGTTGTATGCTGCGGTGCTCAGTTGTGTTCTGTGGTGCTCAGTTGTGCTCTCTATTGTTCTGTGGTGCTCAGATGTGCTCTGTATTTTTCTGTGTTGCTCAGTTGTGTTCTGTGGTGCTCAGTTGTGCTCTGTGTTGCTCTGTTGTGCTCTTTGTTGCTCTGTTGTGTTCTGTAGTCCTCAGTTGTGATATGTGTTGCTCTGTTGTGTTCTGTAGTACTCAGTTGTGCCCTGTGTTGCTCTTTTGTGCTCTGTATTGTTCGGTGTTGCTCAGTTGTGCTCTGTATTGTTCTGTGTTGATCTGTTGTGCTCTGTATTTTTCTGTGTTGCTCAGTTGTGCTCTATATTGTTCTGTGGTGCTCCGTTGTGCTCTGTGATGCTCTGTTGTGTTCTGTGGTGCTCAGTTGTGCTCTGTGGTGATCAGTTGTGCTCTGTATTGTTCTGTGGAGAACATTTGTGCTCTGTGTTGCTCAGTTGTGCTCTGTGTTGCTCAGTTGTGCTCTGTGTTGCTCAGTTGTGCTCTTTGTTGCTCTGTTGTGTTCTGTCATACTCAGTTGTACTCTGTTTTGCTCTGTTGTGTTCTGTGGTGCTCAGTTGTGCTTTCATTTGCTCAGTTGTGCTCTGTATTTTTCTGTGGAGCTCAGTTGTGCTCTGTGTTACTCAGATGTGCTCTGTGTTGCTCGGTTGTGCTCTGTGTTGCTCTGTTTTGTTCTGTGGTGCTCAGTTGTGTTCTGTGGTGCTCAGTTGTGCTCTGTGTTTCTCAGTTGTGGTCTGTGTTGCTCTGTTGTGTTCTGTGGTCCTCAGTTGTGATATGTGTTGCTCAGTTGTGTTCTGTAGTACTCAGTTGTGCCCTGTGTTGCTCTGTTGTGCTCTGTATTGTTCGGTGTTGCTCAGTTGTGCTCTGTATTTTTCTGTGTTGCTCAGTTGGGATCTATATTGTTCTGTGTTGCTCAGTTGTGCTCTGTGTTGCTCAGTTGTGCTCTGTGTTGCTCTGTTCTGTTCTGTAGTGCTCCGTTGTGCTCTGTGATGCTCTGTTGTGTTCTGTGGTGCTCAGTTGTGCTCTGTGGTGATCAGTTGTGCTCTGTATTGTTCTGTGGAGAACATTTGTGCTCTGTGTTGCTCAGTTGTGCTTTGTATTGTTCTGTGTTGCTCAGATGTGCTCTGTATTGTTCTGTGTTGCTCTGTTGTGCTTTGTATTGTTCTGTGTTGCTCAGATGTGCTCTGTATTGTTCTGTGTTGCTCAGGTGTGCTCTATATTGTTCTGTGTTGCTCAGTTGTGCTCTGTGTTGCTCTGTTGTGTTCTGTGGTGCTCAGTTGTGTTCTGTGGTCCTCAGTTGTGTTATGTGTTGCTCTGTTGTGCTCTGTGGTACACAGATGTGCTCTGTGTTGCGTTTTTGTGTTCTGTGGTCCTCAGTTGTGTTATGTGTTGCTCTGTTGTGCTCTGTGGTACACAGATGTGCTCTGTGTTGCGTTTTTGTGTTCTGTGGTGCTCAGTTGGGCTCTGTATTGTTCTGTGTTGCTCTGTTGTGCTCTGTATTGTTCTGTGTTGCTCAGTTGGGCTCTGTGTTGCTCAGTTGTGCTCTGTGTTGCTCTGTATTGTTCTGAGCTCCTCAGTTGTGCTATGTGTTGCTTTGTTGTGTTCTGTGGTACTCCGTTGTGCTCTATGTTGCTCTGTTGTGCTCTGTATTGTTCTGATTTGCTCAGTTGTGCTCTGTATTGTTCCGTGTTGCTCAGTTGTGTTCTGTGTTGCTCAGTTGTGTTCTTTGGTGCTCACATGGGCTCTGTATTGTTCTGTGGTGCTCAGTTGTGATCTGTTTTGATCTGTGTTGCTCAGTTGTGCTCTTTATTGCTCTGTTGTGTTCTGTGGTGCTCAGTTGTGCTATGTGTTGCTCTGTTGTGCTTTGTATTGTTCTGTGTTGCTCAGATGTGCTCTGTATTGTTCTGTGTTGCTCAGTTGTGCTCTGTGTTGCTCTGTTGTGTTCTGTGGTGCTCAGTTGTGCTCTGTGTTGTTCAGTTGTGCTCTGTATTGTTCTGTCGAGCTCAGTTGTGCTCTGTGTTGCTCAGTTGTCTCTTTAATGCTCTGTATTTTTCTGCGGTATTCAGTTGTGCTCCTGTGTTTCTCATTTGTGCTCGGTGTTGCTCAGTTGTGTTTGGTGGTACTCTGTATTGTTCTGTGTTGCTCAGTTGTGCTCTATGGTACTCAGTTGTGTTCTGTGTTGCTCTGTTGTGTTCTCTGTACACAGTTGTGCTCTGTGTTGCTCTGTTGTGCTCTGTGTTGCTCTGTTGTGTTCTGCAGTGCTCAGTTGTGTTCTGTGGTGCTCAGTTGTGCTCGGTATTGTTCTGTGTTGCTCAGTTGTGGTCTGTATTGTTCTGTGTTGCTCAGTTGTGCTCTTTGTTGCTCAGTTGAACTTGTGTTGCTCTCTTGTGCTCTGTGTTGCTCTGTTGTGTTCTGTGCTACTCAGTTGTGCTCTGTGTTGCTCTGTTGTGTTCTGTGCTACTCAGTTGTGTTCTGTGGTGCTCAGTTGGTCTCTGTATTATTCTGTGTTGCTCAGTTGTGCTCTGAAGTGTTCTGCATAACTCAGTTGTGCTCTGTATTGTTCTGTGTTGCTCAGTTGTGGTTTGTGTTTCTCTGTTGTGTTCACTGGTGCGCAGTTGTGCTCTGTATTGTTCTGTGATGCTCAATTGTGCTCTGTGCTGCTCTGTAGTGTTCTGCGGGCTCACTTGTGTTCTGTGTTGCTCAGCTGTGCTCTGTGTTGCTCTGTATTGTTCTGTGATGCTCAGTTGTGCTCTGTGGTGCTCTGTAGTGTTCTGCGGACTCACTTGTGTTCTGTGGTGCTCAGTTGTGATTTGTATTGTTCTGCGTTGCTCCGTTGTGCTCTGTGTTGCTCAGTTGGTCTCTGTGTTGCTCAGTTGTTCTCTTAGTTGCTCTGTTGTGTTCTGTGATACTCAGTTGTGCTCTGTGTTGGTCTGTTGTATGCTGCGGTGCTCAGTTGTGTTCTGTGGTGCTCAGTTGTGCTCTCTATTGTTCTGTGGTGCTCAGATGTGCTCTGTATTTTTCTGTGTTGCTCAGTTGTGTTCTGTGGTGCTCAGTTGTGCTCTGTGTTGCTCTGTTGTGCTCTTTGTTGCTCTGTTGTGTTCTGTAGTCCTCAGTTGTGATATGTGTTGCTCTGTTGTGTTCTGTAGTACTCAGTTGTGCCCTGTGTTGCTCTGTTGTGCTCTGTATTGTTCGGTGTTGCTCAGTTGTGCTCTGTATTGTTCTGTGTTGATCTGTTGTGCTCTGTATTTTTCTGTGTTGCTCAGTTGTGCTCTATATTGTTCTGTGGTGCTCCGTTGTGCTCTGTGATGCTCTGTTGTGTTCTGTGGTGCTCAGTTGTGCTCTGTGGTGATCAGTTGTGCTCTGTATTGTTCTGTGGAGAACATTTGTGCTCTGTGTTGCTCAGTTGTGCTCTGTGTTGCTCAGTTGTGCTCTGTGTTGCTCAGTTGTGCTCTTTGTTGCTCTGTTGTGTTCTGTCATACTCAGTTGTACTCTGTTTTGCTCTGTTGTGTTCTGTGGTGCTCAGTTGTGCTTTCATTTGCTCAGTTGTGCTCTGTATTTTTCTGTGGAGCTCAGTTGTGCTCTGTGTTACTCAGATGTGCTCTGTGTTGCTCGGTTGTGCTCTGTGTTGCTCTGTTTTGTTCTGTGGTGCTCAGTTGTGTTCTGTGGTGCTCAGTTGTGCTCTGTGTTTCTCAGTTGTGGTCTGTGTTGCTCTGTTGTGTTCTGTGGTCCTCAGTTGTGATATGTGTTGCTCAGTTGTGTTCTGTAGTACTCAGTTGTGCTCTGTGTTGCTCTGTTTTGTTCTGTGGTGCTCAGTTGTGTTCTGTGGTGCTCAGTTGTGCTCTGTGTTTCTCAGTTGTGGTCTGTGTTGCTCTGTTGTGTTCTGTGGTCCTCAGTTGTGATATGTGTTGCTCAGTTGTGTTCTGTAGTACTCAGTTGTGCCCTGTGTTGCTCTGTTGTGCTCTGTATTGTTCGGTGTTGCTCAGTTGTGCTCTGTATTTTTCTGTGTTGCTCAGTTGGGATCTATATTGTTCTGTGTTGCTCAGTTGTGCTCTGTGTTGCTCAGTTGTGCTCTGTGTTGCTCTGTTCTGTTCTGTAGTGCTCCGTTGTGCTCTGTGATGCTCTGTTGTGTTCTGTGGTGCTCAGTTGTGCTCTGTGGTGATCAGTTGTGCTCTGTATTGTTCTGTGGAGAACATTTGTGCTCTGTGTTGCTCAGTTGTGCTTTGTATTGTTCTGTGTTGCTCAGATGTGCTCTGTATTGTTCTGTGTTGCTCTGTTGTGCTTTGTATTGTTCTGTGTTGCTCAGATGTGCTCTGTATTGTTCTGTGTTGCTCAGGTGTGCTCTATATTGTTCTGTGTTGCTCAGTTGTGCTCTGTGTTGCTCTGTTGTGTTCTGTGGTGCTCAGTTGTGTTCTGTGGTCCTCAGTTGTGTTATGTGTTGCTCTGTTGTGCTCTGTGGTACACAGATGTGCTCTGTGTTGCGTTTTTGTGTTCTGTGGTCCTCAGTTGTGTTATGTGTTGCTCTGTTGTGCTCTGTGGTACACAGATGTGCTCTGTGTTGCGTTTTTGTGTTCTGTGGTGCTCAGTTGGGCTCTGTATTGTTCTGTGTTGCTCTGTTGTGCTCTGTATTGTTCTGTGTTGCTCAGTTGGGCTCTGTGTTGCTCAGTTGTGCTCTGTGTTGCTCTGTATTGTTCTGAGCTCCTCAGTTGTGCTATGTGTTGCTTTGTTGTGTTCTGTGGTACTCCGTTGTGCTCTATGTTGCTCTGTTGTGCTCTGTATTGTTCTGATTTGCTCAGTTGTGCTCTGTATTGTTCCGTGTTGCTCAGTTGTGTTCTGTGTTGCTCAGTTGTGTTCTTTGGTGCTCACATGGGCTCTGTATTGTTCTGTGGTGCTCAGTTGTGATCTGTTTTGATCTGTGTTGCTCAGTTGTGCTCTTTATTGCTCTGTTGTGTTCTGTGGTGCTCAGTTGTGCTATGTGTTGCTCTGTTGTGCTTTGTATTGTTCTGTGTTGCTCAGATGTGCTCTGTATTGTTCTGTGTTGCTCAGTTGTGCTCTGTGTTGCTCTGTTGTGTTCTGTGGTGCTCAGTTGTGCTCTGTGTTGTTCAGTTGTGCTCTGTATTGTTCTGTCGAGCTCAGTTGTGCTCTGTGTTGCTCAGTTGTCTCTTTAATGCTCTGTATTTTTCTGCGGTATTCAGTTGTGCTCCTGTGTTTCTCATTTGTGCTCGGTGTTGCTCAGTTGTGTTTGGTGGTACTCTGTATTGTTCTGTGTTGCTCAGTTGTGCTCTATGGTACTCAGTTGTGTTCTGTGTTGCTCTGTTGTGTTCTCTGTACACAGTTGTGCTCTGTGTTGCTCTGTTGTGCTCTGTGTTGCTCTGTTGTGTTCTGCAGTGCTCAGTTGTGTTCTGTGGTGCTCAGTTGTGCTCGGTATTGTTCTGTGTTGCTCAGTTGTGGTCTGTATTGTTCTGTGTTGCTCAGTTGTGCTCTTTGTTGCTCAGTTGAACTTGTGTTGCTCTCTTGTGCTCTGTGTTGCTCTGTTGTGTTCTGTGCTACTCAGTTGTGCTCTGTGTTGCTCTGTTGTGTTCTGTGCTACTCAGTTGTGTTCTGTGGTGCTCAGTTGGTCTCTGTATTATTCTGTGTTGCTCAGTTGTGCTCTGAAGTGTTCTGCATAACTCAGTTGTGCTCTGTATTGTTCTGTGTTGCTCAGTTGTGGTTTGTGTTTCTCTGTTGTGTTCACTGGTGCGCAGTTGTGCTCTGTATTGTTCTGTGATGCTCAATTGTGCTCTGTGCTGCTCTGTAGTGTTCTGCGGGCTCACTTGTGTTCTGTGTTGCTCAGCTGTGCTCTGTGTTGCTCTGTATTGTTCTGTGATGCTCAGTTGTGCTCTGTGGTGCTCTGTAGTGTTCTGCGGACTCACTTGTGTTCTGTGGTGCTCAGTTGTGATTTGTATTGTTCTGCGTTGCTCCGTTGTGCTCTGTGTTGCTCAGTTGGTCTCTGTGTTGCTCAGTTGTTCTCTTAGTTGCTCTGTTGTGTTCTGTGATACTCAGTTGTGCTCTGTGTTGGTCTGTTGTATGCTGCGGTGCTCAGTTGTGTTCTGTGGTGCTCAGTTGTGCTCTCTATTGTTCTGTGGTGCTCAGATGTGCTCTGTATTTTTCTGTGTTGCTCAGTTGTGTTCTGTGGTGCTCAGTTGTGCTCTGTGTTGCTCTGTTGTGCTCTTTGTTGCTCTGTTGTGTTCTGTAGTCCTCAGTTGTGATATGTGTTGCTCTGTTGTGTTCTGTAGTACTCAGTTGTGCCCTGTGTTGCTCTTTTGTGCTCTGTATTGTTCGGTGTTGCTCAGTTGTGCTCTGTATTGTTCTGTGTTGATCTGTTGTGCTCTGTATTTTTCTGTGTTGCTCAGTTGTGCTCTATATTGTTCTGTGGTGCTCCGTTGTGCTCTGTGATGCTCTGTTGTGTTCTGTGGTGCTCAGTTGTGCTCTGTGGTGATCAGTTGTGCTCTGTATTGTTCTGTGGAGAACATTTGTGCTCTGTGTTGCTCAGTTGTGCTCTGTGTTGCTCAGTTGTGCTCTGTGTTGCTCAGTTGTGCTCTTTGTTGCTCTGTTGTGTTCTGTCATACTCAGTTGTACTCTGTTTTGCTCTGTTGTGTTCTGTGGTGCTCAGTTGTGCTTTCATTTGCTCAGTTGTGCTCTGTATTTTTCTGTGGAGCTCAGTTGTGCTCTGTGTTACTCAGATGTGCTCTGTGTTGCTCGGTTGTGCTCTGTGTTGCTCTGTTTTGTTCTGTGGTGCTCAGTTGTGTTCTGTGGTGCTCAGTTGTGCTCTGTGTTTCTCAGTTGTGGTCTGTGTTGCTCTGTTGTGTTCTGTGGTCCTCAGTTGTGATATGTGTTGCTCAGTTGTGTTCTGTAGTACTCAGTTGTGCCCTGTGTTGCTCTGTTGTGCTCTGTATTGTTCGGTGTTGCTCAGTTGTGCTCTGTATTTTTCTGTGTTGCTCAGTTGGGATCTATATTGTTCTGTGTTGCTCAGTTGTGCTCTGTGTTGCTCAGTTGTGCTCTGTGTTGCTCTGTTCTGTTCTGTAGTGCTCCGTTGTGCTCTGTGATGCTCTGTTGTGTTCTGTGGTGCTCAGTTGTGCTCTGTGGTGATCAGTTGTGCTCTGTATTGTTCTGTGGAGAACATTTGTGCTCTGTGTTGCTCAGTTGTGCTCTTTGTTGCTCTGTTGTGTTCTGTCGTACTCAGTTGTACTCTGTGTTGCTCTGTTGTGTTCTGTGGTGCTCAGTTGTGCTTTCATTTGCTCAGTTGTGCTCTGTATTTTTCTGTGGAGCTCAGTTGTGCTCTGTATTTTTCTGTGTTGCTCAGTTGTGCTCTGTATTGTTCTGTTGTGTTCTGTGGTGCTCAGTTGTTCTCTGTGTTGCTCTGTTGTTTTCTGTGGTGCCCAGTTGTGTTCTCTTGTGCTCAGTTGTGCTCTGTATTGTTCTGTGATGCTCAGTTGTGCTCTGTGGTGCTCTGTAGTGTTCTGCGGGCTCACTTGTGTTCTGTGGTGCTCAGTTGTGATTTGTATTGTTCTGCGTTGCTCCGTTGTGCTCTGTGTTGCTCAGTTGGTCTCTGTGTTGCTCAGTTGTTCTCTTAGTTGCTCTGTTGTGTTCTGTGATACTCAGTTGTGCTCTGTGTTGGTCTGTTGTATGCTGCGGTGCTCAGTTGTGTTCTGTGGTGCTCAGTTGTGCTCTCTATTGTTCTGTGGTGCTCAGTTGTGCTCAGTATTGTTCTGTGTTGCTCAGTTGTGATCTGTATTGTTCTGTGTTGCTCAGTTGTGCTCTGTGTTGCTCAGTTGTGTTCTGTGTTACTCAGTTGCGTTCTGTGGTGCTCACTTGGTCTCTGTATTATTCTGTGTTGCTCAGTTGTGCTCTGAATTGTTCTGCATAACTCAGTTGTGCTCTGTATTGTTCTGTGTTTCTCACTTGTGCTCTGTGTTGCTCAGTTGTGCTCTATGTTGCTCTGTTGTGTACTCTGGTGCGCAGTTGTGCTCTGCTGTGATCTGTGGTGCCCAGTTGTGTTCTCTTGTGCTCAGTTGTGCTCTGTATTGTTCTGTGGAGCTCATTTGTGCTCTGTGTTGCTCAGTTGTGCTCTTTGTTGCTCTGTTGTGTTCTGTCGTACTCAGTTGTACTCTGTGTTGCTCTGTTGTGTTCTGTGTTGCTCAGTTGTGCTCTTTGTTGCTCTGTTGTGTTCTGTGGTGCTCACTTGAACTCTGTGTTTCTTAGCTGTGCTCTGTTGTGTTCTGTGGTACTCAGTTGTGCTATGTGTTGCTCTGCAGTGTTCTGTGGTACTCAGTTCTGCTCTGTGTTGCTCTGTTGTGCTTTGTATTGTTCTGTGTTGCTCAGATGTGCTCTGTATTGTTCTGTGTTGCTCTGTTGTGCTTTGTATTGTTCTGTGTTGCTCAGATGTGCTCTGTATTGTTCTGTGTTGCTCAGGTGTGCTCTATATTGTTCTGTGTTGCTCAGTTGTGCTCTGTGTTGCTCTGTTGTGTTCTGTGGTGCTCAGTTGTGTTCTGTGGTCCTCAGTTGTGTTCTGTGTTACTCAGTTGCGTTCTGTGGTGCTCACTTGGTCTCTGTATTATTCTGTGTTGCTCAGTTGTGCTCTGAATTGTTCTGCATAACTCAGTTGTGCTCTGTATTGTTCTGTGTTTCTCACTTGTGCTCTGTGTTGCTCAGTTGTGCTCTATGTTGCTCTGTTGTGTACTCTGGTGCGCAGTTGTGCTCTGCTGTGATCTGTGGTGCCCAGTTGTGTTCTCTTGTGCTCAGTTGTGCTCTGTATTGTTCTGTGGAGCTCATTTGTGCTCTGTGTTGCTCAGTTGTGCTCTTTGTTGCTCTGTTGTGTTCTGTCGTACTCAGTTGTACTCTGTGTTGCTCTGTTGTGTTCTGTGTTGCTCAGTTGTGCTCTTTGTTGCTCTGTTGTGTTCTGTGGTGCTCACTTGAACTCTGTGTTTCTTAGCTGTGCTCTGTTGTGTTCTGTGGTACTCAGTTGTGCTATGTGTTGCTCTGCAGTGTTCTGTGGTACTCAGTTCTGCTCTGTGTTGCTCTGTTGTGCTTTGTATTGTTCTGTGTTGCTCAGATGTGCTCTGTATTGTTCTGTGTTGCTCTGTTGTGCTTTGTATTGTTCTGTGTTGCTCAGATGTGCTCTGTATTGTTCTGTGTTGCTCAGGTGTGCTCTATATTGTTCTGTGTTGCTCAGTTGTGCTCTGTGTTGCTCTGTTGTGTTCTGTGGTGCTCAGTTGTGTTCTGTGGTCCTCAGTTGTGTTATGTGTTGCTCTGTTGTGCTCTGTGGTACACAGATGTGCTCTGTGTTGCGTTTTTGTGTTCTGTGGTCCTCAGTTGTGTTATGTGTTGCTCTGTTGTGCTCTGTGGTACACAGATGTGCTCTGTGTTGCGTTTTTGTGTTCTGTGGTGCTCAGTTGGGCTCTGTATTGTTCTGTGTTGCTCTGTTGTGCTCTGTATTGTTCTGTGTTGCTCAGTTGGGCTCTGTGTTGCTCAGTTGTGCTCTGTGTTGCTCTGTATTGTTCTGAGCTCCTCAGTTGTGCTATGTGTTGCTTTGTTGTGTTCTGTGGTACTCCGTTGTGCTCTATGTTGCTCTGTTGTGCTCTGTATTGTTCTGATTTGCTCAGTTGTGCTCTGTATTGTTCCGTGTTGCTCAGTTGTGTTCTGTGTTGCTCAGTTGTGTTCTTTGGTGCTCACATGGGCTCTGTATTGTTCTGTGGTGCTCAGTTGTGATCTGTTTTGATCTGTGTTGCTCAGTTGTGCTCTTTATTGCTCTGTTGTGTTCTGTGGTGCTCAGTTGTGCTATGTGTTGCTCTGTTGTGCTTTGTATTGTTCTGTGTTGCTCAGATGTGCTCTGTATTGTTCTGTGTTGCTCAGTTGTGCTCTGTGTTGCTCTGTTGTGTTCTGTGGTGCTCAGTTGTGCTCTGTGTTGTTCAGTTGTGCTCTGTATTGTTCTGTCGAGCTCAGTTGTGCTCTGTGTTGCTCAGTTGTCTCTTTAATGCTCTGTATTTTTCTGCGGTATTCAGTTGTGCTCCTGTGTTTCTCATTTGTGCTCGGTGTTGCTCAGTTGTGTTTGGTGGTACTCTGTATTGTTCTGTGTTGCTCAGTTGTGCTCTATGGTACTCAGTTGTGTTCTGTGTTGCTCTGTTGTGTTCTCTGTACACAGTTGTGCTCTGTGTTGCTCTGTTGTGCTCTGTGTTGCTCTGTTGTGTTCTGCAGTGCTCAGTTGTGTTCTGTGGTGCTCAGTTGTGCTCGGTATTGTTCTGTGTTGCTCAGTTGTGGTCTGTATTGTTCTGTGTTGCTCAGTTGTGCTCTTTGTTGCTCAGTTGAACTTGTGTTGCTCTCTTGTGCTCTGTGTTGCTCTGTTGTGTTCTGTGCTACTCAGTTGTGCTCTGTGTTGCTCTGTTGTGTTCTGTGCTACTCAGTTGTGTTCTGTGGTGCTCAGTTGGTCTCTGTATTATTCTGTGTTGCTCAGTTGTGCTCTGAAGTGTTCTGCATAACTCAGTTGTGCTCTGTATTGTTCTGTGTTGCTCAGTTGTGGTTTGTGTTTCTCTGTTGTGTTCACTGGTGCGCAGTTGTGCTCTGTATTGTTCTGTGATGCTCAATTGTGCTCTGTGCTGCTCTGTAGTGTTCTGCGGGCTCACTTGTGTTCTGTGTTGCTCAGCTGTGCTCTGTGTTGCTCTGTATTGTTCTGTGATGCTCAGTTGTGCTCTGTGGTGCTCTGTAGTGTTCTGCGGACTCACTTGTGTTCTGTGGTGCTCAGTTGTGATTTGTATTGTTCTGCGTTGCTCCGTTGTGCTCTGTGTTGCTCAGTTGGTCTCTGTGTTGCTCAGTTGTTCTCTTAGTTGCTCTGTTGTGTTCTGTGATACTCAGTTGTGCTCTGTGTTGGTCTGTTGTATGCTGCGGTGCTCAGTTGTGTTCTGTGGTGCTCAGTTGTGCTCTCTATTGTTCTGTGGTGCTCAGATGTGCTCTGTATTTTTCTGTGTTGCTCAGTTGTGTTCTGTGGTGCTCAGTTGTGCTCTGTGTTGCTCTGTTGTGCTCTTTGTTGCTCTGTTGTGTTCTGTAGTCCTCAGTTGTGATATGTGTTGCTCTGTTGTGTTCTGTAGTACTCAGTTGTGCCCTGTGTTGCTCTTTTGTGCTCTGTATTGTTCGGTGTTGCTCAGTTGTGCTCTGTATTGTTCTGTGTTGATCTGTTGTGCTCTGTATTTTTCTGTGTTGCTCAGTTGTGCTCTATATTGTTCTGTGGTGCTCCGTTGTGCTCTGTGATGCTCTGTTGTGTTCTGTGGTGCTCAGTTGTGCTCTGTGGTGATCAGTTGTGCTCTGTATTGTTCTGTGGAGAACATTTGTGCTCTGTGTTGCTCAGTTGTGCTCTGTGTTGCTCAGTTGTGCTCTTTGTTGCTCTGTTGTGTTCTGTCATACTCAGTTGTACTCTGTTTTGCTCTGTTGTGTTCTGTGGTGCTCAGTTGTGCTTTCATTTGCTCAGTTGTGCTCTGTATTTTTCTGTGGAGCTCAGTTGTGCTCTGTGTTACTCAGATGTGCTCTGTGTTGCTCGGTTGTGCTCTGTGTTGCTCTGTTTTGTTCTGTGGTGCTCAGTTGTGTTCTGTGGTGCTCAGTTGTGCTCTGTGTTTCTCAGTTGTGGTCTGTGTTGCTCTGTTGTGTTCTGTGGTCCTCAGTTGTGATATGTGTTGCTCAGTTGTGTTCTGTAGTACTCAGTTGTGCCCTGTGTTGCTCTGTTGTGCTCTGTATTGTTCGGTGTTGCTCAGTTGTGCTCTGTATTTTTCTGTGTTGCTCAGTTGGGATCTATATTGTTCTGTGTTGCTCAGTTGTGCTCTGTGTTGCTCAGTTGTGCTCTGTGTTGCTCTGTTCTGTTCTGTAGTGCTCCGTTGTGCTCTGTGATGCTCTGTTGTGTTCTGTGGTGCTCAGTTGTGCTCTGTGGTGATCAGTTGTGCTCTGTATTGTTCTGTGGAGAACATTTGTGCTCTGTGTTGCTCAGTTGTGCTCTTTGTTGCTCTGTTGTGTTCTGTCGTACTCAGTTGTACTCTGTGTTGCTCTGTTGTGTTCTGTGGTGCTCAGTTGTGCTTTCATTTGCTCAGTTGTGCTCTGTATTTTTCTGTGGAGCTCAGTTGTGCTCTGTATTTTTCTGTGTTGCTCAGTTGTGCTCTGTATTGTTCTGTTGTGTTCTGTGGTGCTCAGTTGTGCTATGTGTTGCTCTGCAGTGTTCTGTGGTACTCAGTTGTTCTCTGTGTTGCTCTGTTGTTTTCTGTGGTGCCCAGTTGTGTTCTCTTGTGCTCAGTTGTGCTCTGTATTGTTCTGTGATGCTCAGTTGTGCTCTGTGGTGCTCTGTAGTGTTCTGCGGGCTCACTTGTGTTCTGTGGTGCTCAGTTGTGATTTGTATTGTTCTGCGTTGCTCCGTTGTGCTCTGTGTTGCTCAGTTGGTCTCTGTGTTGCTCAGTTGTTCTCTTAGTTGCTCTGTTGTGTTCTGTGATACTCAGTTGTGCTCTGTGTTGGTCTGTTGTATGCTGCGGTGCTCAGTTGTGTTCTGTGGTGCTCAGTTGTGCTCTCTATTGTTCTGTGGTGCTCAGTTGTGCTCAGTATTGTTCTGTGTTGCTCAGTTGTGATCTGTATTGTTCTGTGTTGCTCAGTTGTGCTCTGTGTTGCTCAGTTGTGTTCTGTGTTACTCAGTTGCGTTCTGTGGTGCTCACTTGGTCTCTGTATTATTCTGTGTTGCTCAGTTGTGCTCTGAATTGTTCTGCATAACTCAGTTGTGCTCTGTATTGTTCTGTGTTTCTAACTTGTGCTCTGTGTTGCTCAGTTGTGCTCTATGTTGCTCTGTTGTGTACTCTGGTGCGCAGTTGTGCTCTGCTGTGATCTGTGGTGCCCAGTTGTGTTCTCTTGTGCTCAGTTGTGCTCTGTATTGTTCTGTGATGCTCAGTTGTGCTCTGTGTTGCTCAGTTGTGCTCTTTGTTGCTCTGTTGTGTTCTGTGGTGCTCAGTTGTGCTCTCATTTGCTCAGTTGTGCTCTGTATTTTTCTGTGGTGCTCAGTTGTGCTCTGTGTTGCTCAGTTGTGCTCTTTGTTGCTCTGTTGTGTTCTGTGGTGCTCTCTTGGTCTCTGTATTATTCTGTGTTGCTCAGTTGTGCTCTGAAGTGTTCTGTGTTGCTCAGTTGGGCTCTGTGTTGCTCAGTTGTGCTCTGTGTTGCTCTGTATTGTTCTGAGCTCCTCAGTTGTGCTATGTGTTGCTTTGTTGTGTTCTGTGGTACTCCGTTGTGCTCTATGTTGCTCTGTTGTGCTCTGTATTGTTCTGATTTGCTCAGTTGTGCTCTGTATTGTTCCGTGTTGCTCAGTTGTGTTCTGTGTTGCTCAGTTGTGTTCTTTGGTGCTCACATGGGCTCTGTATTGTTCTGTGGTGCTCAGTTGTGATCTGTTTTGATCTGTGTTGCTCAGTTGTGCTCTTTATTGCTCTGTTGTGTTCTGTGGTGCTCAGTTGTGCTATGTGTTGCTCTGTTGTGCTTTGTATTGTTCTGTGTTGCTCAGATGTGCTCTGTATTGTTCTGTGTTGCTCAGTTGTGCTCTGTGTTGCTCTGTTGTGTTCTGTGGTGCTCAGTTGTGCTCTGTGTTGTTCAGTTGTGCTCTGTATTGTTCTGTCGAGCTCAGTTGTGCTCTGTGTTGCTCAGTTGTCTCTTTAATGCTCTGTATTTTTCTGCGGTATTCAGTTGTGCTCCTGTGTTTCTCATTTGTGCTCGGTGTTGCTCAGTTGTGTTTGGTGGTACTCTGTATTGTTCTGTGTTGCTCAGTTGTGCTCTATGGTACTCAGTTGTGTTCTGTGTTGCTCTGTTGTGTTCTCTGTACACAGTTGTGCTCTGTGTTGCTCTGTTGTGCTCTGTGTTGCTCTGTTGTGTTCTGCAGTGCTCAGTTGTGTTCTGTGGTGCTCAGTTGTGCTCGGTATTGTTCTGTGTTGCTCAGTTGTGGTCTGTATTGTTCTGTGTTGCTCAGTTGTGCTCTTTGTTGCTCAGTTGAACTTGTGTTGCTCTCTTGTGCTCTGTGTTGCTCTGTTGTGTTCTGTGCTACTCAGTTGTGCTCTGTGTTGCTCTGTTGTGTTCTGTGCTACTCAGTTGTGTTCTGTGGTGCTCAGTTGGTCTCTGTATTATTCTGTGTTGCTCAGTTGTGCTCTGAAGTGTTCTGCATAACTCAGTTGTGCTCTGTATTGTTCTGTGTTGCTCAGTTGTGGTTTGTGTTTCTCTGTTGTGTTCACTGGTGCGCAGTTGTGCTCTGTATTGTTCTGTGATGCTCAATTGTGCTCTGTGCTGCTCTGTAGTGTTCTGCGGGCTCACTTGTGTTCTGTGTTGCTCAGCTGTGCTCTGTGTTGCTCTGTATTGTTCTGTGATGCTCAGTTGTGCTCTGTGGTGCTCTGTAGTGTTCTGCGGACTCACTTGTGTTCTGTGGTGCTCAGTTGTGATTTGTATTGTTCTGCGTTGCTCCGTTGTGCTCTGTGTTGCTCAGTTGGTCTCTGTGTTGCTCAGTTGTTCTCTTAGTTGCTCTGTTGTGTTCTGTGATACTCAGTTGTGCTCTGTGTTGGTCTGTTGTATGCTGCGGTGCTCAGTTGTGTTCTGTGGTGCTCAGTTGTGCTCTCTATTGTTCTGTGGTGCTCAGATGTGCTCTGTATTTTTCTGTGTTGCTCAGTTGTGTTCTGTGGTGCTCAGTTGTGCTCTGTGTTGCTCTGTTGTGCTCTTTGTTGCTCTGTTGTGTTCTGTAGTCCTCAGTTGTGATATGTGTTGCTCTGTTGTGTTCTGTAGTACTCAGTTGTGCCCTGTGTTGCTCTTTTGTGCTCTGTATTGTTCGGTGTTGCTCAGTTGTGCTCTGTATTGTTCTGTGTTGATCTGTTGTGCTCTGTATTTTTCTGTGTTGCTCAGTTGTGCTCTATATTGTTCTGTGGTGCTCCGTTGTGCTCTGTGATGCTCTGTTGTGTTCTGTGGTGCTCAGTTGTGCTCTGTGGTGATCAGTTGTGCTCTGTATTGTTCTGTGGAGAACATTTGTGCTCTGTGTTGCTCAGTTGTGCTCTGTGTTGCTCAGTTGTGCTCTTTGTTGCTCTGTTGTGTTCTGTCATACTCAGTTGTACTCTGTTTTGCTCTGTTGTGTTCTGTGGTGCTCAGTTGTGCTTTCATTTGCTCAGTTGTGCTCTGTATTTTTCTGTGGAGCTCAGTTGTGCTCTGTGTTACTCAGATGTGCTCTGTGTTGCTCGGTTGTGCTCTGTGTTGCTCTGTTTTGTTCTGTGGTGCTCAGTTGTGTTCTGTGGTGCTCAGTTGTGCTCTGTGTTTCTCAGTTGTGGTCTGTGTTGCTCTGTTGTGTTCTGTGGTCCTCAGTTGTGATATGTGTTGCTCAGTTGTGTTCTGTAGTACTCAGTTGTGCCCTGTGTTGCTCTGTTGTGCTCTGTATTGTTCGGTGTTGCTCAGTTGTGCTCTGTATTTTTCTGTGTTGCTCAGTTGGGATCTATATTGTTCTGTGTTGCTCAGTTGTGCTCTGTGTTGCTCAGTTGTGCTCTGTGTTGCTCTGTTCTGTTCTGTAGTGCTCCGTTGTGCTCTGTGATGCTCTGTTGTGTTCTGTGGTGCTCAGTTGTGCTCTGTGGTGATCAGTTGTGCTCTGTATTGTTCTGTGGAGAACATTTGTGCTCTGTGTTGCTCAGTTGTGCTCTTTGTTGCTCTGTTGTGTTCTGTCGTACTCAGTTGTACTCTGTGTTGCTCTGTTGTGTTCTGTGGTGCTCAGTTGTGCTTTCATTTGCTCAGTTGTGCTCTGTATTTTTCTGTGGAGCTCAGTTGTGCTCTGTATTTTTCTGTGTTGCTCAGTTGTGCTCTGTATTGTTCTGTTGTGTTCTGTGGTGCTCAGTTGTGCTATGTGTTGCTCTGCAGTGTTCTGTGGTACTCAGTTGTTCTCTGTGTTGCTCTGTTGTTTTCTGTGGTGCCCAGTTGTGTTCTCTTGTGCTCAGTTGTGCTCTGTATTGTTCTGTGATGCTCAGTTGTGCTCTGTGGTGCTCTGTAGTGTTCTGCGGGCTCACTTGTGTTCTGTGGTGCTCAGTTGTGATTTGTATTGTTCTGCGTTGCTCCGTTGTGCTCTGTGTTGCTCAGTTGGTCTCTGTGTTGCTCAGTTGTTCTCTTAGTTGCTCTGTTGTGTTCTGTGATACTCAGTTGTGCTCTGTGTTGGTCTGTTGTATGCTGCGGTGCTCAGTTGTGTTCTGTGGTGCTCAGTTGTGCTCTCTATTGTTCTGTGGTGCTCAGTTGTGCTCAGTATTGTTCTGTGTTGCTCAGTTGTGATCTGTATTGTTCTGTGTTGCTCAGTTGTGCTCTGTGTTGCTCAGTTGTGTTCTGTGTTACTCAGTTGCGTTCTGTGGTGCTCACTTGGTCTCTGTATTATTCTGTGTTGCTCAGTTGTGCTCTGAATTGTTCTGCATAACTCAGTTGTGCTCTGTATTGTTCTGTGTTTCTCACTTGTGCTCTGTGTTGCTCAGTTGTGCTCTATGTTGCTCTGTTGTGTACTCTGGTGCGCAGTTGTGCTCTGCTGTGATCTGTGGTGCCCAGTTGTGTTCTCTTGTGCTCAGTTGTGCTCTGTATTGTTCTGTGATGCTCAGTTGTGCTCTGTGTTGCTCAGTTGTGCTCTTTGTTGCTCTGTTGTGTTCTGTGGTGCTCAGTTGTGCTCTCATTTGCTCAGTTGTGCTCTGTATTTTTCTGTGGTGCTCAGTTGTGCTCTGTGTTGCTCAGTTGTGCTCTTTGTTGCTCTGTTGTGTTCTGTGGTGCTCTCTTGGTCTCTGTATTATTCTGTGTTGCTCAGTTGTGCTCTGAAGTGTTCTGCCTAACTCAGTTGTGCTCTGTATTGTTCTGTGTTTCTCAGTTGTGCTTTGTGTTCCTCTGTTGTGTTCTCTGGTAGTCAGCTGTGCTCTGCTGTGTTCTGTGGTGCCCAGTTGTGTTCTCTTGTGCTCAGTTGTGCTCTGTATTGTTCTGTGATGCTCAATTGTGCTCTGTGGTGCTCTGTAGTGTTCTGCGGGCTCACTTGCGTTCTGTGGTGCTCAGTTGTGATCTGTATTGTTCTGCGTTGCTCCGTTGTGCTCTGTGTTGCTCAGTTTGGCTCTGTGTTGCTCAGTTGTGCTCTTAGTTGCTCTGTTGTGTTCTGTGGTACTCAGTTGTGCTCTGTGTTGCTCTGTTGTGTTCTGCGGTGCTCAGTTGTGTTCTGTGGTGCTCAGTTGTGATCTCTATTGTTCTGTGTTGCTCAGTTGTGCACTGTGTTGCTCAGTTGTGCTCTGTGTTGCTCTGTTTTGTTCTGTGGTGCTCAGTTGTGTTCTGTGGTGCCCAGTTGTGCTCTGTGTTGCTCAGTTGTGCTCTGTGTTGCTCTGTTGTGTTCTGTGGTCCTCAGTTGTGATATGTGTTGCTCTGTTGTGTTCTGTAGTACTCAGTTGTGCTCTGTGTTGCTCTGTTGTGCTCTGTATTGTTCGGTGTTGCTCAGTTGTGCTTTGTATTGTTCTATGTTGCTCTGTTGTGCTCTGTATTTTTCTGTGTTGCTCAGTTGTGCTCTATATTGTTCTGTGTTGCTCAGTTGTGTTCTGTGTTGCTCAGTTGTGCTCTGTGTTGCTCTGTTTTGTTCTGTGGTGCTCAGTTGTGCTCTGTGTTGATCAGTTGTGCTCTGTATTGTTCTGTGGAGCTCATTTGTGCTCTGTGTTGCTCAGTTGTGCTCTTTGTTGCTCTGTTGTGTTCTGTCGTACTCAGTTGTACTCTGTGTTGCTCTGTTGTGTTCTGTGTTGCTCAGTTGTGCTCTTTGTTGCTCTGTTGTGTTCTGTGGTGCTCACTTGAACTCTGTGTTTCTTAGCTGTGCTCTGTTGTGTTCTGTGGTACTCAGTTGTGCTATGTGTTGCTCTGCAGTGTTCTGTGGTACTTAGTTCTGCTCTGTGTTGCTCTGTTGTGCTTTGTATTGTTCTGTGTTGCTCAGATGTGCTCTGTATTGTTCTGTGTTGCTCTGTTGTGCTTTGTATTGTTCTGTGTTGCTCAGATGTGCTCTGTATTGTTCTGTGTTGCTCAGGTGTGCTCTATATTGTTCTGTGTTGCTCAGTTGTGCTCTGTGTTGCTCTGTTGTGTTCTGTGGTGCTCAGTTGTGTTCTGTGGTCCTCAGTTGTGTTATGTGTTGCTCTGTTGTGCTCTGTGGTACACAGATGTGCTCTGTGTTGCGTTTTTGTGTTCTGTGGTCCTCAGTTGTGTTATGTGTTGCTCTGTTGTGCTCTGTGGTACACAGATGTGCTCTGTGTTGCGTTTTTGTGTTCTGTGGTCCTCAGTTGTGTTATGTGTTGCTCTGTTGTGCTCTGTGGTACACAGATGTGCTCTGTGTTGCGTTTTTGTGTTCTGTGGTGCTCAGTTGGGCTCTGTATTGTTCTGTGTTGCTCTGTTGTGCTCTGTATTGTTCTGTGTTGCTCAGTTGGGCTCTGTGTTGCTCAGTTGTGCTCTGTGTTGCTCTGTATTGTTCTGAGCTCCTCAGTTGTGCTATGTGTTGCTTTGTTGTGTTCTGTGGTACTCCGTTGTGCTCTATGTTGCTCTGTTGTGCTCTGTATTGTTCTGATTTGCTCAGTTGTGCTCTGTATTGTTCCGTGTTGCTCAGTTGTGTTCTGTGTTGCTCTGTTGTGTTCTTTGGTGCTCACATGGGCTCTGTATTGTTCTGTGGTGCTCAGTTGTGATCTGTTTTGATCTGTGTTGCTCAGTTGTGCTCTTTATTGCTCTGTTGTGTTCTGTGGTGCTCAGTTGTGCTATGTGTTGCTCTGTTGTGCTTTGTATTGTTCTGTGTTGCTCAGATGTGCTCTGTATTGTTCTGTGTTGCTCAGTTGTGCTCTGTGTTGCTCTGTTGTGTTCTGTGGTGCTCAGTTGTGCTCTGTGTTGTTCAGTTGTGCTCTGTATTGTTCTGTCGAGCTCAGTTGTGCTCTGTGTTGCTCAGTTGTCTCTTTAATGCTCTGTATTTTTCTGCGGTACTCAGTTGTGCTCCTGTGTTTCTCATTTGTGCTCGGTGTTGCTCAGTTGTGTTTGGTGGTACTCTGTATTGTTCTGTGTTGCTCAGTTGTGCTCTATGGTACTCAGTTGTGTTCTGTGTTGCTCTGTTGTGTTCTCTGTACACAGTTGTGCTCTGTGTTGCTCTGTTGTGCTCTGTGTTGCTCTGTTGTGTTCTGCAGTGCTCAGTTGTGTTCTGTGGTGCTCAGTTGTGCTCGGTATTGTTCTGTGTTGCTCAGTTGTGGTCTGTATTGTTCTGTGTTGCTCAGTTGTGCTCTTTGTTGCTCAGTTGAACTTGTGTTGCTCTCTTGTGCTCTGTGTTGCTCTGTTGTGTTCTGTGCTACTCAGTTGTGCTCTGTGTTGCTCTGTTGTGTTCTGTGCTACTCAGTTGTGTTCTGTGGTGCTCAGTTGGTCTCTGTATTATTCTGTGTTGCTCAGTTGTGCTCTGAAGTGTTCTGCATAACTCAGTTGTGCTCTGTATTGTTCTGTGTTGCTCAGTTGTGGTTTGTGTTTCTCTGTTGTGTTCACTGGTGCGCAGTTGTGCTCTGTATTGTTCTGTGATGCTCAATTGTGCTCTGTGCTGCTCTGTAGTGTTCTGCGGGCTCACTTGTGTTCTGTGTTGCTCAGCTGTGCTCTGTGTTGCTCTGTTTTGTTCTGTGGTGCTCAGTTGTGCTCTGTGTTGCTCAGTTGTGCTCTGTGTTGCTCTGTTGTGTTCTGTGGTGCTCAGTTGTGCTCTGTGTTGCTCTGTTGTGTTCTGTGTTGCTCTGTGTTGCTCAGTTGTGCTCTGTATTTTTCTGTGTTGCTCAGTTGTGCTCTATATTGTTCTGTGGTGCTCAGTTGTGCTCTGTGTTGCTCAGTTGTGCTCTGTATTGTTCTATGGAGATCATTTGTGCTCTGTGTTGCTCAGTTGTCTCTTTGATGCTCTGTATTTTTCTGCGGTACTCAGTTGTGCTCCTGTGTTGCTTTGTTCTGTTATGTGGTACTCAGTTGTGCTCTGTGTTTCTCATTTGTGCTCTGTGTTGCTCAGTTGTGTTCGGTGGTACCCTCTATTGTTCTGTGTTGCTCTGTTTTGCTCTGTATTGTTCTGTGTTGCTCAGTTGTGCTCTATGGTACTCAGTTGTGCTCTGTGTTGCTCTGTTGTGTTCTCTGTACACAGTTGTGCCCTGTGGTACTCAGTTGTGCTCTGTGTTGCTCTGTTGTGCTTTGTATTGTTCTGTGTTGCTCAGATGTGCTCTGTATTGTTCTCTGTTGCTCAGTTGTGCTCTGTATTGTTCTGTGTTGCTCAGATGTGCTCTGTATTGTTCTCTGTTGCTCAGTTGTGCTCTGTATTGTTCTCTGTTGCTCAGTTGTGCTCTGTATTGTTCTGTGTTGCTCAGTTGTGCTCTATCTTGTTCTGTGTTGCTCAGTTGTGTTCTGTGTTGCTCAGTTGTGTTCTGTGTTGCTCAGTTGTGCTCTGTGTTGCTCTGTTGTGTTCTGTGGTGCTCAGTTGGGCTCTGTGTTGCTCTGTATTGTTCTGTGCTCCTCAGTTGTGCTATGTGTTGCTTTGTTGTGTTCTGTGGTACTCCGTTGTGCTCTATGTTGCTCTCTTGTGCTCTGTATTGTTCTGATTTGCTCAGTTGCGCTCTGTGTTGTTCTGTGTTGCTCTGTTGTGCTCTGTATTGTTCTGTGTTGCTCAGTTGTTTTCTGTCGTGCTCAGTTGTGCTCTGTGTTGCTCAGTTGTGCTCTGTGTTGCACTGTTGTGTTCTGTGGTCCTCAGTTGTGCTATGTGTTGCTCTGTTGTGCTCTGTATTGTTCTGTGGTGCTCAGTTGTGCTCTGTATTGTTCTGTGGTGCTCAGTTGTGATCTGTTGTGCTCTGTGTTGCTCAGTTGTGCTCTGTGTTGCTCAGTTGTGCTCTGTGTTGCTCTGTTGTGTTCTGTGGTGCTCAGTTGTGCTCTGTGTTGTTCTGCGGTGTTCTGTGGTGCCCAGTTGTGTTCTCTTGTGCTCAGCTGTGCTCTGTTGTGTTCTGTGGTACTCAGTTGTGCTCTGTGTTGCTCAGTTGTGCTCTGTATTGTTCTGTGTTGCTCCGTTGTTCTCTGTGTTGCTCTGTTGTGTTCTGCGATGCTCAGTTGTGTTCTGTGGTGCTCAGTTGTGCTTTCTATTGTTCTGTGGTGCTCCGATGCGCTCTGTGTTGCTCAGTTGTGCTCTGTGTTGCTCTGCTGTGTTCTGTGGTCCTCAGTTGTGATATGTGTTGCTCTGTTGCGTTCTGTAGTACTCAGCTGTGCTCTGTTTTGATCTGTTGTGCTCTGTATTGTTCGGTGTTGCTCAGTTGTGTTCTGTATTGTTCTATGTTGCTCAGTTGTGCTCTGTATTTTTCTGTGTTGCTCATTTGTGCTCTATATTTGTGCTCAGTTGTGCTCTGTATTGTTCTGTGATGCTCAGTTGTGCTCTGTGGTGCTCTGTAGTGTTCTGCGGGCTCACTTGTGTTCTGTGGTGCTCAGTTGTGATTTGTATTGTTCTGCGTTGCTCCGTTGTGCTCTGTGTTGATCAGTTGGGCTCTGTGTTGCTAAGTTGTGCTCTTACTTGCTCTGTTGTGTTCTGTGATACTCAATTGTGCTCTGTGTTGATCAGTTGTGTTCTGTGGTGCTCAGTTGTGTTCTGTATTTTTCTGTGGAGCTCAGTTGTGCTCTGTGTTGCTCTGTTGTGTTCTGTGGTACTCAGTTGTGCTCTTTGTTGCTCTGTTGTGCTTTCTATTGTTCTGTGTTGCTCAGTTGTGCTCTGTATTGTTCTGCGTTGCTCCGTTGTGCTCTGTGTTCCTCAGTTGTGCTCTGTGTTGCTCTGTTGTGTTCTGTGTTGTTCGGTGTTGCTCAGTTGTGCTCTGTATTGTTCTGTGTTGCTCTGTTGTGCTCTTTGTTGCTCTGTTGTGTTCTGTCGTACTCAGTTGTACTCTGTGTTGCTCAGTTGTGCTCTTTGTTGCTCTGTTGTGTTCTGTGGTGCTCAGTTGTGCTATGTGTTGCTCTGCAGTGATCTGTGGTACTCAGTTGTGCTCTGTGTAGCTCTGTTGTGCTTTGTATTGTTCTGTGTTGCTCAGATGTGCTCTGTATTGTTCTGTGTTGCTCAGTTGTTCTCTGTGTTGCTCTGTTGTGTTCTGTGGTACTCAGTTGTGTTCTGTGGTGATCACTTGCTCTCTGTATTATTCTGTGTTGCTCAGTTGTGCTCTGTATTGTTCTGTGTTTCTCAGTTGTGCTCTGTGTTGCTCAGTTGTGTTCTCTGGTGCTCAGTTGCACTCTGTATTGTTCTGCGTTGCTCCGTTGTGCTGTGGTGCTCAGTTGTGCTGTGGTGCTCAGTTGTGCTCTGTTGTGTTCTGTGGTGCTCAGTTGTGCTCTGTATTGTTCTGTGGTGCTCAGTTGTGCTCTGTATTGTTCTGTGGTGCTCAGTTGTGCTCTGTATTGTTCTGTGGTGCTCAGTTGTGCTCTGTATTGTTCTGTCGAGCTCATTTGTGCTCTGTGTTTCTCAGTTGTGCTCTTTGTTGTTCTGCTGTGTTCTGTGGTGCTCAGTTGTGATTTGTATTGTTCTGCGTTGCTCCATTGTGCTCTGTGTTGCTCAGTTGGGCTCTGTGTTGCTCAGTTGTGCTCCTCGTTGCTCTGTTGTGTTCTGTGTTGCTCAGTTGTGTTCTGCGGTGCTCAGTTGTGTTCTGTGGTGCTCAGTTGTGTTCTGTGGTGCTCAGTTGTGCTCTCTATTGTTCGGTGTTGCTCAGTTGTGCTCTGTATTGTTCTGTGTTGCTCTGTTGTGCTCTGTATTGCTCAGTTTTGCTCTGTGATGCTCTGTTGTGTTCTGTGGTGCTCAGTTGTGCTCTGCGTTGATCGGTTGTGCTCTGTATTGTTCTGTCGAGCTCATTTGTGCTCTGTGTTGTTCGGTTGTGTTCTGTCGTACTCAGTTGTGCTCTGTGTTGCTCAGTTGTGCTCTTTGTTGCTCTGTTGTGTTCTGTGGTACTCAGTTGTGCTCTGTGTTGCTCTGTTGTGTTCTGTGGTACTCAGTTGTGCTCTTTGTTGCTCTGTTGTGTTCTGTGGTGCTCACTTGAACTCTGTGTTTCTTAGCTGTGCTCTGTTGTGTTCTGTAGTACTCAGTTGTGCTCTATCTTGTTCTGTGTTGCTCTGTTGTTCTCTGTGTTGCTCAGTTGTGCTCTGTGTTGCTCTGTTGTGTTCTGTGGTGTTCAGTTGTGCTCTGTGTTGTACAGTTGTGCTCTGTATTGTTCTGTCGAGCTCATTTATGCTCTGTGTTGCTCAGTTGTGTTCTGTGTTGCTCTGCTGTGTGCTGTGGTGCCCAGTTGTGTTCTCTTGTGCTGATTTCTGCTCTGTATTGTTCTGTGATGCTCAGTTGTGTTCTGTGGTGCTCTGTAGTGTTCTGCGGGCACACTTGTGTTCTGTGGTGCTCAGTTTGATTTGTATTGTTCTGCGTTGCTCCGTTGTGCTCTGTGTTGCTCAGTTGGGCTCTGTGTTGCTCAGTTGTGCTCTTAGTTGCTCTGTTGTGTTCTGTGATACTCAATTGTGCTCTGTGTTGGTCTGTTGTGTTTTGCGGTGCTCAGTTGTGTTCTGTGGTGCTCAGTTGTGCTCTCTATTGTTCTGTGGTGCTCAGATGTGCTCTGTGTTGCTCTGTTTTGTTCTGTGGTGCTCAGTTGTGTTCTGTGGTGCTCAGTTGCGCTCTGTGTTGCTCTGTTTTGTTCTATGGTGCTCAGTTGTGTTCTGTGGTGCTCAGTGGTGCTCTGTGTTGCTCAGTTGTGCTCTGTGTTGCTCAGTTGTGCTCTGTTTTGCTCTGTTGTGTTCTGTAGTCCTCAGTTGTGATATGTGTTGCTCTGTTGTGTTTTGTAGTACTCAGTTGTGCTCTGTGTTGCTCAGTTGTGCTCTGTATTGTTCGGTGTTGCTCAGTTGTGCTCTGTATTGTTCTGTGTTGATCTGTTGTGCTCTGTATTTTTCTGTGTTGCTCAGTTGTGCTCTATATTGTTCTGTGTTGCTCAGTTGTGCTCTGTGTTGCTCAGTTGTGCTCTGTGTTGCTCTGTTGTGTTCTGTGGTGCTCCGTTGTGCTCTGTGATGCTCTGTTGTGTTCTGTGGTGCTCAGTTGTGCTCTGTGTTGCTCTGTTGTGTTCTGTGGTATTCAGTTGTGCTATGTGTTGCTCTGCAGTGTTCTGTGGTACTCAGTTGTGCTCTGTGATGCTCTGTTGTGTTTTGTATTGTTCTGCGTTGCTCAGTTGTGCTCTGTATTTTTCTGTGTTGCTCAGTAGTGTTCTGTGTTGCTCAGTTGTGCTCTGTATTTTTCTGTGTTGCTCAGTAGTGCTCTGTGTTGCTCTGTTGTGTTCTGTGGTGCTCAGTTGTGCTCTGTGTTGTTCAGTTGAGCTCTGTGTTGCTCTGCTGTGTTCTGTGGTGCCCAGTTGTGTTCTCTTCTGCTCAGTTGTGCTCTGTATTGTTCTGTGATGTTCAGTTGTGCTCTGTGGTGCTCTGTAGTGTTCTGTATTGCTCTGCTGTGTGCTGTGGTGCACAGTTGTGTTCTCTTGTGCTGATTTCTGCTCTGTATTGTTCTATGATGCTCAGTTGTGCTCTGTGGTGCTCTGTAGTGTTCTGCGGGCACACTTGTGTTCTGTGGTGCTCAGTTGTGATTTGTATTGTTCTGCGTTGCTCCGTTGTGCTCTGTGTTGCTCAGTTGGGCTCTGTGTTGCTCAGATGTGCTCTTAGTTGCTCTGTTGTGTTCTGTGATACTCAATTGTGCTCTGTGTTGGTCTGTTGTGTTTTGCGGTGCTCAGTTGTGTTCTGTGGTGCTCAGTTGTGCTCTCTATTGTTCTGTGGTGCTCAGATGTGCTCTGTGTTGCTCAGTTGCGCTCTGTGTTGCTCTGTATTGTTCTGTGGAGCTCAGTTGTGCTCTGTATTGCTCAGTTGTGCTCCTTGTTGCTCTGTTGTGTTCTGTCGTACTCAGTTGTACTCTGTGTTGCTCTGTTGTGTTCTGTGGTGCTCAGTTGTGCTCTGTATTGCTCAGTTGTGCTCCTTGTTGCTCTGTTGTGTTCTGTCGTACTCAGTTGTGCTCTGTGTTGCTCTGTTGTGCTCTGTATTTTTCTGTGTTGCTCAGTTGTGCTCTTTGTTGCTCTGTTGTGTTCTGTGGTGCTCAGTTGTGCGCTGTGTTGCTCTGTTGTGTTCTGTGTTGCTCAGATGTGCTCTGTATTGTTCTGTGTTGCTCAGTTGTGCTCTGTGTTGCTCAGTTGTGCTCTGTGGTCCTCAGTTGTGCTCTGTGTTGCTCAGTTGTGCTCTTTGTTGCTCTGCAGTGTTCTGTGGTACTCAGTTGTGCTCTGTGTTGCTCTCTGTTGCTCAGTTGTGCTCTATATTGTTCTGTGTTGCTCAGTTGTGCACTGTGTTGCTCAGTTGTGTTCTGTGGTCCTCAGTTGTGTTATGTGTTGCTCTGTTGTGCTCTGTGGTACACAGATGTGCTCTCTGTTGCATTTTTGCGTTCTGTGGTACTCACTTGTTCTCTGTGTTGCTCTTTTGTGTTCTGTGGTACTCGTATGTGTTCTGTGGTGCTCAGTTGGGCACTGTATTGTTCTGTGTTGCTCTGTTGTGCTCTGTATTGTTCTGTGTTGCTCAGTTGGGCTCTGTGTTGCTCAGTTGTGCTCTGTGTTGCTCTGTATTTTTCTGTGCTCCTCAGTTGTGCTATGTGTTGCTTTGTTGTGTTCTGTGGTACTCCGCTGTGCTCTATGTTGCTCTGTTGTGCTCTGTATTGTTCTGATTTCCTGAGTTGTGCTCTGCGTTGTTCTGTGTTGCTCTGTTGTGCTTTGTATTGTTCTGTGTTGCTCAGTTGTTTTCTGTGGTGCTCAGTTGTGCTCTGTGTTGCTCAGTTGTGCTCTGTGTTGCACTGTTGTGTTCTGTGGTCCTCAGCTGTGCTATGTGTTGCTCTTTTGTGTTCTGTGGTGCTCAGTTGTGCTCTGTATTGTTCTGTAGTGCTCAGTTCATGATCTGTATTGATCTGTGTTGCTCCATTGTGCTCTGTATTGTTCTTTGTTGCTCAGTTGTGCTCTGTGTTGCTCAGTTGTGCTCTGTGTTGCTCAGTTGTGCTCTGTGTTGCTCAGTTGTGTTCGGTATTGTTCTGTGTTGCTCAGTTGTGCTCAGTATTGTTCTGTGTTGCTCAGTTGTGATCTGTATTGTTCTGTGTTGCTCAGTTGTGCTCTGTGTTGCTCAGTTGTGCTCTGTGTTGCTCTGTTGTGTTCTCTTGTGCTCAGTTGTGCTCTGTAGTGTTCTGCGGTCTCACTTGTGTTCTGTGGTGCTCAGTTGTGATCTGTATTGTTCTGCGTTGCTCCGTTGTGCTCTGTGTTGCTCTGTTGGGCTCTGTGTTGCTCAGTTGTGCTCTAGGTTGCTCTGTTGTGTTCTGTGGTACTCAGTTGTGCTCTGTGTAGCTCTGTTGTGTTCTGCGGTGCTCAGTTGTGTTCTGTGGTGCTCAGTTGTGCTCTCTATTGTTCTGTGTTGCTCAGTTGTGCTCTGTGTTGCGCAGTTGTGCTCTGTGTTGCTCTGTTTTGTTCTGTGGTGCTGAGTTGTGTTCTGTGGTGCTCAGTTGTGCTCTCTATTGTTCTGAGGTGCTCAGATGTGCTCTGCGTTGCTCAGCTGTGCTCCTTGTTGCTCTGTTTTGTTCTGTGGTGCTCCGTTGTGCTCTGTGTTGCTCAGTTGTGTTCTGTGGTACTCAGTTATGCTCTGTGCTGCTCTGTTGTGCTCTGTGTTGTTCTGTGTTGCTCAGATGTGCTCTGTATTGTTCTGTGTTGTTCTGTTGTGCTCTGTATTGTTCCGTGTTGCTCAGTTGTGCACTGTGGTACTCAGTTGTGCTCTGTGTTGCTCTGTTGTGTTCTTTGGTGCTCACATGGGCTCTGTATTGTTCTGTGTTGCTCAGTTGTGCTCTGTATTGTTCTGTGGTGCTCAGTTGTGTTCTGTATTGTTCTGTGTTGCTCAGTTGTGCTCTGAATTGTTCTGTGTTGCTCAGTTGTGCTCTGTATTGTTCTGTGGTGCTCAGTTGTGCTCTGTATTGTTCTGTAGTCCTCAGTTGTGATCTGTATTGCTCTGTGTTGCTCCGTTGTGCTCTGTATTGTTCTTTGTTGCTCAGTTGTGCTCTGTGTTGCTCAGTTGAAGTCTGTGTTGCTCAGTGGTGCTCTGTGTTGCTCAGTTGTGTTCTGTCTTGCTCTGTTGTGTTCTGTGGTACTCAGTTGTGCTCTGTGTTTCTCATTTGTGCTCTGTGTTGCTCAGTTGTGTTCGGTGGTACTCTCTATTGTTCTGTGTTGCTCTGTTGTGCTCTGTATTGTTCTGTGTTGCTCAGTTGTGCTCTATGGTACTCAGTTGTGCTCTGTATTGCTCTGTTGTGTTCTCTGTACACAGTTGTGTTCTGTGGTACTCAGTTGTGTTCTCTGGTGCTCACTTGGTCTCTGTATTATTCTGTGTTGCTCAGTTGTGCTCTGAATTGTTCTGTGTTTCTCAGTTGTGCTCTGTGTTGCTCTGTTGTGTTCTCTGGTGCTAAGTTGTGCTCTGCTGTGTTCTGTGGTGCCCAGTTGTGTTCTCTTGTGCTCAGTTGTGCTCTGTATTGTTCTGTGATGCTCAATTGTGCTCTGTGGTGCTCTGTAGTGTTCTGCGGTCTCACTTGTGTTCTGTGGTGCTCAGTTGTGCTCTGTGTTGTTCTGCGTTGCTCCGTTGTGCTCTGTGTTGCTCAGTTGGGCTCTGTGTTGCTCAGTTGTGCTCTGTGTTGCTCTGTTGTGTTCTGTGGTACTCAGTTGTGTTCTGTGGTGCTCAGTTGTGCTCTGTGTTGCTCAGCTGTGCTCTGTGTTGCTCAGCTGTGCTCTTTGTTGCTCTGTTTTGTTCTGTGGTGCTCAGTTGTGTTCTGTGGTGCTCAGTTGTGCTCTGTGTTGCTCAGTTGTGCTCTGTGTTGCACTGTTGTGTTCTGTGGTCCTCAGTTGTTCTTTGTGTTGCTCTGTTGTGTTCTGTGGTACTCAGTTATGCTCTGTGTTGCTCTGTTGTGCTCTGTATTGTTCTGTGTTGCTCTGTTGATTTCTGTGGTACTCAGTTGTGCTCTGTGTTGCTCTGTTGTGTTCTCTGTACACAGTTGTGCTCTGTGTTGCTCAGTTGTGCTCTGTGTTGCTCAGTTGTGCTCTGTGTTGCTCAGTTGTGCTCTGTGTTGCTCTGTTGTGTTCTGCAGTGCTCAGTTGTGTTCTGTGTTGCTCAGTTGTGATCTGTATTGTTCTGTGTTGCTCAGTTGTGCTCTGTATTGCTCAGTTGTGCTCTGTGTTGCTCTGTTGTGTTCTGTGGTACTCAGTTGTGTTCTGTGGTGCTCACTTGGTCTCTGTATTATTCTGTGTTGCTCAGTTGTGCTCTGAATTGTTCTGCATAACTCAGTTGTGCTCTGTATTGTTCTGTGTTTCTCAGTTGTGCTTTGTGTTGCTCAGTTGTGCTCTGTGTTGCTCTGTTGTGTTCTGTGTTGCTCTGTTGTGTTCTCTGGTGCTCAGCTGTGCTCTGCTGTGTTCTGTGGTGCCCAGTTGTGTTCTCTGGTGCTCAGTTGTGCTCTGTATTGTTCTGTGATGCTCAATTGTGCTCTGTGGTGCTCTGTATTGTTCTGCGGGCTCACTTGCGTTCTGTGGTGCTCAGTTGTGATCTGTATTGTTCTGCGTTGCTCCGTTGTGCTCTGTGTTGCTCAGTTGGGCTCTGTGTTGCTCAGTTGTGCTCTTAGTTGCTCAGTTGTGTACTGTGGTACTCAGTTGTGCTCTGTGTTGCTCTGTTGTGTTCTGCGGTGCTCAGTTGTGTTCTGTGGTGCTCAGTTGTGCTCTCTATTGTTCTGTGTTGCTCAGTAGTGCACTGTGTTGCTCAGTTGTGCTCTGTGTTGCTCTGTTGTGTTCTGTGGTCCTCACTTGTGATATGTGTTGCTCTGTTGTGTTCTGTAGTACTCAGTTGTGCTCTGTGTTGCTCTGTTGTGCTCTGTATTGTTCGGTGTTGCTCAGTTGTGCTCTGTATTGTTCTGTGTTGCTCTCTTGTGCTCTGTATTTTTCTGTGTTGCTCAGTTGTGCTCTATATTGTTCTGTGTTGCAGTTGTGCTCTGTGTTGCTCAGTTGTGCTCTGTGTTGCTCTGTTGTGTTCTGTGTTGCTCCGTTGTGCTCTGTATTGTTCTGTCGAGCTCATTTGTGCTCTGTGTTGCTCAGTTGTGCTCTGTGTTGCTCTGTTGTGTTCTGTGGTGCTCAGTTGTGCTCTGTATTGTTCTGTCGAGCTCATTTGTGCTCTGTGTTGCTCTGTTGTGCTCTGTGTTGCTCTGTTGTGTTCTGTGGTGCTCAGTTGTGCTCTCATTTGCTCAGTTGTGCTCTGTATTTTTCTGTGGTGCTCATTTGTGCTCTGTGGTGCTCAGTTGTGCTCTGTGTTGCTCTGTTGTGCTTTGTATTGTTCTGTGTTGCTCAGATGTGCTCTGTTGTGTTCTCTGTTGCTCAGTTGTGCTCTGTATTGTTCTCTGTTGCTCAGTTGTGCTCTGTATTGTTCTGTGTTGCTCAGTTGTGCTCTGTGTTGCTCTGTTGTGTTCTGTGGCCCTCAGTTGTGCTCTGTGTAGCTCTGTTGTGTTCTGTGGTCCTCAGTTGTGTTATGAGTTGCTCTGTTGTGCTCTGTGGTACACAGATGTGCTCTGTGTTGCGTTTTTGTGTTCTGTGGTACTCACTTGTGCTCTGTGTTGCTCTTTTGTGTTCTGTGGTACCCGTATGTGTTCTGTGTTACTCCGTTGTGCTCTATGTTGCTCTGTTGTGCTCTGTATTGTTCTGATTTGCTCAGTTGTGCTCTGTGTTGTTCTGTGTTGCTCTGTTGTGCTCTGTATTGTTCTGTGTTGCTCAGTTGTTTTCTGTCGCGCTCAGTTGTGCTCTGTTTTGCTCAGTTGTGCTCTGTGTTGCTCTGTTGTGTTCTGTGGTCCTCAGTTATGCTCTGTGTTGCTCTGTTGTGCTCTGTATTGTTTTGTGTTGCTCAGTTGTGCTCTGTATTGTTCTGTGTTGTTCTGTTGTGCTCTGTATTGTTCTGTGTTGCTCAGTTGTGCTCTGTGGTACTCAGTTGTGCTCTGTGTTGCTCTGTTGATTTCTGTGGTACTCAGTTGTGATTTGTGTTGCTCTTTTGTGTTCTGTGGTGCTCACATGGGCTCTGTATTGTTCTGTGTTGCTCAGTTGTGCTCTGTATTGTTCTGTGGTGCTCAGTTGTGCTCTGTATTGTTCTGTGGTGCTCAGTTGTGCTCTGTATTGTTCTGTGTTGCTCAGTTGTGCTCTGTATTGTTCTGTAGTGCTCAGTTGTGGTCTGTTTTGATCTGTGTTGCTCTGTTGTGCTCTGTATTGTTCTTTGTTGCTCAGTTGTGCTCTGTGTTGCTCAGTTGAAGTCTGTGTTGCTCAGTTGTGCTCTGTGTTGCTCAGTTGTGTTCTGTCTTGCTCTGTTGTGTTCTGTGGTACTCAGTTGTGCTCTGTGTTTCTCATTTGTGCTCTGTGTTGCTCTGTTGTGTTCTCTGTACACAGTTGTGCTCTGTGTTGCTCAGTTGTTCTCTGTATTGTTCTGTGGAGCTATTTTGTGCTCTGTGTTGCTCGGTTGTGTTCTGCAGTGCTCAGTTGTGTTCTGTGGTGCTCAGTTGTGCTCGGTATTGTTCTGTGTTGCTCAGTTGTGATCTGTATTGTTCTGTGTTGCTCAGTTGTGCTCTGTGTTGCTCTGTTGTGTTCTGTGTTACTCAGTTGTGTTCTGTGGTGCTCACTTGGTCTCTGTATTATTCTGTGTTGCTCAGTTGTGCTCTGTGTTGCTCTGTTGTGTTCTCTGGTGCGCAGTTGTGCTCTGTATTGTTCTGTGATGCTCAGTGGTGCTCTTTGGTGCTCTGTAGTGTTCTGCGGTCTCACTTGTGCTCTGTGTTGCTCATAGTGCTCTGTGTTGCTCAGTTGTGTTCTGTTGTGCTCAGTTGTGCTCTGTGTTGCTCTGTTGTGTTCTGTGGTCCTCAGTTGTGATATGTGTTGCTCTGTTTTGTTCTGTGTTGCTCAGTAGTGCTCTGTGTTGCTCAGTTTTGCTCTGTGTTGCTCTGTTGTGTTCTGTGGTCCTCAGTTGTGATATGTGTTGCTCTGTTGTGTTCTGTAGTACTCAGTTGTGCTCTGTGTTGCTCTGTTGTGCTCTGTATTGTTCGGTGTTGCTCAGTTGTGCTCTGTATTGTTCTGTGTTGCTCTCTTGTGCTCTGTATTTTTCTGTGTTGCTCAGTTGTGCTCTATATTGTTCTGTGTTGCTCAGTTGTGCTCTGTGTTGCTCTGTTGTGCTCTGTATTTTTCTGTGTTGCTCAGTTGTGCTCTATATTGTTCTGTGTTGCTCAGTTGTGCTCTGTGTTGCTCTCTTGTGTTCTGTGGTGCTCCGTTGTGCTCTGTGTTGCTCAGTTGTGCTCTTTGTTGCTCTGTTGTGTTCTGTTGTACTCAGTTGTACTCTGTGTTGCTCTGTTGTGTTCTGTGATGCTCAGTTGTGCTCTCATTTGTTCAGTTGTGCTCTGTATTTTTCTGTGGAGCTCAGTTGTGTTCTGTGTTGCTCAGTTGTGCTCTGTGTTGCTCTGTTGTGTTCTGTGGTGCTCAGTTGTGCTCTCATTTGCTCAGTTGTGCTCTGTATTATTCTGTGTTGCTCAGTTGTGCTCTTTGTTGCTCTGTTGTGTTCTGTGGTACTCAGTTGTGCTATGTGTTGCTCTGCAGTGTTCTGTGGTACTCAGTTGTGTTCTGTGTTGCTCTGTTGTGCTCTGTATTGTTCTGTGTTGCTCAGTTGTGCTTTGTATTGTTGTGAGGTGCTCAGCTGTGCTCTGTGTTGCTCTGTTGTGTTCTGCAGTGCTCAGTTGTTTTCTGTGGTGCTCAGTTGTGCTCTCTATTGTTCTGAGGTGCTCAGATGTGCTCAGTGTTGCTCAGCTGTGCTCTTTGTTGCTCTGTTTTGTTCTGTGGTGCTCCGTTGTGTTCTGTGGTGCTCAGTTGTGCTCTGTGTTGCTCAGTTGTGCTATGTGTTGCTCTGTTGTGTTCTGTGGTACTCAGTTATGCTCTATGTTGCTCTGTTGTGTTCTGTGGTACTCAGTTGTGCTATGTGTTGCACTGTTGTGTTCTGTGGTCCTCAGTTGTGCTCTATGTTGCTCTGTTGTGCTCTGTATTGTTCTGTGTTGCTCAGTTGTGCTTTGTATTGTTGTGAGGTGCTCAGCTGTGCTCTGTGTTGCTCTGTTGTGTTCTGCAGTGCTCAGTTGTTTTCTGTGGTGCTCAGTTGTGCTCTCTATTGTTCTGAGGTGCTCAGATGTGCTCAGTGTTGCTCAGCTGTGCTCTTTGTTGCTCTGTTTTGTTCTGTGGTGCTCCGTTGTGTTCTGTGGTGCTCAGTTGTGCTCTGTGTTGCTCAGTTGTGCTATGTGTTGCTCTGTTGTGTTCTGTGGTACTCAGTTATGCTCTATGTTGCTCTGTTGTGTTCTGTGGTACTCAGTTGTGCTATGTGTTGCACTGTTGTGTTCTGTGGTCCTCAGTTGTGCTCTATGTTGCTCTGTTGTGCTCTGTATTGTTCTGTGTTGCTCAGTTGTGCTCTGTATTGTTCTGTGTTGTTCTGTTGTGCTCTGTATTGTTCTGTGTTGCTCAGTTGTGCTTTGTATTGTTGTGAGGTGCTCAGATGTGCTCTGTGTTGTTCTGTGTTGCTCAGTTGTGCTCTGTGTTGCTCAGTTGTGTTCTGTCTTGCTCTGTTGTGTTCTGTGGTACTCAGTTGTGCTCTGTGTTGCTCAGTTGTGTTCGGTGGTACTCTGTATTGTTCTGTGTTGCTCTGTTGTGCTCTGTATTGTTCTGTGTTGCTCAGTTGTGCTCTAAGGTACTCAGTTGTGCTCTGTGTTGTTCTGTTGTGTTCTCTGTACACAGTTGTGCTCGCTGTTGCTCAGTTGTGCTCTGTCTTGCTCAGTTGTGTTCGGTGGTACTCAGTTGTACTCTGTATTGTTCTGTGGAGCTATTTTGTGCTCTGTGTTGCTCGGTTGTGCTCTGTGTTGCTCTGTTGTGTTCTGCAGTGCTCAGTTGTGTTCTGTGGTGCTCAGCTGTGCTCAGTATTGTTCTGTGTTGCTCAGTTGTGATCTGTATTGTTCTGTGTTGCTCAGTTGTGCTCTGTGTTGCTCAGTTGTGCTCTGTGTTGCTCTGTTGTGTTCTGTGGTACTCAGTTGTGTTCTGTGGTGCTCACTTGCTCTCTATTATTCTGCGTTGCTCAGTTGTGCTCTGAATTGTTCTGCATAACTCAGTTGTGCTCTGTATTGTTCTGTGTTTCTCAGTTGTGCTCTGTGTTGCTCAGTTGTGCTCTGTGTTGCTCTGTTGTGTTCTCTGGTGCGCAGTTGTGCTCTGCTGTGTTCTGTGGTGCCCAGTTGTGTTCTCTTGTGCTCAGTTGTGCTCTGTATTGTTCTGTGATGCTCAGTGGTGCTCTTTGGTGCTCTGTATTGTTCTGCGGGCTCACCTGCGTTCTGTGGTGCTCAGTTGTGATCTGTATTGTTCTGCGCTGCTCCGTTGTGCTCTGTGTTGCTCAGTTGTGTTCTGTGGTACTCAGTTGTGCTCTCTATTGTTCTGTGTTGCTCATTTGTGCTCTGTGTTGCTCAGTTGTGCTGTGTGTTGCTCTCTATTGTTCTGTGGTGCTCAGTTGTGTTCTGTGGTGCTCAGTTGTGCTCTGTGTTGCTCAGTTGTGCTCTGTGTTGCTCAGTTGTGCTCTGTGTTGCTCTGTTGTGTTCTGTGGTCCTCAGTTGTGATATGTGTTGCTCTGTTGTGTTCTGTAGTACTCAGTTGTGCTCTGTGTTGCTCCGTTGTGCTCTGTATTGTTTGGTGTTGCTCATTTGTGCTCTGTATTGTTCTGTGTTGCTCAGTTGTGCTCTGTATTGTTCTGTGTTGCTCCGTTGTGCTCTGTATTGTTCTTTGTTGCTCAGTTGTGCTCTGTCTTGCTCTGTTGTGTTCTGTGGTACTCAGTTGTGCTCTTTGTTTCTCATTTGTGCTCTGTGTTGCTCAGTAGTGTTCGGTGGTACTCTCTATTGTTCTGTGTTGCTCGGTTGTGCTCTATGGTACTCAGTTGTGCTCTGTGTTGCTCTGTTGTGTTCTCTGTACACAGTTGTGCTCTGTGTTGCTCGGTTGTGCTCTGTGTTGCTCTGTTGTGTTCTTCAGTGCTCAGTTGTGTTCTGTGGTGCTCAGTTGTGCTCGGTATTGTTCTGTGTTGCTCAGTTGTGCTCAGTATTGTTCTGTGTTGCTCAGTTGTGATCTGTATTGTTCTGTGTTGCTCAGTTGTGCTCTGTGTTGCTCAGTTGTGTTCTGTGTTACTCAGTTGCGTTCTGTGGTGCTCACTTGGTCTCTGTATTATTCTGTGTTGCTCAGTTGTGCTCTGAATTGTTCTGCATAACTCAGTTGTGCTCTGTATTGTTCTGTGTTTCTCACTTGTGCTCTGTGTTGCTCAGTTGTGCTCTATGTTGCTCTGTTGTGTACTCTGGTGCGCAGTTGTGCTCTGCTGTGATCTGTGGTGCCCAGTTGTGTTCTCTTGTGCTCAGTTGTGCTCTGTATTGTTCTGTGATGCTCAGTTGTGCTCTGTGTTGCTCAGTTGTGCTCTTTGTTGCTCTGTTGTGTTCTGTGGTGCTCAGTTGTGCTCTCATTTGCTCAGTTGTGCTCTGTATTTTTCTGTGGTGCTCAGTTGTGCTCTGTGTTGCTCAGTTGTGCTCTTTGTTGCTCTGTTGTGTTCTGTGGTGCTCTCTTGGTCTCTGTATTATTCTGTGTTGCTCAGTTGTGCTCTGAAGTGTTCTGCCTAACTCAGTTGTGCTCTGTATTGTTCTGTGTTTCTCAGTTGTGCTTTGTGTTCCTCTGTTGTGTTCTCTGGTAGTCAGCTGTGCTCTGCTGTGTTCTGTGGTGCCCAGTTGTGTTCTCTTGTGCTCAGTTGTGCTCTGTATTGTTCTGTGATGCTCAATTGTGCTCTGTGGTGCTCTGTAGTGTTCTGCGGGCTCACTTGCGTTCTGTGGTGCTCAGTTGTGATCTGTATTGTTCTGCGTTGCTCCGTTGTGCTCTGTGTTGCTCAGTTTGGCTCTGTGTTGCTCAGTTGTGCTCTTAGTTGCTCTGTTGTGTTCTGTGGTACTCAGTTGTGCTCTGTGTTGCTCTGTTGTGTTCTGCGGTGCTCAGTTGTGTTCTGTGGTGCTCAGTTGTGATCTCTATTGTTCTGTGTTGCTCAGTTGTGCACTGTGTTGCTCAGTTGTGCTCTGTGTTGCTCTGTTTTGTTCTGTGGTGCTCAGTTGTGTTCTGTGGTGCCCAGTTGTGCTCTGTGTTGCTCAGTTGTGCTCTGTGTTGCTCTGTTGTGTTCTGTGGTCCTCAGTTGTGATATGTGTTGCTCTGTTGTGTTCTGTAGTACTCAGTTGTGCTCTGTGTTGCTCTGTTGTGCTCTGTATTGTTCGGTGTTGCTCAGTTGTGCTTTGTATTGTTCTATGTTGCTCTGTTGTGCTCTGTATTTTTCTGTGTTGCTCAGTTGTGCTCTATATTGTTCTGTGTTGCTCAGTTGTGTTCTGTGTTGCTCAGTTGTGCTCTGTGTTGCTCTGTTTTGTTCTGTGGAGCTCATTTGTGCTCTGTGTTGCTCAGTTGTGCTCTTTGTTGCTCTGTTGTGTTCTGTCGTACTCAGTTGTACTCTGTGTTGCTCTGTTGTGTTCTGTGTTGCTCAGTTGTGCTCTTTGTTGCTCTGTTGTGTTCTGTGGTGCTCACTTGAACTCTGTGTTTCTTAGCTGTGCTCTGTTGTGTTCTGTGGTACTCAGTTGTGCTATGTGTTGCTCTGCAGTGTTCTGTGGTACTCAGTTCTGCTCTGTGTTGCTCTGTTGTGCTTTGTATTGTTCTGTGTTGCTCAGATGTGCTTTGTATTGTTCTGTGTTGCTCAGATGTGCTCTGTATTGTTCTGTGTTGCTCAGGTGTGCTCTATATTGTTCTGTGTTGCTCAGTTGTGCTCTGTGTTGCTCTGTTGTGTTCTGTGGTGCTCAGTTGTGTTCTGTGGTCCTCAGTTGTGTTATGTGTTGCTCTGTTGTGCTCTGTGGTACACAGATGTGCTCTGTGTTGCGTTTTTGTGTTCTGTGGTCCTCAGTTGTGTTATGTGTTGCTCTGTTGTGCTCTGTGGTACACAGATGTGCTCTGTGTTGCGTTTTTGTGTTCTGTGGTGCTCAGTTGGGCTCTGTATTGTTCTGTGTTGCTCAGTTGGGCTCTGTGTTGCTCAGTTGTGCTCTGTGTTGCTCTGTATTGTTCTGAGCTCCTCAGTTGTGCTATGTGTTGCTTTGTTGTGTTCTGTGGTACTCCGTTGTGCTCTATGTTGCTCTGTTGTGCTCTGTATTGTTCTGATTTGCTCAGTTGTGCTCTGTATTGTTCCGTGTTGCTCAGTTGTGTTCTGTGTTGCTCTGTTGTGTTCTTTGGTGCTCACATGGGCTCTGTATTGTTCTGTGGTGCTCAGTTGTGATCTGTTTTGATCTGTGTTGCTCAGTTGTGCTCTTTATTGCTCTGTTGTGTTCTGTGGTGCTCAGTTGTGCTATGTGTTGCTCTGTTGTGTTCTGTGTTACTCAGTTGTGTTCTGTGGTGCTCACTTGGTCTCTGTATTATTCTGTGTTGCTCAGTTGTGCTCTGAATTGTTCTGCATAACTCAGTTGTGCTCTGTATTGTTCTGTGTTTCTCACTTGTGCTCTGTGTTGCTCAGTTGTGCTCTGTGTTGCTCAGTTGTGCTCTGTGTTGCTCTGTTGTGTTCTCTGGTGTGCAGTTGTGCTCTGTATTGTTCTGTGATGCTCAGTGGTGCTCTTTGGTGCTCTGTAGTGTTCTGCGGTCTCACTTGTGCTCTGTGTTGCTCATAGTGCTCTGTGTTGCTCAGTTGTGTTCTGTTGTGCTCAGTTGTGCTCTGTGTTGCTCTGTTGTGTTCTGTGGTCCTCAGTTGTGATATGTGTTGCTCTGTTTTGTTCTGTGTTGCTCAGTAGTGCTCTGTGTTGCTCAGTTTTGCTCTGTGTTGCTCTGTTGTGTTCTGTGGTCCTCAGTTGTGATATGTGTTGCTCTGTTGTGTTCTGTAGTACTCAGTTGTGCTCTGTGTTGCTCTGTTGTGCTCTGTATTGTTCGGTGTTGCTCAGTTGTGCTCTGTATTGTTCTGTGTTGCTCTCTTGTGCTCTGTATTTTTCTGTGTTGCTCAGTTGTGCTCTATATTGTTCTGTGTTGCTCAGTTGTGCTCTGTGTTGCTCTGTTGTGCTCTGTATTTTTCTGTGTTGCTCAGTTGTGCTCTATATTGTTCTGTGTTGCTCAGTTGTGCTCTGTGTTGCTCTCTTGTGTTCTGTGGTGCTCCGTTGTGCTCTGTGTTGCTCAGTTGTGCTCTTTGTTGCTCTGTTGTGTTCTGTTGTACTCAGTTGTACTCTGTGTTGCTCTGTTGTGTTCTGTGATGCTCAGTTGTGCTCTCATTTGTTCAGTTGTGCTCTGTATTTTTCTGTGGAGCTCAGTTGTGTTCTGTGTTGCTCAGTTGTGCTCTGTGTTGCTCTGTTGTGTTCTGTGGTGCTCAGTTGTGCTCTCATTTGCTCAGTTGTGCTCTGTATTATTCTGTGTTGCTCAGTTGTGCTCTTTGTTGCTCTGTTGTGTTCTGTGGTACTCAGTTGTGCTATGTGTTGCTCTGCAGTGTTCTGTGGTACTCAGTTGTGTTCTGTGTTGCTCTGTTGTGCTCTGTATTGTTCTGTGTTGCTCAGTTGTGCTTTGTATTGTTGTGAGGTGCTCAGCTGTGCTCTGTGTTGCTCTGTTGTGTTCTGCAGTGCTCAGTTGTTTTCTGTGGTGCTCAGTTGTGCTCTCTATTGTTCTGAGGTGCTCAGATGTGCTCAGTGTTGCTCAGCTGTGCTCTTTGTTGCTCTGTTTTGTTCTGTGGTGCTCCGTTGTGTTCTGTGGTGCTCAGTTGTGCTCTGTGTTGCTCAGTTGTGCTATGTGTTGCTCTGTTGTGTTCTGTGGTACTCAGTTATGCTCTATGTTGCTCTGTTGTGTTCTGTGGTACTCAGTTGTGCTATGTGTTGCACTGTTGTGTTCTGTGGTCCTCAGTTGTGCTCTATGTTGCTCTGTTGTGCTCTGTATTGTTCTGTGTTGCTCAGTTGTGCTTTGTATTGTTGTGAGGTGCTCAGCTGTGCTCTGTGTTGCTCTGTTGTGTTCTGCAGTGCTCAGTTGTTTTCTGTGGTGCTCAGTTGTGCTCTCTATTGTTCTGAGGTGCTCAGATGTGCTCAGTGTTGCTCAGCTGTGCTCTTTGTTGCTCTGTTTTGTTCTGTGGTGCTCCGTTGTGTTCTGTGGTGCTCAGTTGTGCTCTGTGTTGCTCAGTTGTGCTATGTGTTGCTCTGTTGTGTTCTGTGGTACTCAGTTATGCTCTATGTTGCTCTGTTGTGTTCTGTGGTACTCAGTTGTGCTATGTGTTGCACTGTTGTGTTCTGTGGTCCTCAGTTGTGCTCTATGTTGCTCTGTTGTGCTCTGTATTGTTCTGTGTTGCTCAGTTGTGCTCTGTATTGTTCTGTGTTGTTCTGTTGTGCTCTGTATTGTTCTGTGTTGCTCAGTTGTGCTTTGTATTGTTGTGAGGTGCTCAGATGTGCTCTGTGTTGTTCTGTGTTGCTCAGTTGTGCTCTGTGTTGCTCAGTTGTGTTCTGTCTTGCTCTGTTGTGTTCTGTGGTACTCAGTTGTGCTCTGTGTTGCTCAGTTGTGTTCGGTGGTACTCTGTATTGTTCTGTGTTGCTCTGTTGTGCTCTGTATTGTTCTGTGTTGCTCAGTTGTGCTCTAAGGTACTCAGTTGTGCTCTGTGTTGTTCTGTTGTGTTCTCTGTACACAGTTGTGCTCGCTGTTGCTCAGTTGTGCTCTGTCTTGCTCAGTTGTGTTCGGTGGTACTCAGTTGTACTCTGTATTGTTCTGTGGAGCTATTTTGTGCTCTGTGTTGCTCGGTTGTGCTCTGTGTTGCTCTGTTGTGTTCTGCAGTGCTCAGTTGTGTTCTGTGGTGCTCAGCTGTGCTCAGTATTGTTCTGTGTTGCTCAGTTGTGATCTGTATTGTTCTGTGTTGCTCAGTTGTGCTCTGTGTTGCTCAGTTGTGCTCTGTGTTGCTCTGTTGTGTTCTGTGGTACTCAGTTGTGTTCTGTGGTGCTCACTTGCTCTCTATTATTCTGCGTTGCTCAGTTGTGCTCTGAATTGTTCTGCATAACTCAGTTGTGCTCTGTATTGTTCTGTGTTTCTCAGTTGTGCTCTGTGTTGCTCAGTTGTGCTCTGTGTTGCTCTGTTGTGTTCTCTGGTGCGCAGTTGTGCTCTGCTGTGTTCTGTGGTGCCCAGTTGTGTTCTCTTGTGCTCAGTTGTGCTCTGTATTGTTCTGTGATGCTCAGTGGTGCTCTTTGGTGCTCTGTATTGTTCTGCGGGCTCACCTGCGTTCTGTGGTGCTCAGTTGTGATCTGTATTGTTCTGCGCTGCTCCGTTGTGCTCTGTGTTGCTCAGTTGTGTTCTGTGGTACTCAGTTGTGCTCTCTATTGTTCTGTGTTGCTCATTTGTGCTCTGTGTTGCTCAGTTGTGCTGTGTGTTGCTCTCTATTGTTCTGTGGTGCTCAGTTGTGTTCTGTGGTGCTCAGTTGTGCTCTGTGTTGCTCAGTTGTGCTCTGTGTTGCTCAGTTGTGCTCTGTGTTGCTCTGTTGTGTTCTGTGGTCCTCAGTTGTGATATGTGTTGCTCTGTTGTGTTCTGTAGTACTCAGTTGTGCTCTGTGTTGCTCCGTTGTGCTCTGTATTGTTTGGTGTTGCTCATTTGTGCTCTGTATTGTTCTGTGTTGCTCAGTTGTGCTCTGTATTGTTCTGTGTTGCTCCGTTGTGCTCTGTATTGTTCTTTGTTGCTCAGTTGTGCTCTGTCTTGCTCTGTTGTGTTCTGTGGTACTCAGTTGTGCTCTTTGTTTCTCATTTGTGCTCTGTGTTGCTCAGTAGTGTTCGGTGGTACTCTCTATTGTTCTGTGTTGCTCGGTTGTGCTCTATGGTACTCAGTTGTGCTCTGTGTTGCTCTGTTGTGTTCTCTGTACACAGTTGTGCTCTGTGTTGCTCGGTTGTGCTCTGTGTTGCTCTGTTGTGTTCTTCAGTGCTCAGTTGTGTTCTGTGGTGCTCAGTTGTGCTCGGTATTGTTCTGTGTTGCTCAGTTGTGCTCAGTATTGTTCTGTGTTGCTCAGTTGTGATCTGTATTGTTCTGTGTTGCTCAGTTGTGCTCTGTGTTGCTCAGTTGTGTTCTGTGTTACTCAGTTGCGTTCTGTGGTGCTCACTTGGTCTCTGTATTATTCTGTGTTGCTCAGTTGTGCTCTGAATTGTTCTGCATAACTCAGTTGTGCTCTGTATTGTTCTGTGTTTCTCACTTGTGCTCTGTGTTGCTCAGTTGTGCTCTATGTTGCTCTGTTGTGTACTCTGGTGCGCAGTTGTGCTCTGCTGTGATCTGTGGTGCCCAGTTGTGTTCTCTTGTGCTCAGTTGTGCTCTGTATTGTTCTGTGATGCTCAGTTGTGCTCTGTGTTGCTCAGTTGTGCTCTTTGTTGCTCTGTTGTGTTCTGTGGTGCTCAGTTGTGCTCTCATTTGCTCAGTTGTGCTCTGTATTTTTCTGTGGTGCTCAGTTGTGCTCTGTGTTGCTCAGTTGTGCTCTTTGTTGCTCTGTTGTGTTCTGTGGTGCTCTCTTGGTCTCTGTATTATTCTGTGTTGCTCAGTTGTGCTCTGAAGTGTTCTGCCTAACTCAGTTGTGCTCTGTATTGTTCTGTGTTTCTCAGTTGTGCTTTGTGTTCCTCTGTTGTGTTCTCTGGTAGTCAGCTGTGCTCTGCTGTGTTCTGTGGTGCCCAGTTGTGTTCTCTTGTGCTCAGTTGTGCTCTGTATTGTTCTGTGATGCTCAATTGTGCTCTGTGGTGCTCTGTAGTGTTCTGCGGGCTCACTTGCGTTCTGTGGTGCTCAGTTGTGATCTGTATTGTTCTGCGTTGCTCCGTTGTGCTCTGTGTTGCTCAGTTTGGCTCTGTGTTGCTCAGTTGTGCTCTTAGTTGCTCTGTTGTGTTCTGTGGTACTCAGTTGTGCTCTGTGTTGCTCTGTTGTGTTCTGCGGTGCTCAGTTGTGTTCTGTGGTGCTCAGTTGTGATCTCTATTGTTCTGTGTTGCTCAGTTGTGCACTGTGTTGCTCAGTTGTGCTCTGTGTTGCTCTGTTTTGTTCTGTGGTGCTCAGTTGTGTTCTGTGGTGCCCAGTTGTGCTCTGTGTTGCTCAGTTGTGCTCTGTGTTGCTCTGTTGTGTTCTGTGGTCCTCAGTTGTGATATGTGTTGCTCTGTTGTGTTCTGTAGTACTCAGTTGTGCTCTGTGTTGCTCTGTTGTGCTCTGTATTGTTCGGTGTTGCTCAGTTGTGCTTTGTATTGTTCTATGTTGCTCTGTTGTGCTCTGTATTTTTCTGTGTTGCTCAGTTGTGCTCTATATTGTTCTGTGTTGCTCAGTTGTGTTCTGTGTTGCTCAGTTGTGCTCTTTGTTGCTCTGTTGTGTTCTGTGGTGCTCTCTTGGTCTCTGTATTATTCTGTGTTGCTCAGTTGTGCTCTGAAGTGTTCTGCCTAACTCAGTTGTGCTCTGTATTGTTCTGTGTTTCTCAGTTGTGCTTTGTGTTCCTCTGTTGTGTTCTCTGGTAGTCAGCTGTGCTCTGCTGTGTTCTGTGGTGCCCAGTTGTGTTCTCTTGTGCTCAGTTGTGCTCTGTATTGTTCTGTGATGCTCAATTGTGCTCTGTGGTGCTCTGTAGTGTTCTGCGGGCTCACTTGCGTTCTGTGGTGCTCAGTTGTGATCTGTATTGTTCTGCGTTGCTCCGTTGTGCTCTGTGTTGCTCAGTTTGGCTCTGTGTTGCTCAGTTGTGCTCTTAGTTGCTCTGTTGTGTTCTGTGGTACTCAGTTGTGCTCTGTGTTGCTCTGTTGTGTTCTGCGGTGCTCAGTTGTGTTCTGTGGTGCTCAGTTGTGATCTCTATTGTTCTGTGTTGCTCAGTTGTGCACTGTGTTGCTCAGTTGTGCTCTGTGTTGCTCTGTTTTGTTCTGTGGTGCTCAGTTGTGTTCTGTGGTGCCCAGTTGTGCTCTGTGTTGCTCAGTTGTGCTCTGTGTTGCTCTGTTGTGTTCTGTGGTCCTCAGTTGTGATATGTGTTGCTCTGTTGTGTTCTGTAGTACTCAGTTGTGCTCTGTGTTGCTCTGTTGTGCTCTGTATTGTTCGGTGTTGCTCAGTTGTGCTTTGTATTGTTCTATGTTGCTCTGTTGTGCTCTGTATTTTTCTGTGTTGCTCAGTTGTGCTCTATATTGTTCTGTGTTGCTCAGTTGTGTTCTGTGTTGCTCAGTTGTGCTCTGTGTTGCTCTGTTTTGTTCTGTGGAGCTCATTTGTGCTCTGTGTTGCTCAGTTGTGCTCTTTGTTGCTCTGTTGTGTTCTGTCGTACTCAGTTGTACTCTGTGTTGCTCTGTTGTGTTCTGTGTTGCTCAGTTGTGCTCTTTGTTGCTCTGTTGTGTTCTGTGGTGCTCACTTGAACTCTGTGTTTCTTAGCTGTGCTCTGTTGTGTTCTGTGGTACTCAGTTGTGCTATGTGTTGCTCTGCAGTGTTCTGTGGTACTCAGTTCTGCTCTGTGTTGCTCTGTTGTGCTTTGTATTGTTCTGTGTTGCTCAGATGTGCTTTGTATTGTTCTGTGTTGCTCAGATGTGCTCTGTATTGTTCTGTGTTGCTCAGGTGTGCTCTATATTGTTCTGTGTTGCTCAGTTGTGCTCTGTGTTGCTCTGTTGTGTTCTGTGGTGCTCAGTTGTGTTCTGTGGTCCTCAGTTGTGTTATGTGTTGCTCTGTTGTGCTCTGTGGTACACAGATGTGCTCTGTGTTGCGTTTTTGTGTTCTGTGGTCCTCAGTTGTGTTATGTGTTGCTCTGTTGTGCTCTGTGGTACACAGATGTGCTCTGTGTTGCGTTTTTGTGTTCTGTGGTGCTCAGTTGGGCTCTGTATTGTTCTGTGTTGCTCAGTTGGGCTCTGTGTTGCTCAGTTGTGCTCTGTGTTGCTCTGTATTGTTCTGAGCTCCTCAGTTGTGCTATGTGTTGCTTTGTTGTGTTCTGTGGTACTCCGTTGTGCTCTATGTTGCTCTGTTGTGCTCTGTATTGTTCTGATTTGCTCAGTTGTGCTCTGTATTGTTCCGTGTTGCTCAGTTGTGTTCTGTGTTGCTCTGTTGTGTTCTTTGGTGCTCACATGGGCTCTGTATTGTTCTGTGGTGCTCAGTTGTGATCTGTTTTGATCTGTGTTGCTCAGTTGTGCTCTTTATTGCTCTGTTGTGTTCTGTGGTGCTCAGTTGTGCTATGTGTTGCTCTGTTGTGTTCTGTGTTACTCAGTTGTGTTCTGTGGTGCTCACTTGGTCTCTGTATTATTCTGTGTTGCTCAGTTGTGCTCTGAATTGTTCTGCATAACTCAGTTGTGCTCTGTATTGTTCTGTGTTTCTCACTTGTGCTCTGTGTTGCTCAGTTGTGCTCTGTGTTGCTCAGTTGTGCTCTGTGTTGCTCTGTTGTGTTCTCTGGTGCGCAGTTGTGCTCTGTATTGTTCTGTGATGCTCAGTGGTGCTCTTTGGTGCTCTGTAGTGTTCTGCGGTCTCACTTGTGCTCTGTGTTGCTCATAGTGCTCTGTGTTGCTCAGTTGTGTTCTGTTGTGCTCAGTTGTGCTCTGTGTTGCTCTGTTGTGTTCTGTGGTCCTCAGTTGTGATATGTGTTGCTCTGTTTTGTTCTGTGTTGCTCAGTAGTGCTCTGTGTTGCTCAGTTTTGCTCTGTGTTGCTCTGTTGTGTTCTGTGGTCCTCAGTTGTGATATGTGTTGCTCTGTTGTGTTCTGTAGTACTCAGTTGTGCTCTGTGTTGCTCTGTTGTGCTCTGTATTGTTCGGTGTTGCTCAGTTGTGCTCTGTATTGTTCTGTGTTGCTCTCTTGTGCTCTGTATTTTTCTGTGTTGCTCAGTTGTGCTCTATATTGTTCTGTGTTGCTCAGTTGTGCTCTGTGTTGCTCTGTTGTGCTCTGTATTTTTCTGTGTTGCTCAGTTGTGCTCTATATTGTTCTGTGTTGCTCAGTTGTGCTCTGTGTTGCTCTCTTGTGTTCTGTGGTGCTCCGTTGTGCTCTGTGTTGCTCAGTTGTGCTCTTTGTTGCTCTGTTGTGTTCTGTTGTACTCAGTTGTACTCTGTGTTGCTCTGTTGTGTTCTGTGATGCTCAGTTGTGCTCTCATTTGTTCAGTTGTGCTCTGTATTTTTCTGTGGAGCTCAGTTGTGTTCTGTGTTGCTCAGTTGTGCTCTGTGTTGCTCTGTTGTGTTCTGTGGTGCTCAGTTGTGCTCTCATTTGCTCAGTTGTGCTCTGTATTATTCTGTGTTGCTCAGTTGTGCTCTTTGTTGCTCTGTTGTGTTCTGTGGTACTCAGTTGTGCTATGTGTTGCTCTGCAGTGTTCTGTGGTACTCAGTTGTGTTCTGTGTTGCTCTGTTGTGCTCTGTATTGTTCTGTGTTGCTCAGTTGTGCTTTGTATTGTTGTGAGGTGCTCAGCTGTGCTCTGTGTTGCTCTGTTGTGTTCTGCAGTGCTCAGTTGTTTTCTGTGGTGCTCAGTTGTGCTCTCTATTGTTCTGAGGTGCTCAGATGTGCTCAGTGTTGCTCAGCTGTGCTCTTTGTTGCTCTGTTTTGTTCTGTGGTGCTCCGTTGTGTTCTGTGGTGCTCAGTTGTGCTCTGTGTTGCTCAGTTGTGCTATGTGTTGCTCTGTTGTGTTCTGTGGTACTCAGTTATGCTCTATGTTGCTCTGTTGTGTTCTGTGGTACTCAGTTGTGCTATGTGTTGCACTGTTGTGTTCTGTGGTCCTCAGTTGTGCTCTATGTTGCTCTGTTGTGCTCTGTATTGTTCTGTGTTGCTCAGTTGTGCTCTGTATTGTTCTGTGTTGTTCTGTTGTGCTCTGTATTGTTCTGTGTTGCTCAGTTGTGCTTTGTATTGTTGTGAGGTGCTCAGATGTGCTCTGTGTTGTTCTGTGTTGCTCAGTTGTGCTCTGTGTTGCTCAGTTGTGTTCTGTCTTGCTCTGTTGTGTTCTGTGGTACTCAGTTGTGCTCTGTGTTGCTCAGTTGTGTTCGGTGGTACTCTGTATTGTTCTGTGTTGCTCTGTTGTGCTCTGTATTGTTCTGTGTTGCTCAGTTGTGCTCTAAGGTACTCAGTTGTGCTCTGTGTTGTTCTGTTGTGTTCTCTGTACACAGTTGTGCTCGCTGTTGCTCAGTTGTGCTCTGTCTTGCTCAGTTGTGTTCGGTGGTACTCAGTTGTACTCTGTATTGTTCTGTGGAGCTATTTTGTGCTCTGTGTTGCTCGGTTGTGCTCTGTGTTGCTCTGTTGTGTTCTGCAGTGCTCAGTTGTGTTCTGTGGTGCTCAGCTGTGCTCAGTATTGTTCTGTGTTGCTCAGTTGTGATCTGTATTGTTCTGTGTTGCTCAGTTGTGCTCTGTGTTGCTCAGTTGTGCTCTGTGTTGCTCTGTTGTGTTCTGTGGTACTCAGTTGTGTTCTGTGGTGCTCACTTGCTCTCTATTATTCTGCGTTGCTCAGTTGTGCTCTGAATTGTTCTGCATAACTCAGTTGTGCTCTGTATTGTTCTGTGTTTCTCAGTTGTGCTCTGTGTTGCTCAGTTGTGCTCTGTGTTGCTCTGTTGTGTTCTCTGGTGCGCAGTTGTGCTCTGCTGTGTTCTGTGGTGCCCAGTTGTGTTCTCTTGTGCTCAGTTGTGCTCTGTATTGTTCTGTGATGCTCAGTGGTGCTCTTTGGTGCTCTGTATTGTTCTGCGGGCTCACCTGCGTTCTGTGGTGCTCAGTTGTGATCTGTATTGTTCTGCGCTGCTCCGTTGTGCTCTGTGTTGCTCAGTTGTGTTCTGTGGTACTCAGTTGTGCTCTCTATTGTTCTGTGTTGCTCATTTGTGCTCTGTGTTGCTCAGTTGTGCTGTGTGTTGCTCTCTATTGTTCTGTGGTGCTCAGTTGTGTTCTGTGGTGCTCAGTTGTGCTCTGTGTTGCTCAGTTGTGCTCTGTGTTGCTCAGTTGTGCTCTGTGTTGCTCTGTTGTGTTCTGTGGTCCTCAGTTGTGATATGTGTTGCTCTGTTGTGTTCTGTAGTACTCAGTTGTGCTCTGTGTTGCTCCGTTGTGCTCTGTATTGTTTGGTGTTGCTCATTTGTGCTCTGTATTGTTCTGTGTTGCTCAGTTGTGCTCTGTATTGTTCTGTGTTGCTCCGTTGTGCTCTGTATTGTTCTTTGTTGCTCAGTTGTGCTCTGTCTTGCTCTGTTGTGTTCTGTGGTACTCAGTTGTGCTCTTTGTTTCTCATTTGTGCTCTGTGTTGCTCAGTAGTGTTCGGTGGTACTCTCTATTGTTCTGTGTTGCTCGGTTGTGCTCTATGGTACTCAGTTGTGCTCTGTGTTGCTCTGTTGTGTTCTCTGTACACAGTTGTGCTCTGTGTTGCTCGGTTGTGCTCTGTGTTGCTCTGTTGTGTTCTTCAGTGCTCAGTTGTGTTCTGTGGTGCTCAGTTGTGCTCGGTATTGTTCTGTGTTGCTCAGTTGTGCTCAGTATTGTTCTGTGTTGCTCAGTTGTGATCTGTATTGTTCTGTGTTGCTCAGTTGTGCTCTGTGTTGCTCAGTTGTGTTCTGTGTTACTCAGTTGCGTTCTGTGGTGCTCACTTGGTCTCTGTATTATTCTGTGTTGCTCAGTTGTGCTCTGAATTGTTCTGCATAACTCAGTTGTGCTCTGTATTGTTCTGTGTTTCTCACTTGTGCTCTGTGTTGCTCAGTTGTGCTCTATGTTGCTCTGTTGTGTACTCTGGTGCGCAGTTGTGCTCTGCTGTGATCTGTGGTGCCCAGTTGTGTTCTCTTGTGCTCAGTTGTGCTCTGTATTGTTCTGTGATGCTCAGTTGTGCTCTGTGTTGCTCAGTTGTGCTCTTTGTTGCTCTGTTGTGTTCTGTGGTGCTCAGTTGTGCTCTCATTTGCTCAGTTGTGCTCTGTATTTTTCTGTGGTGCTCAGTTGTGCTCTGTGTTGCTCAGTTGTGCTCTTTGTTGCTCTGTTGTGTTCTGTGGTGCTCTCTTGGTCTCTGTATTATTCTGTGTTGCTCAGTTGTGCTCTGAAGTGTTCTGCCTAACTCAGTTGTGCTCTGTATTGTTCTGTGTTTCTCAGTTGTGCTTTGTGTTCCTCTGTTGTGTTCTCTGGTAGTCAGCTGTGCTCTGCTGTGTTCTGTGGTGCCCAGTTGTGTTCTCTTGTGCTCAGTTGTGCTCTGTATTGTTCTGTGATGCTCAATTGTGCTCTGTGGTGCTCTGTAGTGTTCTGCGGGCTCACTTGCGTTCTGTGGTGCTCAGTTGTGATCTGTATTGTTCTGCGTTGCTCCGTTGTGCTCTGTGTTGCTCAGTTTGGCTCTGTGTTGCTCAGTTGTGCTCTTAGTTGCTCTGTTGTGTTCTGTGGTACTCAGTTGTGCTCTGTGTTGCTCTGTTGTGTTCTGTGGTACTCAGTTGTGCTCTGTGTTGCTCTGTTGTGTTCTGCGGTGCTCAGTTGTGTTCTGTGGTGCTCAGTTGTGATCTCTATTGTTCTGTGTTGCTCAGTTGTGCACTGTGTTGCTCAGTTGTGCTCTGTGTTGCTCTGTTTTGTTCTGTGGTGCTCAGTTGTGTTCTGTGGTGCCCAGTTGTGCTCTGTGTTGCTCAGTTGTGCTCTGTGTTGCTCTGTTGTGTTCTGTGGTCCTCAGTTGTGATATGTGTTGCTCTGTTGTGTTCTGTAGTACTCAGTTGTGCTCTGTGTTGCTCTGTTGTGCTCTGTATTGTTCGGTGTTGCTCAGTTGTGCTTTGTATTGTTCTATGTTGCTCTGTTGTGCTCTGTATTTTTCTGTGTTGCTCAGTTGTGCTCTATATTGTTCTGTGTTGCTCAGTTGTGTTCTGTGTTGCTCAGTTGTGCTCTGTGTTGCTCTGTTTTGTTCTGTGGAGCTCATTTGTGCTCTGTGTTGCTCAGTTGTGCTCTTTGTTGCTCTGTTGTGTTCTGTCGTACTCAGTTGTACTCTGTGTTGCTCTGTTGTGTTCTGTGTTGCTCAGTTGTGCTCTTTGTTGCTCTGTTGTGTTCTGTGGTGCTCACTTGAACTCTGTGTTTCTTAGCTGTGCTCTGTTGTGTTCTGTGGTACTCAGTTGTGCTATGTGTTGCTCTGCAGTGTTCTGTGGTACTCAGTTCTGCTCTGTGTTGCTCTGTTGTGCTTTGTATTGTTCTGTGTTGCTCAGATGTGCTTTGTATTGCTCTGTGTTGCTCAGATGTGCTCTGTATTGTTCTGTGTTGCTCAGGTGTGCTCTATATTGTTCTGTGTTGCTCAGTTGTGCTCTGTGTTGCTCTGTTGTGTTCTGTGGTGCTCAGTTGTGTTCTGTGGTCCTCAGTTGTGTTATGTGTTGCTCTGTTGTGCTCTGTGGTACACAGATGTGCTCTGTGTTGCGTTTTTGTGTTCTGTGGTCCTCAGTTGTGTTATGTGTTGCTCTGTTGTGCTCTGTGGTACACAGACGTGCTCTGTGTTGCGTTTTTGTGTTCTGTGGTGCTCAGTTGGGCTCTGTATTGTTCTGTGTTGCTCAGTTGGGCTCTGTGTTGCTCAGTTGTGCTCTGTGTTGCTCTGTATTGTTCTGAGCTCCTCAGTTGTGCTATGTGTTGCTTTGTTGTGTTCTGTGGTACTCCGTTGTGCTCTATGTTGCTCTGTTGTGCTCTGTATTGTTCTGATTTGCTCAGTTGTGCTCTGTATTGTTCCGTGTTGCTCAGTTGTGTTCTGTGTTGCTCTGTTGTGTTCTTTGGTGCTCACATGGGCTCTGTATTGTTCTGTGGTGCTCAGTTGTGATCTGTTTTGATCTGTGTTGCTCAGTTGTGCTCTTTATTGCTCTGTTGTGTTCTGTGGTGCTCAGTTGTGCTATGTGTTGCTCTGTTGTGCTTTGTATTGTTCTGTGTTGCTCAGATGTGCTCTGTATTGTTCTGTGTTGCTCAGTTGTGCTCTGTGTTGCTCTGTTGTGTTCTGTGGTGCTCAGTTGTGCTCTGTGTTGTTCAGTTGTGCTCTGTATTGTTCTGTCGAGCTCAGTTGTGCTCTGTGTTGCTCAGTTGTCTCTTTAATGCTCTGTATTTTTCTGCGGTATTCAGTTGTGCTCCTGTGTTTCTCATTTGTGCTCGGTGTTGCTCAGTTGTGTTTGGTGGTACTCTGTATTGTTCTGTGTTGCTCAGTTGTGCTCTATGGTACTCAGTTGTGTTCTGTGTTGCTCTGTTGTGTTCTCTGTACACAGTTGTGCTCTGTGTTGCTCTGTTGTGCTCTGTGTTGCTCTGTTGTGTTCTGCAGTGCTCAGTTGTGTTCTGTGGTGCTCAGTTGTGCTCGGTATTGTTCTGTGTTGCTCAGTTGTGGTCTGTATTGTTCTGTGTTGCTCAGTTGTGCTCTTTGTTGCTCAGTTGAACTTGTGTTGCTCTCTTGTGCTCTGTGTTGCTCTGTTGTGTTCTGTGCTACTCAGTTGTGCTCTGTGTTGCTCTGTTGTGTTCTGTGCTACTCAGTTGTGTTCTGTGGTGCTCAGTTGGTCTCTGTATTATTCTGTGTTGCTCAGTTGTGCTCTGAAGTGTTCTGCATAACTCAGTTGTGCTCTGTATTGTTCTGTGTTGCTCAGTTGTGGTTTGTGTTTCTCTGTTGTGTTCACTGGTGCGCAGTTGTGCTCTGTATTGTTCTGTGATGCTCAATTGTGCTCTGTGCTGCTCTGTAGTGTTCTGCGGGCTCACTTGTGTTCTGTGTTGCTCAGCTGTGCTCTGTGTTGCTCTGTATTGTTCTGTGATGCTCAGTTGTGCTCTGTGGTGCTCTGTAGTGTTCTGCGGACTCACTTGTGTTCTGTGGTGCTCAGTTGTGATTTGTATTGTTCTGCGTTGCTCCGTTGTGCTCTGTGTTGCTCAGTTGGTCTCTGTGTTGCTCAGTTGTTCTCTTAGTTGCTCTGTTGTGTTCTGTGATACTCAGTTGTGCTCTGTGTTGGTCTGTTGTATGCTGCGGTGCTCAGTTGTGTTCTGTGGTGCTCAGTTGTGCTCTCTATTGTTCTGTGGTGCTCAGATGTGCTCTGTATTTTTCTGTGTAGCTCAGTTGTGTTCTGTGGTCCTCAGTTGTGTTATGTGTTGCTCTGTTGTGCTCTGTGGTACACAGATGTGCTCTGTGTTGCGTTTTTGTGTTCTGTGGTCCTCAGTTGTGTTATGTGTTGCTCTGTTGTGCTCTGTGGTACACAGATGTGCTCTGTGTTGCGTTTTTGTGTTCTGTGGTGCTCAGTTGGGCTCTGTATTGTTCTGTGTTGCTCAGTTGGGCTCTGTGTTGCTCAGTTGTGCTCTGTGTTGCTCTGTATTGTTCTGAGCTCCTCAGTTGTGCTATGTGTTGCTTTGTTGTGTTCTGTGGTACTCCGTTGTGCTCTATGTTGCTCTGTTGTGCTCTGTATTGTTCTGATTTGCTCAGTTGTGCTCTGTATTGTTCCGTGTTGCTCAGTTGTGTTCTGTGTTGCTCTGTTGTGTTCTTTGGTGCTCACATGGGCTCTGTATTGTTCTGTGGTGCTCAGTTGTGATCTGTTTTGATCTGTGTTGCTCAGTTGTGCTCTTTATTGCTCTGTTGTGTTCTGTGGTGCTCAGTTGTGCTATGTGTTGCTCTGTTGTGCTTTGTATTGTTCTGTGTTGCTCAGATGTGCTCTGTATTGTTCTGTGTTGCTCAGTTGTGCTCTGTGTTGCTCTGTTGTGTTCTGTGGTGCTCAGTTGTGCTCTGTGTTGTTCAGTTGTGCTCTGTATTGTTCTGTCGAGCTCAGTTGTGCTCTGTGTTGCTCAGTTGTCTCTTTAATGCTCTGTATTTTTCTGCGGTATTCAGTTGTGCTCCTGTGTTTCTCATTTGTGCTCGGTGTTGCTCAGTTGTGTTTGGTGGTACTCTGTATTGTTCTGTGTTGCTCAGTTGTGCTCTATGGTACTCAGTTGTGTTCTGTGTTGCTCTGTTGTGTTCTCTGTACACAGTTGTGCTCTGTGTTGCTCTGTTGTGCTCTGTGTTGCTCTGTTGTGTTCTGCAGTGCTCAGTTGTGTTCTGTGGTGCTCAGTTGTGCTCGGTATTGTTCTGTGTTGCTCAGTTGTGGTCTGTATTGTTCTGTGTTGCTCAGTTGTGCTCTTTGTTGCTCAGTTGAACTTGTGTTGCTCTCTTGTGCTCTGTGTTGCTCTGTTGTGTTCTGTGCTACTCAGTTGTGCTCTGTGTTGCTCTGTTGTGTTCTGTGCTACTCAGTTGTGTTCTGTGGTGCTCAGTTGGTCTCTGTATTATTCTGTGTTGCTCAGTTGTGCTCTGAAGTGTTCTGCATAACTCAGTTGTGCTCTGTATTGTTCTGTGTTGCTCAGTTGTGGTTTGTGTTTCTCTGTTGTGTTCACTGGTGCGCAGTTGTGCTCTGTATTGTTCTGTGATGCTCAATTGTGCTCTGTGCTGCTCTGTAGTGTTCTGCGGGCTCACTTGTGTTCTGTGTTGCTCAGCTGTGCTCTGTGTTGCTCTGTATTGTTCTGTGATGCTCAGTTGTGCTCTGTGGTGCTCTGTAGTGTTCTGCGGACTCACTTGTGTTCTGTGGTGCTCAGTTGTGATTTGTATTGTTCTGCGTTGCTCCGTTGTGCTCTGTGTTGCTCAGTTGGTCTCTGTGTTGCTCAGTTGTTCTCTTAGTTGCTCTGTTGTGTTCTGTGATACTCAGTTGTGCTCTGTGTTGGTCTGTTGTATGCTGCGGTGCTCAGTTGTGTTCTGTGGTGCTCAGTTGTGCTCTCTATTGTTCTGTGGTGCTCAGATGTGCTCTGTATTTTTCTGTGTTGCTCAGTTGTGTTCTGTGGTGCTCAGTTGTGCTCTGTGTTGCTCTGTTGTGCTCTTTGTTGCTCTGTTGTGTTCTGTAGTCCTCAGTTGTGATATGTGTTGCTCTGTTGTGTTCTGTAGTACTCAGTTGTGCCCTGTGTTGCTCTTTTGTGCTCTGTATTGTTCGGTGTTGCTCAGTTGTGCTCTGCATTGTTCTGTGTTGATCTGTTGTGCTCTGTATTTTTCTGTGTTGCTCAGTTGTGCTCTATATTGTTCTGTGGTGCTCCGTTGTGCTCTGTGATGCTCTGTTGTGTTCTGTGGTGCTCAGTTGTGCTCTGTGGTGATCAGTTGTGCTCTGTATTGTTCTGTGGAGAACATTTGTGCTCTGTGTTGCTCAGTTGTGCTCTGTGTTGCTCAGTTGTGCTCTTTGTTGCTCTGTTGTGTTCTGTCATACTCAGTTGTACTCTGTTTTGCTCTGTTGTGTTCTGTGGTGCTCAGTTGTGCTTTCATTTGCTCAGTTGTGCTCTGTATTTTTCTGTGGAGCTCAGTTGTGCTCTGTGTTACTCAGATGTGCTCTGTGTTGCTCAGTTGTGCTCTGTGTTGCTCTGTTTTGTTCTGTGGTGCTCAGTTGTGTTCTGTGGTGCTCAGTTGTGCTCTGTGTTTCTCAGTTGTGGTCTGTGTTGCTCTGTTGTGTTCTGTGGTCCTCAGTTGTGATATGTGTTGCTCAGTTGTGTTCTGTAGTACTCAGTTGTGCCCTGTGTTGCTCTGTTGTGCTCTGTATTGTTCGGTGTTGCTCAGTTGTGCTCTGTATTTTTCTGTGTTGCTCAGTTGGGATCTATATTGTTCTGTGTTGCTCAGTTGTGCTCTGTGTTGCTCAGTTGTGCTCTGTGTTGCTCTGTTCTGTTCTGTAGTGCTCCGTTGTGCTCTGTGATGCTCTGTTGTGTTCTGTGGTGCTCAGTTGTGCTCTGTGGTGATCAGTTGTGCTCTGTATTGTTCTGTGGAGAACATTTGTGCTCTGTGTTGCTCAGTTGTGCTCTTTGTTGCTCTGTTGTGTTCTGTCGTACTCAGTTGTACTCTGTGTTGCTCTGTTGTGTTCTGTGGTGCTCAGTTGTGCTTTCATTTGCTCAGTTGTGCTCTGTATTTTTCTGTGGAGCTCAGTTGTGCTCTGTATTTTTCTGTGTTGCTCAGTTGTGCTCTGTATTGTTCTGTTGTGTTCTGTGGTGCTCAGTTGTGCTATGTGTTGCTCTGCAGTGTTCTGTGGTACTCAGTTGTTCTCTGTGTTGCTCTGTTGTTTTCTGTGGTGCCCAGTTGTGTTCTCTTGTGCTCAGTTGTGCTCTGTATTGTTCTGTGATGCTCAGTTGTGCTCTGTGGTGCTCTGTAGTGTTCTGCGGGCTCACTTGTGTTCTGTGGTGCTCAGTTGTGATTTGTATTGTTCTGCGTTGCTCCGTTGTGCTCTGTGTTGCTCAGTTGGTCTCTGTGTTGCTCAGTTGTTCTCTTAGTTGCTCTGTTGTGTTCTGTGATACTCAGTTGTGCTCTGTGTTGGTCTGTTGTATGCTGCGGTGCTCAGTTGTGTTCTGTGGTGCTCAGTTGTGCTCTCTATTGTTCTGTGGTGCTCAGTTGTGCTCAGTATTGTTCTGTGTTGCTCAGTTGTGATCTGTATTGTTCTGTGTTGCTCAGTTGTGCTCTGTGTTGCTCAGTTGTGTTCTGTGTTACTCAGTTGCGTTCTGTGGTGCTCACTTGGTCTCTGTATTATTCTGTGTTGCTCAGTTGTGCTCTGAATTGTTCTGCATAACTCAGTTGTGCTCTGTATTGTTCTGTGTTTCTCACTTGTGCTCTGTGTTGCTCAGTTGTGCTCTATGTTGCTCTGTTGTGTACTCTGGTGCGCAGTTGTGCTCTGCTGTGATCTGTGGTGCCCAGTTGTGTTCTCTTGTGCTCAGTTGTGCTCTGTATTGTTCTGTGATGCTCAGTTGTGCTCTGTGTTGCTCAGTTGTGCTCTTTGTTGCTCTGTTGTGTTCTGTGGTGCTCAGTTGTGCTCTCATTTGCTCAGTTGTGCTCTGTATTTTTCTGTGGTGCTCAGTTGTGCTCTGTGTTGCTCAGTTGTGCTCTTTGTTGCTCTGTTGTGTTCTGTGGTGCTCTCTTGGTCTCTGTATTATTCTGTGTTGCTCAGTTGTGCTCTGAAGTGTTCTGCCTAACTCAGTTGTGCTCTGTATTGTTCTGTGTTTCTCAGTTGTGCTTTGTGTTCCTCTGTTGTGTTCTCTGGTAGTCAGCTGTGCTCTGCTGTGTTCTGTGGTGCCCAGTTGTGTTCTCTTGTGCTCAGTTGTGCTCTGTATTGTTCTGTGATGCTCAATTGTGCTCTGTGGTGCTCTGTAGTGTTCTGCGGGCTCACTTGCGTTCTGTGGTGCTCAGTTGTGATCTGTATTGTTCTGCGTTGCTCCGTTGTGCTCTGTGTTGCTCAGTTTGGCTCTGTGTTGCTCAGTTGTGCTCTTAGTTGCTCTGTTGTGTTCTGTGGTACTCAGTTGTGCTCTGTGTTGCTCTGTTGTGTTCTGCGGTGCTCAGTTGTGTTCTGTGGTGCTCAGTTGTGATCTCTATTGTTCTGTGTTGCTCAGTTGTGCACTGTGTTGCTCAGTTGTGCTCTGTGTTGCTCTGTTTTGTTCTGTGGTGCTCAGTTGTGTTCTGTGGTGCCCAGTTGTGCTCTGTGTTGCTCAGTTGTGCTCTGTGTTGCTCTGTTGTGTTCTGTGGTCCTCAGTTGTGATATGTGTTGCTCTGTTGTGTTCTGTAGTACTCAGTTGTGCTCTGTGTTGCTCAGTTGTGCTCTGTGTTGCTCTGTTTTGTTCTGTGGTGCTCAGTTGTGTTCTGTGGTGCCCAGTTGTGCTCTGTGTTGCTCAGTTGTGCTCTGTGTTGCTCTGTTGTGTTCTGTGGTCCTCAGTTGTGATATGTGTTGCTCTGTTGTGTTCTGTAGTACTCAGTTGTGCTCTGTGTTGCTCTGTTGTGCTCTGTATTGTTCGGTGTTGCTCAGTTGTGCTTTGTATTGTTCTATGTTGCTCTGTTGTGCTCTGTATTTTTCTGTGTTGCTCAGTTGTGTTCTGTGTTGCTCAGTTGTGCTCTGTGTTGCTCTGTTTTGTTCTGTGGTGCTCAGTTGTGCTCTGTGTTGATCAGTTGTGCTCTGTATTGTTCTGTGGAGCTCATTTGTGCTCTGTGTTGCTCAGTTGTGCTCTTTGTTGCTCTGTTGTGTTCTGTCGTACTCAGTTGTACTCTGTGTTGCTCTGTTGTGTTCTGTGTTGCTCAGTTGTGCTCTTTGTTGCTCTGTTGTGTTTTGTGGTGCTCACTTGAACTCTGTGTTTCTTAGCTGTGCTCTGTTGTGTTCTGTGGTACTCAGTTGTGCTATGTGTTGCTCTGCAGTGTTCTGTGGTACTCAGTTCTGCTCTGTGTTGCTCTGTTGTGCTTTGTATTGTTCTGTGTTGCTCAGATGTGCTCTGTATTGTTCTGTGTTGCTCTGTTGTGCTTTGTATTGTTCTGTGTTGCTCAGATGTGCTCTGTATTGTTCTGTGTTGCTCAGGTGTGCTCTATATTGTTCTGTGTTGCTCAGTTGTGCTCTGTGTTGCTCTGTTGTGTTCTGTGGTGCTCAGTTGTGTTCTGTGGTCCTCAGTTGTGTTATGTGTTGCTCTGTTGTGCTCTGTGGTACACAGATGTGCTCTGTGTTGCGTTTTTGTGTTCTGTGGTCCTCAGTTGTGTTATGTGTTGCTCTGTTGTGCTCTGTGGTACACAGATGTGCTCTGTGTTGCGTTTTTGTGTTCTGTGGTGCTCAGTTGGGCTCTGTATTGTTCTGTGTTGCTCTGTTGTGCTCTGTATTGTTCTGTGTTGCTCAGTTGGGCTCTGTGTTGCTCAGTTGTGCTCTGTGTTGCTCTGTATTGTTCTGAGCTCCTCAGTTGTGCTATGTGTTGCTTTGTTGTGTTCTGTGGTACTCCGTTGTGCTCTATGTTGCTCTGTTGTGCTCTGTATTGTTCTGATTTGCTCAGTTGTGCTCTGTATTGTTCCGTGTTGCTCAGTTGTGTTCTGTGTTGCTCTGTTGTGTTCTTTGGTGCTCACATGGGCTCTGTATTGTTCTGTGGTGCTCAGTTGTGATCTGTTTTGATCTGTGTTGCTCAGTTGTGCTCTTTATTGCTCTGTTGTGTTCTGTGGTGCTCAGTTGTGCTATGTGTTGCTCTGTTGTGCTTTGTATTGTTCTGTGTTGCTCAGATGTGCTCTGTATTGTTCTGTGTTGCTCAGTTGTGCTCTGTGTTGCTCTGTTGTGTTCTGTGGTGCTCAGTTGTGCTCTGTGTTGTTCAGTTGTGCTCTGTATTGTTCTGTCGAGCTCAGTTGTGCTCTGTGTTGCTCAGTTGTCTCTTTAATGCTCTGTATTTTTCTGCGGTATTCAGTTGTGCTCCTGTGTTTCTCATTTGTGCTCGGTGTTGCTCAGTTGTGTTTGGTGGTACTCTGTATTGTTCTGTGTTGCTCAGTTGTGCTCTATGGTACTCAGTTGTGTTCTGTGTTGCTCTGTTGTGTTCTCTGTACACAGTTGTGCTCTGTGTTGCTCTGTTGTGCTCTGTGTTGCTCTGTTGTGTTCTGCAGTGCTCAGTTGTGTTCTGTGGTGCTCAGTTGTGCTCGGTATTGTTCTGTGTTGCTCAGTTGTGGTCTGTATTGTTCTGTGTTGCTCAGTTGTGCTCTTTGTTGCTCAGTTGAACTTGTGTTGCTCTCTTGTGCTCTGTGTTGCTCTGTTGTGTTCTGTGCTACTCAGTTGTGCTCTGTGTTGCTCTGTTGTGTTCTGTGCTACTCAGTTGTGTTCTGTGGTGCTCAGTTGGTCTCTGTATTATTCTGTGTTGCTCAGTTGTGCTCTGAAGTGTTCTGCATAACTCAGTTGTGCTCTGTATTGTTCTGTGTTGCTCAGTTGTGGTTTGTGTTTCTCTGTTGTGTTCACTGGTGCGCAGTTGTGCTCTGTATTGTTCTGTGATGCTCAATTGTGCTCTGTGCTGCTCTGTAGTGTTCTGCGGGCTCACTTGTGTTCTGTGTTGCTCAGCTGTGCTCTGTGTTGCTCTGTATTGTTCTGTGATGCTCAGTTGTGCTCTGTGGTGCTCTGTAGTGTTCTGCGGACTCACTTGTGTTCTGTGGTGCTCAGTTGTGATTTGTATTGTTCTGCGTTGCTCCGTTGTGCTCTGTGTTGCTCAGTTGGTCTCTGTGTTGCTCAGTTGTTCTCTTAGTTGCTCTGTTGTGTTCTGTGATACTCAGTTGTGCTCTGTGTTGGTCTGTTGTATGCTGCGGTGCTCAGTTGTGTTCTGTGGTGCTCAGTTGTGCTCTCTATTGTTCTGTGGTGCTCAGATGTGCTCTGTATTTTTCTGTGTTGCTCAGTTGTGTTCTGTGGTGCTCGGTTGTGCTCTGTGTTGCTCTGTTGTGCTCTTTGTTGCTCTGTTGTGTTCTGTAGTCCTCAGTTGTGATATGTGTTGCTCTGTTGTGTTCTGTAGTACTCAGTTGTGCCCTGTGTTGCTCTTTTGTGCTCTGTATTGTTCGGTGTTGCTCAGTTGTGCTCTGTATTGTTCTGTGTTGATCTGTTGTGCTCTGTATTTTTCTGTGTTGCTCAGTTGTGCTCTATATTGTTCTGTGGTGCTCCGTTGTGCTCTGTGATGCTCTGTTGTGTTCTGTGGTGCTCAGTTGTGCTCTGTGGTGATCAGTTGTGCTCTGTATTGTTCTGTGGAGAACATTTGTGCTCTGTGTTGCTCAGTTGTGCTCTGTGTTGCTCAGTTGTGCTCTGTGTTGCTCAGTTGTGCTCTTTGTTGCTCTGTTGTGTTCTGTCATACTCAGTTGTACTCTGTTTTGCTCTGTTGTGTTCTGTGGTGCTCAGTTGTGCTTTCATTTGCTCAGTTGTGCTCTGTATTTTTCTGTGGAGCTCAGTTGTGCTCTGTGTTACTCAGATGTGCTCTGTGTTGCTCGGTTGTGCTCTGTGTTGCTCTGTTTTGTTCTGTGGTGCTCAGTTGTGTTCTGTGGTGCTCAGTTGTGCTCTGTGTTTCTCAGTTGTGGTCTGTGTTGCTCTGTTGTGTTCTGTGGTCCTCAGTTGTGATATGTGTTGCTCAGTTGTGTTCTGTAGTACTCAGTTGTGCCCTGTGTTGCTCTGTTGTGCTCTGTATTGTTCGGTGTTGCTCAGTTGTGCTCTGTATTTTTCTGTGTTGCTCAGTTGGGATCTATATTGTTCTGTGTTGCTCAGTTGTGCTCTGTGTTGCTCAGTTGTGCTCTGTGTTGCTCTGTTCTGTTCTGTAGTGCTCCGTTGTGCTCTGTGATGCTCTGTTGTGTTCTGTGGTGCTCAGTTGTGCTCTGTGGTGATCAGTTGTGCTCTGTATTGTTCTGTGGAGAACATTTGTGCTCTGTGTTGCTCAGTTGTGCTCTTTGTTGCTCTGTTGTGTTCTGTCGTACTCAGTTGTACTCTGTGTTGCTCTGTTGTGTTCTGTGGTGCTCAGTTGTGCTTTCATTTGCTCAGTTGTGCTCTGTATTTTTCTGTGGAGCTCAGTTGTGCTCTGTATTTTTCTGTGTTGCTCAGTTGTGCTCTGTATTGTTCTGTTGTGTTCTGTGGTGCTCAGTTGTGCTATGTGTTGCTCTGCAGTGTTCTGTGGTACTCAGTTGTTCTCTGTGTTGCTCTGTTGTTTTCTGTGGTGCCCAGTTGTGTTCTCTTGTGCTCAGTTGTGCTCTGTATTGTTCTGTGATGCTCAGTTGTGCTCTGTGGTGCTCTGTAGTGTTCTGCGGGCTCACTTGTGTTCTGTGGTGCTCAGTTGTGATTTGTATTGTTCTGCGTTGCTCCGTTGTGCTCTGTGTTGCTCAGTTGGTCTCTGTGTTGCTCAGTTGTTCTCTTAGTTGCTCTGTTGTGTTCTGTGATACTCAGTTGTGCTCTGTGTTGGTCTGTTGTATGCTGCGGTGCTCAGTTGTGTTCTGTGGTGCTCAGTTGTGCTCTCTATTGTTCTGTGGTGCTCAGTTGTGCTCAGTATTGTTCTGTGTTGCTCAGTTGTGATCTGTATTGTTCTGTGTTGCTCAGTTGTGCTCTGTGTTGCTCAGTTGTGTTCTGTGTTACTCAGTTGCGTTCTGTGGTGCTCACTTGGTCTCTGTATTATTCTGTGTTGCTCAGTTGTGCTCTGAATTGTTCTGCATAACTCAGTTGTGCTCTGTATTGTTCTGTGTTTCTCACTTGTGCTCTGTGTTGCTCAGTTGTGCTCTATGTTGCTCTGTTGTGTACTCTGGTGCGCAGTTGTGCTCTGCTGTGATCTGTGGTGCCCAGTTGTGTTCTCTTGTGCTCAGTTGTGCTCTGTATTGTTCTGTGGAGCTCATTTGTGCTCTGTGTTGCTCAGTTGTGCTCTTTGTTGCTCTGTTGTGTTCTGTCGTACTCAGTTGTACTCTGTGTTGCTCTGTTGTGTTCTGTGTTGCTCAGTTGTGCTCTTTGTTGCTCTGTTGTGTTCTGTGGTGCTCACTTGAACTCTGTGTTTCTTAGCTGTGCTCTGTTGTGTTCTGTGGTACTCAGTTGTGCTATGTGTTGCTCTGCAGTGTTCTGTGGTACTCAGTTCTGCTCTGTGTTGCTCTGTTGTGCTTTGTATTGTTCTGTGTTGCTCAGATGTGCTCTGTATTGTTCTGTGTTGCTCTGTTGTGCTTTGTATTGTTCTGTGTTGCTCAGATGTGCTCTGTATTGTTCTGTGTTGCTCAGGTGTGCTCTATATTGTTCTGTGTTGCTCAGTTGTGCTCTGTGTTGCTCTGTTGTGTTCTGTGGTGCTCAGTTGTGTTCTGTGGTCCTCAGTTGTGTTCTGTGTTACTCAGTTGCGTTCTGTGGTGCTCACTTGGTCTCTGTATTATTCTGTGTTGCTCAGTTGTGCTCTGAATTGTTCTGCATAACTCAGTTGTGCTCTGTATTGTTCTGTGTTTCTCACTTGTGCTCTGTGTTGCTCAGTTGTGCTCTATGTTGCTCTGTTGTGTACTCTGGTGCGCAGTTGTGCTCTGCTGTGATCTGTGGTGCCCAGTTGTGTTCTCTTGTGCTCAGTTGTGCTCTGTATTGTTCTGTGGAGCTCATTTGTGCTCTGTGTTGCTCAGTTGTGCTCTTTGTTGCTCTGTTGTGTTCTGTCGTACTCAGTTGTACTCTGTGTTGCTCTGTTGTGTTCTGTGTTGCTCAGTTGTGCTCTTTGTTGCTCTGTTGTGTTCTGTGGTGCTCACTTGAACTCTGTGTTTCTTAGCTGTGCTCTGTTGTGTTCTGTGGTACTCAGTTGTGCTATGTGTTGCTCTGCAGTGTTCTGTGGTGCTCAGTTCTGCTCTGTGTTGCTCTGTTGTGCTTTGTATTGTTCTGTGTTGCTCAGATGTGCTCTGTATTGTTCTGTGTTGCTCTGTTGTGCTTTGTATTGTTCTGTGTTGCTCAGATGTGCTCTGTATTGTTCTGTGTTGCTCAGGTGTGCTCTATATTGTTCTGTGTTGCTCAGTTGTGCTCTGTGTTGCTCTGTTGTGTTCTGTGGTGCTCAGTTGTGTTCTGTGGTCCTCAGTTGTGTTATGTGTTGCTCTGTTGTGCTCTGTGGTACACAGATGTGCTCTGTGTTGCGTTTTTGTGTTCTGTGGTCCTCAGTTGTGTTATGTGTTGCTCTGTTGTGCTCTGTGGTACACAGATGTGCTCTGTGTTGCGTTTTTGTGTTCTGTGGTGCTCAGTTGGGCTCTGTATTGTTCTGTGTTGCTCTGTTGTGCTCTGTATTGTTCTGTGTTGCTCAGTTGGGCTCTGTGTTGCTCAGTTGTGCTCTGTGTTGCTCTGTATTGTTCTGAGCTCCTCAGTTGTGCTATGTGTTGCTTTGTTGTGTTCTGTGGTACTCCGTTGTGCTCTATGTTGCTCTGTTGTGCTCTGTATTGTTCTGATTTGCTCAGTTGTGCTCTGTATTGTTCCGTGTTGCTCAGTTGTGTTCTGTGTTGCTCAGTTGTGTTCTTTGGTGCTCACATGGGCTCTGTATTGTTCTGTGGTGCTCAGTTGTGATCTGTTTTGATCTGTGTTGCTCAGTTGTGCTCTTTATTGCTCTGTTGTGTTCTGTGGTGCTCAGTTGTGCTATGTGTTGCTCTGTTGTGCTTTGTATTGTTCTGTGTTGCTCAGATGTGCTCTGTATTGTTCTGTGTTGCTCAGTTGTGCTCTGTGTTGCTCTGTTGTGTTCTGTGGTGCTCAGTTGTGCTCTGTGTTGTTCAGTTGTGCTCTGTATTGTTCTGTCGAGCTCAGTTGTGCTCTGTGTTGCTCAGTTGTCTCTTTAATGCTCTGTATTTTTCTGCGGTATTCAGTTGTGCTCCTGTGTTTCTCATTTGTGCTCGGTGTTGCTCAGTTGTGTTTGGTGGTACTCTGTATTGTTCTGTGTTGCTCAGTTGTGCTCTATGGTACTCAGTTGTGTTCTGTGTTGCTCTGTTGTGTTCTCTGTACACAGTTGTGCTCTGTGTTGCTCTGTTGTGCTCTGTGTTGCTCTGTTGTGTTCTGCAGTGCTCAGTTGTGTTCTGTGGTGCTCAGTTGTGCTCGGTATTGTTCTGTGTTGCTCAGTTGTGGTCTGTATTGTTCTGTGTTGCTCAGTTGTGCTCTTTGTTGCTCAGTTGAACTTGTGTTGCTCTCTTGTGCTCTGTGTTGCTCTGTTGTGTTCTGTGCTACTCAGTTGTGCTCTGTGTTGCTCTGTTGTGTTCTGTGCTACTCAGTTGTGTTCTGTGGTGCTCAGTTGGTCTCTGTATTATTCTGTGTTGCTCAGTTGTGCTCTGAAGTGTTCTGCATAACTCAGTTGTGCTCTGTATTGTTCTGTGTTGCTCAGTTGTGGTTTGTGTTTCTCTGTTGTGTTCACTGGTGCGCAGTTGTGCTCTGTATTGTTCTGTGATGCTCAATTGTGCTCTGTGCTGCTCTGTAGTGTTCTGCGGGCTCACTTGTGTTCTGTGTTGCTCAGCTGTGCTCTGTGTTGCTCTGTATTGTTCTGTGATGCTCAGTTGTGCTCTGTGGTGCTCTGTAGTGTTCTGCGGACTCACTTGTGTTCTGTGGTGCTCAGTTGTGATTTGTATTGTTCTGCGTTGCTCCGTTGTGCTCTGTGTTGCTCAGTTGGTCTCTGTGTTGCTCAGTTGTTCTCTTAGTTGCTCTGTTGTGTTCTGTGATACTCAGTTGTGCTCTGTGTTGGTCTGTTGTATGCTGCGGTGCTCAGTTGTGTTCTGTGGTGCTCAGTTGTGCTCTCTATTGTTCTGTGGTGCTCAGATGTGCTCTGTATTTTTCTGTGTTGCTCAGTTGTGTTCTGTGGTGCTCAGTTGTGCTCTGTGTTGCTCTGTTGTGCTCTTTGTTGCTCTGTTGTGTTCTGTAGTCCTCAGTTGTGATATGTGTTGCTCTGTTGTGTTCTGTAGTACTCAGTTGTGCCCTGTGTTGCTCTTTTGTGCTCTGTATTGTTCGGTGTTGCTCAGTTGTGCTCTGTATTGTTCTGTGTTGATCTGTTGTGCTCTGTATTTTTCTGTGTTGCTCAGTTGTGCTCTATATTGTTCTGTGGTGCTCCGTTGTGCTCTGTGATGCTCTGTTGTGTTCTGTGGTGCTCAGTTGTGCTCTGTGGTGATCAGTTGTGCTCTGTATTGTTCTGTGGAGAACATTTGTGCTCTGTGTTGCTCAGTTGTGCTCTGTGTTGCTCAGTTGTGCTCTGTGTTGCTCAGTTGTGCTCTTTGTTGCTCTGTTGTGTTCTGTCATACTCAGTTGTACTCTGTTTTGCTCTGTTGTGTTCTGTGGTGCTCAGTTGTGCTTTCATTTGCTCAGTTGTGCTCTGTATTTTTCTGTGGAGCTCAGTTGTGCTCTGTGTTACTCAGATGTGCTCTGTGTTGCTCGGTTGTGCTCTGTGTTGCTCTGTTTTGTTCTGTGGTGCTCAGTTGTGTTCTGTGGTGCTCAGTTGTGCTCTGTGTTTCTCAGTTGTGGTCTGTGTTGCTCTGTTGTGTTCTGTGGTCCTCAGTTGTGATATGTGTTGCTCAGTTGTGTTCTGTAGTACTCAGTTGTGCCCTGTGTTGCTCTGTTGTGCTCTGTATTGTTCGGTGTTGCTCAGTTGTGCTCTGTATTTTTCTGTGTTGCTCAGTTGGGATCTATATTGTTCTGTGTTGCTCAGTTGTGCTCTGTGTTGCTCAGTTGTGCTCTGTGTTGCTCTGTTCTGTTCTGTAGTGCTCCGTTGTGCTCTGTGATGCTCTGTTGTGTTCTGTGGTGCTCAGTTGTGCTCTGTGGTGATCAGTTGTGCTCTGTATTGTTCTGTGGAGAACATTTGTGCTCTGTGTTGCTCAGTTGTGCTTTGTATTGTTCTGTGTTGCTCAGATGTGCTCTGTATTGTTCTGTGTTGCTCTGTTGTGCTTTGTATTGTTCTGTGTTGCTCAGATGTGCTCTGTATTGTTCTGTGTTGCTCAGGTGTGCTCTATATTGTTCTGTGTTGCTCAGTTGTGCTCTGTGTTGCTCTGTTGTGTTCTGTGGTGCTCAGTTGTGTTCTGTGGTCCTCAGTTGTGTTATGTGTTGCTCTGTTGTGCTCTGTGGTACACAGATGTGCTCTGTGTTGCGTTTTTGTGTTCTGTGGTCCTCAGTTGTGTTATGTGTTGCTCTGTTGTGCTCTGTGGTACACAGATGTGCTCTGTGTTGCGTTTTTGTGTTCTGTGGTGCTCAGTTGGGCTCTGTATTGTTCTGTGTTGCTCTGTTGTGCTCTGTATTGTTCTGTGTTGCTCAGTTGGGCTCTGTGTTGCTCAGTTGTGCTCTGTGTTGCTCTGTATTGTTCTGAGCTCCTCAGTTGTGCTATGTGTTGCTTTGTTGTGTTCTGTGGTACTCCGTTGTGCTCTATGTTGCTCTGTTGTGCTCTGTATTGTTCTGATTTGCTCAGTTGTGCTCTGTATTGTTCCGTGTTGCTCAGTTGTGTTCTGTGTTGCTCAGTTGTGTTCTTTGGTGCTCACATGGGCTCTGTATTGTTCTGTGGTGCTCAGTTGTGATCTGTTTTGATCTGTGTTGCTCAGTTGTGCTCTTTATTGCTCTGTTGTGTTCTGTGGTGCTCAGTTGTGCTATGTGTTGCTCTGTTGTGCTTTGTATTGTTCTGTGTTGCTCAGATGTGCTCTGTATTGTTCTGTGTTGCTCAGTTGTGCTCTGTGTTGCTCTGTTGTGTTCTGTGGTGCTCAGTTGTGCTCTGTGTTGTTCAGTTGTGCTCTGTATTGTTCTGTCGAGCTCAGTTGTGCTCTGTGTTGCTCAGTTGTCTCTTTAATGCTCTGTATTTTTCTGCGGTATTCAGTTGTGCTCCTGTGTTTCTCATTTGTGCTCGGTGTTGCTCAGTTGTGTTTGGTGGTACTCTGTATTGTTCTGTGTTGCTCAGTTGTGCTCTATGGTACTCAGTTGTGTTCTGTGTTGCTCTGTTGTGTTCTCTGTACACAGTTGTGCTCTGTGTTGCTCTGTTGTGCTCTGTGTTGCTCTGTTGTGTTCTGCAGTGCTCAGTTGTGTTCTGTGGTGCTCAGTTGTGCTCGGTATTGTTCTGTGTTGCTCAGTTGTGGTCTGTATTGTTCTGTGTTGCTCAGTTGTGCTCTTTGTTGCTCAGTTGAACTTGTGTTGCTCTCTTGTGCTCTGTGTTGCTCTGTTGTGTTCTGTGCTACTCAGTTGTGCTCTGTGTTGCTCTGTTGTGTTCTGTGCTACTCAGTTGTGTTCTGTGGTGCTCAGTTGGTCTCTGTATTATTCTGTGTTGCTCAGTTGTGCTCTGAAGTGTTCTGCATAACTCAGTTGTGCTCTGTATTGTTCTGTGTTGCTCAGTTGTGGTTTGTGTTTCTCTGTTGTGTTCACTGGTGCGCAGTTGTGCTCTGTATTGTTCTGTGATGCTCAATTGTGCTCTGTGCTGCTCTGTAGTGTTCTGCGGGCTCACTTGTGTTCTGTGTTGCTCAGCTGTGCTCTGTGTTGCTCTGTATTGTTCTGTGATGCTCAGTTGTGCTCTGTGGTGCTCTGTAGTGTTCTGCGGACTCACTTGTGTTCTGTGGTGCTCAGTTGTGATTTGTATTGTTCTGCGTTGCTCCGTTGTGCTCTGTGTTGCTCAGTTGGTCTCTGTGTTGCTCAGTTGTTCTCTTAGTTGCTCTGTTGTGTTCTGTGATACTCAGTTGTGCTCTGTGTTGGTCTGTTGTATGCTGCGGTGCTCAGTTGTGTTCTGTGGTGCTCAGTTGTGCTCTCTATTGTTCTGTGGTGCTCAGATGTGCTCTGTATTTTTCTGTGTTGCTCAGTTGTGTTCTGTGGTGCTCAGTTGTGCTCTGTGTTGCTCTGTTGTGCTCTTTGTTGCTCTGTTGTGTTCTGTAGTCCTCAGTTGTGATATGTGTTGCTCTGTTGTGTTCTGTAGTACTCAGTTGTGCCCTGTGTTGCTCTGTTGTGCTCTGTATTGTTCGGTGTTGCTCAGTTGTGCTCTGTATTGTTCTGTGTTGATCTGTTGTGCTCTGTATTTTTCTGTGTTGCTCAGTTGTGCTCTATATTGTTCTGTGGTGCTCCGTTGTGCTCTGTGATGCTCTGTTGTGTTCTGTGGTGCTCAGTTGTGCTCTGTGGTGATCAGTTGTGCTCTGTATTGTTCTGTGGAGAACATTTGTGCTCTGTGTTGCTCAGTTGTGCTCTGTGTTGCTCAGTTGTGCTCTGTGTTGCTCAGTTGTGCTCTTTGTTGCTCTGTTGTGTTCTGTCATACTCAGTTGTACTCTGTTTTGCTCTGTTGTGTTCTGTGGTGCTCAGTTGTGCTTTCATTTGCTCAGTTGTGCTCTGTATTTTTCTGTGGAGCTCAGTTGTGCTCTGTGTTACTCAGATGTGCTCTGTGTTGCTCGGTTGTGCTCTGTGTTGCTCTGTTTTGTTCTGTGGTGCTCAGTTGTGTTCTGTGGTGCTCAGTTGTGCTCTGTGTTTCTCAGTTGTGGTCTGTGTTGCTCTGTTGTGTTCTGTGGTCCTCAGTTGTGATATGTGTTGCTCAGTTGTGTTCTGTAGTACTCAGTTGTGCTCTGTGTTGCTCTGTTTTGTTCTGTGGTGCTCAGTTGTGTTCTGTGGTGCTCAGTTGTGCTCTGTGTTTCTCAGTTGTGGTCTGTGTTGCTCTGTTGTGTTCTGTGGTCCTCAGTTGTGATATGTGTTGCTCAGTTGTGTTCTGTAGTACTCAGTTGTGCCCTGTGTTGCTCTGTTGTGCTCTGTATTGTTCGGTGTTGCTCAGTTGTGCTCTGTATTTTTCTGTGTTGCTCAGTTGGGATCTATATTGTTCTGTGTTGCTCAGTTGTGCTCTGTGTTGCTCAGTTGTGCTCTGTGTTGCTCTGTTCTGTTCTGTAGTGCTCCGTTGTGCTCTGTGATGCTCTGTTGTGTTCTGTGGTGCTCAGTTGTGCTCTGTGGTGATCAGTTGTGCTCTGTATTGTTCTGTGGAGAACATTTGTGCTCTGTGTTGCTCAGTTGTGCTTTGTATTGTTCTGTGTTGCTCAGATGTGCTCTGTATTGTTCTGTGTTGCTCTGTTGTGCTTTGTATTGTTCTGTGTTGCTCAGATGTGCTCTGTATTGTTCTGTGTTGCTCAGGTGTGCTCTATATTGTTCTGTGTTGCTCAGTTGTGCTCTGTGTTGCTCTGTTGTGTTCTGTGGTGCTCAGTTGTGTTCTGTGGTCCTCAGTTGTGTTATGTGTTGCTCTGTTGTGCTCTGTGGTACACAGATGTGCTCTGTGTTGCGTTTTTGTGTTCTGTGGTCCTCAGTTGTGTTATGTGTTGCTCTGTTGTGCTCTGTGGTACACAGATGTGCTCTGTGTTGCGTTTTTGTGTTCTGTGGTGCTCAGTTGGGCTCTGTATTGTTCTGTGTTGCTCTGTTGTGCTCTGTATTGTTCTGTGTTGCTCAGTTGGGCTCTGTGTTGCTCAGTTGTGCTCTGTGTTGCTCTGTATTGTTCTGAGCTCCTCAGTTGTGCTATGTGTTGCTTTGTTGTGTTCTGTGGTACTCCGTTGTGCTCTATGTTGCTCTGTTGTGCTCTGTATTGTTCTGATTTGCTCAGTTGTGCTCTGTATTGTTCCGTGTTGCTCAGTTGTGTTCTGTGTTGCTCAGTTGTGTTCTTTGGTGCTCACATGGGCTCTGTATTGTTCTGTGGTGCTCAGTTGTGATCTGTTTTGATCTGTGTTGCTCAGTTGTGCTCTTTATTGCTCTGTTGTGTTCTGTGGTGCTCAGTTGTGCTATGTGTTGCTCTGTTGTGCTTTGTATTGTTCTGTGTTGCTCAGATGTGCTCTGTATTGTTCTGTGTTGCTCAGTTGTGCTCTGTGTTGCTCTGTTGTGTTCTGTGGTGCTCAGTTGTGCTCTGTGTTGTTCAGTTGTGCTCTGTATTGTTCTGTCGAGCTCAGTTGTGCTCTGTGTTGCTCAGTTGTCTCTTTAATGCTCTGTATTTTTCTGCGGTATTCAGTTGTGCTCCTGTGTTTCTCATTTGTGCTCGGTGTTGCTCAGTTGTGTTTGGTGGTACTCTGTATTGTTCTGTGTTGCTCAGTTGTGCTCTATGGTACTCAGTTGTGTTCTGTGTTGCTCTGTTGTGTTCTCTGTACACAGTTGTGCTCTGTGTTGCTCTGTTGTGCTCTGTGTTGCTCTGTTGTGTTCTGCAGTGCTCAGTTGTGTTCTGTGGTGCTCAGTTGTGCTCGGTATTGTTCTGTGTTGCTCAGTTGTGGTCTGTATTGTTCTGTGTTGCTCAGTTGTGCTCTTTGTTGCTCAGTTGAACTTGTGTTGCTCTCTTGTGCTCTGTGTTGCTCTGTTGTGTTCTGTGCTACTCAGTTGTGCTCTGTGTTGCTCTGTTGTGTTCTGTGCTACTCAGTTGTGTTCTGTGGTGCTCAGTTGGTCTCTGTATTATTCTGTGTTGCTCAGTTGTGCTCTGAAGTGTTCTGCATAACTCAGTTGTGCTCTGTATTGTTCTGTGTTGCTCAGTTGTGGTTTGTGTTTCTCTGTTGTGTTCACTGGTGCGCAGTTGTGCTCTGTATTGTTCTGTGATGCTCAATTGTGCTCTGTGCTGCTCTGTAGTGTTCTGCGGGCTCACTTGTGTTCTGTGTTGCTCAGCTGTGCTCTGTGTTGCTCTGTATTGTTCTGTGATGCTCAGTTGTGCTCTGTGGTGCTCTGTAGTGTTCTGCGGACTCACTTGTGTTCTGTGGTGCTCAGTTGTGATTTGTATTGTTCTGCGTTGCTCCGTTGTGCTCTGTGTTGCTCAGTTGGTCTCTGTGTTGCTCAGTTGTTCTCTTAGTTGCTCTGTTGTGTTCTGTGATACTCAGTTGTGCTCTGTGTTGGTCTGTTGTATGCTGCGGTGCTCAGTTGTGTTCTGTGGTGCTCAGTTGTGCTCTCTATTGTTCTGTGGTGCTCAGATGTGCTCTGTATTTTTCTGTGTTGCTCAGTTGTGTTCTGTGGTGCTCAGTTGTGCTCTGTGTTGCTCTGTTGTGCTCTTTGTTGCTCTGTTGTGTTCTGTAGTCCTCAGTTGTGATATGTGTTGCTCTGTTGTGTTCTGTAGTACTCAGTTGTGCCCTGTGTTGCTCTTTTGTGCTCTGTATTGTTCGGTGTTGCTCAGTTGTGCTCTGTATTGTTCTGTGTTGATCTGTTGTGCTCTGTATTTTTCTGTGTTGCTCAGTTGTGCTCTATATTGTTCTGTGGTGCTCCGTTGTGCTCTGTGATGCTCTGTTGTGTTCTGTGGTGCTCAGTTGTGCTCTGTGGTGATCAGTTGTGCTCTGTATTGTTCTGTGGAGAACATTTGTGCTCTGTGTTGCTCAGTTGTGCTCTGTGTTGCTCAGTTGTGCTCTGTGTTGCTCAGTTGTGCTCTTTGTTGCTCTGTTGTGTTCTGTCATACTCAGTTGTACTCTGTTTTGCTCTGTTGTGTTCTGTGGTGCTCAGTTGTGCTTTCATTTGCTCAGTTGTGCTCTGTATTTTTCTGTGGAGCTCAGTTGTGCTCTGTGTTACTCAGATGTGCTCTGTGTTGCTCGGTTGTGCTCTGTGTTGCTCTGTTTTGTTCTGTGGTGCTCAGTTGTGTTCTGTGGTGCTCAGTTGTGCTCTGTGTTTCTCAGTTGTGGTCTGTGTTGCTCTGTTGTGTTCTGTGGTCCTCAGTTGTGATATGTGTTGCTCAGTTGTGTTCTGTAGTACTCAGTTGTGCCCTGTGTTGCTCTGTTGTGCTCTGTATTGTTCGGTGTTGCTCAGTTGTGCTCTGTATTTTTCTGTGTTGCTCAGTTGGGATCTATATTGTTCTGTGTTGCTCAGTTGTGCTCTGTGTTGCTCAGTTGTGCTCTGTGTTGCTCTGTTCTGTTCTGTAGTGCTCCGTTGTGCTCTGTGATGCTCTGTTGTGTTCTGTGGTGCTCAGTTGTGCTCTGTGGTGATCAGTTGTGCTCTGTATTGTTCTGTGGAGAACATTTGTGCTCTGTGTTGCTCAGTTGTGCTCTTTGTTGCTCTGTTGTGTTCTGTCGTACTCAGTTGTACTCTGTGTTGCTCTGTTGTGTTCTGTGGTGCTCAGTTGTGCTTTCATTTGCTCAGTTGTGCTCTGTATTTTTCTGTGGAGCTCAGTTGTGCTCTGTATTTTTCTGTGTTGCTCAGTTGTGCTCTGTATTGTTCTGTTGTGTTCTGTGGTGCTCAGTTGTTCTCTGTGTTGCTCTGTTGTTTTCTGTGGTGCCCAGTTGTGTTCTCTTGTGCTCAGTTGTGCTCTGTATTGTTCTGTGATGCTCAGTTGTGCTCTGTGGTGCTCTGTAGTGTTCTGCGGGCTCACTTGTGTTCTGTGGTGCTCAGTTGTGATTTGTATTGTTCTGCGTTGCTCCGTTGTGCTCTGTGTTGCTCAGTTGGTCTCTGTGTTGCTCAGTTGTTCTCTTAGTTGCTCTGTTGTGTTCTGTGATACTCAGTTGTGCTCTGTGTTGGTCTGTTGTATGCTGCGGTGCTCAGTTGTGTTCTGTGGTGCTCAGTTGTGCTCTCTATTGTTCTGTGGTGCTCAGTTGTGCTCAGTATTGTTCTGTGTTGCTCAGTTGTGATCTGTATTGTTCTGTGTTGCTCAGTTGTGCTCTGTGTTGCTCAGTTGTGTTCTGTGTTACTCAGTTGCGTTCTGTGGTGCTCACTTGGTCTCTGTATTATTCTGTGTTGCTCAGTTGTGCTCTGAATTGTTCTGCATAACTCAGTTGTGCTCTGTATTGTTCTGTGTTTCTCACTTGTGCTCTGTGTTGCTCAGTTGTGCTCTATGTTGCTCTGTTGTGTACTCTGGTGCGCAGTTGTGCTCTGCTGTGATCTGTGGTGCCCAGTTGTGTTCTCTTGTGCTCAGTTGTGCTCTGTATTGTTCTGTGGAGCTCATTTGTGCTCTGTGTTGCTCAGTTGTGCTCTTTGTTGCTCTGTTGTGTTCTGTCGTACTCAGTTGTACTCTGTGTTGCTCTGTTGTGTTCTGTGTTGCTCAGTTGTGCTCTTTGTTGCTCTGTTGTGTTCTGTGGTGCTCACTTGAACTCTGTGTTTCTTAGCTGTGCTCTGTTGTGTTCTGTGGTACTCAGTTGTGCTATGTGTTGCTCTGCAGTGTTCTGTGGTACTCAGTTCTGCTCTGTGTTGCTCTGTTGTGCTTTGTATTGTTCTGTGTTGCTCAGATGTGCTCTGTATTGTTCTGTGTTGCTCTGTTGTGCTTTGTATTGTTCTGTGTTGCTCAGATGTGCTCTGTATTGTTCTGTGTTGCTCAGGTGTGCTCTATATTGTTCTGTGTTGCTCAGTTGTGCTCTGTGTTGCTCTGTTGTGTTCTGTGGTGCTCAGTTGTGTTCTGTGGTCCTCAGTTGTGTTCTGTGTTACTCAGTTGCGTTCTGTGGTGCTCACTTGGTCTCTGTATTATTCTGTGTTGCTCAGTTGTGCTCTGAATTGTTCTGCATAACTCAGTTGTGCTCTGTATTGTTCTGTGTTTCTCACTTGTGCTCTGTGTTGCTCAGTTGTGCTCTATGTTGCTCTGTTGTGTACTCTGGTGCGCAGTTGTGCTCTGCTGTGATCTGTGGTGCCCAGTTGTGTTCTCTTGTGCTCAGTTGTGCTCTGTATTGTTCTGTGGAGCTCATTTGTGCTCTGTGTTGCTCAGTTGTGCTCTTTGTTGCTCTGTTGTGTTCTGTCGTACTCAGTTGTACTCTGTGTTGCTCTGTTGTGTTCTGTGTTGCTCAGTTGTGCTCTTTGTTGCTCTGTTGTGTTCTGTGGTGCTCACTTGAACTCTGTGTTTCTTAGCTGTGCTCTGTTGTGTTCTGTGGTACTCAGTTGTGCTATGTGTTGCTCTGCAGTGTTCTGTGGTACTCAGTTCTGCTCTGTGTTGCTCTGTTGTGCTTTGTATTGTTCTGTGTTGCTCAGATGTGCTCTGTATTGTTCTGTGTTGCTCTGTTGTGCTTTGTATTGTTCTGTGTTGCTCAGATGTGCTCTGTATTGTTCTGTGTTGCTCAGGTGTGCTCTATATTGTTCTGTGTTGCTCAGTTGTGCTCTGTGTTGCTCTGTTGTGTTCTGTGGTGCTCAGTTGTGTTCTGTGGTCCTCAGTTGTGTTATGTGTTGCTCTGTTGTGCTCTGTGGTACACAGATGTGCTCTGTGTTGCGTTTTTGTGTTCTGTGGTCCTCAGTTGTGTTATGTGTTGCTCTGTTGTGCTCTGTGGTACACAGATGTGCTCTGTGTTGCGTTTTTGTGTTCTGTGGTGCTCAGTTGGGCTCTGTATTGTTCTGTGTTGCTCTGTTGTGCTCTGTATTGTTCTGTGTTGCTCAGTTGGGCTCTGTGTTGCTCAGTTGTGCTCTGTGTTGCTCTGTATTGTTCTGAGCTCCTCAGTTGTGCTATGTGTTGCTTTGTTGTGTTCTGTGGTACTCCGTTGTGCTCTATGTTGCTCTGTTGTGCTCTGTATTGTTCTGATTTGCTCAGTTGTGCTCTGTATTGTTCCGTGTTGCTCAGTTGTGTTCTGTGTTGCTCAGTTGTGTTCTTTGGTGCTCACATGGGCTCTGTATTGTTCTGTGGTGCTCAGTTGTGATCTGTTTTGATCTGTGTTGCTCAGTTGTGCTCTTTATTGCTCTGTTGTGTTCTGTGGTGCTCAGTTGTGCTATGTGTTGCTCTGTTGTGCTTTGTATTGTTCTGTGTTGCTCAGATGTGCTCTGTATTGTTCTGTGTTGCTCAGTTGTGCTCTGTGTTGCTCTGTTGTGTTCTGTGGTGCTCAGTTGTGCTCTGTGTTGTTCAGTTGTGCTCTGTATTGTTCTGTCGAGCTCAGTTGTGCTCTGTGTTGCTCAGTTGTCTCTTTAATGCTCTGTATTTTTCTGCGGTATTCAGTTGTGCTCCTGTGTTTCTCATTTGTGCTCGGTGTTGCTCAGTTGTGTTTGGTGGTACTCTGTATTGTTCTGTGTTGCTCAGTTGTGCTCTATGGTACTCAGTTGTGTTCTGTGTTGCTCTGTTGTGTTCTCTGTACACAGTTGTGCTCTGTGTTGCTCTGTTGTGCTCTGTGTTGCTCTGTTGTGTTCTGCAGTGCTCAGTTGTGTTCTGTGGTGCTCAGTTGTGCTCGGTATTGTTCTGTGTTGCTCAGTTGTGGTCTGTATTGTTCTGTGTTGCTCAGTTGTGCTCTTTGTTGCTCAGTTGAACTTGTGTTGCTCTCTTGTGCTCTGTGTTGCTCTGTTGTGTTCTGTGCTACTCAGTTGTGCTCTGTGTTGCTCTGTTGTGTTCTGTGCTACTCAGTTGTGTTCTGTGGTGCTCAGTTGGTCTCTGTATTATTCTGTGTTGCTCAGTTGTGCTCTGAAGTGTTCTGCATAACTCAGTTGTGCTCTGTATTGTTCTGTGTTGCTCAGTTGTGGTTTGTGTTTCTCTGTTGTGTTCACTGGTGCGCAGTTGTGCTCTGTATTGTTCTGTGATGCTCAATTGTGCTCTGTGCTGCTCTGTAGTGTTCTGCGGGCTCACTTGTGTTCTGTGTTGCTCAGCTGTGCTCTGTGTTGCTCTGTATTGTTCTGTGATGCTCAGTTGTGCTCTGTGGTGCTCTGTAGTGTTCTGCGGACTCACTTGTGTTCTGTGGTGCTCAGTTGTGATTTGTATTGTTCTGCGTTGCTCCGTTGTGCTCTGTGTTGCTCAGTTGGTCTCTGTGTTGCTCAGTTGTTCTCTTAGTTGCTCTGTTGTGTTCTGTGATACTCAGTTGTGCTCTGTGTTGGTCTGTTGTATGCTGCGGTGCTCAGTTGTGTTCTGTGGTGCTCAGTTGTGCTCTCTATTGTTCTGTGGTGCTCAGATGTGCTCTGTATTTTTCTGTGTTGCTCAGTTGTGTTCTGTGGTGCTCAGTTGTGCTCTGTGTTGCTCTGTTGTGCTCTTTGTTGCTCTGTTGTGTTCTGTAGTCCTCAGTTGTGATATGTGTTGCTCTGTTGTGTTCTGTAGTACTCAGTTGTGCCCTGTGTTGCTCTTTTGTGCTCTGTATTGTTCGGTGTTGCTCAGTTGTGCTCTGTATTGTTCTGTGTTGATCTGTTGTGCTCTGTATTTTTCTGTGTTGCTCAGTTGTGCTCTATATTGTTCTGTGGTGCTCCGTTGTGCTCTGTGATGCTCTGTTGTGTTCTGTGGTGCTCAGTTGTGCTCTGTGGTGATCAGTTGTGCTCTGTATTGTTCTGTGGAGAACATTTGTGCTCTGTGTTGCTCAGTTGTGCTCTGTGTTGCTCAGTTGTGCTCTTTGTTGCTCTGTTGTGTTCTGTCATACTCAGTTGTACTCTGTTTTGCTCTGTTGTGTTCTGTGGTGCTCAGTTGTGCTTTCATTTGCTCAGTTGTGCTCTGTATTTTTCTGTGGAGCTCAGTTGTGCTCTGTGTTACTCAGATGTGCTCTGTGTTGCTCGGTTGTGCTCTGTGTTGCTCTGTTTTGTTCTGTGGTGCTCAGTTGTGTTCTGTGGTGCTCAGTTGTGCTCTGTGTTTCTCAGTTGTGGTCTGTGTTGCTCTGTTGTGTTCTGTGGTCCTCAGTTGTGATATGTGTTGCTCAGTTGTGTTCTGTAGTACTCAGTTGTGCCCTGTGTTGCTCTGTTGTGCTCTGTATTGTTCGGTGTTGCTCAGTTGTGCTCTGTATTTTTCTGTGTTGCTCAGTTGGGATCTATATTGTTCTGTGTTGCTCAGTTGTGCTCTGTGTTGCTCAGTTGTGCTCTGTGTTGCTCTGTTCTGTTCTGTAGTGCTCCGTTGTGCTCTGTGATGCTCTGTTGTGTTCTGTGGTGCTCAGTTGTGCTCTGTGGTGATCAGTTGTGCTCTGTATTGTTCTGTGGAGAACATTTGTGCTCTGTGTTGCTCAGTTGTGCTCTTTGTTGCTCTGTTGTGTTCTGTCGTACTCAGTTGTACTCTGTGTTGCTCTGTTGTGTTCTGTGGTGCTCAGTTGTGCTTTCATTTGCTCAGTTGTGCTCTGTATTTTTCTGTGGAGCTCAGTTGTGCTCTGTATTTTTCTGTGTTGCTCAGTTGTGCTCTGTATTGTTCTGTTGTGTTCTGTGGTGCTCAGTTGTGCTATGTGTTGCTCTGCAGTGTTCTGTGGTACTCAGTTGTTCTCTGTGTTGCTCTGTTGTTTTCTGTGGTGCCCAGTTGTGTTCTCTTGTGCTCAGTTGTGCTCTGTATTGTTCTGTGATGCTCAGTTGTGCTCTGTGGTGCTCTGTAGTGTTCTGCGGGCTCACTTGTGTTCTGTGGTGCTCAGTTGTGATTTGTATTGTTCTGCGTTGCTCCGTTGTGCTCTGTGTTGCTCAGTTGGTCTCTGTGTTGCTCAGTTGTTCTCTTAGTTGCTCTGTTGTGTTCTGTGATACTCAGTTGTGCTCTGTGTTGGTCTGTTGTATGCTGCGGTGCTCAGTTGTGTTCTGTGGTGCTCAGTTGTGCTCTCTATTGTTCTGTGGTGCTCAGTTGTGCTCAGTATTGTTCTGTGTTGCTCAGTTGTGATCTGTATTGTTCTGTGTTGCTCAGTTGTGCTCTGTGTTGCTCAGTTGTGTTCTGTGTTACTCAGTTGCGTTCTGTGGTGCTCACTTGGTCTCTGTATTATTCTGTGTTGCTCAGTTGTGCTCTGAATTGTTCTGCATAACTCAGTTGTGCTCTGTATTGTTCTGTGTTTCTAACTTGTGCTCTGTGTTGCTCAGTTGTGCTCTATGTTGCTCTGTTGTGTACTCTGGTGCGCAGTTGTGCTCTGCTGTGATCTGTGGTGCCCAGTTGTGTTCTCTTGTGCTCAGTTGTGCTCTGTATTGTTCTGTGATGCTCAGTTGTGCTCTGTGTTGCTCAGTTGTGCTCTTTGTTGCTCTGTTGTGTTCTGTGGTGCTCAGTTGTGCTCTCATTTGCTCAGTTGTGCTCTGTATTTTTCTGTGGTGCTCAGTTGTGCTCTGTGTTGCTCAGTTGTGCTCTTTGTTGCTCTGTTGTGTTCTGTGGTGCTCTCTTGGTCTCTGTATTATTCTGTGTTGCTCAGTTGTGCTCTGAAGTGTTCTGTGTTGCTCAGTTGGGCTCTGTGTTGCTCAGTTGTGCTCTGTGTTGCTCTGTATTGTTCTGAGCTCCTCAGTTGTGCTATGTGTTGCTTTGTTGTGTTCTGTGGTACTCCGTTGTGCTCTATGTTGCTCTGTTGTGCTCTGTATTGTTCTGATTTGCTCAGTTGTGCTCTGTATTGTTCCGTGTTGCTCAGTTGTGTTCTGTGTTGCTCAGTTGTGTTCTTTGGTGCTCACATGGGCTCTGTATTGTTCTGTGGTGCTCAGTTGTGATCTGTTTTGATCTGTGTTGCTCAGTTGTGCTCTTTATTGCTCTGTTGTGTTCTGTGGTGCTCAGTTGTGCTATGTGTTGCTCTGTTGTGCTTTGTATTGTTCTGTGTTGCTCAGATGTGCTCTGTATTGTTCTGTGTTGCTCAGTTGTGCTCTGTGTTGCTCTGTTGTGTTCTGTGGTGCTCAGTTGTGCTCTGTGTTGTTCAGTTGTGCTCTGTATTGTTCTGTCGAGCTCAGTTGTGCTCTGTGTTGCTCAGTTGTCTCTTTAATGCTCTGTATTTTTCTGCGGTATTCAGTTGTGCTCCTGTGTTTCTCATTTGTGCTCGGTGTTGCTCAGTTGTGTTTGGTGGTACTCTGTATTGTTCTGTGTTGCTCAGTTGTGCTCTATGGTACTCAGTTGTGTTCTGTGTTGCTCTGTTGTGTTCTCTGTACACAGTTGTGCTCTGTGTTGCTCTGTTGTGCTCTGTGTTGCTCTGTTGTGTTCTGCAGTGCTCAGTTGTGTTCTGTGGTGCTCAGTTGTGCTCGGTATTGTTCTGTGTTGCTCAGTTGTGGTCTGTATTGTTCTGTGTTGCTCAGTTGTGCTCTTTGTTGCTCAGTTGAACTTGTGTTGCTCTCTTGTGCTCTGTGTTGCTCTGTTGTGTTCTGTGCTACTCAGTTGTGCTCTGTGTTGCTCTGTTGTGTTCTGTGCTACTCAGTTGTGTTCTGTGGTGCTCAGTTGGTCTCTGTATTATTCTGTGTTGCTCAGTTGTGCTCTGAAGTGTTCTGCATAACTCAGTTGTGCTCTGTATTGTTCTGTGTTGCTCAGTTGTGGTTTGTGTTTCTCTGTTGTGTTCACTGGTGCGCAGTTGTGCTCTGTATTGTTCTGTGATGCTCAATTGTGCTCTGTGCTGCTCTGTAGTGTTCTGCGGGCTCACTTGTGTTCTGTGTTGCTCAGCTGTGCTCTGTGTTGCTCTGTATTGTTCTGTGATGCTCAGTTGTGCTCTGTGGTGCTCTGTAGTGTTCTGCGGACTCACTTGTGTTCTGTGGTGCTCAGTTGTGATTTGTATTGTTCTGCGTTGCTCCGTTGTGCTCTGTGTTGCTCAGTTGGTCTCTGTGTTGCTCAGTTGTTCTCTTAGTTGCTCTGTTGTGTTCTGTGATACTCAGTTGTGCTCTGTGTTGGTCTGTTGTATGCTGCGGTGCTCAGTTGTGTTCTGTGGTGCTCAGTTGTGCTCTCTATTGTTCTGTGGTGCTCAGATGTGCTCTGTATTTTTCTGTGTTGCTCAGTTGTGTTCTGTGGTGCTCAGTTGTGCTCTGTGTTGCTCTGTTGTGCTCTTTGTTGCTCTGTTGTGTTCTGTAGTCCTCAGTTGTGATATGTGTTGCTCTGTTGTGTTCTGTAGTACTCAGTTGTGCCCTGTGTTGCTCTTTTGTGCTCTGTATTGTTCGGTGTTGCTCAGTTGTGCTCTGTATTGTTCTGTGTTGATCTGTTGTGCTCTGTATTTTTCTGTGTTGCTCAGTTGTGCTCTATATTGTTCTGTGGTGCTCCGTTGTGCTCTGTGATGCTCTGTTGTGTTCTGTGGTGCTCAGTTGTGCTCTGTGGTGATCAGTTGTGCTCTGTATTGTTCTGTGGAGAACATTTGTGCTCTGTGTTGCTCAGTTGTGCTCTGTGTTGCTCAGTTGTGCTCTTTGTTGCTCTGTTGTGTTCTGTCATACTCAGTTGTACTCTGTTTTGCTCTGTTGTGTTCTGTGGTGCTCAGTTGTGCTTTCATTTGCTCAGTTGTGCTCTGTATTTTTCTGTGGAGCTCAGTTGTGCTCTGTGTTACTCAGATGTGCTCTGTGTTGCTCGGTTGTGCTCTGTGTTGCTCTGTTTTGTTCTGTGGTGCTCAGTTGTGTTCTGTGGTGCTCAGTTGTGCTCTGTGTTTCTCAGTTGTGGTCTGTGTTGCTCTGTTGTGTTCTGTGGTCCTCAGTTGTGATATGTGTTGCTCAGTTGTGTTCTGTAGTACTCAGTTGTGCCCTGTGTTGCTCTGTTGTGCTCTGTATTGTTCGGTGTTGCTCAGTTGTGCTCTGTATTTTTCTGTGTTGCTCAGTTGGGATCTATATTGTTCTGTGTTGCTCAGTTGTGCTCTGTGTTGCTCAGTTGTGCTCTGTGTTGCTCTGTTCTGTTCTGTAGTGCTCCGTTGTGCTCTGTGATGCTCTGTTGTGTTCTGTGGTGCTCAGTTGTGCTCTGTGGTGATCAGTTGTGCTCTGTATTGTTCTGTGGAGAACATTTGTGCTCTGTGTTGCTCAGTTGTGCTCTTTGTTGCTCTGTTGTGTTCTGTCGTACTCAGTTGTACTCTGTGTTGCTCTGTTGTGTTCTGTGGTGCTCAGTTGTGCTTTCATTTGCTCAGTTGTGCTCTGTATTTTTCTGTGGAGCTCAGTTGTGCTCTGTATTTTTCTGTGTTGCTCAGTTGTGCTCTGTATTGTTCTGTTGTGTTCTGTGGTGCTCAGTTGTGCTATGTGTTGCTCTGCAGTGTTCTGTGGTACTCAGTTGTTCTCTGTGTTGCTCTGTTGTTTTCTGTGGTGCCCAGTTGTGTTCTCTTGTGCTCAGTTGTGCTCTGTATTGTTCTGTGATGCTCAGTTGTGCTCTGTGGTGCTCTGTAGTGTTCTGCGGGCTCACTTGTGTTCTGTGGTGCTCAGTTGTGATTTGTATTGTTCTGCGTTGCTCCGTTGTGCTCTGTGTTGCTCAGTTGGTCTCTGTGTTGCTCAGTTGTTCTCTTAGTTGCTCTGTTGTGTTCTGTGATACTCAGTTGTGCTCTGTGTTGGTCTGTTGTATGCTGCGGTGCTCAGTTGTGTTCTGTGGTGCTCAGTTGTGCTCTCTATTGTTCTGTGGTGCTCAGTTGTGCTCAGTATTGTTCTGTGTTGCTCAGTTGTGATCTGTATTGTTCTGTGTTGCTCAGTTGTGCTCTGTGTTGCTCAGTTGTGTTCTGTGTTACTCAGTTGCGTTCTGTGGTGCTCACTTGGTCTCTGTATTATTCTGTGTTGCTCAGTTGTGCTCTGAATTGTTCTGCATAACTCAGTTGTGCTCTGTATTGTTCTGTGTTTCTCACTTGTGCTCTGTGTTGCTCAGTTGTGCTCTATGTTGCTCTGTTGTGTACTCTGGTGCGCAGTTGTGCTCTGCTGTGATCTGTGGTGCCCAGTTGTGTTCTCTTGTGCTCAGTTGTGCTCTGTATTGTTCTGTGATGCTCAGTTGTGCTCTGTGTTGCTCAGTTGTGCTCTTTGTTGCTCTGTTGTGTTCTGTGGTGCTCAGTTGTGCTCTCATTTGCTCAGTTGTGCTCTGTATTTTTCTGTGGTGCTCAGTTGTGCTCTGTGTTGCTCAGTTGTGCTCTTTGTTGCTCTGTTGTGTTCTGTGGTGCTCTCTTGGTCTCTGTATTATTCTGTGTTGCTCAGTTGTGCTCTGAAGTGTTCTGCCTAACTCAGTTGTGCTCTGTATTGTTCTGTGTTTCTCAGTTGTGCTTTGTGTTCCTCTGTTGTGTTCTCTGGTAGTCAGCTGTGCTCTGCTGTGTTCTGTGGTGCCCAGTTGTGTTCTCTTGTGCTCAGTTGTGCTCTGTATTGTTCTGTGATGCTCAATTGTGCTCTGTGGTGCTCTGTAGTGTTCTGCGGGCTCACTTGCGTTCTGTGGTGCTCAGTTGTGATCTGTATTGTTCTGCGTTGCTCCGTTGTGCTCTGTGTTGCTCAGTTTGGCTCTGTGTTGCTCAGTTGTGCTCTTAGTTGCTCTGTTGTGTTCTGTGGTACTCAGTTGTGCTCTGTGTTGCTCTGTTGTGTTCTGCGGTGCTCAGTTGTGTTCTGTGGTGCTCAGTTGTGATCTCTATTGTTCTGTGTTGCTCAGTTGTGCACTGTGTTGCTCAGTTGTGCTCTGTGTTGCTCTGTTTTGTTCTGTGGTGCTCAGTTGTGTTCTGTGGTGCCCAGTTGTGCTCTGTGTTGCTCAGTTGTGCTCTGTGTTGCTCTGTTGTGTTCTGTGGTCCTCAGTTGTGATATGTGTTGCTCTGTTGTGTTCTGTAGTACTCAGTTGTGCTCTGTGTTGCTCTGTTGTGCTCTGTATTGTTCGGTGTTGCTCAGTTGTGCTTTGTATTGTTCTATGTTGCTCTGTTGTGCTCTGTATTTTTCTGTGTTGCTCAGTTGTGCTCTATATTGTTCTGTGTTGCTCAGTTGTGTTCTGTGTTGCTCAGTTGTGCTCTGTGTTGCTCTGTTTTGTTCTGTGGTGCTCAGTTGTGCTCTGTGTTGATCAGTTGTGCTCTGTATTGTTCTGTGGAGCTCATTTGTGCTCTGTGTTGCTCAGTTGTGCTCTTTGTTGCTCTGTTGTGTTCTGTCGTACTCAGTTGTACTCTGTGTTGCTCTGTTGTGTTCTGTGTTGCTCAGTTGTGCTCTTTGTTGCTCTGTTGTGTTCTGTGGTGCTCACTTGAACTCTGTGTTTCTTAGCTGTGCTCTGTTGTGTTCTGTGGTACTCAGTTGTGCTATGTGTTGCTCTGCAGTGTTCTGTGGTACTTAGTTCTGCTCTGTGTTGCTCTGTTGTGCTTTGTATTGTTCTGTGTTGCTCAGATGTGCTCTGTATTGTTCTGTGTTGCTCTGTTGTGCTTTGTATTGTTCTGTGTTGCTCAGATGTGCTCTGTATTGTTCTGTGTTGCTCAGGTGTGCTCTATATTGTTCTGTGTTGCTCAGTTGTGCTCTGTGTTGCTCTGTTGTGTTCTGTGGTGCTCAGTTGTGTTCTGTGGTCCTCAGTTGTGTTATGTGTTGCTCTGTTGTGCTCTGTGGTACACAGATGTGCTCTGTGTTGCGTTTTTGTGTTCTGTGGTCCTCAGTTGTGTTATGTGTTGCTCTGTTGTGCTCTGTGGTACACAGATGTGCTCTGTGTTGCGTTTTTGTGTTCTGTGGTCCTCAGTTGTGTTATGTGTTGCTCTGTTGTGCTCTGTGGTACACAGATGTGCTCTGTGTTGCGTTTTTGTGTTCTGTGGTGCTCAGTTGGGCTCTGTATTGTTCTGTGTTGCTCTGTTGTGCTCTGTATTGTTCTGTGTTGCTCAGTTGGGCTCTGTGTTGCTCAGTTGTGCTCTGTGTTGCTCTGTATTGTTCTGAGCTCCTCAGTTGTGCTATGTGTTGCTTTGTTGTGTTCTGTGGTACTCCGTTGTGCTCTATGTTGCTCTGTTGTGCTCTGTATTGTTCTGATTTGCTCAGTTGTGCTCTGTATTGTTCCGTGTTGCTCAGTTGTGTTCTGTGTTGCTCTGTTGTGTTCTTTGGTGCTCACATGGGCTCTGTATTGTTCTGTGGTGCTCAGTTGTGATCTGTTTTGATCTGTGTTGCTCAGTTGTGCTCTTTATTGCTCTGTTGTGTTCTGTGGTGCTCAGTTGTGCTATGTGTTGCTCTGTTGTGCTTTGTATTGTTCTGTGTTGCTCAGATGTGCTCTGTATTGTTCTGTGTTGCTCAGTTGTGCTCTGTGTTGCTCTGTTGTGTTCTGTGGTGCTCAGTTGTGCTCTGTGTTGTTCAGTTGTGCTCTGTATTGTTCTGTCGAGCTCAGTTGTGCTCTGTGTTGCTCAGTTGTCTCTTTAATGCTCTGTATTTTTCTGCGGTACTCAGTTGTGCTCCTGTGTTTCTCATTTGTGCTCGGTGTTGCTCAGTTGTGTTTGGTGGTACTCTGTATTGTTCTGTGTTGCTCAGTTGTGCTCTATGGTACTCAGTTGTGTTCTGTGTTGCTCTGTTGTGTTCTCTGTACACAGTTGTGCTCTGTGTTGCTCTGTTGTGCTCTGTGTTGCTCTGTTGTGTTCTGCAGTGCTCAGTTGTGTTCTGTGGTGCTCAGTTGTGCTCGGTATTGTTCTGTGTTGCTCAGTTGTGGTCTGTATTGTTCTGTGTTGCTCAGTTGTGCTCTTTGTTGCTCAGTTGAACTTGTGTTGCTCTCTTGTGCTCTGTGTTGCTCTGTTGTGTTCTGTGCTACTCAGTTGTGCTCTGTGTTGCTCTGTTGTGTTCTGTGCTACTCAGTTGTGTTCTGTGGTGCTCAGTTGGTCTCTGTATTATTCTGTGTTGCTCAGTTGTGCTCTGAAGTGTTCTGCATAACTCAGTTGTGCTCTGTATTGTTCTGTGTTGCTCAGTTGTGGTTTGTGTTTCTCTGTTGTGTTCACTGGTGCGCAGTTGTGCTCTGTATTGTTCTGTGATGCTCAATTGTGCTCTGTGCTGCTCTGTAGTGTTCTGCGGGCTCACTTGTGTTCTGTGTTGCTCAGCTGTGCTCTGTGTTGCTCTGTTTTGTTCTGTGGTGCTCAGTTGTGCTCTGTGTTGCTCAGTTGTGCTCTGTGTTGCTCTGTTGTGTTCTGTGGTGCTCAGTTGTGCTCTGTGTTGCTCTGTTGTGTTCTGTGTTGCTCTGTGTTGCTCAGTTGTGCTCTGTATTTTTCTGTGTTGCTCAGTTGTGCTCTATATTGTTCTGTGGTGCTCAGTTGTGCTCTGTGTTGCTCAGTTGTGCTCTGTATTGTTCTATGGAGATCATTTGTGCTCTGTGTTGCTCAGTTGTCTCTTTGATGCTCTGTATTTTTCTGCGGTACTCAGTTGTGCTCCTGTGTTGCTTTGTTCTGTTATGTGGTACTCAGTTGTGCTCTGTGTTTCTCATTTGTGCTCTGTGTTGCTCAGTTGTGTTCGGTGGTACCCTCTATTGTTCTGTGTTGCTCTGTTTTGCTCTGTATTGTTCTGTGTTGCTCAGTTGTGCTCTATGGTACTCAGTTGTGCTCTGTGTTGCTCTGTTGTGTTCTCTGTACACAGTTGTGCCCTGTGGTACTCAGTTGTGCTCTGTGTTGCTCTGTTGTGCTTTGTATTGTTCTGTGTTGCTCAGATGTGCTCTGTATTGTTCTCTGTTGCTCAGTTGTGCTCTGTATTGTTCTGTGTTGCTCAGATGTGCTCTGTATTGTTCTCTGTTGCTCAGTTGTGCTCTGTATTGTTCTCTGTTGCTCAGTTGTGCTCTGTATTGTTCTGTGTTGCTCAGTTGTGCTCTATCTTGTTCTGTGTTGCTCAGTTGTGTTCTGTGTTGCTCAGTTGTGTTCTGTGTTGCTCAGTTGTGCTCTGTGTTGCTCTGTTGTGTTCTGTGGTGCTCAGTTGGGCTCTGTGTTGCTCTGTATTGTTCTGTGCTCCTCAGTTGTGCTATGTGTTGCTTTGTTGTGTTCTGTGGTACTCCGTTGTGCTCTATGTTGCTCTCTTGTGCTCTGTATTGTTCTGATTTGCTCAGTTGCGCTCTGTGTTGTTCTGTGTTGCTCTGTTGTGCTCTGTATTGTTCTGTGTTGCTCAGTTGTTTTCTGTCGTGCTCAGTTGTGCTCTGTGTTGCTCAGTTGTGCTCTGTGTTGCACTGTTGTGTTCTGTGGTCCTCAGTTGTGCTATGTGTTGCTCTGTTGTGCTCTGTATTGTTCTGTGGTGCTCAGTTGTGCTCTGTATTGTTCTGTGGTGCTCAGTTGTGATCTGTTGTGCTCTGTGTTGCTCAGTTGTGCTCTGTGTTGCTCAGTTGTGCTCTGTGTTGCTCTGTTGTGTTCTGTGGTGCTCAGTTGTGCTCTGTGTTGTTCTGCGGTGTTCTGTGGTGCCCAGTTGTGTTCTCTTGTGCTCAGCTGTGCTCTGTTGTGTTCTGTGGTACTCAGTTGTGCTCTGTGTTGCTCAGTTGTGCTCTGTATTGTTCTGTGTTGCTCCGTTGTTCTCTGTGTTGCTCTGTTGTGTTCTGCGATGCTCAGTTGTGTTCTGTGGTGCTCAGTTGTGCTTTCTATTGTTCTGTGGTGCTCCGATGCGCTCTGTGTTGCTCAGTTGTGCTCTGTGTTGCTCTGCTGTGTTCTGTGGTCCTCAGTTGTGATATGTGTTGCTCTGTTGCGTTCTGTAGTACTCAGCTGTGCTCTGTTTTGATCTGTTGTGCTCTGTATTGTTCGGTGTTGCTCAGTTGTGTTCTGTATTGTTCTATGTTGCTCAGTTGTGCTCTGTATTTTTCTGTGTTGCTCATTTGTGCTCTATATTTGTGCTCAGTTGTGCTCTGTATTGTTCTGTGATGCTCAGTTGTGCTCTGTGGTGCTCTGTAGTGTTCTGCGGGCTCACTTGTGTTCTGTGGTGCTCAGTTGTGATTTGTATTGTTCTGCGTTGCTCCGTTGTGCTCTGTGTTGATCAGTTGGGCTCTGTGTTGCTAAGTTGTGCTCTTACTTGCTCTGTTGTGTTCTGTGATACTCAATTGTGCTCTGTGTTGATCAGTTGTGTTCTGTGGTGCTCAGTTGTGTTCTGTATTTTTCTGTGGAGCTCAGTTGTGCTCTGTGTTGCTCTGTTGTGTTCTGTGGTACTCAGTTGTGCTCTTTGTTGCTCTGTTGTGCTTTCTATTGTTCTGTGTTGCTCAGTTGTGCTCTGTATTGTTCTGCGTTGCTCCGTTGTGCTCTGTGTTCCTCAGTTGTGCTCTGTGTTGCTCTGTTGTGTTCTGTGTTGTTCGGTGTTGCTCAGTTGTGCTCTGTATTGTTCTGTGTTGCTCTGTTGTGCTCTTTGTTGCTCTGTTGTGTTCTGTCGTACTCAGTTGTACTCTGTGTTGCTCAGTTGTGCTCTTTGTTGCTCTGTTGTGTTCTGTGGTGCTCAGTTGTGCTATGTGTTGCTCTGCAGTGATCTGTGGTACTCAGTTGTGCTCTGTGTAGCTCTGTTGTGCTTTGTATTGTTCTGTGTTGCTCAGATGTGCTCTGTATTGTTCTGTGTTGCTCAGTTGTTCTCTGTGTTGCTCTGTTGTGTTCTGTGGTACTCAGTTGTGTTCTGTGGTGATCACTTGCTCTCTGTATTATTCTGTGTTGCTCAGTTGTGCTCTGTATTGTTCTGTGTTTCTCAGTTGTGCTCTGTGTTGCTCAGTTGTGTTCTCTGGTGCTCAGTTGCACTCTGTATTGTTCTGCGTTGCTCCGTTGTGCTGTGGTGCTCAGTTGTGCTGTGGTGCTCAGTTGTGCTCTGTTGTGTTCTGTGGTGCTCAGTTGTGCTCTGTATTGTTCTGTGGTGCTCAGTTGTGCTCTGTATTGTTCTGTGGTGCTCAGTTGTGCTCTGTATTGTTCTGTGGTGCTCAGTTGTGCTCTGTATTGTTCTGTCGAGCTCATTTGTGCTCTGTGTTTCTCAGTTGTGCTCTTTGTTGTTCTGCTGTGTTCTGTGGTGCTCAGTTGTGATTTGTATTGTTCTGCGTTGCTCCATTGTGCTCTGTGTTGCTCAGTTGGGCTCTGTGTTGCTCAGTTGTGCTCCTCGTTGCTCTGTTGTGTTCTGTGTTGCTCAGTTGTGTTCTGCGGTGCTCAGTTGTGTTCTGTGGTGCTCAGTTGTGTTCTGTGGTGCTCAGTTGTGCTCTCTATTGTTCGGTGTTGCTCAGTTGTGCTCTGTATTGTTCTGTGTTGCTCTGTTGTGCTCTGTATTGCTCAGTTTTGCTCTGTGATGCTCTGTTGTGTTCTGTGGTGCTCAGTTGTGCTCTGCGTTGATCGGTTGTGCTCTGTATTGTTCTGTCGAGCTCATTTGTGCTCTGTGTTGTTCGGTTGTGTTCTGTCGTACTCAGTTGTGCTCTGTGTTGCTCAGTTGTGCTCTTTGTTGCTCTGTTGTGTTCTGTGGTACTCAGTTGTGCTCTGTGTTGCTCTGTTGTGTTCTGTGGTACTCAGTTGTGCTCTTTGTTGCTCTGTTGTGTTCTGTGGTGCTCACTTGAACTCTGTGTTTCTTAGCTGTGCTCTGTTGTGTTCTGTAGTACTCAGTTGTGCTCTATCTTGTTCTGTGTTGCTCTGTTGTTCTCTGTGTTGCTCAGTTGTGCTCTGTGTTGCTCTGTTGTGTTCTGTGGTGTTCAGTTGTGCTCTGTGTTGTACAGTTGTGCTCTGTATTGTTCTGTCGAGCTCATTTATGCTCTGTGTTGCTCAGTTGTGTTCTGTGTTGCTCTGCTGTGTGCTGTGGTGCCCAGTTGTGTTCTCTTGTGCTGATTTCTGCTCTGTATTGTTCTGTGATGCTCAGTTGTGTTCTGTGGTGCTCTGTAGTGTTCTGCGGGCACACTTGTGTTCTGTGGTGCTCAGTTTGATTTGTATTGTTCTGCGTTGCTCCGTTGTGCTCTGTGTTGCTCAGTTGGGCTCTGTGTTGCTCAGTTGTGCTCTTAGTTGCTCTGTTGTGTTCTGTGATACTCAATTGTGCTCTGTGTTGGTCTGTTGTGTTTTGCGGTGCTCAGTTGTGTTCTGTGGTGCTCAGTTGTGCTCTCTATTGTTCTGTGGTGCTCAGATGTGCTCTGTGTTGCTCTGTTTTGTTCTGTGGTGCTCAGTTGTGTTCTGTGGTGCTCAGTTGCGCTCTGTGTTGCTCTGTTTTGTTCTATGGTGCTCAGTTGTGTTCTGTGGTGCTCAGTGGTGCTCTGTGTTGCTCAGTTGTGCTCTGTGTTGCTCAGTTGTGCTCTGTTTTGCTCTGTTGTGTTCTGTAGTCCTCAGTTGTGATATGTGTTGCTCTGTTGTGTTTTGTAGTACTCAGTTGTGCTCTGTGTTGCTCAGTTGTGCTCTGTATTGTTCGGTGTTGCTCAGTTGTGCTCTGTATTGTTCTGTGTTGATCTGTTGTGCTCTGTATTTTTCTGTGTTGCTCAGTTGTGCTCTATATTGTTCTGTGTTGCTCAGTTGTGCTCTGTGTTGCTCAGTTGTGCTCTGTGTTGCTCTGTTGTGTTCTGTGGTGCTCCGTTGTGCTCTGTGATGCTCTGTTGTGTTCTGTGGTGCTCAGTTGTGCTCTGTGTTGCTCTGTTGTGTTCTGTGGTATTCAGTTGTGCTATGTGTTGCTCTGCAGTGTTCTGTGGTACTCAGTTGTGCTCTGTGATGCTCTGTTGTGTTTTGTATTGTTCTGCGTTGCTCAGTTGTGCTCTGTATTTTTCTGTGTTGCTCAGTAGTGTTCTGTGTTGCTCAGTTGTGCTCTGTATTTTTCTGTGTTGCTCAGTAGTGCTCTGTGTTGCTCTGTTGTGTTCTGTGGTGCTCAGTTGTGCTCTGTGTTGTTCAGTTGAGCTCTGTGTTGCTCTGCTGTGTTCTGTGGTGCCCAGTTGTGTTCTCTTCTGCTCAGTTGTGCTCTGTATTGTTCTGTGATGTTCAGTTGTGCTCTGTGGTGCTCTGTAGTGTTCTGTATTGCTCTGCTGTGTGCTGTGGTGCACAGTTGTGTTCTCTTGTGCTGATTTCTGCTCTGTATTGTTCTATGATGCTCAGTTGTGCTCTGTGGTGCTCTGTAGTGTTCTGCGGGCACACTTGTGTTCTGTGGTGCTCAGTTGTGATTTGTATTGTTCTGCGTTGCTCCGTTGTGCTCTGTGTTGCTCAGTTGGGCTCTGTGTTGCTCAGATGTGCTCTTAGTTGCTCTGTTGTGTTCTGTGATACTCAATTGTGCTCTGTGTTGGTCTGTTGTGTTTTGCGGTGCTCAGTTGTGTTCTGTGGTGCTCAGTTGTGCTCTCTATTGTTCTGTGGTGCTCAGATGTGCTCTGTGTTGCTCAGTTGCGCTCTGTGTTGCTCTGTATTGTTCTGTGGAGCTCAGTTGTGCTCTGTATTGCTCAGTTGTGCTCCTTGTTGCTCTGTTGTGTTCTGTCGTACTCAGTTGTACTCTGTGTTGCTCTGTTGTGTTCTGTGGTGCTCAGTTGTGCTCTGTATTGCTCAGTTGTGCTCCTTGTTGCTCTGTTGTGTTCTGTCGTACTCAGTTGTGCTCTGTGTTGCTCTGTTGTGCTCTGTATTTTTCTGTGTTGCTCAGTTGTGCTCTTTGTTGCTCTGTTGTGTTCTGTGGTGCTCAGTTGTGCGCTGTGTTGCTCTGTTGTGTTCTGTGTTGCTCAGTTGTGCTCTGTGTTGCTCAGTGTTGCTCAGTTGTGCTCTTTGTTGCTCTGTTGTGTTCTGTAGTCCTCAGTTGTGATATGTGTTGCTCTGTTGTGCTCTGTATTGTTTTGTGTTGCTCAGTTGTGCTCTGTATTGTTCTGTGTTGATCTGTTGTGCTCTGTATTGTTCTGTGTTGCTCAGTTGTGCTCTGTGTTGCTCAGTTGTGCTCTGTGATGCTCTGTTGTGTTCTGTGGTACTCAGTTGTGCTCTGTATTGTGCTGTGGTGCTCAGTTGTGCTCTGTATTGTTCTGTGTTGCTCAGTTGGGCTCTGTGTTGCTCAGTTGTGCTCTGTGTTGCTCAGTTGTGCTCTGTGATGCTCTGTTGTGTTCTGTGGTACTCAGTTGTGCTCTGTATTGTTCTGTGTTGATCTGTTGTGCTCTGTATTGTTCTGTGTTGATCTGTTGTGCTCTGTGTTGCTCAGTTGTGCTCTGTGTTGCTCAGTTGTGCTCTGTGATGCTTAGTTGTGCTCTGTGTTGATCAGTTGTGCTCTGTATTGTTCTGTGGAGAACATTTGTGCTCTGTGTTGCTCAGTTGTGCTCTTTGTTGCTCTGTTGTGTTCTGTGGTGCTCAGTTGTGCTTTCATTTGCTCAGTTGTGCTCTGTATTATTCTGTGGAGCTCAGTTGTGTTCTGTGTTGCTCAGTTATGCTCTGTGTTGCTCTGTTTTGTTCTGTGGTGCTCAGTTGTGTTCTGTGGTGCTCAGTTGTGCTCTGTGTTTCTCAGTTGTGGTCTGTGTTGCTCTGTTGTGTTTTGTGGTCCTCAGTTGTGATATGTGTTGCTCAGTTGTGTTCTGTGTTGCTCAGTTGTGCTCTGTGTTGCTCTGTTGTGTTCTGTAGTCCTCAGTTGTGATATGTGTTGCTCTGTTGTGTTCTGTAGTACTCAGTTGTGCTCTGTGTTGCTCTGTTGTGCTCTGTATTGTTCGGTGTTGCTCAGTTGTGCTCTGTATTGTTCTGTGTTGCTCTCTTGTGCTCTGTATTTTTCTGTGTTGCTCAGTTGGGCTCTATATTGTTCTGTGTTGCTCAGTTGTGCTCTGTGTTGCTCAGTTGTGCTCTGTGTTGCTCTGTTGTGTTCTGTGGTGCTCAGTTGGGCTCTGTGTTGCTCAGTTGTGCTCGTAGTTGCTCTGTTGTGTTCTGTCGTTCTCAGTTGTACTTTGTGTTGCTCTGTTGTGTTCTGCGGTGCTCAGTTGTGTTCTGTGGTGCTCAGTTGTGCTCTCTATTGTTCTGTGGTGCTCAGATGTGCTCTGTGTTGCTCAGTTGCGCTCTGTGTTGCTCTGTTTTGTTCTGTCGTGCTCAGTTGTGCTCTGTGTTGCTCAGTTGTGCTCTTTGTTGCTCTGTTGTGTTCTGTAGTCCTCAGTTGTGATATGTGTTGCTCTGTTGTGCTCTGTATTGTTCGGTGTTGCTCAGTTGTGCTCTGTATTGTTCTGTGTTGATCTGTTGTGCTCTGTATTTTTCTGTGTTGCTCAGTTGGGCTCTATATTGTTCTGTGTTGCTCAGTTGTGCTCTGTGTTGCTCAGTTGTGCTCTGTGTTGCTCCGTTGTGCTCTGTGATGCTCTGTTGTGTTCTGTGTTGCTCAGCTGTGCTCTGTATTGTTCTGTGTTGATCTGTTGTGCTCTGTATTGTTCTGTGTTGCTCAGTTGTGCTCTGTGTTGCTCAGTTGTGCTCTGTGTTGCTCAGTTGGGCTCTGTGTTGCTCAGTTGTGCTCGTAGTTGCTCTGTTGTGTTCTGTCGTTCTCAGTTGTACTTTGTGTTGCTCTGTTGTGTTCTGCGGTGCTCAGTTGTGTTCTGTGGTGCTCAGTTGTGCTCTCTATTGTTCTGTGGTGCTCAGATGTGCTCTGTGTTGCTCAGTTGCGCTCTGTGTTGCTCTGTTTTGTTCTGTGGTGCTCAGTTGTGCTCTGTGTTGCTCAGTTGCGCTCTGTGTTGCTCTGTTTTGTTCTGTGGTGCTCAGTTGTGCTCTGTGTTGCTCAGTTGCGCTCTGTGTTGCTCTGTTTTGTTCTGTGGTGCTCAGTTGTGTTCTGTCGTGCTCAGTTGTGCTCTGTGTTGCTCAGTTGTGCTCTTTGTTGCTCTGTTGTGTTCTGTAGTCCTCAGTTGTGATATGTGTTGCTCTGTTGTGCTCTGTATTGTTCGGTGTTGCTCAGTTGTGCTCTGTATTGTTCTGTGTTGATCTGTTGTGCTCTGTATTTTTCTGTGTTGCTCAGTTGTGCTCTATATTGTTCTGTGTTGCTCAGTTGTGCTCTGTGTTGCTCAGTTGTGCTCTGTATTGTTCTGTGGAGAACATTTGTGCTCTGTGTTGCTCAGTTGTGCTCTGTGTTGCTCTGTTGTGTTCTGTGGTGCTCAGTTGTGCTTTCATTTGCTCAGTTGTGCTCTGTATTTTTCTGTGGAGCTCAGTTGTGTTCTGTGTTGCTCAGCTGTGCTCTGTGTTGCTCTGTTTTGTTCTGTGGTGCTCAGTTGTGTTCTGTGGTGCTCAGTTGTGCTCTGTGTTTCTCAGTTGTGGTCTGTGTTGCTCTGTTGTGTTTTGTGGTCCTCAGTTGTGATATGTGTTGCTCAGTTGTGTTCTGTAGTACTCAGTTGTGCTCAGTGTTGCTCTTGTTCCAGTCCTACTCCGGCCCCCTTCCACAACTTTTTCTCCGGTACATCGATGATTACTTCGGTGCCGCTTCATGCTCTCGTCGGGACTTGGAAAAATTTATTAATTTGGCTTCCAATCTCCACCCCTCCATCATTTTCACGTGGTCCATCTCTGACACTTCCCTTCCTTGACCTCTCTGTCTCAATCTCTGGTGATAGACTGTCCACCAATATCCATTACAAGCCTACCGACTCCCACAGCTACCTCGACTACAGCTCCTCACACCCCGCTTCCTGTAAGGACTCCATCCCATTCTCCCAGTTCCTTCGCCTCCGTCGCATCTGTTCTGATGATGCTACCTTCAAAAACAGTTCCTCTGACATGTCCTCTTTCTTCCTTAACCGAGGTTTTCCCCCCACGGTCGTTGACAGGGCCCTCAACCGTGTCCGGCCCATCTCCCGCGCCTCCGCCCTCACGCCTTCTCCTCCCTCCCAGAAACATGATAGGGTCCCCCTTGTCCTCACTTATCACCCCACCAGCTTCTGCATTCAAAGGATCATCCTCCGCCATTTCCGCCAACTCCAGCATGATGCCACCACCAAACACATCTTTCCTTCACCCCCCTTATCGGCATTCCGTAGGGATCGCTCCCTCCGGGACACCCTGGTCCACTCCTCCATCACCTCCTACTCCTCAACCCCCTCCTATGGCACCACCCCATGCCCACGCAAAAGATGCAACACCTGCCCCTTCACTTCCTCTCTCCTCACCGTCCAAGGGCCCAAACACTCCTTCCAAGTGAAGCAGCATTTCACTTGCATTTCCCCCAACTTAGTCTACTGCATTCGTTGCTCCCAATGTGGTCTCCTCTACATTGGAGAGACCAAACGTAAACTGGGCGACCGCTTTGCAGAACACCTGCGGTCTGTCCGCAAGAATGACCCAGTCCTCCCTGTCGCTTGCTATTTTAACACTCCACCCTGCTCTCTTGCCCACATGTCTGTCCTTGGCTTGCTGCATTGTTCCAGTGAAGCCCAACGCAAACTGGAGGAACAGCATCTCATCTTCCGACTAGGCACCTTACAGCCTTCCGGTCTGAATATTGAGTTCAACAACTTTAGGTCGTGAGCTCCCTCCCCCATCCCCACCCCCTTTCTGTTTCCCCCTTTTCTCCCCCTTTTTTTTCCCTATAAATTTTATAGATTTTTCTTTTCCCACCTATTTCCATTATTTTTAAATATTTTAAAATCTTTTATGCTCCCCCCACCCCCACTAGAGCTGTACCTTGAGTGCCCTACCATCCATTCTTAATTAGCACATTCGTTAAGATAATATCACCAACTTTAACTTTAACACCTATGTGTTCTATTGTACCATTGTCGCTGACATCTTTTGATGATCTGCTTCTATCACTGCTTGTTTGTCTACACAAGCACCTCTGTCTCTCTCTCTCTCTCCGCCCCCCACACAGACACCTTAAACCAGCTTATATTTCAACTCTTTCTTGGACTCGAACTCAAGTTCTGTCGAAGGGTCATGAGGACTCGAAACGTCAACTCTTTTCTTCTCCGCCGATGCTGCCAGACCTGCTGAGTTTTTCCAGGTAATTCTGTTTTTGTTGTGCTCTGTGTTGCTCTGTTGTATTCTGTGGTGCTCAGTTGTGCTCTCTATTGTTCTGTGTTGCTCAGTTGTGCTCTGTATTGTTCTGTGGTGCTCGGTTGTGCTCTGTATTGTTCTGTGTTGCTCAGTTGTGCTCTGTATTGTTCTGTTTTGCTCAGTTGTGTTCTGTGGTGTTCAGTTGTGCTCTGTGTTGTACAGTTGTGCTCTGTATTGTTCTGTCGAGCTCATTTACGCTCTGCGTTGCTCAGTTGTGTTCTGTGTTGCTCTGCTGTGTTCTGTGGTGCCCAGTTGTGTTCTCTTGTGCTCATTTCTGCTCTGTATTGTTCTGTGATGCTCAGTTGTGTTCTGTGGTGCTCTGTAGTGTTCTGCGGGCACACTTGTGTTCTGTGGTGCTCAGTTGTGATTTGTATTGTTCTGCGTTGCTCCGTTGTGCTCTGTGTTGCTCAGTTGGGCTCTGTGTTGCTCAGTTGTGCTCTTAGTTGCTCTGTTGTGTTCTGTGATACTCACTTGTGCTCTGTGTTGGTCTGTTGTGTTCTGCGGTGCTCAGTTGTGTTCTGTGGTGCTCAGTTGTGCTCTCTATTGTTCTGTGGTGCTCAGATGTGCTCTGTGTTGCTCAGTTGCGCTCTGTGTTGCTCTGTATTGTTCTGTGGTGCTCAGTTGTGCTCTGTGTTGCTCAGTTGTGCTCTGTGTTGCTCAGTTGTGCTCTTTGTTGCTCTGTTGTGTTCTGTAGTCCTCAGTTGTGATATGTGTTGCTCTGTTGTGTTCTGTAGTACTCAGTTGTGCTCTGTGTTGCTCTGTTGTGCTCTGTATTGTTCGGTGTTGCTCAGTTGTGCTCTGTATTGTTCTGTGTTGATCTGTTGTGCTCTGTATTGTTCTGTGTTGCTCAGTTGGGCTCTATATTGTTCTGTGTTGATCTGTTGTGCTCTGTATTTTTCTGTGTTGCTCAGTTGGGCTCTATATTGTTCTGTGTTGCTCAGTTGTGCTCTGTGTTGCTCTGTTGTGTTCTGTGGTGCTCCGTTGTGCTCTGTGATGCTCTGTTGTGTTCTGTGGTGCTCAGTTGGGCTCTGTGTTGCTCAGTTGTGCTCTTAGTTGCTCTGTTGTGTTCTGTGATACTCAGTTGTGCTCTGTGTTGGTCTGTTGTGTGCTGCGGTGCTCAGTTGTGTTCTGTGGTGCTCAGTTGTGCTCTCTGTTGTTCTGTGGTTCTCAGATGTGCTCTGTATTGCTCAGTTGTGCTCCTTGTTGCTCTGTTGTGTTCTGTCGTACTCAGTTGTACTCTGTGTTGCTCTGTTGTGTTCTGTGGTGCTCAGTTGTGCTCTGTGTTGCTCTGTTGTGCTCTGTATTTTTCTGTGGAGCTCAGTTGTGCTCTGTGTTGCTCAGTTGTGCTCTTTGTTGCTCTGTTGTGTTCTGTGGTGCTCAGTTGTGCTATGTGTTGCTCTGCAGTGTTCTGTGGTACTCAGTTGTGCTCTGTGTTGCTCTGTTGTGCTTTGTATTGTTCTGTGTTGCTCAGTTGTTCTCTGTGTTGCTCTGTTGTGTTCTGTGGTGCTCAGTTGTGCTCTGTGTTGCTCTGTTGTGTTCTGTGGTGCTCAGTTGTGCTCTGTGTTGCTCTGTTGTGTTCTGTGGTGCTCAGTTGTGCTCTGTGTTGCTCTGTTGTGTTCTGTGGTGCTCAGTTGTGCTCTGTGTTGCTCTGTTGTGTTCTGTGGTGTTCAGTTGTGCTCTGTGTTGTACAGTTGTGCTCTGTATTGTTCTGTCGAGCTCATTTATGCTCTGTGTTGCTCTGCTGTGTTCTGTGTTGCTCTGCTGTGTGCTGTGGTGCCCAGTTGTGTTCTCTTGTGCTCATTTCTGCTCTGTATTGTTCTGTGATGCTCAGTTGTGCTCTGTGGTGCTCTGTAGTGTTCTGCGGGCACACTTGTGTTCTGTGGTGCTCAGTTTGATTTGTATTGTTCTGCGTTGCTCCGTTGTGCTCTGTGTTGCTCAGTTGGGCTCTGTGTTGCTCGGTTGTGCTCTGTATTGTTCTGTGTTGCTCAGTTGCGTTCTGTGGTGCTCAGTTGTGCTCTGTGTTGCTCTGTTGTGTTCTGTGGTGTTCAGTTGTGCTCTGTGTTGTACAGTTGTGCTCTGTATTGTTCTGTCGAGCTCATTTATGCTCTGTGTTGCTCAGTTGTGTTCTGTGTTGCTCTGCTGTGTGCTGTGGTGCCCAGTTGTGTTCTCTTGTGCTGATTTCTGCTCTGTATTGTTCTGTGATGCTCAGTTGTGTTCTGTGTTGCTCAGTTGTGCTCTGTATTGTTCTGTGGTGCTCAGTTGTGCTCTGTGTTGCTCAGTTGTGCTCTGTATTGTTCTGTGGTGCTCAGTTGTGCTCTGTGTTGCTCTGTGTTGCTCTGTTTTGTTCTATGGTGCTCAGTTGTGTTCTGTGGTGCAAGGTTGTGCTCTGTATTGTTCTGTGGTGCTCAGTTGTGCTCTGTATTGTTCTGTGGTGCTCAGTTGTGCTCTGTATTGTTCTGTGGTGCTCAGTTGTGTTCTGTGGTGCTCAGTTGTGCTCTGTATTGTACTGTGGTGCTCAGTTCTGCTCTGTGCTGCTCAGTTGTGATCTGTGGTACTCAGTTGTGCTCTGTGTTGCTCTGTTGTGTTCTGTGCTGCTCAGTTGTGCTCTGTGATGCTCTGTTGTGTTCTGTGTTGCTCAGTTGTACTCTGTATTTTTCTGTGTTGCTCAGTTGGGCTCTATATTGTTCTGTGTTGCTCAGTCGTGCTCTGTTGTGTTCTGTGGTGCTCAGTTGTGCTTTCATTTGCTCAGTTGTGCTCTGTATTTTTCTGTGGAGCTCAGTTGTGTTCTGTGTTGCTCAGTTATGCTCTGTGTTGCTCTGTTTTGTTCTGTGGTGCTCAGTTGTGTTCTGTGGTGCTCAGTTGTGCTCTGTGTTTCTCAGTTGTGGTCTGTGTTGCTCTGTTGTGTTTTGTGGTCCTCAGTTGTGATATGTGTTGCTCAGTTGTGTTCTGTGTTGCTCAGTTGTGCTCTGTGTTGCTCTGTTGTGTTCTGTAGTCCTCAGTTGTGATATGTGTTGCTCTGTTGTGTTCTGTAGTCCTCAGTTGTGATATGTGTTGCTCTGTTGTGTTCTGTAGTACTCAGTTGTGCTCTGTGTTGCTCTGTTGTGCTCTGTATTGTTCGGTGTTGCTCAGTTGTGCTCTGTATTGTTCTGTGTTGCTCTCTTGTGCTCTGTATTTTTCTGTGTTGCTCAGTTGGGCTCTATATTGTTCTGTGTTGCTCAGTTGTGCTCTGTGTTGCTCAGTTGTGCTCTGTGTTGCTCTGTTGTGTTCTGTGGTGCTCAGTTGGGCTCTGTGTTGCTCAGTTGTGCTCGTAGTTGCTCTGTTGTGTTCTGTCGTTCTCAGTTGTACTTTGTGTTGCTCTGTTGTGTTCTGCGGTGCTCAGTTGTGTTCTGTGGTGCTCAGTTGTGCTCTCTATTGTTCTGTGGTGCTCAGATGTGCTCTGTGTTGCTCAGTTGCGCTCTGTGTTGCTCTGTTTTGTTCTGTCGTGCTCAGTTGTGCTCTGTGTTGCTCAGTTGTGCTCTTTGTTGCTCTGTTGTGTTCTGTAGTCCTCAGTTGTGATATGTGTTGCTCTGTTGTGCTCTGTATTGTTCGGTGTTGCTCAGTTGTGCTCTGTATTGTTCTGTGTTGATCTGTTGTGCTCTGTATTTTTCTGTGTTGCTCAGTTGGGCTCTATATTGTTCTGTGTTGCTCAGTTGTGCTCTGTGTTGCTCAGTTGTGCTCTGTGTTGCTCCGTTGTGCTCTGTGATGCTCTGTTGTGTTCTGTGTTGCTCAGCTGTGCTCTGTATTGTTCTGTGTTGATCTGTTGTGCTCTGTATTGTTCTGTGTTGCTCAGTTGTGCTCTGTGTTGCTCAGTTGTGCTCTGTGTTGCTCAGTTGGGCTCTGTGTTGCTCAGTTGTGCTCGTAGTTGCTCTGTTGTGTTCTGTCGTTCTCAGTTGTACTTTGTGTTGCTCTGTTGTGTTCTGCGGTGCTCAGTTGTGTTCTGTGGTGCTCAGTTGTGCTCTCTATTGTTCTGTGGTGCTCAGATGTGCTCTGTGTTGCTCAGTTGCGCTCTGTGTTGCTCTGTTTTGTTCTGTGGTGCTCAGTTGTGCTCTGTGTTGCTCAGTTGCGCTCTGTGTTGCTCTGTTTTGTTCTGTGGTGCTCAGTTGTGCTCTGTGTTGCTCAGTTGCGCTCTGTGTTGCTCTGTTTTGTTCTGTGGTGCTCAGTTGTGTTCTGTCGTGCTCAGTTGTGCTCTGTGTTGCTCAGTTGTGCTCTTTGTTGCTCTGTTGTGTTCTGTAGTCCTCAGTTGTGATATGTGTTGCTCTGTTGTGCTCTGTATTGTTCGGTGTTGCTCAGTTGTGCTCTGTATTGTTCTGTGTTGATCTGTTGTGCTCTGTATTTTTCTGTGTTGCTCAGTTGTGCTCTATATTGTTCTGTGTTGCTCAGTTGTGCTCTGTGTTGCTCAGTTGTGCTCTGTATTGTTCTGTGGAGAACATTTGTGCTCTGTGTTGCTCAGTTGTGCTCTGTGTTGCTCTGTTGTGTTCTGTGGTGCTCAGTTGTGCTTTCATTTGCTCAGTTGTGCTCTGTATTTTTCTGTGGAGCTCAGTTGTGTTCTGTGTTGCTCAGCTGTGCTCTGTGTTGCTCTGTTTTGTTCTGTGGTGCTCAGTTGTGTTCTGTGGTGCTCAGTTGTGCTCTGTGTTTCTCAGTTGTGGTCTGTGTTGCTCTGTTGTGTTTTGTGGTCCTCAGTTGTGATATGTGTTGCTCAGTTGTGTTCTGTAGTACTCAGTTGTGCTCAGTGTTGCTCTTGTTCCAGTCCTACTCCGGCCCCCTTCCACAACTTTTTCTCCGGTACATCGATGATTACTTCGGTGCCGCTTCATGCTCTCGTCGGGACTTGGAAAAATTTATTAATTTGGCTTCCAATCTCCACCCCTCCATCATTTTCACGTGGTCCATCTCTGACACTTCCCTTCCTTGACCTCTCTGTCTCAATCTCTGGTGATAGACTGTCCACCAATATCCATTACAAGCCTACCGACTCCCACAGCTACCTCGACTACAGCTCCTCACACCCCGCTTCCTGTAAGGACTCCATCCCATTCTCCCAGTTCCTTCGCCTCCGTCGCATCTGTTCTGATGATGCTACCTTCAAAAACAGTTCCTCTGACATGTCCTCTTTCTTCCTTAACCGAGGTTTTCCCCCCACGGTCGTTGACAGGGCCCTCAACCGTGTCCGGCCCATCTCCCGCGCCTCCGCCCTCACGCCTTCTCCTCCCTCCCAGAAACATGATAGGGTCCCCCTTGTCCTCACTTATCACCCCACCAGCTTCTGCATTCAAAGGATCATCCTCCGCCATTTCCGCCAACTCCAGCATGATGCCACCACCAAACACATCTTTCCTTCACCCCCCTTATCGGCATTCCGTAGGGATCGCTCCCTCCGGGACACCCTGGTCCACTCCTCCATCACCTCCTACTCCTCAACCCCCTCCTATGGCACCACCCCATGCCCACGCAAAAGATGCAACACCTGCCCCTTCACTTCCTCTCTCCTCACCGTCCAAGGGCCCAAACACTCCTTCCAAGTGAAGCAGCATTTCACTTGCATTTCCCCCAACTTAGTCTACTGCATTCGTTGCTCCCAATGTGGTCTCCTCTACATTGGAGAGACCAAACGTAAACTGGGCGACCGCTTTGCAGAACACCTGCGGTCTGTCCGCAAGAATGACCCAGTCCTCCCTGTCGCTTGCTATTTTAACACTCCACCCTGCTCTCTTGCCCACATGTCTGTCCTTGGCTTGCTGCATTGTTCCAGTGAAGCCCAACGCAAACTGGAGGAACAGCATCTCATCTTCCGACTAGGCACCTTACAGCCTTCCGGTCTGAATATTGAGTTCAACAACTTTAGGTCGTGAGCTCCCTCCCCCATCCCCACCCCCTTTCTGTTTCCCCCTTTTCTCCCCCTTTTTTTTCCCTATAAATTTTATAGATTTTTCTTTTCCCACCTATTTCCATTATTTTTAAATATTTTAAAATCTTTTATGCTCCCCCCACCCCCACTAGAGCTGTACCTTGAGTGCCCTACCATCCATTCTTAATTAGCACATTCGTTAAGATAATATCACCAACTTTAACTTTAACACCTATGTGTTCTATTGTACCATTGTCGCTGACATCTTTTGATGATCTGCTTCTATCACTGCTTGTTTGTCTACACAAGCACCTCTGTCTCTCTCTCTCTCTCCGCCCCCCACACAGACACCTTAAACCAGCTTATATTTCAACTCTTTCTTGGACTCGAACTCAAGTTCTGTCGAAGGGTCATGAGGACTCGAAACGTCAACTCTTTTCTTCTCCGCCGATGCTGCCAGACCTGCTGAGTTTTTCCAGGTAATTCTGTTTTTGTTGTGCTCTGTGTTGCTCTGTTGTATTCTGTGGTGCTCAGTTGTGCTCTCTATTGTTCTGTGTTGCTCAGTTGTGCTCTGTATTGTTCTGTGGTGCTCGGTTGTGCTCTGTATTGTTCTGTGTTGCTCAGTTGTGCTCTGTATTGTTCTGTTTTGCTCAGTTGTGTTCTGTGGTGTTCAGTTGTGCTCTGTGTTGTACAGTTGTGCTCTGTATTGTTCTGTCGAGCTCATTTACGCTCTGCGTTGCTCAGTTGTGTTCTGTGTTGCTCTGCTGTGTTCTGTGGTGCCCAGTTGTGTTCTCTTGTGCTCATTTCTGCTCTGTATTGTTCTGTGATGCTCAGTTGTGTTCTGTGGTGCTCTGTAGTGTTCTGCGGGCACACTTGTGTTCTGTGGTGCTCAGTTGTGATTTGTATTGTTCTGCGTTGCTCCGTTGTGCTCTGTGTTGCTCAGTTGGGCTCTGTGTTGCTCAGTTGTGCTCTTAGTTGCTCTGTTGTGTTCTGTGATACTCACTTGTGCTCTGTGTTGGTCTGTTGTGTTCTGCGGTGCTCAGTTGTGTTCTGTGGTGCTCAGTTGTGCTCTCTATTGTTCTGTGGTGCTCAGATGTGCTCTGTGTTGCTCAGTTGCGCTCTGTGTTGCTCTGTATTGTTCTGTGGTGCTCAGTTGTGCTCTGTGTTGCTCAGTTGTGCTCTGTGTTGCTCAGTTGTGCTCTTTGTTGCTCTGTTGTGTTCTGTAGTCCTCAGTTGTGATATGTGTTGCTCTGTTGTGTTCTGTAGTACTCAGTTGTGCTCTGTGTTGCTCTGTTGTGCTCTGTATTGTTCGGTGTTGCTCAGTTGTGCTCTGTATTGTTCTGTGTTGATCTGTTGTGCTCTGTATTGTTCTGTGTTGCTCAGTTGGGCTCTATATTGTTCTGTGTTGATCTGTTGTGCTCTGTATTTTTCTGTGTTGCTCAGTTGGGCTCTATATTGTTCTGTGTTGCTCAGTTGTGCTCTGTGTTGCTCTGTTGTGTTCTGTGGTGCTCCGTTGTGCTCTGTGATGCTCTGTTGTGTTCTGTGATGCTCAGTTGGGCTCTGTGTTGCTCAGTTGTGCTCTTAGTTGCTCTGTTGTGTTCTGTGATACTCAGTTGTGCTCTGTGTTGGTCTGTTGTGTGCTGCGGTGCTCAGTTGTGTTCTGTCGTGCTCAGTTGTGCTCTGTGTTGCTCCGTTGTGCTCTGTGATGCTCTGTTGTGTTCTGTGTTGCTCAGCTGTGCTCTGTATTGTTCTGTGTTGATCTGTTGTGCTCTGTATTGTTCTGTGTTGCTCAGTTGTGCTCTGTGTTGCTCAGTTGTGCTCTGTGTTGCTCAGTTGGGCTCTGTGTTGCTCAGTTGTGCTCGTAGTTGCTCTGTTGTGTTCTGTCGTTCTCAGTTGTACTTTGTGTTGCTCTGTTGTGTTCTGCGGTGCTCAGTTGTGTTCTGTGGTGCTCAGTTGTGCTCTCTATTGTTCTGTGGTGCTCAGATGTGCTCTGTGTTGCTCAGTTGCGCTCTGTGTTGCTCTGTTTTGTTCTGTGGTGCTCAGTTGTGCTCTGTGTTGCTCAGTTGCGCTCTGTGTTGCTCTGTTTTGTTCTGTGGTGCTCAGTTGTGCTCTGTGTTGCTCAGTTGCGCTCTGTGTTGCTCTGTTTTGTTCTGTGGTGCTCAGTTGTGTTCTGTCGTGCTCAGTTGTGCTCTGTGTTGCTCAGTTGTGCTCTTTGTTGCTCTGTTGTGTTCTGTAGTCCTCAGTTGTGATATGTGTTGCTCTGTTGTGCTCTGTATTGTTCGGTGTTGCTCAGTTGTGCTCTGTATTGTTCTGTGTTGATCTGTTGTGCTCTGTATTTTTCTGTGTTGCTCAGTTGTGCTCTATATTGTTCTGTGTTGCTCAGTTGTGCTCTGTGTTGCTCAGTTGTGCTCTGTATTGTTCTGTGGAGAACATTTGTGCTCTGTGTTGCTCAGTTGTGCTCTGTGTTGCTCTGTTGTGTTCTGTGGTGCTCAGTTGTGCTTTCATTTGCTCAGTTGTGCTCTGTATTTTTCTGTGGAGCTCAGTTGTGTTCTGTGTTGCTCAGCTGTGCTCTGTGTTGCTCTGTTTTGTTCTGTGGTGCTCAGTTGTGTTCTGTGGTGCTCAGTTGTGCTCTGTGTTTCTCAGTTGTGGTCTGTGTTGCTCTGTTGTGTTTTGTGGTCCTCAGTTGTGATATGTGTTGCTCAGTTGTGTTCTGTAGTACTCAGTTGTGCTCAGTGTTGCTCTTGTTCCAGTCCTACTCCGGCCCCCTTCCACAACTTTTTCTCCGGTACATCGATGATTACTTCGGTGCCGCTTCATGCTCTCGTCGGGACTTGGAAAAATTTATTAATTTGGCTTCCAATCTCCACCCCTCCATCATTTTCACGTGGTCCATCTCTGACACTTCCCTTCCTTGACCTCTCTGTCTCAATCTCTGGTGATAGACTGTCCACCAATATCCATTACAAGCCTACCGACTCCCACAGCTACCTCGACTACAGCTCCTCACACCCCGCTTCCTGTAAGGACTCCATCCCATTCTCCCAGTTCCTTCGCCTCCGTCGCATCTGTTCTGATGATGCTACCTTCAAAAACAGTTCCTCTGACATGTCCTCTTTCTTCCTTAACCGAGGTTTTCCCCCCACGGTCGTTGACAGGGCCCTCAACCGTGTCCGGCCCATCTCCCGCGCCTCCGCCCTCACGCCTTCTCCTCCCTCCCAGAAACATGATAGGGTCCCCCTTGTCCTCACTTATCACCCCACCAGCTTCTGCATTCAAAGGATCATCCTCCGCCATTTCCGCCAACTCCAGCATGATGCCACCACCAAACACATCTTTCCTTCACCCCCCTTATCGGCATTCCGTAGGGATCGCTCCCTCCGGGACACCCTGGTCCACTCCTCCATCACCTCCTACTCCTCAACCCCCTCCTATGGCACCACCCCATGCCCACGCAAAAGATGCAACACCTGCCCCTTCACTTCCTCTCTCCTCACCGTCCAAGGGCCCAAACACTCCTTCCAAGTGAAGCAGCATTTCACTTGCATTTCCCCCAACTTAGTCTACTGCATTCGTTGCTCCCAATGTGGTCTCCTCTACATTGGAGAGACCAAACGTAAACTGGGCGACCGCTTTGCAGAACACCTGCGGTCTGTCCGCAAGAATGACCCAGTCCTCCCTGTCGCTTGCTATTTTAACACTCCACCCTGCTCTCTTGCCCACATGTCTGTCCTTGGCTTGCTGCATTGTTCCAGTGAAGCCCAACGCAAACTGGAGGAACAGCATCTCATCTTCCGACTAGGCACCTTACAGCCTTCCGGTCTGAATATTGAGTTCAACAACTTTAGGTCGTGAGCTCCCTCCCCCATCCCCACCCCCTTTCTGTTTCCCCCTTTTCTCCCCCTTTTTTTTCCCTATAAATTTTATAGATTTTTCTTTTCCCACCTATTTCCATTATTTTTAAATATTTTAAAATCTTTTATGCTCCCCCCACCCCCACTAGAGCTGTACCTTGAGTGCCCTACCATCCATTCTTAATTAGCACATTCGTTAAGATAATATCACCAACTTTAACTTTAACACCTATGTGTTCTATTGTACCATTGTCGCTGACATCTTTTGATGATCTGCTTCTATCACTGCTTGTTTGTCTACACAAGCACCTCTGTCTCTCTCTCTCTCTCCGCCCCCCACACAGACACCTTAAACCAGCTTATATTTCAACTCTTTCTTGGACTCGAACTCAAGTTCTGTCGAAGGGTCATGAGGACTCGAAACGTCAACTCTTTTCTTCTCCGCCGATGCTGCCAGACCTGCTGAGTTTTTCCAGGTAATTCTGTTTTTGTTGTGCTCTGTGTTGCTCTGTTGTATTCTGTGGTGCTCAGTTGTGCTCTCTATTGTTCTGTGTTGCTCAGTTGTGCTCTGTATTGTTCTGTGGTGCTCGGTTGTGCTCTGTATTGTTCTGTGTTGCTCAGTTGTGCTCTGTATTGTTCTGTTTTGCTCAGTTGTGTTCTGTGGTGTTCAGTTGTGCTCTGTGTTGTACAGTTGTGCTCTGTATTGTTCTGTCGAGCTCATTTACGCTCTGCGTTGCTCAGTTGTGTTCTGTGTTGCTCTGCTGTGTTCTGTGGTGCCCAGTTGTGTTCTCTTGTGCTCATTTCTGCTCTGTATTGTTCTGTGATGCTCAGTTGTGTTCTGTGGTGCTCTGTAGTGTTCTGCGGGCACACTTGTGTTCTGTGGTGCTCAGTTGTGATTTGTATTGTTCTGCGTTGCTCCGTTGTGCTCTGTGTTGCTCAGTTGGGCTCTGTGTTGCTCAGTTGTGCTCTTAGTTGCTCTGTTGTGTTCTGTGATACTCACTTGTGCTCTGTGTTGGTCTGTTGTGTTCTGCGGTGCTCAGTTGTGTTCTGTGGTGCTCAGTTGTGCTCTCTATTGTTCTGTGGTGCTCAGATGTGCTCTGTGTTGCTCAGTTGCGCTCTGTGTTGCTCTGTATTGTTCTGTGGTGCTCAGTTGTGCTCTGTGTTGCTCAGTTGTGCTCTGTGTTGCTCAGTTGTGCTCTTTGTTGCTCTGTTGTGTTCTGTAGTCCTCAGTTGTGATATGTGTTGCTCTGTTGTGTTCTGTAGTACTCAGTTGTGCTCTGTGTTGCTCTGTTGTGCTCTGTATTGTTCGGTGTTGCTCAGTTGTGCTCTGTATTGTTCTGTGTTGATCTGTTGTGCTCTGTATTGTTCTGTGTTGCTCAGTTGGGCTCTATATTGTTCTGTGTTGATCTGTTGTGCTCTGTATTTTTCTGTGTTGCTCAGTTGGGCTCTATATTGTTCTGTGTTGCTCAGTTGTGCTCTGTGTTGCTCTGTTGTGTTCTGTGGTGCTCCGTTGTGCTCTGTGATGCTCTGTTGTGTTCTGTGGTGCTCAGTTGGGCTCTGTGTTGCTCAGTTGTGCTCTTAGTTGCTCTGTTGTGTTCTGTGATACTCAGTTGTGCTCTGTGTTGGTCTGTTGTGTGCTGCGGTGCTCAGTTGTGTTCTGTGGTGCTCAGTTGTGCTCTCTGTTGTTCTGTGGTTCTCAGATGTGCTCTGTATTGCTCAGTTGTGCTCCTTGTTGCTCTGTTGTGTTCTGTCGTACTCAGTTGTACTCTGTGTTGCTCTGTTGTGTTCTGTGGTGCTCAGTTGTGCTCTGTGTTGCTCTGTTGTGCTCTGTATTTTTCTGTGGAGCTCAGTTGTGCTCTGTGTTGCTCAGTTGTGCTCTTTGTTGCTCTGTTGTGTTCTGTGGTGCTCAGTTGTGCTATGTGTTGCTCTGCAGTGTTCTGTGGTACTCAGTTGTGCTCTGTGTTGCTCTGTTGTGCTTTGTATTGTTCTGTGTTGCTCAGTTGTTCTCTGTGTTGCTCTGTTGTGTTCTGTGGTGCTCAGTTGTGCTCTGTGTTGCTCTGTTGTGTTCTGTGGTGCTCAGTTGTGCTCTGTGTTGCTCTGTTGTGTTCTGTGGTGCTCAGTTGTGCTCTGTGTTGCTCTGTTGTGTTCTGTGGTGCTCAGTTGTGCTCTGTGTTGCTCTGTTGTGTTCTGTGGTGTTCAGTTGTGCTCTGTGTTGTACAGTTGTGCTCTGTATTGTTCTGTCGAGCTCATTTATGCTCTGTGTTGCTCTGCTGTGTTCTGTGTTGCTCTGCTGTGTGCTGTGGTGCCCAGTTGTGTTCTCTTGTGCTCATTTCTGCTCTGTATTGTTCTGTGATGCTCAGTTGTGCTCTGTGGTGCTCTGTAGTGTTCTGCGGGCACACTTGTGTTCTGTGGTGCTCAGTTTGATTTGTATTGTTCTGCGTTGCTCCGTTGTGCTCTGTGTTGCTCAGTTGGGCTCTGTGTTGCTCGGTTGTGCTCTGTATTGTTCTGTGTTGCTCAGTTGCGTTCTGTGGTGCTCAGTTGTGCTCTGTGTTGCTCTGTTGTGTTCTGTGGTGTTCAGTTGTGCTCTGTGTTGTACAGTTGTGCTCTGTATTGTTCTGTCGAGCTCATTTATGCTCTGTGTTGCTCAGTTGTGTTCTGTGTTGCTCTGCTGTGTGCTGTGGTGCCCAGTTGTGTTCTCTTGTGCTGATTTCTGCTCTGTATTGTTCTGTGATGCTCAGTTGTGTTCTGTGTTGCTCAGTTGTGCTCTGTATTGTTCTGTGGTGCTCAGTTGTGCTCTGTGTTGCTCAGTTGTGCTCTGTATTGTTCTGTGGTGCTCAGTTGTGCTCTGTGTTGCTCTGTGTTGCTCTGTTTTGTTCTATGGTGCTCAGTTGTGTTCTGTGGTGCAAGGTTGTGCTCTGTATTGTTCTGTGGTGCTCAGTTGTGCTCTGTATTGTTCTGTGGTGCTCAGTTGTGCTCTGTATTGTTCTGTGGTGCTCAGTTGTGTTCTGTGGTGCTCAGTTGTGCTCTGTATTGTACTGTGGTGCTCAGTTCTGCTCTGTGCTGCTCAGTTGTGATCTGTGGTACTCAGTTGTGCTCTGTGTTGCTCTGTTGTGTTCTGTGCTGCTCAGTTGTGCTCTGTGATGCTCTGTTGTGTTCTGTGTTGCTCAGTTGTACTCTGTATTTTTCTGTGTTGCTCAGTTGGGCTCTATATTGTTCTGTGTTGCTCAGTCGTGCTCTGTTGTGTTCTGTGGTGCTCAGTTGTGCTTTCATTTGCTCAGTTGTGCTCTGTATTTTTCTGTGGAGCTCAGTTGTGTTCTGTGTTGCTCAGTTATGCTCTGTGTTGCTCTGTTTTGTTCTGTGGTGCTCAGTTGTGTTCTGTGGTGCTCAGTTGTGCTCTGTGTTTCTCAGTTGTGGTCTGTGTTGCTCTGTTGTGTTTTGTGGTCCTCAGTTGTGATATGTGTTGCTCAGTTGTGTTCTGTGTTGCTCAGTTGTGCTCTGTGTTGCTCTGTTGTGTTCTGTAGTCCTCAGTTGTGATATGTGTTGCTCTGTTGTGTTCTGTAGTCCTCAGTTGTGATATGTGTTGCTCTGTTGTGTTCTGTAGTACTCAGTTGTGCTCTGTGTTGCTCTGTTGTGCTCTGTATTGTTCGGTGTTGCTCAGTTGTGCTCTGTATTGTTCTGTGTTGCTCTCTTGTGCTCTGTATTTTTCTGTGTTGCTCAGTTGGGCTCTATATTGTTCTGTGTTGCTCAGTTGTGCTCTGTGTTGCTCAGTTGTGCTCTGTGTTGCTCTGTTGTGTTCTGTGGTGCTCAGTTGGGCTCTGTGTTGCTCAGTTGTGCTCGTAGTTGCTCTGTTGTGTTCTGTCGTTCTCAGTTGTACTTTGTGTTGCTCTGTTGTGTTCTGCGGTGCTCAGTTGTGTTCTGTGGTGCTCAGTTGTGCTCTCTATTGTTCTGTGGTGCTCAGATGTGCTCTGTGTTGCTCAGTTGCGCTCTGTGTTGCTCTGTTTTGTTCTGTCGTGCTCAGTTGTGCTCTGTGTTGCTCAGTTGTGCTCTTTGTTGCTCTGTTGTGTTCTGTAGTCCTCAGTTGTGATATGTGTTGCTCTGTTGTGCTCTGTATTGTTCGGTGTTGCTCAGTTGTGCTCTGTATTGTTCTGTGTTGATCTGTTGTGCTCTGTATTTTTCTGTGTTGCTCAGTTGGGCTCTATATTGTTCTGTGTTGCTCAGTTGTGCTCTGTGTTGCTCAGTTGTGCTCTGTGTTGCTCCGTTGTGCTCTGTGATGCTCTGTTGTGTTCTGTGTTGCTCAGCTGTGCTCTGTATTGTTCTGTGTTGATCTGTTGTGCTCTGTATTGTTCTGTGTTGCTCAGTTGTGCTCTGTGTTGCTCAGTTGTGCTCTGTGTTGCTCAGTTGGGCTCTGTGTTGCTCAGTTGTGCTCGTAGTTGCTCTGTTGTGTTCTGTCGTTCTCAGTTGTACTTTGTGTTGCTCTGTTGTGTTCTGCGGTGCTCAGTTGTGTTCTGTGGTGCTCAGTTGTGCTCTCTATTGTTCTGTGGTGCTCAGATGTGCTCTGTGTTGCTCAGTTGCGCTCTGTGTTGCTCTGTTTTGTTCTGTGGTGCTCAGTTGTGCTCTGTGTTGCTCAGTTGCGCTCTGTGTTGCTCTGTTTTGTTCTGTGGTGCTCAGTTGTGCTCTGTGTTGCTCAGTTGCGCTCTGTGTTGCTCTGTTTTGTTCTGTGGTGCTCAGTTGTGTTCTGTCGTGCTCAGTTGTGCTCTGTGTTGCTCAGTTGTGCTCTTTGTTGCTCTGTTGTGTTCTGTAGTCCTCAGTTGTGATATGTGTTGCTCTGTTGTGCTCTGTATTGTTCGGTGTTGCTCAGTTGTGCTCTGTATTGTTCTGTGTTGATCTGTTGTGCTCTGTATTTTTCTGTGTTGCTCAGTTGTGCTCTATATTGTTCTGTGTTGCTCAGTTGTGCTCTGTGTTGCTCAGTTGTGCTCTGTATTGTTCTGTGGAGAACATTTGTGCTCTGTGTTGCTCAGTTGTGCTCTGTGTTGCTCTGTTGTGTTCTGTGGTGCTCAGTTGTGCTTTCATTTGCTCAGTTGTGCTCTGTATTTTTCTGTGGAGCTCAGTTGTGTTCTGTGTTGCTCAGCTGTGCTCTGTGTTGCTCTGTTTTGTTCTGTGGTGCTCAGTTGTGTTCTGTGGTGCTCAGTTGTGCTCTGTGTTTCTCAGTTGTGGTCTGTGTTGCTCTGTTGTGTTTTGTGGTCCTCAGTTGTGATATGTGTTGCTCAGTTGTGTTCTGTAGTACTCAGTTGTGCTCAGTGTTGCTCTTGTTCCAGTCCTACTCCGGCCCCCTTCCACAACTTTTTCTCCGGTACATCGATGATTACTTCGGTGCCGCTTCATGCTCTCGTCGGGACTTGGAAAAATTTATTAATTTGGCTTCCAATCTCCACCCCTCCATCATTTTCACGTGGTCCATCTCTGACACTTCCCTTCCTTGACCTCTCTGTCTCAATCTCTGGTGATAGACTGTCCACCAATATCCATTACAAGCCTACCGACTCCCACAGCTACCTCGACTACAGCTCCTCACACCCCGCTTCCTGTAAGGACTCCATCCCATTCTCCCAGTTCCTTCGCCTCCGTCGCATCTGTTCTGATGATGCTACCTTCAAAAACAGTTCCTCTGACATGTCCTCTTTCTTCCTTAACCGAGGTTTTCCCCCCACGGTCGTTGACAGGGCCCTCAACCGTGTCCGGCCCATCTCCCGCGCCTCCGCCCTCACGCCTTCTCCTCCCTCCCAGAAACATGATAGGGTCCCCCTTGTCCTCACTTATCACCCCACCAGCTTCTGCATTCAAAGGATCATCCTCCGCCATTTCCGCCAACTCCAGCATGATGCCACCACCAAACACATCTTTCCTTCACCCCCCTTATCGGCATTCCGTAGGGATCGCTCCCTCCGGGACACCCTGGTCCACTCCTCCATCACCTCCTACTCCTCAACCCCCTCCTATGGCACCACCCCATGCCCACGCAAAAGATGCAACACCTGCCCCTTCACTTCCTCTCTCCTCACCGTCCAAGGGCCCAAACACTCCTTCCAAGTGAAGCAGCATTTCACTTGCATTTCCCCCAACTTAGTCTACTGCATTCGTTGCTCCCAATGTGGTCTCCTCTACATTGGAGAGACCAAACGTAAACTGGGCGACCGCTTTGCAGAACACCTGCGGTCTGTCCGCAAGAATGACCCAGTCCTCCCTGTCGCTTGCTATTTTAACACTCCACCCTGCTCTCTTGCCCACATGTCTGTCCTTGGCTTGCTGCATTGTTCCAGTGAAGCCCAACGCAAACTGGAGGAACAGCATCTCATCTTCCGACTAGGCACCTTACAGCCTTCCGGTCTGAATATTGAGTTCAACAACTTTAGGTCGTGAGCTCCCTCCCCCATCCCCACCCCCTTTCTGTTTCCCCCTTTTCTCCCCCTTTTTTTTCCCTATAAATTTTATAGATTTTTCTTTTCCCACCTATTTCCATTATTTTTAAATATTTTAAAATCTTTTATGCTCCCCCCACCCCCACTAGAGCTGTACCTTGAGTGCCCTACCATCCATTCTTAATTAGCACATTCGTTAAGATAATATCACCAACTTTAACTTTAACACCTATGTGTTCTATTGTACCATTGTCGCTGACATCTTTTGATGATCTGCTTCTATCACTGCTTGTTTGTCTACACAAGCACCTCTGTCTCTCTCTCTCTCTCCGCCCCCCACACAGACACCTTAAACCAGCTTATATTTCAACTCTTTCTTGGACTCGAACTCAAGTTCTGTCGAAGGGTCATGAGGACTCGAAACGTCAACTCTTTTCTTCTCCGCCGATGCTGCCAGACCTGCTGAGTTTTTCCAGGTAATTCTGTTTTTGTTGTGCTCTGTGTTGCTCTGTTGTATTCTGTGGTGCTCAGTTGTGCTCTCTATTGTTCTGTGTTGCTCAGTTGTGCTCTGTATTGTTCTGTGGTGCTCGGTTGTGCTCTGTATTGTTCTGTGTTGCTCAGTTGTGCTCTGTATTGTTCTGTTTTGCTCAGTTGTGTTCTGTGGTGTTCAGTTGTGCTCTGTGTTGTACAGTTGTGCTCTGTATTGTTCTGTCGAGCTCATTTACGCTCTGCGTTGCTCAGTTGTGTTCTGTGTTGCTCTGCTGTGTTCTGTGGTGCCCAGTTGTGTTCTCTTGTGCTCATTTCTGCTCTGTATTGTTCTGTGATGCTCAGTTGTGTTCTGTGGTGCTCTGTAGTGTTCTGCGGGCACACTTGTGTTCTGTGGTGCTCAGTTGTGATTTGTATTGTTCTGCGTTGCTCCGTTGTGCTCTGTGTTGCTCAGTTGGGCTCTGTGTTGCTCAGTTGTGCTCTTAGTTGCTCTGTTGTGTTCTGTGATACTCACTTGTGCTCTGTGTTGGTCTGTTGTGTTCTGCGGTGCTCAGTTGTGTTCTGTGGTGCTCAGTTGTGCTCTCTATTGTTCTGTGGTGCTCAGATGTGCTCTGTGTTGCTCAGTTGCGCTCTGTGTTGCTCTGTATTGTTCTGTGGTGCTCAGTTGTGCTCTGTGTTGCTCAGTTGTGCTCTGTGTTGCTCAGTTGTGCTCTTTGTTGCTCTGTTGTGTTCTGTAGTCCTCAGTTGTGATATGTGTTGCTCTGTTGTGTTCTGTAGTACTCAGTTGTGCTCTGTGTTGCTCTGTTGTGCTCTGTATTGTTCGGTGTTGCTCAGTTGTGCTCTGTATTGTTCTGTGTTGATCTGTTGTGCTCTGTATTGTTCTGTGTTGCTCAGTTGGGCTCTATATTGTTCTGTGTTGATCTGTTGTGCTCTGTATTTTTCTGTGTTGCTCAGTTGGGCTCTATATTGTTCTGTGTTGCTCAGTTGTGCTCTGTGTTGCTCTGTTGTGTTCTGTGGTGCTCCGTTGTGCTCTGTGATGCTCTGTTGTGTTCTGTGATGCTCAGTTGGGCTCTGTGTTGCTCAGTTGTGCTCTTAGTTGCTCTGTTGTGTTCTGTGATACTCAGTTGTGCTCTGTGTTGGTCTGTTGTGTGCTGCGGTGCTCAGTTGTGTTCTGTGGTGCTCAGTTGTGCTCTCTGTTGTTCTGTGGTTCTCAGATGTGCTCTGTATTGCTCAGTTGTGCTCCTTGTTGCTCTGTTGTGTTCTGTCGTACTCAGTTGTACTCTGTGTTGCTCTGTTGTGTTCTGTGGTGCTCAGTTGTGCTCTGTGTTGCTCTGTTGTGCTCTGTATTTTTCTGTGGAGCTCAGTTGTGCTCTGTGTTGCTCAGTTGTGCTCTTTGTTGCTCTGTTGTGTTCTGTGGTGCTCAGTTGTGCTATGTGTTGCTCTGCAGTGTTCTGTGGTACTCAGTTGTGCTCTGTGTTGCTCTGTTGTGCTTTGTATTGTTCTGTGTTGCTCAGATGTGCTCTGTATTGTTCTGTGTTGCTCAGTTGTGCTCTGTATTGTTCTGTGTTGCTCAGTTGTTCTCTGTGTTGCTCTGTTGTGTTCTGTGGTGCTCAGTTGTGCTCTGTGTTGCTCTGTTGTGTTCTGTGGTGCTCAGTTGTGCTCTGTGTTGCTCTGTTGTGTTCTGTGGTGTTCAGTTGTGCTCTGTGTTGTACAGTTGTGCTCTGTATTGTTCTGTCGAGCTCATTTATGCTCTGTGTTGCTCTGCTGTGTTCTGTGTTGCTCTGCTGTGTGCTGTGGTGCCCAGTTGTGTTCTCTTGTGCTCATTTCTGCTCTGTATTGTTCTGTGATGCTCAGTTGTGCTCTGTGGTGCTCTGTAGTGTTCTGCGGGCACACTTGTGTTCTGTGGTGCTCAGTTTGATTTGTATTGTTCTGCGTTGCTCCGTTGTGCTCTGTGTTGCTCAGTTGGGCTCTGTGTTGCTCGGTTGTGCTCTGTATTGTTCTGTGTTGCTCAGTTGCGTTCTGTGGTGCTCAGTTGTGCTCTGTGTTGCTCTGTTGTGTTCTGTGGTGTTCAGTTGTGCTCTGTGTTGTACAGTTGTGCTCTGTATTGTTCTGTCGAGCTCATTTATGCTCTGTGTTGCTCAGTTGTGTTCTGTGTTGCTCTGCTGTGTGCTGTGGTGCCCAGTTGTGTTCTCTTGTGCTCATTTCTGCTCTGTATTGTTCTGTGATGCTCAGTTGTGTTCTGTGTTGCTCAGTTGTGCTCTGTATTGTTCTGTGGTGCTCAGTTGTGCTCTGTGTTGCTCAGTTGTGCTCTGTATTGTTCTGTGGTGCTCAGTTGTGCTCTGTGTTGCTCTGTGTTGCTCTGTTTTGTTCTATGGTGCTCAGTTGTGTTCTGTGGTGCAAGGTTGTGCTCTGTATTGTTCTGTGGTGCTCAGTTGTGCTCTGTATTGTTCTGTGGTGCTCAGTTGTGCTCTGTATTGTTCTGTGGTGCTCAGTTGTGTTCTGTGGTGCTCAGTTGTGCTCTGTATTGTACTGTGGTGCTCAGTTCTGCTCTGTGCTGCTCAGTTGTGATCTGTGGTACTCAGTTGTGCTCTGTGTTGCTCTGTTGTGTTCTGTGCTGCTCAGTTGTGCTCTGTGATGCTCTGTTGTGTTCTGTGTTGCTCAGTTGTACTCTGTATTTTTCTGTGTTGCTCAGTTGGGCTCTATATTGTTCTGTGTTGCTCAGTCGTGCTCTGTGTTGCTCAGTTGTGCTCTGTTTTGCTCAGTTGTGCTCTGTGATGCTCTGTTGTGTTCTGTGTTGCTCAGCTGTGCTCTGTATTGTTCTGTGTTGATCTGTTGTGCTCTGTATTGTTCTGTGTTGCTCAGTTGTGCTCTGTGTTGCTCAGTTGTGCTCTGTGTTGCTCAGTTGGGCTCTGTGTTGCTCAGTTGTGCTCGTAGTTGCTCTGTTGTGTTCTGTCGTTCTCAGTTGTACTTTGTGTTGCTCTGTTGTGTTCTGCGGTGCTCAGTTGTGTTCTGTGGTGCTCAGTTGTGCTCTCTATTGTTCTGTGGTGCTCAGATGTGCTCTGTGTTGCTCAGTTGCGCTCTGTGTTGCTCTGTTTTGTTCTGTGGTGCTCAGTTGTGCTCTGTGTTGCTCAGTTGCGCTCTGTGTTGCTCTGTTTTGTTCTGTGGTGCTCAGTTGTGCTCTGTGTTGCTCAGTTGCGCTCTGTGTTGCTCTGTTTTGTTCTGTGGTGCTCAGGTGTGTTCTGTCGTGCTCAGTTGTGCTCTGTGTTGCTCAGTTGTGCTCTTTGTTGCTCTGTTGTGTTCTGTAGTCCTCAGTTGTGATATGTGTTGCTCTGTTGTGCTCTGTATTGTTCGGTGTTGCTCAGTTGTGCTCTGTATTGTTCTGTGTTGATCTGTTGTGCTCTGTATTTTTCTGTGTTGCTCAGTTGTGCTCTATATTGTTCTGTGTTGCTCAGTTGTGCTCTGTGTTGCTCAGTTGTGCTCTGTATTGTTCTGTGGAGAACATTTGTGCTCTGTGTTGCTCAGTTGTGCTCTGTGTTGCTCTGTTGTGTTCTGTGGTGCTCAGTTGTGCTTTCATTTGCTCAGTTGTGCTCTGTATTTTTCTGTGGAGCTCAGTTGTGTTCTGTGTTGCTCAGCTGTGCTCTGTGTTGCTCTGTTTTGTTCTGTGGTGCTCAGTTGTGTTCTGTGGTGCTCAGTTGTGCTCTGTGTTTCTCAGTTGTGGTCTGTGTTGCTCTGTTGTGTTTTGTGGTCCTCAGTTGTGATATGTGTTGCTCAGTTGTGTTCTGTAGTACTCAGTTGTGCTCAGTGTTGCTCTTGTTCCAGTCCTACTCCGGCCCCCTTCCACAACTTTTTCTCCGGTACATCGATGATTACTTCGGTGCCGCTTCATGCTCTCGTCGGGACTTGGAAAAATTTATTAATTTGGCTTCCAATCTCCACCCCTCCATCATTTTCACGTGGTCCATCTCTGACACTTCCCTTCCTTGACCTCTCTGTCTCAATCTCTGGTGATAGACTGTCCACCAATATCCATTACAAGCCTACCGACTCCCACAGCTACCTCGACTACAGCTCCTCACACCCCGCTTCCTGTAAGGACTCCATCCCATTCTCCCAGTTCCTTCGCCTCCGTCGCATCTGTTCTGATGATGCTACCTTCAAAAACAGTTCCTCTGACATGTCCTCTTTCTTCCTTAACCGAGGTTTTCCCCCCACGGTCGTTGACAGGGCCCTCAACCGTGTCCGGCCCATCTCCCGCGCCTCCGCCCTCACGCCTTCTCCTCCCTCCCAGAAACATGATAGGGTCCCCCTTGTCCTCACTTATCACCCCACCAGCCTCTGCATTCAAAGGATCATCCTCCGCCATTTCCGCCAACTCCAGCATGATGCCACCACCAAACACATCTTTCCTTCACCCCCCTTATCGGCATTCCGTAGGGATCGCTCCCTCCGGGACACCCTGGTCCACTCCTCCATCACCTCCTACTCCTCAACCCCCTCCTATGGCACCACCCCATGCCCACGCAAAAGATGCAACACCTGCCCCTTCACTTCCTCTCTCCTCACCGTCCAAGGGCCCAAACACTCCTTCCAAGTGAAGCAGCATTTCACTTGCATTTCCCCCAACTTAGTCTACTGCATTCGTTGCTCCCAATGTGGTCTCCTCTACATTGGAGAGACCAAACGTAAACTGGGCGACCGCTTTGCAGAACACCTGCGGTCTGTCCGCAAGAATGACCCAGTCCTCCCTGTCGCTTGCTATTTTAACACTCCACCCTGCTCTCTTGCCCACATGTCTGTCCTTGGCTTGCTGCATTGTTCCAGTGAAGCCCAACGCAAACTGGAGGAACAGCATCTCATCTTCCGACTAGGCACTTTACAGCCTTCCGGTCTGAATATTGAATTCAATAACTTTAGGTCGTGAGCTCCCTCCCCCATCCCCACCCCCTTTCTGTTTCCCCCTTTTTTCCCCCTTTTTTTTCCCTATAAATTTTATAGATTTTTCTTTTCCCACCTATTTCCATTATTTTTAAATATTTTAAAATCTTTTATGCTCCCCCCACCCCCACTAGAGCTGTACCTTGAGTGCCCTACCATCCATTCTTAATTAGCACATTCGTTAAGATAATATCACCAACTTTAACTTTAACACCTATGTGTTCTATTGTACCATTGTCGCTGACATCTTTTGATGATCTGCTTCTATCACTGCTTGTTTGTCTACACAAGCACCTCTGTCTCTCTCTCTCTCTCCGCCCCCCACACAGACACCTTAAACCAGCTTATATTTCAACTCTTTCTTGGACTCGAACTCAAGTTCTGTCGAAGGGTCATGAGGACTCGAAACGTCAACTCTTTTCTTCTCCGCCGATGCTGCCAGACCTGCTGAGTTTTTCCAGGTAATTCTGTTTTTGTTGTGCTCTGTGTTGCTCTGTTGTATTCTGTGGTGCTCAGTTGTGCTCTCTATTGTTCTGTGTTGCTCAGTTGTGCTCTGTATTGTTCTGTGGTGCTCGGTTGTGCTCTGTATTGTTCTGTGTTGCTCAGTTGTGCTCTGTATTGTTCTGTTTTGCTCAGTTGTGTTCTGTGGTGTTCAGTTGTGCTATGTGTTGTACAGTTGTGCTCTGTATTGTTCTGTCGAGCTCATTTACGCTCTGCGTTGCTCAGTTGTGTTCTGTGTTGCTCTGCTGTGTTCTGTGGTGCCCAGTTGTGTTCTCTTGTGCTCATTTCTGCTCTGTATTGTTCTGTGATGCTCAGTTGTGTTCTGTGGTGCTCTGTAGTGTTCTGCGGGCACACTTGTGTTCTGTGGTGCTCAGTTGTGATTTGTATTGTTCTGCGTTGCTCCGTTGTGCTCTGTGTTGCTCAGTTGGGCTCTGTGTTGCTCAGTTGTGCTCTTAGTTGCTCTGTTGTGTTCTGTGATACTCACTTGTGCTCTGTGTTGGTCTGTTGTGTTCTGCGGTGCTCAGTTGTGTTCTGTGGTGCTCAGTTGTGGTCTCTATTGTTCTGTGGTGCTCAGATGTGCTCTGTGTTGCTCAGTTGCGCTCTGTGTTGCTCTGTATTGTTCTGTGGTGCTCAGTTGTGCTCTGTGTTGCTCAGTTGTGCTCTGTGTTGCTCAGTTGTGCTCTGTTGTGTTCTGTAGTCCTCAGTTGTGATATGTGTTGCTCTGTTGTGTTCTGTAGTACTCAGTTGTGCTCTGTGTTGCTCTGTTGTGCTCTGTATTGTTCGGTGTTGCTCAGTTGTGCTCTGTATTGTTCTGTGTTGATCTGTTGTGCTCTGTATTGTTCTGTGTTGCTCAGTTGGGCTCTATATTGTTCTGTGTTGATCTGTTGTGCTCTGTATTTTTCTGTGTTGCTCAGTTGGGCTCTATATTGTTCTGTGTTGCTCAGTTGTGCTCTGTGTTGCTCTGTTGTGTTCTGTGGTGCTCCGTTGTGCTCTGTGATGCTCTGTTGTGTTCTGTGGTGCTCAGTTGGGCTCTGTGTTGCTCAGTTGTGCTCTTAGTTGCTCTGTTGTGTTCTGTGATACTCAGTTGTGCTCTGTGTTGGTCTGTTGTGTGCTGCGGTGCTCAGTTGTGTTCTGTGGTGCTCAGTTGTGCTCTCTGTTGTTCTGTGGTTCTCAGATGTGCTCTGTATTGCTCAGTTGTGCTCCTTGTTGCTCTGTTGTGTTCTGTCGTACTCAGTTGTACTCTGTGTTGCTCTGTTGTGTTCTGTGGTGCTCAGTTGTGCTCTGTGTTGCTCTGTTGTGCTCTGTATTTTTCTGTGGAGCTCAGTTGTGCTCTGTGTTGCTCAGTTGTGCTCTTTGTTGCTCTGTTGTGTTCTGTGGTGCTCAGTTGTGCTATGTGTTGCTCTGCAGTGTTCTGTGGTACTCAGTTGTGCTCTGTGTTGCTCTGTTGTGCTTTGTATTGTTCTGTGTTGCTCAGATGTGCTCTGTATTGTTCTGTGGTGCTCAGTTGTGCTCTGTGTTGCTCTGTTGTGTTCTGTGGTGTTCAGTTGTGCTCTGTGTTGTACAGTTGTGCTCTGTATTGTTCTGTCGAGCTCATTTATGCTCTGTGTTGCTCAGTTGTGTTCTGTGTTGCTCTGCTGTGTGCTGTGGTGCCCAGTTGTGTTCTCTTGTGCTCATTTCTGCTCTGTATTGTTCTGTGATGCTCAGTTGTGCTCTGTGGTGCTCTGTAGTGTTCTGCGGGCACACTTGTGTTCTGTGGTGCTCAGTTTGATTTGTATTGTTCTGCGTTGCTCCGTTGTGCTCTCTGTTGCTCAGTTGGGCTCTGTGTTGCTCAGTTGTGCTCTTAGTTGCTCTGTTGTGTTCTGTGATACTCAGTTGTGCTCTGTGTTGGTCTGTTGTGTTCTGCGGTGCTCAGTTGTGTTCGGTGGTGCTCAGTTGTGCTCTCTATTGTTCTGTGGTGCTCAGATGTGCTCTGTGTTGCTCAGTTGCGCTCTGTGTTGCTCTGTTTTGTTCTGTGGAGCTCAGTTGTGTTCTGTCGTGCTCAGTTGTGCTCTGTGTTGCTCAGTTGTGCTCTGTATTGTTCTGTGGTGCTCAGTTGTGCTCTGTGTTGCTCAGTTGTGCTCTGTATTGTTCTGTGGTGCTCAGTTGTGCTCTGTGTTGCTCAGTTGTGCTCTGTATTGTTCTGTGGTGCTCAGTTGTGCTCTGTGTTTCTCAGTTGGGCTCTGTGTTGCTCTGTTTTGTTCTGTGGTGCTCAGTTGTGTTCTGTGGTGCAAGGTTGTGCTCTGTATTGTTCTGTGGTGTTCAGTTGTGCTCTGTATTGTTCTGTGGTGCTCAGTTGTGCTCTGTATTGTTCTGTGGTGCTCAGTTGTGCTCTGTGTTGTTCTGTGGTGCTCAGTTGTGCTCTGTATTGTTCTGCGGTGCTCAGTTGTGTTCTGTGGTGCTCAGTTGTGCTCTGTTGTGTTCTGTGCTGCTCAGTTCTGTTCTGTGCTGCTCAGTTGTGATCTGTGGTACTCAGTTGTGCTCTGTGTTGCTCTGTTGTGTTCTGTGCTGCTCAGTTCTGTTCTGCGCTGCTCAGTTGTGTTCTGTGATGCTCAGTTGTGCTCTCTATTGTGTTGTGGTGGTCAGTTGCACTCTGTGTTGCTCAGTTGTGCTCTGTGTTGCTCAGTTGTGCTCTGTGTTACTCAGTTGTGTTCTGTGTTGCTCTGTTTTGTTCAGCGGTGCTCAGTTATGCTCGGTATTGTTCTGTGGTGCTCAGTTGTGCTCGGTATTGTTCTGTGGTGCTCAGTTGTGCTCTGTATTGTTCTGTGGTGATCAGTTGTGCTCTGTATTGTTCTGTGGTGCTCAGTTGTGCTCTCTGTTGTTCTGTGGTGCTCAGTTGTGCTCTCTGTTGTTCTGTGCTGCTCAGTTGTGTTCTGTGGTGCTCAGTTGTGCTCTCTATTGTTCCGTGGTGCTCAGTTGTGCTCTTTATTGTTCTGTGGAGTCTGTTGTGTTGTGTATTGTTCTGTGGTGCTCAGTTGTGCTCTGTGGTGCTCAGTTGTGCTCTGCATTGTTCTGTGCTGCTCAGTAGTGTTCTGTGTTGCTCAGTTGTGTTCTGTGTTACTCTGTTGTGTTCTGCGCTGCTCAGTTGTGTTCTGTGATGCTCAGTTGTGCTCTGTGTTTCTCAGTTGTGTTCTGTGTTACTCAGTTGGGCTCTGTGTTGCTCTGTTTTGTTCTGTGGTGCTCAGTTGTGTTCTGTGGTGCAAAGTTGTGCTCTGTATTGTTCTGTGGTGCTCAGTTGTGCACTTTATTGTTCTGTGGTGCTCAGTTGTGCTCTGTATTGTTCTGTGGTGCTCAGTTGTGCTCTGTATTGTTCTGTGGTGCTCAGTTGGGCTCTGTATTGTTCTGTGGTGCTCAGTTGTGCTCTGTATTGTTCTGTGGTGATCAGTTGTGCTCTGTATTGTTCTGTGGTGCTCAGTTATGCTCGGTATTGTTCTGTGGTGCTCAGTTGTGCTCTGTATTGTTCTGTGGTGCTCAGTTGTGCTCTGTATTGTTCTGTGGTGCTCAGTTGTGCTCTGTGTTGCTCTGTTGTGTTCTGCGAAGCTCAGTTGTGTTCTGTGGTGCTCAGTTGTGCTCTCTATTGCTCTGTGTTGCTCAGTTGTGCTCTGTGTTGCTCAGTTGTGCTCTGTGTTGCTCAGTTGTGCTCTGTTTTGTTCTGTGGTGCTCAGTTGTGCTCTGTATTGTGCTGTGGTGCTCAGTTGTGCGCTGTATTGTTCTGTGGTGCTTAGTTGTGTTCTGTATTGCTCAGTTGTGTTCTGTGGTGCTCAGTTGTGCTCTGTATTGTTCTGTGGTGCTCAGTTGTGCTCTGTTTTGTTCTGTCGTGCTCAGTTGTGCTCTGTGTTGCTCAGTTGTGTTCTGTGATGCTCAGTTGTGCTCTGTATTGTGTTGTGGTGCTCAGTTGTGCTCTGTGTTTCTCAGTTGTGCTCTGTGTTACTCAGTTGTGCTCTGTGTTGCTCTGTTTTGTTCTGCGGTGCTCGGTTGTGTTCTGTGGAGCAAAGTTGTGCTCTATATTGTTCTGTGGTGCTCAGTTGTGCTCTGTATTGTTCTGTGTTGCTCAGTTGTGCTCTGTATTGTTCTGTGGAGTCAGTTGTGTTGTGTATTGTTCTGTGTTGCTCACTTGTGCTCTGTATTGTTCTGTGGTGCTCAGTTGTGCTCTGTATTGTTCTGTGGAGCTCAGATGTGTTCTGTATTGTTTTGTGGTGCTCAGTTGTGTTCTGTATTGTTCTGTGGAGCTCAGTTGTGCTCTGTATTGTTTTGTGGTGATCAGTTGTGTTCTGTATTGTTTTGTGGTGCTCAGTTGTGTTCGGTGTTACTCAGTTATGTTCTGTGTTGCTCTGTTGTGTTCTGCGCTGCTCAGTTGTGTTGTGGTGCTCGGTTGTGCTCTGTGTTGCTCTGTTTTGTTCTGTGGTGCTCAGTTGTGTTCTGTGGTGCTCAGTTGTGCTCTGTATTGTTCTGAGGTGCTCAGTTGTGCTCTGTATTGTTCTGAGGTGCTCAGTTGTGCTCTGTATTGTTCTGTGGTGCTCAGTTGTGCTCTGTATTGTTCTGAGGTGCTCGGTTGTGCTCTGTATTGTTCTGCGCTGCTCAGTTGTGTTCTGTGATGCTCAGTTGTGATCTCTATTGTGTTGTGGTGCTCAGTTGTGCTCTGTGTTGCTCAGTTGGGCTCTGTGTTTCTCAGTTGTGTTCTGTGTTACTCAGTTGTGCTCTGTGTTGCTCAGTTGGGCTCTGTGTTTCTCAGTTGTGTTCTGTGTTACTCAGTTGTGTTCTGTGGTACTCAGTTGTGCTCTGTGTTGCTCTGTTTTGTTCTGTGGTGCTCAGTTGTGTTCTGTGGTGCTCAGTTGTGTTCTGTGGTGCTCAGTTGTGCTCTGTATTGTTCTGTGGTGCTCAGTTGTGCTCTGTTTTGTTCTGTGGTGCTCAGTTGTGCTCTGTATTGTTCTGTGGTGCTCAGTTGTGCTCTGTATTGTTCTGTGGTGCTCAGTTGTGCTCTGTATTGTTCTGTGGTGCTCAGTTGTGCTCTGTATTGTTCTGTGGTGCTCAGTTGTGCTCTGTTGTGTTCTGTGGTGCTCAGTTGTGCTCTGTATTGTTCTGTGATGCTCGGTTGTGCTCTGTATTGTTCTGTGGTGCTCAGTTGTGCTCTTTATTATTCTGTGGTGCTCAGTTGTGCTCTGTATTGTTCTGTGATGCTCGGTTGTGTCCTGTATTGTTTTGTGGTGCTCAGTTGTGCGCTGTATTGTTCTGTGGTGCTTAGTTGTGTTCTGCATTGCTCAGTTGTGTTCTGTGGTGCTCAGTTGTGCTCTGTATTGTTCTGTGGTGCTCAGTTGTGCTCTGTTTTGTTCTGTGGTGCTCAGTTGTGCTCTGTGTTGCTCAGTTGTGTTCTGTGATGCTCAGTTGTGCTCTATATTGTGTTGTGGTGCTCAGTTGTGCTCTGTGTTTCTCAGTTGTGCTCTGTGTTACTCAGCTGTGCTCTGTGTTGCTCTGTTTTATTCTGCGGTGCTCGGTTGTGTTCTGTGGAGCAAAGTTGTGCTCTGTATTGTTCTGTGGTGCTCAGTTGTGCTCTGTATTGTTCTGTGGTGCTCAGTTGTGCTCTGTATTGTTCTGTGTTGCTCAGTTGTGCTCTGTATTGTTCTGTGGTGCTCAGTTGTGCTCTGTATTGTTCTGTGGTGCTCAGTTGTGCTCTGTATTGTTCTGTGTTGCTCAGTTGTGCTCTGTATTGTTCTGTGGAGTCAGTTGTGTTGTGTATTGTTCTGTGTTGCTCACTTGTGCTCTGTATTGTTCTGTGGTGCTCAGTTGTGCTCTGTATTGTTCTGTGGAGCTCAGTTGTGCTCTGTATTGTTTTGTGGTGATCAGTTGTGTTCTGTATTGTTCTGTGGAGCTCAGTTGTGCTCTGTATTGTTTTGGGGTGATCAGTTGTGTTCTGTATTGTTTTGTGGTGCTCAGTTGTGTTCGGTGTTACTCAGTTATGTTCTGTGTTGCCCTGTTGTGTTCTGCGCTGCTCAGTTGTGTTGTGGTGCTCAGTTGTGCTCTGTGTTGCTCTGTTTTGTTCTGTGGTGCTCAGTTGTGTTCTGTGGTGCTCAGTTGTGCTCTGTGTTGCTCTGTTTTGTTCTGTGGTGCTCAGTTGTGTTCTGTGGTGCTCAGTTGTGTTCTGTGTTGCTCAGTTGTGCTCTGTATTGTTCTGTGGTGCTCAGTTGTGCTCTGTTTTGTTCTGTGGTGCTCAGTTGTGCTCTGTTTTGTTCTGTGGTGCTCAGTTGTGCTCTGTATTGTTCTGTGGTGCTCAGTTGTGCTCTGTATTGTTCTGTGGTGCTCAGTTGTGCTCTGTATTGTTCTGTGGTGCTCAGTTGTGCTCTGTATTGTTCTGTGGTGCTCAGTTGTGCTCTGTATTGTTCTGTGGTGCTCAGTTGTGCTCTGTATTGTTCTGTGGTGCTCAGTTGTGCTCTGTATTGTTCTGTGGTGCTCAGTTGTGCTCTGTTTTGTTCTGTGGTGCTCAGTTGTGCTCTGTTTTGTTCTGTGGTGCTCAGTTGTGCTCTGTATTGTTCTGTGGTGCTCAGTTGTGCTCTGTATTGTTCTGTGGTGCTCAGTTGTGCTCTGTATTGTTCTGTGGTGCTCAGTGGTGCTCTGTTGTGTTCTGTGGTGCTCAGTTGTGCTCTTTATTATTCTGTGGTGCTCAGTTGTGCTCTGTATTGTTCTGTGATGCTCGGTTGTGCTCTGTATTGTTCTGTGGTGCTCAGTTGTGCTCTTTATTATTCTGTGGTGCTTAGTTGTGCTCTGTGTTGCTCAGATGTGCTCTGTGTTGCTCAGTTGTGTTCTGTGGTACTCAGTTGTGCTCTGTGTTGCTCAGTTGTGCTCTGTGTTTCTCAGTTGTGTTCTGTGTTGCTCAGTTGTGCCCTGTGCTGCTCAGTTGTGCTCTGTGTTGCTCTGTTGTGCTCTGTGTTGCTCGTGTTCTGTGGTGCTCAGTTGTGCTCTGTGTTGCTCTGTTGTGTTCTGTGGTACTCCGTTGTGCTCTGTGTTGCTCTGTTGTGTTCTGCGCCGCTCAGTTGTGTTCTGTGGTGCTCAGTTGTGCTCTGTGTTGCTCAGTTGTGCTCTGTATTGTTCTGTGTCGCACAGTTGTGCTCTGTATTGTTCTGTGGTGCTCAGTTGTGCTCTGTATTGTTCTGTGGAGCTCGGTCGTGTTCTGTATTGTTTTGTGGTGCTCAGTTGTGCTCTGTATTGTTCTGTGGAACTCGGTTGTGTTCTGTATTGTTTTGTGGTGCACAGTTGTGCTCTGTATTGTTCTGTGGTGCTCAGTTGTGCTCTGTATTGTTCTGTGGTGCTCAGTTGTGCTCTGTGTTGCTCTGTTGTGTTCTGCGCTGCTCAGTTGTGTTCTGTGATGCTCAGTTGTGCTTTCTATTGTGTTGTGGTGCTCAGTTGTGCTCTGTGTTGCTCTGTTGTGTTCTGTGTTACTCAGTTGGGCTCTGTGTTGCTCTGTTTTGTTCTGTGCTGCTCAGTTGTGTTCTGTGGTGCAAAGTTGTGCTCTGTATTGTTCTGTGTTACTCAGTTGTGCTCTGTGTTGCTCTGATTTGATCTCTGGTGCTCAGCTGTGTTCTGTGGTGCAAAGTTGTGCTCTGTATTGTTCTGTGGTGCTCAGTTGTGCTCTGTATTGTTCTGTGTTGCTCAGTTGTGCTCTGTGTTGCTCTGTTGTTTTCTGTGATGCTCAGTTGTGCTCTGTGTTGCTCAGTTGTGCTCTCTATTCGTCTGTGGTTCTCGGTTGTGCTATGTGTTGCTCTGTTGTGTTCTGCGCTGCTCAGTTGTGTTCTGCGGTGCTCAGTTGCGCTCTGTACTGTTCTGTGGTGCTCAGTTGTGCTCTGTGTTGCTCAGTTGTGCTCTGTGTTTCTCAGTTGTGTTCATTGTTACTCAGTTGTGCTCTGTGTTGCTCAGTTGTGCTCTGTGTTGCTCAGTTGTGATCTGTTGCTCAGTTGTGCTCTGCATTTTCCGTGGTGCTCAGTTGTGCTCTGTATTGTTCCGTGGTGCTCAGTTGTGCTCTGTGTTGGTCAGTTGTGCTATGTATTTTTCTGTGGTGCTCAGTTGTGCTCTCTATTGTCCTGGGGTGCTCTGTTGTGCTCTTTATTGTTCAATGGTGCTCAGTTGTGCTCTGTATTGTTCTGTTGTGCTCAGTTGTGCTCTATGTTGCTCTGTTGTGTTCTGCGCTGCTCAGTTGGGCTCTGTACTGTTCTGTGGTGCTCTGTTGTGCTCTGTATTGTTCTGTGATGCTCAGTTGTGCTTTCTATTGTGTTGTGGTGCTCAGTTGTGCTCTGTTTCTCAGTTGTGTTCTGTGTTACTCAGTTGGGCTCTGTGTTGCTCTGTTTTGTTCTGTGGTGCTCAGTTGTGTTCTGTGGTGCAAAGTTGTGCTCTGTAGTGTTCTGTGGTGCTCAGTTGTGCTCTGTATTGTTCTGTGGTGCTCAGTTGTGCTCTGTATTGTTCTGTGGTGCTCAGCTGTGCTCTGTATTGTTCTGTGGTGCTCAGTTGTGCTCTGTGTTGCTCAGTTATGCTCTGTGTTGCTCTGTTGTGTTCTGCGCTGCTCAGTTGTGATCTCTATTGTGTTGTGGTGCTCAGTTGTGCTCTGTATTGTTCTGTGGAGTCAGTTGTGTTGTGTATTGTTCTGTGGTGATCAGTTGTGCTCTGTATTGTTCTGTGGTGCTCTGTTGTGCTCTGTATTGTTCTGTGGTGCTCAGTTGTGCTCTGTATTGTTCTGTGGTGCTCAGTTGTGCTCTGTGCTGCTCAGTTGTGTTCTGTGTTACTCAGTTGTGCTCTGTATTGTTCTGTGGTGCTCAGTTGTGCTCTGTATTGTTTTGTGGTGCTCAGTTGTGCTCTGTATTGTTCTGTGGTGCTCAGTTGTGCTCTGTATTGTTCTGTGGTGCTCAGTTGTGCTCTGTGCAGCTCAGTTGTGTTCTGTGTTACTCAGTTGTGCTCTGTATTGTTCTGTGGTGCTCTGTTGTGCTCTGTATTGTTCTGTGGTGCTCAGTTGTGCTCTGTATTGTTTTGTGGTGCTCAGTTGTGCTCTGTATTGTTCTGTGGAGTCAGTCGTGTTGTGTATTGTTCTGTGGTGCTCTGTTGTGCTCTGTATTGTTCTGTGGTGCTCAGTTGTGCTCTGTGTTGCTCAGTTGTGCCCTGTGATGCTCAGTTGTGCTCTGCGTTGCTCTGTTGTGCTCTGTGTTGCTCGTGTTCTGTGTAGCTCAGTTGTGCTCTGTGTTGCTCTGTTGTGTTCTGCGCTGCTCAGTTGTGTTCTGTGGTGCTCAGTTGGGCTCTGTATTGTTCTGTGGTGCTTAGTTGTGCTCTGTATTGTTCTGTGGTGCTCAGTTGTGATCTGTTGCTCAGTTGTGCTCTGTGTTGTTCTGTGGTGCTCAGTTGTTTTCTGTATTGTTCTGTGGTGCTCAGTTGTGCTCTGTATTGTTCTGTGGTGCTCAGTTGTGCTCTGTATTGTTCTGCGGTGCTCAGTTGTGCTCTGTATTGTTCTGTGGAGCTCAGTTGTGTCCTGTATTGTTTCGTGGTGCTCAGTTGTGCTCCGTATTGTTCTTTGGTGCTTAGTTGTGCTCTGTATTGTTCTGTGGTGCTCAGTTGTGCTCTGTGTTGCTCAGTTGTGCTCTGTGTTTCTCAGTTGTGTTCATTGTTACTCAGTTGTGTTGTGTGATGCTCAGTTGTGCTCTGCATTGCTCAGTTGTGCTCTGTGTTGCTCATGTTCTGTGTTGCTCAGTTGTGCTCTCTATTCGTCTGTGGTTCTCAGTTGTGCTCTGTGTTGCTCTGTTGTGTTCTGTATTGTTCTGTGGTGCTCAGTTGGGCTCTGTATTGTTCTGTGGTGCTCTGTTGTGCTCTGTATTGTTCTGTGGTGCTCAGTTGTGCTCTGTATTGTTCTGTGGTGCTCAGTTGTGCTCTGTACTGTTCTGTGGTGCTCCGTTGTGCTCTGTGTTGCTCAGTTCTGTTCTGTGTTACTCAGTTGTGCTCTGTGTTGCTCAGTTGTGCCCTGTGCTGCTCCGTTGTGCTCTGCGTTGCTCTGTTGTGCTCTGTGTTGCTCGTGTTCTGTGTTGCTCAGTTTTGCTCTCTATTCTTCTGTGGTGCTCAGTTGTGCTCTGTATTATTCTGTGGTGCTCCGTTGTGCTCTGTGGTGCTCAGTTGTGCTCTGTGGTGCTCAGTTGTGCTCTGTGGTGCTCAGTTGTGCTCTCTATTGTTCTGTGGTGCTCAGTTGTGCTCTGTGTTGCTCTGTTGTGTTCTGCGCTGCTCAGTTGTGTGCTGTGGTGCTCAGTTGGGCTCTGTATTGTTCTGTGGTGCTCAGTTGTGCTCTTGATTGTTCTGTGGTATTCAGTTGTGCTCTGTATTACTCTGGAGATCTCAGTTGTGCTCTGTGTTGCTCATGTGTGCTCTGTGTTGCTCTGTTGTGTTCTGCGCTGCTCAGTTGTGTTCTGTGATGCTCAGTTGTGATCTCTATTGTGTTGTGTTGCTCATTTGTGCTCTGCGGTGCTCTGTTGTGTTCTGCGGTGCTCAGTTGTGCTCTGTGCTGCTCAGTTGTGCTCTGCATTGCACTGTTGTGCTCTGTGTTGCTCGTGTTCTGTGTTGCTCTGTTGTGTTCTGCGGTGCTCAGTTGTGCTCTGTGTTGCTCTGTTGTGTTCTGTGGTGCTCAGTTGTGTTGTGTGGTGCTCAGTTGTGCTCTGTGTTGCTCTGTTGTGTTCTGTGTTGCTCTGTTGTGTTCTGTGGTGCTCAGTTGTGTTCTGTGGTGCTCAGTTGGGCTCTGTACTGTTCTTTGGTGCTCAGTTGGGCTCTGTACTGTTCTGTGGTGCTCAGTTGTGCCCTGTGCTGCTCAGTTGTGCTCTGTGTTGCTCTGTTGTGTTCTGTGGTGCTCAGTTGTGTTGTGTGGTGATCAGTTGGGCTCTGTTGTTCAGTTGTGCTCTGTGTTGCTCTGTTGTGTTCTGTGGTACTCAGTTGTGTTGTGTGGTGATCAGTTGGGCTCTGTTGTTCAGTTGTGTTCTGTGATGCTCAGTTGTGCTTTCTGTTGTGTTGTGGTGCTCAGTTGTGCTCTGTGTTGCTCAGTTGTGCTCTGTGTTTCTCAGTTGGGCTCTGTGTTGCTCTGTTTTGTTCTGTGTTGCTCTGTGGTGCTCAGTTGTGCTCTGCATTGTTCTGCGGTGCTCGGTTGTGTTCTGTGGAGCAAAGTTGTGCTCTGCATTGTTCTGTGGTACTCAGTTGTGCTCTGTGTTGCTCTTTTCTGTTCTGCGCTGCTCAGTTGTGTTCTGTGGTGCTCAGTTGGGCTCTGTACTGTTCTGTGGTGCACAGTTGTGCTCTGCATTGTTCTGTGGTGCTCAGTTGTGCTCTGTATTGTTCTGTGGTGCTCAGTTGTGGTCTGTATTGTGTTGTGGTGCTCAGTTGTGTTCTGTGGTGCTCAGTTGTGCTCTGTGTTGCTCTGTTGTGTTCTGCGCTGCTCAGTTGTGTTCTGTGATGCTCAGTTGTGCTTTCTGTTGTGTTGTGGTGCTCAGTTGTGCTCTGTGTTGCTCAGTTGTGCTCTGTGTTTCTCAGTTGGGCTCTGTGTTGCTCTGTTTTGTTCTGTGTTGCTCTGTGGTGCTCAGTTGTGCTCTGCATTGTTCTGCGGTGCTCGGTTGTGTTCTGTGGAGCAAAGTTGTGCTCTGTATTGTTCTGTGGTGCTCAGTTGTGCTCTGTATTGTTCTGTGGAGTCAGTTGTGTTGTGTATTGTTCTGTGGTGCTCTGTTGTGCTCTGTATTGTTCTGTGGTGCTCAGTTGTGCTCTGTGTTGCTCAGTTGTGCCCTGTGATGCTCAGTTGTGCTCTGCGTTGCTCTGTTGTGTTCTGCGCTGCTCAGTTGTGTTCTGTGGTGCTCAGTTGGGCTCTGTATTGTTCTGTGGTGCTTAGTTGTGCTCTGTATTGTTCTGTGGTGCTCAGTTGTGATCTGTTGCTCAGTTGTGCTCTGTGTTGTTCTGTGGTGCTCAGTTGTGTTCTGTATTGTTCTGTGGTGCTCAGTTGTGCTCTGTATTGTTCTGTGGTGCTCAGTTGTGTTCTGTATTGTTCTGTGGTGCTCAGTTGTGCTCTGTATTGTTCTGCGGTGCTCAGTTGTGCTCTGTATTGTTCTGTGGAGCTCAGTTGTGTTCTGTATTGTTTCGTGGTGCTCAGTTATGCTCTGTATTGTTCTGTGGTGCTCAGTTGTGCTCTGTATTGTTCTTTGGTGCTTAGTTGTGCTCTGTATTGTTCTGTGGTGCTCAGTTGGGCTCTGTATTGTTCTGTGGTGCTCAGTTGGGCTCTGTATTGTTCTGTGGTGCTTAGCTGTGCTCTGTGTTGCTCAGTTGTGTTCTCTGGTGCTCAGTTGTGTTCTGTGGTGCTCAGTTAGGCTCTGTACTGTTCTGTGGTGCTTAGTGGTGTTCTGTGGTGCTCCGTTGTGCTCTGTGTTGCTCAGTTCTGTTCTGTGTTACTCAGTTGTGTTCTGTGTTACTCAGTTGTGCTCTGTGTTGCTCTGTTGTGTTCTGTGGTGCTCAGTTGTGTTGTGTGGAGCTCAGTTGGGCTCTGTACTGTTCTGTGGTGCTCAGTTGGGCTCTGTACTGTTCTTTGGTGCTCAGTTGGGCTCTGTACTGTTCTGTGGTGCTCAGTTGTGCCCTGTGCTGCTCAGTTGTGCTCTGTGTTGCTCTGTTGTGTTCTGTGGTGCTCAGTTGTGTTGTCTGGTGCTCAGTTGGGCTCTGTACTGTTCTGTGGTGCTTAGCAGTGCTCTGTATTGTTCTGTGGTGCTTAGCTGTGCTCTGTGTTGCTCAGTTGTGATCTGTTGCTCAGTTGTGCTCTGTGTTGCTCTGTTGTGCTCTGCGTTGCTCTGTTGTGTTCTGTGGTACTCAGTTGTGCTCTGTGTTGCTCTGTTGTGATCTGTTGCTCAGTTGTGCTCTGAATTGTTCTGTGGTGCTCAGTTGTGCTCTGTATTGTTCTGTGTTGCTCAGTTCTGTTCTGTGTTACTCAGTTGTGTTCTGTGTTACTCAGTTGTGCCCTGTGCTGCTCAGTTGTGCTCTGCGTTGCTCTGTTGTGCTCTGTGTTGCTCGTGTTCTGTGTTGCTCAGTTTTGCTCTCTATTCTTCTGTGGTGCTCAGTTGTGTTCTGTATTGTTCTGTGGTGCTTAGTTGTGCTCTGTATTGTTCTGTTGCGCTTAGTTGTGTTCTGTGTTGCTCAGTTGTGATCTCTGTTGCTCTGTTGTGTTCTGTGGTGCTCAGTTGTGCTCTCTATTGTTCAGTGGTGCTCAGTTGTGCTCTGTATTGTTCTGTGGTGCTCAGTTGTGCTCTGTGGTGCTCAGTTGTGCTCTCTATTGTTCTGTGGTGCTCAGTTGTGCTCTGTATTGTTCTGTGGTGCTCAGTTGTGCTCTGTATTGTTCTGTGGTGCTCAGTTGTGCTCTGTATTGTTCTGTGGTGCTCTGTTGTGCTCTTTATTGTTCAGTGGTGCTCAGTTGTGCTCTCTATTATTCTGTGGTGCTCCGTTGTGCTCTGTGGTGCTCAGTTGTGCTCTGTGGTGCTCAGTTGTGCTCTGTGGTGCTCAGTTGTGCTCTCTATTGTTCTGTGGTGCTCAGTTGTGCTCTGTGTTGCTCTGTTGTGTTCTGCGCTGCTCAGTTGTGTGCTGTGGTGCTCAGTTGGGCTCTGTACCGTTCTGTGGTGCTCAGTTGTGCTCTTGATTGTTCTGTGGTATTCAGTTGTGCTCTGTATTACTCTGGAGATCTCAGTTGTGCTCTGTGTTGCTCATGTGTGCTCTGTGTTGCTCTGTTGTGTTCTGCGGTGCTCAGTTGTGTTCTGTGATGCTCAGTTGTGATCTCTATTGTGTTGTGTTGCTCATTTGTGCTCTGCGGTGCTCTGTTGTGTTCTGCGGTGCTCAGTTGTGCTCTGCATTGCACTGTTGTGCTCTGTGTTGCTCGTGTTCTGTGTTGCTCTGTTGTGTTCTGCGGTGCTCAGTTGTGCTCTGTGTTGCTCTGTTGTGTTCTGTGGTGCTCAGTTGTGTTGTGTGGTGCTCAGTTGGGCTCTGTACTGTTCTGTGGTGCTCAGTTGGGCTCTGTACTGTTCTTTGGTGCTCAGTTGGGCTCTGTACTGTTCTGTGGTGCTCAGTTGTGCCCTGTGCTGCTCAGTTGTGCTCTGTGTTGCTCTGTTGTGTTCTGTGGTGCTCAGTTGTGTTGTGTGGTGATCAGTTGGGCTCTGTTGCTCAGTTGTGCTCTGTGTTGCTCTGTTGTGCTCTGTGTTGCTCGTGTTCTGTGGTGCTCAGTTGTGCTCTGTGTTGCTCTGTTGTGTTCTGTGGTACTCAGTTGTGCTCTGTGGTGCTCAGTTGGGCTCTGTACTGTTCTGTGGTGCACAGTTGTGCTCTGCATTGTTCTGTGGTGCTCAGTTGTGCTCTGTATTGTTCTGTGGTGCTCAGTTGTGGTCTGTATTGTGTTGTGGTGCTCAGTTGTGTTCTGTGGTGCTCAGTTGTGCTCTGTGTTGCTCTGTTGTGTTCTGCGCTGCTCAGTTGTGTTCTGTGATGCTCAGTTGTGCTTTCTGTTGTGTTGTGGTGCTCAGTTGTGCTCTGTGTTGCTCAGTTGTGCTCTGTGTTTCTCAGTTGGGCTCTGTGTTGCTCTGTTTTGTTCTGTGTTGCTCTGTGGTGCTCAGTTGTGCTCTGCATTGTTCTGCGGTGCTCGGTTGTGTTCTGTGGAGCAAAGTTGTGCTCTGTATTGTTCTGTGGTGCTCAGTTGTGCTCTGTATTGTTCTGTGGAGTCAGTTGTGTTGTGTATTGTTCTGTGGTGCTCTGTTGTGCTCTGTATTGTTCTGTGGTGCTCAGTTGTGCTCTGTGTTGCTCAGTTGTGCCCTGTGATGCTCAGTTGTGCTCTGCGTTGCTCTGTTGTGCTCTGTGTTGCTCGTGTTCTGTGTAGCTCAGTTGTGCTCTGTGTTGCTCTGTTGTGTTCTGCGCTGCTCAGTTGTGTTCTGTGGTGCTCAGTTGGGCTCTGTATTGTTCTGTGGTGCTTAGTTGTGCTCTGTATTGTTCTGTGGTGCTCAGTTGTGATCTGTTGCTCAGTTGTGCTCTGTATTGTTCTGTGGTGCTCAGTTGTGTTCTGTATTGTTCTGTGGTGCTCAGTTGTGCTCTGTATTGTTCTGTGGTGCTCAGTTGTGTTCTGTATTGTTCTGTGGTGCTCAGTTGTGCTCTGTATTGTTCTGCGGTGCTCAGTTGTGCTCTGTATTGTTCTGTGGAGCTCAGTTGTGTTCTGTATTGTTTCGTGGTGCTCAGTTATGCTCTGTATTGTTCTGTGGTGCTCAGTTGTGTTCTGTATTGTTCTGTGGTGCTCAGTTGTGCTCTGTATTGTTCTGCGGTGCTCAGTTGTGCTCTGTATTGTTCTGTGGAGCTCAGTTGTGCTCTGTATTGTTCTGTGGTGCTCAGTTGGGCTCTGTATTGTTCTGTGGTGCTTAGCTGTGCTCTGTGTTGCTCAGTTGTGATCTGTTGCTCAGTTGTGTTCTCTGGTGCTCAGTTGTGTTCTGTGGTGCTCAGTTAGGCTCTGTACTGTTCTGTGGTGCTTAGTGGTGTTCTGTGGTGCTCAGTTGTGCCCTGTGCTGCTCAGTTGTGCTCTGTGTTGCTCTGTTGTGTTCTGTGGTGCTCAGTTGTGTTGTGTGGTGCTCAGTTGGGCTCTGTACTGTTCTGTGGTGCTTAGCAGTGCTCTGTATTGTTCTGTGGTGCTTAGCTGTGCTCTGTGTTGCTCAGTTGTGATCTGTTGCTCAGTTGTGCTCTGTGTTGCTCTGTTGTGCTCTGCGTTGCTTTGTTGTGTTCTGTGGTAATCAGTTGTGCTCTGTGTTGCTCCGTTGTGATCTGTTGCTCAGTTGTGCTCTGAATTGTTCTGTGGTGCTCAGTTGTGCTCTGTATTGTTCTGTGTTGCTCAGTTCTGTTCTGTGTTACTCAGTTGTGTTCTGTGTTACTCAGTTGTGCCCTGTGCTGCTCAGTTGTGCTCTGCGTTGCTCTGTTGTGCTCTGTGTTGCTCGTGTTCTGTGTTGCTCAGTTTTGCTCTCTATTCTTCTGTGGTGCTCAGTTGTGTTCTGTGTTGCTCAGTTTTGCTCTCTATTCTTCCGTGGTGCTCAGTTGTGCTCTGTATTGTTCTGTTGCGCTTAGTTGTGTTCTGTGTTGCTCAGTTGTGATCTCTGTTGCTCTGTTGTGTTCTGTGGTGCTCAGTTGTGCTCTCTATTGTTCAGTGGTGCTCAGTTGTGCTCTGTATTGTTCTGTGGTGCTCAGTTGTGCTCTGTGGTGCTCAGTTGTGCTCTCTATTGTTCTGTGGTGCTCAGTTGTGCTCTGTATTGTTCTGTGGTGCTCAGTTGTGCTCTGTATTGTTCTGTGGTGCTCAGTTGTGCTCTGTATTGTTCTGTGTTGCTCAGTTCTGTTCTGTGTTACTCAGTTGTGTTCTGTGTTACTCAGTTGTGCCCTGTGCTGCTCAGTTGTGCTCTGCGTTGCTCTGTTGTGCTCTGTGTTGCTCGTGTTCTGTGTTGCTCAGTTTTGCTCTCTATTCTTCTGTGGTGCTCAGTTGTGTTCTGTATTGTTCTGTGGTGCTTAGTTGTGCTCTGTATTGTTCTGTTGCGCTTAGTTGTGTTCTGTGTTGCTCAGTTGTGATCTCTGTTGCTCTGTTGTGTTCTGTGGTGCTCAGTTGTGCTCTCTATTGTTCAGTGGTGCTCAGTTGTGCTCTGTGGTGCTCAGTTGTGCTCTCTATTGTTCTGTGGTGCTCAGTTGTGCTCTGTATTGTTCTGTGGTGCTCAGTTGTGCTCTGTATTGTTCTGTGGTGCTCAGTTGTGCTCTGTATTATTCTGTGGTGCTCCGTTGTGCTCTGTGGTGCTCAGTTGTGCTCTGTGGTGCTCAGTTGTGCTCTCTATTGTTCTGTGGTGCTCAGTTGTGCTCTGTGTTGCTCTGTTGTGTTCTGCGCTGCTCAGTTGTGTGCTGTGGTGCTCAGTTGGGCTCTGTACCGTTCTGTGGTGCTCAGTTGTGCTCTGTGGTGCTCAGTTGTGCTCTCTATTGTTCTGTGTTGCTCAGTTTTGCTCTCTATTCTTCTGTGGTGCTCAGTTGTGTTCTGTATTGTTCTGTTGCGCTTAGTTGTGTTCTGTGTTGCTCAGTTGTGATCTCTGTTGCTCTGTTGTGTTCTGTGGTGCTCAGTTGTGCTCTCTATTGTTCAGTGGTGCTCAGTTGTGCTCTGTATTGTTCTGTGGTGCTCAGTTGTGCTCTGTGGTGCTCAGTTGTGCTCTCTATTGTTCTGTGGTGCTCAGTTGTGCTCTGTATTGTTCTGTGGTGCTCAGTTGTGCTCTGTATTGTTCTGTGGTGCTCAGTTGTGCTCTGTATTGTTCTGTGGTGCTCTGTTGTGCTCTTTATTGTTCAGTGGTGCTCAGTTGTGCTCTGTATTATTCTGTGGTGCTCCGTTGTGCTCTGTGGTGCTCAGTTGTGCTCTGTGGTGCTCACTTGTGCTCTGTGGTGCTCAGTTGTGCTCTCTATTGTTCTGTGGTGCTCAGTTGTGCTCTGTGTTGCTCTGTTGTGTTCTGCGCTGCTCAGTTGTGTGCTGTGGTGCTCAGTTGGGCTCTGTACCGTTCTGTGGTGCTCAGTTGTGCTCTTGATTGTTCTGTGGTATTCAGTTGTGCTCTGTATTACTCTGGAGATCTCAGTTGTGCTCTGTGTTGCTCATGTGTGCTCTGTGTTGCTCTGTTGTGTTCTGCGCTGCTCAGTTGTGTTCTGTGATGCTCAGTTGTGATCTCTATTGTGTTGTGTTGCTCAGTTGTGCTCTGCGGTGCTCTGTTGTGTTCTGTGGTGCTCAGTTGTGCTCTGTGCTGCTCAGTTGTGCTCTGCATTGCACTGTTGTGCTCTGTGTTGCTCGTGTTCTGTGTTGCTCTGTTGTGTTCTGCGGTGCTCAGTTGTGCTCTGTGTTGCTCTGTTGTGTTCTGTGGTGCTCAGTTGTGTTGTGTGGTGCTCAGTTGGGCTCTGTACTGTTCTGTGGTGCTCAGTTGTGTTCTGTGGTGCTCAGTTGTGCTCTGTGTTGCTCTGTTGTGTTCTGCGCTGCTCAGTTGTGTTCTGTGATGCTCAGTTGTGCTTTCTGTTGTGTTGTGGTGTTCAGTTGTGCTCTGTGTTGCTCAGTTGTGTTCTGTGTTGCTCTGTGGTGCTCTGCATTGTTCTGCGGTGCTCGGTTGTGTTCTGTGGAGCAAAGTTGTGCTCTGCATTGTTCTGTGGTGCTCAGTTGTGCTCTGTATTGTTCTGTGGTGCTCAGTTGTGCTCTGTATTGTTCTGTGTTGCTCAGTTGTGCTCTGTATTGTTCTGTGTTGCTCAGTTGTGCTCTGTATTGTTCTGTGGTGCTCAGTTATGCTCTGTATTGTTCTGTGGTGCTCAGTTGTGCTCTGTATTGTTCTGTGGAGTCAGTTGTGTTGTGTATTGTTCTGTGTTGCTCACTTGTGCTCTGTATTGTTTTGTGGTGCTCAGTTGTGCTCTGTATTGTTCTGTGGAGCTCAGATGTGTTCTGTATTGTTTTGTGGTGCTCAGTTGTGTTCTGTATTGTTCTGTGGAGCTCAGTTGTGTTCTGTATTGTTTTGTGGTGATCAGTTGTGTTCTGTATTGTTTTGTGGTGCTCAGTTGTGTTCGGTGTTACTCAGTTATGTTCTGTGTTGCTCTGTTGTGTTCTGCGCTGCTCAGTTGTGTTGTGGTGCTCAGTTGTGCTCTGTGTTGCTCTGTTTTGTTCTGTGGTGCTCAGTTGTGTTCTGTGGTGCTCAGTTGTGCTCTGTATTGTTCTGAGGTGCTCAATTGTGCTCTGTATTGTTCTGAGGTGCTCAGTTGTGCTCTGTATTGTTCTGTGGTGCTCAGTTGTGCTCTGTATTGTTCTGAGGTGCTCAGTTGTGCTCTGTATTGTTCTGCGCTGCTCAGTTGTGTTCTGTGATGCTCAGTTGTGATCTCTATTGTGTTGTGGTGCTCAGTTGTGCTCTGTGTTGCTCAGTTGGGCTCTGTGTTTCTCAGTTGTGTTCTGTGTTACTCAGTTGTGCTCTGTGTTGCTCTGTTTTGTTCTGTGGTGCTCAGTTGTGTTCTGTGGTACTCAGTTGTGCTCTGTGTTGCTCTGTTTTGTTCTGTGGTGCTCAGTTGTGTTCTGTGGTGCTCAGTTGTGTTCTGTGGTGCTCAGTTGTGCTCTGTATTGTTCTGTGGTGCTCAGTTGTGCTCTGTTTTGTTCTGTGGTGCTCAGTTGTGCTCTTTTTTGTTCTGTGGTGCTCAGTTGTGCTCTGTATTGTTCTGTGGTGCTCAGTTGTGCTCTGTATTGTTCTGTGGTGCTCAGTTGTGCTCTGTTGTGTTCTGTGGTGCTCAGTTGTGCTCTTTATTATTCTGTGGTGCTCAGTTGTGCTCTGTATTGTTCTGTGATGCTCGGTTGTGCTCTGTATTGTTCTGTGGTGCTCAGTTGTGCTCTTTATTATTCTGTGGTGCTCAGTTGTGCTCTGTATTGTTCTGTGATGCTCGGTTGTGTCCTGTATTGTTCTGTGGTGCTCAGTTGTGTTTTGTATTGTTCTGTGGTGCTCAGTTGTGCTCTGTGTTGCTCAGTTGTGCTCTGTGTTTCTCAGTTGTGTTCTGTGTTACTCAGTTGTGCTCTGTGTTGCTCAGTTGTGCTCTGTGTTGCTCAGTTGTGCTCTGTGTTGCTCAGTTGTGCTCTGTGTTGCTCTGTTGTGTTCTGCGCCGCTCAGTTGTGTTCTGTGGTGCTCAGTTGTGCTCTGTGTTGCTCAGTTGTGCTCTGTATTGTTCTGTGTCGCACAGTTGTGCTCTGTATTGTTCTGTGGTGCTCAGTTGTGCTCTGTATTGTTCTGTGGTGCTCAGTTGTGCTCTGTATTGTTCTGTGGTGCTCAGTTGTGCTCGGTGTTGCTCAGTTGTGATCTTTTGCTCTGTGTTCAGGCGCTGCTCAATTGTGTTCTGTGGTGCACAGTTGTGCTCCCTATAGTTCTGTGGTGCTCCGTTGTGCTCTGTGTTGCTCAGTTGTGCCCTGTGCTGCTCAGTTGTGCTCCGTATTGTTCTGTGGTGCTCAGTTGTGCTCTCTATTGTCCTGGGGTGCTCAGTTGTGCTCTGTATTTTCCTGGGGTGCTCAGTTGTGCTCAGTTGTGCTCAGTTGTGCTCTTTATTGCTCTGTGGTGCTCAGTTGTGCTCTGTATTGCTCTGTTGTGTTCTGCGCTGCTCAGTTGTGTTCTGTGGTGTTCAGTTGGGCTCTGTACTGTTCTGTGGTGCTCAGTTGTGCTCTGTACTGTTCTGTGGTGCTCAGCTCTGCTCTGTATTGTTCTGTGGTGCTCAGTTGTGCTCTGTGTTGCTCAGTTGTGTTCTGTGGTGTTCAGTTGTGTTCTGTGGTGTTCAGTTGTGCTCTGTGTTGTTCTGTGGTGCTCAGTTGTGCTCTGTGTTGCTCAGTTGTGCCCTGTGCTGCTCAGTTGTGCTCTGTGTTGCTCAGTTGTGCCCTGTGCTGCTCAGTTGTGCTCTGCGTTGCTCTGTTGTGCTCTGTGTTGCACGTGTTCTGTGTTGCTCAGTTGTGCTCTCTATTCTTCTGTGGTACTCAGTTGTGCTCTGTGTTGCTCTGTTGTGTTCTGCGCTGCTCAGTTGTGTTCTGTGTTGCTCTGTTGTGTTCTGCGCTGCTCAGTTGTGTTCTGTGGTGCTCAGTTGGGCTCTGTACTGTTCTGTGGTGCACAGTTGTGCTCTGTATTGTTCTGTGGTGCTCAGTTGTGGTCTGTATTGTGTTGTGGTGCTCAGTTGTGTTCTGTGGTGCTCAGTTGTGCTCTGTGTTGCTCTGTTGTGTTCTGCGCTGCTCAGTTGTGTTCTGTGATGCTCAGTTGTGCTTTCTGTTGTGTTGTGGTGCTCAGTTGTGCTCTGTGTTGCTCAGTTGTGCTCTGTGTTTCTCAGTTGGGCTCTGTGTTGTTCTGTGTTGCTCAGTTGTGCTCTGTATTGTTCTGTGGTGCTCAGTTATGCTCTGTATTGTTCTGTGGTGCTCAGTTGTGCTCTGTATTGTTCTGTGGAATCAGTTGTGTTGTGTATTGTTCTGTGTTGCTCACTTGTGCTCTGTATTGTTCTGTGGTGCTCAGTTGTGCTCTGTATTGTTCTGTGGAGCTCAGATGTGTTCTGTATTGTTTTGTGGTGCTCAGTTGTGTTCTGTATTGTTCTGTGGAGCTCAGTTGTGTTCTGTATTGTTTTGTGGTGATCAGTTGTGTTCTGTATTGTTTTGTGGTGCTCAGTTGTGTTCGGTGTTACTCAGTTATGTTCTGTGTTGCTCTGTTGTGTTCTGCGCTGCTCAGTTGTGTTGTGGTGCTCGGTTGTGCTCTGTGTTGCTCTGTTTTGTTCTGTGGTGCTCAGTTGTGTTCTGTGGTGCTCAGTTGTGCTCTGTATTGTTCTGAGGTGCTCAATTGTGCTCTGTATTGTTCTGAGGTGCTCAGTTGTGCTCTGTATTGTTCTGTGGTGCTCAGTTGTGCTCTGTATTGTTCTGAGGTGCTCAGTTGTGCTCTGTATTGTTCTGCGCTGCTCAGTTGTGTTCTGTGATGCTCAGTTGTGATCTCTATTGTGTTGTGGTGCTCAGTTGTGCTCTGTGTTGCTCAGTTGGGCTCTGTGTTTCTCAGTTGTGTTCTGTGTTACTCAGTTGTGCTCTGTGTTGCTCTGTTTTGTTCTGTGGTGCTCAGTTGTGTTCTGTGGTACTCAGTTGTGCTCTGTGTTGCTCTGTTTTGTTCTGTGGTGCTCAGTTGTGTTCTGTGGTGCTCAGTTGTGTTCTGTGGTGCTCAGTTGTGCTCTGTATTGTTCTGTGGTGCTCAGTTGTGCTCTGTTTTGTTCTGTGGTGCTCAGTTGTGCTCTGTATTGTTCTGTGGTGCTCAGTTGTGCTCTGTATTGTTCTGTGATGCTCGGTTGTGCTCTGTATTGTTCTGTGGTGCTCAGTTGTGCTCTTTATTATTCTGTGGTGCTCAGTTGTGCTCTGTATTGTTCTGTGATGCTCGGTTGTGTCCTGTATTGTTCTGTGGTGCTCAGTTGTGTTTTGTATTGTTCTGTGGTGCTCAGTTGTGCTCTGTGTTGCTCAGTTGTGCTCTGTGTTGCTCTGTTGTGCTCTGTGTTGCTCAGTTGTGCTCTGTGTTGCTCAGTTGTGCTCTGTGTTGCTCAGTTGTGCTCTGTGTTGCTCTGTTGTGCTCTGTGTTGCTCGTGTTCTGTGGTGCTCAGTTGTGCTCTGTGTTGCTCAGTTGTGCTCTGTATTGTTCTGTGTCGCACAGTTGTGCTCTGTATTGTTCTGTGGTGCTCAGTTGTGCTCTGTATTGTTCTGTGGTGCTCAGTTGTGCTCGGTGTTGCTCAGTTGTGATCTTTTGCTCTGTGTTCAGGCGCTGCTCAATTGTGTTCTGTGGTGCACAGTTGTGCTCCCTATAGTTCTGTGGTGCTCCGTTGTGCTCTGTGTTGCTCAGTTGTGCCCTGTGCTGCTCAGTTGTGCTCTTTATTGCTCTGTGGTGCTCAGTTGTGCTCTGTATTGCTCTGTTGTGTTCTGCGCTGCTCAGTTGTGTTCTGTGGTGTTCAGTTGGGCTCTGTACTGTTCTGTGGTGCTCAGCTCTGCTCTGTATTGTTCTGTGGTGCTCAGTTGTGCTCTGTGTTGCTCAGTTGTGTTCTGTGGTGTTCAGTTGTGTTCTGTGGTGTTCAGTTGTGCTCTGTGTTGTTCTGTGGTGCTCAGTTGTGCTCTGTGTTGCTCAGTTGTGCCCTGTGCTGCTCAGTTGTGCTCTGTGTTGCTCAGTTGTGCCCTGTGCTGCTCAGTTGTGCTCTGTGTTGCTCAGTTGTGCCCTGTGCTGCTCAGTTGTGTTCTGCGTTGCTCTGTTGTGCTCTGTGTTGCACGTGTTCTGTGTTGCTCAGTTGTGCTCTCTATTCTTCTGTGGTACTCAGTTGTGCTCTGTGTTGCTCTGTTGTGTTCTGCGCTGCTCAGTTGTGTTCTGTGTTGCTCTGTTGTGTTCTGCGCTGCTCAGTTGTGTTCTGTGGTGCTCAGTTGGGCTCTGTACTGTTCTGTGGTGCACAGTTGTGCTCTGTATTGTTCTGTGGTGCTCAGTTGTGGTCTGTATTGTGTTGTGGTGCTCAGTTGTGTTCTGTGGTGCTCAGTTGTGCTCTGTGTTGCTCTGTTGTGTTCTGCGCTGCTCAGTTGTGTTCTGTGATGCTCAGTTGTGCTTTCTGTTGTGTTGTGGTGCTCAGTTGTGCTCTGTGTTTCTCAGTTGGGCTCTGTGTTGCTCTGTTTTGTTCTGTGTTGCTCTGTGGTGCTCAGTTGTGCTCTGCATTGTTCTGCGGTGCTCGGTTGTGTTCTGTGGAGCAAAGTTGTGCTCTGCATTGTTCTGTGGTGCTCAGTTGTGCTCTGTATTGTTCTGTGGTGCTCAGTTGTGCTCTGTATTGTTCTGTGTTGCTCAGTTGTGCTCTGTATTGTTCTGTGTTGCTCAGTTGTGCTCTGTATTGTTCTGTGGTGCTCAGTTATGCTCTGTATTGTTCTGTGGTGCTCAGTTGTGCTCTGTATTGTTCTGTGGAATCAGTTGTGTTGTGTATTGTTCTGTGGTGCTCAGTTGTGCTCTGTATTGTTCTGTGGAGCTCAGATGTGTTCTGTATTGTTTTGTGGTGCTCAGTTGTGTTCTGTATTGTTCTGTGGAGCTCAGTTGTGTTCTGTATTGTTTTGTGGTGATCAGTTGTGTTCTGTATTGTTTTGTGGTGCTCAGTTGTGTTCGGTGTTACTCAGTTATGTTCTGTGTTGCTCTGTTGTGTTCTGCGCTGCTCAGTTGTGTTGTGGTGCTCGGTTGTGCTCTGTGTTGCTCTGTTTTGTTCTGTGGTGCTCAGTTGTGTTCTGTGGTGCTCAGTTGTGCTCTGTATTGTTCTGAGGTGCTCAATTGTGCTCTGTATTGTTCTGAGGTGCTCAGTTGTGCTCTGTATTGTTCTGTGGTGCTCAGTTGTGCTCTGTATTGTTCTGAGGTGCTCAGTTGTGCTCTGTATTGTTCTGCGCTGCTCAGTTGTGTTCTGTGATGCTCAGTTGTGATCTCTATTGTGTTGTGGTGCTCAGTTGTGCTCTGTGTTGCTCAGTTGGGCTCTGTGTTTCTCAGTTGTGTTCTGTGTTACTCAGTTGTGCTCTGTGTTGCTCTGTTTTGTTCTGTGGTGCTCAGTTGTGTTCTGTGGTACTCAGTTGTGCTCTGTGTTGCTCTGTTTTGTTCTGTGGTGCTCAGTTGTGTTCTGTGGTGCTCAGTTGTGTTCTGTGGTGCTCAGTTGTGCTCTGTATTGTTCTGTGGTGCTCAGTTGTGCTCTGTTTTGTTCTGTGGTGCTCAGTTGTGCTCTGTTTTGTTCTGTGGTGCTCAGTTGTGCTCTGTATTGTTCTGTGGTGCTCAGTTGTGCTCTGTATTGTTCTGTGGTGCTCAGTTGTGCTCTTTATTATTCTGTGGTGCTCAGTTGTGCTCTGTATTGTTCTGTGATGCTCGGTTGTGCTCTGTATTGTTCTGTGGTGCTCAGTTGTGCTCTTTATTATTCTGTGGTGCTCAGTTGTGCTCTGTATTGTTCTGTGATGCTCGGTTGTGTCCTGTATTGTTCTGTGGTGCTCAGTTGTGTTTTGTATTGTTCTGTGGTGCTCAGTTGTGCTCTGTGTTGCTCAGTTGTGCTCTGTGTTGCTCTGTTGTGCTCTGTGTTGCTCGTGTTCTGTGGTGCTCAGTTGTGCTCTGTGTTGCTCTGTTGTGCTCTGTGTTGCTCTGTTGTGCTCTGTGTTGCTCGTGTTCTGTGGTGCTCAGTTGTGCTCTGTGTTGCTCTGTTGTGTTCTGCGCCGCTCAGTTGTGTTCTGTGGTGCTCAGTTGTGCTCTGTGTTGCTCAGTTGTGCTCTGTATTGTTCTGTGTCGCACAGTTGTGCTCTGTATTGTTCTGTGGTGCTCAGTTGTGCTCTGTATTGTTCTGTGGTGCTCAGTTGTGCTCTGTATTGTTCTGTGGTGCTCAGTTGTGCTCGGTGTTGCTCATTTGTGATCTTTTGCTCTGTGTTCAGGCGCTGCTCAATTGTGTTCTGTGGTGCACAGTTGTGCTCCCTATAGTTCTGTGGTGCTCCGTTGTGCTCTGTGTTGCTCAGTTGTGCCCTGTGCTGCTCAGTTGTGCTCCGTATTGTTCTGTGGTGCTCAGTTGTGCTCTGTGCTGCTCAGTTGTGCTCCGTATTTTCCTGGGGTGCTCAGTTGTGCTCAGTTGTGCTCAGTTGTGCTCTTTATTGCTCTGTGGTGCTCAGTTGTGCTCTGTATTGCTCTGTTGTGTTCTGCGCTGCTCAGTTGTGTTCTGTGGTGTTCAGTTGGGCTCTGTACTGTTCTGTGGTGCTCAGTTGTGCTCTGTGTTGCTCAGTTGTGCTCTGTATTGTTCTGTGGTGTTCAGTTGTGTTCTGTATTGTTCTGTGGTGCTCAGTTGTGCTCTGTGTTGCTCAGTTGTGTTCTGTGGTGTTCAGTTGTGTTCTGTGGTGTTCAGTTGTGCTCTGTGTTGTTCTGTGGTGCTCAGTTGTGCTCTGTGTTGCTCAGTTGTGCTCTGTGTTGCTCAGTTGTGCCCTGTGCTGCTCAGTTGTGCTCTGCGTTGCTCTGTTGTGCTCTGTGTTGCACGTGTTCTGTGTTGCTCAGTTGTGCCCTGTGCTGCTCAGTTGTGCTCTGTGTTGCTCTGTTGTGTTCTGCGCTGCTCAGTTGTGTTCTGTGTTGCTCTGTTGTGTTCTGCGCTGCTCAGTTGTGTTCTGTGGTGCTCTGTTGGGCTCTGTACTGTTCTGTGGTGGTTAGCAGTGCTCTGTATTGTTCTGTGGTGCTTAGCTGTGCTCTGTGTTGCTCAGTTGTGATCTGTTGCTCAGTTGTGATCTGTGTTGCTCAGTTGTGTTCTGTGGTGCTCAGTTGTGCTCTGTGTTGCTCAGTTGTGATCTGTTGCTCAGTTGTGCTCTGCGTTGCTCTGTTGTGCTCTGTGGTACTCAGTTGTGCTCTGTGTTGCTCTCTTGTGTTCTGCATTGTTCTGTGGTGCTCAGTTGTGCCCTGTGCTGCTCAGTTGTGCTCTGCGTTGCTGTGTTGTGCTCTGTGTTGCTCGTGTTCTGTGTTGCTCAGTTGTGCTCTCTATTTTTCTGTGGTGCTCAGTTGTGCTCTGTGTTGCTCTGTTGTGTTCTGCGCTGCTCAGTTGTGTTCTGTGGTGCTCAGTTGGGCTCTGTACTGTTCTGTGGTGCTCAGTTGTGCTCTGTATTGTTCTGTGGTGCTCAGTTGTGGTCTGTATTGTTCTGTGGTGCTCAGTTGTGCTCTGTATTGTTCTGTTGCGCTTAGTTGTGTTCTGTGTTGCTCAGTTGTGATCTGTGTTGCTCTGTTGTGCTCTGTATTGTTCTGTGGTGCTCAGTTGTGCTCTGTATTGTTCTGTGGTGCTCTGTTGTGCTCTTTATTGTTCAGTGGTGCTCAGTTGTGCTCTGTATTGTTCTGTTGTGCTCAGTTGTGCTCTATATTGTTCGGTGGTGCTCAGTTGTGCTCTGTATTGTTCTGTGGTGCTCAGTTGTGTCCTGTATTGTTCTGTGGAGTCAGTTGTGTTGTGTATTGTTCTGTGGTGCTTAGTTGTGTTCTGTATTGTTCTGTGGAGTCAGTTGTGTTGTGTATTGTTCTGTGGTGCTCAGTTGTGCTCTGTGTTGCTCAGTTGTGCTCTGTGTTTCTCAGTTGTGTTCTGTGTTACTCAGTTGTGCTCTGTGTTGCTCAGTTGTGCTCTGTGTTGCTCAGTTGTGCTCTGCGTTGCTCTGTTGTGTTCTGCGCTGCTCAGTTGTGTTCTGTGGTGCTCAGTATTGTTCTGTATTGTTTTGTGGTGCTCAGTTGTGCTCTGTATTGTTCGCTGGAACTCGGTTGTGTTCTGTATTATTTTGTGGTGCACAGTTGTGCTCTGTATTGTTCTGTGGTGCTCAGTTGTGCTCTGTATTGTTCTGTGTTGCTCAGTTGTGTTCTGTGTTACTCTGTTGTGTTCTGCGCTGCTCAGTTGTGTTCTGTGATGCTCAGTTGTGCTTTCTATTGTGTTGTGGTGCTCAGTTGTGCTCTGTGTTTCTCAGTTGTGTTCTGTGTTACTCAGTTGGGCTCTGTGTTGCTCTGTTTTGTTCTGTGCTGCTCAGTTGTGTTCTGTGGTGCAAAGTTGTGCTCTGTATTGTTCTGTGGTGCTCAATTGTGCTCTGTATTGTTCTGTGGTGCTCAGTTGTGCTCGGTGTTGCTCAGTTGTGATCTTTTGCTCTGTGTTCAGGCGCTGCTCAATTGTGTTCTGTGGTGCTCCGTTGTGCTCTGTGTTGCTCAGTTGTGCCCTGTGCTGCTCAGTTGTGCTCCGTATTGTTCTGTGGTGCTCAGTTGTGCTCTCTATTGTCCTGGGGTGCTCAGTTGTGCTCTGTGTTGCTCAGTTGTGCCCTGTGCTGCTCAGTTGTGCTCCGTATTGTTCTGTGGTGCTCAGTTGTGCTCTCTATTGTCCTGGGGTGCTCAGTTGTGCTCTGTGCTGCTCAGTTGTGCTCCGTATTTTCCTGGGGTGCTCAGTTGTGCTCAGTTGTGCTCTTTATTGCTCTGTGGTGCTCAGTTGTGCTCTGTATTGCTCTGTTGTGTTCTGCGCTGCTCAGTTGTGTTCTGTGGTGTTCAGTTGGGCTCTGTACTGTTCTGTGGTGCTCAGTTGTGCTCTGTATTGTTCTGTGGTGCTCAGTTGTGCTCTGTGGTGTTCAGTTGTGTTCTGTGGTGTTCAGTTGTGCTCTGTGTTGTTCTGTGGTGCTCAGTTGTGCTCTGTGTTGCTCAGTTGTGCTCTGTGTTGCTCAGTTGTGCCCTGTGCTGCTCAGTTGTGCTCTGTGTTGCTCTGTTGTGTTCTGCGCTGCTCAGTTGTGTTCTGTGTTGCTCTGTTGTGTTCTGCGCTGCTCAGTTGTGTTCTGTGGTGCTCTGTTGGGCTCTGTACTGTTCTGTGGTGCTTAGCTGTGCTCTGTGTTGCTCAGTTGTGATCTGTTGCTCAGTTGTGCTCTGTGTTGTTCTGTGGTGCTCAGTTGTGCTCTGTATTGTTCTGTTGCGCTTAGTTGTGTTCTGTGTTGCTCAGTTGTGATCTGTGTTGCTCTGTTGTGTTCTGAGGTGCTCAGTTGTGCTCTGTATTGTTCTGTTGCGCTTAGTTGTGCTCTGTGTTGCTCAGTTGTGATCTGTTGCTCAGTTGTGCTCTGCGTTGCTCTGTTGTGTTCTGCATTGTTCTGTGGTGCTCAGTTGTGCCCTGTGCTGCTCAGTTGTGCTCTGCGTTGCTGTGTTGTGCTCTGTGTTGCTCGTGTTCTGTGTTGCTCAGTTGTGCTCTCTATTTTTCTGTGGTGCTCAGTTGTGCTCTGTGTTGCTCTGTTGTGTTCTGCGCTGCTCAGTTGTGTTCTGTGGTGCTCAGTTGGGCTCTGTACTGTTCTGTGGTGCTCAGTTGTGCTCTGCATTGTTCTGTGGTGCTCAGTTGTGCTCTGTATTGTTCTGTGGTGCTCAGTTGTGCTCTGTGTTTCTCAGTTGTGTTCATTGTTACTCAGTTGTGCTCTGTGTTGCTCGTGCTCTGTGTTGCTCAGTTGTGATCTGTTGCTCAGTTGTGCTCTGCATTTTCCGGGGTGCTCAGTTGTGCTCTGTATTGTCCTGGGGTGCTCAGTTGTGCTCTGTTGTGCTCTTTATTGTTCTGTTGTGCTCAGTTGTGCTCTATGTTGCTCCGTTGTGTTCTGCGCTGCTCAGTTGAGCTCTGTACTGTTCTGTGGTGCTCTGTTGTGCTCTGTATTGTTCTGTGGTGCTCAGTTGTGCTCTGTATTGTTCTGTGGTGCTCAGTTGTGCTCTGTATTGTTCTGTGGTGCTCAGTTGTGCTCTGTATTGTTCTGTGGTGCTCAGTTGTGCTCTGTGTTGCTCTGTTGTGTTCTGCGCTGCTCAGTTGTGTTCTGTGGTGCTCAGTTGTGATCTGTTGCACAGTTGTGTTCTGTATTGTTCTGTGGAGCTCAGTTGTGTCCTGTATTGTTCTGTGGTGCTCAGTTGTGCTCTGTGGTGCTCAGTTGTGCTCTGTGGTGCTCAGTTGTGCTCTCTATTGTCCTGGGGTGCTCAGTTGTGCTCTGTTGTGCTCTTTATTGTTCTGTTGTGCTCAGTTGTGCTCTATGTTGCTCCGTTGTGTTCTGCGCTGCTCAGTTGTGTTCTGTGGTGCTCAGTTGTGCTCTGTGTTGCTCTGTTGTGTTCTGCGCTGCTCAGTTGTGTTCTGTGTTGCTCAGTTGTGATCTGTTGCACAGTTGTGTTCTGTATTGTTCTGTGGAGCTCAGTTGTGTCCTGTATTGTTTTGTGGTGCTCAGTTGTGCTCTGTATTGTTCTGTGGTGCTCAGTTGTGCTCTGTATTGTTCTGCGGTGCTCAGTTGTGCTCTGTATTGTTCTGTGGAGCTCAGTTGTGTCCTGTATTGTTTTGTGGTGCTCAGTTATGCTCTGTGTTGCTCAGTTGTGCTCTGTGTTTCTCAGTTGTGTTCATTGTTACTCAGTTGTGCTCTGTGCTGCTCAGTTGTGCTCTGCGTTGCTCAGTTGTGCTCTGTGTTGCTCATGTTCTGTGTTGCTCAGTTGTGCTCTCTACTCGTCTGTGGTTCTCAGTTGTGCTCTGTGTTGCTCTGTTGTGTTCTGTGGTGCTCAGTTGGGCTCTGTATTGTTCTGTGGTGCTTAGCTGTGCTCTGTGTTGCTCAGTTGTGATCTGTTGCTCAGTTGTGTTCTGTGGTGCTCAGTTGTACTCTGCATTTTCCGTGGTGCTCAGTTGTGCTCTGTATTGTTCTGTTGCGCTTAGTTGTGTTCTGTGTTGCTCAGTTGTGATCTCTGTTGCTCTGTTGTGTTCTGTGGTGCTCAGTTGTGCTCTCTATTGTTCAGTGGTGCTCAGTTGTGCTCTGTATTGTTCTGTGGTGCTCAGTTGTGCTCTGTATTGTTCTGTGGTGCTCAGTTGTGCTCTGTATTGTTCTGTGGTGCTCAGTTGTGCTCTGTATTGTTCTGTGGTGCTCAGTTGTGTTCTGTATTGTTCCGTGGTGCTCAGTTGTGCTCTGTATCGTTCTGTGGAGTCAGTTGTGTTGTGTATTGTTCTGTGGTGCTCAGTTGTGCTCTGTATTGTTTTGTGGTGCTCAGTTGTGCTCTGTATTGTTCTGTGGTGCTCAGTTGTGCTCTGTATTGTTCTGTGGTGCTCAGTTGTGCTCTGTATTGTTCTGTGGTGCTCTGTTGTGATCTTTATTGTTCAGTGGTGCTCAGTTGTGCTCTGTATTGTTCTGTGGTGCTCTGTTGTGCTCTGTGGTGCTCAGTTGTGCTCTGTGGTGCTCAGTTGTGCTCTGTGGTGCTCAGTTGTGCTCTCTATTGTTCTGTGGTGCTCAGTTGTGCTCTGTGTTGCTCTGTTGTGTTCTGCGCTGCTCAGTTGTGTTCTGTGGTGCTCAGTTGGGCTCTGTACCGTTCTGTGGTGCTCAGTTGTGCTCTTGATTGTTCTGTGGTATTCAGTTGTGCTCTGTATTACTCTGGAGATCTCAGTTGTGCTCTGTGTTGCTCATGTGTGCTCTGTGTTGCTCTGTTGTGTTCTGCGCTGCTCAGTTGTGTTCTGTGATGCTCAGTTGTGATCTCTATTGTGTTGTGTTGCTCAGTTGTGCTCTGTATTGTTCTGTGGTGCTCACCTGTGCTCTGTATTGTTCTGTGGTGCTCAGTTGTGCTCTGTATTGTTCTGTGGTGCTCAGTTGTGCTCTGTATTATTCTGTGGTGCTCAGTTGTGCTCTGTATTGTTCTGTGGTGCTCAGTTGTGCTCTGTATTGTTCTGTGGTGCTCAGTTGTGCTCTGTATTGTTCTGTGGTGCTCAGTTGTGCTCTGTGTTGCTCTGTTGTGTTCTGCGGTGCTCAGTTGTGTTCTGTGGTGCTCAGTTGTGCATGTATTGTTCTGTGGTGCTCAGTTGTGCTCTGTATTGTTCTGTGGTGCTCAGTTGTGCTCTGTATTGTTCTGTGTTGCTCAGTTGTGCTCGGTGTTGCTCAGTTGTGATCTGTTGGTCTGTGTTCTGCGCTGCTCAGTTGTGTTCTGCGGTGCACAGTTGTGCTCTCTATTGTCCTGGGGTGCTCAGTTGTGCTCTGTTGTGCTCTTTATTGTTCAGTGGTGCTCAGTTGTGCTCTGTATTGTTCTGGGGATCTCAGTTGTGCTCTGTGTTGCTCATTTGTGCTCTGCGGTGCTCTGTTGTGTTCTCTGGTGCTCAGTTGCGCTCTCTATTGTTCCGTGGTGCTCAGTTGTGCTCTGTATTGTTCTGTTGGGTCAGTTGTGTTGTGTATTGTTCTGTGGTGTTCAGTTGTGCTCTGTGGTGCTCAGTTGTGCTCTGTATTGTTCTGTGGTGCTCAGTTGTGCTCTGTATTGTTCTGTGGTGCTCAGTTGTGCTCTGTATTGTTCTGTGGTGCTCAGTTGTGCTCTGTATTGTTCTGTGGAGCTCAGTTGTGTCCTGTATTGTTTTGTGGTGCTCAGTTGTGTTCTGTATTGTTCTGTGGTGCTCAGTTGTGCTCCGTCTTGTTCTGTGGTGCTCAGTTGTGCTCTGTATTGTTCTGTGGTGCTCAGTTGTGCTCTGTTTTGTTCTGTGGTGCTCAGTTGTGCTCTGTATTGTTCTGTGGTGCTCAGTTGTGCTCTGTATTGTTCTGTGGTGCTCAGTTGTGCTCTTTATTATTCTGTGGTGCTCAGTTGTGCTCTGTATTGTTCTGTGATGCTCGGTTGTGCTCTGTATTGTTCTGTGGTGCTCAGTTGTGCTCTTTATTATTCTGTGGTGCTCAGTTGTGCTCTGTATTGTTCTGTGATGCTCGGTTGTGTCCTGTATTGTTCTGTGGTGCTCAGTTGTGTTTTGTATTGTTCTGTGGTGCTCAGTTGTGCTCTGTGTTGCTCAGTTGTGCTCTGTGTTGCTCAGTTGTGCTCTGTGTTGCTCTGTTGTGCTCTGTGTTGCTCGTGTTCTGTGGTGCTCAGTTGTGCTCTGTGTTGCTCTGTTGTGTTCTGCGCCGCTCAGTTGTGTTCTGTGGTGCTCAGTTGTGCTCTGTGTTGCTCAGTTGTGCTCTGTATTGTTCTGTGTCGCACAGTTGTGCTCTGTATTGTTCTGTGGTGCTCAGTTGTGCTCTGTATTGTTCTGTGGTGCTCAGTTGTGCTCGGTGTTGCTCATTTGTGATCTTTTGCTCTGTGTTCAGGCGCTGCTCAATTGTGTTCTGTGGTGCACAGTTGTGCTCCCTATAGTTCTGTGGTGCTCCGTTGTGCTCTGTGTTGCTCAGTTGTGCCCTGTGCTGCTCAGTTGTGCTCCGTATTGTTCTGTGGTGCTCAGTTGTGCTCTGTGCTGCTCAGTTGTGCTCCGTATTTTCCTGGGGTGCTCAGTTGTGCTCAGTTGTGCTCAGTTGTGCTCTTTATTGCTCTGTGGTGCTCAGTTGTGCTCTGTATTGCTCTGTTGTGTTCTGCGCTGCTCAGTTGTGTTCTGTGGTGTTCAGTTGGGCTCTGTACTGTTCTGTGGTGCTCAGTTGTGCTCTGTGTTGCTCAGTTGTGCTCTGTATTGTTCTGTGGTGTTCAGTTGTGTTCTGTATTGTTCTGTGGTGCTCAGTTGTGCTCTGTGTTGCTCAGTTGTGTTCTGTGGTGTTCAGTTGTGTTCTGTGGTGTTCAGTTGTGCTCTGTGTTGTTCTGTGGTGCTCAGTTGTGCTCTGTGTTGCTCAGTTGTGCTCTGTGTTGCTCAGTTGTGCCCTGTGCTGCTCAGTTGTGCTCTGCGTTGCTCTGTTGTGCTCTGTGTTGCACGTGTTCTGTGTTGCTCAGTTGTGCCCTGTGCTGCTCAGTTGTGCTCTGTGTTGCTCTGTTGTGTTCTGCGCTGCTCAGTTGTGTTCTGTGTTGCTCTGTTGTGTTCTGCGCTGCTCAGTTGTGTTCTGTGGTGCTCTGTTGGGCTCTGTACTGTTCTGTGGTGGTTAGCAGTGCTCTGTATTGTTCTGTGGTGCTTAGCTGTGCTCTGTGTTGCTCAGTTGTGATCTGTTGCTCAGTTGTGATCTGTGTTGCTCAGTTGTGTTCTGTGGTGCTCAGTTGTGCTCTGTGTTGCTCAGTTGTGATCTGTTGCTCAGTTGTGCTCTGCGTTGCTCTGTTGTGCTCTGTGGTACTCAGTTGTGCTCTGTGTTGCTCTCTTGTGTTCTGCATTGTTCTGTGGTGCTCAGTTGTGCCCTGTGCTGCTCAGTTGTGCTCTGCGTTGCTGTGTTGTGCTCTGTGTTGCTCGTGTTCTGTGTTGCTCAGTTGTGCTCTCTATTTTTCTGTGGTGCTCAGTTGTGCTCTGTGTTGCTCTGTTGTGTTCTGCGCTGCTCAGTTGTGTTCTGTGGTGCTCAGTTGGGCTCTGTACTGTTCTGTGGTGCTCAGTTGTGCTCTGTATTGTTCTGTGGTGCTCAGTTGTGGTCTGTATTGTTCTGTGGTGCTCAGTTGTGCTCTGTATTGTTCTGTTGCGCTTAGTTGTGTTCTGTGTTGCTCAGTTGTGATCTGTGTTGCTCTGTTGTGCTCTGTATTGTTCTGTGGTGCTCAGTTGTGCTCTGTATTGTTCTGTGGTGCTCTGTTGTGCTCTTTATTGTTCAGTGGTGCTCAGTTGTGCTCTGTATTGTTCTGTTGTGCTCAGTTGTGCTCTATATTGTTCGGTGGTGCTCAGTTGTGCTCTGTATTGTTCTGTGGTGCTCAGTTGTGTCCTGTATTGTTCTGTGGAGTCAGTTGTGTTGTGTATTGTTCTGTGGTGCTTAGTTGTGTTCTGTATTGTTCTGTGGAGTCAGTTGTGTTGTGTATTGTTCTGTGGTGCTCAGTTGTGCTCTGTGTTGCTCAGTTGTGCTCTGTGTTTCTCAGTTGTGTTCTGTGTTACTCAGTTGTGCTCTGTGTTGCTCAGTTGTGCTCTGTGTTGCTCAGTTGTGCTCTGCGTTGCTCTGTTGTGTTCTGCGCTGCTCAGTTGTGTTCTGTGGTGCTCAGTATTGTTCTGTATTGTTTTGTGGTGCTCAGTTGTGCTCTGTATTGTTCGCTGGAACTCGGTTGTGTTCTGTATTATTTTGTGGTGCACAGTTGTGCTCTGTATTGTTCTGTGGTGCTCAGTTGTGCTCTGTATTGTTCTGTGTTGCTCAGTTGTGCTCTGTGTTGCTCTGTTGTGTTCTGCGCTGCTCAGTTGTGTTCTGTGATGCTCAGTTGTGCTTTCTATTGTGTTGTGGTGCTCAGTTGTGCTCTGTGTTTCTCAGTTGTGTTCTGTGTTACTCAGTTGGGCTCTGTGTTGCTCTGTTTTGTTCTGTGCTGCTCAGTTGTGTTCTGTGGTGCAAAGTTGTGCTCTGTATTGTTCTGTGGTGCTCAATTGTGCTCTGTATTGTTCTGTGGTGCTCAGTTGTGCTCGGTGTTGCTCAGTTGTGATCTTTTGCTCTGTGTTCAGGCGCTGCTCAATTGTGTTCTGTGGTGCTCCGTTGTGCTCTGTGTTGCTCAGTTGTGCCCTGTGCTGCTCAGTTGTGCTCCGTATTGTTCTGTGGTGCTCAGTTGTGCTCTCTATTGTCCTGGGGTGCTCAGTTGTGCTCTGTGTTGCTCAGTTGTGCCCTGTGCTGCTCAGTTGTGCTCCGTATTGTTCTGTGGTGCTCAGTTGTGCTCTCTATTGTCCTGGGGTGCTCAGTTGTGCTCTGTGCTGCTCAGTTGTGCTCCGTATTTTCCTGGGGTGCTCAGTTGTGCTCAGTTGTGCTCTTTATTGCTCTGTGGTGCTCAGTTGTGCTCTGTATTGCTCTGTTGTGTTCTGCGCTGCTCAGTTGTGTTCTGTGGTGTTCAGTTGGGCTCTGTACTGTTCTGTGGTGCTCAGTTGTGCTCTGTATTGTTCTGTGGTGCTCAGTTGTGCTCTGTGGTGTTCAGTTGTGTTCTGTGGTGTTCAGTTGTGCTCTGTGTTGTTCTGTGGTGCTCAGTTGTGCTCTGTGTTGCTCAGTTGTGCTCTGTGTTGCTCAGTTGTGCCCTGTGCTGCTCAGTTGTGCTCTGTGTTGCTCTGTTGTGTTCTGCGCTGCTCAGTTGTGTTCTGTGTTGCTCTGTTGTGTTCTGCGCTGCTCAGTTGTGTTCTGTGGTGCTCTGTTGGGCTCTGTACTGTTCTGTGGTGCTTAGCTGTGCTCTGTGTTGCTCAGTTGTGATCTGTTGCTCAGTTGTGCTCTGTGTTGTTCTGTGGTGCTCAGTTGTGCTCTGTATTGTTCTGTTGCGCTTAGTTGTGTTCTGTGTTGCTCAGTTGTGATCTGTGTTGCTCTGTTGTGTTCTGAGGTGCTCAGTTGTGCTCTGTATTGTTCTGTTGCGCTTAGTTGTGCTCTGTGTTGCTCAGTTGTGATCTGTTGCTCAGTTGTGCTCTGCGTTGCTCTGTTGTGTTCTGCATTGTTCTGTGGTGCTCAGTTGTGCCCTGTGCTGCTCAGTTGTGCTCTGCGTTGCTGTGTTGTGCTCTGTGTTGCTCGTGTTCTGTGTTGCTCAGTTGTGCTCTCTATTTTTCTGTGGTGCTCAGTTGTGCTCTGTGTTGCTCTGTTGTGTTCTGCGCTGCTCAGTTGTGTTCTGTGGTGCTCAGTTGGGCTCTGTACTGTTCTGTGGTGCTCAGTTGTGCTCTGCATTGTTCTGTGGTGCTCAGTTGTGCTCTGTATTGTTCTGTGGTGCTCAGTTGTGCTCTGTATTGTTCTGTGGTGCTCAGTTGTGCTCTGTGTTTCTCAGTTGTGTTCATTGTTACTCAGTTGTGCTCTGTGTTGCTCGTGCTCTGTGTTGCTCAGTTGTGATCTGTTGCTCAGTTGTGCTCTGCATTTTCCGGGGTGCTCAGTTGTGCTCTGTATTGTCCTGGGGTGCTCAGTTGTGCTCTGTTGTGCTCTTTATTGTTCTGTTGTGCTCAGTTGTGCTCTATGTTGCTCCGTTGTGTTCTGCGCTGCTCAGTTGAGCTCTGTACTGTTCTGTGGTGCTCTGTTGTGCTCTGTATTGTTCTGTGGTGCTCAGTTGTGCTCTGTATTGTTCTGTGGTGCTCAGTTGTGCTCTGTATTGTTCTGTGGTGCTCAGTTGTGCTCTGTATTGTTCTGTGGTGCTCAGTTGTGCTCTGTGTTGCTCTGTTGTGTTCTGCGCTGCTCAGTTGTGTTCTGTGGTGCTCAGTTGTGATCTGTTGCACAGTTGTGTTCTGTATTGTTCTGTGGAGCTCAGTTGTGTCCTGTATTGTTCTGTGGTGCTCAGTTGTGCTCTGTGGTGCTCAGTTGTGCTCTGTGGTGCTCAGTTGTGCTCTCTATTGTCCTGGGGTGCTCAGTTGTGCTCTGTTGTGCTCTTTATTGTTCTGTTGTGCTCAGTTGTGCTCTATGTTGCTCCGTTGTGTTCTGCGCTGCTCAGTTGTGTTCTGTGGTGCTCAGTTGTGCTCTGTGTTGCTCTGTTGTGTTCTGCGCTGCTCAGTTGTGTTCTGTGTTGCACAGTTGTGTTCTGTATTGTTCTGTGGAGCTCAGTTGTGTCCTGTATTGTTTTGTGGTGCTCAGTTGTGCTCTGTATTGTTCTGTGGTGCTCAGTTGTGCTCTGTATTGTTCTGCGGTGCTCAGTTGTGCTCTGTATTGTTCTGTGGAGCTCAGTTGTGTCCTGTATTGTTTTGTGGTGCTCAGTTATGCTCTGTGTTGCTCAGTTGTGCTCTGTGTTTCTCAGTTGTGTTCATTGTTACTCAGTTGTGCTCTGTGCTGCTCAGTTGTGCTCTGCGTTGCTCAGTTGTGCTCTGTGTTGCTCATGTTCTGTGTTGCTCAGTTGTGCTCTCTACTCGTCTGTGGTTCTCAGTTGTGCTCTGTGTTGCTCTGTTGTGTTCTGTGGTGCTCAGTTGGGCTCTGTATTGTTCTGTGGTGCTTAGCTGTGCTCTGTGTTGCTCAGTTGTGATCTGTTGCTCAGTTGTGTTCTGTGGTGCTCAGTTGTACTCTGCATTTTCCGTGGTGCTCAGTTGTGCTCTGTATTGTTCTGTTGCGCTTAGTTGTGTTCTGTGTTGCTCAGTTGTGATCTCTGTTGCTCTGTTGTGTTCTGTGGTGCTCAGTTGTGCTCTCTATTGTTCAGTGGTGCTCAGTTGTGCTCTGTATTGTTCTGTGGTGCTCAGTTGTGCTCTGTATTGTTCTGTGGTGCTCAGTTGTGCTCTGTATTGTTCTGTGGTGCTCAGTTGTGCTCTGTATTGTTCTGTGGTGCTCAGTTGTGTTCTGTATTGTTCCGTGGTGCTCAGTTGTGCTCTGTATCGTTCTGTGGAGTCAGTTGTGTTGTGTATTGTTCTGTGGTGCTCAGTTGTGCTCTGTATTGTTTTGTGGTGCTCAGTTGTGCTCTGTATTGTTCTGTGGTGCTCAGTTGTGCTCTGTATTGTTCTGTGGTGCTCAGTTGTGCTCTGTATTGTTCTGTGGTGCTCTGTTGTGATCTTTATTGTTCAGTGGTGCTCAGTTGTGCTCTGTATTGTTCTGTGGTGCTCTGTTGTGCTCTGTGGTGCTCAGTTGTGCTCTGTGGTGCTCAGTTGTGCTCTGTGGTGCTCAGTTGTGCTCTCTATTGTTCTGTGGTGCTCAGTTGTGCTCTGTGTTGCTCTGTTGTGTTCTGCGCTGCTCAGTTGTGTTCTGTGGTGCTCAGTTGGGCTCTGTACCGTTCTGTGGTGCTCAGTTGTGCTCTTGATTGTTCTGTGGTATTCAGTTGTGCTCTGTATTACTCTGGAGATCTCAGTTGTGCTCTGTGTTGCTCATGTGTGCTCTGTGTTGCTCTGTTGTGTTCTGCGCTGCTCAGTTGTGTTCTGTGATGCTCAGTTGTGATCTCTATTGTGTTGTGTTGCTCAGTTGTGCTCTGTATTGTTCTGTGGTGCTCACCTGTGCTCTGTATTGTTCTGTGGTGCTCAGTTGTGCTCTGTATTGTTCTGTGGTGCTCAGTTGTGCTCTGTATTATTCTGTGGTGCTCAGTTGTGCTCTGTATTGTTCTGTGGTGCTCAGTTGTGCTCTGTATTGTTCTGTGGTGCTCAGTTGTGCTCTGTATTGTTCTGTGGTGCTCAGTTGTGCTCTGTGTTGCTCTGTTGTGTTCTGCGGTGCTCAGTTGTGTTCTGTGGTGCTCAGTTGTGCATGTATTGTTCTGTGGTGCTCAGTTGTGCTCTGTATTGTTCTGTGGTGCTCAGTTGTGCTCTGTATTGTTCTGTGTTGCTCAGTTGTGCTCGGTGTTGCTCAGTTGTGATCTGTTGGTCTGTGTTCTGCGCTGCTCAGTTGTGTTCTGCGGTGCACAGTTGTGCTCTCTATTGTCCTGGGGTGCTCAGTTGTGCTCTGTTGTGCTCTTTATTGTTCAGTGGTGCTCAGTTGTGCTCTGTATTGTTCTGGGGATCTCAGTTGTGCTCTGTGTTGCTCATTTGTGCTCTGCGGTGCTCTGTTGTGTTCTCTGGTGCTCAGTTGCGCTCTCTATTGTTCCGTGGTGCTCAGTTGTGCTCTGTATTGTTCTGTTGGGTCAGTTGTGTTGTGTATTGTTCTGTGGTGTTCAGTTGTGCTCTGTGGTGCTCAGTTGTGCTCTGTATTGTTCTGTGGTGCTCAGTTGTGCTCTGTATTGTTCTGTGGTGCTCAGTTGTGCTCTGTATTGTTCTGTGGTGCTCAGTTGTGCTCTGTATTGTTCTGTGGAGCTCAGTTGTGTCCTGTATTGTTTTGTGGTGCTCAGTTGTGTTCTGTATTGTTCTGTGGTGCTCAGTTGTGCTCCGTCTTGTTCTGTGGTGCTCAGTTGTGCTCTGTCTTGTTCTGTGGTGCTCCATTGTGCTCTGTATTGTTCTGTGCTATTCAGCTGTGCTCTGTATTGTTCTGGGGATCTCAGTTGTGCTCTGTGTTGCTCATTTGTGCTCTGCGGTGCTCTGTTGTGTTCTGCCGTGCTCAGTTGTGCTCTGTATTGTTCTGTGGAGTCAGTTGTGTTGTGTATTGTTCTGTGGTGCTCAGTTGTGCACTGTGTTGCTCAGTTGTGCTCTGTATTGTTCTGTGGTGCTCAGTTGTGCTCTGTATTGTTCTGTGGTGCTCAGTTGTGCTCTGTATTGTTCTGTGGTGCTCAGTTGTGCTCTGTATTGTTCTGTGGTGCTCAGTTGTGCTCTGTATTGTTCTGTGGTGCTCAGTTGTGCTCTGTATTGTTCTGTGGAGCTCAGTTGTGTCCTGTATTGTTTTGTGGTGCTCAGTTGTGTTCTGTATTGTTCTGTGGTGCTCAGTTGTGCTCCGTCTTGTTCTGTGGTGCTCAGTTGTGCTCTGCCTTGTTCTGTGGTGCTCCGTTGTGCTCTGTATTGTTCTGTGCTATTCAGTTGTGCTCTGTATTGTTCTGGGGATCTCAGTTGTGCTCTGTGTTGCTCATTTGTGCTCTGTGGTGCTCAGTTGTGTTCTGCGGTGCTCAGTTGTGCTCTGTATTGTTCTGTGGAGTCAGTTGTGTTGTGTATTGTTCTGTGGTGCTCAGTTGTGCTCTGTATTGTTCTGTGCTGCTCAGTTGTGCTCTGTATTGTTCTGGGGATCTCAGTTGTGCTCTGTGCTGCTCAGTTGTGCTCTGCATTGCACTGTTGTGCTCTGTGTTGCTCGTGTTCTGTGTTGCTCTGTTGTGTTCTGCGGTGCTCAGTTGTGCTCTGTGTTGCTCTGTTGTGTTCTGTGGTGCTCAGTTGGGCTCTGTACTGTTCTGTGGTGCTCAGTTGGGCTCTGTATTGTTCTGTGGTGCTCAGTTGGGCTCTGTACTGTTCCGTGGTGCTCAGTTGTGCCCTGTGCTGCTCAGTTGTGTTCTGTGGTGCTCGGTTGTGTTGTGTGGTGCTCAGTTGTGCTCTCTATTGTTCCGTGGTGCTCAGTTGTGCTCTGTATTGTTCTGTTGGGTCAGTTGTGTTGTGTATTGTTCTGTGGTGCTCAGTTGTGCTCTGTCTTGTTCCGTGCCATTCAGTTGTGCTCTCTATTGTTCTGGGGATCTCAGTTGTCCTCTGTCTTGTTCTGTGGTGCTCAGTTGTGCTCTGTATTGTTCTGGGGATCTCAGTTGTGCTCTGTGTTGCTCATTTGTGCTCTGCGGTGCTCTCTGGTGCTCAGTTGCGCTCTCTATTGTTCCGTGGTGCTCAGTTGTGCTCTGTATTGTTCTGTTGGGTCAGTTGTGTTGTGTATTGTTCTGTGGTGCTCAGTTGTGCTCTGTCTTGTTCTGTGCCATTCAGTTGTGCTCTCTATTGTTCTGGGGATCTCAGTTGTCCTCTGTCTTGTTCTGTGGTGCTCAGTTGTGCTCTGTATTGTTCTGGGGATCTCAGTTGTGCTCTGTGTTGCTCATTTGTGCTCTGCGGTGCTCTGTTGTGTTCTCTGGTGCTCAGTTGCGCTCTCTATTGTTCCGTGGTGCTCAGTTGTGCTCTGTATTGTTCTGTTGGGTCAGTTGTGTTGTGTATTGTTCTGTGGTGTTCAGTTGTGCTCTGTGTTGCTCAGTTGTGCTCTGTATTGTTCTGTGGTGCTCAGTTGTGCTCTGTATTGTTCTGTGGTGCTCAGTTGTGCTCTGTATTGTTCTGTTGGGTCAGTTGTGTTGTGTATAGTTCTGTGGTGCTCAGTTGTGCTCTGTGTTGCTCAGTTGTGCTCTGTATTGTTCTGTGGTGCTCAGTTGTGCTCTGTATTGTTCTGTGGTGCTCAGTTGTGCTCTGTATTGTTCTGTGGTGCTCAGTTGTGCTCTGTATTGTTCTGTGGTGCTCAGTTGTGCTCTGTATTGTTCTGTGGAGCTCAGTTGTGTCCTGTATTGTTTTGTGGTGCTCAGTTGTGTTCTGTATTGTTCTGTGGTGCTCAGTTGTGCTCCGTCTTGTTCTGTGGTGCTCAGTTGTGCTCTGTCTTGTTCTGTGGTGCTCCATTGTGCTCTGTATTGTTCTGTGCTATTCAGCTGTGCTCTGTATTGTTCTGGGGATCTCAGTTGTGCTCTGTGTTGCTCATTTGTGCTCTGCGGTGCTCTGTTGTGTTCTGCGGTGCTCAGTTGTGCTCTGTATTGTTCTGTGGAGTCAGTTGTGTTGTGTATTGTTCTGTGGTGCTCAGTTGTGCTCTGTGTTGCTCAGTTGTGCTCTGTATTGTTCTGTGGTGCTCAGTTGTGCTCTGTATTGTTCTGTGGTGCTCAGTTGTGCTCTGTATTGTTCTGTGGTGCTCAGTTGTGCTCTGTATTGTTCTGTGGTGCTCAGTTGTGCTCTGTATTGTTCTGTGGTGCTCAGTTGTGCTCTGTATTGTTCTGTGGAGCTCAGTTGTGTCCTGTATTGTTTTGTGGTGCTCTGTTGTGTTCTGTATTGTTCTGTGGTGCTCAGTTGTGCTCCGTCTTGTTCTGTGGTGCTCAGTTGTGCTCTGCCTTGTTCTGTGGTGCTCCGTTGTGCTCTGTATTGTTCTGTGCTATTCAGTTGTGTTCTGTATTGTTCTGTGGTGCTCAGTTGTGCTCCGTCTTGTTCTGTGGTGCTCAGTTGTGCTCTGCCTTGTTCTGTGGTGCTCCGTTGTGCTCTGTATTGTTCTGTGCTATTCAGTTGTGTTCTGTATTGTTCTGTGATGCTCAGTTGTGCTCTGCATTGCACTGTTGTGCTCTGTGTTGCTCGTGTTCTGTGTTGCTCTGTTGTGTTCTGTGGTGCTCAGTTGGGCTCTGTACTGTTCTGTGGTGCTCAGTTGGGCTCTGTACTGTTCTGTGGTGCTCAGTTGGGCTCTGTACTGTTCTGTGGTGCTCAGTTGTGCCCTGTGCTGCTCAGTTGTGCTCTGTGTTGCTCTGTTGTGTTCTGTGGTGCTCAGTTGTGTTGTGTGGTGCTCAGTTGGGCTCTGTACTGTTCTGTGGTGCTCAGTTGTGCTCTGTGTTGCTCAGTTGTGATCTGTTGCTCAGTTGTGCTCTGTGTTGCTCTGTTGTGTTCTGTGTTGCTCTGTGGTGCTCAGTTGTGCTCTGCATTGTTCTGTGTTGCTCAGTTGTGCTCTGTATTGTTCTGTGGTGCTCAGTTGTGCTCTGTATTGTTCTGTGGTGCTCAGTTGTGCTCTGTATTGTTCTGTGGTGCTCAGTTGTGCTCTGTATTGTTCTGTGGTGCTCAGTTGTGCTCTGTATTGTTCTGTGGTGCTCAGTTGTGCTCTGTATTGTTCTGTGGTGCTCAGTTGTGCTCTGTGTTGCTCTGTTGTGTTCTGCGGTGCTCAGTTGTGTTCTGTGGTGCTCAGTTGTGCATGTATTGTTCTGTGGTGCTCAGTTGTGCTCTGTATTGTTCTGTGGTGCTCAGTTGTGCTCTGTATTGTTCTGTGGTGCTCAGTTGTGCTCGGTGTTGCTCAGTTGTGATCTGTTGGTCTGTGTTCTGCGCTGCTCAGTTGTGTTCTGCGGTGCACAGTTTTGCTCTCTATTGTCCTGGGGTGCTCAGTTGTGCTCTGTTGTGCTCTTTATTGTTCAGTGGTGCTCAGTTGTGCTCTGTATTGTTCTGTGGTGCTCAGTTGTGCTCTGTGTTGCTCTGTTGTGTTCTGCGCTGCTCAGTTGTATTCTGTAGTGCTCAGTTGTGCTCTGTATTGTTCTGTGGTGCTCAGTTGTGCTCTGTATTGTTCTGTGGTGCTCAGTTGTGCTCTGTGTTGCTCTGTTGTGTACTGCGCTGCTCAGTTGTATTCTGTAGTGCTCAGTTGTGCTCTGTATTGTTCTGTGGTGCTCAGTTGTGCTCTGTATTGTTCTGTGGTGCTCAGTTGTGCTCTGTCTTGTTCTGTGCTATTCAGTTGTGCTCTCTATTGTTCTGGGGATCTCAGTTGTGCTCTGTCTTGTTCTGTGGTGCTCAGTTGTGCTCTGTAATGTTCTGGGGATCTCAGTTGTGCTCTGTTGTGTTCTCTGGTTCTGAGTTGCGCTCTCTATTGTTCCGTGGTGCTCAGTTGTGCTCTGTATTGTTCTGTTGGGTCAGTTGTGTTGTGTATTGTTCTGTGGTGCTCAGTTGTGCTCTGTCTTGTTCTGTGCCATTCAGTTGTGCTCTCTATTGTTCTGGGGATCTCAGTTGTCCTCTGTCTTGTTCTGTGGTGCTCAGTTGTGCTCTGTATTGTTCTGGGGATCTCAGTTGTGCTCTGTGTTGCTCATTTGTGCTCTGCGGTGCTCTGTTGTGTTCTGCGGTGCTCAGTTGTGCTCTGTATTGTTATGTGGAGTCAGTTGTGTTGTGTATTGTTCTGTGGTGCTCAGTTGTGCACTGTGTTGCTCAGTTGTGCTCTGTATTGTTCTGTGGTGCTCAGTTGTGCTCTGTATTGTTCTGTGGTGCTCAGTTGTGCTCTGTATTGTTCTGTGGTGCTCAGTTGTGCTCTGTATTGTTCTGTGGTGCTCAGTTGTGCTCTGTATTGTTCTGTGGTGCTCAGTTGTGCTCTGTATTGTTCTGTGGAGCTCAGTTGTGTCCTGTATTGTTTTGTGGTGCTCAGTTGTGTTCTGTATTGTTCTGTGGTGCTCAGTTGTGCTCCGTCTTGTTCTGTGGTGCTCAGTTGTGCTCTGCCTTGTTCTGTGGTGCTCCGTTGTGCTCTGTATTGTTCTGTGCTATTCAGTTGTGCTCTGTATTGTTCTGGGGATCTCAGTTGTGCTCTGTGTTGCTCAGTTGTGCTCTGCATTGCACTGTTGTGCTCTGTGTTGCTCGTGTTCTGTGTTGCTCTGTTGTGTTCTGCGGTGCTCAGTTGTGCTCTGTGTTGCTCTGTTGTGTTCTGTGGTGCTCAGTTGGGCTCTGTACTGTTCTGTGGTGCTCAGTTGGGCTCTGTACTGTTCTGTGGTGCTCAGTTGGGCTCTGTACTGTTCCGTGGTGCTCAGTTGTGCTCTGTATTGTTCTGTGGTGCTCAGTTGTGCTCTGTATTGTTCTGTGGTGCTCAGTTGTGCTCTGTATTGTTCTGTGGTGCTCAGTTGTGCTCTGTATTGTTCTGTGGTGCTCAGTTGTGCTCTGTATTGTTCTGTGGTGCTCAGTTGTGCTCTGTGTTGCTCTGTTGTGTTCTGCGGTGCTCAGTTGTGTTCTGTGGTGCTCAGTTGTGCATGTATTGTTCTGTGGTGCTCAGTTGTGCTCTGTATTGTTCTGTGGTGCTCAGTTGTGCTCTGTATTGTTCTGTGGTGCTCAGTTGTGCTCGGTGTTGCTCAGTTGTGATCTGTTGGTCTGTGTTCTGCGCTGCTCAGTTGTGTTCTGCGGTGCACAGTTGTGCTCTCTATTGTCCTGGGGTGCTCAGTTGTGCTCTGTTGTGCTCTTTATTGTTCAGTGGTGCTCAGTTGTGCTCTGTATTGTTCTGTGGTGCTCAGTTGTGCTCTGTGTTGCTCTGTTGTGTTCTGCGCTGCTCAGTTGTATTCTGTAGTGCTCAGTTGTGCTCTGTATTGTTCTGTGGTGCTCAGTTGTGCTCTGTATTGTTCTGTGGTGCTCAGTTGTGCTCTGTGTTGCTCTGTTGTGTTCTGCGCTGCTCAGTTGTATTCTGTAGTGCTCAGTTGTGCTCTGTATTGTTCTGTGGTGCTCAGTTGTGCTCTGTATTGTTCTGTGGTGCTCAGTTGTGCTCTGTCTTGTTCTGTGCTATTCAGTTGTGCTCTCTATTGTTCTGGGGATCTCAGTTGTGCTCTGTCTTGTTCTGTGGTGCTCAGTTGTGCTCTGTAATGTTCTGGGGATCTCAGTTGTGCTCTGTTGTGTTCTCTGGTTCTGAGTTGCGCTCTCTATTGTTCCGTGGTGCTCAGTTGTGCTCTGTATTGTTCTGTTGGGTCAGTTGTGTTGTGTATTGTTCTGTGGTGCTCAGTTGTGCTCTGTCTTGTTCTGTGCCATTCAGTTGTGCTCTCTATTGTTCTGGGGATCTCAGTTGTCCTCTGTCTTGTTCTGTGGTGCTCAGTTGTGCTCTGTATTGTTCTGGGGATCTCAGTTGTGCTCTGTGTTGCTCATTTGTGCTCTGCGGTGCTCTGTTGTGTTCTCTGGTGCTCAGTTGCGCTCTCTATTGTTCCGTGGTGCTCAGTTGTGCTCTGTATTGTTCTGTTGGGTCAGTTGTGTTGTGTATTGTTCTGTGGTGTTCAGTTGTGCTCTGTGTTGCTCAGTTGTGCTCTGTATTGTTCTGTGGTGCTCAGTTGTGCTCTGTATTGTTCTGTGGTGCTCAGTTGTGCTCTGTATTGTTCTGTTGGGTCAGTTGTGTTGTGTATAGTTCTGTGGTGCTCAGTTGTGCTCTGTGTTGCTCAGTTGTGCTCTGTATTGTTCTGTGGTGCTCAGTTGTGCTCTGTATTGTTCTGTGGTGCTCAGTTGTGCTCTGTATTGTTCTGTGGTGCTCAGTTGTGCTCTGTATTGTTCTGTGGTGCTCAGTTGTGCTCTGTATTGTTCTGTGGAGCTCAGTTGTGTCCTGTATTGTTTTGTGGTGCTCAGTTGTGTTCTGTATTGTTCTGTGGTGCTCAGTTGTGCTCCGTCTTGTTCTGTGGTGCTCAGTTGTGCTCTGTCTTGTTCTGTGGTGCTCCATTGTGCTCTGTATTGTTCTGTGCTATTCAGCTGTGCTCTGTATTGTTCTGGGGATCTCAGTTGTGCTCTGTGTTGCTCATTTGTGCTCTGCGGTGCTCTGTTGTGTTCTGCGGTGCTCAGTTGTGCTCTGTATTGTTCTGTGGAGTCAGTTGTGTTGTGTATTGTTCTGTGGTGCTCAGTTGTGCACTGTGTTGCTCAGTTGTGCTCTGTATTGTTCTGTGGTGCTCAGTTGTGCTCTGTATTGTTCTGTGGTGCTCAGTTGTGCTCTGTATTGTTCTGTGGTGCTCAGTTGTGCTCTGTATTGTTCTGTGGTGCTCAGTTGTGCTCTGTATTGTTCTGTGGTGCTCAGTTGTGCTCTGTATTGTTCTGTGGAGCTCAGTTGTGTCCTGTATTGTTTTGTGGTGCTCAGTTGTGTTCTGTATTGTTCTGTGGTGCTCAGTTGTGCTCCGTCTTGTTCTGTGGTGCTCCGTTGTGCTCTGTATTGTTCTGTGCTATTCAGTTGTGCTCTGTATTGTTCTGGGGATCTCAGTTGTGCTCTGTGCTGCTCAGTTGTGCTCTGCATTGCACTGTTGTGCTCTGTGTTGCTCGTGTTCTGTGTTGCTCTGTTGTGTTCTGCGGTGCTCAGTTGTGCTCTGTGTTGCTCTGTTGTGTTCTGTGGTGCTCAGTTGGGCTCTGTACTGTTCTGTGGTGCTCAGTTGGGATCTGTACTGTTCTGTGGTGCTCAGTTGGGCTCTGTACTGTTCCGTGGTGCTCAGTTGTGCCCTGTGCTGCTCAGTTGTGCTCTGTGTTGCTCTGTTGTGTTCTGTGGTGCTCAGTTGTGTTGTGTGGTGCTCAGTTGGGCTCTGTACTGTTCTGTGGTGCTCAGTTGTGCTCTGTGTTGCTCAGTTGTGATCTGTTGCTCAGTTGTGCTCTGTGTTGCTCAGTTGTGATCTGTTGCTCAGTTGTGCTCTGTGTTGCTCTGTTGTGTTCTGTGTTGCTCTGTGGTGCTCAGTTGTGCTCTGCATTGTTCTGTGTTGCTCAGTTGTGCTCTGTATTGTTCTGTGGTGCTCAGTTGTGCTCTGTATTGTTCTGTGGTGCTCAGTTGTGCTCTGTATTGTTCTGTGGTGCTTAGTTGTGCTCTGTATTGTTCTGTGGTGCTCAGTTGTGCTCTGTATTGTTCTGTGGTGCTCAGTTGTGCTCTGTATTGTTCTGGGGATCTCAGTTGTGCTCTGTATTGTTCTGTGGTGCTCAGTTGTGCTCTGTGTTGCTCTGTTGTGTTCTGCGGTGCTCAGTTGTGTTCTGTGGTGCTCAGTTGTGCATGTATTGTTCTGTGGTGCTCAGTTGTGCTCTGTATTGTTCTGTGGTGCTCAGTTGTGCTCTGTATTGTTCTGTGGTGCTCAGTTGTGCTCGGTGTTGCTCAGTTGTGATCTGTTGGTCTGTGTTCTGCGCTGCTCAGTTGTGTTCTGCGGTGCACAGTTGTGCTCTCTATTGTCCTGGGGTGCTCAGTTGTGCTCTGTGTTGCTCTGTTGTGTTCTGCGCTGCTCAGTTGTATTCTGTAGTGCTCAGTTGTGCTCTGTATTGTTCTGTGGTGCTCAGTTGTGCTCTGTATTGTTCTGTTGTGCTCAGCTGTGCTCTGTATTGTTCTGTGGTGCTCAGTTGTGCTCTGTGTTGCTCTGTTGTGTTCTGCGCTGCTCAGTTGTATTCTGTAGTGCTCAGTTGTGCTCTGTATTGTTCTGTGGTGCTCAGTTGTGCTCTGTATTGTTCTGTGGTGCTCAGTTGTGCTCTGTCTTGTTCTGTGCTATTCAGTTGTGCTCTGTATTGTTCTGTGGTGCTCAGTTGCGCTCTGTCTTGTTCTGTGCTATTCAGTTGTGCTCTCTATTGTTCTGGGGATCTCAGTTGTGCTCTGTCTTGTTCTGTGGTGCTCAGTTGTGCTCTGTAATGTTCTGGGGATCTCAGTTGTGCTCTGTTGTGTTCTCTGGTTCTGAGTTGCGCTCTCTATTGTTCCGTGGTGCTCAGTTGTGCTCTGTATTGTTCTGTTGGGTCAGTTGTGTTGTGTATTGTTCTGTGGTGCTCAGTTGTGCTCTGTCTTGTTCTGTGCCATTCAGTTGTGCTCTCTATTGTTCTGGGGATCTCAGTTGTCCTCTGTCTTGTTCTGTGGTGCTCAGTTGTGCTCTGTATTGTTCTGGGGATCTCAGTTGTGCTCTGTGTTGCTCATTTGTGCTCTGCGGTGCTCTGTTGTGTTCTCTGGTGCTCAGTTGCGCTCTCTATTGTTCCGTGGTGCTCAGTTGTGCTCTGTATTGTTCTGTTGGGTCAGTTGTGTTGTGTATTGTTCTGTGGTGTTCAGTTGTGCTCTGTGTTGCTCAGTTGTGCTCTGTATTGTTCTGTGGTGCTCAGTTGTGCTCTGTATTGTTCTGTGGTGCTCAGTTGTGCTCTGTATTGTTCTGTTGGGTCAGTTGTGTTGTGTATAGTTCTGTGGTGCTCAGTTGTGCTCTGTGTTGCTCAGTTGTGCTCTGTATTGTTCTGTGGTGCTCAGTTGTGCTCTGTATTGTTCTGTGGTGCTCAGTTGTGCTCTGTATTGTTCTGTGGTGCTCAGTTGTGCTCTGTATTGTTCTGTGGAGCTCAGTTGTGTCCTGTATTGTTTTGTGGTGCTCAGTTGTGTTCTGTATTGTTCTGTGGTGCTCAGTTGTGCTCCGTCTTGTTCTGTGGTGCTCAGTTGTGCTCTGTCTTGTTCTGTGGTGCTCCATTGTGCTCTGTATTGTTCTGTGCTATTCAGCTGTGCTCTGTATTGTTCTGGGGATCTCAGTTGTGCTCTGTGTTGCTCATTTGTGCTCTGCGGTGCTCTGTTGTGTTCTGCGGTGCTCAGTTGTGCTCTGTATTGTTCTGTGGAGTCAGTTGTGTTGTGTATTGTTCTGTGGTGCTCAGTTGTGCACTGTGTTGCTCAGTTGTGCTCTGTATTGTTCTGTGGTGCTCAGTTGTGCTCTGTATTGTTCTGTGGTGCTCAGTTGTGCTCTGTATTGTTCTGTGGTGCTCAGTTGTGCTCTGTATTGTTCTGTGGTGCTCAGTTGTGCTCTGTATTGTTCTGTGGTGCTCAGTTGTGCTCTGTATTGTTCTGTGGAGCTCAGTTGTGTCCTGTATTGTTTTGTGGTGCTCTGTTGTGTTCTGTATTGTTCTGTGGTGCTCAGTTGTGCTCCGTCTTGTTCTGTGGTGCTCAGTTGTGCTCTGCCTTGTTCTGTGGTGCTCAGTTGTGCTCTGTATTGTTCTGGGGATCTCAGTTGTGCTCTGTGTTGCTCATTTGTGCTCTGCGGTGCTCTATTGTGTTCTGTATTGTTCTGTGGAGTCAGTTGTGTTGTGTATTGTTCTGTGGTGCTCAGTTGTGCTCTGTGCTGCTCAGTTGTGCTCTGCATTGCACTGTTGTGCTCTGTGTTGCTCGTGTTCTGTGTTGCTCTGTTGTGTTCTGCGGTGCTCAGTTGGGCTCTGTACTGTTCTGTGGTGCTCAGTTGTGCCCTGTGCTGCTCAGTTGTGCTCTGTGTTGCTCTGTTGTGTTCTGTGGTGCTCAGTTGTGTTGTGTGGTGCTCAGTTGGGCTCTGTACTGTTCTGTGGTGCTCAGTTGTGCCCTGTGCTGCTCAGTTGTGCTCTGTGTTGCTCTGTTGTGTTCTGTGGTGCTCAGTTGTGTTCTGTGGTGCTTAGTTGTGCTCTGTGTTGCTCAGTTGTGATCTGTTGCTCAGTTGTGCTCTGTGTTGCTCAGTTGTGATCTGTTGCTCAGTTGTGCTCTGTGTTGCTCTGTTGTGTTCTGTGTTGCTCTGTGGTGCTCAGTTGTGCTCTGCATTGTTCTGTGTTGCTCAGTTGTGCTCTGTATAGTTCTGTGGTGCTCAGTAGTGCTCTGTGTTGCTCAGTTGTGCTCTGTGTTGCTCTGTTGTGTTCTGCGGTGCTCTGTTGTATTCTGTAGTGCTCAGTTGTGCTCTCTATTGTTCTGTGGTGCTCAGTTGTGCTCTGTATTGTTCTGGGGATCTCAGTTGTGTCCTGTGTTGCTCATTTGTGCTCTGCGGTGCTCTGTTGTGTTCTGCGGTGCTCAGTTGTGCTCTCTATTGCTCTGTGTTGCTCATTTGTGCTCTGTGTTGTTCTGTGGTGCTCAGTTGTGTTGTGTATTGTTCTGTGATGCTCAGTTGTGCACTCTATTGTTCTGTGGTGCTCAGTTGTGCTCTGTATTGTTCTGTGGAGTCAGTTGTGTTGTGTATTGTTCTGTGGTGCTCAGTTGTGCTCTGTGTTTCTCAGTTGTGCCCTGTGTTGCTCGTGTTCTGTGGTGCTCAGTTGTGCTCTTTATTGTTCTGTGATCCTCAGTTGTGCTCTGTATTGTTCTGTGGTGCTCAGTTGTGCTCGGTGTTGCTCAGTTGTGATCTGTTGCTCTGTGTTCTGCGCTGCTCAGTTGTGTTCTGCAGTGCACAGTTGTGCTCCCTATAGTTCTGTGGTGCTCCGTTGTGCTCTGTGTTGCTCAGTTGTGTTCTGTGGAACTCAGTTGTGCTCTGTGTTGCTCAGTTGTGCTCTGTGTTGCTCAGTTGTGCTCTGTGTTCCTCAGTTGTGCTCTGTGTTGCTCAGTTGAGCTCTGTATTGTTCTGTGGTGCTCAGTTGTGCTCTCTATTGTCCTGGGGTGCTCAGTTGTGCTCTGTTGTGCTCTTTATTGTTCAGTGGTGCTCAGTTGTGCTCTGTATTGTTCTGTTCTGTTCTGCGCTGCTCAGTTGTGTTCTGTGGTGCTCAGTTGGGCTCTGTACTGTTCTGTGGTGCTCAGTTGTGCTCTGTATTGTTCTGTGGAGTCAGTTGTGTTGTGTATTGTTCTGTGGTGCTCAGTTGGGCTCTGTACTGTTCTGTGGTGCTCAGTTGTGCTCTGAATTGTTCTGGGGATCTCAGTTGTGCTCTGTGTTGCTCATTTGTGCTCTGCGGTGCTCTGTTGTGTTCAGCGGAGCTCTGTTGTGTTCACTGGTGCTCAGTTGTGCTCTCTATTGCTCTGTGTTGCTCATTTGTGCTCTGTGGTGCTCAGTTGTGCTCTCTATTGTTCCGTGGTGCTCAGTTGTGCTCTGTGTTGCTCAGTTGTGATCTGTTGCTCAGTTGTGCTCTGTGTTGCTCTGTTGTGTTCTGTGTTGCTCTGTGGTGCTCAGTTGTGCTCTGCATTGTTCTGTGTTGCTCAGTTGTGCTCTGTATAGTTCTGTGGTGCTCAGTAGTGCTCTGTGTTGCTCAGTTGTGCTCTGTGTTGCTCTGTTGTGTTCTGCGGTGCTCTGTTGTATTCTGTAGTGCTCAGTTGTGCTCTCTATTGTTCTGTGGTGCTCAGTTGTGCTCTGTATTGTTCTGGGGATCTCAGTTGTGTCCTGTGTTGCTCATTTGTGCTCTGCGGTGCTCTGTTGTGTTCTGCGGTGCTCAGTTGTGCTCTCTATTGCTCTGTGTTGCTCATTTGTGCTCTGTGTTGTTCTGTGGTGCTCAGTTGTGTTGTGTATTGTTCTGTGATGCTCAGTTGTGCACTCTATTGTTCTGTGGTGCTCAGTTGTGCTCTGTATTGTTCTGTGGAGTCAGTTGTGTTGTGTATTGTTCTGTGGTGCTCAGTTGTGCCCTGTGATGCTCAGTTGTGCCCTGTGTTGCTCGTGTTCTGTGGTGCTCAGTTGTGCTCTTTATTGTTCTGTGATCCTCAGTTGTGCTCTGTATTGTTCTGTGGTGCTCAGTTGTGCTCGGTGTTGCTCAGTTGTGATCTGTTGCTCTGTGTTCTGCGCTGCTCAGTTGTGTTCTGCAGTGCACAGTTGTGCTCCCTATAGTTCTGTGGTGCTCCGTTGTGCTCTGTGTTGCTCAGTTGTGTTCTGTGGAACTCAGTTGTGCTCTGTGTTGCTCAGTTGTGCTCTGTGTTGCTCAGTTGTGCTCTGTGTTGCTCAGTTGAGCTCTGTATTGTTCTGTGGTGCTCAGTTGTGCTCTCTATTGTCCTGGGGTGCTCAGTTGTGCTCTGTTGTGCTCTTTATTGTTCAGTGGTGCTCAGTTGTGCTCTGTATTGTTCTGTTCTGTTCTGCGCTGCTCAGTTGTGTTCTGTGGTGCTCAGTTGGGCTCTGTACTGTTCTGTGGTGCTCAGTTGTGCTCTGTATTGTTCTGTGGTGCTCAGTTGTGCTCTCTATTGTTCCGTGGTGCTCAGTTGTGCTCTGTATTGTTCTGTGGAGTCAGTTGTGTTGTGTATTGTTCTGTGGTGCTCAGTTGGGCTCTGTACTGTTCTGTGGTGCTCAGTTGTGCTCTGAATTGTTCTGGGGATCTCAGTTGTGCTCTGTGTTGCTCATTTGTGCTCTGCGGTGCTCTGTTGTGTTCAGCGGAGCTCTGTTGTGTTCACTGGTGCTCAGTTGTGCTCTCTATTGCTCTGTGTTGCTCATTTGTGCTCTGTGGTGCTCAGTTGTGCTCTCTATTGTTCCGTGGTGCTCAGTTGTGCTCTGTGTTGCTCAGTTATGCTCTGTATTGTTCGGTGGTGCTCAGTTGTGCTCTGAATTGTTTTGTAGAGCTCAGTTGTGTTCTGTATTGTTTTGTGGTGCTCAGTTGCGCTCTGCATTGTTCTGTGTGCTTAGTTGTGCTCTGTGGTGCTCAGTTGTGCTCTGTGTTGCTCGTGTTCTGTGGTGCTCAGTTGTGCTCTGTGTTGCTCTGTTGTGTTCTGTGGTACTCAGTTGTGCTCTGTGTTGCTCTGTTGTGTTCTGCGCTGCTCAGTTGTGTTCTGTGGTGCTCAGTTGGGCTCTGTACTGTTCTGTGGTGCACAGTTGTGCTCTGTATTGTTCTGTGCTGCTCAGTTGTGCTCTGTATTGTTCTGTGGTGCACAGTTGTGCTCTCTATTGTTCTGTGGAGCTCGGTTGTGCTCTGTATTGTTCTGTGGTGCTCAGTTGTGTTCTGTATTGTTTTGTGGTGCTCAGATATGCTCTGCATTGTTCTGTGGTGCTTAGTTGTGTTCTGTGGTGCTCGGTTGTGCTCTGTGTCACCCTGTTGTGTTCTGCGCTGCTCAGTTGTGTTCTGTGATGCTCAGTTGTGCTTTCTGTTGTGTTGTGGTGCTCAGTTGTGCTCTGTGTTACTCAGTTGGGCTCTGTGTTGCTCTGTTTTGTTCTGTGGTGCTCAGTTGTGTTCTGTGGTGCTCAGTTGTGCTCTGTATTGTTCTGTGGTGCAAAGTTGTGCTCTGCATTGTTCTGTGGTGCTCAGTTGTGCTCTGTATTGTTTTGTGGTGCTCAGTTGTGCTCTGTATTGTTCTGTGGTGCTCAGTTGTGCTCTGTATTGTTCTGTGGTGCTCAGTTGTGCTCTGTATTGTTCTGTGGAGCTCAGTTGTGTTCTGTATTGTTCTGCGGTGCTCAGTTGTGTTCTGTGGTACTCAGTTGTGCATGTATTGTTCTGTGGTGCTCAGTTGTGCTCGGTGCTGCTCAGTTGTGATCTGTTGCTCTGTGTTCTGCGCTGCTCAGTTGTGTTCTGCAGTGCACAGTTGTGCTCCCTATAGTTCTGTGGTGCTCCGTTGTGCTGTGTTGCTCAGTTGTGTTCTGTATTGTTCTGTGGAACTCAGTTGTGCTCTGTGTTGCTCAGTTGTGCTCTGTGTTGCTCAGTTGTGCTCTGTATTGTTCTGTGGTGCTCAGTTGTGCTCTGTGTTGCTCAGTTGTGCTCTGTATTGTTCTGTTGTGCTCAGTTGTGCTCTGTGTTGCTCAGTTGTGTTCTGCTCTGCTCAGTTGTGTTCTGTGGTGCTCAGTTGTGCTCTGTATTGTTCTGTGGTGCTCAGTTGTGCTCTGTATTGTTCTGTGGTGCTCAGTTGTGCTCTGTGGTGCTCAGTTGTGCTCTGTATTGTTCTGTGGTGCTCAGTTGTGCTCTGTATTGTTCTGTGGTGCTCAGTTGTGCTCTGTATTGTTCCGTGGTGCTCAGTTGTGTTCTGTATTGTTCTGTGGTGCTCAGTTGTGTTGTGTATTGTTCTGTGGTGCTCAGTTGTGCTCTGTATTGTTCTGTGGTGCTCAGTTGTGTTCTGTATTATTCCGTGGTGCTCAGTTGTGCTCTGTATCGTTCTGTGGAGTCAGTTGTGTTGTGTATTGTTCTGTGGTGCTCAGTTGTGCTCTGTATTGTTTTGTGGTGCTCAGTTGTGCTCTGTATTGTTCTGTGGTGCTCAGTTGTGCTCTGTATTGTTCTGTGGAGTCAGTTGTGCTCTGTATTGTTCTGTGGTGCTCAGTTGTGCTCTGTATTGTTCTGTGTTGCTCAGTTGTGCTCGGTGTTGCTCAGTTGTGATCTGTTGCTCTGTGTTCTGCGCTGCTCAGTTGTGTTCTGCGGTGCACAGTTGTGCTCCCTATCGTTCTGTGGTGCTCCGTTGTGCTCTGTGTTGCTCAGTTGTGCTCTGTATTGTTCTGTGGAGTCAGTTGTGTTCTGTATTGTTCTGTGGTGCTCAGTTGTGCTCTGTATTGTTCAGTGGTGCTCAGTTGTGCTCTCTATTGTTCCGTGGTGCTCAGTTGTGCTCTGTATTGTTCTGTGGAGTCAGTTGTGTTGTGTATTGTTCTGTGGTGCTCAGTTGTGCTCTGTGGTGCTCAGTTGTGCTCTGTATTGTTCTGTGGTGCTCAGTTGTGCTCTGTGGTGCTCAGTTGTGCTCTGTATTGTTCTGTGGTGCTCAGTTGTGCTCTGTGGTGTTCAGTTGTGTTCTGTATTGTTTTGTCGTGCTCAGTTGTGCTCTGCATTGTTCTGTGGTGCTTAGTTGTGCTCTGTGGTGCTCAGTTGTGTTCTGTGTTACTCAGTTGTGCTCTGTGTTGCTCAGTTGTGCCCTGTGCTGCTCAGTTGTGCTCTGTGTTGTTCAGGGGTGCTTAGTCGTGCTCTGTAATGTTCTGTGGTGCTCAGTTGTGCTCTGTGTTGCTCTGTTCTGTTCTGCGCTGCTCAGTTGTGTTCTGTGGTGCTCAGTTGTGCTCTGTATTGTTCTGTGGTGCTCAGTTGTGCTCTGTATTGTTCTGTGGTGCTCAGTTGTGCTCTGTGGTGCTCAGTTGTGCTCTGTATTGTTCTGTGGTGCTCAGTTGTGCTCTGTATTGTTCTGTGGTGCTCAGTTGTGCTCTGTATTGTTCCGTGGTGCTCAGTTGTGTTCTGTATTGTTCTGTGGTGCTCAGTTGTGTTCTGTATTGTTTTGTGGTGCTCAGTTGTGCTCTGTATTGTTCTGTGGTGCTCAGTTGTGCTCTGTATTGTTCCGTGGTGCTCAGTTGTGTTCTGTATTGTTCCGTGGTGCTCAGTTGTGCTCTGTATTGTTCTGTGGAGTCAGTTGTGTTGTGTATTGTTCTGTGGTGCTCAGTTGTGCTCTGTATTGTTCCGTGGTGCTCAGTTGTGTTCTGTATTGTTCCGTGGTGCTCAGTTGTGCTCTGTATCGTTCTGTGGAGTCAGTTGTGTTGTGTATTGTTCTGTGGTGCTCAGTTGTGCTCTGTATTGTTTTGTGGTGCTCAGTTGTGCTCTGTATTGTTCTGTGGTGCTCAGTTGTGCTCTGTATTGTTCTGTGGAGTCAGTTGTGCTCTGTATTGTTCTGTGGTGCTCAGTTGTGCTCTGTATTGTTCTGTGGTGCTCAGTTGTGCTCGGTGTTGCTCAGTTGTGATCTGTTGCTCTGTGTTCTGCGCTGCTCAGTTGTGTTCTGCGGTGCACAGTTGTGCTCCCTATAGTTCTGTGGTGCTCCGTTGTGCTCTGTGTTGCTCAGTTGTGCTCTGTATTGTTCTGTGGTGCTCAGTTGTGCTCTGTATTGTTCAGTGGTGCTCAGTTGTGCTCTCTATTGTTCCGTGGTGCTCAGTTGTGCTCTGTATTGTTCTGTGGAGTCAGTTGTGTTGTGTATTGTTCTGTGGTGCTCAGTTGTGCTCTGTGGTGCTCAGTTGTGCTCTGTATTGTTCTGTGGTGATCAGTTGTGCTCTGTGGTGTTCAGTTGTGCTCTGTATTGTTCTGTGGTGCTCAGTTGTGTTCTGTATTGTTTTGTCGTGCTCAGTTGTGCTCTGCATTGTTCTGTGGTGCTCAGTTGTGTTCTGTGTTACTCAGTTGTGCTCTGTGTTGCTCAGTTGTGCCCTGTGCTGCTCAGTTGTGCTCTGCATTGCTCTGTTGTGCTCTGTGGTACTCAGTTGTGTTCTGTGGTGCCCAATTGTGCTCTGTATTTTTCTGTGGTGCTTAGCTGTGCTCTGTGTTGTTCTGTGGTGCTCAGTTGTGCTCTGTGTTGCTCAGTTGTGCTCTCTATTGTCCTGGGGTGCTCAGTTGTGCTCTTTATTGTTCAGTGGTGCTCAGTTGTGCTCTGTATTGTTCTGTGGTGCTCAGTTGTGCTCTGTATTGTTCCGTGGTGCTCAGTTGTGCTCTGTATTGTTCTGTGGAGTCAGTTGTGTTGTGTATTGTTCTGTGGTGCTCAGTTGTGTTCTGTGGTGCTCAGTTGTGCTCTGTGGTCCTCAGTTGTGTTCTGTGGTGCTCAGTTGGGCTCTGTACTGTTCTCTGGTGCTCAGTTGGGCTCTGTACTGTTCTGTGGTGCTCAGTTGGGCTCTGTACTGTTCTGTGGTGCTCAGTTGGGCTCTATATTGTTCTTTGGTGCTTAGCTGTGCTCTGTGTTGCTCAGTTGTGATCTGTTGCTCAGTTGTGCTCTGTGTTGTTCTGTGGTGCTCTGTATTGTTCTGTGGTGCTCAGTTGTGCTCTGTGTCTCAGTTGTGCTCTGTGTTTCTCAGTTGTGTTCTGTGTTACTAAGTTGTGCTCTGCGTTGCTCTGTTGTGCTATGTGTTGCTCAGTTGTGCCCTGTGCTGCTCAGCTGTGCTCTGCATTGCTCTGTTGTGCTCTGTGTTGCTCGTGTTCTGTGTTGCTCAGTTGTGCTCTGTGTTGTTCTGTTGTGCTCAGTTGTGGTCTGTGTTGTTCTGTGGTGCTCAGTTGTGCTCTGCCCTGTTCTGTGGTGCTCAGTTGTGCTCTGTATTGTTCTGTGGTGCTCAGTTGTGCTCTCTATTGTTCCGTGGTGCTCAGTTGTGCTCTGTATTGTTCTGTGGAGTCAGTTGTGTTGTGTATTGTTCTGTGGTGCTCAGTTGTGCTCTGTGGTGCTCAGTTGTGCTCTGTATTGTTCTGTGGTGCCCAGTTGTGCTCTGTATTGTTCTGTGGTGCTCAGTTGTGCTCTGTATTGTTCTGTGGTGCTCAGTTGTGTTCTGTATTGTTTTGTGGTGCTTAGTTGTGCTCTGTGTTGCTCAGTTGTGATCTGTTGCTCAGTTGTGCTCTGTGTTGTTCTGTGGTGCTCAGTTGTGATCTGTATTGTTCTGTGGTGCTCAGTTGTGCTCTGTATTGTTCTGTGGTGCTCAGTTGTGTTCTGTATAGTTCTGTGGTGATCAGTAGTGCTCTGTGTTGCTCAGTTGTGTTCTGTGTAGCTCAGTTGTGCTCTGTGTTGCTCTGTTGTGTTCTGCGGTGCTATGTTGTATTCTGTGGTGCTCAGTTGTGCTCTGTATTGTTCTGTGGTGCTCAGTTGTGCTCTGTATTGTTCTGTGGAGTCAGTTGTGCTCTGTATCGTTCTGTGGAGCTCAGTTGTGCTCTGTATTGTTCTGTGGTGCTCAGTTGTGCTCTTTACTGGTCTGTGATCCTCAGCTGTGCTCTGTATTGTTCTGTGTTGCTCAGTTGTGTTCTGTGTAGCTCAGTTGTGCTCTGTGTTGCTCTGAGGTGCTCAGTTGTGCTCTGTATTGTTCTGTGGTACTCAGTTGTGCATGTATTGTTCTGTGGTGCTCAGTTGTGCTCGGTGTTGCTCAGTTGTGATCTGTTGCTCTGTGTTCTGCGCTGCTCAGTTGTGTTCTGCGGTGCACAGTTGTGCTCCCTATAGTTCTGTGGTGCTCCGTTGTGCTCTGTGTTGCTCAGTTGTGCTCTGTATTGTTCTGTGGTGCTCAGTTGTGCTCTCTATTGTCCTGGGGTGCTCAGTTGTGCTCTGTTGTGCTCTTTATTGTTCAGTGGTGCTCAGTTGTGCTCTGTATTGTTCTGTTCTGTTCTGCGCTGCTCAGTTGTGTTCTGTGGTGCTCAGTTGTGCTCTGCACTGTTCTGTGGTGCTCAGTTGTGCTCTGTATTGTTCTGTGGAGTCAGTTGTGTTGTGTATTGTTCTGTGGTGCTCAGTTGTGCTCTGTATTGTTCTGTGGTGCTCAGTTGTGTCCTGTATTATTCTGTGGAGCTCAGTTGTGCTCTGTATTGTTCTGTTGTGCTCAGTTGTGCTCTCTATTGTTCCGTGGTGCTCAGTTGTGCTCTGTATTATTCTGTGGAGTCAGTTGTGGTGTGTATTGTTCTGTGGTGCTCAGTTGTGCTCTGTATTGTTCTGTGGTGCTCAGTTGTGTCCTGTATTATTCTGTGGAGCTCAGTTGTGCTCTGTATTGTTCTGTTGTGCTCAGTTGTGCTCTCTATTGTTCCGTGGTGCTCAGTTGTGCTCTGTATTATTCTGTGGAGTCAGTTGTGGTGTGTATTGTTCTGTGGTGCTCAGTTGTGTTCTGTGTTGCTCAGTTCTGCTCTGTGTTGCTCAGTTGTGCCCTGTGCTGCTCAGTTGTGCCCTGTGCTGCTCAGTTGTGCTCTGCGTTGCTCTGTTGTGCTCTGTGGTACTCAGTTCTGTTCTGTGGAGCTCAGATGTGCTCTGTATTGTTCTGTGGTGCTTAGTTGTGCTCTGTATTGCTCAGTTCTGCTCTGTGTTTCTCAGTTGTGTTCTGTGTTACTCAGTTGTGCTCTGTGTTGCTCAGTTGTGCCCTGTGCTGCTCAGTTGTGCTCTGCGTTGCTCTGTTGTGCTCTGTGGTACTCAGTTGTGTTCTGTGGTGCTCAGTTGTGCTCTGTATTGTTCTGTGTTGCTCAGTTGTGCTCTGTATTGCTCTGTTGTGATCTGTTGCTCAGTTGTGCTCTGTGTTGTTCAGGGGTGCTTAGTCGTGCTCTGTAATGTTCTGTGGTGCTCAGTTGTGCTCTCTATTGTCCTGGGGTGCTCAGTTGTGCTCTGTATTGTTCTGTGGTGCTCAGTTGTGCTCTGTGTTGCTCTGTTCTGTTCTGCGCTGCTCAGTTGTGTTCTGTGGTGCTCAGTTGGGCTCTGTATTGTTCTGTGGTGCTCAGTTGTGCTCTCTATTGTTCCGTGGTGCTCAGTTGTGCTCTGTATTGTTCTGTGGAGTCAGTTCTGTTGTGTATTGTTCTGTGGTGCTCAGTTGTGCTCTGTGGTGCTCAGTTGTGCTCTGTGGTGCTCAGTTGTGCTCTGTATTGTTCTGTGGTGCTCAGTTGTGCTCTCTATTGTTCCATGGTGCTCAGTTGTGCTCTGTATTGTTTTGTGGAGTCAGTTGTGTTGTGTATTGTTCTGTGGTGCTCAGTTGTGCTCTGTGGTGCTCAGTTGTGCTCTGTATTGTTTTGTGGTGCTCAGTTGTGTTCTGTGTTTCTCAGTTGTGTTCTGTGTTACTCAGTTGTGCTCTGTGTTGCTCTGTTGTGTTCTGTGGTCCTGAGTTGTGTTCTGTGGTGCTCAGTTGGGCTCTGTACTGTTCTGTGGTGCTCAGTTGGGCTCTGTACTGTTCTGTGGTGCTCAGTTGGGCTCTGTACTGTTCTGTGGTGCTCAGTTGGGCTCTGTACTGTTCTGTGGTGCTCAGTTGGGCTCTGTACTGTTCTGTGGTGCTCAGTTGTGTTCTGTATTGTTCTGTGGTGCTCAGTTGTGCTCTGTATTGTTCTTTGGTGCTTAGTTGTGCTCTGTGTCTCAGTTGTGCTCTGTGTTTCTCAGTTGTGTTCTGTGTTACTAAGTTGTGCTCTGCGTTGCTCTGTTGTGCTCTGTGTTGCTCAGTTGTGCCCTGTGCTGCTCAGCTGTGCTCTGCATTGCTCAGTTGTGCTCTGTGTTGCTCGTGTTCTGTGTTGCTCAGTTGTGCTCTCTATTCTTCTGTGGTGCTCAGTTGTGCTCTGCATTGTTCTGTGGTGCTCAGTTGTGATCTGTGTTGCTCAGTTGTGCTCTGTGTTTCTCAGTTGTGTTCTGTATTACTCAGTAGTGTGCTGTGTTACTCAGTTGTGCTCTGCGTTGCTCTGTTGTGCTCTGTGTTGCTCGTGTTCTGTGTTGCTCAGTTGTGCTCTGTATTGTTCTGTGGTGCTCAGTTGTGCTCTGTATTGTTCTGTGGTGCTCAGTTGTGCTCTGTATTGTTCTGTGGTGCTCAGTTGTGCTCTGTGTTGCTCAGTTGTGCTCTGCGTTGCTCTGTTGTGCTCTGCGTTGCTCAGTTGTGCTCTGCGTTGCTCTGTTGTGTTCTGTGTTGCTCAGTTGTGCTCTGCGTTGCTCTGTTGTGTTCTGCGTTGCTCTGTTGTGCTCTGCGTTGCTCGTGTTCTGTGGTGCTCAGTTGTGCTCTCTATTCTTCTCTGGTACTCAGTTGTGCTCTGTGTTGCTCTGTTGTGTTCTGCGCTGCTCAGTTGTGTTCTGTGGTGCTCATTTGGGCTCTGTACTGTTCTGTGGTGCTCAGTTGTGCTCTGTATTGTTCTGTGGTGCTCACTTGTGCTCTGTATTGTTCTGTGGTGCTCAGTTGGGCTCTGTATTGTTTTGTGGTGCTCACTTGTGCTCTGCATTGTTCTGTGGTGCTCAGTTGTGCTCTGTATTGTTCTGTGGTGCTCACTTGTGCTCTGCATTGTTCTGTGGTGCTCAGTTGTGTTCTGTGTTACTCAGTTGTGCTCTGTGTTGCTCAGTTGTGCCCTGTGCTGCTCAGTTGTGCTCTGCATTGCTCTGTTGTGCTCTGTATTGTTTTGTGGTGCTCAGTTGTGCTCTGCATTGTTCTGTGTTGCTCAGTTGTGCTCTGTGGTGCTCAGTTGTGCTCTGTGGTGCTCAGTTGTGCTCTGTGGTGCTCTGTTGTGCTCTGTGTTGCTCAGTTGTGCTCTGTGTTGCTCAGTTGTGCTCTGTGTTGCTCAGTTGTTCCCTGTGCTGCTCAGTTGTGCTCTGCATTGCTCTGTATTGTTCTGTGGTGCTCAGTTGTGCTCTCTATTGTTCTGTGGAGCTCGGTTGTGTTCTGTATTGTTTTGTGGTGCTCAGTTGTGCTCTGTATTGTTCTGTGGTGCTCAGTTGTGCTCTGCATTGTTCTGTGGTGCTTAGTTGTGTTCTGTGGTGCTCAGTTGTGCTCTGTGTTGCTCTGTTGTGTTCTGCGCTGCTCAGTTGTGTTCTGTGATGCTCAGTTGTGCTTTCTGTTGTGTTGTGGTGCTCAGTTGTGTTCTGTGTTACTCAGTTGGGCTCTGTGTTGCTCTGTTTTGTTCTGTGGTGCTCAGTTGTGTTCTGTGGTGCAAAGTTGTGCTCTGCATTGTTCTGTGGTGCAAAGTTGTGCTCTGCATTGTTCTGTGGTGCTCAGTTGTGCTCTGTATAGTTCTTTGGTGCTCAGTTGTGCTCTGTATAGTTCTCTGGTGCTCAGTAGTGCTCTGTGTTGCTCAGTTGTGTTCTGTGTAGCCCAGCTGTGCTCTGTGTTGCTCTGTTGTGTTCTGCGGTGCTCTGTTGTGCTCTGTATTGTTCCGTGGTGCTCAGTTGTGCTCTGTATTGTTCTGTGTTGCTCAGTTGTGCTCTGTCTTGTTCTGTGTTGCTCAGTTGTGCTCTGTATTGTTCTGTGGTGCTCAGTTGTGCTCTGCATTGTTCTGTGGTGCTTAGTTGTGATCTGTGTTGCTCAGTTGTGCTCTGTGTTTCTCAGTTGTGTTCTGTATTACTCAGTTGTGTGCTGTGTTACTCAGTTGTGCTCTGCGTTGCTCTGTTGTGCTCTGTGTTGCTCGTGTTCTGTGTTGCTCAGTTGTGCTCTGTGTTTCTCAGTTGTGTTCTGTATTACTCAGTTGTGTGCTGTGTTACTCAGTTGTGCTCTGCGTTGCTCTGTTGTGCTCTGTGTTGCTCGTGTTCTGTGTTGCTCAGTTGTGCTCTCTATTCTTCTGTGGTGCTCAGTTGTGCTCTGTATTGTTCTGTGGTGCTCAGTTGTGTTCTGTGGTGCTCAGTTGTGATCTGTGTTGCTCAGTTGTGCTCTGTGTTTCTCAGTTGTGTTCTGTATTACTCAGTTGTGTTCTGTGTTACTCAGTTGTGCTCTGCGTTGCTCTGTTGTGCTCTGTGTTGCTCGTGTTCTGTGTTGCTCAGTTGTGCTCTCTATTCTTCTGTGGTGCTCAGTTGTGCTCTGTATTGTTCTGTGGTGCTCAGTTGTGTTCTGTATTGTTTTGTGGTGCTCAGTTGTGCTCTCTATTCTTCTGTGGTGCTCAGTTGTGCTCTGTATTGTTCTGTGGTGCTCAGTTGTGTTCTGTATTGTTCTGTGTTGCTCAGTTGTGCTCTCTATTCTTCTGTGGTGCTCAGTTGTGCTCTGTATTGTTCTGTGGTGCTCAGTTGTGCTCTGTATTGTTCTGTGGTGCTCAGTTGTGCTCTGCATTGTTCTGTGGTGCTCAGTTGTGCTCTGTGTTGCTCAGTTGTGCTCTGCGTTGCTCTGTTGTGTTCTGTGTTGCTCTGTTGTGCTCTGCGTTGCTCAGTTGTGCTCTGCGTTGCTCTGTTGTGTTCTGTGTTGCTCAGTTGTGCTCTGCGTTGCTCTGTTGTGTTCTGTGTTGCTCTGTTGTGCTCTGCGTTGCTCTGTTGTGCTCTGCGTTGCTCTGTTGTGCTCTGTGTTGCTCGTGTTCTGTGGTGCTCAGTTGTGCTCTCTATTCTTCTCTGGTACTCAGTTGTGCTCTGTGTTGCTCTGTTGTGTTCTGCGCTGCTCAGTTGTGTTCTGTGGTGCTCATTTGGGCTCTGTACTGTTCTGTGGTGCTCAGTTGTGCTCTGTATTGTTCTGTGGTGCTCACTTGTGCTCTGTATTGTTCTGTGGTGCTTAGTTGTGCTCTGTGTTGCTCAGTTGTGATCTGTTGCTCAGTTGTGTTCTGTATTGTTTTGTGGTGCTCAGTTGTGCTCTGCATTGTTCTGTGGTGCTCAGTTGTGTTCTGTGTTACTCAGTTGTGCTCTGTGTTGCTCAGTTGTGCCCTGTGCTGCTCAGTTGTGCTCTGCGTTGCTCTGTTGTGCTCTGTGTTGCTCAGTTGTGCTCTCTATTCTTCTGTGGTGCTCAGTTGTGCTCTGTGTTGCTCTGTTGTGTTCTGTGGTACTCAGTTGTGCTCTGTGTTGCTCTGTTGTTTTCTGCGCTGCTCAGTTGTGTTCTGTGGTGCTCAGTTGGGCTCTGTATTGTTCTGCGCTGCTCAGTTGTGTTCTGTGGTGCTAAGTTGGGCTCTGTATTGTTCTGTGGTGCTTAGTTGTGTTCTGTGGTGCTCAGTTGTGCTCTGTGTTGCTCAGTTCTGCTCTGTGTTTCTCAGTTGTGTTCTGTGTTACTCAGTTGTGCTCTGTGTTGCTCAGTTGTGCCCTGTGCTGCTCAGTTGTGCTCTCTATTCTTCTGTGGTGCTCAGTTGTGCTCTGTGTTGCTCTGTTGTGTTCTGTGGTACTCAGTTGTGCTCTGTGTTGCTCTGTTGTGTTCTGCGCTGCTCAGTTGTGTTCTGTGGTGCTCAGTTGGGCTCTGCACTGTTCTGTGGTGCTTAGCTGTGCTCTGTATTGTTCTGTGGTGCTCAGTTGTGCTCTGTATTGTTCTGTGGTGCTCAGTTTTGCTCTGTATTGTTCTGTGGAGTCAGTTGTGCTCTGTATTGTTCTGTGGTGCTCAGTTGTGCTCTGTATTGTTCTGTGGTGCTCAGTTGTGCTCTGTATTGTTCTGTGGTGCTCAGTTGTGCTCTGTATTGTTCTGTGGTGCTCAGTTGTGCTCTGTGTTTCTCAGTTGTGTTCTGTGTTACTCAGTTGTGCTCTGCGTTGCTCTGTTGTGCTCTGTGTTGCTCGTGTTCTGTGTTGCTCAGTTGTGCTCTCTATTCTTCTGTGGTGCTCAGTTGTGCTCTTTATTGTTCTGTGGAGCTCAGTTGTGCTCTGTATTGTTCTGTGGTGCTTAGTTGTGCTCTGTATTGTTCTGTGGTGCTCAGTTGTGCTCTGTATTGTTCTGTGGTGCTCAGTTGTGCTCCGTATTGTTCTGCGGAGCTCAGTTGTGCTCTGTATTGTTCTGTGTTGCTCAGTTGTGCTCTGTCTTGTTCTGTGTTGCTCAGTTGTGCTCTGTCTTGTTCTGTGTTGCTCAGTTGTGCTCTGTCTTGTTCTGTGGTGCTCCGTATTGTTCTGCGGAGCTCAGTTGTGCTCTCTATTGTTCTGTGGTTTTCAGTTGTGCTCTGTATTGTTCTGGGGATCTCAGTTGTGCTCTGTGTTGCTCATTTGGGCTCTGCGGTCCTCTGTTGTGTTCTGCGGTGCTCTGTTGTGTTCTCTGGTGCTCAGTTGTGCTCTCTATTGTTCTGTGGTGCTCAGTTGTGCTCTCTATTGTCCTGGGGTGCTCAGTTGTGCTCTTTATTGTTCAGTGGTGCTCAGTTGTGCTCTGTGTTGCTCTGTTCTGTTCTGCGCTGCTCAGTTGTGTTCTGTGGTGCTCAGTTGGGCTCTGCACTGTTCTGTGGTGCTCAGTTGTGCTCTGTATTGTTCTGTGGAGTCAGTTGTGTTGTGTATTTTTGTGTGGTGCTCAGTTGTGCTCTGTGGTGCTCAGTTGTGCTCTGTATTGTTCTGTGGTGCTCAGTTGTGCTCTGTATTGTTCTGTGGAGTCAGTTGTGTTGTGTATTTTTGTGTGGTGCTCAGTTGTGCTCTGTGGTGCTCAGTTGTGTTGTGTATTGTTCTGTGGTGCTGAGTTGTGCTCTGCACTGTTCTGTGGTGCTCAGTTGTGCTCTGTATTGTTCAGTGGTGCTCAGTTGTGCTCTGTGTTGCTCAGTTGTGCTCTGTATTGTTCTGTGGTGCTCAGTTGTGCTCTGTATTATTCTGTGGTGCTCAGTTGTGCTCTGTATTGTTCTGTGGTGCTCAGTTGTGTTCTGTATTGTTTTGTGGTGCTCAGTTTGGCTCTGCATTGTTCTGTGGTGCTTAGTTGTGTTCTGTGGTGCTCAGTTGTGCTCTGTGTTGCTCTGTTGTGTTCTGCGCTGCTCAGTTGTGTTCTGTGATGCTCAGTTGTGCTTTCTATTGTGTTGTGGTGCTCAGTTGTGCTCTGTTTCTCAGTTGTGTTCTGTGTTACTCAGTTGGGCTCTGTGTTGCTCTGTTTTGTTCTGTGGTGCTCAGTTGTGTTCTGTGGTGCAAAGTTGTGCTCTGTAGTGTTCTGTGGTGCTCAGTTGTGCTCTGTATTGTTCTGTGGTGCTCAGTTGTGCTCTGTATTGTTCTGTGGTGCTCAGTTGTGCTCTGTGTTGCTCAGTTATGCTCTGTGTTGCTCTGTTGTGTTCTGCGCTGCTCAGTTGTGATCTCTATTGTGTTGTGGTGCTCAGTTGTGCTCTGTATTGTTCTGTGGTGCTCAATTGTGCTCTGTATTGTTCTGTGGTGCTCAGTTGCGCTCTGTATTCTTCTGTGGTGCTCAGTTGCGCTCTGTCTTGTTCTGTGGTGCTCAGTTGTGCTCTGTATTGTTCTGTGGAGTCACTTGTGCTCTGTTGTGTTCTGCGGTGCTCAGTTGTGTTCTGTGGTACTCAGTTGCGCATGTATTGTTCTGTGGTGCTCAGTTGTGCTCTGTATTGTTCTGTGGTGCTCAGTTGTGCTCTTTATTGTTCTGTGATCCTCAGTTGTGCTCTGTATTGTTCTGTGGTGCTCAGTTGTGCTCGGTGTTGCTCAGTTGTGATCTGTTGCTCTGTGTTCTGCGCTGCTCAGTTGTGTTCTGCAGTGCACAGTTGTGCTCCCTATAGTTCTGTGGAACTCAGTTGTGCTCTGTGTTGCTCAGTTGTGCTCTGTGTTGCTCAGTTGTGCTCTGTATTGTTCTGTGGTGCTCAGTTGTGCTCTCTATTGTCCTGGGGTGCTCAATTGTGCTCTGTTGTGCTCTTTATTGTTCAGTGGTGCTCAGTTGGGCTCTGTATTGTTCTGTGGTGCTCAGTTGTGCTCTGTGTTGTTCTGTGGTGCTCAGTTGTGCTCTGTATTGTTCTGTGGTGCTCAGTTGTGCTCTGTATTGTTCTGTGGTGCTCAGTTGTGCTCTGTATTGTTCTGTGGTGCTCAGTTTTGCTCTGTATTGTTCTGTGGTGCTCAGTTGTGCTCTGTATTGTTCTGTGGTGCTCAGTTGTGCTCTGTATTGTTCTGTGGTGCTCAGTTGTGCTCTGTATTGTTCTGTGGTGCTCAGTTGTGTTCTGTATTGTTTTGTGGTGCTCAGTTGTGCTCTGCATTGTTCTGTGGTGCTCAGTTGTGCTCTGTGTTGCTCAGTTGTGTTCTGTGTTTCTCAGTTGTGCCCTGTGCTGCTCAGTTGTGCTCTGCGTTGCTCTGTTGTGCTCTGTGTTGCTCAGTTGTGCTCTCTATTCTTCTGTAGTGCTCAGTTGTGCTCTCTATTCTTCTGTGGTGCTCAGTTGTGCTCTGTGTTGCTCAGTTGTGTTCTGTGTTTCTCAGTTGTGCCCTGTGCTGCTCAGTTGTGCTCTGTGTTGCTCTGTTGTGTTCTGTATTGTTTTGTGGTGCTTAGTTGTGTTCTGTGGTGCTCAGTTGTGCTCTGTGTTGCTCAGTTGTGCTCTGTGTTGCTCAGTTGTGCTCTGTGTTACTCAGTTGTGTTCTGTGTTACTCAGTTGTGCTCTGTGTTGCTCGTGTTCTGTGTTGCTCAGTTGTGCTCTCTATTCTTCTGTGGTGCTCAGTTGTGCTCTGTATTGTTCTGTGGTGCTCAGTTGTGCTCTGCATTGTTCTGTGGTGCTCAGTTGTGCTCTGTGTTGCTCAGTTGTGCTCTGCGTTGCTCAGTTGTGCTCTGCGTTGCTCTGTTGTGTTCTGCGCTGCTCAGTTGTGTTCTGTGGTGCTCTGTTGTGTTCTGTGTTGCTCTGTTGTGTTCTGTGTTGCTCTGTTGTGCTCTGCGTTGCTCTGTTGTGCTCTGCGTTGCTCTGTTGTGCTCTGTGTTGCTCGTGTTCTGTGGTGCTCAGTTGTGCTCTCTATTCTTCTGTGGTACTCAGTTGTGCTCTGTGTTGCTCTGTTGTGTTCTGCGCTGCTCAGTTGTGTTCTGTGGTGCTCAGTTGGGCTCTCTACTGTTCTGTGGTGCTCAGTTGTGCTCTGTATTGTTCTGTGGTGCTCAGTTGTGCTCTGTGGTGCTCAGTTGTGCTCTGTATTGTTCTGTGGTGCTGAGTTGTGCTCTGTATTGTTCTGTGCTGCTCAGTTGTGCTCTGTATTGTTCTGTGGTGCTCAGTTGTGCTCTGTGTTGTTCTGTGGTGCTTAGTTGTGCTCTGTGTTGCTCAGTTGTGCTCTGCGTTGCTCTGTTGTGCTCTGTGTTGCTCGTGTTCTGTGGTGCTCAGTTGTGCTCTGCATTGTTCTGTGTTGCTCAGTTGTGCTCTGCGTTGCTCTGTTGTGTTCTGTGTTGCTCTGTTGTGCTCTGCGTTGCTCAGTTGTGCTCTGCGTTGCTCTGTTGTGTTCTGTGTTGCTCTGTTGTGCTCTGCGTTGCTCTGTTGTGCTCTGTGTTGCTCGTGTTCTGTGGTGCTCAGTTGTGCTCTGTGTTGCTCTGTTGTGTTCTGCGCTGCTCAGTTGTGTTCTGTGGTGCTCATTTGGGCTCTGTACTGTTCTGTGGTGCTCAGTTGTGCTCTGTATTGTTCTGTGGTGCTCACTTGTGCTCTGTATTGTTCTGTGGTGCTTAGTTGTGCTCTGTGTTGCTCAGTTGTGTTCTGTATTGTTTGGTGGTGCTCAGTTGTGCTCTGTGTTGTTCTGTGGTGCTTAGTTGTGCTCTGTGTTGCTCAGTTGTGCTCTGCGTTGCTCTGTTGTGCTCTGTGTTGCTCGTGTTCTGTGTTGCTCAGTTGTGCTCTGTGTTGTTCTGTGTTGCTCAGTTGTGCTCTGTATTGTTCTGTGGTGCTTAGTTGTGCTCTGTCTTGTTCTGTGGTGCTCCGTATTGTTCTGCGGAGCTCAGTTGTGCTCTCTATTGTTCTGTGGTTTTCAGTTGTGCTCTGTATTGTTCTGGGGATCTCAGTTGTGCTCTGTGTTGCTCATTTGTGCTCTGCGGTCCTCTGTTGTGTTCTGCGGTGCTCTGTTGTGTTCTCTGGTGCTCAGTTGTGCTCTCTATTGTTCTGTGGTGCTCAGTTGTGCTCTCTATTGTCCTGGGGTGCTCAGTTGTGCTCTTTATTGTTCAGTGGTGCTCAGTTGTGCTCTGTGTTGCTCTGTTCTGTTCTGCGCTGCTCAGTTGTGTTCTGTGGTGCTCAGTTGGGCTCTGCACTGTTCTGTGGTGCTCAGTTGTGTTGTGTATTTTTGTGTGGTGCTCAGTTGTGCTCTGTGGTGCTCAGTTGTGCTCTGTATTGTTCTGTGGTGCTCAGTTGTGCTCTCTATTGTTCCGTGGTGCTCAGTTGTGCTCTGTATTGTTCTGTGGAGTCAGTTGTGTTGTGTATTTTTGTGTGGTGCTCAGTTGTGCTCTGTGGTGCTCAGTTGTGTTGTGTATTGTTCTGTGGTGCTCAGTTGTGCTCTGCACTGTTCTGTGGTGCTCAGTTGTGCTCTGTATTGTTCAGTGGTGCTCAGTTGTGCTCTGTGTTGCTCAGTTGTGCTCTGTATTGTTCTGTGGTGCTCAGTTGTGCTCTGTATTATTCTGTGGTGCTCAGTTGTGCTCTGTATTGTTCTGTGGTGCTCAGTTGTGCTCTGTATTATTCTGTGGTGCTCAGTTGTGCTCTGTATTGTTCTGTGGTGCTCAGTTGTGCTCTGTATTATTCTGTGGTGCTCAGTTGTGCTCTGCATTGTTCTGTGGTGCTTAGTTGTGTTCTGTGGTGCTCAGTTGTGCTCTGTGTTGCTCTGTTGTGTTCTGCGCTGCTCAGTTGTGTTCTGTGATGCTCAGTTGTGCTTTCTATTGTGTTGTGGTGCTCAGTTGTGCTCTGTTTCTCAGTTGTGTTCTGTGTTACTCAGTTGGGCTCTGTGTTGCTCTGTTTTGTTCTGTGGTGCTCAGTTGTGTTCTGTGGTGCAAAGTTGTGCTCTGTAGTGTTCTGTGGTGCTCAGTTGTGCTCTGTATTGTTCTGTGGTGCTCAGTTGTGCTCTGTATTGTTCTGTGGTGCTCAGTTGTGCTCTGTGTTGCTCAGTTATGCTCTGTGTTGCTCTGTTGTGTTCTGCGCTGCTCAGTTGTGATCTCTATTGTGTTGTGGTGCTCAGTTGTGCTCTGTATTGTTCTGTGGTGCTCAATTGTGCTCTGTATTGTTCTGTGGTGCTCAGTTGCGCTCTGTATTCTTCTGTGGTGCTCAGTTGCGCTCTGTCTTGTTCTGTGGTGCTCAGTTGTGCTCTGTATTGTTCTGTGGAGTCACTTGTGCTCTGTTGTGTTCTGCGGTGCTCAGTTGTGTTCTGTGGTACTCAGTTGCGCATGTATTGTTCTGTGGTGCTCAGTTGTGCTCTGTATTGTTCTGTGGTGCTCAGTTGTGCTCTTTATTGTTCTGTGATCCTCAGTTGTGCTCTGTATTGTTCTGTGGTGCTCAGTTGTGCTCGGTGTTGCTCAGTTGTGATCTGTTGCTCTGTGTTCTGCGCTGCTCAGTTGTGTTCTGCAGTGCACAGTTGTGCTCCCTATAGTTCTGTGGAACTCAGTTGTGCTCTGTGTTGCTCAGTTGTGCTCTGTGTTGCTCAGTTGTGCTCTGCATTGTTCTGTGGTGCTCAGTTGTGCTCTCTATTGTCCTGGGGTGCTCAATTGTGCTCTGTTGTGCTCTTTATTGTTCAGTGGTGCTCAGTTGGGCTCTGTATTGTTCTGTGGTGCTCAGTTGTGCTCTGTGTTGTTCTGTGGTGCTCAGTTGTGTTGTGTATTGTTTTGTGGTGCTCAGTTGTGCTCTGTATTGTTCTGTGGTGCTCAGTTGTGCTCTGTATTGTTCTGTGGAGTCAGCTGTGTTGTGTATTGTTCTGTGGTGCTCAGTTGTGCTCTGTGGTGCTCAGTTGTGCTCTGTATTGTTCTGTGGTGCTCAGTTGTGCTCTGTATTGTTCTGTGGTGCTCAGTTGTGCTCTGTATTGTTCTGTGGTGCTCAGTTGTGCTCTGTATTGTTCTGTGGTGCTCAGTTGTGCTCTGTATTGTTCTGTGGTGCTCAGTTGTGCTCTGTATTGTTCTGTGGTGCTCAGTTGTGCTCTGTATTGTTCTGTGGTGCTCAGTTGTGTTCTGTATTGTTTTGTGGTGCTCAGTTGTGCTCTGCATTGTTCTGTGGTGCTCAGTTGTGCTCTGTGTTGCTCAGTTGTGTTCTGTGTTTCTCAGTTGTGCCCTGTGCTGCTCAGTTGTGCTCTGCGTTGCTCTGTTGTGCTCTGTGTTGCTCAGTTGTGCTCTCTATTCTTCTGTGGTGCTCAGTTGTGCTCTGTGTTGCTCAGTTGTGTTCTGTGTTTCTCAGTTGTGCCCTGTGCTGCTCAGTTGTGCTCTGTGTTGCTCTGTTGTGTTCTGTATTGTTTTGTGGTGCTTAGTTGTGTTCTGTGGTGCTCAGTTGTGCTCTGTGTTGCTCAGTTGTGCCCTGTGCTGCTCAGTTGTGCTCTGCGTTGCTCTGTTGTGCTCTGTGTTGCTCAGTTGTGCTCTCTATTCTTCTGTAGTGCTCAGTTGTGCTCTCTATTCTTCTGTGGTGCTCAGTTGTGCTCTGTGTTGCTCAGTTGTGTTCTGTGTTTCTCAGTTGTGCCCTGTGCTGCTCAGTTGTGCTCTGTGTTGCTCTGTTGTGTTCTGTATTGTTTTGTGGTGCTTAGTTGTGTTCTGTGGTGCTCAGTTGTGCTCTGTGTTGCTCAGTTGTGCTCTGTGTTGCTCAGTTGTGCTCTGTGTTTCTCAGTTGTGTTCTGTGTTACTCAGTTGTGCTCTGCGTTGCTCTGTTGTGCTCTGTGTTGCTCGTGTTCTTTGTTGCTCAGTTGTGCTCTCTATTCTTCTGTGGTGCTCAGTTGTGCTCTGTATTGTTCTGTGGTGCTCAGTTGTGCTCTGCATTGTTCTGTGGTGCTCAGTTGTGCTCTGTGTTGCTCAGTTGTGCTCTGCGTTGCTCAGTTGTGCTCTGCGTTGCTCTGTTGTGTTCTGCGCTGCTCAGTTGTGTTCTGTGGTGCTCAGTTGTGCTCTGCGTTGCTCTGTTGTGTTCTGTGTTGCTCTGTTGTGCTCTGCGTTGCTCTGTTGTGCTCTGCGTTGCTCTGTTGTGCTCTGTGTTGCTCGTGTTCTGTGGTGCTCAGTTGTGCTCTCTATTCTTCTGTGGTACTCAGTTGTGCTCTGTGTTGCTCTGTTGTGTTCTGCGCTGCTCAGTTGTGTTCTGTGGTGCTCAGTTGGGCTCTCTACTGTTCTGTGGTGCTCAGTTGTGCTCTGTATTGTTCTGTGGTGCTTAGTTGTGCTCTGTATTGTTCTGTGGAGTCAGTTGTGTTGTGTATTGTTCTGTGGTGCTCAGTTGTGCTCTGTGGTGCTCAGTTGTGCTCTGTATTGTTCTGTGGTGCTGAGTTGTGCTCTGTATTGTTCTGTGCTGCTCAGTTGTGCTCTGTATTGTTCTGTGGTGCTCAGTTGTGCTCTGTATTGTTCTGTGGTGCTCAGTTGTGCTCTGTATTGTTCTGTGGTGCTCAGTTGTGCTCTGTATTGTTCTGTGGTGCTCAGTTGTGCTCTGTATTGTTCTGTGGTGCTCAGTTGTGCTCTGTATTGTTCTGTGGAGCTCAGTTGTGTTCTGTATTGTTCTGTGGTGCTTAGTTGTGTTCTGTGGTGCTCAGTTGTGATCTGTGTTGCTCAGTTGTGCTCTGTGTTTCTCAGTTGTGTTCTGTATTACTCAGTTGTGTTCCGTGTTACTCAGTTGTGCTCTGCGTTGCTCTGTTGTGCTCTGTGTTGCTCGTGTTCTGTGTTGCTCAGTTGTGCTCTCTATTCTTCTGTGGTGCTCAGTTGTGCTCTGTATTGTTCTGTGGTGCTCAGTTGTGCTCTGTATTGTTTTGTGGTGCACAGTTGTGCTCTGTATTGTTCTGTGGTGCTCAGTTGTGCTCTGCATTGTTCTGTGGTGCTCAGTTGTGCTCTGTGTTGCTCAGTTGTGCTCTGCGTTGCTCTGTTGTGTTCTGTGTTGCTCTGTTGTGCTCTGCGTTGCTCTGTTGTGCTCTGCGTTGCTCTGTTGTGCTCTGTGTTGCTCGTGTTCTGTGGTGCTCAGTTGTGCTCTCTATTCTTCTCTGGTACTCAGTTGTGCTCTGTGTTGCTCTGTTGTGTTCTGCGCTGCTCAGTTGTGTTCTGTGGTGCTCATTTGGGCTCTGTACTGTTCTGTGGTGCTCAGTTGTGCTCTGTATTGTTCTGTGGTGCTCACTTGTGCTCTGTATTGTTCTGTGGTGCTTAGTTGTGCTCTGTGTTGCTCAGTTGTGATCTGTTGCTCAGTTGTGTTCTGTATTGTTTGGTGGTGCTCAGTTGTGCTCTGCATTGTTCTGTGGTGCTCAGTTGTGCTCTGTGTTGCTCAGTTGTGCACTGTGCTGCTCTGTTGTGCTCTGTGTTGCTCAGTTGTGCCCTGTGCTGCTCAGTTGTGCACTGTGCTGCTCTGTTGTGCTCTGTGTTGCTCAGTTGTGCCCTGTGTTGTTCTGTGGTGCTTAGTTGTGTTCTGTGGTGCTCAGTTGTGCTCTGTGTTGCTCAGTTGTGCTCTGCGTTGCTCTGTTGTGCTCTGTGTTGCTCGTGTTCTGTGTTGCTCAGTTGTGCTCTCTATTGTTCCGTGGTGCTCAGTTGTGCTCTGTATTGTTCTGTGGAGTCAGTTGTGTTGTGTATTTTTGTGTGGTGCTCAGTTGTGCTCTGTGGTGCTCAGTTGTGTTGTGTATTGTTCTGTGGTGCTCAGTTGTGCTCTGCACTGTTCTGTGGTGCTCAGTTGTGCTCTGTATTGTTCAGTGGTGCTCAGTTGTGCTCTGTGTTGCTCAGTTGTGCTCTGTATTGTTCTGTGGTGCTCAGTTGTGCTCTGTATTATTCTGTGGTGCTCAGTTGTGCTCTATTGTTCTGTGGTGCTCAGTTGTGTTCTGTATTGTTTTGTGGTGCTCAGTTTGGCTCTGCATTGTTCTGTGGTGCTTAGTTGTGTTCTGTGGTGCTCAGTTGTGCTCTGTGTTGCTCTGTTGTGTTCTGCGCTGCTCAGTTGTGTTCTGTGATGCTCAGTTGTGCTTTCTATTGTGTTGTGGTGCTCAGTTGTGCTCTGTTTCTCAGTTGTGTTCTGTGTTACTCAGTTGGGCTCTGTGTTGCTCTGTTTTGTTCTGTGGTGCTCAGTTGTGTTCTGTGGTGCAAAGTTGTGCTCTGTAGTGTTCTGTGGTGCTCAGTTGTGCTCTGTATTGTTCTGTGGTGCTCAGTTGTGCTCTGTATTGTTCTGTGGTGCTCAGTTGTGCTCTGTGTTGCTCAGTTATGCTCTGTGTTGCTCTGTTGTGTTCTGCGCTGCTCAGTTGTGATCTCTATTGTGTTGTGGTGCTCAGTTGTGCTCTGTATTGTTCTGTGGTGCTCAATTGTGCTCTGTATTGTTCTGTGGTGCTCAGTTGCGCTCTGTATTCTTCTGTGGTGCTCAGTTGCGCTCTGTCTTGTTCTGTGGTGCTCAGTTGTGCTCTGTATTGTTCTGTGGAGTCACTTGTGCTCTGTTGTGTTCTGCGGTGCTCAGTTGTGTTCTGTGGTACTCAGTTGCGCATGTATTGTTCTGTGGTGCTCAGTTGTGCTCTGTATTGTTCTGTGGTGCTCAGTTGTGCTCTTTATTGTTCTGTGATCCTCAGTTGTGCTCTGTATTGTTCTGTGGTGCTCAGTTGTGCTCGGTGTTGCTCAGTTGTGATCTGTTGCTCTGTGTTCTGCGCTGCTCAGTTGTGTTCTGCAGTGCACAGTTGTGCTCCCTATAGTTCTGTGGAACTCAGTTGTGCTCTGTGTTGCTCAGTTGTGCTCTGTGTTGCTCAGTTGTGCTCTGTATTGTTCTGTGGTGCTCAGTTGTGCTCTCTATTGTCCTGGGGTGCTCAATTGTGCTCTGTTGTGCTCTTTATTGTTCAGTGGTGCTCAGTTGGGCTCTGTATTGTTCTGTGGTGCTCAGTTGTGCTCTGTGTTGTTCTGTGGTGCTCAGTTGTGTTGTGTATTGTTTTGTGGTGCTCAGTTGTGCTCTGTATTGTTCTGTGGTGCTCAGTTGTGCTCTGTATTGTTCTGTGGAGTCAGCTGTGTTGTGTATTGTTCTGTGGTGCTCAGTTGTGCTCTGTGGTGCTCAGTTGTGCTCTGTATTGTTCTGTGGTGCTCAGTTGTGCTCTGTATTGTTCTGTGGTGCTCAGTTGTGCTCTGTATTGTTCTGTGGTGCTCAGTTGTGCTCTGTATTGTTCTGTGGTGCTCAGTTGTGCTCTGTATTGTTCTGTGGTGCTCAGTTGTGCTCTGTATTGTTCTGTGGTGCTCAGTTGTGTTCTGTATTGTTTTGTGGTGCTCAGTTTGGCTCTGCATTGTTCTGTGGTGCTTAGTTGTGTTCTGTGGTGCTCAGTTGTGCTCTGTGTTGCTCTGTTGTGTTCTGCGCTGCTCAGTTGTGTTCTGTGATGCTCAGTTGTGCTTTCTATTGTGTTGTGGTGCTCAGTTGTGCTCTGTTTCTCAGTTGTGTTCTGTGTTACTCAGTTGGGCTCTGTGTTGCTCTGTTTTGTTCTGTGGTGCTCAGTTGTGTTCTGTGGTGCAAAGTTGTGCTCTGTAGTGTTCTGTGGTGCTCAGTTGTGCTCTGTATTGTTCTGTGGTGCTCAGTTGTGCTCTGTATTGTTCTGTGGTGCTCAGTTGTGCTCTGTGTTGCTCAGTTATGCTCTGTGTTGCTCTGTTGTGTTCTGCGCTGCTCAGTTGTGATCTCTATTGTGTTGTGGTGCTCAGTTGTGCTCTGTATTGTTCTGTGGTGCTCAATTGTGCTCTGTATTGTTCTGTGGTGCTCAGTTGCGCTCTGTATTCTTCTGTGGTGCTCAGTTGCGCTCTGTCTTGTTCTGTGGTGCTCAGTTGTGCTCTGTATTGTTCTGTGGAGTCACTTGTGCTCTGTTGTGTTCTGCGGTGCTCAGTTGTGTTCTGTGGTACTCAGTTGCGCATGTATTGTTCTGTGGTGCTCAGTTGTGCTCTGTATTGTTCTGTGGTGCTCAGTTGTGCTCTTTATTGTTCTGTGATCCTCAGTTGTGCTCTGTATTGTTCTGTGGTGCTCAGTTGTGCTCGGTGTTGCTCAGTTGTGATCTGTTGCTCTGTGTTCTGCGCTGCTCAGTTGTGTTCTGCAGTGCACAGTTGTGCTCCCTATAGTTCTGTGGAACTCAGTTGTGCTCTGTGTTGCTCAGTTGTGCTCTGTGTTGCTCAGTTGTGCTCTGTATTGTTCTGTGGTGCTCAGTTGTGCTCTCTATTGTCCTGGGGTGCTCAATTGTGCTCTGTTGTGCTCTTTATTGTTCAGTGGTGCTCAGTTGGGCTCTGTATTGTTCTGTGGTGCTCAGTTGTGCTCTGTGTTGTTCTGTGGTGCTCAGTTGTGTTGTGTATTGTTTTGTGGTGCTCAGTTGTGCTCTGTATTGTTCTGTGGTGCTCAGTTGTGCTCTGTATTGTTCTGTGGAGTCAGCTGTGTTGTGTATTGTTCTGTGGTGCTCAGTTGTGCTCTGTGGTGCTCAGTTGTGCTCTGTATTGTTCTGTGGTGCTCAGTTGTGCTCTGTATTGTTCTGTGGTGCTCAGTTGTGCTCTGTATTGTTCTGTGGTGCTCAGTTGTGCTCTGTATTGTTCTGTGGTGCTCAGTTGTGCTCTGTATTGTTCTGTGGTGCTCAGTTGTGCTCTGTATTGTTCTGTGGTGCTCAGTTGTGCTCTGTATTGTTCTGTGGTGCTCAGTTGTGTTCTGTATTGTTTTGTGGTGCTCAGTTGTGCTCTGCATTGTTCTGTGGTGCTCAGTTGTGCTCTGTGTTGCTCAGTTGTGTTCCGTGTTTCTCAGTTGTGCCCTGTGCTGCTCAGTTGTGCTCTGCGTTGCTCTGTTGTGCTCTGTGTTGCTCAGTTGTGCTCTCTATTCTTCTGTAGTGCTCAGTTGTGCTCTCTATTCTTCTGTGGTGCTCAGTTGTGCTCTGTGTTGCTCAGTTGTGTTCTGTGTTTCTCAGTTGTGCCCTGTGCTGCTCAGTTGTGCTCTGTGTTGCTCTGTTGTGTTCTGTATTGTTTTGTGGTGCTTAGTTGTGTTCTGTGGTGCTCAGTTGTGCTCTGTGTTGCTCTGTTGTGCTCTGTGTTGCTCAGTTGTGCTCTGTGTTTCTCAGTTGTGTTCTGTGTTACTCAGTTGTGCTCTGCGTTGCTCTATTGTGCTCTGTGTTGCTCGTGTTCTGTGTTGCTCAGTTGTGCTCTCTATTCTTCTGTGGTGCTCAGTTGTGTCTGTATTGTTCTGTGGTGCTCAGTTGTGCTCTGCATTGTTCTGTGGTGTTCAGTTGTGCTCTGTGTTGCTCAGTTGTGCTCTGCGTTGCTCAGTTGTGCTCTGCGTTGCTCTGTTGTGTTCTGCGCTGCTCAGTTGTGTTCTGTGGTGCTCAGTTGTGCTCTGCGTTGCTCTGTTGTGTTCTGGGTTGCTCTGTTGTGCTCTGCGTTGCTCTGTTGTGCTCTGCGTTGCTCTGTTGTGCTCTGTGTTGCTCGTGTTCTGTGGTGCTCAGTTGTGCTCTCTATTCTTCTGTGGTACTCAGTTGTGCTCTGTGTTGCTCTGTTGTGTTCTGCGCTGCTCAGTTGTGTTCTGTGGTGCTCAGTTGGGCTCTCTACTGTTCTGTGGTGCTCAGTTGTGCTCTGTATTGTTCTGTGGTGCTCAGTTGTGCTCTGTATTGTTCTGTGGTGCTTAGTTGTGCTCTGTATTGTTCTGTGGAGTCAGTTGTGTTGTGTATTGTTCTGTGGTGCTCAGTTGTGCTCTGTGGTGCTCAGTTGTGCTCTGTATTGTTCTGTGGTGCTGAGTTGTGCTCTGTATTGTTCTGTGCTGCTCAGTTGTGCTCTGTATTGTTCTGTGGTGCTCAGTTGTGCTCTGTATTGTTCTGTGGTGCTCAGTTGTGCTCTGTATTGTTCTGTGGTGCTCAGTTGTGCTCTGTATTGTTCTGTGGAGCTCAGTTGTGTTCTGTATTGTTTTGTGGTGCTCAGTTGTGCTCTGCATTGTTCTGTGGTGCTTAGTTGTGTTCTGTGGTGCTCAGTTGTGCTCTGTGTTTCTCAGTTGTGTTCTGTATTACTCAGTTGTGTTCTGTGTTACTCAGTTGTGCTCTGCGTTGCTCTGTTGTGCTCTGTGTTGCTCGTGTTCTGTGTTGCTCAGTTGTGCTCTCTATTCTTCTGTGGTGCTCAGTTGTGCTCTGTATTGTTCTGTGGTGCTCAGTTGTGCTCTGTATTGTTCTGTGGTGCTTAGTTGTGCTCTGCATTGTTCTGTGGTGCTCAGTTGTGCTCTGTGTTGCTCAGTTGTGCTCTGCGTTGCTCTGTTGTGTTCTGTGTTGCTCTGTTGTGCTCTGCGTTGCTCTGTTGTGCTCTGCGTTGCTCTGTTGTGCTCTGTGTTGCTCGTGTTCTGTGGTGCTCAGTTGTGCTCTCTATTCTTCTCTGGTACTCAGTTGTGTTCTGTGTTGCTCTGTTGTGTTCTGCGCTGCTCAGTTGTGTTCTGTGGTGCTCATTTGGGCTCTGTACTGTTCTGTGGTGCTCAGTTGTGCTCTGTATTGTTCTGTGGTGCTCACTTGTGCTCTGTATTGTTCTGTGGTGCTTAGTTGTGCTCTGTGTTGCTCAGTTGTGATCTGTTGCTCAGTTGTGTTCTGTATTGTTTGGTGGTGCTCAGTTGTGCTCTGCATTGTTCTGTGGTGCTCAGTTGTGCTCTGTGTTGCTCAGTTGTGCACTGTGCTGCTCTGTTGTGCTCTGTGTTGCTCAGTTGTGCCCTGTGCTGCTCAGTTGTGCACTGTGCTGCTCTGTTGTGCTCTGTGTTGCTCAGTTGTGCCCTGTGTTGTTCTGTGGTGCTTAGTTGTGTTCTGTGGTGCTCAGTTGTGCTCTGTGTTGCTCAGTTGTGCTCTGCGTTGCTCTGTTGTGCTCTGTGTTGCTCGTGTTCTGTGTTGCTCAGTTGTGCTCTCTATTCTTCTGTGGTGCTCAGTTGTGCTCTGTATTGTTCTGTGGAGCTCAGTTGTGTCCTGTATTGTTTTGTGGTGCTCAGTTGTGCTCTGTATTGTTCTGTGTTGCTCAGTTGTGCTCTGTCTTGTTCTGTGTTGCTCAGTTGTGCTCTGTATTGTTCTGTGGTGCTTAGTTGTGCTCTGTCTTGTTCTGTGGTGCTCCGTATTGTTCTGCGGAGCTCAGTTGTGCTCTCTATTGTTCTGTGGTTTTCAGTTGTGCTCTGTATTGTTCTGGGGATCTCAGTTGTGCTCTGTGTTGCTCATTTGTGCTCTGCGGTCCTCTGTTGTGTTCTGCGGTGCTCTGTTGTGTTCTCTGGTGCTCAGTTGTGCTCTCTATTGTTCTGTGGTGCTCAGTTGTGCTCTCTATTGTCCTGGGGTGCTCAGTTGTGCTCTTTATTGTTCAGTGGTGCTCAGTTGTGCTCTGTGTTGCTCTGTTCTGTTCTGCGCTGCTCAGTTGTGTTCTGTGGTGCTCAGTTGGGCTCTGCACTGTTCTGTGGTGCTCAGTTGTGCTCTGTATTGTTCTGTGGAGTCAGTTGTGTTGTGTATTTTTGTGTGGTGCTCAGTTGTGCTCTGTGGTGCTCAGTTGTGCTCTGTATTGTTCTGTGGTGCTCAGTTGTGCTCTGTATTGTTCCGTGGTGCTCAGTTGTGCTCTGTATTGTTCTGTGGAGTCAGTTGTGTTGTGTATTTTTGTGTGGTGCTCAGTTGTGCTCTGTGGTGCTCAGTTGTGTTGTGTATTGTTCTGTGGTGCTCAGTTGTGCTCTGCACTGTTCTGTGGTGCTCAGTTGTGCTCTGTATTGTTCAGTGGTGCTCAGTTGTGCTCTGTGTTGCTCAGTTGTGCTCTGTATTGTTCTGTGGTGCTCAGTTGTGCTCTGTATTGTTCTGTGGTGCTCAGTTGTGTTCTGTATTGTTTTGTGGTGCTCAGTTTGGCTCTGCATTGTTCTGTGGTGCTTAGTTGTGTTCTGTGGTGCTCAGTTGTGCTCTGTGTTGCTCTGTTGTGTTCTGCGCTGCTCAGTTGTGTTCTGTGATGCTCAGTTGTGCTTTCTATTGTGTTGTGGTGCTCAGTTGTGCTCTGTTTCTCAGTTGTGTTCTGTGTTACTCAGTTGGGCTCTGTGTTGCTCTGTTTTGTTCTGTGGTGCTCAGTTGTGTTCTGTGGTGCTCAGTTGTGATCTCTATTGTGTTGTGGTGCTCAGTTGTGCTCTGTATTGTTCTGTGGTGCTTAGTTGGGCTCTGTATTGTTCTGTGGTGCTCAGTTGTGCTCTGTATTGTTCTGTGGTGCTCAGTTGTGCTCTCTATTCTTCTGTGGTGCTCAGTTGTGCTCTGTGTTGCTCTGTGGTGCTTAGTTGTGTTCTGTGGTGCTCAGTTGTGCTCTGTGTTGCTCTGTTGTGTTCTGTGATGCTCAGTTGTGCTTTCTATTGTGTTGTGGTGCTCAGTTGTGCTCTGTTTCTCAGTTGTGTTCTGTGTTACTCAGTTGGGCTCTGTGTTGCTCTGTTTTGTTCTGTGGTGCTCAGTTGTGTTCTGTGGTGCAAAGTTGTGCTCTGTAGTGTTCTGTGGTGCTCAGTTGTGCTCTGTATTGTTCTGTGGTGCTCAGTTGTGCTCTGTGTTGCTCAGTTATGCTCTGTGTTGCTCTGTTGTGTTCTGCGCTGCTCAGTTGTGATCTCTATTGTGTTCTGTGGTGCTCAGTTGTGCTCTGTATTGTTCTGTGGTGCTCAGTTGTGTTCTGTATTGTTTTGTGGTGCTCAGTTGTGTTCTGTGGTGCTCAGTTGTGTTCTGTGGTGCTCAGTTGTGTTCTGTGGTGCTCAGTTGTGCTCTCTATTCTTCTGTGGTGCTCAGTTGTGCTCTGTGGTGCTCAGTTGTGCTCTGCGGTTATCTGTTGTGTTCTGTGCTCAGTTGTGCTCTGCCTGGGTCTGTTGGGCTGTGATTTGCTGTTTGGCTCTGGCAGGCTTTGTTTGGCTCTGTTTAGCTCTGCCAGGCTCTGTTTTGTTCTTTTAGGCTCTGTTTCTCTCTGGTTGGCTCTGTTGTGCTTTGTTTGGCTCTGCCAGTCTCTGTTTTGTTTTGTTCTGTCAGGCTCTGTTTTGCTTGTTTATCCACTGTCTGGAAGCTGGCTTTGTGCTCCAGGCTCATAACCTCATAGCATCTGTTTCAACCCATAATAGCTATTTGTTGAGGGTCTGGTGTTATAGTGTCTCCGCTGGCAGGCCTGGTTTATCAATACAAATGGCTTTCATGTCGTTCCCTTTGAAGTTGGTCTATGCCGGAGGCGGGTCTGTTAGCAGCTCCTCAGAAATAACAGGGAGTGACATTTCCAAAACTGCTTCGTGGCTTTTGTTCTGGTGACTCACAGACAAGGGATCAGCTATCTTAATTGCCTTTGTTCAGTCAAAAGGTCCAATTTAAAATTGAGAAATAGCACTGAACATATATTTTTATAAAATAGTTAATGTTCTATTCCATCACAGGACAATGAGGCAAGGACCTGTCTTTTGGCAGGACATTCATGTGATGGAGTCACAGAAAATGTCTAATTATCACACCAAATCGTTTTGTTCTGATGGTGTCTGTCTGATGGCTGCAAATTTACTTGAATTTCTTCTCTTGTTCCTCTCGACATTACAGGAAGAAATTGTCTTCAGTCCCTAGAGGAAAATTCCTAGCATAATTTTCTCATTTTCTTTCAAAACTTGAAGCGTATTATGTAAAGCCTCAACACTTTTCTTGTGACATGGTGCATTTGTCCTGGATAATAACTTTTGCATCTCTAAACACATTGCACTTTACCGAGCCTCTCTTGATATCGCATGCTGGTATCTCCTCATTTTCTGTTGGTGTGGCAATTTGAAGGCAGAGTGAGCTGTCCTATATCCAGGCAAGAGTGTGGATGTAATTCTTGAAGACACGTCCACTTTTGTAATATTGCCTTGTGATCAAACGCTGGCTAATATTAAAGAAATGGTGAAAGCTTTTCCTGTGCTATTTGGACTATCATACCACTGTCATTACCATTAATATCTAATTATTTTTCTCCATCCACATAGGATACAATTAATTGTTTACTACAATACTAATATTAAATGTCTTGTTTCCAGTCAGTCTAAATAAATATGCTTTTTCATTTTATAATTACTGGAATTATCTAACTTTTTCTGTACAAAATTCACAGGACATGACTGTGTAATGTGCTAATTTGTAGTTCAATAATCGGTGAATTTCAAATAATTATTAAGTCCAATAAACAATGATATCATCTATTGGTTAATTCAATAATGGTAAATATCTAATTTTAATGCCAAGTAAACCAATAAAAATCTAATTAGTGTTGCTGACTTAACGGAAAATATCAGATTATTGTCCAGTTCAATAGATGCAGATAACTAATAAAATTTCAGTTCAATGATCACTGTAATTATCTAACACTCATCCAATAATTAGGTTCTAATTATTCTTCAAAAAATAATCACAGTAAATGTTGCCATTCCAATAATAATGAATTGAATAATTATTTCTTCAGCCCAAAATCAGTGATTTGTGAAAATTAGTCCATTGATTACCATAATCATTATAGAATCAAAGAGATCAGAATTTTTTTGGTCCAATAAATCAATGTAAATACCTAAAAATGTGTTCACTCCAATAAGCACAAATATTTAGTGATTGTTCATGTCCATGAATACCAATATCTTTCAGGCTTTCATTCCACTAATCACAATGAATATAGAGTTATCATCAGTCCAAACAGCTTTGAACGTATATAATTATCATTCACTTCAATATTAACTTTAATTATCTATTTGTTATTCCAGAAATCACTTGTATAGATATTATTCAGTCTATCACTCATCAGAATTTTCAATAATTACTAATTAACATTCAGTCCAGTGATCACAAGAAACAGCTAATTATTATTCAGCTCAATATGTTCAGATAATTTCTAATTATTGTTCAGACATTAAAATTGCCATTGTCAAAGATGACATTAAAGATAATAACTATTGATTAATCAAACAGCAATCACAAATTTTGGCAGTCCAATAACAACATTAGACGATCAATTATTAAGTCCAACAATCACAGTGATTATTCGAATGAAGAAAAGTTAGAAAAAATTAATGTAAATATCATTGCTCAGTTCATGATAAAAGTAAAGCTCAGATTATTGTTCTGTCTAATAAGCGCAGTAAATATCTCATTGCAGGTCTTAACTTCTTGGAAAATATCTAATTACTATTTAGTCAATGAGTTGCAGCAAATATAAGTTAGCATTTCATTCCAATAATCAAAGTGAATACTTAATGATTCCTCTAGACCGCTTTGAATATATCTAATTACTTTTCACTTCAGTCATTTGATAGTACAGAACTTGAACATTGCTGAAAAGAGACAAATGTTGCTGAGGCTTTTCATCCTGCGCTCACCAGGACAAATGCAAGAATGCCAAATTTCAAATGATCAAAGCAATTTATACGATGGGAAAAAAGGATAGTACTTAGTTGGCAAGTCCACTCTGGCTGGGGAAATGCTGTGGAGAACGCAAAAGGGAATACATGTCTCAAGCTCCCTGGTAATTCAAAAAAAGGTGCAAGGCTTGATCAATTCCTTTAGTTTGCAGACTGCAGGTCCTTCTGTATGAATGCATGTTGCTTCTAGTGAGTAAATGAGGCATGTTACAAGCTCCACTGATTACCTTGAATTGTAATGTGGTAAATGAATTTCAGGGCTGGTGTGATGCCAGGTACGTTGGCCATATGTCCGAATGATTGGTGGATAATAACAAACAGCATCGGTGACTACTTGCAATAGGCAGAGAGCTGACCACACTCAACCAACCTGTGCTTGCCAAACTGAGGACATGTATAATTTTAGATGTGACTCTGCAATCGGGCAGCTTTTGCTGAACAACCTCAAGGGTGCCAAGAATTACACAACAGATTTAAGAATATCAGTCTGACTCAATGTAGCTCACATATGCTTGCCAGAAGGCACATATATTCATGGACCTGTCCTCTGCATGTAGAAGGAATAGGTCTAGCTATTGCATCTTTCTTTGAATTAACAAAACCATGGGGGACAATAGCTCCTGGTGCACTCACCATGGCAACACCTGGACCAATCAGAGCTTTTTGTCATGCAGTACAAATTGTTGGTCCCTTTGAAATTTGGCATTCTTGCATTTGTCTGGATGACTGCATGACAAAAAGCTTCAACAGCATGCCCCTTTTCTCATCAATACTCAAGTTCCCATTAATAGAGATTTTATTTTTTTAAAAGCAGCGTTTATCAACCAGTAAGAACTTATTCTTTACCGCAGTGAATTGAATCTTCATTGATGAAGACTCCATTGGTAAACAGACCAGTTTACCTGTCTCATTGTATTGTATGTATTTTAGCATTGTGCAAACAGTTAGTTTAATTACTGAAGTGACCAGGATTGCATTATTGAATTTTCCAGCATCTCCACTAAATATGTTTAATTGGAATCTGTTAGCTTATAATTAGAAAGGACTTATGTTGCAGTGTGGAATGAACTGTCACTAGTAGGATAATGTCTTCAAAGTGCCCATGCCCAGGTTTCCTTTGTCTGCAAATCAGCTGCCCAGTAAGCAGAACATCTGCTTCTCCAAGACAAAACAGAGAATTGTTTCTCATGGAAACACAGCAGATAAGAGTTATTTCACCAAGGATGATTTTTACCAGAACCTGTCAACTACTGTGTTCGTTAAGTCTTTTTGAACAGTTCCTAACTGTGTACATATACATCTCATGGTCGTTTTGCTGCTTTGCAGTCTGCTGAGGATTTAGTCCCATTCTTCTGAGCTGCTGAGTTTTCCCCTTCGACTATTGATTCCGTGTGATCACTATTCGGACCAGAATACTCTTCAAATTCCCGACATCAGTAATGTATTCATCGAACATTCGACGATTCTGACACAAACTGAACCATGGTTTCATTTTCAGACAACGATTTGCCTTAAAGTTATCTGGTTTAGTTCATTTTTAGAGGATCAGTTTCTGACTGATATTTCCATTAACTTGTGTTCTGGATGATGGATCAGTTGGTCACTTGCTCAGTTTCCAGTGGCTCATTCAGTTCATTTCCTGCTGAAACACTCATTCCAGCATTTGTTACCCCTTGGTGTGACTATTCCAATTCATTCCCAGCTGGCCTCCCACATTCTGCCCTCTGTAATCTGGTCATCCAAAATTTTGCTGCCCATATTCTTATTCACACCAAGTCCCGTTCATCCATCCCTGTTGCATAGTGACCCTACATTGGTCCCGATTTTAATATTCTCTTCGTTGTTTTCAAATCCCTCCATACAATGTCTTCATCACAGTCTGCAGACCCACACCCCTCCAAGATATTTGCACTTATCAAATTCTAGCCTTCAGGAATTCTGGTTTTAATCTCTCCACCGTCGGTGGTCATGGGGTGTGAGGTGGTGAGGGTCCAGGTGAAGGGATTTAGAAATTCAAAGAGAAATATTGAGGCATCAGAACAGCATAACAATGAATAAGGACAAGCAGAGCGGGACAGGAAGGGATAGAGGGTTTAAGGAAATGGTCATTGCAGGGAATTGAAGTAATAAAGTGATATGAAAAGTTCTGTATGCACAAAGCATCTGCAATAAGATAGATGAACTAGTGGATCACATAGAAGTAAATGACTTTGATCTACTCACCATTACAGAGACATGATCAAGGGTAGGAAATAAACATTCAGGATACGCAGTCTTTTAGGGAGACAGACAGAATGGCAAAGGAGGAAGGGCAGCCCTGATATCAAAGGATTACCTAGAGGAATTTGTGAGAAAGGATGTGGCCTCAATAGGTCATGAAGTAGAATCATCATGGCTGGAAATTAGGAATAGCAAGCATCAGAAAAAACTAATGAGAGTAATTTATAGGCTCCCTAACAGTAGTTATATCATTGGGCAGAGCATTAAACAAGAAATTATTAGCGGTTTTAACAAAGAAAATGTAATAATTGTTGGGGAGTTTAATCTTCATTTACTGGAACAATCAAATAGGCAAGAGAGTGGTCCAGAAGATCAGTTTGCAGAATGTTTGTGACAGTTTCTTGGAGCAACACATTGTGGAACTGACTAGGATAACTATTAGATCTAGTACTGTGTATTGGAGGAGGGTTAATTAATAATGTTATAGCATGTTCTGAGAAATAGTGATCATAATACAATTCAATTACATTTAAGATTGAAAGTGACATACACCAATCGCCAGCAAGAATCTTAAACTTAAATAAAGCCAATTATATAGGTTTGGCAGGAGAACTGGCTAAGGTTTATTGGGTAAATGTACTAAAAGGCATGGCAGTAAATGAACAGTGCCATTCATTTAAAGAAACAATTCAAAACGTTCAACAAAAATACATTCCATTGCAAAACAAAAATTCAAGAAGGACCTACTCAGCAAGAAGTACTCACCTGTGGCTCACTCAGGAATTAAGGATGCAATTAAAGGAAGAGGCTTACAATGTTGCAAAAAAAAAAAAAACAGCTGAAAACCTGATGATTGGAAGAGTTTTGGAAACCAGAAAAGTTGATAAAATATGGAAAATTAGAATAGATGAGTAAACTAGACAGAAATATAATGCCTTCCCAGAGGAAATAGTTTCTCTGTACCAACTGTTTTCAATACTTAACATTCTTAACATCTTGATTAAATCATTCCTCAACCTTAACAGAGTGTACAAACTAATACCATGTGCCATATCCTCATAATTTAATCCGTATAACCCAGGCATCAATCTATTAAATCTGCGCCGCACCACTGAAGGCCAACATATGCTTCCTTGACCCAGCGTCCAGAACCAACATTGGTTTGCCACTCACCCTTTTGCTGCTCAAACCTAAAATTAAAATCTTTCATGTTAGGGGCACCATTTACAGATTGCTATTTCTGGTACACTAAGTCCAATTCCAGTCTCTCTGACAGCACCCCAATAGTGCGGTGACATTACTTAAGGATGAAAAGTAGTCCAAAATCTTTAAACAACTCATTTAAATTAAAAACAGAAAATGCTAGTCAAAAAATGGCAGCAATTGTGGAGAAAAGACAAGGTGCCATCAAATGATGCCGTTTTACCATGAACATATAGTACAACATATAGTACAATGTTTAAACAATCGAGAAAGTAATTTATTAGCCAGTATAATGCAATAATGCAAAAACCTCCAATAACAGGGGCTCAGCCCCAAAAGACATTTTTAAAATAAGTTTTGAATTCTATTAATTGCAGGTTAGATATGCACTCCATTCACAGAATGCAGTAAACACATCAATAGCATTAGCACACTAGAGTATAATCTAGACAACTACTTCCTGATTTCAGTGAATTGTCTCCCAATGAAACATTTGGCACAGAATGCCACTTTCAGCTAATATTTTCAGCAATATGTTTACAGAAGAATATTTACACTTTAAACCATAATCTAATAAATAAACAAGTTAAACACAGCAAATTTTCAAATGTGGGTTTTATATTTGCAGCAACTGCAAACAGATTCATTGATTAATTAAAATTACAAATTAACCTTACAATGTATACGTGCATTTATTTTAATAGATTATATGAACTTCAAAACAAATGATTGCAACGATTTAAATAAATGACTAAAATATTTGCAGTACATCTAATCAGGCACAAGTACAAAATAAAGGCCCAACATTACTATTTAGGTATCCAACAAAAATATAATTCAGGATCAAGGAACCGTAAGGTGATTGGACCACAGGCAAGATGCAACTGAAACGCTTAATTGGTCAAAAAGTGAATTAAAATAAAATGGGCTTGAACAAAATGGAACTGACATAAGAGCTATATGAGGAGACTTTGTTCTTACAGTTGGTTATTTACCTATGGCTTGGATTCCATAGCTCTAATTAGACAACAGATTGTGGGCAGTTTTAGACAGAGGTTTCTGGGGACTAGATCCATTTGAAGAACGAAAATAATCAGACATCTCATTTTCTCTGCCAAAAAGAATTTGTTTTTAAAAAGGCACTGCTGACAGTTCAAAAAAACCTAGTAGAGTTCAGAGTTCAGTGCCTTCATGTGGAAATTTACTCCATTTTTCCAAGGGACAAAGTCACAGCTCTTCCTCATTCCTATTTTCAATCCTGGCTTTGTGTACCTCAAGCTCTTCGGCACTCACCATTGCTGGGTCAATTGCAGCATATCGTGTACCATGGAACTGTCGCAGGTGGATCTGAAAATAAGGAGAAGGTTTAAACCGTCTAATGCATTGTACCTTTATTGAGCCAAGTTACTACAAAGCAAAAACTTAGAACATTAAATAAATTAAATTCAAGTATAATTAGAAACAATGGCTGCCCATTTAAACAGTTGTAAATTCTGACATTACCCATTATATATCCATTTGAACAAGAAAATAGGAAACATAGGCAACCTTTATTATTGGGTACGGAATAGTGGGACAGGTTGTCAGGTGAAGTAGAAAAGCAAAGCAGAGTTAAAGACTGTTAAATGCTGTTGGGGCTGCACTCATCCAGGCAAGTGGAGAGCATTCCATCATCTGTGCCTTGGACATACTTTTGTGGTGATTTTTTTTTGAGGGAATGGGGGATTTAGGGTTATGAATTCCATAAACACAATGCTGCAGGACTCCAATACTTGAAGCATTGCCTATCAAAAGTAGATTACATTTCACAAATGGTAATCACTAAGACAATATGACAGTGATGAGACAGCAAAGGCCTACATTTAAGATTGTACATCAATAGCGTCAAAACACATCTACATTTTGTTGAAGGTACTTTCTTAAACCAATTCCACCAAAAATTTTAACAGTCCAAGATACAGTTAAGGGAGAAACATATGTTGCAAGAACACAGTACAACAGCCACTTATTTAAAAATTCATTCACAGGATATGAGCATCACTGACAAGACCGGCATTTATTGCCTAGAGAAGCTAATGGTGAAGTGTGTTCTTGAACCGCTGCAGCCATATGATGAAAATACTCCCAACAGTGCTGCTTGGAGGAAGGTCCAAGATTTTGACCCAATACTGAAGGAACAGTGACAAAGTTCCAAACCAGTGTAGTTTGTGTCTTGGAGGGGAACTTGCAGGTGGTGGTACTTCCATGCACACTCTGCCATTGTCCTTTTAGGTGGTAGTGATTATGGGTTTAGATAATGTTTTGGCTTTCCACAGCCTTGGTGAGCTGGTACAATGCATCATGTAGAAGGTACAGACCAATGCTCCCTCCCAGCTGCTCAGGTGCACAGTCATGCAGCAGTTTGGAACATATGCGGGATGCAATAGACATGCTGTACGTAGCCAACCAGTGTGGCTGCGCAGCTGAACATATTGTGTAATGTAATAAACAGGCTGTGCACAAAGAAAAATCAGACAGAAAATTGGCACACTGTAAGTTTGGTGTGCCAGTGATATTTAATGTTTAGTGGCTGTTTAAGCTGGTGGAAGGAGTGCTAAGTAAAGGGGCTGAATGGTGTTGAGCTTCATGAGTGGTGTTGGAACTGCAATCACCCAGGCAAGTGGATTGTATTCCATCTCGCTCCTGACTTACTCCTTACAGATGGTGGATAGGCTTTGGGGAGGCAAGATGTGATACGGACATCACAGATAACAAAGCCTTTTGTAGCCAGATTGTCCGGTCCAGTTAAGATTTGCGTCAGTGGTAGCCTCCACATAATGTTGTTGATGGGACATTTAATGATGGCAATGCCATGAGCATATGGCTAGACCCTCTTTTGTTGAAGATAGTCATTGCTTAGTGGTGTGGATGTTACTTGTCACTAATCAGAAAAGGTCATGACATAAGTGTTTGGAACCACATTCATCCTTCCCTGAGGTCCCCAGTATTATGAAAGCCAGCATTCAGCTAATACTATGCACTCCATGAGATATCAAGAAACAGCTCAGCTCACTAGATACAGTAAAGGCCCTGAAACATCCTGGCCAAAGTACTGAAGACTGAGCTCCAGAATTAGCTTTGCCTCCAGCCAAGCTGCTCCGGTACCAAACAATGTGGAAATTTGCTGAAGTATGTCCTGTCCACAACAACCTGGTCAATTATTGCTCCATCAGTCTACTTTAATCATCTGTAAAATGACAGAAGGCAATACTATCAAGCAGCACAGGCTTGCTCACTGATGCTCATTTAGGTTCCAAGGCCACTCATCTCCAGATCGCATTACAGTGTTGGTTCAAACCTGGATAAAGGAGCTGAATTCCACAAGTGAGATGAGTGTAACTGCCCTTGACATCAATGTAGCCTTTAACTAAGTGTAGCATGAAAGAACCCTAGTAAAACTGAAGTCAATGGGAATTTTTGGGGCGGTTGGGGGGGTGAGGGGGGAGCTCTCCAATGGTTAGAGTCATACCTAGCATAAAAGGAAAATCATTGTGGTTGTCGGAGGCCAATCATCACAGCCCCAGGAAATAACTACATAAGTTCCTCAGGGTAGTATTCTAGGTCAACCAGCTTCAGTTACTTCATCAATGACATTCCCTCCATCATAAGGTCACAAATGGGGCATTTGCTGGTGACTGCAGTGTTCAGTTCTGTTCGTAATCCTTAGATAATGAAGCATCATGCAGCAAATTCTAGACAACATTCAGGCTTGATTAGTGGTAAGTACAATGACTACCTCCAGCACGTGTGAGACTAACCGCCTCCCCTTAACATTCAATGGCATTATATTTAATAGCAGTATAGCTGAATGAGTGTAGATGGAATAAGGAGTCGGGAATTTGGTTCACGTGCTAAGTTCTGGTAAGTTTTTCTAAAGTTCAAAAATAGATTAAGAGTCAGATTCTGACATATAACTAACAACCTCAAGTGAATTAAATAGCCTTGTTAAACAAGGGGCTGCCATGTAATGGCAGTTATCTGTCAATCAGCTGAAAGCAGTTGGTTCAATAATGAGATGTACATGGACTGTGGAGCTGGGCATTTGGCTCATATGGGAATTCAGTGCACAGGACAAAATCTGATACCTTTTTTTTAAAAAAAATCAGTCTCCAATAGTTGGTGAGTTTTTCTTTCCTTGTCTCAAGTTAGGAAACTAACGTTCTAATATATTAGAAAATTATAAAAATTTAAAAGCTTTACTTAACCCTTAAGTATCAAACTTACAGGAACAAGAGGAGCTGATTGTTAAGTAAGCCTATTTGACTTTCTCACCTCCAGCTTATAGTAAATAGTCAAAAAGTCAGCTTAACGTATGGCAGGGAAGCTCGGCCATTGCGGACAATGGAATGCCCATTCCTATGCCATTTGGGGGTCATGGACACTTCATGGGACAAGCACATATGCAGGTGTCACCAGCTGCAGCAACTTGAGCTCCAGGTTTCGGAACTGGAGTGGCTGTCCCTGGAGTCACTGGTGCGGAGTACTACATGGATAGCATGTTTAGGGAGGTGGTCACACCACAGGTTAGGAGCATGCAGGCAGAGAAGAAAAGGGTGACCACCAGAAAGTCTAGGATGACCAGACAGTAGTACAGGAGTCCTCTAAGTCTAATTCGGTCACAAACCAGTTTTCCATTTTGGATGCCGGTGAGGGTGACAGTTCCTCAGGGGAGAGCAGCAACAGCCAAGTTTGGGGCAACACAGGTGGCTCAGCTGTAGGGGCAGCAAGGAAGAAAAGTGGAAGAGGAATCACAGAGCAGCTGCAGGATATTAAGGGGGAGGGTGATCAGCCAGAGGTCATAGTTCACATTGGTAATAGATAGACTAGGTAGAAAGGTATAAACAACATAGGTAAAAAGAGGGATGAGGTCCTGAAAGTAGATTTGAGAGAGCTAGGTAAGGCATTAAAAAGAAGAACCTCAGAGGTAGCAATCTCCAATTACTAGCAGTGCCATGTGCTAGTGAGCATAGAAATAGGAGGTTAGAGCTGATGAATATGTGGCTGGAGAGATGGTATAGCAGAGAGAGATTCAGATTCCTGAGGCATTGGGGCCTGTTCTGGAGGAGGTGAGACCTGTACAAGCCGAACAGTATGCATTTCAATGAGGTCAGGACCAATATCCTTGCTGGGACATTTGCTAGTTGAGGAGGATTTAAACTACAAGGGGCAGGGGGGAGAGACTTGAGGGTATACTCAGTTGGGGCAAAATCAGAATTGGTAATGGAAGGCAGAACATCAGTGAGTGAGTTTGGAAGACAGAGGAAACAAAAGATAGAAAATAAAAATGAGTTTGGCAGTGCTCAAGGGTGTATACTTCAATCCAAGGAATAGCACAAAGAAAGCAGTAAAGCTGAGGGCACAGATGAAGATGTAGCAGTACGATGTCATAGCTAATACACAAACATGGCTTAATGAGGGACCAGGAATGACAGCTCAACATTCCTGGTTATAGGGTTTTCAGACAGGAAGAGCGTGTGGAAATTTTGGTTAGAGTGGCAATTACAGCTGTGAGGAGGGATGATATGTTAGAAGGATCAATTGAAGCCATGTGGATTGAGATTAGGAACAAAAAAGGGTCAGTCACACTACTGGGCATGTACAATAGACCCTCCCAAACAATAGAAGGGGAAGAAATAGCAAATATGTAGGCAAATCTCTGAGAAGTGCAGAAACAGAGCAGTAATAGATTTTAACTATCCCTAATATTAACTGGGATTGTTTTAGTAAAAGAATGGAGGGAACAGAATTCTTAAGGTGCATTCAAGAAAACTATTTTGGCCAGCATCCAGCAAATCTGACACGAGGGGGCACGGTTCTTGACATAGTTCTGGGAAATGAAGCTGGGCAGCTGAAAGGAGTGACAGTGGAAGAGCATTTTGGTGATAGTTTTAACATAATTATGGAAAAGGCCAAAGATAAAACAGGAATTAAAGTTCTAAACTGGGGCAAGGCCAATTTTACTAAGTTGAGGAGTGATTTAGCAAAAGTGGAATGCAAACAGCTACTTGAAAGTAAAGTGGGAGGCAAAGGGAAGATTCAAGGGATTCAGGGTAAACATGTTCCCACAAAGGAAAAGGGTGGGATGGCCAAACCTAGATCCCCCTGGATGTCAAGGAATTTACAGGGCAAGATAAGACAGAAAAGCAAAGCTTATGTCAGACGCCACGAACGCAATACTACAGAAAGCCGAGAGAAGTATAGAAAAAGGTGGGGTACAGAAAAAGGTGTGAAAACAAAAAGGAAATTAGGAAAGCAATGAGGGGGCCTGAAAGAATATTGGCCAGCAAAATCAAGGAGAACCCAAAGATGTTTGGTCAATATATTAAGAGTAAAAGGATAAAGAGTAGGGCTCATAAAAGACCAAAAAGGCAACCTATATGTGGAGGCAGAGGATATGGGTATGGTTCTTAATGAATACTTTATGTCTGTCTTCATAAAAAGGAGACAATGTAGACATTGCAGTTAAGGAGGGGTGTAAAGTCCTGGGTGTGATAGACATAGGGAGAGAGGAAGTGTTAAGGGGATTAGCATCCTTGAAAGTGGATAAATCATCAAGGCCAGATGGAATGTAACCCAGGCTGAAGAAGCCAGGGGGGAAATTGCAGAGGGTCTGACCTTCATTTTCCAATCCTCACTGGATACAGGTGAGGAACCAGAGCATTGAAGGTCTGCTAACATTGCACATTGGTTTGAAAAAGGAATGAAGGTTAGACCAAATAATTACAGACTGGTTTAAAAAAAAAAGCGCCTGGGATCCATGGAGAATGTGGGTACAAAATTAACTCAGTGAAAGGAAAAAAAAGGGCAATTGTTGATGGATGTTTTTGTGACTGGAAGGCTGTTTCCAGTGGGATTCTGCAGGGCTCAGTGCTAGACCCCATGCTTTATGTGGTACATATTAATGATTTGGACTGTAAATATACAGGGAGCGGCCAAGAAGTTTGCAAACACAAAAACTGACCATGCAGTAGATAGCGAGGAGGATTGCTATAGGCTGCAGGAAGATATTAATAGACTGGTCAGGTGCACAGAAAAGAGGCAAATGGAACTCAATCCAGACAAATGTGAGGTGATACATTTGGGGAGGTCAAACAAGGCAAAGGATTATACAATAAATGGGAGGATATTGAGAGGCGGAGAGGAAGTGAGGGACCTTGGAGTGAATATCCACAGATCCCTGAAGGTAGGACAGGTTGATAAGGTGGTTAGGAAGGCATATGGAAGCTTTTCATTTATTCGCCGATGCATAGAAATAAGAGCAGGGAGGTTATGCTGGAACCATACAGAACATTAGTTAGGCCACAACTTCAGTATTGTGTGCAATTCTGGTCTCATTAGAGATGATGCAATTGCATTAGAAAAGATAGAGATTTACGACATGTTGCCAGGACTGGAAAATTGCAGCTATGAGGAAAGATTGGATAGGTTGGGGTTGTTTTTCTTGAAACAAAGGAGGCTGACGGCAGATTTGATTGAGATGTGCAACATTGAGGGGCCTGGAATGAGCGGATGGGAAAGGCCCATTTACTTTACCAGAGATGTCAGTGACTAGGGTGCAATAGATCAAAACTGATTGGTAGAATGATAAGGAAAAAGATTTCACCCAAGGGTTATGGGGTCTGGAACTCTCTGCCTGAAAGAGTAGTAGAGGCAGAAACCCTCAAGTCATTTAAAAGATGTCTGGATATGCACCTCAAGTGTTGTAACCTGCAGGGCTGCACACTAAATGCTGCAAAGTGGGATTAGGCTGGATGGATCATTTCATAGCTGGCGCAAACACAATGGGCCAAGTGGCCTCTTTCTGTGCCGTAAACTTTCTATGATTACCATCACCGAATTGCCTGTCAATATCCTGGGGCTCATTATTAACAATAGAGTTTTAATTGAACCAGCCACTTAAATACTGTGGCTACAAGGGCAGGTCAAAGGCTGGGAATTCCACAACAAGTGACTCATCATCTGGCCTTTCAAAGCCTTTCCATATGATACAACACAGGAATGTGACAGAATATTCTCTAGCTATCCGTCTCAGCAAAGCTCCAACAACACTCTAGAAACGTGACACCAGCCAAGACAAAGCAGTCCAATTGATTGGCACCCCATCCACCACCTTCAATATTTGCTACCTCCACCAACAGTGCACATTGACAACAGTGTGCACTACACTACAGTTTGCACTACAGTAACTCAATGACCTTCCTTTGACAGCACTTCCAAAACTCATGATATCTAATGCCTAAAAGGATAAGGAAAGTAGGCACATGTGTGCATCTCCAATATCCAAGATCCACCTCATCCACACCCCCGCCCCACATCATACAGACTTGGAACTATACCGCCATTACTCCTTCATTGCTGGATCAAATCCTGGAACTCCCTTCCCTAACAACACTGCTGTGTGAACAGCAGTTCAAGGCGACAGCTCAGCACCTTCAAAAGGGAAATTGAGGCTGGGCAATAAACGGTGGCCTTGCCAGTAATGCCCACATACCATGAAAGAAAGAATAATAAAAAAAAGTCCAAGCTGTCTGTGACAGTTTGTCCTTGAATCATGTACATGTCAAGAAAAACTCCTGGAACTCCCTCCCTAACAGCACTGTGGGTGTACCCACACCACGTGAACTGAAGGAGTTCAAGGCAGCAGCCCAACTACACCTTCTCATGGGCAATAAATGCTGACCTCGCCAACGATGCCAACATCCCGTAAATAAAAAGAAAGAAAACAATTCACCTGTACATAAAGGTTAACCTCAGCACTCCGACACAAATAGGGAAAGTTGCCACCAGTTTTAAGATGCGCCCGCCTTGCATTTGGATATAATTTATACATTTCTTCTTTGGCTTCTTGAGAAAGTGCACTGTGGTCAAAGACCTGAAACAGACGACAGAAAACATAACTAGAACATGCAGCTTGAATTATCAAAAAATAAAAACTTGCATTTATCAATCACCTTTCATGACCAAAGGACATCAAAAGGTGCTATATGAATGCAAGCCTTGGTTTCTTAAGCTGGGCAATCAATCTACATACACAAAGCTGCCACAAATAGCAATTTGATAATGACTTAGATAATCTGTTTGTGATTTTGATTGAGGAACAAAAATTGACCAGAATCTGGGGATAATTCTGCTACACTCCTTTGAAAAAGTGTGATGGCAGCATCTCCAACAGCAAAGCACTGTACTCAAGTATCAGCATAGATCTTTTGTGCTGAAATGGGACTTGAACTCAAAACCGTCCAACTCACAGGCAAGAGTGCTACCAACTGAGCTACAGTTGACACATTACATCAACATAAGATATTCATAGATGCAATATTTTATAAACACAAAGTCAGATAATCGAAGGTTGAGGCCAATCGTGGATGGAAAAGATCAGCATTTTGCATCTGCCTTCATTAGAGAAGAGGATACTGACAATGTACCCAGTAAAGAAATTTAATGGTATAAAATTAAAGAGCTGGCATTGCACAAAGTAGAACAGACACTCGGTTTGGACAATTTACATCCTAGGTTTGTCAGGGAAGTAACAATGGATAAAGTGGAGGCTCTGGCCACAATCTTTTAATCTCCTTAGATATGGGAATAGTGCCAGAGGACTGCAGAATTGTAAATCTTATACTCACGTTCAAAAAAAGGGGGAAGGGATAAATCCAAAAACTCTGTCACTGAGCCTAATGTCAATGGTGGAGAAAGATCCAGAAATCATAGCACATAATTAATTATTTGCAAGAACAAGTCAATAACTGGCTGCCAATACGAAAATGAGCCCTTGCCTGCCCTTTCAGGAGGGCGTCAATGATTCCACGGTGCTATTTAATTCATTGATGCAATACAACCCTGTCCTCCACTCTGACGATGGGCACGTCTATCTCCCCTGCTGCATAACAGAGTGTGCATGCAATCCCATCACCTAACGCGCACCCCCCCCACCCTCCCCTCCACTCCCTGACAGCCCACAAACCATCTGCCAGTAAGCAAAGGACACAGATTTAAGGAATGGCAAAGAACCAGAGGTGATGTGAAGAACACTTGACATATCAAGCTACTATACTCTGAATGTACAGCCTAAGAGGATGTAGAAACAGATTCAATAATAATTTCCAAAGGAAATTCGATAAATAGTCCAAAATATTTTTAAAATTTAAATATAAGTGTGGGCTCGCAGTGTGGCTCACTTACACCTGCTAGATGCTACATATTTTCACATACAGGGCCTTGTCCTTTGTAAACAGAAAGAATGTGTCCACACACACTGCCTTTTTCAACTAAACAAAAGCTTGGAGGACAACATTCCCTGGTTCATTCCCCATGGCAATGCCTTGGCCAGAGTTGAGCAGCCGGCTTGAATTTAACTGAAAGCTTGGTAGTTAATTGTTCCCTGGTACATTGGTAGAGGCATTGCCATGGACAATCAGAGTCCACTTGCCATCCAATCAGCACCCTCTTCTCTTGCAATATAAACTGTTCAAATTTGAGATTTGGTATTCTTGCAAATCTGTCCTGATGAGTGCAAGACGAAAAGCTTCAACTGCATGTCTTTTTTCAGCAATACTCAAGCTCTGTCTTATTTTTTTTCCTCAATTAAATAGTGGAGAGGGTTGATGAAGGTAGTGAGTGCACTGATGTTGTATACAATCTTTCAGAAGGTATTTGATCATGAACCACATAACTAGACCTGCTAGTAAAATTAAAGGAACAGCGGCAGCCTAGATTTAAATTAATAAAATTGGTTAAGGGACAGAAAGCAGACAGTAGCAGTGAATACTTGTTTTTTTAGACTGAAGGGAAGTATTCAGTCATGTTCCCCAGGGGTCACGCCATTTTTGTTGCTTTCAGTTAATGGCCTGGACTTATGGCATAATTTCAAAGGTTAAACATGTTGTAAGTAGGGAGGTCAGTAACAGATTTCAGAACGATATAGACAAGTTGTGAAATTAGAAGACACATGGCAGATACCCTTTCATGCAGTGAAGTTTGAACTGATAGGATGAATAAGAGGCAATATAAATTAAACGGTACTATTTTAGAAGGGGTGTAGAAGCAGAGAGCCCTGGGGTTCACACACACAAATCAGTGAAGGTGGCAGGATAAGTTTAGAAAACTGTTTATAAGAAACAGGAAGCCTTGATTGTAGTGTCATACCCTGAACAGGCATGTCATATTATAAACTTTCAGTCCATACTTTTAAAATTTGGACACAGATATTAAGATGGCTGCCGCAAATCATGTGATTTTTGGCATTTGAACCACAGACAATATCAAGTTGCCAGTGAATACCTAATTAAATATGGACATAGGTGAGGGTACATCAACCATTTGTGGAATTCACACATCTCATTGTTTAAGGATGGGCCAACACCTAAAGACCATGGAGTTTCCAGATTACCTGTCTCCATGTTTCATACTGGACAAAAGGAAAGATTAAAACTCAATGGCCACTATCTGCTTCATATTGTATCACAATGGCCTCCACATCCAACTAGACTGGGTGGGCCTCAGAAGTGTTAACCCAGCAGTCATGTAACAAACTGGGTTTCAGGGACTACACCTTTATTATCCAAGTACCCAACAGATCCATCAGAACTAGTCATCAGCCAGTCTGAGAACCAGACACTGAAATAGCTGAATCTTCAAGCAACCAAAGTACGTAACCTATTCTAGTTTCAAAGTTCACTGGAGAACCAGCCTTCTAGATATTCGACGACATACTATACTCTAGATATCTATCTCACCTGACGTGAACCCTTCACTTTACAAAACCCTCACTTCAACTCTAAATTGTTGAATCCATTCAAGAAACCACAGGGCTGCCACGTGAGACACTAGATACCACAAACCAGAGACTGAATTAACTGTAGTCTGTAAAATTGCACTCTGTAACTGATCCATGTGCATGCATGAGACAAGATGTATGATGTGTTAATTTGGGGTAAATATGAGGGAATAAATAACCTTCATTTTAAACTCTCAAAAGCTGGCTGCCGGATTATTTGTGATACACACTCCAAGGGTTATACCAAGGCAAAACATACCGACTACAGGCTGTAAGACAGCACATACATTCTGTCCATGACAGAACTGCTGACTCTGGATTGGCATTCATTGGAGCAAATGAGCTAAACCTGACTTTTAAGGAATATTGAAAGTAGAAGGGAAAAGTGACATAGCCAAAATTGTGGAAACAAAAACTAAAGGGATTATAGCAGTAAGCTTTGTGAATTGGTTGACTTTGACATAAAAGCATTTGTGCAACAGGAAGCCTTAATTTGGGCTAAATTAACATCTTTAACCATAGAATAGCTAAAATGCATAGCTAGGCAGGTAGAACTTAATATACATTGTAAAGAACCTATTTTTATTTTTCTTGGACTGTGGCTTTAAAATTGGACTGTGGTTTCAAAAAGTACCACTGGAAAAGGATGTAGAATATATAATGTTGCTATCTCCTGGAACAGGGTGCTAGGCTGGAAAAAATGGTGCCAGAAATGGTTCTGAACTAAGAGGGACTGCCTAGCAACATTTTAATTGGCTCCCGAGCAGGTGACCAAGGTTGTGTGTGATAGCAGTGAGCCGAGAGATCCTAGCCTGAAAAGAGAACACACCTCACACCTAAAACCTCTCTCTCGTGTGTGTGTGTGTGTGTGTGTGTAAGATTCCAGTAAATCTACAAGGCTAGCTAGCTGGCTTTTTTCCCCACAAAAAGTGCCTTCCTATCCACACTATCTATGCCCCTCAATCTTATACACCTCTATCAGGACCCCCTCAACCTTCGCTGCTCCAAGGAAAACAGCCCCAGCCTATCCATTCTTTCCTCATAGCTCAAACCCTCCAGCCCAGGCAGCATCCTGATGAATCGTCTCTGCACCCTCTGCAGTGCAATCACATCCTTCCCATAATGTGGTGACCAGAACTGCACACAAAACTCCAGTTGTGGCCTAACTAGCGTTTTATACAGTTCCAGCATAACCTCCCTTTTCTTGTATTCTATGCCTCAGCTAATCAAGGCAAATATCCCACATGCCTTCTTAAAGTAATAGAGTTAAAAGATAGCAGTTCATATTTCTTTCTTTTGCCACTGGTTAAAGACAATTTGTATAATAAACAGATATTTACTTAAGTTTACAAACCTGGTGCTCATACTGTGTTAACCTAAATGAAACAGGTAGAAACAAAGAGAACTGCGGATGCTGGAAATGTAAAACAAAAACAGAATTACCTGGAAAAACTCAGCAGGTCTGGCAGCATCGGCGGAGAAGAAAAGAGTTGACGTTTCGAGTCCTCATGACCCTTCGACAGAACTTGATTTCGAGTCCAGGAAAGAGTTGAAATATAAGCTGGTTTAAGGTGTGGGGGGGGGGGGGGGGGGGTTGCGGAGAGAGAGAGACAGAGGTGCTTGTGTAGACAAACAAGCAGTGATAGAAGCAGATCATCAAAAGATGTCAGTGACAATGGGACAAAAGAACACATAGGTGTTAAAGTTAAAGTTGGTGATATTATCTAAACGAATGTGCTAATTAAGAATGGATGGTAGGGCACTCAAGGTACAGCTCTAGTGGGGGTGGGGGGAGCATAAAAGATTTTAAAATATTTAAAAATAATGGAAATAGGTGGGAAAAGAAAAATCTATAAAATTTATAGGGAAAAAAAAAGGGGAAAAAAAGGGGGAAACAGAAAGGGGGTGGGGATGGGGGAGGGAGCTCACGACCTAAAGTTATTGAATTCAATATTCAGACCGGAAGGCTGTAAGGTGCCTAGTCGGAAGATGAGGTGTTGTTCCTCCAGTTTGCGTTGGGCTTCACTGGAACAATGCAGTAAGCCAAGGACAGACATGTGGGCAAGAGAGCAGGGTGGAGTGTTAAAATGGCAAGCGACAGGGAGGTTTGGGTCATTCTTGCGGACAGACCGCAGGTGTTCTGCAAAGCGGTCGCCCAGTTTACGTTTGGTCTCTCCAATGTAGAGGAGACCACATTGGGAGCAACGAATGCAGTAGACTAAGTTGGGGGAAATGCAAGTGAAATGCTGCTTCACTTGAAAGGAGTGTTTGGGCCCTTGGACGGTGAGGAGAGAGGAAGTGAAGGGGCAGGTGTTACATCTTTTGCGTGGGCATGGGGTGGTGCCATAGGAGGGGGTTGAGGAGTAGGGGGTGATGGAGGAGTGGACCAGGGTGTCCCGGAGGGAGCGATCCCTACGGAATGCCGATAAGGGGGGTGAAGGGAAGATGTGTTTGGTGGTGGCATCATGTTGGAGTTGGCGGAAATGGCGGAGGATGATCCTTTGAATGCGGAGGCTGGTGGGGTGATAAGTGAGGACAAGGGGGACCCTATCATGTTTCTGGGAGGGAGGAGAAGGCGTGAGGGCGGATGCGCGGGAGATGGGCCGGACACGGTTGAGGGCCCTGTCAACGACCGTGGGTGGAAAACCTCGGTTAAGGAAGAAGGAGGACATGTCAGAGGAACCGTTTTTGAAGGTAGCATCATCGGAACAGATGCGACGAAGGCGAAGGAACTGGGAGAATGGGATGGAGTCCTTACAGGAAGCGGGGTGTGAGGAGCTGTAGTCGAGGTAGCTGTGGGAGTCGGTGGGTTTGTAATGGATATTAGTGGACAGTCTATCACCAGAGATTGAGACAGAGAGGTCAAGGAAGGGAAGGGAAGTGTCAGAGATGGACCACGTGAAAATGATGGAGGGGTGGAGATTGGAAGCAAAATTAATAAATTTTTCCAAGTCCCGACGAGAGCATGAAGCGGCACCGAAGTAATCATCGATGTACCGGAGAAAAAGTTGTGGAAGGGGGCCGGGGTAGGACTGCAACAAGGAATGTTCCACATATCCCATAAAGAGACAGGCATAGCTGGGGCCCATGCGGGTACCCATAGCCACACCTTTTATTTGGAGAAAGTGAGAGGAGTTGAAGGAGAAATTGTTCAACGTGAGAACAAGTTCAGCCAGACGGAGGAGAGTAGTGGTGGATGGGGATTGTTCGGGCCTCTGTTCGAGGAAGAAGCTAAGGGCCCTCAGACCATCCTGGTGGGGGATGGAGGTGTAGAGGGATTGGACGTCCATGGTGAAGAGGAAGCGGTTGGAGCCAGGGAACTGGAAATTGTTGATGCGACGTAAGGTGTCAGAGGAATCACGGATGTAGGTGGGAAGGGACTGGACAAGGGGAGAGAGAAGGGAGTCAAGATAACGAGAAATGAGTTCTGTGGGGCAGGAGCAAGCTGAGACGATCGGTCTACCGGGGCAGTTCTGTTTGTGGATTTTAGGTAGGAGATAGAAGCGGGCCGTCCGAGGTTGGGCAACTATCAGGTTGGAAGCTGTGGGAGGGAGATCCCCAGAGGAGATGAGGTCAGTGACAGTCCTGGAAACAATGGCTTGATGTTCAGTGGTGGGGTCATGGTCCAGGGAGAGGTAGGAGGAAGTGTCTGCGAGTTGATGCTCAGCCTCCGCGAGGTAGAGGTCAGTGCGCCAGACAACAACAGCACCACCCTTGTCAGCGGGTTTGATGACAATGTCAGGGTTGGACCTGAGAGAATGGAGTGCAGTAAGTTCAGAGAGAGACAGGTTAGAATGGGTGAGAGGAGCAGAGAAATTGAGACGAAATTGAGAAATTGAAACAGGTAGAATTGGGCAATTTGGTGGTCTAATCTAACTTTGCACATTTGTATTAAAAGTGCTGGTTCAGCACCTCTCCCTCACCCCACAATCAGAACACTAGAAGATACAGAACACAAAACCTTGAATAGCAGCAACTAGAGTTAGGAGTTTCAGGCAAGAAGAGAGGGATGTGAAAGGCATAAGGAAAGGGAGGAAAGGGAATCCCAGGAGAGAAAAGAGGATTGGGCCTTCCAGCTGGAGAAACTGGAGAAAGAATTACAGGCACAAAGAATAGGGAACTAAAGCAGATTGAAGCAGCTGAAGAGAACTTGTCTTTACCTAGTGGAGATGCTGTTGGTAATTCAAGTACTCCTAGCTCAGATATAAATTTTGATTGCTTATTCCCAACTACTGCTCAAGTTTGAAGAACCGGAAACCTGTTGTGAAAACCTCCTTCACAAACTTTGAGAAGCTGGCAGATCAGTTAAAGTGGCCAGTGAGTATTAAACTCTCCTAATGCAGGGTTAGTTATTAGGAAAAGCCCATGAGGTTTACACTCTGTTGCCTGCAGACAGTTCTGCAAGTTATGAACAGACAGTGATTGTGAAAGACTGAACAGACAAAGGCAAATCCCAAGTTCCTAAGTGCCTATGAACATGTACTAGAGGCGTACATCCAAGCTAACAATTCTGGAACTCTCGTAAAAAGCCCACTTGAATTTTCCTCAAATCCAATAGAATTAAACAAATAGCACTTGACTGGTGAATGAGCTCCAAAAATTGACCATATCCATGATGGAACAAGCAGAGTAATTCTATTGGAAGAGATTAAAAACTGCCTCCCATCCAGCTTCAAAATTCATGTGAAGGAACAGAAGGTTTTAACAGCCAGGAATGCTGCCATCCTTGCTGATGACTATGACATCATCTACAGGCCTCAGAACTCCGGGAAAAATATGAAGGGGGAACAGAATAGGTGGAGTAACCACAAAAAGGAAATAAAGATGTCGGTGCGAGAAGTTCTCCCAAGTCCAAAGTGAAGGCACAGATAATCAAAATGACACGAGGCCCACGTGTTCTCACTGCAACATAGGGCATAGAAACAGAAAATAGCAGGAATAAGTCACTCAGCCCTTCAAGCCTGCTCCGCCATTCAATATGGTCATGGCTGATCCTCTATCTCAAAGCCATACCCCTGCTCTCTCGTCATTCTCCTTGATGCCTTCAGAGTCTTGAAATCTATTTCCTTCTTAAATATATTCAGCCTTCTGTGGTAGAGAATTCCATTAGTTCACCACCCTCTGAGTGAAGAGGTTTCTCCTCATCTTAGCCTTAAATGGCCTTACCTAGTATTCTGAGACTGTGCCCCTTGTTCTAGACACCGCCCAGCCAGAGGAAACATCATCCCTGCGTCCAATCTGTTCAGCCCTGTCAGAATTTTATTATGTTTCAATAATATCCCCTCTCATTCTTCTAACTCAGTGAATATAGGTCTAGTCGACCCAACCTCTACTCACATGACAATCCTGCCATCCCAGGAATCAGTCGGGTGAACCTCCCGCTGCACTCCTTCAACGGCAAGCATGCTCTCTGTTAGGTAAGGAGACCAAAACTGCATACAATACTCCAGGTGTGGTCTCACCAAGGCTCTGTACAGCTGCAGTAAGGCATCCTTGCTCCTGTACTCAAGTCCTCTCGCAATGAAGGCCAACATACCATTTACCTTAGCAGGTCTGGCAGCATCGGCGGAGAAGAAAAGAGTTGACGTTTCGAGTCCTCATGACCCTTCGACAGAACTTGAGTTCGAGTCCAAGAAAGAGTTGAAATATAAGCTGGTCTAAGGTGTGTGTGTGGTGGGCGGAGAGATAGAGGTTGGGGGTGGGGGGGGGGGGGGTGGGGGTTTGGGGGTGTGGTTCTATGGACAAAATAGCAGTGATAGAAACAGATCATCAAAAGATGTCAACGACAATGGTACAATAGAACACATAGGTGTTAAAGTTAAAGTTGGTGATATTATCTAAACGAGTGTGCTAATTAAGAATGGATGGTAGGGCACTCAAGGTACAGCTCTAGTGGGGGTGTTTTTTTTTATATAATGGAAATAGGTGGGAAAAGGAAAATCTTTATAATTTATTGGAAAAAAAAGGAAGGGGGAAACAGAAAGGGGGTGGGGATGGGGGAGGGAGCTCACGACCTAAAGTTGTTGAATTCAATATTCAGTCCGGAAGGCTGTAAGGTGCCTAGTCGGAAGATGAGGTGTTGTTCCTCCAGTTTGCGTTGGGCTTCACTGGAACAATGCAGCAAGCCAAGGACAGACATGTGGGCAAGAGAGCAGGGTGGAGTGTTAAAATGGCAAGCAATAGGGAGGACTGGGTCATTCTTGCGGACAGACCGCAGGAGTTCTGCGAAGCGGTCGCCCAGTTTACGTTTGGTCTCTCCAATGTAGAGGAGATCACATTGGGAGCAACGAATGCAGTAGACTAAGTTGGGGGAAATGCAAGTGAAATGCTGCTTCACTTGAAAGGAGTGTTTGGGCCCTTGGACGGTGAGGAGAGAGGAAGTGAAGGGGCAGGTGTTACATCTTTTGCGTGGGCATGGGGTGGTGCCATAGGAGGGGGTTGAGGAGTAGGGGGTGATGGAGGAGTGGACCAGGGTGTCCCGGAGGGAGCGATCCCTACGGAATGCCGATAAGGGGGGTGAAGGGAAGATGTGTTTGGTGGTGGCATCATGGTCCAAACACTCCTTTCAAGTGAAGCAGCATTTCACTTGCATTTCCCCCAACTTAGTCTACTGCATTCGTTGCTCCCAATGCGGTCTCCTCTACATTGGAGAGGCCAAACGTAAACTGGGCGACCGCTTCGCAGAACACCTGCGGTCTGTCCGCAAGAATGACCCAAACCTCCCTGTCGCTAGCCATTTTAACACTCCACCCTGCTCTCTTGCCCACATGTCTGTCCTTGGCTTGCTGCATTGTTCCAGTGAAGCCCAACGCAAACTGGAGGAACAGCACCTCATCTTCCGACTAGGCACTTTACAGCCTTCCGGACTGAATATTGAATTCAACAACTTTAGGTCGTGAGCTCCCTCCCCCATCCCCACCCCCTTTCTGTTTCCCCCTTCCTTTTTTTTCCAATAAATTATAAAGATTTTCCTTTTCCCACCTATTTCCATTATAAAAAAAACACCCCCACTAGAGCTATACCTTGAGTGCCCTACCATCCATTCTTAATTAGCACATTCGTTTAGATAATATCACCAACTTTAACTTTAACACCTATGTGTTCTATTGTACCATTGTCGTTGACATCTTTTGATGATCTGCTTCTCTCACTGCTTGTTTGTCCATACAACCACACCCCCCACCCCCACCAACCTCTCTCTCTCTCTACCTCTCCGCCCACCACACACACACCTTAAACCAGCTTATATTTCAACTCTTTCTTGGACTTGAACTCAAGTTCTGTCGAAGGGTCATGAGGACTCGAAACGTCAACTCTTTTCTTCTCCGCCGATGCTGCCAGACCTGCTGAGTTTTTCCAGGTAATTCTGTTTTTGTTTTGGATTTCCAGCATCTGCAGTTTTTTTTGTTTTTATACCATTTACCTTAACTGCTTGCTGCACCTGTATGTTTGCTTTCAGTGATTGGTGTAAAAGGACACCCAGGTGCCTTTGTACATCAACATTTCCCAACCTATCACTATTTAAATAATACTCTGCTATTCTGTTTTCCTACCAAAATGGATAACTTCACACTTATCCACACTATACTGCATCTGCCATGTATTTGCTCACTCAGCTTGTCTAAATTGCCTTGAAGCCTCTTAACATCCTCATCACTCACATTCCCAAGTTTCATGTCATCAGCAAACTTGGAAATATTAAATTTGATTCCCTCATCCAAATCATTGATTTATATTGTGAATAACTAGGGCCCCAAGCACTGATTCCTCCGGTATCCCAATCATCACTGCCTGCCACTTCGAAAAAGTCCCAATCATGCCTACCCTGTTTCCTGTCTGCTAACCAATTCTCAAGCCATGCCAATAGAATACTCCCAAACCCATGTGCTTTAATTTTGCACAGTAACCTCTAATCTGGGACTTTATCTCCAGACCTAATGCTAGAGGCTCAAAGAAGCCCGCAGGTCTTTAAAGAATTCACAAGATTATTCCTGAGGAGGATGTCCCTGTAAGTGGCATAGCAGATCAGGCACTGACCCTAGCTGCAGGCATTAGCCCCTCTAGTAGTATCACTCTATGCATTGCTGAACCTGACAAAATTCCTGAGTGCGACCGGAGTTCTGCCCGTCAAGGAACAGTGTCCCTGTACCCCTCTAAGGGAATAAGCAATCCATTTACTGCTCAGGGATACAGTCTTGATATGGGGAAACCCAGAAAACTCCAAGGGGCCAAGGTACTAAATAATGGAGTTGGAAGATACATGTCCCTGCCCCTCCATTGGGTCCACCTACAGAATGACTTAGTCTCGGGTCCAATCACTATAGGGATTGTACCCAAGCTGCTGGTGGCAGGGATAAATTTCTCGCTTGGAAATGACTTGACTGGTAGTAAGGGAGCGAGAAAAGGGAAACCAAGCAACTATGGGGGGGAAGTTCCCATGATTTTCCCCAATTGTGACTCCAAGTCACACAGGCAAATTTAAAGGAGAGGCAGCCAGCAACCCAGCTGGATGAGCCAGGGGTCTGGGTAGTTGAAACGTTGTTTGGAAACCTGTCTGAAAGAGCCTCCTTAATTAAGGCACAGCAGGCAGATTTCGAATGAAAGCACCTAGCACAGGCTGCCTGCTCTGAGGCAGAAGCCACCTATGTTCCCGAGTGCTATTACCTAAGAGATGATGTAGCAATGTGGAAATGGAAACCCTTTGGGAGACCTGCAGATGAAGAGTGGACAGATTGTAGTGCCCCAGAATATTGTAAGGAAGTGTTATGAATTGCTTATGCTATCCAAGGGTTGGACATGTAGGTTCCCACAAAACTTCATCCTGCATAAACAGATACTTTTCTGATCTCACCGACTGTCTGATGTGGCCATGCTTGTCAGGTTCAGGAAAACCTCAGGCCACAATTGCACCTGCCCCTCAAACCCATAGTGACATTTGGTAAACCCTTAACCGAATCCTGATAGACTGTGTAGGGCCGCTATCCAAATCTAGCAGAGGCTATCAGTACTTCCCTATGATAATGGACCTGGCCACCCGATTCCACAAAGATCACAGCTAAATCCCTCATCACTGGGATAAGGCCTTTGGCTTCCTGCTGCTCGCCACAAGGGCGTCCCCGAATGAGTCCACAGGCTTCAGCCCATTTGAACTAATTTATGGGCATAAGGTTTGAGGCCCTGAAGCTACTAAAAGAAGTTTCTGGAGCCCGGGGAGGACACCTCACTGCTGATGTATCCACATTCCGGGAACGACTCTTTAATGCCTGTGCTGTGGTCAAGGAACATTTGAAAACCTCCCAGTAAGTCATGAAAAATAAGGCAGGCAGACAGGCATGCTAGACTCAAACTCTCCAGCCAGGAGAACAGGTCGAAGTGCTGCTGCCACTGCCAAATGATCCTCTCAGGGCCAAAAGAATCAGTGAAGTAAATTATTTGATCCACACCCCCAACTGGAGAAAAATCAGTTATGCCAGCTTAGTATGTTAAAGAAATATCATAGCCAAGAACCGAATCAACCAGTAAGCCTTTGCAAGAGCGTAGAGATAGAGGACAGCCGGGGAGAGTCAGACAAGGAGGGATGACTGGAGGAATCCGAGGTCAAACCTCCACCTACTATGCTGGCAAAAATAAATTCTGAAAAATCTAAATGCCCTATTAACTGATCTAACAGAACAGCAGCAGAAGGATACAGCCACCCCTGCTCTGGGACCCTAAAGAAATCTGCAGGGACCAACCAGAATGCAACCCACTAAGACACCACAATGTGAGCAGGGGGGGGGATACCCCTCTACCAAAGCAAATTCCTACCTACTGAGCCCTGACAAGCTTGCTCAGGTCAGTCAAGAAATAGACAAGGGGACAATCGAGCCCAGCCAGAGCAGCTGGAACTCCCCCACTGTATTAGTCCCAAAACTAGTTGGATCATTGACTATCAGAAGGAAATGCAGTGACCTGAACTGATTCATATCCAATCTCTCGCATCAAAGATTGTACAAATAATGTAAATCACTCTGCCTACCTGAGTAAAATTGACCTTTTGAAAGGGTACTGGCAAGTCCCCATGACCCCCAGAGTGAGAGAAATTTCGGTCTTTGTCAGCAAGGTGGCCTAAACCAGTATACGGTCATGCCCTTCAGCCTTAATAATGCCCAGCAATCTTTCAGATCTTGCAAGGTTGTGGTAGCTGGATTAATCAACTGGGCAGTATGCCTGGATGAATTGTTAATTTGCAATGATATCTGGAAGGTCCATTTAGACCACCTGGAAGCAATGTTTTAGGGTCTATGGAGAGTCATCGTTGTTGTGAACAATGTTGTGAACTAAGAGCAAGTTTGCAATTGCAAAGCTAACTTATCTGGTGCACAGTGGGACAAGATGGAGTGCTACCTTGGGAAATGAAAATATACACCCTGGTCGATTTTCGCATTCCCAAAACAGAGAGAGAAATCCTGCCACTTTGGAAATGAGCAGGTTCTACTGAAAGGTTGTGCCAAATTAAAGCCACTCCACCAAGCAATTTACTAAAGAAAACTGCCAAGCCAGTGTGATCAGAGGCATGCCAAAAGCTGTTTGAGAAATTAAAAGCCATCCAAATAAATGGACCTATCCCAAACTTCAGTAAACCATTTAGACACAAATATAGGTGTAGACACAGTCCTACTCCAGGATGACAACTCCGGAACTGTATGGCCAATTGGCTATTTCTCAAGAAAGCTAAACAGACGTCAGAAAAAGAACTCTGCAGTTGAGAAAGAAACATTAAGCCTTTTGTTAGCTCTGCAATATTTAGCGTTCTATGTTAGTAATAGGCACTGAGAGACCCTAATATACACAGACTATAACCCATTAAAATTCCAAGAAAAATTTAAGTGATCAACTCCAGATTGTTCTGATGGAGCTTACGCTTATAGTCTTTTAACTTAAAGATTACATACATACATACCTTGCTGGAAAGAACGTCATGGCTGACACAGTATCCAGATTGTAAACCCGCAAGGGAGTGCAACTTAGAGAAAACTATAGCAATACTGGACTCTTGTGTGAATATCAGAATGTGTGCAGGACATACGTGTACGTTTTCTCTTGTTTCACAGAGACGTCATGTCATGCCTAGTACAGGCATGTCATATTATGAACTTTCTATCAATACAGTATCAAGTCTCCTGATAATACTTAATTAACTATGGACACAGGTCACAGCCATTTGTGAAATTCAAACGTCTCCTTGTTTAAGGGTGAGCCAACATCTAAAGGCTATGGCGTTTCCAAACTGCTTGTCTCCATGTTTCATATTAGACAACAGGGAAGATTGAAACTCAATGGCCACCGTCAACTTCACATCGTATCACGACGGCCTCCCCGTCCCGAACCAGGCTGGGTGGGCCCAGGAGTGTTAACCCAGCGGTCACGTGATTAAAATTTCAGGGACTGCATCCTTATTACTCCAGGTCCCAGCAGAATCTTCAGAACCAGTCATCAGCCAATCTGAAAACCAGACTCAAACTAGCTGCACGACATCAAGCAGCCAAAGTACTTAGCCTGTTTCAGTTTCAAAGTTTACAGAGGATCAACCTCCTAGATGAGAATACAAAAAACCCCAACTCATTGTTTTAAAAGAAATTCACTAACTTTAAATCATCAAATCCATTCAGGAAATCACAGCAAACCAGAATTCATAAATCAGAGACTAAATTAACTGTAGTCTGTAAAAATACGTCTTTCTCTCTATCTAGTCTTTGTGCGTGCGTATGCACACACATACAAGTGGTGTGCGCGCATCTGTGCGTGTATAGTGTAAACCTGCGTGTGAAGTTGCATTAATTCGGCCTAAGTGTGATAGTATAAATAACCTTTATTTTAAACTCACGAAAGCTTGCTGCTGGATTATGTAAATGGGATACACATTGCAAGAGTAAGAAAAGACACACCTCTTTCCAGACAATACAGCTGATAATGCACAGTAAAAAAGCGCACACATTTGGTCCGTGACATAAAGGCACAGAGTACAAAAGCAAGTAAGTTATGCTAAACCTATACAATATACTAGCTGGGTACCAGCTGGAGTACTGCATCTAATTTTAGACAACACACTAAGATATCAAAGTCTTGCAGAGGTTGCAGAGAATGTTATTAGAATGGTAACAGACACGAAGGACTTCAGTTATGTGGAGAGGCTAGAGAAGCTGTGCTTGTTTTCTTTGGAGCAGCAAGGGTCGGGAGATTTAACTCAAGTGTTTTGATAAAGTATATAGTGGCATGGGGGTCAGGAACCAGAGACACAGGTTCAAGCTAAGTGGCAAAAAAGTCAAAAGGGGAGATGAGAATTGTTTTATGCAGTGCATTGTGCACTCCCTGGAGGGGTGATGGAAGCAAATTCAATAGTAACTTACAGATGTGAATTGGATAAATACTTGAAAGAAGAAACTTGCAGAGCCATTGAGCGGTGGGGAAAAAAAAAGAGGAATAGGACTAACTGAATAGCTCTTTCAAAAAGCTGGTTAATGTACAATAGGCTGAATGGCCCTCTTCTGTGCAGATAATTACAAAGTATTACAGGAAATTTGAACTTGTTACAAATGCAAGTTTAGAAAGTATAAAGCATCAATATCTGGGATTGGGGAAAAAGTAAGCCATGAAAGACAAAGATAAGTATCACTTATCAAAGCTTCACTAGATTAAACAGTTCAACAATGGGCAACTTCCAGCAATTGAGGGGATCTCAGCCACTTGGATATAGAAAATCGAACAAACACGTACTTACATCCATTATGGTTACAGGAACATCTTTGATCTTGTGAGGCTCTACATAGGAATTCTGGCAGTTAAGAGTGAGACGAGAGGCCAACTCACCCTGTCCTAAACTCTCCAACTGTTCTTCCACAGAAAAAAGAGAAATCAGAGGAGTTCATGAAATAATAACACAAAGTAAGGCTAAAGCACCTGGAGTTCAAACTTTTGAATCTTTAAACACCCTGTAAGTGACTGCCCCAGTTGATAAAATACTAGAACAGCTAAGGTCATGTAATGCACAAGATATTACCAGAGTCACTGATTTAGAGTGACTCCATAAATCAAGGGCAGCTCAGGAAGTGAGTAGTGTTCTTGCCTCTGAGCCAGAAGCTCCGGGTGAGAGTCCCACCAAAGGACTTGATAGCCAAAGAAGGTGCATCCAAGCTGGTTGAATATCAATCTACAAATCCTTCCACACAAGCCAATGGCAGGCAGTAAGGCAGGGTGATATTCCTGGTCAGCCATGTGTTGGAAAGGATTCTGGAGCCTCTAAAATTACTATCTACAGCTCCAGTCCATAACATGCATGTAAAATGTGCATGTTGCTGCAGCAACACAGACCCCAAGTGAACTGCAACACACCATGAGCAAATTTTTACTCATCAAATCTTACTCTGGTCAGATCAATAAACTGGGAGAGAAGATATAGCACTTCCAGGACATGAGTGATGCATCAGATTTTGCATCAACTTCTACAATTACAAATTATCAACAATTATCTTAACAAGCTTTCTGAAATTAATTTTCATCTTCCACTCTCACATCAGACTTATGATTTCTAACATCCAAAGGGAAACTTTAAATAAAATGAAAAAAGTTTAAGAAAATATGGCAAAAACCTAGTAACTAAAGAGGGAAAGATAAAGCACAAGGGCTGCCCCAAGATCCACCCACCTCTGTTTTGACAGAGTAAAATAAGGAACAAGTACCCTTTGGTGAATGGGTCAAAAATTAGAGATCATAGATTTAAAAATCATCAGGAATAGTAACGCTTGGACCCTGGCTAATGCCCTGGGAACACAGGTTCAAACCAATTAATAAATCTGGAATATAATGCTAATCTCAGCAATGGTGACCATGAAACTACCATTAATTGTTGTAAAAACCCATCTGGTTTAGAGAAGGAAATCTGCCAACCTTATCTGGTCTGGATTATGACTCTGGACCCACAGCAATGTGGTTGACTCTTAACTGCCCTCTGAAACGGCCTAGCAAGCCACTCGGTTCAAGAGCAATTAGTGATGGGCAAGTGCCCCCCAACATCCATTAAAAGAATAAAGAAAAACAAAAGGTCCAGTGCGGAGATGAGTAGAGAGTATTTCACCCAGTTGTCAGGATCTATAATGCTGTACCTGAAAAGGTAGTAGTTAGTGGGAGTCAATTCCATAAATAATTTTGAAAGTGAGTTATTGGACAGGTGCTTGAAGATGAGGAACTTGGAATACAGGCAAAAAGCAGATCTGTGGGACTAAGCACAAATGTTCTACATGGAACAAATTTAAGATTCTACAAATTGGATAGCTATTACTCTTTGTGTACATAAAATGGCCTGAGCTGAATCATTCTATAATTGTATGAAATTAGGCTTGTATTCTCTGGAATATATAGGTTGTGATTTTATTGATGTTTTTAGGATTTTCACAAAGGAATTGGTCAGATAAGGGAGAAAAAAGCTTTTTCTGGTGCCGAGGGAGTCAAGGCCAAGGAGATTATCAAAAATTGGAGCCAGGCTATTCAGGAGAAAAGTTAGAAAAGACTTTTCAAGCAGAGGGTGAAAGCTCTGACTCACGAAAAATAGTAGATGCTAATTCAATCAATAACTTTCAATCTAAGATCAATAGATTTTTGCTAGCCAAAGGCATAAAAGCTTGTGGAGCAAAGGCAGGTGGATGAAATTAAGATGCTGTTCAGCCATGATCTCAATGCCAGAACAGGCTTGAGGCTTTACTCCTATTGTTTTTTGCTCTTTCTATTTTCATGGGATATGAGCTTCACTGACAAGGCCAGCATTTGTTGCCCATCCCTAACTGCCTTTGAAATGAGTGGCTTGCTAGGCCATTTCAGAGGGCAGTTAAGAAGCAACCACATTGCTGTGGGTCTGGATACACGTGGGCCAGATCAGGTCAGGGTGGTAGATTTCCTTCCTGAAAGGACATTAATGAACCAGATGGGTTTTTACAACAATGATAGTTTAATTAGACTAGCTTTATATTCCAGGTTTTTTGAGTTTAATTTCCATCAGCTGCCATGGTGGGTTTAGAACTTATGGCCTTAGGGCATTAGCCTGGGCTTCTGGATTACTGTTCAGTGACATTACCACAATGCCACCATCTACCCACCCCCACCATAGCATAGGGACAAGGTTCCAGGCAGTAATTTTGACTGAAGTAGTGATGCTCCCTAGGATGTGACTCACTGGTGTCAGTCTTAGTTTTCTCCTCTCCATGTTTTTCTTATGCTCTGTACATTAATTTCTGCTGGGTTTTATGGTTAAATGATTCAAGTTCTAGAACTCGGGTACACCAGTACGTTAGACAGTAAAGCTTTGCCCAATTATTTGGCTTACCCGATCAACCATGAAATCGATCGCATCTGCCATTTTTGGATCCACGGGACCAGCTGTAAAATTTCCAAGAACAATCTTCTTCAACATAAATCCAGGCATCAGCCAGAAGCTAGAAGAAAAATTTCATAAAAGTGGCAGTCACATCAATAGAGAGCACTGAAGAAAATAAATACAATTAATACAAATAATTAAATGGGAAACAGATTATGAATTTGTTTTCAGATTGTGCGCAGATGGGAACGTCAATGAGAAGAAACAAACTCAGTAAACTGACCATCAGATGCTTCCACAATTTATCATTAGGCCAGACGAGACTTGAAATTGACCGGGATCAGAGTCGATGCATGGGAAGTCCTTGCGGCTGACTGGAATGCTTGGACACAAGCGGTCAGGAAAGGCATGGAGAAAGCAGAGGACTAAAGAAACGGCAGTATAGAGAGGGGAAGGAAAAAATATCAGTCCATTTCAGGCCAATGCCATTCATCTGTCAGCTGCAGAAGGGACTGCCACTTGCGAATTGACCTCTACAGCTACAACACACCATGTCCAATTCAAAATGGGGGCAAGAGGGTGAAAGGAACAAGGAGAGAATTTTTAGATGCAAAACTCCAAAGTTAAAGAATATTAGAGCCAGCAGTGTTCTGACCTGAGTTGGTTACACTTACGACTTCAAAAGTCACCTGTGTTGAATAGGGGGCCTGCAACCATAGGACGGTTGCAGGAGAGTAGAAGGGAAAAACCGTGCCGGGAGTAAGCAGAAGGCCCATGAAACCTCAATCTTTATACAACTCTTCAAGGCAGCACTCAGACCAAGCAACTAGTCTTCCAATTAATTTTATAAGTATCTGAATTAAGTTTATTGGGGATCTAAGTCTAATAGAGGTATGAGAAAATGTGATTTAGGAGTTCGGTTTAGATTATAAGTAACTGATTCACTGTATCTTTTAATATATTTAAAATAACTGGCGTTTAAAGGTAGAATGTATTTATTAACATTCATGTTCTTTGATTTCTGTATGGCAAAATTCATTTGATTTAAACCATGAATCTTGGGGCTTCATTCTTTTCGTAAATATCTGGGCTTTTGGACTCTAAAAAAAAAATACATGATTGGTCTTTGCTAAGATCATATGGACACCAAAGTCTCTCTGCTCATGGACTCGGAGTCAAGAGTATTTACAGCACAGGAGTAAGCCATTTGGCCTGAGTCCATGTCAGCTCTCCATTGAGCATCCAGTCAGTCCCATTGCCCTGCTCGATCCCTGTAGCACCAATTGTCCATCCAATTTCCTTTTGATTTCATTCATCTCCACATCCACCAGTCTTATGGACATCAAGTTCCAAGTCAATCTCTATCCAATTTCTAGAAATGGCAGTTGCTGGGGTGAAGTGCTACACCCATGGGATGTGGGAAATCTGTGGCGCTTCAAGTGTCCCGGACAACTAGATCTGCGGGAAGTGTACCCAATTGCAGCTCCTCACAGACCGCAGCAGTTGGATGCACTTAGGAGCATTCATGTCATTAACAGGAGTTTTGCAGACGTGGTCACACCCAAGGTACAGATAGATAGATGGGTGACCGCTAGAAAGGGGTAGGCAGGCAGTCAGTGCAGAAATCCCCTGTGGCTGTCGCTGTCTCTAACAGGTATACAGTTTTGGATACTGTTGAGGAGATGGCCTATTAGGGGAAAACAACAGCAGTAGCCAGAGCTGTGGCACCACGGCTGTCTCTGTTGTTCAGCAGTGGGGTCAAAGAACAGAAGAGCAATTGTCATAGGAGACTCTATAGTCAGGGGCTCAGATAGGCGCTTCGGTGGTCATGAAAGAGACACCAGGACGATATGTTGCCTCCCTGGTGCCAGGGTCCAGGATATCCCCTGATCGGATACGGGACATTCTGAAGAAGGAGGGAGAACAGCCAGAGGTCGTTGTACACATTGATATGAACCACACAGGCAGGAAGAGTGACGAGGTCCTGCAGCGGGAGTTCAGGGAGTTAGGCAGAAAGTTAAAAAACAGGACCTCTAGGGTTGTAATCTCAGGATTACTCCCTGTGCTACGTGCCAGTGTGGCTAGAAATAGGAAGATAGTGCAGGTAAACACATGGCTGAACAGATGGTGTAGGAGGGAGGGTTTCCAATATGTGGATCATTGGGATCTCTTCCGGGGCAGGTGGGACTTGCACAATAAGGATGGGTTGCATCTAAACTGGAGGGGCACCAAAATCCTGGCTGCGAGGTTTGCTGGTGTCACTCGGGAGAGTTTAAACTAGTATGGCAGGAGGATAGAAACCAGAGCAATAGGTCAGCAGGTGAAATAAATGACTGGGAACTAGTGAAAATGGCCAATAGGACTAAGAGGAAGAGCAGGCAGGGAGAAATTACTGAAGTTTCAGTAGGGGAGCATTTCGGGAAAAGTGACCATAATGCAGTAAGTTTCAAGGTACTGGTGGATAAGGATAACATGAATCCTCAGGTTAAGGTGCTTAATTAGGGGAAGGCTAATTATAACAATATTAAGCAGGAACTGAGGAATCTAGACTGGAGGCGGATGATTGAGGGCAAATCAACAACTGACATGTGGGGGGGCTTTCAGACGTCAGTTGATAAGAATTCAGGACCAGCATGTTCCTGCTAGGATGAAGGATAAGCATGGCAATTTCAGGAACCTTGGATAACGAAGGATATTGTGAGATTAGTCAAAAAGAAAAGGGAAGCATTCGTAAGGGCTAGAAGGCTGGGAACAGATGAAGCCCAGGAGAATATAAAGAAAGTAGGAAGAAAATTAAGCAAGGAGTGAGGAGGGCTAAAAAGGGTCATGAAAACTCATTGGCAACCAGGATTAAGGAAAATCCCAAGGCCTTTTATACATACGTAAAAAGCAAGAGGGTAGCCAGGGAAAGGGTAAGCCCACTCAGGGACAAAGGTGGGAATCTGTGTGTGGAGCCAGAAGAAATGGAAGAGATACTAAATGAGTACTTCTCATCAGTATTCACCAAAGAGAAGGACTTAGTGGTTGATTTGTCTAGGGAAGAGTATGTAGATAGCCTGGATCATGTTGAGATCAAAAAAGAGGTGTCAGGCGTCTTGAAGAATATTAAGGTGGATACGTCCCCAGGGCCAGATGGGATCTACCACAGAGTACTAAGGGAGGGAAGGGAGGAGATTGCTGGGGCCTTGACAGAAATCTTTGTATCCTCACTGGCTACGGGTGAGGTCCCAGGGGACTGGAGAATGGCCAATGTTGTTCCATTTTTTAAGAAGGGTAGCAGGGATAATCCAGGAAATTACAGGCCGGTGAGCCTTACGTCAATGGTAGGGAAATTATTGGAGAAGATTCTTCGTGACAGGATTTACTACCATTTGGAAGTAAAATTCATTGCAATGTTGCATTGGAGAGGGTGCAGATGAGGTTTACCAGGATGCTGCCTGGTCTGGAGGTTATTATCTATGAGAGGTTGGAGAAACTCGGATTGTTCTCACTAGAGCGACGGAGATTGAGGGGCGACGTGATTGAAGTTTACAAAATTATGAGTAGCATGGACAGACTAGATAGTCAGAAGTTTTTTCCCCAGGGTGGAAGACTGCATTACTAGGGGACATAGATTTAAGGTGAGTGGAAAAACTTTAGAGGAGACGTGCAAGGCAAGTATTTTATACAGAGGGTAGTGAGTATCTGGAATTCGCTGCCAGAAGAGGTGGTGGAAGCAGGTACGATAGTGGTGTTTAAGAGGCAGCTTGACAAATACATGAATAGGATGGGAATAGAGGGATACGGAACCTGGAAGTGCAAAATGTTTTAGTTTGACAGGCAATATGATCAGCGCAGGCTCGAGGGCCGAAGGGCCTGTTTCTGTGCTGTACTTTTCTTTGTTCTTTGTTCAATACCACTTGCTGCATACAAAAGATTTCCTCACATTCCACCTGCGTTTCTTGCCTAAAACCTCGTGTCCCCGATCCTCATATCATCAGCTAATGGGAATAGTTTTTCTTTGCCCACCTTATCCAAACCTGTCATAATCTTCTGTACCTCTACCAAATCTTTCCTCAAACTCCATCACTCCAAGAAAAACCCCAGTTTCTTTAACCTATCCTTATAGCTGAAATCTCCCATCCCCGAAACCACTTTGATAAATTTCCTCTGCACCCTCTCGAGGACCCTCACATCCTATAGTGTAGTGACCAGAACTCAACAATACTCTAGCTGTGGCTGAGACAGAGCTTTATAAAGGTTCAGAGTAACTTCCCTGCTTTTGCACTCAAACGCTTCTATTTATCAAGCCCAAAATCCCACATGCTTTGCTAACCACTCAACATATCCTGTCACCTTCAAAGATCGATGCATATGCATCCCAGCTCCCTCTGTTCTGAGCACCATTTAGACCTGCGCCATTGAGTCTATATTGCCTCATGTTGTGCACTCAGAAACTAAGCTCCAGGTTGTCAACACCTCCTTTGAAGCTATGAGAAAAAAGGTTGGTTTCCAACCAGCTCCCACAGGACAACATCTCACTCCTTGAATAAGATTAAGAAAGATCCTGGAAACTGTGGACTATTTTCCTTCTCTCAATGAAGGCAGACACAGGCGACAAAATTAATCATTGACTCCAATGATGGTAGCTTAGCTTTAGGCCGACTAAGAGACAGTATTCGACGCCCAGGATCTCAAATACAAGACTAAGGTCATGGTTTACCAGGCAGCAGTGATCCCTGGGCACTTATAGGCTTCACAGACTTGGACAACCTACAGCAGGCACCTCAAAGCACCAGCAGTGCTGCCTTCGCAAGATCCTCCAAGTCCAGTAGCAAGACAGACAATTTCAACAGCATCGTCCTCTCTCAAGCAACATGACCAGCATGCCCTCTGAACAAGGGCAATCCGGGATGGGCAATAAATGCTGATGCCCACATCCCATGAATGAGTAAAATAAAGGGTCATGGGGGCACAACGGAAAATTGTTGTTTAGACAGCATCTCGATCAGCCAAGATCTTAGGCTGAATGTATCAAACCGCTACAAAGTTTACTCAGCATCAACCTCGGCACCAGAAATGACAATGGCAAAATCAGCCCTGCCAACCCTACAAAATCCTCCTTGCTAACACCTGGTGGTTTGTGCCAAAATTGACCTACAGGCTAGCTGGCAGAGTCCCAAGGACACAGCTGCTAGGCTGGGTCTGCGGCAGCTGCTAAGGGAACCAAAAGGAGGAAAAAGCCTACTTGACTCCTTCCTCACAAATCTACCTGTGGCAAATGCATCTGTCATTGACAGTATTGGTCGGAGTGACCACCACAGAGCCCTTGTGAAGACAAAGTCCTGTCCTCACTGAGTATAGCCTCCATATTGTGTGGCACTACCATCAAGCTAAATGGGGTAGATTTCAAACAGATTTAGCAATTCAAAACTGGGAAACCATGAGGCACTGTGGGCCATCAGCAGCAGAATTATATACAGCCATAATCTGTAACTCAGCTTGAAATATCTTCCACACTACCATCAGGTAATCAACCCTGATTCAATGAAGAGTGCAGGAGGGCATGCTAGGAGCATCAGGGATACCTAAAAATGAGGTCTCAACCTGATGAAGCTACAACACAAGAATACCTGCATACAAAAAAATTAAAGCACAATGCAAAAGATAGAGGTAAATGATCTCACAACCAATGGATCAGATCTAAATTCTGTAGCATTGCCACATCCTGTCATGAATGGTGGTGGACATTAAACTAACTAGAAGAGCAGGCTCCACAAATATTCCTCTCCTCAATGATGCGAGAGCCCAGCACATCAGTGCAAAACACATTTGCAACAATTTACAGTCAAGGGCCATGTGCATTGGAAAAGGGGGAACCAGTGGATGTACTGTTCTTAGATTTCCAGAAGGCATTTGATAAAGTGCCACATCAAAGGTTACTGCGGAAAATAAAAGCTCATAGTGAAGGGGGTAACATATTGGCATAGATAGCCAACAGGAAACAGTAGGCATAAATGGGTCTTTTTCAGGTTGGCAAGATGTGCCACAGGGATCAATGCTGGGATCTCAAATGTTTACAATTTATATAAATGATGAAGTGATGGATGCCAAATTAACTGATGACAAAGACAAAGTGGGACAGCCTGTGAAGAGCACATAAGGAGGCTACAAAAAGATATAGATAGGTTACGTGAGTGGGCAAAGATCTGGTAAATGGAGTATAATGTGGGAAAATGTGTAAATTTACACATAATAGAATGAATAGAAGAGAAGCATTTTATCTAAATGATGAGAGATTGCAGAACTCAGATACAGTGGGATCTTGGTGTCTTAATGCATGAATCAGAAAAGGCTAGTATGCAGATACAGCAAGTAATTAGGAAAGCTAATAGAATGTTATCAAAGAGATAAAAACAAAAAACTGCGGATGCTGGAAATTCAAAACAAAAACAATTACCTGGAAAAACTCAGCAGGTCTGGCAGCATCGGCCGAGAAGAAAAGAGTTGACATTTCAAGTCCCCATGACCCTTCAGCAGAATGGGCTGAATCCAAGGAGAGGGGTGAAATATAAGCAGCTTTAAGGTGGGGAGGGGGGGGTTGGGTGGGGGGAGAGAAGTGGAGAGGGTGGCGTGGTTGTAGGGACAAGCAAGCAGTGATAGAAGCAGATAATCAAAAGATGTCACAGACAAAAGAACACAGAGGTGTTGAAGTTGGTGATATTATCAAAACGAATGTGCTAATGAAGAATGGATGGTACGGCACTCAAGGTATAGCTCTAGTGGGGGTGGATGGCATAAAAGATTTAAAAATAATGGAAATAGGTGGGAAAAGTATATATTATTGGAAAAAAAGGGGGGAAGAAACAGAAAGGGGGTGGGGATGAAGGAGGGAGCTCAAGATCTAAAATTGTTGAACCCAATATTCAGTCCGGAAGGCTGTAAGGTGCCTAGTCGGAAGATGAGGTGCTGTTCCTCCAGTTTGCGTTGGGCTTCACTGGAACAATGCAGCAAGCCAAGGACAGACATGTGGGCAAGAGAGCAGGGTGGAGTGTTAAAATGGCAAGCGACAGGGAGGTTTGGGTCATTCTTGCGGACAGACCGTGGGTGTTCTGCAAAGCGGTCGCCCAGTTTACATTTGGTCTCTCCAATGTAGAGGAAACCGCATTGGGAGCAACGAATGCAGTAGACTAAGTTGGGGGAAATGCAAGTGAAATGCAGCTTCACTCGAAAGGAGTGTTTGGGCCCTTGGGGTGAGGAGAGGGGAAGTGAAGGGGCAGGTGTTGCATCTTTTGCGTGGGCATGGGGAGGTGCCATAGGTGCGGGTTGAGGAGTAGGGGGTGATGGAGGTGTGGACCAGGGTGTCCCGGAGGGAACGATCCCTACGGAAAGCCGCCGGGGGGGTGAAGGGAAGATGTGTTTGGTGGCGGCATCATGCTGGAGTTGGCGGAAATGGCGGAGGATGATCCTTCGAATGCGGAGGCTGGTGGGGTGATAAGTGAGGACAAGGGGGACCCCATCATGTTTCTGGGAGGGAGGAAAAGGCGTGAGGGCGGATGCGCGGGAGATGGGCCAGATACAGTTGAGGGCCCTGTCAACGACCATGGGTAGAAAACCTCAGTTAAGGAAGGAGGAGGACATGTCAGAGGAACTGTTTTTGAAAGTATCATCAGAACAGATGCGACGGAGGCGAAGGAACTGAGAGAATGGGATGGAGTCCTTACAGGAAGCGGGATGTGAGGAGCTGTAGTCGAGGTAGCTGTGGGAGTCGGTAGGCTTGTAATGGATATTGGTGGACAGTCTATCACCAGACATTGAGACAGAGAGGTCAAGGAAGGGAACGGAAGTGTCAGAGATGGACCACGTGAAAATGGAGAGGTGGAGATTGGAAGCAAAATTAATAAATTTTTCCAAGTCCCGACGAGAGCATGAAGCAGCACCGAAGTAATCATCGATGTACCGGAAAAAGAGTTGTGGAAGGGGGCCGGAGTAGAACTGGAACAAGGAATGTTCCACATACCCCATAAAGAGACAGGCATAGTTGGGGCCCATGCGGGTACCCATAGCCACACCTTTTATTTGGAGGAAGTGAGAGGTGTTGAAGGAGAAATTGTTCAGTGTGAGAACAAGTTCAGCCAGACGGAGGAGAGTAATGGTGGATGGGGATTGTTCGGGCCTCTGTTCGAGGAAGAAGCTAAGGGCCCTCAGACCATCCTGGTGGGGGATGGAGGTGTAGAGGGATTGGACGTCCATGGTGAAGAGGAAGCTGTCCCGGTAGACCGATCGTGTCAGCTTGCTCCTGCCCCACGGAACTCATTTCTCATTATCTTGACTCCATTCTCTCTCCCCTTTTCCAGTCCCTTCCCACCTACATCCATGGTTCCACTGACACCTTACGTCACATCAACAATTTCCATTTCCCTGGCCCCAACCGCTTCCTCTTCACCATGGACGTCCAATCCCTCTACACCTCTATCCCCCACCAGGATGGTCTGAGGGCCCTTAGCTTCTTCCTCGAACAGAGGCCCGAACAATCCCCATCCAACACTACTCTCCTCCGCCTGGCTGAACTTGTTCTCACACTGAACAATTTCTCCTTCAACACCTCTCACTTCCTCCAAATAAAAGGTGTGGCTATGGGTACCCGCATGGGCCCCAACTATGCCTGTTACTTTATGGGGTATGTGGAACATTCCTTGTTCCAGTTCTACTCCAGCCCCCTTCCACAACTCTTTCACCGGTACATCGATGATTGCTTTGGTGCTGCTTCATGCTCTCGTCGGGACTTGGAAAAATTTATTAATTTTGCTTCCAATCTCCACCCCTCCATCATTTTCACGTGGTCCATCTCTGACACTTCCCTTCCTTGACCTCTCTGTCTCAATATCTGGTGATAGACTGTCCACCAATATCCATTACAAGCCTACCGACTCCCACAGCTACCTCGACTACAGCTCCTCACGCCCCACTTCCTGTAAGGACTCCATCCCATTCTCTCAGTTCCTTCGCCTCCGTCGCATCTGTTCTGATGATGCTACCTTCAAAAACAGTTCCTCTGACATGTCCTCTTTCTTCCTGAACTGAGGTTTTCCACCCACGGTCGTTGACAGGGCCCTCAACCGTGTCCGGCCCATCTCCCGCGCATCCGCCCTCACGCCTTCTCCTCCCTCCCAGAAACATGATGGGATCCCCCTTGTCCTCACTTATCACCCCACCAGCCTCCGCATTCAAAGGATCATCCTCCGCCATTTCCGCCAACTCCAGCATGATGCCACCACCAAACACATCTTCCCTTCACCCCCCCGGCGGCTTTCCGTAGGGATCGTTCCCTCCGGGACACCCTGGTCCACTCCTCCATCACCCCCTACTCCTCAACCCGCACCTATGGCACCTCCCCATGCCCAAGCAAAAGATGCAACACCTGCCCCTTCACTTCCTCTCTCCTCACCGTCCAAGGGCCCAAACACTCCTTTCAAGTGAAGCAGCATTTCACTTGCATTTCCCCCAACTTAGTCTACTGCATTCGTTGCTCCCAATGTGGTCTCCTCTACATTGGAGAGACCAAACTTAAACTGGGCGACCGCTTTGCAGAACACCCGCAGTCTGTCCGCAAGAATGACCCAGTCCTCCCTGTCGCTTGCTATTTTAACACTCCACCCTGCTCTCTTGCCCACATGTCTGTCCTTGGCTTGCTGCATTGTTCCAGTGAAGCCCAACGCAAACTGGAGGAACAGCATCTCATCTTCAGACTAGCCACTTTACAGCCTTCCGGACTGAATATTGAACTCAACAACTTTAGATCTTGAGCTCCCTCCTCCATCCCCACCCCCTTTCTGTTTCTTCCCCCTTCCTTTTGTTTTTTCCAATAATTTATATAGATTTTTCTTTTCCCACTCATTTCCATTATTTTTAAATCTTTTATGCCCCCCCACCCCCACTAGAGCTGTACCTTGAGTGCCCTGCCATCCATTCTTAATTAGCACATTCGTTAGATAATATCACCAACTTCAACACCTGTGTTCTTTTGTTCCTTTGTCTGTGACATCTTTTGATTATCTGCTCCTATCACTGCTTGCTTGTCCCTACAACCACACCTCCCTCCTCCACTTCTCTCCCCCCACCCAATTGCCCCCCCAACCTTAAACCAGCTTATATTTCACCCCTCTCCTTGGATTTACCCCGTTCTGCTGAAGGGTCATGAGGACTCGAAATGTCAACGCTTTTCTTCTCCGCCGATGCTGCCAGACCTGCTGAGTTTTTCCAGGTAATGCTGTTTTTGAATAGAATGTTATCGCTTATTGTGAGGGGGATTGAACACAAAAGCGGGGAGGTTATGCTTCAGTTATACAAAGCACTAGTGAGAGCACATTTGAAGTGTTGACGCTGAACAAAGTCAATAAACTCTCAGCAAAGAAAGGTTGTGTGTCTTAATTTTGTCTTCAACTGGAGTGGATCCTATTATCAATGGTTGGCAGGGAATGGTTGGCCTAAAGATGAAGATTGGAAACTAAAACTTATTTTCAGACAGATGATTGCAATTGGAGTTATTTTGGAAAAGAACAGCTGAAACCAAGTGTAAAGCATTAAGGCATGATTTTCCGCCATTGTTCTATGAAGCTGAACCTTATGACCAATGGAAGGATGAAGTGTATATGTTGACAGGGGTTACGTCCTTACTAGAGAGGAAGCAAGGTATGACTTTGATACTTCCGCTTCCCAGCAGAAACAGGGTCAGATGTAAAGTATTTTCAGAGCTCCAGGTCCATCAATTGGACAGTGAGGAAGGTTTAGATACATTCTTGAATTTTATGGACAAAATTTATAAGAAAGATAATCTGTTAAATGCATATGAGGCATGGTCAGACCTTGATAAATTTAGAAGGATGAACAGTTATTCCATAGAAGAATATATCATGGGAATTAACAGGTTATATACAAGACTGCAGAAATTCTATTTGGAGATTGCTAATTTAGTGCTTGCTTTCAAATTGTTGGATTGTGCGAAAGTATCGACCATGGATTTAGGTTCTCAGAAAGAGATATGCTTTTGGGGCAGATGTCTGAAGTTTTAAAATTTTCTAGGGAAACCTTTCATTTCCAGCCACTTTTATGGCTCCAATGGAACATTCAGCAGTAACACGAAAGATTCAATGCCAGCATCATTTCGAGACCATTTAGATGTGGAGTGCAAGCATCGATGCGAAAGAACCACAAACAAAAGAAATGAGGATAGAGACCCTTCTGGCAGCTTTAACAGGCGACAGGAATTCGTTAACTACGGCAAGAGAATGAACTCCAGGAATAACCAAGGAATGGTAAACAGGTGCTTCCAAAGTGACATGAAATATCATTATACAATGAATTGTCCGAAGCAGAATAACAGGGTTTTTGAAATGATACATGGAAGGATTGGAAGAGGAAGATGACAATACTGATCAGTCAGAAGGAATTGTACTGGTCACCAGAAGCTTTAGTCTGGTAATGGAAGTTCCAGTTGCCAACACCTTGAATTGTGCTGCGTTAGATAGTGGCTACATGTCTACAATATGTGAAATGGATTAGTTAAAGGGTTGCCTCAATTCTCTATATAGTAAAGACCAAAGCAAGATTAAGGAATGTGAAAGTTCCACTTACTTTCGGTTCAGGGCTGATAATAGAAACTAGGAGGAGTAGGCCATTCGGCCCTTCGAGCCTGCTCCACCATTCATTATGATCATGGCTGATCATCCAACTCAATAGACTGCTCCTGCTTTCTCCGCATACCCTCTGATCCCTTTCGCCCCAAGAGCTATATCTAACTCGTTCTTGAAAACATACAATGTTTTGGTCTCAACTACTTTCTGTGGTAACGAATTCCACAGGCTCACCACTCTCTGGGTGAAGAAAATTCTCTTCATCTCAGTCCTCATATGGTCTACCCCATATCCTCAGACTGTAACCCCTGGTTCTGGGCTCCCCCGCCATCGGGAACATCCTTCCTGCACCTACCCTGTCTAGTCCTGTTAGAATTTTATAGATTTCTATGAGATCCCACCCCCCCACTCATTCTTCTGAACTCCAGCGCATATAATCCTAATCGACTCAATCTCTTCTCATATGTCAGTCCCGCCATCCCAGGAATCAGTCGGGTAAACATTCGCTGCACTCCCTCTATAGCAAGTACATCCTTCCTCGGATAAGGAGATGAAAACTGCACACAATATTCCAGGTGTGGTCTCACAAAGGCCCTGTACAATTGCAGCGAGACATCCCTGTTCCTGTACTCAAATCCTCTGGCTATGAAGGCCAACATTTGCCTTCTTTACCACCTGCTGCACCTGCATGCTTTTACCTTCAGTGACTGGTGTACAAGGACACCCAGGTCTCGTTGCACATTCCCCTCTCTCAATTTATAGCCATTCAGATAATCTGCCTTCCTGTTTTTGCTACCAAAATGGAGAATCTCACGTTTATCCACATTATACTGCATCTGCCGTGCATTTGCCCACTCACTCAGCTTCTTTTCCAAATCATACTGAAGCATCTCTGCATTCTCCTCGCAGCTCACCCTCCCACCCAGCTCTGTGTCACCTGCAAATTTGGAGATATTACATTTCATTCCCTCATCTAAATCATTAATATATATTGTGAATAACTGGGATCTCAGCACCGATCCCTGCGGTACCCCACAAGTCACTGCCTGCCATTTGGAAAAAGAAAAAGACCCATTTATTCCTACTCTTTGTTTCCTGCCTGCCAACCAGTTTTCTATCCATCTCAATACACTACCCCCAATCCCATGCACTTTAATTTTACACGCCAATCTCTTATGTGGGGCTTTGTCCAAAGCCTTCTGAAAGTCCAAATAAACCACATCCACTGGTTCCCCCTAATCAACTCTACTAGTAACTCTCCTCAAAAAATTCTTGTAGATTTGTCAAGCATGATTTCCCTTTCATAAATCCATGCTGACACTGTCCGATTCTGCCAGTGTTCTCCACGTGCTCAGCTATTAAATCTTTTATAATGGAATTTTCCCCACTACTTGGTCTATAATTCCCTGTTTTCTCTCTGCCTCCCTTTTTAAATAGTGGGGGTTACATTAGCTACCCTCCAATCTGTAGGAACTGTTCCAGAGTCTGTAGAATCTCGGATGATGACCACCAATGCATCCACTATTTCTAGGGCCACTTCCTTAAGTACTCTGGGATGTAGATTATCAGGCCCCAGGGATTTATTGGCCTTCAATCCCAACAATTTCCCCAACACCATTTCCCTTCTAATACTGATTTCTTTCAGTTCCTCCCTCTCACTAAACCTAGTGTTCACCAACATTTCTGGTATGTTATTAGTGTCCTCCTTTGTGAAGACAGAACCAAAGTATGTCTTTAGTTGGTCAGCCATTTCTTTGTTCCCCATTATAAATTCCCATTTCTGACTGTAAGGAATCTACATTTGTCTTCACCAACCTTTTTCTCTTCACATACCTATTGAAACTTTTACTGTCAGTTTTTATGTTCCCTGCAAGCTTACTCTCATGCTCTATTTTGCTCTTCTTAATCAATCCCTCGGTCCTCCTTTGCTGAATTCTAAACTGCTCCCAATTCTCAGGTCTGTTATTTTATTCTGGCCAATTTGTATGCTTTTTCCTTGCATCTAATACATTCTCTAATTTCCCTTGTAAGCCAAGGTTTGGCCACCTTTCCTGTTTTACTTTTGCGCCAAACAGGAATAAACAATTGTTGCAGTTCACCCATGCGCTCTTTGAACGTTTGCCATTGCCTATCCACCGTCATCCCTTTAAGTAACGTTTCCCAATCCATCACAGCCAACTCGCACCTCAAACCATCGTAGTTTCCTTTATTAAGATGTTATAGAGTCACTAAAAGAGAGTTGTGATTCCATGCAAAATAACTGGGATAAACCATTTTATCAGCAAAGATGTAGTATCCAGTGAAATACACTTACTGCTGAGTAAGCTATCTATGAAAAAGGCTCCAAAGAAATTAGGTATGGAACACGATAAGGAACTGTTTTTGGGAAATCTGTAGCTTTACAGTTTGCACAATCCGGACATTATTACTGCATGATTTCTTTCACAAACCCTATTACTAAAGGGACTTCCCGCTGCTTTGTTCTTTACTACGACGTTCATATTTTCACAAATTCATCGCTGGCAAATTGCTCCCAGTCCAGTTCCCATCCATTTTTCCATTATCCACTTAACAAGGCCTAATGTTTCTAATCACCATGTTAAAACAGTGTTGATGACATCAGGGATAGGAGTTTAAAGGAAAAAAGGCAAACTGTTTTAAAATTAGATTGTCAGTTTGCCCATCCATCAAGTCATAGGTTAAAAATTCTACTAAAGGATGCAGGGGTAATAGAAGATGAATATACGAAACTTATAGAAAAGATCAGTGAGAAATACAATGTGCGAAGAAAAAGGAGGACACCGTAGTAAGTCTCCCAATTAGCAAGAGTCTTCAATAAAATTGTAGCAATGGACTTGAGGAAATGGGATGAGGACAAAAACATTTTTCTCTTACACTTCATAGACATGGCAACTAGACTCAGTCTGTCAACAGTAGTATATGATAAAAATGAAAAGGTGATTTTGGACAAGATAATGGAAAAATGGATGGGAACTGGACTGGGAGCAATTTGCCAGCGATGAATTTGTGAAAATATGAACGTCGTAGTAAAGAACAAAGCAGCAGGAAGTCCCTTTAGTAATAGGGTTTGTGAAAGAAATCATGCAGTAATTGATGAGATGGTTCACAAAATCTGAGCAGGCCAACCAAGTTGTAAACTGACATCCGTCCTGGCATGGGCAGTCCGTGCACAGAATTCACTTCAAATCGTTAGGGGCTATAGTCTAATTAGTTTGAGAGAAGTCCAAAAGTACCTTCGATGATGTAGGATCAACCCTCCCAGCCTTGGAAGGGACTACAATTAGTTCAAATTTATTTTTTTTTTTTTTTTTTGAGTACTTGAATGACCTGCATGCAAGGAGAAAGGCATTTATCAAGGTTGAGGTTTCAGAGAAAATTCAGCGAGCCTATGCATGGAGAAGGCCACCAGAAATAAATTTTAATTCAGGGGACATGGTATATTACAAAAGAGAAGGGCATTAAGGATGGAAAGGCCCGGGTAATGTTATAGGCAGTAATGGACAAACAGTAATTTATCAAACTGTTAGGGTACATTATTGGCAATGATTATACATTTAAGTGAAGAAGGACCATGCACTTCACATACATATATACATTAACAGATCTAGCAACTTAAGACTGGGCATCTATGAGGCACTGTGGGCCATCAGCAGCAGCAAAGTAATGCTCAACATCAAACTGTAACCTCATGGTCCATCATATCCCTCACTCCACCACTACCACCAAGGCAGGGAATCAAACCTGGTTCACTGAAGAGTGCAGGAGGGCATGCCAGGAGCAGCACCAGGCATACCTAAAAATGAGCTGCCAACCTGGTGAAGCTCCAACTCAGAACTACTTGCATGCAATAGACAGAGCCACAACTAAGATCTAAGCTCTGCAGTCTGGCCACATCCAGTCATGAATGGTGGTGGACAATTAAACAATTCACTGGAAGAGGAGACTCCACAAATATCCTCATCCTCAATGACAGGGGAGCCCAGCACATCAGAGCAAAAGATAAGGCTGAAGCATTTGCTACAACCTTCAGCCAGAACTGCCAAGTGGATGATCCATTGCGGCCTCCTCTGGAGGCCCCAGCATCACAGATGCCAGTCTCCAGCTAATTCAATTCACTCCACATGTTATCAAGAAGCAGCTGAAGGCACTGGATACGGCAAAGGCTACGGGCCCTGACAACATTCCAGTAATAGTACTGGAGACTTGTGCTCCAGAATGTGCCGCGCCCCGAGCCAAGCTGTTCCAGTACAGCTACAATGCTGGCATCTACCCAGCAATTTAGAAAATTGCCCAGGTATGTCCTGTATACGAAATGCAGGACAAATCTAACCAAGCTACTCTCAATCATTGGTAAAGTGATGGAAGGGGTCGTCAACAGTGCTATCAAGCAGCACTTGTTTAGCAATAACCTGACACTCAGATTGGGTTCTGCCACGATCACTCAGCTCCTGACCGCATTACGGCCTTGGTTCAAACCTGGACAAAAGAGCTGAACTCAAAGTGAGATGAGTGACTCCCTTGATATCAAGGAGCCCTGGCAAAACTGGAGTACATGGGAATCAGTTGGAAAAGTCTCTGCTAGTTGGAGTCATACCTAGCACAAAGAAAGATGGTTGCAGTTGTTGGAGGTCAATCATCTCAGTTCCAGGACATCACTGCAGGACGTCCTCAGGGTAGTGTCCTCGGCCCAACCATTTCAGCTGCTTCATCAATGACCTTCCTTCTATCATAAGGTAGGAGTGGGGATGTTTGCTGATGATTGCACAATGTTCAGCATCATTCGCAACTCCTCAGATACTGAAGCAGTCCACGTACAATGCAGCAAGACCTGGGCAATATCCAGACTTGGGTTGACAAGCGGCAAGTAACACTCGTGCCACACAAGTGCCAGACAATGACCATCTCCAACAGGGGAGAATCTTACCATTGCCCCTTGACATTCAATGGCATTACTGTCACTGAATCCCCCACTATTAATATTGGGAGGTGGGAGGGGTTACCATTGACCAGAAACTGAACTGGACTACCCATATAAATACTGTGGCTACAAGAGCAGGTCAAAGGCTAGGAATCCTGCAGCAAGTAACTCACCTCCCAACTCCCCAAAGCCTGTCCACCATCTACAAGGCACAAGTCAGGAGTATGATGGAATAATCTCCACTTGCCTGATGAGTGTAGCTCCAACAATACTCAAGAAGCTTGACACCATCCAAGACAAAGCAGCCTCCTTGATTGGCACCCCATCCGCAAACATAAACTCCCTCCAACACTGACACACAGTGGCAGCAGTATGTACTATCTACAAGATGCACTGCAGCAATTCACCAAGGATCCTTAGCCAGCATCTTACAAACCCACGACCACTACTGATCTAGAAGGACAAGGGCAGCAGATGCACAGGTACACCACCACCTGGGAGTTCCCCTCCAGGCCACTCACCATCCTGACTTGGAAATTAATCATCGTTCCTTCACTGTCACTAGGTCTAACAGCACTGTGGGTATAACACCACAGACTGCAACAGCTCATCTTCTCAAGGGCAATTAGGGATGGGCAATGAATACTGGCCTAGCCAGCTATGCCCACATCTCACGAATGCATTAAAAAAAGATATGTTGGGAAATTACAAGGAGCAGACTATGGCAGATAAAGGGATGACTGAATATGAACAAAGCAATACTGAAGTGCAGGATAAGTCTATTTATCCCAAAGGAAAACTACCCAAAGTTGGCACTTGAGTAACTAGAGAAAGAAGCTGGCAACATAGAAAGGAAACTGTGGAAATGAAACAAGTGTTTTAATGGGTTGAATGATGCGTCAAGGGTGTGACATTTCTCAGTTTGCTCCGTCCTGTTGAAAACAGGTTGTACTCAGCTGAAGTCAGGCCCAGCAGTGTTCTATTGATATCACAAGGAGAAACTGGCCAGTATTTTTATAATGCACACTGACAATTTTCTGTGGGGTGGTTCTGCAGAATTTCAGCAATGGGTGATTTTTAAAATAAAACAAATTTAACGTTGGAAATCAGGCTTCGGGGGGGTTTAAACATATAAGGGCTAGACATTAAGCAGAATAAGTCAGGAGCAACCTTGAATCAACAATCTTACTAAGAAAATGTCAGTCACATCCCAATAAGTCAGGCTAGCTCCTCACAGAAAGAGCATCTTGCATCCAAGGAAGAAACAGGCTAAAAAGTTTGATTGGACAGTTAAGCTGGTTGTGCACTCAGACTAGACCTGATGCCAGTTATAATGTATTGGAACTGAGTACTATGATGAAACATGATACAATTGAGGAAGTTCTGAGAGTAAATAAAACATTGAAATTAAATTGAGAAATGCGCACTCAAATCTCCAGCCTTGGGTGGACCAGGAGATGTGAGGTTAGTCATTTTTAACGCTACTTCACATGCCAATCTCCCAAATGGATATTCTAGCACAGCAGGATTTATCATTTTCTTGGCAGGAAAAAATATGAAATCTTGCCCAATGGCTGAGAAGTGAAGAAAATGAAAAGGGTAATTAAAAGCACCTTAGCTACTGAAACACTGGTGTTAGTAGAAGCTAGAGTTATGGGAGTGTAGGTATCTAGTCCACTGAAGGAAATCCTATACAGGGAGAGAGAAAAGTTAGCCCATAGAATGCTATGTGGATAGCTGTTTTCTTTGGGACAATGTTCAAGGGTGTCACTGAAAAAAGGTTGAGGATTGACCTTGCTGGTATAAGCAAATGTTGAAAAGACATCCTAGGGTCTTAAAAGAGTTGGCTAATGGGGTAGTTGATGCGCTGGTGTTAATTTTACTAAATTCGCTAGGTTCTGGAAAGGTTCCAACAGATTGAAAAGTAGCAAATATAACCCCTCTATTCAAGAAGGGACAGAAAATAGGTCAGTTAGCTTGTCGTCTGTCATGGGGAAGTTATCAGAATCCATCATTAAGGAGGTTATAGCTGGGCACTTGGAAGAGCTCAAGACAACCAGGAAGAGTCAACGTGGTTTTGTGAAAGGAAAATCATGTTTAACCAATCTATTAGGAGTTTTTTTGAAGGAGTAACACGTGCAGTAGATAAAGAGGAGCCTGTAGACGACTGTACTTGGATTTCCAGAATGCATTTGACAAGTTGCCACACCAAAGATTATTACAGAAAATAAAAATGCATGGTGTAGAGGGTAACGTATTAGCATGGATAGAAGATTGGCCAGCTGGCAGAGAGCAGAAAGTATACATAAATGGGTCTTATTCAGATTGGCAGGATGTGATGAGTGGAGTGCCATAGGGATCTGTACTGGGACCTCAACGTTTACAATTTAAATCAATGACCTAGATGAGGAGAGTGAAGACATGGTAGCTAAATTTACAGATGACTCAGAGGTAGGTAGGAAAGTAGGTTGTGAAAAGGACATGAGGAGGTTGCAGATGGAAATATACAGGTTGAGTGAGAGGGCAAAGATCTGGCAAATTAAGTTTAATGTGGGAAAATGTGAAGTTGTTCACTTTGGCAGGAAGAACAAAAAAGCAGAGTATTACTTAAAAGGAGAATGGCTGCATAATTCTGCAGCAGGATCTAGGTGTTCTAGTGTATGAGTCACAAAAAGTTAGTATGCAGGTACAGCAAATAATTAAGGAGACTAATGGAATGCTATCCTTTATTATGAAAGGAGTTGAACATAAAACTAAGGTTAAAAACAAAAAACTGCGGATGCTGGAAATCCAAAATAAAAACAGAATTACCTGGAAAAACTCAGGTCTGGCAGCATCGGCAGAGAACAACAAAGTTGACGTTGAGGACTCAAAACGTCAACTTTGTTCTTCTCCACCGATGCTGCCGGACCTGCTGAGTTTTTCCAGGTATTTCTATAAAAGTAAGGATGTTATGCTTCAGTTATACAGGGCATTGGTGAGACCGCACCTCTAACACTGTGCAGTTTTGGCCTCCTTATTTATGGAAGGGTGAAAATGCATTGGAGGCGGTTCAAAGGAGGTTTACTAGATTGATACCTGGAATGAGTGGGCTGTCTTATGAGGAAAGGTTGGACAGACTGGGCTTGTTTCCACTGGAGATTAGAAGAGTGAAGGGTGATTTGATTGAAGTGTACAAGATCTTGAACGGCCTTGACAAGATAGACATCGAATGGATGTTTCTTCTTGTGGATGAGTCCAGAACTAGGGGGCACTGTTTTAAAATTAAGGGTCACCATTTTAGGGCAGAGATGGGGAGAAATTTTTGGAGGGTTGAGACACTTTGGAACTCTCTGCCTCAGAAGGCGGTGGAGGCAGGGTCATTGAATATTTTTAAGGCAGAGGTAGATAAGATTCTTGTTAGGCAAGGGAATCAAAGGTTATTGGGGTTAGATGGGAATGTGGAAATCGAAACACATAATCAGCCATGATCTCATTGAATGGCAGAGCAGGCTCAAGGGGCCAAATGGTCTACTCCTGTTCCTATTTCTTATCAGAATCTCAGAAGCGCTCAGTGCAGAAGAGGCCCTTCGGCCCATCAAGTCTGCACTGACACGTGAGAAATACCTGACCTACCCACCTAATCCCATTTACCAGCACTTGGCCCAAAGCCTTGAATGATATGACGTGCCAAGTGCTCATCCAGGTACTTTTTAAAGGATGTGAGGCAACCCGCCTCCACCACCCTCCCAGGCAGCGCATTCCAGACCATCACCACCCTCTGGGTAAAAAAGCTTTTCCTCACATCCCCCCTAAACCTCCTGCCCCTCACCTTGAACTTATGCCTCCTTGTGACTGACCCTTCAACTAAGGGGAACAGCTGCTCCCTATCCACCCTGTCCATGCCCCTCATAATCTTGCACACCTCGATCAGGTCGCCCCTCAGTCTTCTCTGCTCCAACAAAAACAACCCAAGTCTATCCAACCTCTCTTCATAACTTAAATGTTTCATCCCAGGCAACATCCTGGTGAATATCCTCTGCATCCCCTCCAGTACAATCACATCCTTCCTATAATGTGACGACCAGAACTGCACACAGTACTCCAACTGTGGCATCACCAAGGTTCTAAACAACCCCAACATGACCTCCCTACTTTTGTAATCTATGCCTCGATTGATAAAGGCAAGTATCCCATTGCCTTTTTCACCACCCCACTACCATGCCCCTCCACCTTCAGAGATCTATGGACACACACACACCAAGGTCCCCTTGTTCTTCAGAACTTCATAGTGTCACGCTGTTCATTGAATACTTCCTCGTCAAATTACTCCTTCCAAAGTGTATCACCTCCTTTTCAGGGTTAAATTCCATCTGCCACTTATCTGCCCATATGACCATTCCATCTGTATCTTCCTGTAGCCCAAGACACTCAACTTCACTGTTAACCACCCGGCCAATCTTTGTGTCATCCGCAAACTTACTAATCCTACCCCCACATAGTCATCTCTGCCACTTATATAAAATGACAAATAATAGGGGACCGAGCACAGATTCCTGTGGTACGCCACTGGACACTGGCTTCCAATTAGTAAAATATCCTTCTGTCATCACCCTCTGCCTCCTACAACTAAGCAAATTTTGAATCCACCTTATCAAATTACCCTGTATCCCATCTGCCTTTGCCTTCTTTATAAAAGTCTCCCATGTGGGACCTTATCAAAGGCTTTGCTGAAATCCATATAAACTACATCAACTGCACTACCCTCATCTACACACCTGGTCACCTCCTCAAAAAATTCAATCAAATTTGTTAGGCATGACCTCCCTCTGACAAAGCTATGCTGACTATCCCTGATCAAACCTTGCCTCTCCAAGTGGAGATAGATACTCTCCTTCAGAAATTTCTCCAATAGTTTCCCTACCACTGACATGAGACTCACTGGCCCGTAGTTCCCTGGCTTATCTCTACAACCCTTCTTATATAGCAGAACCACATTAGCTGTTCTCCAGTCCTCTGGCACCTCCCGCGTGGCCAGAGAGGAATTAAAAATTTGGGTCAGAGCCCCTGCGATCTCCTCCCTTGCCTCCCTCAGCAGTCTGGGACAAAAATCATCCGGACCTGGATATTTGTCCACTTTTAAGCCTGCCAACACCTCCAATACCTTGTCACTCCCTATATAAATGGGTGAATGCAAGGGTGGGACTGTTTGAGGAAGAGAGGTGCTTGCTCCAAACAATTCTTGAAATATGGAAGACCAATATTTTCTTTGAATGCTTGGTATTTAATTATAAAAGGTAAAAAAGAAAAAATATTTAAAGGGGAATATAGGACCTATTAAATGGTTGGCTGCACAATAATGAGGCATAGATGAAAAATATGTAATTTTATTTTTGATTAGTTTGAAAGATTGTTTTTCAAATGTTTTTAACGTAAAAGAGGGGAACCTGTCAATGTCTTGTCAATTCCATTAAGGTTTGTTAATGTCAACTACACTGTTATGGGAAACAGGTATTTGAACACACAAAAAGGGGGTAGCTGGGACACTGGGTATACGTGAGGAGTGTTGACACTGAACTAAGTCATTAAACTCTCAGCAAGGAAAGACTGTCTTAGTTTTGACTTCACCAACCAGCGTGGATCCTATTATCAGAGATGTAGACTGGTGGAAAGAGCAAATGTATGATGGCTGAAATTAAGCACAGAAAAATGCGAGATGATATTCTTCCTGTCAAAAAGTGAAGAGGATTTTAAGAAAGCATTTGATAAAGTACCCCAAAAAAGCTTGTTGAAATTGAGCTGCATGCAATGGGAGAGGCAGTGTCAGCTTGGATAAAAAAAAATTGGCTTGTAAGAAAATAGCACTCGTGGTAAATTGTTTTTCCAGACTAGAGGATGGAGACAGTGTCAGTGTTAAATTATTGTTATTAAATACAGGGGACATGATTAAGAAGTTTACTGACAATACAAAAATAGGCTGTGTGGTTGATAGTGAGGAAGGAAGCTGTAGACTGCAGGAAAATATCACTGGATAGGTAGAAAAGTGGCAAATTGAATTCAATTTGGAGAAGTGAGAGGTAATGCATCTGGCAAGGGAATACACAATAAATGGTAGGATACGGAGATGTGCAGAGGAACTTGAAATGCTTGTTCACAGATCCCTGAAGATGATAGGTCATGTTGAGAAGATGGCTAAAAATGTACACGTTAATACTTTCCCATTATTAGCCCAGGCATAGAATACAAGAGCAGGATTCTATATTAGAATTGTAGAAAACACTAGTTTTGCCACAGATACAGAAGTGTGCGCAATTCCAGTCACAACATTACAGGAAGCTCTAGAGATTACAGAGATTTACAAGTGTTACAGAAAGGGAGCAGTTTAATTTAAACAGCCCTGATTTCTCCTCTCACCACCTGTCCATAACAAAGGTGTTTTGACTTTGATTTCCCCCTTTGTAAACTGTGACGTATTTCCCAACCCCTCTGTTTTGGTGTGATCAGATTTCTATTAATAGCCCCACAGCAAACTCGAAATAGGGTGAACTCAGAGGGTAGTTCATTCACATACACAAAACACAAGAGCATTCGCAATGCACCCACTCTTTTTTTTTGCATTCCTACAGTAAAAGAAGGATAAAGAAAAGAGGTACAGGACAAATAACAAAGAAAATAGAAATGATTGTTTCAGATAAGTCCAGAATCAGAAGTCCAATGGTGTATTCCTTCAGAGGTCAGCAGGTTGAAACAGATGCTGGATAATCCACTTTTCCAGCAGAGATGATTTCCACGATGAAATGGGCAGGCAGAGGTGAATTAGTCTTGTAGGCGATGGCACAGAAGTTCAGGGGTTCCAGTAGAAACAGCGTAGATGGGACTAGGCACTCAAACCTGGATAGAGCCTTTTTCTGACTTGCTGCTTAGTTGATGGAAGATGGCAGAATGATTGGCAGTACAGCAAGACAGGCTAACTGGTTCTCCCAGTGGGGCATGGGGGAAATCATGTGACATGACTCCAACTTCTCCACTTTGACTTTAACAAAGGGTGCATATTCCTTTATCTGGATTCTTGAGACTGAAACTCAATGGTTGAAACATTGACAAAAGCGACTGCAGGGTCCAGTGTCCTAGCAGGTTAGGAGTCTCCACTGGCCAGGCCTTGCTAAAGAAATGTAAATTATCTTTGCATAATTCCCTTGGAAATTGGTCTTCTGCATCTCTTCAGAGATAACGAGGAACTTCTCTGAATACCAGCAAGATCGTTCTGTCTGAGTCATAGTCAGCCATGGCTTCAATCATTGTAAAGCCTTTGTCGAGTTTTTTAAAAAGTTTAGGATGTAGCCTGGATGATATACATCAGCATATTTCCAGGGTTGGAAAATTCTAGCTACGAGGAAAGATTGGTTCAGCTCGCCTTGTTTACTTTTTGAACAGAGGAAACTGAGGGGGGATTTAATTAAGATGTAAAAAATTATGAGGTGTCCAGATGGAGTAGACAGGAAGAATCCATTTCCCTTCACAAAGAGGTCAATAACCAGAGGGCACAGATATAAACAACAGAGGTTAGAGGGGAGTTGTGGAGGAATTCTCTCAACCAAGGGGTGATGGAGGCCTGTAACTCTCTGTCTGAAAGAATGATAGAGGCATAAACCTTCACTGCATTTAAAAGGTGCTTAAGACACGCACTTGAAGTGTTGTAGCCTACAAAGCTATGAACCAAGAGCTTGAAACTGGGATTAGGATAAGTCGCTATCTTTCAGCCAGCACAGACACAGTGGTTTGAAACAGTTCTGTTGAAGGGTCATTCAGACTTGAAACATTAACTGTGTTCCTCTCCACAGATGCTGCCAGACCTGCTGAGTTTTTCCAGGTATTTTTGTTTTTGGTTTGAAGTCTGCCTTTTGTGCCAATTACTATAATTCTATGATAAGAAAAATGACAGAATGTCTCTCCTTCACAATACGTTTAACAGCTGGAATAGGTTTCCGAAGGAGCGGGCTGGGGTTTTAAAGGCAGGGCGTTTGAATCATTTAACAAACAGTTGGTTGCTGAAACGGGGAGCTAATAGGGTTGTTATTCTGCAAGAAAGCAATAAAATGGGGTGAAAGATCTCCTTCATTGAAACCCAAAAAGGCCAGAAGTGATTAAGGAAGCTGATAAGGAACAGTCTTTTTATTCATTCACTTGATGTCATTGTGTTTATTGTCAAACATTAATTGCCCTCAACTGAGTAGCTTGCTAGGCCATTTCAGAGGGCAGTTAAGAGTCAACCACATTGCTGTATGTCTGGAATCACAAATGGTAGGTTGGGTAATGCAGCAGATTTCCTTCAGTAAAGGGTAATGCATGAACCAGATATGTTATCACAACAATCCAGTAGTTATGTGGTCATCATTACTGATACCTGATTTATTTATTAACTGAATTTAGATTTCCCAGCTGTCATGGAGGGATCTGAACTCATGTCTCATAAAAACATAAGAACTATGGGCAGGTGTAGGCAATTCAACCCCTCGAGCCTGCCCCGCCATTCAATGCAATCATAGCTGATCTCATTTCGGCCTCAACTCCAATTTCCCGCGGAGAGGCCCCATAACCTTTCAACCCATTGCTAATTAAAAATCTGTCTATCTCCTCCTCAAATTTGTTCAGCATCCCAGCATCCACTGCACTCTGCGGTAGTGAATTCCAGAAATTCACGACCCTTTGAGAAAAGTAATTCCTCCTCATCTCTGATTTAAATCTACCGCCCCTTAGCCTAAAACTATGGCCTCTCGTTCTAGAATGCCCCACAAGGGGAAATATCTGCTCCACGTCTACTTTGTCTATCCCCTTTAGCATCTTTTCTCCCTCAATTAGATCTCCTCTCATCCTTCTTAACTCCAGCGAGTATAGGCCCAAACTGCTCAATCTCTCCTCATAAGACAAGCCCCGCATCTGTGGAATCAATCTAGTGATCCTCCTCTGAACCGCCTCCAATGTAACTACAACCTTCCCCAAGTAAAGGGACCAAAACTGTACACAATACTCCAGGTGCGGTCTCACTCCAATGTAACTACATCCTTCCTCAAGTAAAGGGACCAAAACTGTACACAATACTCCAGGTGCAGTCTCACTCCAATGTAACTACATCCTTCCTCAAGTAAAGGGACCAAAACTGTACACAATACTCCAGGTGCAGTCTCACCAATGTCTTGTACAGTTGCAACAACATTTCCCTATTTTTATATTCTATTCCTTTAGCAATAAATGCCAAAATTCCATCTGCCTTCCTTATTACCTGCTCTACCTGCATACTGGCTTTCAGTGATTCATGCACGAGGACACCCAGATCCCTCTGCACTGAAGCATTCTGAAGTTTCTCTCCATTTAAATAATAAGTCGCCTTTTTATTCTTCCGACCAAAATGGATAACCTCACACTTATCCACGTTAAACTCCATCTGCCACATTTTGGCCCATTCACCTAACCTGCCCATATCCATTTGTAAATTTCTTATTCCTTCATTGCAACTTACTTTCCACCTATTTTGGTGTCATCTGCAAATTTAGCTATAGTACCTTCTATCCCTGAATCCAAGTCATTGATATAGATTGTAAATAGTTGGGGCCCAAGGACCGAACCCTGTGGCACCCCACTAGTTACAGCTTGCCATCCAGAAAAAGACCCATTTATCCCGACTCTCTGCTTTCTGTTGGTTAGCCAATCCTGTATCCAAGCTAATATATTACCCTTAACTACATGTGATCTTATCTTGTGTATTAATCTTTTGTGCGGCACCTTATCAAAGGCCTTCTGGAAGTCCAGATATACAACTACAGGATCCCCATTATCCACTTTGCTTGTCACATCTTTAAAGAACTCTAGCAAATTAGTCAAACACAATTTAGTCTTCATAAAACCATGCTGACTCTGATGGATTGCATTTTGACTTTCCAAATGCCCCATTACTACTTCCTTAATAATGGATTCCAACAATTTCCCAATGACAGACATTAAACTAACTGGTCTATAGTTTCCTACTTTCTGCCTCCTCCTTTTTGAATAAGGGCATTATATTAGCATTTTTCCAATCCACTGGAATCTTTCCAGAATCCAGGGAATTTTGGAATATTATAGCCAATACATCCACTACCTCCGCAGCCACTCCCTTTAAGACCCTGGGATGTAGGCCATCAGGTCCTTGTCACCTTTTAATCCCAATAGTTTGCGCAGTACTTTTTTCTCTCTAGTGATGGTGATTGTTCTAAGCTCCTCCTTCTCTATATCCTCTGCTCTACCTGTTACTACTGGGGTGGGACTAGTGTCTTCCACCTTGAAAACTAAGGCAAAATATTAATTAAGCATCTCTGCCATTTCTGCGTTCCCCACGATTAACTCCCCGGTCTCATCCTCCAAGGGACCAACATTCACTTTAGCTACTCTCTTTCCTTTTATATACTTGTAGAAGCGTTTGCTATCAGTTTTTACATTTTGCGCTAGTTTTCTTTCATAATTTACCTTTGCTCTTTTTATTACGTTCTTAGTACCCCTTTGTTGATCTTTAAAAGTTTCCCAATCTTCCAGCCTACCTCTGACCTTTGCAATTTGGTATGCCTTAGTTTTTGCCTTTATGTTATCTTTAACTTCCCTGCTTAGCCATGGATGCTTTTTCCCCTTCTTACCAACTTTCTTCCTCTTTGGAATATATTTTACTTGGGAGGAATTGAATATCTCCTTAAATATCTGCCACTGTTCATTAACTGTCCTACCTTGTAGTCTTCCTGCCCAGTCCACTAGGGCCAAATCTGCCCTCATGCCTATGTAGTTATCTTTGTTTAACTCCAGAACACTAGTGTGGGACTCAAGTTTCTCCCTCTCAAACTGAACCTGAAATTCCAGCATGCTATGATCACTCTTCCCTAGGGGATCCTTTACTCCGCGATCATTAATTAATCCCATCTCATTACACAAAACCAAATCCAGAATTGCCTGCTCCCTGGTTGGTTCCACAACATATTGCTCCAAGAAACAATTTCTAATAGACTCTATGAACTCTCCCTCAAGGCAACCCTTGCCAATTTGATTAGTCCAGTCTATATGCACATTAAAATCATCCATGATTATTGCCGTGCCTTTCTTACATGCTCCCAGTACTTCCTAGTCTCTAGGTCATTAGGCCTCTGGATTACTGGCCCAGTAACAATCATGATGCTAAAGTTCCCTATATTCAGTAATGGGTATGAGCAATGAATAATGGTTCAGGGTATTGAAACAGAAGCAGATTTTTGAGCCAAAATACAATATTAAAGTTTCCCCAAGTCTTTCCATTTCTGAATCATTTATGTGCCCTTAAGTTTGTTATTTTAAAATGCTAGCACTTGAGGCCACTAGACCCAGTTATTGAATTTCCAAAGGAAAGAGGTTCTAGCGAGGTGACAGATGACTGCACATGCGAGTTGATGTACAAATTGCCCTGCCCCTCCAAAAACTCAGGACAGGGGGGAAAGAGTGCGGGATTCTACAATACTACCTTATCTAAATGGGTTCCTGATATGATCAGAAGTAAATGATTACCTTGTAACATAAAATCTTTAATACCTTCATTTCTTACCTGCTAGCAGTCCAAGACTGGTTGAAGATAGATGTATCACTGAATGAGTTGCATAAGATAAGAGAATGAACTCTGGGTGATTTATGAGCATATTCTGCGAACTTCTGTGCCAAAAATCCTCCCAGGGAAGCACCAAAAATGTGAACCTGTGCAAGTCAGATTTGGCTGGTGTTAAGTTGTTAAGGACTTGAGTTGTGCCCATTTTGACATTGAAACTCAAATGAACAACTACAATTTACCATTTCAGAGGAATTCCATATTATCTGACTTTGTCAAAGGTTTCAGCAAGTCTCCAGCACTCTACAAATAGCTCATTCATCCCAAACAGCATTTATTTTCCAAGTAAGGCTCCTCCCAGCCACCTTCATCTAATTCAATAAGCATATCCTTCTATTTCTTTCTCACTTCTGCTTATCCTTGTGGTAGTTTTCTTCAATCTTACTATTCTTTGGCAAAGAAGTTCCTCCTGAATTCCACATTGGAATTATGTTTGGCTATGTTTATTTTTTGGTCTCCTCTCAACCACCACAACATTTTCTCTACATCCACCCTATCAAATCTTTTCATTGGACCGTAACTTGCAAGCTTCTGTTCAGTGTAACTGAGGTACCCCAAAGGTGAGCTGGGAACCTTCCCCAAAGTTCCCAGGTAAGGATTGCACGGCAATTGCCTGGAAAGTGCAAACTTCCACTGGGCAATTGCCCTGCACTGGCAACAATCCAAAAATGCAATTTAAATTTCATGCCAGTTTCAGCTGGTTCCGACATCAATAGTTACTCAAAAAAGTTAGAAGAATTGAAACCACTTCTAGCTTCTGGGTAACTACTGTACAGACCCACACAGCCTTCCAAAGGACTCCTGCCACACCCTGGAAACCCCCTACCCCACTGACTATCTCTCCCTCACACACACTTCCCCCCCACCCACCCCCGTGCAGCTACTCCGTAAAAAAAGGGGCATGGATAAATTACCTGCGACTGAGCTGGCCTTGACAATAGGCCCCTGGAGTGCACTGCACTACACAGACCTCACCCTTCCCTAGTCCGAAGGTCAGGCAAGATAGGATCGCCTGGATTTCCAAGTAAGTAATTTTGAGTGGAGTGGCAATCCAACTCAATTGCCACTCCACCGGAAGTTACAGCCCATAACCTTAAAGACCTCTATCAGGTCGCTACTCAGCTTTCTTTATCGAGCAAAAAAAAAGTGCTAACCTATTCAATCTTTTGTGGTAATTATAACCTCTCAGTTCTGGTATCATCAAGAATCCTTTTTGCACCTTCTGCAATCCTTTCATATCCTTTTGGTGCAAAATATACCAAGCATGGTCCAACCACAGGTCTATACAAGTTTAACTAACTTCTCTGCTTTTAAGTTCTAACACTTTAAAAATTAACACTGGAACTTGTTTTTCTTTTAAAATAGCCTTACTAACCTGCATCACTACTTTAAGTGATTTGTGTATCTGCACCCCTACATCCCTCTGCTTCCTCTACCTCAACTGGACTCTCTTATCCAAGGACCTCCTTATTCTTCCTAACAAAAAGCATCACTTCACATTTATCTATATTTAAGCTCATTTGACAACGAAATTCCCATTCAGCAAGTTTATGAATGTCTTGAATTTTGTTACATTTTTGCTCTGGACGAAATACGCATCCAATTTTATGGAATCAGTAAATTTAGAAATTGTACTTCTAATTCCCGTGTCCAAATCATTAATGTATCCAAACAATGCAATCTAAAAGAAGTTGACAAGACCCTACACTTGTACTGACCTTATCCAGCTGGAGATGATCTAAAAGCTTCCTGAATCCATCGCAAAATTCAAGGAGGTCCCAGTATACAGGATACTGTAGCTGAGAGATATTTAAAATAGTAAAATAGGACTTGTGTGAAGTTCAAAGAAATGTGTGCAAGCCATAGAATTTACAGTATAAATGGGAGCCATTTGGCCCATTCCTCTCTACTGGTACTAGCTCCTCAACTAAAGCATTCCATTCATATCTTTCTGCATCTTTTTATACTTGTCGTTTTCAAACTCAGCCAATTTTCTGTACTAGTGTTAGCCTGTGCCTCGCTGCCCTTTATAGTAAAAGCATTCCATGTGCTAATTACCATTGGAGTACAAGTATTAAATATTTCATTGAGTCAGATTTATTTCAGTTCAGCTAAACAGACTAGTTTTAACTTGTTTATTTGGTACCTCAACTGTGGGTTGGTTTGAACTGGCACCAGGTTAATTAATTGATTAACTAGGTAACCTAAGTTGCAAGAGAGCAGTGGAGTGTAAGAGACAAAAGAGCTGTGGAGTTCAACCTTCGTGGGAGTTGAGCTGGACAATTTTTTCCCATAATGTGTGAAGTGACCAGAGGTATTTGATTCCAATGAGAAATAATTGGTGACAGAACCTCATGTTAACATAGTCTCATAAAAGCAAGGCACAGGAATCCCACATGATGGTACGGGAGCCAGTGTGGATCTAGAGTGCATCACAGAAAAGTACAGCACAAATGCCAGCTCTTTAGACCACTGATGTTTGCGCTTTCAAAGAGCAACCAGTAACAACCACTCCCTGGTTCTTTCCCCATATCCCTGTAACTTTTCCTCCTTCAAAGATTTATCAAAGTCCCTTTTGAAGGCAACTATTAATTCTGTTTTCACCACTCTATCAGCTAGTGCATCTGTGCAATTCTAATCCTAATCATTGTTACTTATTAAAATTATAATAATTGGAAAATTTGTCTTTCAAACTAAAGGTCTCCGTGTTCAAGGGGCAACTGACCACACCCTGCAGCTAAGGGATGATGATTCTGGATCATATGCTCCAGAACATAAACAGAACTACCTGGAAAAACTCAGCAGGTCTGGCAGCATCGGCGGAGAAGAAAAGAGTTGACGTTTCGAGTCCTCATGACCCTTCAACAGAACTGACTGAATATTAAAAGAGAGGTGAAAGATAAGCTGGTTTAAGGGGTGGGTGGGACAAGTAGAGCTGGATAGAGGGCCAGTGATAGGTGGAGATAACCAAAAGATGTCACAGACAAAAGGACAAAGAGGTGTTGAAGGTGGTGATAATGTGCTAATTAAGGGTAGAAAGCAGGACAAGCAAGGTACAGATAGCCCTAGTGGGGGTGGGGTGGGGTGAAGGAATCGAAAAAGGCTAAAAGGTAGAGATAAAACAATGGATGGAAATACATTTAAAAATAATGGAATTGGTTTGGAAAAGAAAAATCTATATAAATTATTGAAAAAAGGGATCGGAAAGGGGGTGGGGATGGAGGAGAGAGTTCATGATCTAAAATTGTTGAACTCAATATTCAGTCCAGAAGGCTGTAAAATGCCTAGTCGGAAGATGAGGTGCTGTTGTTATGCCATCCAGAAGGGAAGGCCTGTTTTTGGATAAACAACAAGCAGAGTGCCAGTGAGGACAGAAGACCTGTTCGAAGGAACAAAGTTTATTGTGCAGAGTTGAAGACCAAAAAATCATCAGGGGTGCCTTGTGCTGGAAGTCCATTTGAGTATGCTCACAAGGATTGAGTGAAGGGGACTGTGTTTAAAAGGACACTGGAAGATTACCCCAGTTAGGGCAGGGAGAAGAGCATTTGTTGAATCGCCATGAGACATTTGGGACTTTAAGTACAAAGCTATTTATCTGCTGAGAACGTGCCATAATGCATAAACATAGCGTGGGGTTTTCAGTTGTGTTAAGTTGTTAGTGAGGATAGTTTGGTGTAATAGTGTAATGCTAGTCAATACTGATTTTCATTTGTTGCAGTAAAAGTCTTAAAACTTGAAATCTTGATGTGAGATTCATTTTCGTTGATCACTGGGAAATAAAAATCTCTTTTTTAAGTTATCAATCTCTACAAGGAGCCTAACACCATTCACAGGGGACACCAGAGGGTGATGGAATTGATGGGGGATGAAACTGATTGGGGCAGAGAGGTGGTCACACAGCAGCTTAAGAGCCTAGAGACAGAAAGGGAATTGGTGACCACCAGGCAGTCCAAGAGAACCAGGCAGGTAATGCCTGGGATCTCGCTCACAAATCAGTTTTCCATTTTGGAAGATGGTGAGGATGCTGGTTCCTCAGAGGAGTGCAGTCAGAGCCAAGTTTGTGGTACCACGAGCAACTCAGCTCTACAGGAAGGGAGGAGGAAGAAAAGAAGAACAATAGTGATAGAGGACTCATTAGTTAAAAGGAACAGACAGGCATTTCTGCAGCCATAGACGTGACTCCAGGATGGTATGTTGCCTTCCTGGTGCCAGGGTCAAGGATGTCACAGAGGAATTGCAGGACATTCTTCTGGGGGAGGGTGAACAGCCTTAGGTAGGAGGGGCGTGTGCTCCTGTGATCAGGATTTAGGGAGCTAGGTCGAAAATTAACAAATAGGACCTCACATGTAGTAATCTCCCAGTGCTAAGTGCAAGTGACTACAGAAATAGAAGGATAAGGCAAGTGAATGGGTGGCTGGAAAGATGGTGCAGGAAGGAGGGCTTTAAGATTCCTGGACACTGGGAGTGGCTCTGGGGAAGATGGCACCTGTACAAACCAGACGGGTTGCACCTGAACAGAGCCAGGACCGAGCTCCTTGCAGAGCGTTTTGCTAGCACTGTTGGGAGGGCTTTAAACTAACTCTGCAGGGGTGTGAAAACCAGGAGAGAATATGAGAGAGGAATACCAGGTGCACAAAATACTAGGAGATACAGATAGCACTAGTATAGAGAATAGTAAGGTAATAGATGGAGTCAGAGTAAGGGAGAAAGTCAAAGTTTAAATCTGGGTTACTTTACTCTGCATGTATGTGAATGCACAGAGTATAGTAAATAAGATTGGGGAGATACAGACGCAGATTGGCATGATGTTGTGACAATAACAGAGACCTGGCTCAAGGAAGGGCAGGATTGAAGGTTAAATATTCCTGAGTACAAGGTGTTTAGAAAAGATAGAAAAGGAAGGAAAGGAGGAGGGGTGGCAGTATTGATTAAGGAGAGCATTGCAGTGCTGAGAAAGAGAATGTCCCAGAGGGTTCAAGGACAGAAGCAATTTGGCTAGAGCTAAGGAACAAAAAGGGTACAATTTCATTGCTCAATGTAGTCTGTAGGCTGCCAACTGGTGGGAAGGATGTAGAGGAACAAATCTGCAAGGAAATTACAGAGAGATCAAATATTATACAGCAGTTATAATGGAGGACATTGATTACCCAAACACAGACTGGGACAGTGGTAGAGTAAAGGGCAGAGGGGGACAAGAGTTCCTAGCTCATGGTCAGAATTTTATGCAGCAGCAGGTGTCCAGCCCAACAAGAAAGGATGCACTGTTAGACCTGGCTCTTGGAAATGAGATGGGCCTCAGTGTGCAATCCAAGAAAGAATAATTAACTGGGAGAGAGCAGACTTCAATGGGGCCAAGAACAGAGGTGGGCCAGATAGACTGGAACCAAGGTTGGCGGGAAAAACTGTAGCTGAACAATGGGCTACCTTCAAAGAAGAAATGGTTCGGGCACAGTCACAGTGTATTCCCTCAAAAGGGAAAGGTAGGGCAAACAAATCCAGAGCTCCCTGGATGAAAATGGAGATAAAAATTAAGGTAAAGAAAAAGTGTGTTAATGACAGGTTTCAGGTAGAAAATACAATTGAGAACCAAGCGGAACACAGAAGGTTCAGAGGGGAGGTGACAAAGCAAATAAGAGAAACAGAGGGATTATGAGAGAAGACTGGCAGCCAACATAAAAAGGAATCCCAAAGTCTTCTATCAGCGCACAAATAGTAAGAGGGTGGTAAAAGGAGGAGTGGGGCCAATTAGGAACCAAAAAGCAATTTACACATGGAGGCAGGGGGCGTGGTTGAGGTGTTAAATGAATACCTAGCACCTGACTTTATCAAGGAACCAGATGTTACTGAGGTCACGGTGACACAGCAGGAAACACTGTCACTAGAAGAGTTCAAAATTGATAAGCAGAAAGTGTTGGATAAACTGTCAGTACTTAAAGTTGACAAGGCACTGGGACCAGATGAGATGTATCCAAGGATATTGAAGGAAGTGAGTGTACAAATTGCAGCGGCATTGGCCATAATCTTCCCTACTCAGAGGAGATGCCAGAGGACTGGAGAATTGCAAGCATTACACCCTTGTTCAAAAAAGGTTGAAATTACAGATCGATCACTTTAACTTCAGTGATGGGCAAGCCTCTAGAAACAATTATTCTGGATAGAATTAGTCATCACATGGAAAATTGAGGGTTCATTAGAAAGAACCAGCATGCATTTTTAATTGTGTTAAAGTAGCTTGGAGTTTTTTGAAAAAGTAACAGAGAGGGTTAATAAGATGTACATGGACTTTCAAAAAGGCATTCAATACAGTGCCACACAATAGACTTGAGAAAAGTTATAGCTCATGGAATAAAAGGGACAGTAGCAATGTGGATACAAAATTGGCTGAGTAATAGGAAACAGAGAGCAATGGTTAATGGCTATTTTTCAGGCTGGAGGAAGGTTTGCAGCATTCTCCAGGGGTCAGTATTGAGACTCTTCTTTTGCCTGATATATATTAATGATCTAGACCTTGGTGTACAGTATACAATTTCAATTGGTATGCAGCGGACAATTTCAAAGTTTGCAGTTGATACGAAACTTGTGAGGATGACAGTGTATAATTTCAAAAAGACAGACACGTTGGTGGACTGCACAGTTAGGTGGCAGATGGAGTTCAATGTGGAGAAGTGTGAGGTGATGCATTTTGGCAGGAAGAACTTGGAGACACAATATGAAATAAGGGGTACAATCCGTAAGGGGTTCAGGAGCAGATGGGCCTGTGCATAATCACTGAAGGCGGCAGGACATATGGAGAGAGAGGTTAATAAAGCATTCAGTTACCTGGGCTTTATTAATAGGGGCATAGAGTACAAGAGCAGGGAGGTTATGTTGAACTTGTATAGGACACTAGTTACACCTCAACTGGAATATTGTGTATAGTTCTGGGCACCACACTAAGAAGGATGTGAAGACACTGGAGAAGTGAAGACATTTACAAGAATAGTTCCAGGAATGAGAAACTTCAGTTATGAAGATAGATCAGACACACTGTTCTCCTTGGACAGGAGAAGGCTAAGAGGAAATTTGATAGAGGTGTTCAAAATCATGAGGGGGATGGATAGAGTGGTTGGGAAAAACTGTCCCCAGTTGTAAAAGAATGGAGAACAAGAGGACACAGATTTAAAAAGATTTGCAAAAGCAGCAAATGCGATGTGAGGGAAAAAAAAAAACTTTACACAGCAAGTGGTTCGAGTCTGGAATGCACAATGCATTCCTGGGAGTGCAGTGGAGGCAGGCTCAATTCAGGTATTCAAGAGGGAATCAGATGATTATTTAATTAGAAACAATGTACAGGATTACAGGAAAAAGCACAAATCATAATGCTCATTCGGAGAGCCGGTGCCAACACAATGGACTGAATGGCCTCCTTTTGCACCGTAACAATTCTGTAATTCCGAGAAGCCTTGAACAACTGGAACTGTTCCACAGATATAGTTTGGGACCAGTGAAGATGAAAAAAAAGGCAATAGTTTGAATAATCTTAACCCCAAAATATCAACACCCCACCCATGAATGGCACTCACTAGTTTGCCAATTACCATGATGCTTACAGACATAATATTGTGATTTGAGTTAAATAAGGAATAAGTGGTTTGGTACTAGCTCAAGAAAACCAAGATATTCCTCCTGTTTTATACCTTACTGCACTTAAATAACTGCTAGAGGGAATTTAAGATTAATTCAATACAATCTGAATTATTTGCATAAATGCTGTTGCTGAAATGAATGTAAATTATATACTTCAACACATTCACTATAGTACTCTATAATGGTGCAAGTCCACTAAGTTTGTTAAATAATTGAATCTTTAGTATAGCAGAATTCACATCAGAGCCAAGAATGTTAATCTGTGGTTAAATGGTCCTTTGGAACAAAACAACTAATTTCTTTTCTAAGATTATTATGCTACATAGGACAATACAGCAAAGGAGGCCACCATTTGGCCCATACTTACAGAGATAACTCTGTATCCCCATCCAGTTAGGGCCAAAATCTGCTGGAAAAACACATCTGCCGTTCCACTGACAGGAGGGAGAAATATAACCGGGCATCTTATGTTTCTGGGTCCTGCATCATAAAGGGACCAGACTTTACTATCATCATCATCCACTATTATCTGTAACATGGAACAAAATTAAAATTAGTCAAAACCTGAACCAAATACACATTCCAAATAATTAAAAATAAGATAAAAGCAAAAAACTGCGGATGCTGGAAATCCAAAACAAAAATAAAAACACCTGGAAAAACTCAGCAGGTCTGGCAGCATCTGCGGAGAGGAACACAGTTAATGTTTCAAGACCGTATGACTCTTCAACAGAACTAAGTAAAAACAGAAAGGTGAAATATAAGCTGGTATAAGTTGGGGGGTGGGGGGGGGGTAAGAGCTGGATAGAGGGCCAGTGATAGGTGGAGATAACCAAAAGATGTCACAGACAAAAGGACAAAGAGGTGTTGAAGGTGGTGATATTATCTAAGGAATGTGCTAATTAAGGGTAGAAAGCAGGACAAGCAAGGTACAGATAGCCCTAGTGGGGGTGGGGTGGGGGGAAGGTACAGATAGCCCTAGTGGGGGTGGGGTGGGGGGAAGGTACAGATAGCCCTAGTGGGGGTGGGGTGGGGGGAAGGTACAGATAGCCCTAGTGGGGGTGGGGTGAAGGTACAGATAGCCCAAGTGGGGGTGGGGTGGGGTGAAGGAATCGAAAAAGGCTAAAAGGTAGAGATAAAACAATGGATGGAAATACACTTAAAAATAATAGAAATAGGTGGGAAAAGAAAAATCTATATAAATTATTGGAAAAAAGGGGGATCGGAAAGGGGGTGGGGATGGAGGAGAGAGTTCATGACTTAAAGTTGTTGAACCCAATATTCAGTCCGGAAGGCTGTAAAGTGCCTAGTCGGAAGATAAGGTGTTGTTCCTCCAGTTTGTGTTGAGCTTCACTGGAACAATGCAGCAGGCCAAGGACAGACATGCGGACATGAGAGCAGGGTGGAGTGTTGAAATGGCAAGTGACAGGGAGGTCTGGGTCATGCTTGCAGACAAACCAAAGGTGTTCTGCAAAGCGGTCACCCAGTCTGCGTTTAGTCTCTCCAATGTAGAGGAAACCACATTGGGAGCAATGAATGCAGTTACCAATGTAACCCCACTATTTAAAAAGGAGGAAGTGAGAAAACAGCAAATTACATTGCAGTTAGCCTATTAGTGGTAGCGAAAATGCTAGAGTCTATTATGAAGGATGTGATAACAGGACACTGAGAAAATATCAACGGGATTAGACAAAGTCAACATGGATTTATGAAAGCAAATGTTTGACAAACCTACTGGAGTTTTTTGAAGATGCAATTAGTAGAACAGCTGAGGGAGAGCCAGTGGATGTGGTGCACTTGGACTTTCAGAAAGCTTTTGATAAAGTCCCACATAAAAGATTAGTGTATAAAATTAAAGCACACGGGATTGAGAATTGGTAAGCAGACAAGAAACAGAGAAGAGCAATAATTGGGTCTTTTTCAGTGTGGCAGGCGCTGACCAGTGGGGTAACGCAGGGATCAGTGTTTGGGCCCTAGTTATTCACAATATGTATCAATGATTTGGATGAGGGCACCACATGTAATATTTCCAAGGTTGCTGACAATACGAAACTTGATGGGAATGTGAGCGATGAGGAAGGTGTTAAGAGCCTTCAAAGTGATTTGGATGGGTTGAGTGAGTGGACAAATACATGGCAAATGCAGTATAACGTGGATAAATGTGAAGCTATCCACTTCAGCAGGAAAATAAAATATAGCGAAAATTAAAATCACCCACCACAACAACCCTATTGCTTTTACATCGTTCTAAAATCTGCCTACATAACTGTTCCTCAATCTCCCACCGGCAATTGAGAGGCCTATAGTAAACCCCCAACATTGTGACTGCACCCTTCCTATTCCGGAGCACTACCCATATTGCCTCGCTGCATGAGCCCACCAAGGTGTCCTCCTGTCGTTCAGCTGTGATATTCCCCTTAACCAGCAGTGCAACTCCCCCACCTCTTCTACATCTCTCTCTATCCTGCCTGAAACATCTAAATCCTGGAACATTTATCTGCCAATCCTGTCCATCCTTCAACCAAGTCTCTGTAATAGCAATAACATCATAGCCCCAAGCTCTAAGCTCATCTGCCTTGCCTGTTATACTTCTCGCATTGAAACAAATGCATTTCAGACCCCCAGTCCCACTGTGTTCAGTAATTTCTCCCTGCCTGCTCTTCTTCTTAGTCCTATTGGCCATATTCATTGGTTCCCAGTCATTTATTTCACCTGCTGACCTACTGATCTGGTTCCCACCCCCCTGCCTAGTAAGTTTAAATCCTCCCAAGTGACACTAGCAAACCTTGCAGCCAGGATATTGGTGCCCCTCCAGTTTAGATGCAACCTGTCCTTATTGTACAGGTCTCACCTGCCCCTGAAGAGATCCCACTGATCCAGATATCGGAAACCCTCCCTCCTACACCATCTGTTCAGCCACGTGTTCAGCTGCACTATCTTCCTAATTCTAGCCTCACTGGCACGTGGCACAGGGAGTAATCCTGAGATTACAACCTAGAGGTCCTGTTTTTTTTAACTTTCTGCCTAACTCCCTGAACTCCCGCTGCAGGACCTCGTCACTCATCCTGCCTATGTGGTTAGTACCAATGTGTACCACGACCTCTGGCTGTTCTCCTTCCCCCTTCAGAATATCCTGTATCCGATCAGAGACATCCTGGACCCTGGCACCAGGGAGGCAACATACCATCCTGGTGTCTCTTTCACGACCACAGAAGCGCCTATCTGAGCCCCTGACTATAGAGTCCCCTATGACAATTGCTCTTCTGTGCTTTGACCCCCCTCTGCTGAACAACAGAGACGGCCGTGATGCCACTGCTCTGGCTACTGCTGTTGTTTTCCCCTGATAGGCCACCCCCCCAACAGTATCCAAAGCGGCATACCTGTTAGAGAGGGATACCTTTGCACTCTTCATATCCTCCTCACAATTTCATCTCCTACCTGTCTTTGTATCATCAACAAATTTGGCTAAAATGTAGTTAAGTCCTTTCAGTGTGCACCATCTCCAAGATGCACTGCACAAACTTACCAAGGCTCCTTCAGCAGCACCTCCCAAAGCCATGACCACTGCTATCTAGATGGACAAGGGCAGCAGAGAACACCACCACCTGGAAGTTCCCCTCCCAGCAACTCACCATCCTGACTTGGAAATATATCGCCGTTCCTTCATTGTCACTGGGTCAAAATCCTGAAACTCCCTTCCTAACAGCACTATGGGTATACAAATATCACAGGGGCTGCAGCAGTTCAAGAAGATAACTCACCACCGCCTTCTCAAGAGCAATTAGGGATGGGCAATAAATGATGACCTAGCCATCTTGTAAATGAATTTTTAAAAAAGGCAAGTTATTTATGTCGATCGTAAATAGTTGAGGCCCCAGCACAGATTCCTTTGGCACTCCATTAGTTTGACAACCTGAAAATTACCCAATTGTCCCAAAGTTGTTTCTTGTTAGCCAGACAATTCCCTATCCTTTATATATATCACCCCCAACATCATGAGCTCTTATCTTGTACAGTAATCTTTTGTGTGACACCTTATCAAATGCTTTTTGGAAATCCAATTACACTACATCTGTCAGTTCCCCTCTATCTACCCTGCTTGTTACATCCTCAAAGAACTAATAAATTTGTCAAACACAATTTTCCTTTCACAAAACCATGCTAAATCTGCCTCATTGTTTCATGATTTTCTAAATGTCCTCCTGTAAGAAATTGGGGTCATTAATAAGCAGGTATTTTCTGCATTTTATGGGATTAGCTATGCAGCATTGATTATTCTTTCTGGAAAGAGGGTTTCTAAATTCTTTTGACCTCTAAACAGTCATAGTTCAGGCTGCCATGTTGGCATTCCTGAGTTCTTAGATGGCATTCTGTGCAGCCCCTTATCTTCAATGTGTTTAGAAAGGACCAGGATATGACCCTCAGCAAGATGTAAACTGAAAAGCTGACCATGAGCAGGATGATGCACAAGATGGGTGGTAACCACCCTGATGTTTGGAGTACCTGTACTGCATCCATTGGTTAGAATACTTAGATAGATGATTGACACTGGGTAAGCCAGCAGCCCCCTAATAAGGATATATATTGATGTCATACTGGTGGCATAGGGCGTCTGAGGTGGCATTGCTCGTTGGGCAGCTGCCTTCTTCAGATGGAAGATGGACCAGAGGAAAAGGAGGGAGATCAAGAGATCGAGGGAAGAGCTTCCTGACATTTCGACTGGAGAGCTGAATGCTGTTATCACAAGCTGTTACAGACCGTAAGCATTTTTCCCTGTCTAACTGGTTAATGTATCATATCTAAACTATTGTTTCTTAATAAACTATCTTAAAATTATATACGGACAGTCAACTGCCCATCTTAGGTATGTGCGGCTCCAAGCCCACAAAGTCTTACAACTGGGTCAGAAGTGGGATACACAGTAGTTGAGATTGGCTTGGAATTTGAGAATCAGTCTTAGATTGTAGTTAAATATGTGTTGTAGTTATTAAACGAAGCCAGAAGTCACCATAGCATTGGTATATGCTAGTATGCGACTAATAGACAGTTTGACAAAGGAAACAGGAGCATCAGGAATGACAGATGTCCTGGGAGCTGTAGAAGAGTGAGGTAGAGATTACGAGTATCCTTGATTGGCCTTCTAAAGAGGTTCAGAAAGGAAACAGTGAGCTGGAGAAAGTCCGGAATAAATTGGCCTACAGTGCACATCTGCATGCCTTACAGCTGAGTAAAAAAGTACAAGGAGCTAAGGTTGCAAAAGGGAACAGACGGTTGGCAGGAGAATGTGGCTGTCCTGAACAATCACTGAGTTACACTGAGAACAGAAGGCACAAGTTCGGGTGTGTGATGCTAAGAAAATACTACTGTTGAACCAAACATCAGAACCCACAAAGATTGAAGTGGCTCCGGAGAAGCCACGTGAATCATTCTTTTCAGAGCTAAACAGGGGCCGAGGAGATTTGAAAGCAGAGTTAGAAAGCAATGATTTTAAACAAATCCCAACTGTAGGCTCCCTAGAACCAAAACAAGAGATGGACCAGGACACTCACGAAGTCCTAGTTAGCTTCAAACAGTTCCCTACCGGAAGCCAGAGTGTATTCGCCAAGAGATCTGACTCCCGCTTCATCAGTCATGACCCATACCTTGACCCTATGAATTTGGCAGCAATTTCCCCACCTGACAGCATACAATACATTCAAGTCAAGTCATGGTTAAAGCAGGGTGTTGTTCACAAACATCAAAGATTCAAAATGCTAAAATGCATAAAACTCAAATTACACGTTTTAGTGAGTTTACTTTAAACTGCGAGGTTCTGTTTAGGAAAAAAACTTTCAAACTATACCAGTACACAACTGTGAAGGCCAGGTTGTTCCCAAAATACAAAGTCTGGAGTTTGGCAGCAATCCAATTTGAAATTTTCAAGATCATATGAGTTAACTGAATGGCTAAAATTCAAGCTCAAAACACGTTTCAAATTTGAATAAGCAGTTGAAATTGAAAATTATTTTAAAGAGGGGAAAGGATAAACAAAAGTGATAAGAAGAATTCAGTTCCTTTTCTAGAGTCTGTGAGGCTGCAGTGTTGACCTTTTTTCTCCAAGAAGCTGTTATCTCTTACAAAACGCTAACAAGGTTTCGAAATAATTGGAATTTAACCTAAAATTTGGAGGAAGTTGGAGACAAAAGATTTTAACAAAACAAGTTTAAAATGGAGTTTTATTTGTGCTTGGAGAAGTTTTTTAAATTGTATAAAGTGACGCATTGCAATTTCTCTGCCCCTGCACCCTCCAGTACAAGCAGCAGAATTAACTTTCTGCTGACAGCTACTTTTTCCCTTCCTCCCCCCAAGCTACAACCTTCAGATTAATAAATGTATATTTGGAGTTATTATATTTTAAGTTTCTAATTTTACAGATATGATTGGATGTATTAACCCATTGGGTTCTTGGCCAGAGCCACAATGAAATGTGTGTGTTTTTTAAAAAAAAGCAGGTGATGATGGTTTCCAGCTCCAAATCTACAGTGTCTGCACTGGACTGCAATTTTGGGCTGCATTAGAGTGCTTCAGTTGGAGTTTGGTGAGAGAGGGATTTAAGAGTTAACTTCTATTTAAAGTGTAATCGTTCTTTAATTTATCAACTAACTAGAAGTTGTTCTTTAAGTTGGGAGAAGGTGAGTTTTAGTCCAGCTTTAAAACAGGCTCTGCTTGTGGCTGCAGCTAGTAAACTAATTAACTGGCTTAAACATGTTTTCAGAAGATAGATTCAGACAGCATAAAAGCAAGTCATCCACAACGCTGCTTTTGTCTGCACTGGAGTGCTGCTTTTGGCTGCATTACAGTGCTTCAGTTGGAATTTGGAGAGACAGGGAGTTCGCTGAAGAGGGGAGGAAGAATACTTTCATTTTCTACCTTTCCTCAGTAAAAGGAGCCGCGGCAAAGGTAAGTCGGACGTGGTAAGTGTTTCTTCTGTCCTTAATATTCTCTAAACTAGAAGAATTAAAAATAAAGGAAGTAAGTTAAGGGAAAGTCATGGCAGGGCAGCTCAGCCAAGTAGAATGCTCTTCCTGTGCGATGTGGGAAGTCAGGGACACTTCCAGTGCCCATGGCGACCACGTGTACAGGAAGTGTCTCCAGCAGCAACTACACAAAATCCGTGTTTCGGAGCTGGAACTGCATTTGGAGTTACGATGGAGCATCCACAAGGGTGAGGTCTTCGTGGATAGCACAGGCAGAAAGGGAATGGGTGACCGCCAGACAGAGTAAAAACACTAGGCAGGTACAGCAGGAATCCCCTGGGTCCATCTCCCTCACCAGCAGATTTTCCGTTTTGGATACCACGGTGGGGAGATGGTATCTCAAGGGAATGCAGCAAAGTCAAGTCCACGGCACCAAGAGAATCTCAGCTGCAGAGTGGGCGGGGGGGGGGGGAGAAGAGTGGGAGAGCAATACTGTTGGGAATTCTATCGTAAGCGGAAAAGATAGACATTTCTGCAGCTCCAGACATGACACCAGGATGGTATGTTGCCTCCCTGGTGCCAGGGTGACGGGTGTCATTGAGCAGCTGCAGGGCAATCTGAAGGGGGAGGGTGAACAGCCAGAGGTTGTGGTCCATATTAGTACCAATGACAGATAAAAAGGATGAGGTCCTGAAAGCAGAATATAGACAGCTAGGAAATAACTTAAAAAGGACCTGAAAGGTAATAATCTCAGGATTACTCCCAGTGCCACGTGCTAGCAAGGTCAGGAATAAGAGAATAGACCAGATGAATGCAAGTAGAATGCAATGAATGCAGATGAATGCATGCCTGGAGAGATGGTATAGGAGAGAGGGATTTGGATTCCTAAGGAATTAGGACCGATTCTGGGGAAGATGTCGACCTGTACAAGCTGGATGGGTTGCACCGCAGCAGGACTGGGACCAATATCCTCGCAGGGATATTCGCTCAGGAGCCAAGAGATTGATTAAGAGGGAAAAAAATAGAGTAATGAGAGTAAACTTGCAAGGAACATAAAAGCGGACTGCAAAAGCTTATATATGTAAAAAGAAAAAGATCACTGAAAACAAATGTAGGTCCCTTACAGTCTGAAACAGGAGAATTTATAATAGAGAACAAGGAAATGGAACAGCAATTAGGCAACTACTTTAATTCTGTCTTCACAGGGGAAGGCACAAATAACTTCCCAGAAATACTTGTGGACCAAAGGTTGCGTAAGAAGGAAGAATTGAAGAAAATTAGTATTACTAATACAATAGTATTGGAGAAATTAATGGGACTGAAAAACAATAATTCCCCAGGGTCTGATAATTTACATCCAGGGTACTAAGGGAGGTGACTATGGAAATAGTGGATGCATTGGTTGTCGTCTTCCAAAATTCAGTAGATTCTGGAACAGTCCCAGCAGACTGGAGGGTGGCCAATGTAACCCCGCTATTTAAAAAGGAGAAAGTGAGAAAACAGCAAATTACATTGCAGTTAGCCTATTAGTGGTAGCGAAAATGCTAGAGTCTATTATGAAGGATGTGATAACAGGACACTGAGAAAATATCAACGGGATTAGACAAAGTCAACATGGATTTATGAAAGCAAATCATGTTTGACAAACCTACTGGAGTTTTTTGAAGATGCAATTAGTAGAATAGGTGAGGGAGAGCCAGTGGATGTGGTGCACTTGGACTTTCAGAAAGCTTTTGATAAAGTCCCACATAAAAGATTAGTGTATAAAATTAAAGCACACGGGATTGAGAATTGGTAAGCAGACAAGAAACAGAGAAGAGCAATAATTGGGTCTTTTTCAGTGTGGCAGGCGCTGACCAGTGGGGTAACGCAGGGATCAGTGTTTGGGCCCTAGTTATTCACAATTTGGATGAGGGCACCACATGTAATATTTCCAAGGTTGCTGACAACACGAAACTTGATGGGAATGTGAGCGATGAGGAAGGTGTTAAGAGCCTTCAAAGTGATTTGGACGGGTTGAGTAAGTGGACAAATACATGGCAAATGCAGTATAACGTGGATAAATGTGAAGCTATCCACTTCAGCAGGAAAATAAAATGGCAGAGTATTATTTAAAATGGTGATAGATGGGGAAATGCAGATTTACAAAGGGATATGGGTGTCTTTGTACACCGATCATTAAAAGCAAGCGTGCAGGTGCGGCAAGCAGTTAAGAAGGCAAATGGTATGTTGGCCTTCATTGCGAGGGGACTTGAGTACAAGAGCAAGAATGTCTTACTGCAGCTGTACAGGGCCTTGGTGAGACCACACCTGGGAGTATTGTATGCAGTTTTGGTCTCCTTACCTAAGATATACTTGGCATAGAGGGAGCGCAGCGATGGTTCACCAGACTGATTCCTGGGATGGCAGGATTGTCATATGAGAAGAGATTGGGTCGACTAGGCCTGTATTCACTGAAGTTTAGTAGAATGAAAGGAGACCTCATTCAAACATAAAATTCTGACAGGCATGGACAGGCTGGATGCAGGGATGATATTTCCTCTGGCTGGGGAGGGTCTAAAATAAGGGCCACAGACTCAGGATACTGGATAGACCATTTAGAACAAAGAAAAGTACAGCACAGGAACAGGCCGTTCCGCCCTCCAAGCCTGCGCCGATCATATTGCCCGTCAACTAAAACATTTTGCACTTCCAGGGTCCTTATCCCTCTATTCCCATCCTATTCATGTATTTGTCAAGCTGCCTCTTAAACACCACCATTGTACCTGCTTCCACCACTTCCCCTGGCAGCGAATTCCAGAGACTCTCTACCCTATGCATAAAAAAGTTGCCCCGCACATCATCTTTATAGTTTTCTCCTCTCACCTTAAATCCAAGTCCCCTAGTAATTGACTCTTCCATCCTGGGGAAAAGCTTCTGACTATCTACTCTGTCCATGCCACTCATAATTTTGTAAACTTCTATCAAGTCGCTCCTCAATCTCCATCGCTCTAGTGAGAACAATCCGAGTTTCTCCAACCTCTCCTCATAGCTAATAACCTCCAGGCCAGGCAGCATCCTGGTAAACCTCCTCTGCACCCTCTCCAACGCCTCCATATCCTTTTGGTAACGTGGTGACCAGAATTGCATGCAATATTCCAAGTGTGGCTTAACCTATACAGCTGCAGCATGATTTCCCAGCTTTTATACTCAATACCTCTGCCAATGAAGGAAGCATGCCATACGCCTTCCTGACTACCTTATCCATGTGCATTGCCACTTTCAGTGACGTGTGGACCTGTACACCCAGATCCCTCTGCCCATCAATGCACTTAAGGGTTCTGCCATTTACTGTGTAATTCCTGCCTGTATTAGACCTTCCAAAATGCATTACCTCGCATTTGTCTGGATTAAACTCCATCTGCCATTTCTCCGCCCAAGTCTCCAACCAATCTATATCCTGTTGTACTCTTTTATGACAATCCTCTTCACTATCTGCAACTCCTCCAACCTTAATGCTGTCTGCAAACTTACTAATTAGCCCAGTTACATTTTCCTCCAAATCATTTATGTACACTACAAACAGCAAAGGTCCCAGCACTGATCCCTGCTTTTAGGACTGAGGTGAGGAGAAACTTCTTCATTCAGAGGGTGGTGCACCTATGGAATTCTCTACCACAGAAGGCTGAGCAGGCCAAGTCAATGCATATATTTAAAAAGGAATTAGACAGATTTCTAAACTCTAAAGGTGTCAAGGGGTATGGGGAGAGTTCAGGTGTACAACATTGAGATAGAAGATCAGCCATGATCATACCAAATGGCAGAGCAGCCTCGAAGGGCCAAATGACCTACTCCTGCTCCTATTTTCTATGTTTCTACACAGTTGAGAATTAAAGCACAGCGGAAAGACTTTACCTTTCAGAGACTTGGCCTCAACAATTCAGGCCGTTTATACAATTTGTTATATTTCGAGATGAAGCATTTGAGTTTGGGAGGCATGAAAACCACCTCCAGACTGATTGCAAACGCTTTTGTCTCTGATGCAAAACCTTCATTCAAAACTATCAAGCCTGAGTATAATTGTTTTTGAAATTGGAATTGATAAATCAATGACATGAGTTGCTATTTCAAGCATTCAAAGGGAAATTTACCTAAGGGGATAAACAAATCCTAATTTTTCAAAAAAAGCTAATGGAAAAACAGTCTAGATGGCTTCTCAAAAAGCAATGTTTGTTTTTGGAAGAATAAATTGAACAGTAACAAAATCCGTCAGTCAACAACACTACTATTTGAACTTGGGATAATTTTAAAATAAAAAAAAGTCGGACACAATCTAGTGCAGGCTTGTCCCTGCCTTTTTGCTTGGGGAGCCACATGTTACTCCAAACAGTACAAGCTGCAGATGAGAAGACTAATTTATGGCCTTACCTCTGCCCATGTTCTTGCCTGCCACAAGGAGTCAATGTAGTGCTATGAAGCATCCCTGACATGATGCCTTGCCATCTGTCAGGCTGTGAAGAGCCCTCCCCCTCCCCCCCACAACATACTGTATCTGGGCCCTGCCACATCTGCCTCATGGGCCGGCCCTTGGACAAGCCTGAAGTAGTGGGCTATTTTTGAGAAAATAAAATGTTGTTTAAGGGAAAGAATAAACAAACAAAGCTGAAAAATTAATGCCTGGAATCAAGTGGGAATGTTTAATGTCTGTTTTAACAATATCATGAAAACATATTGTTAGACCATAATGTTTCTCCAGAGCTCCTGAAAGAGATCCAAAGTTAATTAACGGGATTCCCCACTTAGAATAAAGGAGTGTTGGGAAAAAGGACAACATCCAATGGGAATAACTCACCTTGGGTGTAATTCAATGGAATATATAAATCTGGTACTGGCGTACATTGTAGTGAAAGTGTAGATGAGATGAATAAGGTGACAGTTTTCTCTTGGAGATGTGTGTCTCTGCCAATGAACTTTTTAAGAGAACTGAATTTAATAATCTGGCCACCACCTGAGACGTTGGGACCGTACAGGGGGACATAAGCAAAAATCTGAGACAGAGACCTCCTTTGACCTTTTGAGAAGATTACCAGAAAGTCAGGTAGAATTATTGAATGGTGCATCCTTTCAAAGAAATCCCGGGTGATGAATTTGATTAGCAAAATACACAGCATGATCCCTACAGAACCATAGAACACTACAGCACAGAAAACAGGCCATTCAGCCCTTCTAGTCTGTGCCAAAATATTATTCCGCTAGTCCCACTGACCCAGTCCATAACCCTCCAGACCTGATAAACCTTCCACATATGCAAAAAAAAGAATTTGTAGGAGAGGGAAGAAAGATTACCACGACGCATGAAGTGACATGTAGCAGAAGGAACATTACCGAATAGAAATGTTAGTAAAAAGAGAATCCCTAAAGACCATATCCAACAGATAGAGAAACATGTGAAGATGACTTACAAATGTGAAATTCAAACAGGGGATTAAAGGAGGAATTGGAACACCAGTGTGTGTGTGTGCAGAAGTGATTTGTAACTTATAAAGTAACAGACGTGAGGTTACATGGTGCAGCTGCACTGAAGAACAAATCTCAGGCTTGCTTAGCTACTTGACAAACAGCGTGACATGAAATGGTTAATACACTGCTACTACCTCCTTAATGATGGATTCTAGCATTTTCCCCCTGAAGACAGATGTTAGACTAACTGTCCGATAGTTTCCTGCTCTCTCTCTCCCTCCTTTCTTGAAAAGTGGTGTTATGTTTGTAGTTTTCCAATTTGCAGGGGCCTTTCCAAAATCTAGAGAATTTTGGAAGATTATAACCAATGCATCCACAATCTCTACAGCTACCCTAGGATGTAGGTCATCAGTCCCAGGGGACTTGTTAGTCTTTGATCCCATTAGTTTTCCTGGTACTTTTTCTTCTAATGGTCACTATTGGTTTAAGTTCCTCCCTCCCTTTTGCCTTTTGATGTTCTACAATTCTTTGGGTGCTTTTTCTGTCTTTTGCTGTGAAGAAAGATACAAAGTAATGTTTCCCCATTATTAATTTCCCACCCTTATCCACTTAGGGACCAACACTAACTTCAGTAACTTTTCTTCTTTTATACTTGTAAAAGCTTTTTACTGTCTGTATTTATATGTCTTGCTAGTCTACTCTCATAATACAATTTCGCCCTATATATTTTAAGTCATTGTTTGCTGGTTTCTAAAGTTATCCAAATTTTCTGCTAATCTTTCCAGCATTGTACATCTTTCTTTTCAATTTGATACCATCCTTAACTTCTTTACTTAGGCGCCAACGTTGCATCCTTCCAGTAGTGTCTTTCTTTCTCAATGAAATACATCTTTGTTGAGTTATGAAATACCATAGCTGAGAAAAGGTGGCGGGGTAGCTCTGTTAATTAAAGAGGGTGAGAGATGACCTTAGTTTTAAAGGTTAGGATGTAGAATAAGTTTAGATGGAACTAAGAAAGAGCAAGGGGCAGAAAATATTGGTGGAAGTTGTTTATAGGCCAAACAGCAATGGTAATGTAAGTCACAGTATAAATCAGGAAATTAAAGGTGTGTGCAACAAGGGTAATATAGTAATCATGGGGGATTTCAATCTACAGATAGGCTGGGTAAACCTAATTAGTACTAATGTTATGGAGGACGAATTCTTGAATGTGAGATAGTTTTCTAGAGCAGTACATTGAGGAACCAACTCGGGAATGGACTATATTGGACTATTGTGCAATGAAAAGGGACTAATTAATATTCTTGTTGTAATGGGGCCTTTAGAAAAGAGTGAGTGACCATAATATGATGGAATTTTACATTAAGTTTGAAAGTGATGTAGTTAAATCAGAAACCTTAAACCTAAACAACGGAAACTATGAAGGTATGAGGGGCAAATTAGCTCTGGTAGATCAGGAAACTATGTTGAAAGCTATGACGGCAGACAGGCAATCGCTAACATTTAAAGAACTAATACATAGTTAACAAAAATGCATTTCTTCAGTGCACAAAAACCCAGCGAGAAAAGTGTTCCAGCTATGGCTAACAAAAGGAATCAAGGATTGTATTAGATCAAAGTAAGAGGTGTATAAAGTTGCCAAAAAGAATGGCAAGCCTGAGGACCGGGAGCAGTTTAGAGTTCAGCAATGTAGGACCAAGAAAAAAAGATTTATGGGAAAAAAGAACGTGTAAAAACTAGCAGAAAATAGGTACATAAAAAGCAAAAGATTAGCAAAAACAAATGTGGGTCCATACAAGCAGAATCAAGAGAATTTAAAATGGGAAATAAGGGAATAGCAGAGAAGCTAAACAAATACTCCATATCTGTCTTCACACAGGAAGGTATTAAAAGCTTCCCAGTAATGAGGAGAATTTTTATCCCTCACAGGGTTGAGACTCTTTGAACTCTCTCCCTCAAAAGATGGTGGAAGTAGAGTTTTTTTTTAATTCATTCACAGGTTGTGGGCTTCGCTGGCTGGGCCAGCATTTATTGCCCATCCCTAGTTGCCCTTGAGGTGGTGGTGGTGAGCTGCCTTCTTGAAGCACTGGAGTCAATGTGGTGTAGATACACCCACAGTGCTGTTAGGGAGTTCCAGGATTTTGACCCAGTGACAGTGAAAGAACGACGATATATTTCCAAGTCAGGACGGCGTGGCTTGGAGGGGAACTTCCAAGTGATGGTGTTCCCATCTATCTGCTTCCCTTGTCCTTCTAGATGATAGTGGTCGTGGGTTTGGAAGGAGCTATCTAAGGAGCTTTGGTGAATTCCTGCAGTGCATCTTGTAGATGGTACACACTGTGCATTGCAGTAATGTGGAGGCAGTGAACGTTTGTGAATGTGGTGCCAATCAAGCGGACTGCATTGTCCTGGACAGTGTCCAGCTTCGAGTGTTGTGGGAGCTGCACTCATCCAGACAAGTGGGCAGTGTCCCATCACAACTCCTGACTTGTGCCTTGTAGATGGTGGACAGGCTTTGGGGAGTTAGAGGGGAAATACTCATCGCAGGATTCCTAGCCTCTGACCTACTCTTGTAGCCACAGTATTTATATGGCTAGTCCAGCTCAGTTTCTGGTCAATGGTAACCCCCAGGATGTGGACAGTGGGAGATTCAGTGATGGCAGTGTAATTGAACATCAAGGGGAGCTGATTAGATTCTCTCTTGTTGGAAATGGTCCTTGCCTGGCACTTAAGTGGCAAATAACATTCACGCCACACATCAGCCCAAGCCTGGATATTGTCCAGGTCTTGCTGCATTTGGACCTGGACTGCTTCAAAGTTATAGAATGGTTACAGCACAGAAGGGAGGGCATTTGGCCCGCTGGGTCTGTGCTGGCTCTCTGCAAGAACAAGTCACCCAGTGCCGCCACCAACTCATCTCATTTCGGTAGCTCTGTAATTTTTCTCCTCTTCAGATAATGAGCCAATTTCCTTTTGTAAGCAATGATTGAATATACCTCCACCACACTCTCAGGTGCCTTCCAGATCCTAGCCACTCACTGCACTAAAACTTTTTTCCACTCACTTCACCATTGGCCTGACTACTCATAACTTTTCCTGCAGCGCTTCCATCCTCACCTCAGTCCCTCTTCCTCCTGCTCCCGGTCTTGCCAGTTTCCTATTTACTTCTCCTGGTCTCACTGACAATCCCTTGCCAACTCTCCTAGTCTTGCCAAATACCACCACCCACATCCCCCCCCCCACCCTCCCCCTCCCCTCAAAAACCTCTCCTTGCCTCCTGACCTCTGTTTTTACATGAGTCCTCATGGTCTGTCCTCCAGTGACTCTGACTTTGCTTCTAAATTCGCACTAAGTTTTGGGCTCCATCCAGTGCTACAAGTTGGTCAATGCAGGTAGCTGCTAACTGCACTGACAAACTCCTGTCACTAGATGGAGGTAGGTCAATCTAAATGTACTGTGTACTAAGGTGACAACAGGTACTGTGATTTTTTTTAAAGTATTTAATTTGTATGCTGTATTTCTTTTTTTACAATACTTACTGATGTATTCTATTTTACAAGCTATTCCAGCTAGGAATGTACAGTGCAGCACATGTACGGTACAGTATTTCAACTTGTACGTTGTTTTATTCTGGGGAGAAACGTCCGAAGAAACCTAACTCCAGTTTTAACACTGATTGCTATGGGAACCCCTGATTCACATAAAGCCGTTCCACTTAAAAGTCACAATGCTCAGCAACACAACCACAACTTTAATTGAGGACTCACTGAATGCATCAATGATTTTGACTTAAATTTAGGGTGCATGATTAAGAAGTTTACAGATGGTTTTAAAACTGGTTGTGGTTTAGGGTGAGCAACAAAGCTGTGGGCTGCAGAAAGATATCAATGAACTAGTTTGGTGGGCAGAAAAAATGGCAAAGGGTGTGCCAGGCATTGTTCAGTCGGTAGCATTCTCACCTCTGAATCACAAGGTTCCAAGTTCAAGTCTGACTCCAGGGTTTAAACACAAAAATTAAGGCCAACACTCCAGTGCAGGACTGAGGGGGCAGTGCACTGTCAGATGCTGTCTTTCAGATGAGACATTCAGTCAAGGCCCTATCTATCTGCTCACATGGCACTATTTTGAAGAGCTATCCCTGGAATTTGGCCAATAGTTATTCCTCAATCAATATCACAACAAACATTATACAAGGCTGCCTGGGGGAAGTTTGCTGAGCGCAAATTAGCTGCCATGTTTCCTATGTTACAACAGCGACTACATTTGAAGTACTTCATTGGCTGTGAAGCACTTTGAGATTCCAGTGTCGTGAAAATCACTATATAAATGCGAGTCTTCCTTTTGCTTCTTTTTTTCAAATTGAATTCAATTTGGAGGAGTATAAGTTAATGCATTTGAGAGGGCAAACAAGGCAAAAGGATTCATAATAAATGTCAGAATTCTAAATACAGTAAAGAGGAATCATGGGAGTGCACATCGATCCATGAAGATAGCAGGACAGGAAGATAAGGTGATTAAGGCAGCATATGGGATACTTTCCATAACTGGCTGACAAAGTATAAGAGAAGGGATAAAAGGGCATTGTTATGGGTGCCCACGTGGGTTTTTGTGGAATATGTGGAACATTCAATATTCTAGACCTACCCAGGCTCCCTCGCTCATTGCTTCTTCCAGTATACTAATGGTTGTATTGGTGCTGCCTCCTGCTCTCACCATGAGCTAGAAAAATTCATTGACTTTGTTTCCAATTACCACCCTTCCCTCACATTCACCTTGTCCATCTCTGACTCTTCCCTTCTCTTCCACGACTTGTGACTCGATTTCTGGAGATAGGCTATCAACTAATAATCACTACTAACCCACAGACTGCTTCGGCTGCACTTCCTCACACCTTGCTTCCTGTAAGGACTAAATTCCATTCTCCCAGTTTCTCTGTATGTGTTGCATCTCTTCTGATAACACAACCTTCCATGCCAGTGTTTCCGATATGTCTTCCTTTTTCCTCAACCGAGGGTTCCCATCCCAGCATGGTTGACAGGGTACTCTACCCTGTCTGATCGATTTCACATGCTTCTGCTCTCACCCTTTTCCTTCCCTCCCAGGACCATGATGAGGTTCCCCTTACCCTCACCTTCCACTCCACCTGCCACGTATTCAATGGATCATCCTCCATTTTCACCAGCTCCGGTGTGATGCCACCACCAAACACATCTTCCATGCTCTCTCCTTTCAGCATTCCAAAGGGACCGTTCCTTCTGTGACAATTCTGTCCACTCCCGTCAACCCTAACATGCCCTCCCTTTCCCACAGCACCTTTTTGTGCAAGCAGAGGAGATGCAACACCTGTCCTTTCACCTGCTCTGTTCTCATCAAGGCCCCATACACACCTTCCAAGTGAAACAGTGATTTGCTTGTACTTCTTTCAATTTGCCACACTCTATTGGCTGTCGACAATATGGTCTCTACATTGAGGAGAACAGCTGTAGACTAAGTGACTGTTTTGTGAAACACCTCCGTTCAGTCTGCAAGTATGACCCCAAGCTTCCTGTCAACACCTCATCTTCCCTTTCAGCACTCTACAGCCTTCTGGCAATATTGAGTTCAGCAACTTTGGATCATAAAATATCCAGAACCAATTGAAAGCAAAGGTTATGTTGCTTTTTTTGCTGGCTTATTTCTTTATCTCTTCATGTTGCATACAGGTGGCTGCTACATAGCAAGTCACACCACATTTGGACACAACCTTTGTTTCTTGACTGTACCCATTACCACTCTTTGGCTGTTGCATGGTAAAATCTTTTTTGTTATTTAATGAGCCAGCCCTCCACCCTAATACTGTTCTTCCTGCCCCCTCACCCCTTCTACTGGTTTAAAAAACTACTTAAATTTCCATCTTTCTTCAGTTCTGATGAAAGGTCATCGACCTGAAGTGTTAATGCAGTTAACTCTGTTTCTCTGCACAGATGCTGCCTGACCTGAGTATTTCCAGCATTTTCAGTTTTTATTTCAGATTTCCAGCTTCTGCAGTATTTTGCTTTTGTAGAAAGACCAAGGAGATTATGCCAGAACAGCATAGTTTGTCTGCAGAGCTAGGGCACTGAGTAGAGTTCTGGTCACTGCAGGAATGGTGTGATTGTGCTGGAAAAGGTAGAGGAGATTTATGAGGATGCTGTCAGGAATGGAGAATTTTAGCTGAGAGGAAAAATCAGCTAGGTTGGGTTTCTTTTCTTTAGAACAGAGGTGATTAAGGGAAGATTTAGATGAAGCGTATAAAATTATGAGTGGATAGGAAGGGCCTATTTCCCTTAGTATAGAGGTCAATAACCAGGAGACAGATTTAAAGCAATTGGTTGTAGGGTTAGAAGGAAACTAAGTAATTTAGCCACCTGAGTGTGGCATTTAGAGTTCAATATCTGAAAGGGCAGTAGAGGCACAACCCTCATGGCATTTTAAAAAAACACGATATACAATTGAGGTGCCATAACCCACAGCACTGAGAACCAAGATCTGGGGTTATCACCTGTCCAACCCTCCTTAAACAGCTTATATTTCACCACATTTCTATTTCTCTTTAGTTCTGATGAAGATTCATACGGACTCGAAACGTTAATTCTGTCTTCCTCTCCACAGATGCTGTCGGACCTGCTGAGTTTTTCCAGCAATTTTTGTTTTTGTGTCTGGGGTTAAGGCTTCAGGTTTCAGTTTTCCTGTTTTTAGCAAAATGAAAAGTATCTTACACCTTGGACAGATCAGGGAGCTGGGCTACTAAGAGAAATATGCCATTTAATGTGGATCAATACAATGCAGACTGTGGGAGATAAAATAAGCAAAATAGGCACAAGAGAGGAGAGGATGTAGGAAGCTCAGCTGGAGAACACAAACTATCAACACACTGAACAGCAGCAGAAAGGAAAATAAATGGGACCTCATTCACAGACATGGAACACAAACCCATGGGCTGAGAGTCTGAAAAAGATGCGGATACCTCACACCAGGTACAATGCCAGCACAGGCACCCCATACCTGGAGCACTAGCAGATGTACCAACACCTGTAGCACTGGGTACAATCCTGGGCACAGGCACATCACAGCTGCAGCACTGAATATAATCCTAGGTATAGGAATTCCACCACCTGGACCACTGGATACAAACCGGGCATTGGTAAACTACAAACCTGGAGTACTGACCACAAACACTTGCACATCAGTTTACAAGTAAACCAAGTACAGAAAAGGATAAGTTAACTACACGTCATACACAATGAGAATAGCTCATCTCTTTGGAAGCCAACAGTCACCTTGAAGGGGGGGGAAAAAAAAAGCAGTACTTGCCTTTTTCAGTGGGACTGTACTCCGGAACCAGTTATAATCAGGGGAGACTTTTATCTCACCCATAGTGACTGGAACATCTAATGTTGCAGGAAGTCTGTTTAAAGCACAACGAAATACAAGTTATTGTGTATTATTTGAAGTCATAATTCAAAAAATATTCTTCCTCTTTTGCAACAGAGGTGGAGAACGAACTAGCCAGGCTAACCACATTCTAACGGTTTTCGTATACCAGTGATTGTTAAAAGAGCAAAGTGTAAAAATATACGTAAGAGCAGAAGGATCTGGGGTGCATATTCACAAATCTTTTAAGGTGGGAGGGGCAAGATAAGAGTTAAGAAAGCATATCCAGAGCAAAATTAATAACCACTTGGACAAATGCAAGCTACTTAAGGAAAGCCAACACATTTTTTTAAAGGCAAATCGCATTTAACTAACTTCACTGAGCAGAGCTAACCACTTTTGCTGAGCTGACAGAGAGGGTTAATGAGGCTAATGTGATGTAAAGAGGTGTACATGGACTTCCTAAAGGCATTTGATAAAGTGCCACATAATAGGCTTGCCAGTAAAGTCGTAGCCCATGAAACAAAAGGGACAATTGCAGCATGTTGGCCAGGTGACAGTAGTGGTGAACGATTGTTTTTCACAAGTATGCAGTGGAGTTTCCCCAAAGTCAGTACCAGGACTCTACTTTTACTGTATATTAATGATCTAGATTTGGGTGCACAGGGCACATCATCAAAATTTGCAGATGACACAAAACTTGGGTGTATTGTGAAGTGAGAGGTTGGAACAGGAAGACACATGGCAAGAGTACAAAGGCAAAAAAGTTATGATGAACCTGTATAAAAAACTAGTTTGGTCTCAACTGGAGTAGTGTGTCCAATTCTGGGCACCACACTTTAGGAGGGATGTGAAGGCTTTAAACAGGGTACCGGGAATGAAGGTAAGCAGCAGAGGCAACTGAATGGATGATATTACTGAACAAAGAGACATGTCTAAGCTTTTTGCGCTGCATTGATCAGGACACCTCAAAAATACCAATAATGGTGCATCAAAGACATCCTGCAGAATAATGGCTCCCCTGATCAGATCATTTCATGCTATATATCACGCAAACTCATGAACGGACCTAAGGCTGTCACTTTCAGCCCTGAAAAGTGCCCAGTCTACCTCAGATTACCCTGGAAGGGCAAGGTATCTCAAAAATTTGAGCAATAGGTGAAATTAGCTGTTTCACGCTACTACTGTGCAGTAGCATCACAAGTGATATTCGCCACTAACAGGATGCTGCTGTCAAGCAAAAAATACGTTCTGCCCATCACACAAATGAGTAATATGGTATATGAATTTCAGTTCCAAAGTGATGCTGGGTATGTAGACCGGACATCCCAAAGACTGGCGGATCGTATCAAACAGCATGTCCCAGCTGCTGTACCCAACCAGCCCATGCTTGCAAAACTCAAAAGTGTCCAACATTAGATGTGATTCTGCGATTGGACAACATTTGCTAAGTAATCCTCAGTGTGCTACGAATTACACTGACTACCAATTTAAGATTGTCAATCGGGCTCACAATGTGGTGCATTTGCAGGTACTGGAAGCTATATATATTAACACATGAGGCCCTGTTCTTTGCAGACAGAAAGAACAAATACATACATTGCGCCTTTTTCAGATAAACAAAATAAGTGACAGCCATTCACTGACTCATATTCCTCAGGGCAATGCCTTGACCAATCAGGGTCAAGCTGCCTAGTTTAAATTTCAAACAATGTTTGGCAGTTAACTGTCAGTCACCATCACTGGTGCATTCTCCATGGCAAAGCCACTTGCCAACTAATCAGCACTCTGTTCACATACAGTATAAATTGTTGTTTTCCAATTATATTGGTATTCCTCACCCAGTGCAAGACGAAAAGCTTAGACGTCTCTTTTTTCAGCAATAATCAAGTTCTGTACTACCAAATGACTATTTGAATGGATGGTCTCAATCTTATCGGTGAAGAACTCCACAAGCTACTTCCACTTCTTGGTGGAGGTGAAGAAACACAAGGTAGGGACAAAAGTTTAAGTTGACAGTTGGTCATGGAAAATAGATATCTAGGGTTATCTTTGCATTTCATGATAATCCTGGAATAATGACAGAGAAGAGGAGGGTCTCACAGCATCTAGTGCCTTGAGCAAGGTCTGGTGATGAATGGCTAAAACAGTTGTCCACCCTACATATTTGTCTGCGTCCCTTGGTCTTAAAGGTGCCGAGATGGGGTAGGAGAGAGTACCAGTTTTAACAGAGAATAGGACAAAGATTTTTTGTTATTCATTCATAGGATATGGGCTTCGCTGGCTGGTCCAGCCATTTATTGCCCAGTCCCATTGCCCTTGAGAAAGTGGTGGTGAGCTGCCTACTTGAACTGCTGCAGTTCATGTGGTGTAGGTACATCCGCAGTGCTGTTAGGAAGGGAGCTCCAGGATTTTTACCCAACAACAGTGAAGAAACGGGTGATATATTTTCAGGTGGCTTGGAGGAGAGGTTCCAGGTGGTGGTGTTCCTATCTATCTGCTGCCCTAGTCCTTCTAGATGGTAGTGGTTGTGGGTTTGGAATAAACCTTGGTGAGTTCCTGCAGTGCCTCTTGTAGATGGTACACACTGCTGCTACTGTGCATCGGTGGTGGAGGGAGTGAATAATTGTGGATGTTGTGCCAATCAAGCAGGCTGCTTGATTGGCACACAAGGTAGAGGGAAATGGTGTGATTGAACAGAATGGTAGCATGCTGCAAGACTTTAATCTAATCTGTTGGTTGTGAGACTGCTTAGCTCTATGTATCACATGGTGCTTCCGCTGTTTAGCGTTTAGTATTTTAGTTTCACCTGGAATAAAAGGCCAAAGGCTAGGCAACTAGGATTTGAAAGGGCAGTTGCATTGTTACTTAGAGGAGAGCATTTTCTCCCCATGGTCAGATGCAGAAGGAATAAAGAAGGTTGGAAGAAAAAAGGGGTTTGCAGGTGGAGAGAAACGCAAAGAAGTGGTCGGAGATGTCTGTCTGTAATTGAGGTAACTGGCGCTAGATTTCACATGAGATAGCAAGGTCAGAGTGGATGAGAAGCACCATTAATGAGTTGAGAATTTGTGGAGGGAGAGATTAAGGGAGGATAGCAGGAAAATGAACTCCAACGAAAGATAGCATGATGAATTGAGATCAGGGTAAATTCAGCGAGGATGAGAAGTCGCATGATGCAGAGATTGATGGATGAAAGTAGTGAAGATGTCTGGGTGAGAAACTCGGCAAGGGGCATGGGTGGACAGTAGACAAAGATTTTGAATGAGGAGCTGTTCAAAGCAAAAGGCGACAGAGGAGTAGTGGGGGAGACTGAGGTGAGGTACCACAACAGTCTGGAAAGGGTAAATGGTGCAAGGTGTAAGCAGACGGAGTAATTTCATTAAAGGAGGTGTTATCACCCATCAGCTATGTTTTCATTAAAGCCATGATGTTCCTGGTTAGCAAAAAGCTCATGAATAGCAAATACCTTATTCACAGGTGAATGAACATTGTGGGACATAGAAACTGAATAGGTGATTTAGACCCTGCACCTTTTCCACTTAGGGAGGGAGATGCAATGAAAGCTGATCGAGCAGCACATCCACAGGGTCAACGTGAGAAGGGACAGTAATGAGACCAGCAAGAAACTAGGCAGGAAGGTCAGAAAGAGAACAGGATAGAGAAACTAGGGTACCTGTCCATAAGGAGGTAGCGACAAACATGAAATATAGAAACTGGAAGGAGTAGGCCATTCGGCCCTTCGAGCCTGCTCCGCCATTCATTATGATCATGGCTGATCATCCAACTCAATAGCCTGCTCCCGCTTTCTCCCCATACCCTTTGATCCCTTTCGCCCCAAGAACGATATCTAACTCCTTCTTGAAAACATACAATGTTTTGGTCTCAACTACTTTCTGTGGTAACGAATTCCACAGGCTCACCACTCTCTGGGTGAAGAAATTTCTCCTCATCTCAGTACTAAATGGTCTGCCCTATATCCTCAGACTGTGACCCCTGGTTCTGGGCTCCCCCACCATCAGGAACATCCTTCCTGCATCCAACCTGTCTAGCCCTGTTAGAATTTTACAGGTTTCTATGAGATCCCCCCCTCATTCTTCTGAACTCCAGTGAATATAATCCTAATCAACTCAATCTTTCCTCATACGTCAGTCCCACCATCCCAGGAATCAGTCAGGTAAACCTTCGCTGCACTCCCTCTATATCAAGTACATCCTTCCTCAGATAAGGAGACCAAAACAATATTCCAGGTGTGGTCTCACCAAGGCCCTGTACAATTCCAGCAAGACATCCCAGTTCCTGTACTCGAATCCTGTGGCTATGAAGGCCAGCATACCATTTGCCTTCTTTACCGCCTGCTGCACCTGCATGCTTACCTTCAGCGACTGGTGTACAAGGACACCCAGGTCTCGTTGCACATTCCCCTCTCAATTTATAGCCATTATCTAATAATCTGCCTTCCTGATTTTGCTACCAAAGTGGATAACCTCACATTTATCCACATTATACTGCATCTGCCCACTCATTCAGCTTGTCCAAATCACACTGAAGCATCTCTGCATCTGCCTCACAGCTCACCCTCCCACCCAGCTTTGTGTCACCTGCAAATTTGGAGATATTGCATTTAATTCCATCTAAATCATTAATATACATTGTGAATAACTGGGGTCCCAGCACCGATCCCTGCAGTACCCCACTAGTCACTGCCTGCCATTCGGAAAAAGACCTGTTTATTCCTACTCTTTGTTTCCTGTCTGCCAACCAGTTTTCTATCCATCTCAGTACACTACCCCCAATCCCATGTGCTTTAATTTTACACACTAATCTCTTATGTGGGGCTTTGTCGAAAGCCTTCTGAAAGTCCAAATAAACCACATCCACTGGCTCCCCCTCATCAACTCTACTAGCTACATCCTTAAAAAATTCCAGTAGATTTGTCAAGCATGATTTCCCTTTCATAAATCCATGCTGACTGTGTCCGATTCTGCTGCTGTTTTCCACGTGCTCAGCTATTAAATCTTTTATAATGGACTCTACAATTTTCCCCACTACCGACGTCAGGCTGACTGGTCTATAATTCCGTTTTCTCTCTGCCTCCCTTTTTAAATAGTGGGGTTACATTAGCTACCCTCCAATCTGTAGGAACTGTTCCAGAGTCTGTAGAATCTCGGATGATGACCACCAATGCATCCACTATTTCTAGGGCCACTTCCTTAAGTACTCTGGGATGTAGATTATCAGGCCCCGGAGATTTATCTCAATGTACCTCAATGGGCCCTTCAGAGCATGCAAAGAGAGGCAGAGAGGGAAGCTGTAGGTTTATCTAAGAGGATATGAAGCCTGAGACAGTAGCAGGAAAGTAAGAAAGTCAAGGAGTACAAAAGAGTTAAGGCAGGGATTTGAGGGAACAAAGTACTCAAGAGGGATGAAACAAATGGAGACATGACCACATAATTGGATGCAAAGCAGAAAGAGCACAGAACCCCGGGGTAAAGAAAACAAAGAAAAAAGGAACATAGAGGTAATGGACTCAGATCCTGAGTGCCAGCCAAAGCATGATGCAAACGAACACAGGCATGCCAAAAATTAAGATAAATATTTGTAAACTGAAAATGGGGAGGAGACAATAGGAGGCCAAAGACAGTCTGAAACCCCCCTGGTAGAATGAAACCGACTTGTTTGGAGCAACTAACGTGCAAGTTCAAAGGTAGTTGGGGGACCGTGAGTGAATCCTGTGGTGTATGAGGAGCAGAGTATCACTGAACACTCAGATTACTAGGAATGCGTAAAGGGTCAACCATGAGTCAGCAGTGACTGATCCAGCGATTCAGTGACAGTGAACATGGTGATGGGTTTAGTAGAACAAAGATAGTGGTGGGCAACCTGCAGTCCACGGGCCGCATGCGGTCTATCAGGGTTCAGAGTGTGACATTTTGCTGACCATTGCCCACACGCCTGGCTGCCTGATTTTACTGGTTTCCGTTCACCTAATCTTTTTCCTACCAGTATTACTAAAGGGATACACACGCAAAGCAAGGGCACATGACGTGAGGTGCATGTTGATTGTACACATTGACTGCGAGAGCCATGCACTCCCCCTGCGTCCAAAGCGGTTCAATCGGCATGCCCCAAAAATTTTTATTCATGGGATCATGGTTAGTGCACATGCAAGATTTCAATCTTGCTGCCCACTGAGATGAAGGAGGGCCACTCATGCGGCCTACTCACTAGCCCAGGTTGCCCATCACTGAGCAAAGGCATGAATGAGTCAGCAGCAAAACAAAGCAAAGCTCATTCGGCAGAAGCAGAGCAAAATCCAGAGCAGGATGGGAACCAGCAGAAATCATAGCTAATTGAGCTTAACTGAGGAATTTCCAGCAAAGAAACAGAAAACAGAAAACTGAGGACACAACAGCAGGCCGGATACATGCCATTCCTGGGCATGAGCATCACCTCATCAAGATATCAGCAATTTAGCACATTACTTTCATTTTTTCAAGGAGCATTACATCACTTGAACTATTTTAAAAAGTGATTTTATAAAAAGACATACGCACCATACAATTTCAGCCAGAGTTTTTCTTTCAACAGTAGGCTAATTTATCCACAGCAGTAATTGTGCATACTGGGAACAGCGCACTGGAGGACATTAAAACAGAGCTTGTAATATTGCTGGGTGACCTGTAAAGGAGACAATCTGAATATACTGCTTGTTTATGTCAGAGGACTTAAAATGAAAATATCACATCAAAATCCTGATGACATCACACAACAATCGTGTATACTATTCTCCCACACCCCTGCAGCTTCCATCACTTGTCATTTAAGAATCTCTACCATTTTTTTACGAAGATAAAAATCTTTGCCTGCTTTACCAGATTATGCACACTATTTTGCTTGCATTTCCAGCAAACATACCAACTTCCATTTATATAGAATTATACAATACAGTAGGCAACTATTCAGCCCATCGTGCTGTGCTATTCTTTGAAAGAGCTATTCAATTAGACCTCCTACCTACCTGCATAGCCTTGCAAATTTCTTCCTTTCAAATGTTTATCCTTTTAGAAGTTTTTTTAATTGGATCTGCTACTGCCACCCTTTCAGGCAGTGCATCCCAAATCCTTCTTTTTGCCAATTGCCTTAAATTGATGTCCTCTGGTTAAAGAACCTCATGCCAAAGGAAACAATCTATGAAAATTCATGATTTTGTACATTAAATATTATGTTAAATATTAAATCTCCCATTAAACAACCTGGTCATTATCACATTGTTACTCGTGTGGGCTTGCTAAACAAAAATTGGCAGCTGCATTTTCCACATTATATAATGTTTAATAGATATTTTTCAGGCTGGAAGAAGGTTCGCAGTGAAGTTCCCCAGGGGTCGGTATTGGGACCCTTGCCTTTCCTGATATATATTAATGATCTAGATCTTGGTGTGCAGGGTACAATTTCAAAATCTGTGGATGATACAAAATGAAAGCATTGTAAACTGTGAGAACAACAACATAGAGCTTCAAAAAGACATAAACAAGTTGGTGGAGTGGGCAGATACTTGGTAGATGAAGTTCAATGCGGAGAAGTGTGAGGTGATTCATTTTGGTAGGAAGAATATGGAGACACAATATAAGAGGTTCAACTCAAAAGGATGTGCAGGAGCAGAGAGACCTGGGTTTGCATAGGTCATTAAAGGTAGTAGGACAGGTGGAGAGCAGTTAATAAAGCATACAGTATCCTCGGCTTTATTAATAGGGGCTTCGAGTATAAGAGCAAGGAGGTTATGCCGAACTTGTATAGGACACTAACTAGAACTAGGAGTACTGTGTACAGTTCTGGCCGCTACGCTTTAAGAAGGATGTGAATGCATCGGAGATAGTGCAGAAGAGGTTTATAAAAATGGTTCCAGGAATGAGAAACTTCAGTTATGAAGATAGATTGGAGAAATTGGGACTGTTCTCCTTGGAGGTGAAGGCTAAGAAGAGATTTGATAGAGGTGTTCAAAATCATGAGGGGACTGGACAGAGTAGGTAGGGAGAAACTGTAAAATGGTTGGCAACAAGTGGGCACAGATTTAAAGTGATTTGCAAAAGAAGCAAATACAATGCAAGAAAAGAATTTTTCACACAGCAAGTGGTTCAGGTCTGGAATGCACTGCCTGGAAGTGTGATGGAGGCAGGTTCAACCATGGCATTCAAGAGGGCATTCAATGATTATTTAAATAGAAACAATATGCAGGGTTATAGGGAAAAGGCAGAAGAATGGCACTGAGTCATAATGCTCATTCAGAAGGCCACAATGGGCCAAATGGCCTCCTTCTGCACTGTAATGACTCTGTGATTATAACAGTGGCTATAGTTCGTTGTTTGTAAAGCACTTTGGAACGTCCTCTACCTTCCACCTCTCTGATTGTAAGACAATAGATAAGGTCTTTGTACCTTCCTTTTTACCTTCTCTACTAAGGAACCACCCCAGGTCTCCCCACAAAACTGAAGTCCTAACTCTGGAACCATATTAGTAAATCTTGCGAGATTCCAAATGACTTGGCCAATTTTCACATGCAACACGAATATCCGGTATTGTCGCAGCGCCTCAATGCCAACCTAGACATAAATATCTGCAAACCCGACAAAGGAACTAGAATAGTCATCCTTAACAAGTTGGACATATGTAAGAGCAATTAGTTGCTGGGTGATATCCCTATCCTACCAATGAGTGGTTCTATACAACATGATTTGTCCAAATGGTTGGGCAAGTTGTTACAATCAGTTTTGAGCACATACACAGTGAAAGATTCCTTTACATCTGTGAAGATCATACAGGACTTGCATTTTGATAGTGATCCCATGTCCATTTGACATTGCTAGCATATTCACTAATGTACAGCTCAAGGAAGCCATAGACATTTGCACCGCAATATTGTATCATGGCATTCTAGGCCTGCCACCATTGTGAGAATCAGTATTCACTGAACTTTTGAACTCAGCAAATCATGCAGTTGAGTTCAGTTTTAATGACACCATATATGCCCAAATGGATGGTGCTGCCATGGGATCTTCACTAGGCCAAACTCTCACAAACATCTTTGCTGGGTTCCGCAAGAAACAAGGCTTCAATGGAATAACATCTAACCTCCTATCCCTTGCATATTTCCAATACGTAGATGATACATTTGCTAGATTTGAATCCACAGCTGCATGTAAGAATTTCCTTACACACCTTAGTGGGCTCCATCGTGCGCTTAAATTCACCTTTGAAATGGAGCAGTCAAATGAGCTCCCTTTCCTTGATGCACTAGTTAAGTAATCTGCCAGATGGTTCTCTACTACGGTCTACCTTCACTGGTCAATGTACACCTCAGGATTCCTACAGCTCCATGTGCTATAATATTGCTGATAAGGCCAATCTCGTAAATAGGGGTCGAGCCATTTGCTCACCTTGCAAGCTTGACGCTGAAATAGGGGCATCAAAGGCAACCTGCGAGGTATTGGGTATCCTGATCAGATCTTTGCTCACTATATATCACACAAACTCAAGAATGCGCCTAAGGATGTCACTTTTGGACCTGAAAAGTGCATAGCCTACCTCAGATTACCCTGAAAGGGTAAGTAATTGCAAAAAGTTGAGCAACAGGTGAAGCTAGCCATTTCACGCTGCTACAATGCAGTAGCAATACAAGTGGTATTCACCACTAACAGGATGCTGCCATCAAGCCAAAAAGATGTTCTGCCTATCACATAAATGAGTAATGTGGCATATGAGTTTCAGTGGTGTTATGCAGGATATCTAGGTTGTACATCCTAAAGACCAACGTATCAAACAGCATGTCCCTTTGGCTGTCCGCAACGGGCAACGTACTGAACGCACCCAACCAGCCTGTGCTTACAAAACTCAAAACAGAGTGTCCAACATTAGACGTAATTCCGCGATTAGACAATGTTTGCTAAACAATCCTGATTGTGCCAGGAATTACACTGACAACCAATTTAGATTACCAGTGAGGCTCTCAGTGTGGCCCACTTACGCATGCTCAAAGCTACATATATTAATACACAGGACCCTGTCCTTTGCAACAGAAAGAACATGCACATAATGCAACTTTTTCAACTAAAAATAGACCACAGCCATTTCCTGGTTCATTCCCCAGAGCAATGCCTAAACCAGAGTCAACCTGCCTTGTTTAATTTAAACAAAGCTTAACTGATAACTGACAGTTATCTGCCAACTGTTGCATACTCCATGGCAACACCTCTACCAATCAGCATTCTTTTCTCATGTAGTATAATTGTTGTTCCCTTTAAAATTTAGTTTTCATGCGTATTGTCCTGATGAGCGCAAGACGAAAGCTTCAACAACATGTGGTTATAGTAGGGTATTTAGAAAATTATAATCAGATCAGGCAGAGTCAACATGATTTTGTGAAACGGAAATTGTGTTCCGCTAAGTTATTAGCGTTCTTTGAGGTCCAACCAGTAAGGTGGATAAAAGGGAACCTGTACTTGGATTTCTAAAAGGGATTTGATAAGGTGCCACGTCAAAGATTATTTCCCAAGATAACAGAACAAGGTGTAAGGGGCAACCTATCAGGATGGATGAAGGATTGGTTAGCTAACTGGAATCAGAGATAATGGGTCTTTTTCAGGTTAGCAAGCAGTAACCAGTGGAGTACCACAGGGATCAGTGCTGGGGCCTCAACTATTTACAATCTATACCTATGACATGGGTGAAGGGGCTAAATGTATGGTAGCTAATTTTGTCGATGACACCAAGACACGTAGGAAAATAAGTTGTCAAGAGGTGATAAAGTCTACAAAGGGTTACAGATGTGCAAATTGAGTGGACAAAAAATTAGCTGGAGTATATTGTGGGAAATGTGAACTTGTCCACTTTGACAGGAAGGGTAGAAAAGCAGTGTACTATTTAAATAGAGAGAGATTACAAAATTTTGCATACAGAGGGATCTGGGTGTCCTGATACATGAATCACAAGTTATTATGGAGGTAAAGCAAGTGAGTAGGAAGACAAATGGAATGTTGGTATTTATGGCGAGGGGAATGGAATACATGGATGTTTTGCTACTGTTGTACGTGGCATTGGTGACACCACATCTGGAGGAATGTGTACAGTTTTGGTCTCCTTATTTAAGAAAGGATATAAATGTGTTAGAAGCAGTTCAGGAGGTTCACAACTCATTCCTGAGACAAAAGGCATATCTCATCAAAAAAGGCTGCCCAGGTTGGGCCTACTGCAATTTTAAAAATTGAGAGGTGATCTTGTTGAAACATTTAAGATCATTAGGGGACTTGACAGGGAGATAAAAACAAAAAAACTGCAGATGCTGGAAATCCAAAACAAAAACAGAACTACCTGGAAAAACTCAGCAGGTCTGGCAGCATTGGCGGAGAAGAAAAGAGTTGACGTTTTGAGTCCTCATGACCCTTCGACAGAACTTGAGTTTGTGTCCAAGAAAGAGTTGAAATATAAGCTTATATTTCATCCCATCCCCCCCACAAACAGCTGACCCCACACCCCCCCTCCCCCCCCCCCCCCCCATTTCTAACCTAAAGCTAGTTGAGCCCTCCCACCTTCTCTCTCAAAAAGACACCAGGAGACATAACCCCTGCCACCCCCAAAATCTGAGCAACATCCTCCCAAATATCGCCCAATACACCCCGAACTCTGGACAACGCACCCTCCCCCAACACCCACCCTCCCCTCCCCCAACACCCACCCTCCCCTCCTGCCACCAGCCCAGCCCCCAATTCCCCCCCCCCACCGACCCACAGGCCCAGCCCCCAATTCCCCCCCCCCCCGACCCACCAGCCCAGCCCCCAATTCCGCCCCCCCCCCCCGCCGACCCAGCCCCCAATTTCCGCCCCCCCCCCCCCCGCCGACCCACCGGCCCAGCCCCCAATTTCCGCTCCCCCCCCCGGCCCAGCCCCCAATTTCCCCTCCCCCCCCCGGCCCAGCCCCCAATTTCCCCCCCCCCCCGGCCCAGCCCCCAATTTCCCCCCCCCCCCCCCGGCCCAGCCCCCAATTTCCCCCCCCCCCCCCCCGGCCCAGCCCCCAATTTCCCCCCCCCCCCCCCCCGGCCCAGCCCCCAATTTCCCCCCCCCCCCCCCCGGCCCAGCCCCCAATTTCCCCCCCCCCCCCCCGGCCCAGCCCCCAATTTCCGCCCCCCCGGCCCAGCCCCCAATTTCCGCCCCCCCACCCCCACCCCCACCCCACCCCCACCCCCCACCCCACCCCACCCCGGCCCAGCCCCCAATTCCGCCACCCCCCGGCCCAGCCCCCAATTCCGCCCCCCCCCCACCCCGGCCCAGCCCCCAATTCCGCCCCCCCCCCCACCCCGGCCCAGCCCCCAATTCCGCCCCCCCCCACCCCGGCCCAGCCCCCAATTCCGCCCCCCCCCCACCCCGGCCCAGCCCCCAATTCCGCCCCCCCCCACCCCGGCCCAGCCCAGCCCCGCCCCCAATTCCGCCCCCCCCCACCCCGGCCCAGCCCCCAATTCCGCCCCCCCCCACCCCGGCCCAGCCCCCAATTCCGACCCCCTCCCCCACCCCCACCCCACCCCACCCCACCCCGGCCCAGCCCCCAATTCCGCCCCCCCCCCCCCCCGGCCCAGCCCCCAATTCCGCCCCCCCCCCCACCCCGGCCCAGCCCCCACCCCGGCCCAGCCCCCAATTCCGCCCCCCCCCCCCCCCCCCCCCCCCGGCCCACCGACCCAGCCCCCAATTCCTCTTCAGCCCCTCACCTCAGTCCCGTCGAACCCACTCGGCCGGAAGCAGCCGTCCCGTGATCAACCCTCGCTCCGTCCATCCGGGTACAATCCCTGGGCGGGGCTCCCGCTCCGGTGGGCGGGGCTATTTCAGCTCTGGCTGGGTTTTGTGCAGCCTCAAGGCCGAAGAGTTGGTCAAGGTGTGAGGTTCATGGTGCTCCGGCCCCCGCTCTGGCAGCGGCTCCCTTCCACTGTGACTGGCTCCTCTATCCTCTTTGAGCCAATGGTATAACATTTGGGATCGGTGCTGACAGTAGCGAATGCTGTCCGGGCAATGGGCCCAAGCAAATCATCCAGGGAGAAGCCCAGAAGGGAAAAGTAGTTGAAACCTGTCAAGTTCATAGAATGTTTGTTCAGCAGCACTTCCTGCAACCAACCAGAGAGCAGGTTATAGTAGTCTTGGTGTTGTGTAATGTGACAGGATTAATTAATGAACTCAGAGGGAAGAATTTTCCGAGCAGGGGCAGGCGTGCTGACATCACTACGCGTCATTGATATTGTCAGTTCAGCTGCGCGTCTGCCAAACTGTCAAAGGCCTATTAAGTCCATTTAGAAAGTAATTTAAGTTGTTAAGAATGTTGCCCTTAAGGTTGGCAGCATGCAAAGAGCCCAGGCAGCCTTCAAATTTTTCATGAAACCTCATCCCCGGGGAGATTTCTGCACTCTTTCCTCTTCCTCTTCCTCTTGTGGATGAGTCCGAAAGTAGGGGGCACTGCTTTAAAATTAGGGGGTCACTCTTTTAGGACAGAGATGAGATTTTTTCAGAGGGTTGTGCAACCTTGGAACTGTACCTCAAAAGGCGGTGGAGGCGGAGTCATTGAATACTTTGAAGGTGGAGGTAGATAGATGCTTGTTAAGCAAGGAAATCAAACGTCATTGCGGGTAGATAGGAATGTGGAATTCAAAACACAAACAGATTGGCCATGATCTTATTGAATGGTGGAGCAGGTTCAAAGAGTGTACTTCTGCTCCTATTTCATATGTTCGAAAACTGAAGCAGGAATAAACAGTATATAGGGAGGGGATGGGGGAGTGTGTTGGTGGTCTGCCACAACAACTGGGAAATCCAACTGGGCCAACTGGAAATCATTTGACCCCTGATTTAGTATGGCCAGTTGTGATTTACTGGGAGCAGTTAACTTGAACTGGATTGACTGGCTAAAGCCAAGTGTGCCCAATTAGTAGGGCCATTTTGGGATTCCGATCCTATCAACATATATAACTACTTCTGATTTAAATGTGTCATGATCAGAAGACATGAAGGAAAACATATCATCCTGGCTACTTTATGGCTGGACTGAAAAAATGGCATGACCTCAAATGGACCTTGGGTAAGAAAATGGTTGAGTCACAGGAAACAGAGAGTAGTGATAAATGGTTGTTTTTCAGATTGGAGGAAGGTTCATTGTGGAGTTCCTCAGGGGCATATTGAACTTGTATAAGACACTAGTTCAGCTCCAGCTGAAGGACTGCATCTAGTGTTGAGACCCTTGCTCTTCTTGATATATATTAATGACCTAGACTGTAGTGTTCGGGGCATGATTTCAAAATTTGTAGATGACACGAAGATTTGAAATGTTGTCAATTGTGGTGGAGATAGTCTTGAACTTCAAAATGACATGGACACGTTGGTGGATTGGGAAGACAAGTGGCAGATGAAGTTCAATGCAGAGAAGTGTGAGGTGATTCATTTTGGCAGGAAGAATATGGTGAGACAGTATAAAATAAAGAGAGAGCCTCTAAAGGAGTTGTAGGAACAGAGGGGCCTCAGTGTATATGTACATAGATCATTGAAGATGGCAGGGCATGTTGAGAGAGCAGTTCATAAAACATATAGTAACTTAGGCTTTATTAATAGGGGCAATGAATACAAGAGTAAGGAGGTAATGTTGAACTTGTATAAGACACTAGTTGGGCTCCATCTGGAGGACTGCATCTAGTTCTGGGCGCCATACTTGAAGGATATGAAGGCATTGGAGAGAGTACAGAGGAGATTCACAAAAATGATTTCTGGGATAAAGAACTGTAGCTATGAGGATAGATTGGAGAGGCTGGAACTGTTTTCCTTGGAGAAAAGAAGGCTGAGAGGAGACTTGATAGAGGTATTCAAGATCCTAAGGGGTATGGACAGGGTAAATAGTCAGAAACTGTTCCCACTCAAGAGATCATCAAAAACTAGAGGGCACAGATTCAAAATAATTGGCAAAAGGAGTAAAAGTGATGTGAAGAAAATCTTTTTCATCCAGAGGGTGGTTGGAGTCTGGAACAAATTTCCCGAAAGTGTGGTGGAGGCAGGTTCGATTGAGGTATTCAAAAGGGAATTGGATTGCTACCTGAAAAGAGAGAATGTGCAAGATTATGGGGATAAAGCAGGGAAGTGGGTCTAGTTGGAATGCTCTTTCAGAGAACCAGTGCAGACTCGATGGGCTGAATGGCCTTCTACACTGTAAAGACACTGTGATACTGTGACTGTGATCTGACTCCTGCCCATATACTGACCCCACCTTCACATTGATCCCTCCTACAACCTGAACCCCACCCACACCTTGAACCTTCCCAGAAACACTGACCCCGTCCACACATTGATGCCATCCACATACTGACCCCACCCTCACACTGACCCCATCTACACCCTGACCTCACCCTCACACTGACCCCCACCTAGACCAGGAGCCCCCTGAGTGCTGAAAACCTGGGAACTTCCTGCTACTGCCTGCTGTGGATCAGACTGCACGATGTGCTCACCAGATTGTGACACCGAGGCTTCTCTAGAACTAGGTCCCACCAAGATGTGTGCCTCTGCGCTGGTGGAGGGTGTGGGTGAGCGCTGTAATGGGTCTTCAGTTAGGGTTTCAGCAGATTCCTTTTCTGTGGTGTCTTTGGGGCTTGAGTCAAGGACCTGGGTCATGGACCCTCTTGGCTGTTTCCTAGATGTGCCTGCAAAAGCAAAGGGAGATAATTAATGCATGGCAGTGGCCTGTGAAACAGGACACATCACTCACAGCATGGTTGTCTGATGGATGTTGCACTGCTGGATCCTCACTTGGTAGAGCAGCGCCGACCTCACCGTCAGCACAGGAACGGTCCAGATCTTCACCAGCCAGCTGGATGGCTCTGTTTTCAAAGCCGGTTAGAACCTTGATGTTGCGCATTCCTTCACCGGTCTGCGACTTCTCTCTCTTGCTGTGTGCCAGCTTGTCCTGCATGAAGACAGGTGGAAAGAGTGTATGCAGGATGCCTGCCAGGCCAAATGATAAGTATGCCTGGCATGTGTGGGTGGTGAGTGGTCCCATGGACAGGATAAGGACAATGAAGGGGTGTATGCGAGATGAATAGTAATGTCCCTTGAACTGGCAGTGAGTGAGATTCCTGTGGATGTGTGATGGGTTTGTGAGTTGAGAGTGATGAGAAGAGTGACTTACCCTGGCGGAACGGAGGAGATCATTCATCCTCTTTCAGCACTGAATGGCTGTCCTCTTTTGCAGAGCACTGACCACTGCCTACCAAGCCGGATTGGTGATGTTGCTGCCCCTCTAGCGGCCAAGTGAGGGCAGAGGTCATCACGGTGAGCTTCCATGGTGTCCAAGAGGCGTTTCAAGGACATGTCACTAAACTAGGGGGTGGCTGCAGTCTTCTTGCCTTTCAGGGCCATGTCTTCCATGCAGCAGTCCTGGGCTTTCCAGCACTGAGAGGCATGGCTGCATTTTAAATATGGTGTGCGGCATGAGGGTGTGGCGGACAAATGAGAGTCCACCGGCCATGAAAACGGTGTGTTTTCTGGGATTGCATGATTAATGAGGCGGTATTGGGATGATACAGTGTGTAAAACTGCCATTGCAGCCAATGTATAAAACATTATTTTTCCCTCCCACAACCACCCTTAGTGGAAATCTGGAATGATTCAGCCCATAATGCAGGAGGTGCCAGTGCTTTGATGACCACCTCCATGTGGTTTTATATTTGTCCTTCTGTCAGAGGCAGGTGTTTTTTATAATGGGACCACGCTGAACACACTTTGTCAGCAGGACGACACCATTTGCTTTGGCTTTGCCCACCCCATTTTTCCCAATGGTTCCACTCCAGACATTGGAATCACAGCCAACCCTGGCATTAAAGCCCCCAGAAGGATGATTTTTTCTTCTTTATAGGCAGTGAGGACTTTATCTGGGCCAGATCCTATCTCACCCCACTGAACTTCCCCCGGTTCTTTGTCCTTTTCCATATCCAACCTAAACTTTATGATACAGTGATCATTGTCCCCCTAGATATTCCTCGACTGACATTTGATCCACTTGGCCCATCTCATTCTCAAGAACCAGGTCCAGTAATGCCCCCTTTCTTGTTGAACTGGAAACATTCAGCTGTAGAAAATTCTCCTGAGCTCTAGCCCTATTCTGCCTTTTGCACTACTACTATCCAAGTCTGTATTCAGATAATTAAAGTCTCCCATTATAACTCTATAATTCTTGCATTTTTCTATAATTTCTTCCAATTTGTTCCTCTACACTTTTCCCTATAGACTACATTGTTCAATGTAATTTCACCCTTTTTGTTGTTAACCTCTAAGTAAATAGATTCTGTCTCTGTTCCCTCTACGACATCATCTCTCTCCAGAACTGCAATGTCCTTCTTAATCAACACTGTTAGGGGAAAATTAAAAATGCTAAAAAAGAACACTGTAAGAATTTACTAAAGAATACTTCAAATCTCCAAACATCCATGGATGTTAAACCTATTGACAGCTGAGGGTAAGCAGAAGGACATTGCACACTAAGGAGATTTGAGTTTGTGTGATTTACACTGTTTCAAGAGATGAGCTAATGTCCAGTCACAGGCAGAACCATTCAAGTGGTGCAATGATGTGATGAAGCCTTGAGAGCTGAACTGGAGATAAAACATAACATAAAGTCAGTTTAATTATAGTCCTCTCTCAGATAGGGACAGGGCAGATAGTTTAGCATAGATATGGGAGGACATACAAAGACAAGAGAGGTCTTTGATGAAACACAAGCAATCTTGAGTTGTGAGAACCAAGGTCTTTGCATATGTGTTTTAATTTTGATTGGATAATATAATTATGTATACACCCTTTAGAATAATTGGTGAGCAAAATCACATGTTTATGTACTGAATAGGATAGTTTTAACATGGTACCTCTGTGTCAGTTACCAATTGGATATTTTCAAATGTACTCAAATGTATTGTGATAAGAAAAAGTTCAAAAGTAATGAAATGTAATCAGTCAGGGAGCTGGGTCTTCATTCTTAGGAATGATTGCAGCTCCCTTGCATATGCTTGAATAAAACCGGTAAAGGAAGCCTGAGTCTCTGTGGTCACTGTGTGATCAGGGATTGTATTTTCTTCTCTTCAACTGGCCTATGTAGTAGTTGCAGGATGGGAGGAAACATCTTCTTCAAATGGCGTAGTTGGCAGGATCTGCCCGGACCTCTGTGAAGGCGGAACAATAATCTGGTGAGTATTTTCTTTTTGAAACATAGTTGTTCGCGTCAGACTAGAATGGAGGTCTAATAGGGCAGATCCAAACGTTTCGGCCAGGGAGACTCAGGTGGACAGTTGGGTGCGTGGGGGAACTGTGGATCCCTGTTGTTGGAGATGGTGTGTCTCGGGGAACTGTGGGTCCCTGTTGTTGGAGATGGTGTGTCTCGGGGAACTGTGGATCCCTGTTGTTGGAGATGGTGTGTCTCGGGGAACTGTGGGTCCCTGTTGTTGGAGATGGTGTGTCTCGGGGAACTGTGGGTCCCTGTTGTTGGAGATGGTGTGTCTCGGGGAACTGTGGGTCCCTGTTTTCGTTTGAATGTGAGTATGACTGAGAAGGATGAACTCAAGTTCGTTGCAGAATGGGAAGGTGAAGGAACCTGGAAGCATAAAAGCTGATCAGCAAAATGAAACAACAAGGGTGGCAGCCAAGTGACCCACCGTTACGATCCAAGGAGTGGTGACAAACTCAGATTAAAGATAAAACTGACAAAGCTACATTCTGAGTCTGTGCCTGCAATAAACTAAACGAATCCAGAAACTTCTGGGGGAAGTTGCCCTGGTCGCAGCAGCAGGAGACCTGAAGTGTCCCCACTGAATTTTTGTAACTTAAAGAAAGGAATTGATCTAAGTTTCAAGAGCTGTTTGTGCTGAGGAGAGAGAGAGAAAGGGGGTACCCCTAGGGGGTTAATGAGCAAGTGTGAGCTTCAGCCAGTTTGATTGCCCCTACCACTGCTACTTGAATCTTCGTCTAGAGTTAAGTTGAATATAATAGGAATATAAATACATACCTTTATATACGTGTATGTTTGTGTGCAAGGAAGCATTTGTACGTGAGCTTTAATGTGTTTTTGTCCCTAAATTGTCTTTTTTGTGTGGAGTTGAGCATTTAGAGTCGAAAGCCCCATATTAGCTCAAAGGAAAAGCATATTCAAACATTCCAAAGTTTTGAGTATAAGGTTTGAGTTGAGATTTCTGGCAAAAATCGCAATTTGAACTCTCTCCTCCATCCCCACCCCCTTCCCGTTTCTTCCCCCTTCCTTTTTCTTCCAATAATTTATATAGATATTTTCTTTTCCCACCTATTTCCATTATTTTTAAATGTATTTCCATCATTGTTTATTTCTACCTTTCAGTATTCCCCCACCCCCACTAGAGCAATCTGTACCTTATCTGTCCTGTCTTATACTCTTAATTAGCACATTCCTTTAGATCATATCACCACCTTCAACACCTCTTTGTTCTTTTGTCTGTAACAGCTTTTGGTAATCTCCACCTATTACTGGCTGCTTGTCCCAAACCCACCCCCCCCTCCCCCAAACCAGCTTATATTTCACCCCTTTCCTAATATTACTTAGTTCTGTCGAAGGGTCATGAGGACTCAAAACGTCAGTTGTGCTTTTCTCCGCCGAGGCTGCCAGACCTGCTGAGTTTTTCCAGGTATTTCTGTTTCTGTTTTTGTTTTGGATTTCCAGCATCCCCAATTTTTTGTTTTTATCTCTGTGTTTATTTGACTGCCACTTTTCTTCAAGAAATGCCTACCTTGAAGAAGTTTTGTTTTACTCTCCGTCAGGATTTTTGAATTTCCTTTTTACCTTGTTCACATTCATTGCTTTCCATTTCTCTCCTGGTGTTTGACAAGGTGTTTACTAAAACCCACTTTCACAGCCATATTTCCTTTCTCAGTGACTGTCTCCGTCTCCGACTTACCCCACGTGGATTTCAACTGAAATTCCATCCCTCATGTTTTGAACCCACCCAGGATTACAGGTATCTCCAGGACATACAACGTTCCTCGGACTGCTGTTCTCATCGCATTCTGAGATCCACGCAGTGCCATGCACCGCCATATGAACACACAAAAGTTTCATTTTATTCTTCATCTCATCCGACGCCTCAACAAGAAACTTTTTCTCTTTCTCTCAAGTGCTAAGGAACGCAAGCTCCAACAACTCATCGACACCAACACCCATCTAGGACTCTCCACCCCAGCCTGTCCCTCTGTCCCCACTCCGTCTTCCAATCCCAGCCCCGGCCATGTATTCACTATACCCCCTGACCTTCCCCTCTCCGATGCTGAATGTTCAGTGCTCAGCAAAGGACTTAGTTTCATACCCTTACGCCGTCACCTCAATGAATTTCGGGCTCGGCATGATGCTGAACTCTTCTTCCATCGCCTTCGTCTCCGGGCTCACTTCTTTGGTCAGGAGTCCGCTCCCCGTTCAACGGATCCTTTTACCCACCTCCAATATTCTCCCTCCACCTGAACCCCTCCCTCTGGATTCTTACCTTCTCTTGATCTTTTCATTGAGAACTGTCGGCGTGACATTAGTCGTCTCAATTTCTCTGCTCCTCTCACCCATTCTAACCTGTCTCTCTCTGAACTTACTGCACTCCGTTCTCTCAGGTCCAACCCCAACATTGTCATCAAACCCGCTGACAAGGGTTGTTGTCTGGCGCACTGACCTCTACCTCATGGAGGCTGAGTGTCAACTCGCAGACATTTCCTCCTAACTCTCCCTGGACCATGACCCCACCACTGAATGTCAAGCCATTGTTTCCAGGACTGTCACTGACCTCATCTCCTCTGGAGATCTTCCTCCCACAGCTTCCAACCTGATAGTCGCCCAACCTCGGACGGCCCACTTCTACCTCCTACCCAAAATCCACAAACAGAACTGTCCTGGCAGACCGATCGTGTCAGCCTGTTCCTGCCCCACGGAACTCATTTCTCGCTACCTTGACTCCCTTCTCTCTCCCCTTGTCCAGTCCCTTCTCACCTACATCCGTGATTCCTCTGACACCTTACGTCACATCAACAATTTCCAGTTCCCTGGCCCCAACCACTTTCTCTTCACCATGGACGTCCAATCCCTCTACACCTCCATCCCCCACCAGGATGGTCTGAGGGCCCTTAGCTTCTTCCTCGAACAGAGGCCCGAACAATCCCCATCCACCACTACTCTCCTCCGTCTGGCTGAACTTGTTCTCACACTGAACAATTTCTCCTTTAACTCCTCTCACTTCCTCAAAATACAAGGTGTGGCTATGGGTTCCTGCATGGGCCCCAGCTATTTTTGTCTCTTTATGGGATATGTGGAACTTTCCTTGTTCCAGTCCTACTCCAGTCCCCTCCCACAACTCTTTCTCCAGTACCTCGATGATTACTTCGGTGCCGCTTCATGCTCTCATTGGGACTTGGAAGAATGTATTACTTTTGCTTCCAATCTCCACCCCTCCATCATTTTCATGTGGTCCATCTCTGACACTTCCCTTCCCTTCCTTGACCTCTCTGTCTCAATTTCTGGTGATAGACTGTCCACCAATATCCATTACAAGCCTACCGACGCCCACAGCTACCTCGACTACAGCTCCTCACACCCCGCTTCCTGTAAGGACTCCATCCCATTCTCTCAGTTCCTTCACCTCCATCGCATCTGTTCTGATGATGCTACTTTCAAAAACAGTTCCTCTGACATGTCCTCCTTCTTCCTTAACCGAGGTTTTCCACCCACGGTCGTTGACAGGGCCCTCAACCGTGTCTGGCCCATCTCCCGCACATCCTCCCTCACACCTTCTCCTCCCTCCCAGAAACATGATGGGGTCCCCCTTGTCCTCACTTATCACCCCACCAGCCTCCGCATTCGAAGGATCATCCTCCGCCATTTCCGCCAACTCCAGCATGATGCCACCACCAAACACATCTTCCCTTCACCTCCCCTGGCGGCATTCCATAGGGATCGTTCCCTCCGTGACACCCTAGTCCTCTCCTCCATCACCCCCTATTCCTCATCCTATGGCATCTCCCCATGCAAACGCAAAAGATGCAACACCTGCCCCTTCACTTCCTCTCTCCTCACCGTCCAAGGGCCCAAACACTCCTTTCAAGTGAAGCAGCATTTCACTTGCATTTCCCTTAACTTAGTCTACTGCATTCGTTGTTCCCAATGCAGTTTCCTCTACATTGGAGAGACCAAACACAGACTGGGTGACCGCTTTGCAGAACACCTGCGGTCTGTCCACAGGCATGACCCAGACCTCCCTGTCGCTTGCTATTTTAACACTCCACCCTGCTCTCTTGCCCACATGTCTGTCCTTGGCTTGCTGCATTGTTCCAGTGAAGCTCAACGCAAACTGGAGGAACAACACCTCATCTTCCGACTAGGCACTTTACAGCCTTCCGGACTGAATATTGAGTTCAACAACTTTAGATCTTGAACTCCCTCCTCCATCCCCACCCCCTTTCTGTTTCTTCCCCCTTCCTTTTGTTTTTTCCAATAATTTATATAGATTTTTTCTTTTCCCACCTATTTCCATTATTTTTAAATGTATTTCCACCATTGTTTATTTCCACCTTTCAGTATTCCCCCACCCCCACTAGAGCAACTGTACCTTATCTGTCTTAATTAGCACATTCCTTTAGATAATATCACCACCTTCAACACCTCTATGTTCTTTTGTCTGTAACAGCTTTTGGTAATCTCCACCTATCACTGGCTGCTTGTCCCAACAACGCCCCCCCCACCCTTAAACCAGCTTATATTTCACCCCTTTCCTAATTTTACTTAGTTCTGTTGAAGGGTCATGAGGACTCAAAACGTCAACTGTGCTCTCCTCCGCCGATGCTGCCAGAGCTGCTGAGTTTTTCCAGGTATTTCTGTTTCTGTTGTTGAATTCGATTACCATGTCTGCTGTAATCATTGCATTGTAGAACAGGCAATTACATATTTGATGTTTCATCTCAGAATTGTTTTAAGAGTAATAGTTCAAAGGTCAGCAGAAGATGGGGTCCTTTGCACTCACCGGCGGGGGTAGTGAGAGTCGGGAATGGTGGTTGAGAGTTTGTTCCTTTTAATCTTATTTGGATGGAATGTAAATTGTATATTCTGCTGGTTGGCAGCCTCTCCATTGTCTTAATGGGATAACAGTTTATTAAAATCCAGTCAGAAAAAAAAGGCATTAAAAATTGTATCTTTTTCTTTAAAAAACACATCCTTGTAACAATATGTGTGAAGGCCAAGGCAACAAGAAAACGCTGAGTCAGGAAAAAGGATTGAAGACATGAATTCTGACAGAAACTGGTTTTGCTTATTGCATTTGATAAGATGCTCCCTGCTGTATAGTTCTGAATTAATCAAAGGTAATTTCAAACTGTGTCAGCCAATGTGCTATTAAATCATGCATTCATGTACAATCTAAGTCAATAACTAGACTATGCATAAGGTCTTGAAGAGGCCTTTTCATCTTGAAGGTGGGTAGCAGGAGTTGGGAAAATTCTCAGCTTGGCCCACCCACCTGGGGAGAAAGTGCCCACAAAGATGGGATATTGATTGCTGGGGTGCAGCTGAGGGCGAGAGTCAGGCCAGCCAACATGGGAAAGAGATTGGAGGCAGCCAGATGGGCTTCCGGGTTACAGAGGCGGGCTATTTATAAAAGCTCCCCAGGGACTTTGTCCCAGTGAAAATTAAAACAAAAAGTCACTCCAACCCTCACCCCTCACCCCTCACACCCTTCAAACACTTTCCGCGCCCAATCCATGCCACCTCATGCACCCCACCCACCGCTATGGCCCCTCATTCTCCCTATGCTAAGCTCTGCCCTTCCACCAACCCCCATGCACCCTTCGTGCCTCCAATGCCATGCTGTGGCTTTTCCATGTCCATTGACTTACAATACACTGTGTGGAACCAATGAACCCTATAGTGACAGTAGGATGTATTAAGAAAAACTTAAAAAAATAATTCATTCATAAAATGTAATTTCATTTAGAAGGCAATAGTATCAATAATAAAAACCACAAACCCTTGAAACCCCTTAAACTTGTGAAAATAAACATTGTGAAATTGACAGCAGAGATCAGAGAGCTAGAGCTGTCAATTAAGAAATGTTTTATTTGGGCTACAGGTGTTTCAACAATTGTATTGGATATCTGGACTCTCAGCTAAGCCTCATTATGTATGCTTGGCTGAGAGCCCAGAGATGCATTGCAGTAGATGAAATTGGGAATTGGAATAACTCGCCTTGGGTGTAGCTCTATGGAATATATCAATCTGGCATTGATCTATTTTCTGGTGAAAAGAAAGTGTATATGAGACTAATATTTGCATCCATGCCTATGAACTCTTTAAGAAAACTGAATTTGATAATATGGCAACCACTCGAGACATCAAGACCATGCAGGGAAGGGTAAGCAAAGATCTTGAGACAGAGACCCCCTTTGATCTTTTGAGAAGATTATCCAAAAGTCAAGAAGGCTTATCAGGTGGGACATGGGTGGTGCAATATGCACAACTTCACTGGGAAGAAAAGAAATCAGATGAAGACCATGAAGGATACGCAGCATAATCCCTATGGACCTGATAAACCTTCCACAAATGCAAAACAAGGATTTATGGGAAAGGACAAAGAGATTGCCACCAAGCATGGTTTATATATTATAGCAGATAATGAAGTGGACTTCATTGCTGAAATTGAAGCTTTGAGGGAAAAGAAATCACTGAAGACCACATCCAACAGATAGGAAACATGTGAAGATGACTTATGAATATATAATTCCAACAGAGGATTAAAGAAGGAATTGGGATACTGGTGTGAGTGTGCAGAAATGATTTGTTACCTGTGGAGTAACTAACATTCATGAGTGCATGGTGCAGCTGCACTGAGGAACAGGTCCCAAGCATACTCAGCTACCTGACATGAAATGGTTAATATGACCTGAAGAGTAAGAAAACATTCTGAAATAATGAAGGCACTGACACATAGTCCACAGTGAAACTGACTTTAACACCATTAAGATGGTTATGTCGGAGGGAGTAAAATTAAAGTAAAACTCAAAGCAATTTTGCGTTGGGACGATAGAAGGCTAAGGAGAAAAAGCACTTAATGAGAATTATCCACAAGATGGATACAGTGAAGGGAGACCTGGAGAATCTTTTAAATCCATGCATAATCTGTTGCTCTCATTGTATGTATATATATGCAAATAGCCTATAAATTAAAAGCACCCGTGCAAAAGAACAAGAAATATCACTGAGTGAGATGCAGCTGGGGAGTGCCAATCCAAGTCAATAGTGATCAGATAATTCCGGTAGCTTTAGTATGTTATCTACAATATGTAATCAAGAACTTAGGGAAACAGCTTCATATTTTAGAAATAGCTATGTTAGCTAAAAATTTGTTATGAGAAGTCAGTATGGATATTTCCTTCTTGGGACATGAGGAGGTGGGATGGGAGCGGGGAACTGTAAGAAATAGAAGCCTTTAAGAAATGGTATTTTTTAAAGTTGTATAGAATTCTTACGTAATTAGTAGGAAACAACATAAGGCTACCTCAGAAAAGAAACTGTTGTCTTTCTTTCTCTGGGAAAACACATAAACAGTCCCTACAAACGTTGATGTCTCCTGGTTCAGGCTTCCAAGTTGACATTCCTAAGGCAGTAGGATGGTGCCTTGTGTACCCTTTTATATCTATATGAGTGTCTGGCAAGGGCTAGCAAATGAACCTCAGCAAGAAGTAAACTAAAAAGTGACCTTGAACTAAGTGATGAACAGTGGGGAAGTGACCATCCTGACATCTTGAGTGCCTGTCCTGTATTCATTGGTTAGAAAGTTTTAAACAAGTGATTGACATAGGGATAAACTACCAGCGCCTAGAAATAAAGTATATTAACGAGTGCTCAGAGACAGGGGGCAGTCCTTGTCAGTTGGCAGCACTTGTCAATCAGCTACCTTCTTCAGAAAGAAGATGGACCAGGAAAGAACAAGGAAGACAGGGGAAGAATCCCCTAGCACTTCAAGTAGAGAGCAGAATGCTGCCATTACAAACTACTGAGAATAACACACTCTGTGCCAATTGTCCACTCGTCCTCTGGGATCAGTGAACCACTCTCAACCGTCATGGGTCAAACACATTTCTTGCCCACTTAGTTAATGTATTAAATTGAACTATTGTTTCTTAATAAACAACCTTAAAATTACTTACAAATACTCATCTGCTTATCGTAGGTACCTGTGGCTCCTGAAACCAAAATCTTACAATTAGGATTGAGAGGTCCGAGTGAGAAGTGAGTGCATTGGAGAATCTGATTGAAATTAGCTGTGTGCTCACCTCTCTTGATTTGTTCAAGTCATTGAGCTTCTTATGGCACTAAATCCATAAACTTGGAGTCAAAGACCTGGTGCTCACATCCTCAGCTACCTCCAGCCGTGTCCACTTGGTGGTGGCAGCAGGTTTCCCCTTGTCACTGGTTGGGGAACAGCAGCTCCCTCCCAGCCATTACTGACCCCAGCAGCACATCTGAAACATAGATGAGAATCAGGGCAGTGAGGCAGCCTTAATCATTCTCCTAAATATTGTTCCTCTTCCTGATTAAATGGGTGGGCAAAAAAATGACAGATAGTGTTCAATGTGGAGAGGTGTAAGGATCATACTCTTTGGGTCAAAGTAAGATTTTATATCTAAAGTGAGCTGGAATACAAAGTGGAGGCATTTATGTTACAGTTAGAGAGCACAATCTGAAGAACTGCCTTCAGTTCGGGGCACCACACTTTTTGAGGGGTATAATGGCCTTGGTGGGAGAAGAGGCAGTGAGCTGCAACACATCTTTACCAGAATGATACCAGGCTAAAAGGATTAAATTATAAGGAGTTTGCACAGGCTAGGCTTGTAAACCCTTCAGTTCTGGAGATTCAGGCGAGGTATGTAAAATACACACCTTTTGACTGAGTGACTGAGGGTGGCTGAGTTGGAGAGTAAGGGTGGCTGAGTGACTGAGGGTGGCTGAGTTGGAGAGTAAGGGTGGCTGAGTGACTGAGGGTGGCTGAGTTGGAGAGTAAGGGTGGCTGAGTGAGTGAGGGTGGCTGAGTTGGAGAGTAAGGGTGGCTGAGTGACTGAGGGTGGCTGAGTTGGAGAGTAAGGGTGACTGACTGAGTGAGGGTGGCTGAGTTGGAGAGTGAGGGTGGCTGAGTGACTGAGGGTAGATGAGTTGGAGAGTAAGGGTGGCTGAGTGAGTGAGGGTGGCTGAGTTGGAGAGTAAGGGTGACTGACTGAGTGAGGGTGGCTGAGTTGGAGAGTAAGGGTGGCTGAGTGACTGAGGGTGGCTGAGTTGGAGAGTAAGGGTGACTGACTGAGTGAGGGTGGCTGAGTTGGAGAGTGAGGGTGGCTGAGTGACTGAGGGTGGATGAGTTGGAGAGTAAGGGTGGCTGAGTGAGTGAGGGTGGCTGAGTTGGAGAGTAAGGGTGACTGAGTGAGTGAGGGTGGTTGAGTTGGAGAGTAAGGGTGGCTGAGTGACTGAGGGTGGCTGAGTTGGAGAGTAAGGGTGGCTGAGTGACTGAGGGTGGCTGAGTTGGAGAGTAAGGGTGACTGAGTGAGTGAGGGTGGCTGAGTGGGTGAGGGTGTGAGTGAGATGGCTGACTGAGGGTAGATGACTGAGTGTGAGGGTGGCTGAGGGAGTCAGAGTGAGAGAGGACACCCAGGCAGCAGGCTCATCAAGGCAATGTTTCTCCGGACGACTTTCTGCTCAGGCTCAGCTTTCTGTTGTCTGTTGTCCACAGCCGAGCTGGGGGCTCCTCCGTTTGGCTCTGACACGTCCACTCCCTCCTCTTGCTCTCCATCGATCTTGACTTAATTTTCCATTTTCACCAGCTTTCAGTAACATCAGCTGTGTAAAGTCAGGCAGCAGTGTAGATTGCTGGCCAGCTGCTTTCCTAATGCCAAAACCTTTCTTTAAAAAGCCTGTGACAGTGCAGAAATAAGCAGACTGACAGGGCTGGAAGGGAAGGCCAGAGCAAAACCAGGCATTTTGGACCAAGTGTGCAGCAGTATTGGGAATCCAGACGAATGTGATCTCAGCCACATCCTTCCCTAATTCTTGTGTCTTTGTGGACAGTTCAACATGTGGAAATCCTCCATATATTGTCAGTGATGTTGCCTATGTAATTAAATTTTGCGCATAAAAACCCCAGAATTTGGAACAATGAACACGTGTGCACCTTGAAGGGATTTTCATTTTTCCAGCCAGTGAACTGTGTGCTTGAAACAATCCAGATTAAATATTGCAGATTAAACACCAGTCTCATTCCCTTGGATGTAGGACTGGCAACTTAAATTTGTTGACATTACACTGCCCAAAAGTCACATTTGTTATGGACAGCAGGGAGTTTAATTTTTAAAAATCCTGACTTCTTTACTCTCTACCCATCCGTAAACAGAATGGTTTATTTTTTGATTCCCCCCTTTATAAGTATTTTCCCCAACGCTTTAGTTTTGGAGTGATCCAATCCTCAATTAAAACCCCACAGCAAACTCAAGATAGGATAAAATCAGAGGGTTAATTTATTTCACACACACTTAAAACACAGGAAGGGGGTTCGCTATGTCTGCCCCTTTTTGCATTCATATAATAAAAGAGGAATAAGGGAAAGAAAGTGGTCCATGGCAGAGACCACAGACAAAATAAGAATTATGGTTTCACGTGAGTCCAGAGTCCAGGATCTAAAAGTCCAGTGGTGCATCCCTTCAGAAGTTAGCAGGCATAAACTGTTGCAGGGTGATGTTTTTCCAGAAGTAATAGTTTCCACAATGGGAAGCTGTTATGTGCCTTCGCACATAAGTGATGAATTAGTCTTGTAGGTACAGATACAGAAGTTCAGATATTCCAGCAGAACACAGTGTACATGAGGGCCAGGCAATTTAAAACCTGGGCAGAGCTCTTTGTTGCTATTTGTTAGGTGGTAAATGATAGATGGAGGCAGGCTGCTAGCCTGGAGTCCTGCTTCTCCCCTGAGGCTAAACAGTGACTGAAGATAGAACCCAAAAGCTGTATAATTAAAGCAATTCAAACAACTCAAGTCTTGGTCATGTTACAGGCTGGTTTCGGGTTCAGCTAATAAGGCCCCCTTGTTAAAACCCATTGAACTTTGAGCAGATAACTGTAGGACCATTAGCACATCGTTGGAGATGAGAAGTCCAAATAGCTCTGCCTTTGTCCAGTGCTGGCTGGTACAGATGCCTTGTCCTCTTTGTGTTGGGCTTGGCTGAAATGTTTATATAATGCAAAGGGTGTTACATTCCAGGAGTTTGATGAGTTAGCCTTTGTCCATTTTGACCTCAAATTTTGCTCACAAGTTGGTTTTGTGGCACTGAATCAAATGCCTTTTAAAAATCTATATACACCACATCAACCTTCTGTTTTGGATTTCCAGCATCTGCAGTTTTTTGCTTTTAACCTTCTCTGTTACCGTCTCAAAAAACTCCAGCAAGTTAGTTCAACATAATTTTCCCTTCATGAACCTATGCTGGCTTTCCTTAATTACTCTGCACTTGTCTCAGTGACTATTGATTTTATCCCATAACATAGTTTCCAGAAGTTTCCATGGCACTGACGTCAAACTGACTGGTCTGTAGTTGCCGGCTTTATCCTTGCACCCCTTTTTGAACAAGAGTGTAACATTCACAATTCCCAGTCCTCTGGCACCTTCCCTGTGTCTAAGGAAGACTAGAAGATTATCCCTAATGCCTCTGCAATTTCTATTCTCACTTTCCTTAGTACCCTTGGATACATCTCAACCGGTCCTGGTAACTTATCTATTTTAAGTAAAGATAGCCTTTCTAACACCTTCTTCCTCTCAGTTGTAAGTTCTTCAAGTGTACCAGTTACCTCCACTCTCACCTCAGCCTGGGTAGAAACCTCTTGCTTTGTAGAGACAGGTTTTTAAAAAATTATTCACAGAATGTGGGCTTCACTGGCTGGGCCAGCATTTATTGCCTATCCCTAGTTGTCCTCGAGAAGGTGGTGGTGAGCTGCCTTCTTGAACCACTGCAGTCCATATGGTGTAGGTACACCCACAATGCTTTTAGGAAGGGAGTTCCAGAATTTTGACCCAGCGACAGTGAAAGAACGCTGATACATTTCCAAGTCAGGATGGTGTGTGGCTTGGAGGGGAACTTCCAGGAGGTGGTGTTCCCATCTATCTGCTGCCCTTGTCCTTCCAGGTGGTAGTGGTCATGGGTTTGGAAGGTGCTGTCCAAGGAGTGCAGCTTGTAGATGATACACACTGCTGCTACTGTGCGTTGGTGGTGGAGGGAGTGAATGTTTGTGCATGGGGTGCCAAACAAATGGACTGATTTGTCCTGGATGGTGTCCAGCTTCTTCAGTGTTGTGGGAGCTGCACTCATCCAGGCAAGTGGAGAGTATTCCATCTCACTCCTGACTCGTGAATTGTAGATGGCTTTGGGGAGGCAGGAGGTGAGTTACTCATCGCAGGATTCCTAGCTTCTGACCTGCTGTTTTAGCCACAGTATTTATATGGCTAGTCCAGTTCAGTTTCAAGTCAATGGTAACCCCCCCAGGATGTTGATAGTGGGGGATTCAGAGATGGTAATGCCATTGAACATCAAGGGGCTATGGTTGGATTATCTCTTGTTGGAGATGGTCATTGTCTGACACTTCTGTGGCGCAAACGTTACTTGCTACTTGTCAGCTCAAGCTTGGATATTGTCCAGGTCTTGCTGCATTTTGACATGGACTGTTTCAGTATCTGAGGAGTCGTGAATGGTGCTGAACATTGTGCAATCATCAGTGAACATCCCCACTTCTGACCTTGTGATGGAAGGAAGGTCATTGATGAAGCAGCTGAAGATGGATGGGCCGAGGACACTACCCAGAGGAACTCCTGCAGTGATGTCCTGGAGCTGAGATGACTGGCCTCCAACAACCACAAACATCTTCCTTTGTGCTAGGTATGACTCCAACCAGCGGAGACTTTCCCCCCTGATTCCCATTGACTCCAGTTTTGCTAGGGCTCCTTGATGCCACACTTGGTCAAATGCTGTCTTGATGTCAAGGGCAGTCACTCTCACCTCACCTCAGGAATTCAGCCCTTTTGTCCATGTTTGAACCAAGGCCAGGTTCTGAAGCTGGGAGCAGAACTGGCCCTGGCGGAACCCAAACTGGGCATCAGTGAGCAGGTTTTTGCTAAGCAATTGCCGCTTGATAGCACTGTTGATGGCCCCTTCCATTGCTTTACTAATAATGGAGAGTAGGCTAATGGGTGGTAATTGGCCAGGTTGGATCTGTCCTGCTTCTTGTGTACAGGACATACCTGGGCAATTTTCCACAGAGCCGGGTAGATGCCAGTGTCATTGCTGTACTGGAACAGCTTGGCTAGGGGCACGACAAGTCCTGGAACACAAGTCTTCAGTACTATTGCTAGAATATTGTCAGGGCCCATAGCCTTTGCAGTAACCAGTGCCTTCAGCTGTTTCTTGGTATCACATGGAGTGAATTGAATTGGCTGAAGACTGGCATCTGTGATGCTGGGGACCTCCGGAGGAGACCGTGATGGATCATCCACTCGGCACTTCTGGCTAAAGATTGTTGCAAATGCTTCAGCCTTATCTTTTGTACTGATGTGCTGGGCTCCCCCATCATTGAGGGATGGGATATTGGTGGAGCCTCCTCCTCCAGTGTGTTGTTTAATTGTCCACCAACATTTACGACTGGATGTGGCAGGACAGCAAAGCTTAGATCTGATCCGTTGGTTGTGGAATCGCTTCGCTCCATCTATCACTTGCTGCTTATGCTGTTTGGCGTGCAAGTAGTCCTGTGTTATAGTTTCACCAAGTTGACACCTCATTTTAAGGTATGCTACTGGCATGTCCTCCTGCACTCTTCAATGAACCAGGGTTGATCCTCTGGCTTGATGGTAATGGTAGAGTGGAGGATATGTCAGGCCATGAGGTTACAGATTGTGTTCGAGTCCAATTCTGCTGCTGCTGATGGCCCACAGCACCTCAGGGATGCCCAGTCTTGAGTTGCTAGATCTGTTCAAAATCTATCCCATTTAGCACAGTGGTAGTGCCACACAACACGATGGAGGGTGTCCTCAATGTGAAGGCAGGACTTTGTCTCCACAAATGACTGTGCGGTGGTCACTCCGACCGATACTGTCATGGACAGATGCAACTACGGCAGGTACATTATGCAAAGTACAAGATGCAAAGTACTTGTTCAACAACTGAACAATTTCTGCAAGTCCCCTTTTTTGTCCCTAATTGGCCCTACTCTTTCTTTTCCCACCCTCTTGTTATTTATATCCTTATAAAGACCTTGGGATTCTGTGGAATGAGTCAGTGTGTCCTGTCAGCAGCAGTGTGCCCAGGTACGGTCAGTGCGTCCAGGGTGTGAGAGTGTTTGGGTGGGGTCAATGTATCTGAACGGGGTCAGAGAGTCTGGGCAGGGTCAGTGTGTCCGGGTGGGTCAGTGAATCCAGGTGTGTCAATGCGTCTGGGCATGGTCAGTGTCCAGGCAGGCTCAGTGTGCAGGCAAGATGAGTGTGTGGGTGGGTTCAGTTTCTGGACAGGGTCACTGAATGGGCAATGTCAGAGCATGGGCAGTAGCAGTTTGTGGGCAGGGTCAGTGTGTCCAAGTGGGATCAGTGGGTCCAGGTGGGGTCGGTAGGGTCAGTTTGTCCGGGATGGTCAGTGTCTGGGTGGGGTCAGTGCATCTGTGATAGTCAGAGCGTTTGGATGGGATCAGTATGTCCAGGTGGGATCAGTGTGTCTGGGATGGTCAGGGTGTCTGGGCAGATTCAGTGCATCCGGGATGGTCAGTGTATGCATGGGGTCAGTGTGTCCAGGTGGGGTCAGTGTGTCCAGGTGGGGTCAGTGTATGCATGGGGTCAGTGTGTCCAGGTGGGGTCAGTGTATGCATGGGGTCAGTGTGTCCAGGTGGGGTCAGTGAGTCCAGGTGGGGTCAGTGTGTCCAGGTGGGGTCAGTGTATGCATGGGGTCAGTGTGTCCAGGTGGGGTCAGTGTGTCCAGGTGGGGTCAGTGTATGCATGGGGTCAGTGTGTCCAGGTGGGGTCAGTGTATGCATGGGGTCAGTGTGTCCAGGTGGGGTCAGTGTGTCCAGGTGGGGTCAGTGTGTCCAGGTGGGGTCAGTGTATGCATGGGGTCAGTGTGTCCAGGTGTGGTCAGTGTATGCATGGGGTCAGTGTGTCCAAGTGTGGTCAGTGTGTCCAGGTGGGGTCAGTGTATGCATGGGGTCAGTGTGTCCAGGTGGGGTCAGTGTATGCATGCGGTCAGTGTGTCCAGGTGGGGTCAGTGTATGCATGGGGTCATTGTATCCAGGAGGGGTCAGTGTGTCCAGGTGGGGTCAGTGTGTCCAGGTGTGGTCAGTGTATGCATGGGGTCAGTGTGTCCAGGTGTGGTCAGTGTATGCATGGGGACAGTGTGTCCAGGTGTGGTCAGTACATGCATGGGGTCAGTGTGTCCAGGTGTGGTCAGTGTATACATGGGGTCAGTGTGTCCAGGTGGGATTAGTGTGTCCAGGTGGGGTCAGTATATGCATGGGGTCAGTGTGTCCAGGTGGGGTCAGTGTGTCCAGGTGGGGTCAGTATATGCATGGGGTCAGTGTGTCCAGGTGGGGTCAGTGTGTCCAGGTGGGGTCAGTATATGCGTGGGGTCAGTGTGTCCAGGTGGGGTCAGTGTATGCACGGGGTCAGTGTGTCCATGTGGGGTCAGTGTGTCCAGGTGGGGTCAGTATATGCATGGGGTCAATGTGTCCAGGTGGAGTCAGTGTGTCCGGGATGGTCAGTGTATGCATGGGGTCAGTGTGTCCAGGTGGGGTCAGTGTGTTCGGGATGGTCAGTGTATGCACGGGGTCAGTGTGTCCAGGTGGGGTCAGTGTGTCCAGCTGGGGTCAGTGTATGCATGGGGTCAGTGTGTCCAGGTGGGGTCAGTGTGTCCAGGTGGGGTCAGTGTGTCCAGGTGGGGTCAGTGTATGCATGGGGTCAGTGTGGCCAGGTGGGGTCAGTGTGTCCAGGTGGGGTCAGTGTATGCATGGGGTCAGTGTGTCCGGGATGGTCAGTGTATGCATGGGGTCAGTGTTTCCAGGTGGGGTCAGTGTGTCCAGGTGGGGTTAGTGTGTCCAGGTGGGGTCAGTGTATGCATGGGGTCAGTGTGTTCAGGTGGGGTCACTGTGTCCAGGTGGGTTCAGTGTATGCATGGGGTCAGTGTGTCCAGCTGGGGTCAATGTGTCCGGGATGGTCAGTGTATGCACGGGTTCAGTGTGTCCAGGTGTGGTCAGTGTATGCATGTGGTCAGTGTGTCCAGGTGGTGTCAGTGTGTCAGGTGTGGTCAGTGTATGCATGGGGTCAGTGTGTCCAGGTGGGGTCAGTGTATGCATGTGGTCAGTGTGTCCAGGTGGGGTCACTGTGTCCAGGTAGGATCAGTGTATGCATGGGGTCAGTGTATCCAGGAGGGGTCAGTGTGTCCAGGTGGGGTCAGTATATGCATGGGGTCAGTGTGTCCAGGTGGGGTCAGTGTATGCATGGGGTCAGTGTGTCCAGGTGGGGTCAGTATATGCATGGGGTCAGTGTGTCTAGGGGTGGTCAGTGTATGCATGGGGTCAGTGTGTCTGGGTGGGGTCAGTGTGTCCGGGATGGTTAGTGTATGCATGGGGTCAGTGTGTTCAGGTGGGGTCAGTGTATGCATGGGGTCATTGTGTCCAGGTGGGGCCAGTGTATGTATGGGGTCAATGTGTTCAGGTGGGGTCACTATGTCCAGGTGGGGTCAGTGTATGCATGGGGTCAGTGTGTCCAGGTGGGGTCAGTGTGTCCAGGTGGGGTCAATGTGTCCAGGATGGTCAGTGTATGCACGGGGTCAGTGTGTCCAGGTGGGGTCAATGTGTCCAGGATGGTCAGTGTATGCCCGGGGTCAGTGTGTCCAGGTGGGGTCAGTGTGTCTGGGTGGGGTTAGTGTATGGCATGGGGTCACAGTGTCCAGGTGTGGTCAATGTGACGGGATGGTCACTATATGCTCAGGGTCAGTGTGTCCAGCTGGGTTCAATGTGTCCGGGATGGTCAGTGTATGCATGGAGTCAGTGTGTCCAGGTGGGGTCAGTGTGTCCAGGTGGGGTCAGTATATACATGGGGTCAGTGTTTCCAGGTGGGGTCAGTGTGTCCAGGTGGGGTCAGTGTATGCATGGGTTCAGTGTTTCCAGGTGGGGTCACTGTGTCCAGGTGGGGTCAGTGTATGCATGGGGTCAGTGTGTCCAGGTGGGGTCAGTGTGTCCAGGTGGGGTCATTGTGTCCGGGATGGTCAGTGTATGCACAGGGTCAGTGTGTCCAGGTGGGGTCAATGTGTCCGGGATGGTCAGTGTGTCCAGGTGGGGTCAGTGTGTCTGGGTGGGGTTAGTGTATGCATGGGGTCACAATGTCCAGGTGTGGTCAATGTGTCAGGGATGGTCAGTGTATGCTCGGGGTCAGTGTGTCCAGCTGTGGTCAATGTGTCCGGCTTGGTCAGTGTATGCACGGGTTCAGTGTGTCCAAGTGGGGTCAGTGTATGCATGGAGTCAATGTGTCCAGGCGGGGTCAGTGTATGCATGGGGTCAGTGTGTCCAGGTGGGGTCAGTGTATGCATGGGGTCAGTGTGTCCAGGTGGGGTCAGTGTATGCATGGAGTCACTGTGTCCAGGTGGGGTCAGTGTATGCATGGAGTCACTGTGTCCAGGTGGGGTTAGTGTGTCCGGGATGGTCAGTGTATGCATGGAGTCAATGTGTCCAGGTGGGGTCAGTGTATGCATGGGGTCAGTGTGTCCAGGTGGGGTCAGTGTATGCATGGGGTCAGTGTGTCCAGGTGGGATCAGTGTATGCATGGAGTCACTGTGTCCCGGTGGGGTTAGTGTGTCCGGGATGGTCAGTGTATGCATGGAGTCAATGTGTCCAGGCGGGGTCAGTGTGTCTGGGATGGTCAATGTATGAATGTGGTCAGTATGTCCAGGTGGGTCAGTGTATGCATGGGTTCAGTGTGTCCGGGATGGTCAGTGTATGCATGGGGTCAGTGTGTCCAGTTGGGGTCAATGTGTCCGGCATGGTCAGAGTATGTACGGGGTCAGTTTGTCCAGGTAGGGTCAGTGTGTCTGGGTGGGGTTAGTGTATGCATGGGGTCAGTGTGTCCAGGTAGGGTCAGTGTGTCTGGGTGGGGTTAGTGTATGCATGGGGTCAGTGTGTCCAGGTGGGGTCAATGTGTCCGGGATGGTCAGTGTATGCACGGGTTCAGTGTGTCCAGGTGGGGTCGTGTGTCCGGGATGGTCAGAGTGTTTGGATGGGGTCACTGCGTCCAGGAAGGTCAGACTGTCTGGGCAGGGAAATTGCTAGAGTCTATTATAAAAGATGTGGTAACAGAACACTTGGAAAGTATTAACGGGATTAGACAAAGTCAGTATGGGTTTATGAAAGGGAAATCATGCTTAACTAATCTACTGGAGTTTTTTTTGAGGATGTAACTAGTAGAATAGATAAGGGAGAACCAGTGGATGTGGTGTAGTTGGATTTCAAGAAGGTTTTTGATAAGGTCCCACAAAGGCTATGGCAAAATTAAAGCACATGGGATCTGGGGTAATATACTGGCATGGATTGAGAATTGGTTGACAGACCGGAGAGAGTGACAATAAATGAGTCTTTTTCCGGATGGCAGGTGGTGACTAGTGGTGTACCGCAGGGATCAGTGCTTGGGCCCCAGCTATTCACGATACATAGAAATGACTTCGATGAGGAAACCAAATACAACATTTCCAAGTTAGCTGATGACACAAAACTGGGCGGGGTTGTGAGTTGTGGGGAGAATGCAAGGAGGCTTCAGGGCAATTTAGGCAAGTTGTGTGTGTGGGCAAACACATGGCAGATGCAGTATAACATGGATAAATGTGAAGTTATTTGCTTCAGTGTGAAAAACAGAAAGGCAGAGTATTATTTAAATGGTGATATATTGGGAATTGTGGATGTACAAAGGGATCTCAGTGTCCTTGTACACCAGCCAATGAAAGTAAACAGGCAGGTGCAGCAAGCAATTAGGAATGGCCTTCATTGTAAGAGGATTTGAGTTCAGAAGTAGGGATGTCTTACTGCAGTTATACAAGGCCTTGGTGAGACCACACCTGGAGTATTGTGTGCAGTTTTGGCCTTCCTGCCTATGAAAGGATACTGTTGTCATAGAGGGAGTTCAGTGAAGTTTCACTAGGCTGATACCAGGGATGGCAGGACTGTCGTATGAGGAGAGATTGGTTCGACTGGGCCTGTATTCACTAGAGTTTAGAAGAATGAGAGGGGATTTGATGGAAACATATAAAATTCTAACAGGGCTAGAATACAGGGAGGATGTTTCCCCTGGTTGGGGAGTCTAGAACCAAGGGCCACAGTCTCGGGATACGGGGTAGGTCATTTAGGACTGAGATGAGGAAAAGATGCTTCACTGAGAGGGTGCTCAACCTGTGGAATTCTCCAGCACAGAAGGCTATAGAGGCCGGGTCACTGAGTATATTCAAGAAAGAAATTGATAATTTTTTGGATATTAGGGGTATAAAGGGCTGTGGGGTGAAAGCAGGAATATGGCATTGAGATAGAGGATCAGCCATGATCATATTGAGTGGTGGAGCAGGCTCGTGGGCCGAATGGCCTCCTCCTACTCCTGGTTCTATGGGTCAATGTGCCCAGGCAGGGTCAGTGCATCAAGGCATGGTCAGTGCGTCCTGCCATGGTCAGTGTCTGGGTCAGGGTCATAGTGTCTGGGCATGATCAATGTGTGGATGTGGTCAGTTTGAGTGTGGGGTCAGTGTGTGTGTGGGGTCAGTGTCAGTGTCTGGGCGGGGTCAGTGTGTGGGCAGGGTCAGTGTGTGTGTGGGTTCAGTGTGTGGGCAGGGTCAGTGTGTGTGTGGGATCAGTGTCAGTGTCTGGGCAGGGTCAGTGTGAGGGCAGGTTCAGTGTGTGGACGGGGTAAGTGTGTGGGTGGGGTCAGTGTGTGGGCGAGGTCAGTGTCAGTTTCTGGGCTGGGTCAGTGTGTGGGTGGAATCAGTGTCTGGGCGGGGTCAGTGTGTGGGCAGGGTCAGTGTGGGTGGGGAGAGTGTGTGGGCGAGGTCAGTCTCAGTGTCTGGGCGGGGTCAGTGTCTGGGCGGGGTCAGTATGTGGGCGGAGTCAGTGTCAGTGTCCGGGTGGAGTCAATATGTGGGCGGAGTCAGTGTCAGTGTCAAGGTGGGGTCAGTGTGAGGACGGGGTCAGTGTCAGTGTCCGGGCGGGGTCAGCATGTGGGTGGGGTCAGTGTCAGTGTCCAGGTGGGGTCAGTGTGTGGGCGGGGTCAGAGTCAGTGTCCAGGCGGGGTCTGTATGTGGGTGGGGTCAGTGTCAGTGTCCAGGTGGGGTCAGTGTGTGGGCGGGGTCAGTGTCAGTGTCCAGGCGGTGTCTATATGTGGACGGGGTCAGTGTCAGTGTGTGCATGGGGTCAGTGTCAGTGTCCAGGTGGTGTCAGTGTGTGGGCGGTGTCATGTGTCAGTGTCCAGGAGGGGTCAGTGTGTGGGCGGGGTCAGTGTCAGTGACCAGGCGGGGTCTGTATGTGGGCGGGGTCAGTGTGTGGGCAGGGTCAGTGTGTGGGCGGGGTCAGTGTCAGTATCCGGGCGGGGCCAGCATGTGGGTGGGGTCAGTGTCAGTGTCCAGGTGGGGTCAGTGTGTGGGCGGGGTCAGTGTCAGTGTCCGGGTGGGGCCAGCATGTGGGTGGGGTCAGTGTCAGTGTCCAGGTGGGGTCAGTGTGTGGGCAGGGTCAAAGTGTGGGCGGGATCAGTGTCAGTGTCCGGGACGGGTTAATATGTGGGCGGGGTCAGTGTCAGTGTCCGGATGGGTTCAGTGTGTGGGCGGGGTCAGTGTGTGGACGGGATCAGTGTCCAGGTGGGGTCAGTGTGTGGGCGGGGTTAGTGTGTGGGTGGGGTCTGTGTGTTTGTGGGGTTAGTTTGTGGGTGGGCTCAGTATGTGGGCGGGGTCAGTGTGTGGGTGGTGTCAGTGTCAGTGTCCAGGTGGGGTCAGTGTGTGGGTGGGGTCTGTGTGTTTGTGGGGTCAGTTTGTGGGCGGGGTCAGTATGTGGGCGGGGTCAGTGTGTGGGTGGGGTTAGTGTCAGTGTCCAGGTGGGGTCAGTGTGTGGGCGGGGTCAGTGTGTGGGTGGGGTTAGTGTCTGTGTCCAGGTGGGGTCAGTGTATAGGCGGGGTCAGAGTGTGGGTGCAGTCAGTATGTGCGAGGGGTCAGTCTGTTTGTGGGGTTAGTTTGTGGGCAGGCTCAGTGTGTGGGAGAGGTTAGTGTGTGGGTGGGTTAAGTGTGTGGGTGGGGTCAGTGTGTGGGCAGGGACAGTGTGTCGGCGGGGTCAGTGTGTGTGGGATCAGTGTTTGTATGGTGTCAGTGTGTGGGCGGGGTCAATCTCAGTGTCTGGTTGGGGTCAGTGTGTGGGCGGGGTCAGTGTGGGGGCAGGGTCAGTGCATGTGTGTGGGGGGTCATTTTGGGACGGGGTCAGTGTGTGGGCAGGGTCAATGTGTGGGCGGGGTCAGTGTTTGGGTGGGATCAGTGTGTGTACAGGGTCAGTGTGTGGGTGGGGTCAGTGTGTGGGCAGGGTCAGTGTGTGGGCGTGGTCAGTGTGAGTGTGGGGTCAGTGTGTGGGCAGGGTCAGTGTGTGGGTGGGGTCAGTGTCAGTGTCTGGGCGGGTTCAGTGTGTGGCCAGGGTCAGTATGTGGGTGGGGTCAGTGTGTGCGAAGGGTCAGTGTGTGGGTGGGGTTAGTGTTAGTGTGTGGGCGGGGTCAATGTGTGTGTGGCATCAGTGTGTGGGAAGGGTCAGTGTGTGTGTGGGGTCAGTGTCAATGTGTGGGCGGGGTCAGTGTCAGTGTGTGGGCGGGGTCAGTGTGTGGGCAGTGTCAGTGTGTGGGCGGGGTCAGTGTGTGGGCGGTGTCAGTGTCAGTGTGAGGTCAGTGTCAGTGTGTGGGCAGGGTCAGTGTGTGGGTGGGGTCAGTCTGGGCAGGTTCAGTGTGTGGGCAGGGTCAGTATGTGGGTGGGGTCAGTGTGTGCGAAGGGTCAGTGTGTGGGTGGGGTCAGTGTCAGTGTGTGCGCGGGGTCAGTGTCAGTGTGTGGGCGGCGTCAGTGTCAGTGTGTGGGCGGGGTCAGTGTGTGGGCAGTGTCAGTGTGTGGGCGGGGTCAGTGTGTGGGCGGGGTCAGTGTCAGTGTGTGGGCAGGGTCAATGTGTGGGCATGGTCAGTGTGTGTGGGGTCAATGTGAGGTCAGTGTCAGTGTGTGGGCAGGGTCAGTGTGTGGGTGGGGTCAGTCTGGGCGGGGTCAGTGTGTGGGTGGGGTCAGTGTGTGGGCGAGGTCAGTATCAGTGTCTGGGCGGAGTCAGTGTCCGGGCGGAGTCAGTATGTGGGCGGGGTCAGTGTCAGTGCCTGGGCGGGGTCAGTGTGTGGGTGGTGTCAGTGTGTGTGTGGGGTCAGTATGTGGGCAAGGTCAGTGTCAGTGTGTGGGCAGGGTCAGCGTGTGGGTGGGGTCTGTGTGAGTGTGGGGTCAGTGTGTGGGTGGGGTCAGTGTGTGGGTGGGGTCAGTGTCAGTGTCTGGGCGGGTTCAGTGTGTGGGCAGGGTCAGTATGTGGGTGGGGTCAGTGTGTGCGAAGGGTCAGTGTGTGGGTGGGTTCAGTGTCAGTGTGTGCGCGGGGTCAGTGTCAGTGTGTGGGCGGGGTCAATGTGTGTGTGGCATCAATGTGTGGGAAGGGTCAGTGTGTGTGTGGGGTCAGTGTCAGTGTGTGGGTGGGGTCAGTGTCAGTGTGTGGGTGGGGTCAGTGTGTGGGCAGTGTCAGTGTGTGGGCGGGGTCAGTGTGTGGGTGGGGTCAGTATCTGGGCGGGGTCAGTGTGTGGGTGGGGTCAGTGTGTGGGCGAGGTCAGTGTCAGTGTCGGGGCGGAGTCAGTGTCCGGGCGGAGTAAGTATGTGGGCGGGGTCAGTGTCAGTGCCTGGGCGGGGTCAGTGTGTGGGTGGTGTCAGTGTGTGTGTGGGGTCAGTATGTGGGCAAGGTCAGTGTCAGTGTGTGGGCGGGGTCAGTGTGTGGGTGGTGTCAGTGTGTGTGTGGGGTCAGTATGTGGGCAAGGTCAGTGTCAGTGTGTGGGCGGGGTCAGTGTGTGGGTGGTGTCAGTGTGTGTGTGGGGTCAGTATGTGGGCAAGGTCAGTGTCAGTGTGTGGGCGGGGTCAGTGTGTGGGTAGGGTCAGTGTCCGGGCTGAGTCAGTATGTGGGCGGGGTCAGTGTCAGTGTCAAGGTGGGTTCAGTGTGTGGGCGGGATCAGTGTCAGTGTCCAGGTGGGGTCAGTGTGTGGGTGGGGTCAGTGTCAGTGTCCGGGCAGGGTCAGTGTGTGGGTGGGATCAGTGTCAGTGTCCAGATGGTGTCAGTGTGTGGGCGGGGTCAGTGTCAGTGTCTGGGTGGGGTCAGTGTGTGGGCAGGATCAGTGTCAGTGTCCAGTTGGGGTCAGTGTGTGGACGAGGTCAATGTGTGAGTGGGGTCAGTGTCCGTGTCCAGGTGGGGTCAGTGTGTGGGCGGGGACAGTTTGTGGGCAGGGTCAGTGTGTGGGCGAGGTCAGTGTCAGTGTCGGGGCGAAGTCAGTGTCCGGGCGGAGTAAGTATGTGGGCGGGGTCAGTGTCAGTGCCTGGGCGGGGTCAGTGTGTGGGTGGTGTCAGTGTGTGTGTGGGGTCAGTATGTGGGCAAGGTCAGTGTCAGTGTGTGGGCGGGGTCAGTGTGTGGGTAGGGTCAGTGTCCGGGCGGAGTCAGTATGTGGGCGGGGTCAGTGTCAGTGTCAAGGTGGGTTCAGTGTGTGGGCGGGATCAGTGTCAGTGTCCAGATGGGGTCAGTGTGTGGGTGGGGTCAGTGTCAGTGTCCGGGCAGGGTCAGTGTGTGGGCGGTATCAGTGTCAGTGTCCAGATGGTGTCAGTGTGTGGGCGGGGTCAGTGTCAGTGTCTGGGTGGGGTCAGTGTTTGGGCAGGATCAGTGTCAGTGTCCAGTTGGGGTCAGTGTGTGGATGAGGTCAATGTGTGAGTGGGGTCAGTGTCCGTGTCCAGGTGGGGTCAATGTGTGGGCGGGGTCAGTTTGTGGGCAGGGTCAGTGTGTGGGCGGGGTCAGTGTGTGGGCGGTGTCAGTGTCAGTGTCCGGGCCGGGTTAGTATGTGGGTGGGCTCAGTGCGCAGGTGGGGTCAATGTCTGGGTGGGGTCAGTGTGTGTGTGGGGTCAGTGTGTGGGCAGGGTCAGTGTGTGGGTGGGGTCAGTGTCAGTGTCTGGGCGGGTTCAGTGTGTGGCCAGGGTCAGTATGTGGGTGGGGTCAGTGTGTGCGAAGGGTCAGTGTGTGGGTGGGGTTAGTGTTAGTGTGTGGGCGGGGTCAATGTGTGTGTGGCATCAGTGTGTGGGAAGGGTCAGTGTGTGTGTGGGGTCAGTGTCAATGTGTGGGCGGGGTCAGTGTCAGTGTGTGGGCGGGGTCAGTGTGTGGGCAGTGTCAGTGTGTGGGCGGGGTCAGTGTGTGGGCGGTGTCAGTGTCAGTGTGAGGTCAGTGTCAGTGTGTGGGCAGGGTCAGTGTGTGGGTGGGGTCAGTCTGGGCAGGTTCAGTGTGTGGGCAGGGTCAGTATGTGGGTGGGGTCAGTGTGTGCGAAGGGTCAGTGTGTGGGTGGGGTCAGTGTCAGTGTGTGCGCGGGGTCAGTGTCAGTGTGTGGGCGGCGTCAGTGTCAGTGTGTGGGCGGGGTCAGTGTGTGGGCAGTGTCAGTGTGTGGGCGGGGTCAGTGTGTGGGCGGGGTCAGTGTCAGTGTGTGGGCAGGGTCAATGTGTGGGCATGGTCAGTGTGTGTGGGGTCAATGTGAGGTCAGTGTCAGTGTGTGGGCAGGGTCAGTGTGTGGGTGGGGTCAGTCTGGGCGGGGTCAGTGTGTGGGTGGGGTCAGTGTGTGGGCGAGGTCAGTATCAGTGTCTGGGCGGAGTCAGTGTCCGGGCGGAGTCAGTATGTGGGCGGGGTCAGTGTCAGTGCCTGGGCGGGGTCAGTGTGTGGGTGGTGTCAGTGTGTGTGTGGGGTCAGTATGTGGGCAAGGTCAGTGTCAGTGTGTGGGCAGGGTCAGCGTGTGGGTGGGGTCTGTGTGAGTGTGGGGTCAGTGTGTGGGTGGGGTCAGTGTGTGGGTGGGGTCAGTGTCAGTGTCTGGGCGGGTTCAGTGTGTGGGCAGGGTCAGTATGTGGGTGGGGTCAGTGTGTGCGAAGGGTCAGTGTGTGGGTGGGTTCAGTGTCAGTGTGTGCGCGGGGTCAGTGTCAGTGTGTGGGCGGGGTCAATGTGTGTGTGGCATCAATGTGTGGGAAGGGTCAGTGTGTGTGTGGGGTCAGTGTCAGTGTGTGGGTGGGGTCAGTGTCAGTGTGTGGGTGGGGTCAGTGTGTGGGCAGTGTCAGTGTGTGGGCGGGGTCAGTGTGTGGGTGGGGTCAGTATCTGGGCGGGGTCAGTGTGTGGGTGGGGTCAGTGTGTGGGCGAGGTCAGTGTCAGTGTCGGGGCGGAGTCAGTGTCCGGGCGGAGTAAGTATGTGGGCGGGGTCAGTGTCAGTGCCTGGGCGGGGTCAGTGTGTGGGTGGTGTCAGTGTGTGTGTGGGGTCAGTATGTGGGCAAGGTCAGTGTCAGTGTGTGGGCGGGGTCAGTGTGTGGGTGGTGTCAGTGTGTGTGTGGGGTCAGTATGTGGGCAAGGTCAGTGTCAGTGTGTGGGCGGGGTCAGTGTGTGGGTAGGGTCAGTGTCCGGGCTGAGTCAGTATGTGGGCGGGGTCAGTGTCAGTGTCAAGGTGGGTTCAGTGTGTGGGCGGGATCAGTGTCAGTGTCCAGGTGGGGTCAGTGTGTGGGTGGGGTCAGTGTCAGTGTCCGGGCAGGGTCAGTGTGTGGGTGGGATCAGTGTCAGTGTCCAGATGGTGTCAGTGTGTGGGCGGGGTCAGTGTCAGTGTCTGGGTGGGGTCAGTGTGTGGGCAGGATCAGTGTCAGTGTCCAGTTGGGGTCAGTGTGTGGACGAGGTCAATGTGTGAGTGGGGTCAGTGTCCGTGTCCAGGTGGGGTCAGTGTGTGGGCGGGGACAGTTTGTGGGCAGGGTCAGTGTGTGGGCGAGGTCAGTGTCAGTGTCGGGGCGAAGTCAGTGTCCGGGCGGAGTAAGTATGTGGGCGGGGTCAGTGTCAGTGCCTGGGCGGGGTCAGTGTGTGGGTGGTGTCAGTGTGTGTGTGGGGTCAGTATGTGGGCAAGGTCAGTGTCAGTGTGTGGGCGGGGTCAGTGTGTGGGTAGGGTCAGTGTCCGGGCGGAGTCAGTATGTGGGCGGGGTCAGTGTCAGTGTCAAGGTGGGTTCAGTGTGTGGGCGGGATCAGTGTCAGTGTCCAGATGGGGTCAGTGTGTGGGTGGGGTCAGTGTCAGTGTCCGGGCAGGGTCAGTGTGTGGGCGGTATCAGTGTCAGTGTCCAGATGGTGTCAGTGTGTGGGCGGGGTCAGTGTCAGTGTCTGGGTGGGGTCAGTGTTTGGGCAGGATCAGTGTCAGTGTCCAGTTGGGGTCAGTGTGTGGATGAGGTCAATGTGTGAGTGGGGTCAGTGTCCGTGTCCAGGTGGGGTCAATGTGTGGGCGGGGTCAGTTTGTGGGCAGGGTCAGTGTGTGGGCGGGGTCAGTGTGTGGGCGGTGTCAGTGTCAGTGTCCGGGCCGGGTTAGTATTTGGGTGGGCTCAGTGCGCAGGTGGGGTCAATGTCTGGGTGGGGTCAGTGTGTGTGCGGGGTCCGTGTGTGGGCTGAGTCAGTGTGTGGGCAGAGTCAGTGTCAGTGTCCGGGCAGGTTCAGTATGTGGGTGGGGTCAGTGTGTGGGCATGGTCAGTGTCAGTGTCTCGGCGGGGTCAGTGTGTGGACGGGGTCAGTGTGTGTGGGGTCAGTGTGTGTGTGGGGTCAGTGTGTGGATGGGGTCAGTGTGTGGGCAGGGTCAGTGTGTGTGTGGAGTCAGTGTGTGGGCAGGGTCAGTGTGTGGGTGTTGTCAGTGTGTGGGCGAGGTCAGTGTCAGTGTCTGGGCGCGGTCAGTGTATGGGTGGGGTCACTGTGTGGGTGTTGTCAGTGTGCGGGCGAGGTCAGTGTCAGTGTGTGGGCAGGGTCAGTGTGTGGGTGCGGTCAGTGTCAGTGTGTGGGCAGGGTCAGTGTGTGGTTGGGGTCAGTGTCAGTGTGTGGGCAGGATCAGTGTGTGGGCGGGGTCAGTTTGTGGACAGGATCAGTGTCCAGGTGGGGTCAGTGTCAGTGTGTGGGTGGGGTCAGTGTGTGTGTGGGGTCAGTATGTGGGCAAGGTCAGTGTCAGTGTGTGGGCGGGGTCAGTGTGTGGGTGGTGTCAGTGTGTGTGTGGGGTCAGTATGTGGGCAAGGTCAGTGTCAGTGTGTGGGCGGGGTCAGTGTGTGGGTAGGGTCAGTGTCCGGGCTGAGTCAGTATGTGGGCGGGGTCAGTGTCAGTGTCAAGGTGGGTTCAGTGTGTGGGCGGGATCAGTGTCAGTGTCCAGGTGGGGTCAGTGTGTGGGTGGGGTCAGTGTCAGTGTCCGGGCAGGGTCAGTGTGTGGGTGGGATCAGTGTCAGTGTCCAGATGGTGTCAGTGTGTGGGCGGGGTTAGTGTCAGTGTCTGGGTGGGGTCAGTGTGTGGGCAGGATCAGTGTCAGTGTCCAGTTGGGGTCAGTGTGTGGATGAGGTCAATGTGTGAGTGGGGTCAGTGTCCGTGTCCAGGTGGGGTCAGTGTGTGGGCGGGGACAGTTTGTGGGCAGGGTCAGTGTGTGGGCGAGGTCAGTGTCAGTGTCGGGGCGGAGTCAGTGTCCGGGCGGAGTAAGTATGTGGGCGGGGTCAGTGTCAGTGCCTGGGCGGGCTCAGTGTGTGGGTGGTGTCAGTGTGTGTGTGGGGTCAGTATGTGGGCAAGGTCAGTGTCAGTGTGTGGGCGGGGTCAGTGTGTGGGTAGGGTCAGTGTCCGGGCGGAGTCAGTATGTGGGCGGGGTCAGTGTCAGTGTCAAGGTGGGTTCAGTGTGTGGGCGGGATCAGTGTCAGTGTCCAGGTGGGGTCAGTGTGTGGGTGGGGTCAGTGTCAGTGTCCGGGCAGGGTCAGTGTGTGGGCGGTATCAGTGTCAGTGTCCAGATGGTGTCAGTGTGTGGGCGGGGTCAGTGTCAGTGTCTGGGTGGGGTCAGTGTTTGGGCAGGATCAGTGTCAGTGTCCAGTTGGGGTCAGTGTGTGGACGAGGTCAATGTGTGAGTGGGGTCAGTGTCCGTGTCCAGGTGGGGTCAATGTGTGGGCGGGGTCAGTTTGTGGGCAGGGTCAGTGTGTGGGCGGGGTCAGTGTGTGGGCGGTGTCAGTGTCAGTGTCCGGGCCGGGTTAGTATGTGGGTGGGCTCAGTGCGCAGGTGGGGTCAATGTCTGGGTGGGGTCAGTGTGTGTGCGGGGTCCGTGTGTGGGCTGAGTCAGTGTGTGGGCGGAGTCAGTGTCAGTGTCCGGGCAGGTTCAGTATGTGGGTGGGGTCAGTGTGTGGGCATGGTCAGTGTCAGTGTCTCGGCGGGGTCAGTGTGTGGACGGGGTCAGTGTGTGTGGGGTCAGTGTGTGTGTGGGGTCAGTGTGTGGATGGGGTCAGTGTGTGGGCAGGGTCAGTGTGTGCGTGGAGTCAGTGTGTGGGCAGGGTCAGTGTGTGGGTGTTGTCAGTGTGTGGGCGAGGTCAGTGTCAGTGTCTGGGCGCGGTCAGTGTATGGGTGGGGTCACTGTGTGGGTGTTGTCAGTGTGCGGGCGAGGTCAGTGTCAGTGTGTGGGCAGGGTCAGTGTGTGGGTGCGGTCAGTGTCAGTGTGTGGGCAGGGTCAGTGTGTGGTTGGGGTCAGTGTCAGTGTGTGGGCAGGATCAGTGTGTGGGCGGGGTCAGTTTGTGGACAGGATCAGTGTCCAGGTGGGGTCAGTGTCAGTGTGTGGGCGGGGTCAGTGAGTGGGTGGGGTCAGTGTGTGGGCGGGGTCAGTGTGTGGGTGGGGTCAGTGTGTGGGCGGGGTCAGTATGTGGCCGGGGTCAGTGTCAGTGTCTGGGCATGGTCAGTGTGTGGATGGGGTCAGTGTGTGGGTGGGGTCAGTGTGTGGGCAGGGTCAGTTTCAGTGTGTGGGCGGGGTCAGTGTATGTTTGGGGTCAGTGTGTGGGCGGGGTCAGTGTGTGGGCGGGGTCAGTGTCAGTGTCAAGGTGGGGTCAGTGTGATGGCGAGGTCAGTGTCAGTGTCCGGGCGGGTTCAGCATGTGGGTAGGGTCAGTGTCAGTGTCTGGGCAGAGTCAGTGTGTGGGCGGGGTCAGTGTGTGGTGGGGTCAGTGTCCGGGCGGAGTCAGTATGTAGGCGGTGTCAGTGTCAGTGTCAAGGTGGGGTCAGTGTGATGGCGGGGTCAGTGTCAGTGTCCGGGCGGGTTCAGCATGTGGGTAGGGTCAGTGTCAGTGTCCAGGTGGGGTCAGTGTGTGGGCAGGATCAGTGTCAGTGTCCAGGTGGGGTCAGTGTGTGGGTGGGGTCAGTGTCAGTGCCCTGGCGTGGTCTGTATGTGGGCGGGGTCAGTGTCAGTGTCTGGGCAGGGTCAGTGTGTGGGCGGGGTCAGTGTCAGCATCCAGATGGTGTCAGTGTGTGGGCGGGGTCAGTGTCAGTGTCCAGGTGGGGTCAGTGTGTGGGCGGGGTCAGTGTCAGTGTCCAGGTGGGTTCAGTGTGTGGGTGGGGTCAGGGTCAGTGTCCAGGCCGGGTTAGTATGTGGGCGGGGTCAGTGTCAGTGTCCAGATGGCATCAATGTCTGGGCGGGGTCAGTGTCAGTGTCCAGGCGGGGTCAGTGTGTGTGCGTGGTCCGTGTGTGTGCAGTGTCCGTGTGTGGGCCGAGTCAATGTGTGGGCGGAGTCAGTGTCAGTGTCCCGGCAGGTTCAGTATGTGGGAGGGGTCAGTGTCAGTGTCCGGGCGGGGTCAGTGTGTGGGCGTTGTCAGTGTCAGTGTCTGGGCGGGGTCAGTGTGTGGATGGGGTCAGTGTGTGTGGGATCAGTGTGTGGGCGGGGTCAGTATCACTGTCTGGGAGGGGTCAGTGTGTGGGCGGGGTCATGTGTGGGCGGGGTCATGTGTGGGCGGGGTCAGTGTGTGGGCGGGGTAAGTGTGGGGTCAGCGTCAGTGTCCAGGTGGGGTCAGTGTGTGGGCAGGATCAGTGTCAGTGTCCAGGTGGAGTCAGTGTGTGGGCAGGATCAGTGTCAGTGTCCAGGTGGGGTCAGTGTGTGGGCAGGATCAGTGTCAGTGTCCAGGTGGGGTCAGTGTGTGGGTGGGATCAGTGTCAGTGTCCAGGTGGGGTCAGTGTGTGGGTGGGATCAGTGTCAGTGCCCGGGCGTGGTCTGTATGTGGGCGGGGTCAGTGTCAGTGTGTGGGCAGGGTCAGTGTGTGGGCAGGGTCAGTGTCATTGTGTGGGCGGGGTCAGTGTGTGGGTGGGGTCAGTGTCAGTGTGTGGGCAGGGTCAGTGTGTGGGCAGTGTCAGTGTGTGGACGGGATCAGTGTCCAGGTGGGGTCAGTGTCAGTGTGTGGGCGGGGTCAGTATGTGGCTGGGGTCAGTGTCAGTGTCTGGGCATGGTCAGTGTGTGGGTGGGGTCAGTGTGTGGGCAGGGTCAGTTTCAGTGTGTGGGTGGGGTCAGTGTGTGGGTGGGGTCAGTGTCCGGGCGGAGTCAGTATGTAGGCGGGGTCAGTGTCAGTGTCAAGGTGGGGTCAGTGTGATGGCGGGGTCAGTGTCAGTGTCCGGGCGGGTTCAGCATATGGGTAGGGTCAGTGTCAGTGTCCAGGTGGGGTCAGTGTGTGGGTGGGGTCAGTGTCAATGCCCTGGCGTGGTCTGTATGTGGGCAGGGTCAGTGTCAGTGTCTGGGCAGGGTCAGTGTGTGGGCGGGGTCAGTGTCAGCATCCAGATGGTGTCAGTGTGTGGGCGGGGTCAGTGTCAGTGTCCAGGTGGGTTCAGTGTGCGGGTGGGGTCAGTGTCAGTGTCCAGGCCGGGTTAGTATGTGGGTGGGGTCAGTGTCAGTGTCCAGATGGCGTCAATGTCTGGGCGGGGTCAGTGTCAGTGTCCAGGCGGGGTCAGTGTGTGTGCGTGGTCCGTGTGTGTGCAGTGTCCGTGTGTGGGCCGAGTCAATGTGTGGGCGGAGTCAGTGTCAGTGTCCCGGCAGGTTCAGTATGTGGGAGGGGTTAGTGTCAGTGTCCGGGCAGGGTCAGTATGTGGGCGTTGTCAGTGTCAGTGTCTGGACGGGGTCAGTGTGTGGATGGGGTCAGTGTGTGTGGGATCAGTGTGTGGGCGGGGTCAGTATCACTGTCTGGGAGGGGTCAGTGTGTGGGCGGGGTCAGTGTGTGGGCGGGGTCAGTGTGTGGGTGGGGTCAGTGTGGGGTCAGCGTCAGTGTCCAGGTGGGGTCACTGTGTGGGCAGGATCAGTGTCAGTGTCCAGGTGGAGTCAGTGTGTGGGCAGGATCAGTGTCAGTGTGTGGGCAGGGTCAGTGTGTGGGCAGGGTCAGTGTCAGTGTCCAGGTGGTGTCAGTGGGTGGGTGGGGTCAGTGTCAGTGTCCGGGCAGGGTCAGTGTGTGGGCGGGATCAGTGTCAGCATCCAGATGGAGTCAGTTTGTGGGCGGGGTCAGTGAATGGGCGGGATCAGTGTCAGTGTCCAGTTGGGGTCAGTGTGTGGGCGGGGTCAATGTGTGAATGGGGTCAGTGTGTGGGTGGGGTCAGTGTGTGGGCGGGGTCAGTGTGAGTGCGGGGTCTGTGTGTGTGTGGGGTCAGTGTGTGTATGGGGTCAGTGTGTGGGTGTGGTCAGTGTGTGTATGGGGTCAGTGTGTGGGTGGGGTCAGTGTGTGGGCGGGGTCAGTGTATGGGTGTGTTCAGTGTGTGTGGGGTCAGTGTGAGGTCAGTGTCAGTGGCTGGGCAGGGTCAGTGTGTGGGTGGGGTCAGTGTCAGTGTGTGGGCGGGGTCAGTGTGTGGGCGGGGTCAGTGTGTGGGCGGGGTCAGTGTGTGGGCGGGGTCAGTGTGTGGGCGGGGTCAGTGTGAGGTCAGTGTCAGTGTGAGGTCAGTGTCAGTGTTTGGGCGGGGTCAGTGTGTGGTTGGGGTCAGTGTCAGTGTGTGGGCGGGGTCAGTGTGTGGGCGGGGTCAGTGTGTGGATGGGGTCAGTGTGTGGGTGGGGTCAGTGTGAGGTCAGTGTCAGTGTCTGGGCTGGGTCAGTGTGTGGGTGGGGTCAGTGTGTGGGTGGGGTCTGTGTGTGGGTGGGGTCAGTGTTTGTGTGGGTTCAGTGTGTGGGCGAGGTCAGTGTCAGTGTGTGGGTGGGGTCAGTGTGTGGGCGGGGTTTGTTGTGGGTGGGGTCAGTGTGTGGGCGAGGTCAGTGTCAATGTCTGGGTGGGGTCAGTGTCCCAGTGGCGTCAGTATGTGGGCGGGGTCACTCTGTGGGCGAGGTCATGGTGTGGGCGAGGTCAGTGTGTGTGTGGGTTCAGTGTGTGGGCGAGGTCAGTGTGTGTACGGGGTCAGTGTGTGGGCTCTCATTTTGTGGGCATGCTCAGTGTTTGGGAGAGGTCAGTGTGTGGGAGAGGTCAGTGTGTGGGTGGGGTCAGTGTGTGGGTGGGGTCAGTGTCAGTGGCTGGGCAGGGTCAGTTGTGGGCAGGGTCAGTGTGTTGGTGGGGTCAGCATCAGTGGCTGGGCAGGGTCAGTGTGTGGGCAGGGTCAGTGTGTGGGTGGGGTCAGTGTCAGTGGCTGGGCAGGGTCAGTGTGTCGGCAGGGTCAGTGTGTCGGTGGGGTCAGTGTCAGTGGCTGGGCAGGGTCAGTGTTTGGGCAGGGTCAGTGTGTGGGTGTGGTCAGTGTCATTGGCTGGGCAGGGTCAGTGTGTTGGCGGGGTCAGTGTGTGGGTGGGGTCAGTGTCAGTGTGTGGGCGGGGTCAGTGTGTGGGCGGGGTCAGTGTGTGGGTGGGATCAGTGTCAGTGTGTGGGCGGGGTCAGTGTGTGGGCGGGGTCAGTGTGTGGGCGGGGTCAGTGTGTGGGCGGGGTCAGTGTGTGGGCGGGGTCAGTGTGTGGGCGGGGTCAGTGTGTGTGTGGGGTCAGTGTGAGGTCAGTGTCAGTGTCTGGGCGGGGTCAGTGTGCATATGGGGTCAGTGTGTGTGCAGGGTCAGTTGTGGGTGGGGTCAGTTGTGGGTGGGGTCACTGTGTTGGCGAGGTCAGTGTGTGGGTGAGGTCAGTGTGCATGTGGGGTCAGTGTGTGGGCGGGGAAAGTGTGTGGGTGGGGTCCGTGTGCATGTGGGGTCAGTGTGTGTGTGGGGTCAGTGTGTTTGTGGGGACAGTGTGTGTGTGGGGTCAGTGTGTTGGTGGGGTCAGTGTGTGGGTGGGGTCAGTGTGCATGTGGGGTCAGTGTGTGGGTGGGGTCAGTGTGTGGGTGGGGTCAGTGTGCGGGTGGGGTCAGTGTGCGGGTGGGGTCAGTGTGTGGGTGGGGTCAGTGTGCGTGTGGGGTCAGTGTGCGCGTGGGGTCAGTGTGCGGGTGGGGTCAGTGTGTGGTCAGGGTCAGTGTGTGGGTGGGGTCAGTGTGTGGACAGGGTCAGTGTGTGTGTGGGTCAGTGTGTGTGGGGTGTCAGTGTGTGTGTGGTGTCAGTGTGTGGGTGGGGTTAATGTGTGGGCTAGGTCAGTGTGTGGGCAGGGTCAGTGTGTGGGCGGGGTCAGTGTGTGTGTGGGGTCAGTGTGTGGGTGGGGTCAGTGTGTGGGCAGGGTCAGTGTGTGGGCGGGGTCAGTGTGTGTACGGGGTCAGTGTGTGGGCTCTCATTTTGTGGGCATGCTCAGTGTTTGGGAGAGGTCAGTGTGTGGGAGAGGTCAGTGTGTGGGTGGGGTCAGTGTGTGGGTGGGGTCAGTGTCAGTGGCTGGGCAGGGTCAGTTGTGGGCAGGGTCAGTGTGTTGGTGGGGTCAGCATCAGTGGCTGGGCAGGGTCAGTGTGTGGGCAGGGTCAGTGTGTGGGTGGGGTCAGTGTCAGTGGCTGGGCAGGGTCAGTGTGTCGGCAGGGTCAGTGTGTCGGTGGGGTCAGTGTCAGTGGCTGGGCAGGGTCAGTGTTTGGGCAGGGTCAGTGTGTGGGTGTGGTCAGTGTCATTGGCTGGGCAGGGTCAGTGTGTTGGCGGAGTCAGTGTGTGGGTGGGGTCAGTGTCAGTGTGTGGGCGGGGTCAGTGTGTGGGCGGGGTCAGTGTGTGGGTGGGATCAGTGTCAGTGGCTGGGCAAGGTCTGTGTGTGGGCGGGGTCAGTGTGTGGGCGGGGTCAGTGTGTGGGCGGGGTCAGTGTGTGGGAGGGGTCAGTGTGGGGGCGGGGTCAGTGTGGGGGCGGGGTCAGTGTGTGTGTGGGGTCAGTGTGAGGTCAGTGTCAGTGTCTGGGCGGGGTCAGTGTGCATATGGGGTCAGTGTGTGTGCAGGGTCAGTTGTGGGTGGGGTCAGTTGTGGGTGGGGTCAGTGTGTTGGCGAGGTCAGTGTGTGGGTGAGGTCAGTGTGCATGTGGGGTCAGTGTGTGGGCGGGGAAAGTGTGTGGGTGGGGTCCGTGTGCGTGTGGGGTCAGTGTGTGTGTGGGGTCAGTGTGTTTGTGGGGACAGTGTGTGTGTGGGGTCAGTGTGTGTGTGGGGTCAGTGTGTGGGTGGGGTCAGTGTGCATGTGGGGTCAGTGTGTGGGTGGGGTCAGTGTGTGGGTGGGGTCAGTGTGCGGGTGGGGTCAGTGTGCGGGTGGGGTCAGTGTGTGGGTGGGGTCAGTGTGCGTGTGGGGTCAGTGTGCGCGTGGGGTCAGTGTGCGGGTGGGGTCAGTGTGTGGTCAGGGTCAGTGTGTGGGTGGGGTCAGTGTGTGGACAGGGTCAGTGTGTGTGTGGGTCAGTGTGTGTGGGGGGTCAGTGTGTGTGTGGTGTCAGTGTGTGGGTGGGGTTAATGTGTGGGCTAGGTCAGTGTGTGGGCAGGGTCAGTGTGTGGGCGGGGTCAGTGTGTGGGCGGGGTCAGTGTGTGTGTGGGGTCAGTGTGTGGGTGGGGTCAGTGTGTGGGTGGGGTCAGTGTGTGGGTGGGGTCAGTGTGTGGGCAGGGTCAGTGTGTGGGCGGGGTCAGTGTGTGGACAGGGTCAGTGTGTGTGTGGGGTCAGTGTGTGTGTGGGGTCAGTGTGTGGGTGGGGTCAGTGTGTGTGTTGGGTCAGTGTTTGGGCAGGGTCAGTGTGTGTGGGGTCAGTTTGTGGGTGGTGTCAGTGTGTGGGTGGGGTCAGTGTGTGGGTGGGGTCAGTGTGCATGTGGGGTCAGTGTGCGTGTGGGGTCAGTGTGCGTGTGGGGTCAGTGTGATTGTGGGGTCAGTGTGTGTGCGGGGTCAGTGTGTGTGCGGGGTCAGTGTGTGTGCGGGGTCAGTGTGTGTGCGGGGTCAGAGTGTGGGCGGGGTCAGTGTGTGTGTGGGGGTCAGTGTGTGGGCGGGTTCAGTGTGTGTGTGGGGTCAGTGTGTGTGTGGGGTCAGTGTATGTGTGGGGGTCAGTGTGTGGACGGGGTAAGTGTGTGGGTGGAGTCAGTGTTTGTGTGTGGTCAGTGTGAGGGCGGGGTCAGCGTGTGGGTGGGGTCAGCGTGTGGGCGGGGTCAGTGTATGGTAAGGGTCAGTGTTTGGGCGGGGGTCAGTGTGTGGGCGGGGACAGTGTGTGGGCGGGGTCAGTGTGTGTGTGGGGTCAGTTTGTGTGTGGGGTCTATGTGTGGGCAGGGACAGTGTGTGTGAGGTCTGTGTGTGGGCAGGGTCAGTGTGTGGGCGGGTCAGTGTGTGGTATGGGTCAGTGTGGGGGCGGAGTCAGTGTGTGGGTGTGGTCAGTGTCAGTGTGTGGGCGGGGTCAGTGTGGGGGCGCGGTAAGTGTGTATGTGGAGTCAGTGTCAGTGTCTGGGCGGGGTCAGAGTGTGTGTGGGATCAGTGTGTGGGTGGGGTCAGTGTGTGTGTGGGGTCAGTGTGATGTCAGTGTTAGTGTCTGGGCGGGGTCAGTGTATGGGTGGGGTTAGTGTGTGTGTGGGGTCAGTGTGAGGTCAGAGTCAGTGTGGGGTCAGTGTGTGTTTGGGCGGGGTCTGTGTGGGGGCGGGGTCAGTGTGTGTGTGGGGTCAGTGTGTGGGCGAGGTCAGTGTGTGGGCAGGGGTCAGTGTGTGTGTGGGGTCAGTGTGAGGTCAGTGTCACTGTGTGGGTGTGGTCAGTGTGGGCAGGGTCAGTGTGTGGGTGGGGTCAGTGTGTGTGTGCGGTCAGTGTGTGGGTGGGCTCAGTGAGTGGGCAGGGTCAGTGTGTTGGTGGGGTCAGTGTGTGGACAGGGTCAGTGTGTGTTTGGGCTCAGTGTGTGTGTGGGGTCAGTGTGTGTGTGGGGTCAGTGTGTGTGTGGGGTCAGTGTGTGTGTGGGGTCAGTGTGTGGGCAGGGTCAGTGTGTGTGGGGTAAGTTTGTGGGTGGTGTCAGTGTGTGTGTGGGGTCAGTGTGAGGTCAGTGTCAGTGTCTGGGCGAGGTCAGTATGTGCGTGGGGTCAGTGAGTGGGTGGGGGTCAGTGTGTGTGTGGGGTCAGTGTGTGGGCAGGGTCAGTGTGTGTGGGGTCAGTGTGTGGACAGGGTCAGGGTGTGGGCAGGGGCAGTGTGTGGGTTGGGTCAGTGTGTGGGTTGGGTCAGTGTGTGTGTGGGGTCAGTGTGTGGGCGGGGTCAGAGTGTGGGTAGGTTCAGTGTGTGTGTGGGGGTCAGTGTGTGTGGGGTCAGTGTGTGGGCGGGGTCAGAGTGTGGGTGGGTTCAGTGTGTGAGTGGGGTCAGTATTTGTGTATGGTCAGTGTGAGGGCGGGGTCAGCATGTGGGTGGGGTCAGCGTGTGGGTGGGGTCAGTGTATGGTAAGGGTCAGTGTGTGGGCGGGGTCAGTGTGTGGGCGGGGTCAGTGTGTGGGCGGGGACAGTGTGTGGGCGGGGTCAGTGTGTGTGTGGGGTCAGTTTGTGTGTGGTGTCAGTGTGTGGGTGGGGTCAGTGTGTGTGGGGTCAGTGTGTGGGCGGGTCAGTGTGTGGGCGGGGTCAGTGTGGGGGCGGAGTCAGTGTGTGGGTGTGGTCAGTGTCAGTGTGTGGGCGGGGTCAGCGTGGGGGCGCGGTCAGCGTGTATGTGGAGTCAGTGTCAGTGTGGGGGCGGGGTCAGTGTGTGTGTGGGATCAGTGTGAGGTCAGTGTCACTGTGTGGGTGTGGTCAGTGTGTGGGCGGGGTCAGTGTGTGGGTGTGCTCAGTTTCAGTGTGTGTGTGGGGTCAGTGTGGGGGCGCCGTCAGTGTGTGTGTGGGATCAGTGTGTGGGTGGGGTCAGTGTGTGTGTGGGGTCAGTGTGAGGTCAGTGTTAATGTCTGGGCGGGGTCCGTGTATGGGTGGGGTTATTGTGTGTGTGGGGTCAGTGTGAGGTCAGAGTCAGTGTGGGGTCAGAATGTGTGTGGGCGGGGTCTGTGTGGGGGCGGGGTCAGTGTGTGTGTGGGGGGCAGTGTGTGTGTGGGGTCAGTGTGTGGGTGAGGTCAGTGTGTCGGCAGGGTCAGTGTGTGTGTGGGGTCAGTGTGAGGTCAGTGTCACTGTGTGGGTGGGGGTCAGTGTGTGGGCAGGGTCAGTGTGTGGGTGGGGGCAGTGTCAGTGTGTGGGCGGGGTCAGTGTGTGGGCGGGGTCAGTGTGTGGGCGGGGTCAGTGTGTGGGCGGGGTCAGTGTGTGTGTGGAGTCAGTGTGAGGTCAGTGTCAGTGTGAGGTCAGTATCAGTGTTTGGGCAGGGTCAGTGTGTGGTTGGGGTCAGTGTCAGTGTGTGGGCGGGGTCAGTGTGTGGGCGGGGTCAGTGTGTGGGTGGTGTCAGTGTGAGGTCAGTATCAGTGTCTGGGCTGGGTCAGTGTGTGGGTGGGGTCAGTTTGTGGGCGGGGTCAGTGTGTGGGTGGGGTCAGTTTTTGTGTGGGTTCAGTGTGTGGGCGAGGTCAGTGTCAGTGTGTGGGTGGGGTTTGTTGTGGGTGGGGTCAGTGTGTGGGCGAGGTCAGTGTCAATGTCTGGGTGGGGTCAGTGTCCCAGCGGAGTCAGTATGTGGGCGGAGTCAGTATGTGGGCGGAGTCAGTGTGTGGGCGAGGTCAGTGTGTGGGCGAGTTCAGTGTGTGTGTGGGTTCAGTGTGTGGGCGAAGTCAGTGTGTGGGCAGGGTCAGTGTGGGGGCGGGGTCAATGTGTGGGTGGGGTCAGTGTCAGTGTGTGGGCGGGGTCAGTGTGGGGGCGGGGTCAGTGTGTGTGTGGGGTCAGTGTGAGGTCAGTGTCAGTGTCTGGGCAGGGTCAGTGTGCATATGGGGTCAGTGTTTGTCCAGGGTCAGTTGTGGGTGGGGTCAGTTGTGGGTGGGGTCAGTGTGTGGGCGAGGTCAGTGTGTGGGCGGGGTCAGTGTGCATGTGGGGTCAGTGTGTGGGCAGGGAAAGTGTGTGGGTGGGGTCCGTGTGCGTGTGGGGTCAGTGTGTGTGTGGGGTCAGTGTGTTTGTGGGGTCAGTGTGTGGGCGAGGTCAGTGTGTGGGCGGGGTCAGTGTGCATGTGGGGTCAGTGTGTGGGCAGGGAAAGTGTGTGGGTGGGGTCCGTGTGCGTGTGGGGTCAGTGTGTGTGTGGGGTCAGTGTGTTTGTGGGGTCAGTGTGTGTGTGGGGTCAGTGTGTGGGTGGGGTCAGTGTGTGGGCAGGGTCAGTGTGTGGGTGGGGTCAGTGTGCATGTGGGGTCAGTGTGTGGGTGGGGTCAGTGTGTGGGGGGGTCAGTGTGCAGGAGGGGTCAGTGTGTGGGTGGGGTCAGTGTGTGGGTGTGGTCAGTGTGTGGGCAGGTTCAGTGTGTGTGTGGGGTCAGTGTGTGGACAGGGTCAGTGTGTGTGTGGGGTCAGTGTGTGTGTGGGGTCAGTGTGTGGGCGGGGTTAGTGTGTGGGCGAGGTCAGTGTGTGTGTGGGGTCACTGTGTGGGCAGGGTCAGTGTGTGTGGGGTCAGTGTGTGGGTGGGGTCAGTGTGTGTGTGGGGTCAGTGTGTGTGGGGTCACTGTGTGGGCAGGGTCAGTGTGTGTGGGGTCAGTTTGTGGGTGGTGTCAGTGTGTGGGTGGGGTCACTGTGAGGTCAGTGTCAGTGTCTGGGCGAGGTCAGTGTGTGTGTGGTGTCAGTGAGTGGGTGGGGTCAGTGTGTGGGCAGGTTCAGTGTGTGGGTTGGGTCAGTGTGTGTGGGATCAGTGTGTGGGCAGGGTCAGTGTGTGGGCAGGGTCAGTGTGTGGGCAGGGTCAGTGTGTGGGCAGGGTCAGTGTGTGGGCAGGGTCAGTGTGTGTGTCTGGTCAGTGTGAGTGCGGGGTCAGTGTGTGGGCGGGGTCAGAGTGTGGGCGGGGTCAGTGTGTGTGTGGGGTCAGTATGTGGACAGGGTCAGTGTGTGGGTTGGGTCAGTGTGTGTGTGGGGTCAGTTTGTGTGCGGGGTCAGTTTTTGGGTTGGGTCAGTGTGTGTGTGGGGTCAGTGTGTGGGCAGGGTCAGTGTGTGGGTTGGGTCAGTGTGTGTGTGGGGTCAGTGTGTGTGCGGGGTCAGTGTGTGGGCGGGGTCAGAGTGTGGGCGGGGTCAGTGTGTGTGTGGGGTCAGTGTGTGGGCGGGTTCAGTGTGTGGGTGGTGTCAGTGTGAGGTCAGTGTCAGTGTCTGGGCTGGGTCAGTGTGTGGGTGGGGTCAGTTTGTGGGCGGGGTCAGTGTGTGGGTGGGGTCTGTGTGTGGGTGGGGTCAGTGTTTGTGTGGGTTCAGTGTGTGGGCAAGGTCAGTGTCAGTGTGTGGGTGGGTTCAGTGTGTGGGCGGGGTTTGTTTTGGGTGGGGTCAGTGTGTGGGCGTGGTCAGTGTCAATGTCTGGGTGGGGTCAGTGTCCCAGCAGAGTCAGTATGTGGGCGGGGTCAGTGTGTGGGCGAGGTCAGTGTGTGGGCGAGGTCAGTGTGTGTGTGGGTTCAGTGTGTGGGCGAGGTCAGTGTGTGGACGGTGTCATTGTGTGGGCTCTCATTTTGTGGGCATGCTCAGTGTTTGGGAGAGGTCAGTGTGTGGGAGAGGTCAGTGTGTGGGAGAGGTCAGTGTGTGGGAGAGGTCAGTGTGTGGGTGGGGTCAGTGTGTGGGTGGGGTCAGTGTCAGTGGCTGGGCAGGGTCAGTGTGTGGGCAGGGTCAGTGTGTGGGTGTGGTCAGTGTCAGTGGTTGGGCAGTGTCAGTGTGTTCGCGGGGTCAGTGTGTGGGTGGGGTCACTGTGTGTGTGTGTGGTCAGTGTGTGTGTGGGATCAGTGTGTGGGTGGGGTCAGTGTGTGTGTGGGGTCAGTGTGAGGTCAGTGTTAATGTCTGGGTGGGGTCCGTGTATGGGTGGGGTTATTGTGTGTGTGAGGTCAGAGTCAGTGTGGGGTCAGAATGTGTGTGGGCGGTGTCTGTGTGGGGGCGGGGTCAGTGTGTGTGTGGGGGCAGTGTGTGTGTGGGGTCAGTGTGTGGGCGGGGGTCAGTGTGGGGGCGGAGTCAGTGTGTGGGTGTGGTCAGTGTCAGTGTGTGGGCGGGGTCAGCGTGGGGGCGCGGTCAGTGTGTATGTGGAGTCAGTGTCAGTGTGGGTGCGGGGTCAGTGTGTGTGTGGGATCAGTGTGAGGTCAGTGTCACTGTGTGGGTGTGGTCAGTGTGTGGGCGGGGTCAGTGTGTGGGTGTGCTCAGTTTCAGTGTGTGTGTGGGGTCAGTGTGGGGGCGCCGTCAGTGTGTGTGTGGGATCAGTGTGTGGGTGGGGTCAGTGTGTGTGTGGGGTCAGTGTGAGGTCAGTGTTAATGTCTGGGTGGGGTCCGTGTATGGGTGGGGTTATTGTGTGTGTGGGGTCAGTGTGAGGTCAGAGTCAGTGTGGGGTCAGAATGTGTGCGGGCGGGATCTGTGTGGGGGCGGGGTCAGTGTGTGTGTGGGGGCAGTGTGTGTGTGGGGTCAGTGTGTGGGCGAGGTCAGTGTGTCGGCAGGGTCAGTGTGTGTGTGGGGTCAGTGTGAGGTCAGTGTCACTGTGTGGGTGGGGTCAGTGTGTGGGCAGGGTCAGTGTGTGGGTGGGGGCAGTGTCAGTGTGTGGGCGGGGTCAGTGTGTGGGCGGGGTCAGTGTGTGGGCGGGGTCAGTGTGTGGGCGGGGTCAGTGTGTGGGCGGGGTCAGTGTGTGGGCGGGGTCAGTGTGTGTGTGGAGTCAGTGTGAGGTCAGTGTCAGTGTGAGGTCAGTATCAGTGTTTGGGCAGGGTCAGTGTGTGGTTGGGGTCAGTGTCAGTGTGTGGGCGGGGTCAGTGTGTGGGCGGTGTCAGTGTGAGGTCAGTATCAGTGTCTGGGCTGGGTCAGTGTGTGGGTGGGGTCAGTTTGTGGGCGGGGTCAGTGTGTGGGTGGGGTCAGTGTTTGTGTGGGTTCAGTGTGTGGGCGAGGTCAGTGTCAGTGTGTGGGTGGGGTCAGTGTGTGGGTGGGGTTTGTTGTGGGTGGGGTCAGTGTGTGGGCGAGGTCAGTGTCAATGTCTGGGTGGGGTCAGTGTCCCAGCGGAGTCAGTATGTGGGCGGAGTCAGTGTGTGGGCGAGGTCAGTGTGTGGGCGAGGTCAGTGTGTGGGCGAGGTCAGTGTGTGGGCGAGTTCAGTGTGTGTGTGGGTTCAGTGTGTGGGCGAAGTCAGTGTGTGGGCAGGGTCAGTGTGGGGGCGGGGTCAATGTGTGGGTGGGGTCAGTGTCAGTGTGTGGGCGGGGTCAGTGTGTGGGCGGGGTCAGTGTGGGGGCGGGGTCAGTGTGTGTGTGGGGTCAGTGTGAGGTCAGTGTCAGTGTCTGGGCGGGGTCAGTGTGCATATGGGGTCAGTGTTTGTCCAGGGTCAGTTGTGGGTGGGGTCAGTTGTGTGTGGGGTCAGTGTGTGGGCGAGGTCAGTGTGTGGGCGGGGTCAGTGTGCATGTGGCGTCAGTGTGTGGGCAGGGAAAGTGTGTGGGTGGGGTCCGTGTGCGTGTGGGGTCAGTGTGTGTGTGGGGTCAGTGTGTTTGTGGGGTCAGTGTGTGTGTGGGGTCAGTGTGTGGGTGGGGTCAGTGTGTGGGTGGGGTCAGTGTGCATGTGGGGTCAGTGTGTGGGTGGGGTCAGTGTGTGGGGGGGGTCAGTGTGCGGGTGGGGTCAGTGTGCGGGTGGGGTCAGTGTGTGGGTGGGGTCAGTGTGTGGGTGTGGTCAGTGTGTGGGCGGGTTCAGTGTGTGGGTGGGGTCAGTGTGTGTGTGGGGTCAGTGTGTGTGTGGGGTCAGTGTGTGGGCGGGGTTAGTGTGTGGGCGAGGTCAGTGTGTGTGTGGGGTCACTGTGTGGGCAGGGTCAGTGTGTGTGGGGTCAGTGTGTGGGTGGGGTCAGTGTGTGTGTGGGGTCACTGTGTGGGCAGGGTCAGTGTGTGTGGGGTCAGTTTGTGGGTGGTGTCAGTGTGTGGGTGGGGTCACTGTGAGGTCAGTGTCAGTGTCTGGGCGAGGTCAGTGTGTGTGTGGTGTCAGTGAGTGGGTGGGGTCAGTGTGTGTGGGGTCAGTGTGTGTGGGGTCAGTGTGTGGGCAGGGTCAGTGTGTGGGCAGGGTCAGTGTGTGGGCAGGGTCAGTGTGTGGGTTGGGTCAGTGTGTGTGTCTGGTCAGTGTGAGTGCGGGGTCAGAGTGTGGGCGGGGTCAGAGTGTGGGCGGGGTCAGAGTGTGGGCGGGGTCAGTGTGTGTGTGGGGTCAGTGTGTGGGCAGGGTCAGTGTGTGGGTTGGGTCAGTGTGTGTGTGGGGTCAGTTTGTGTGCGGGGTCAGTTTTTGGGTTGGGTCAGTGTGTGTGTGGGGTCAGTGTGTGGGCAGGGTCAGTGTGTGGGTTGGGTCAGTGTGTGTGCGGGGTCAGTGTGTGTGCGGGGTCAGTGTGTGGGCGGGGTCAGAGTGTGGGCGGGGTCAGTGCGTGTGTGGGGTCAGTGTGTGGGCGGGTTCAGTGTGTGGGTGGTGTCAGTGTGAGGTCAGTGTCAGTGTCTGGGCTGGGTCAGTGTGTGGGTGGGGTCAGTTTGTGGGCGGGGTCAGTGTGTGGGTGGGGTCTGTGTGTGGGTGGGGTCAGTGTTTGTGTGGGTTCAGTGTGAGGGCGAGGTCAGTGTCAGTGTGTGGGTGGGTTCAGTGTGTGGGCGGGGTTTGTTGTGGGTGGGGTCAGTGTGTGGGCGAGGTCAGTGTCAATGTCTGGGTGGGGTCAGTGTCCTAGCAGAGTCAGTATGTGGGCGGGGTCAGTGTGTGGGCGAGGTCAGTGTGTGGGCGAGGTCAGTGTGTGTGTGGGGTCAGTGTGAGGTCAGTGTCACTGTGTGGGTGGGGTCAGTGTGTGGGCAGGGTCAGTGTGTGGGTGGGGGCAGTGTCAGTGTGTGGGCGGGGTCAGTGTGTGGGCGGGGTCAGTGTGTGGGCGGGGTCAGTGTGTGGGCGGGGTCAGTGTGTGGGCGGGGTCAGTGTGTGGGCGGGGTCAGTGTGTGGGCGGGGTCAGTGTGTGTGTGGAGTCAGTGTGAGGTCAGTGTCAGTGTGAGGTCAGTATCAGTGTTTGGGCAGGGTCAGTGTGTGGTTGGGGTCAGTGTCAGTGTGTGGGCGGGGTCAGTGTGTGGGCGGTGTCAGTGTGAGGTCAGTATCAGTGTCTGGGCTGGGTCAGTGTGTGGGTGGGGTCAGTTTGTGGGCGGGGTCAGTGTGTGGGTGGGGTCAGTGTTTGTGTGGGTTCAGTGTGTGGGCGAGGTCAGTGTCAGTGTGTGGGTGGGGTCAGTGTGTGGGTGGGGTTTGTTGTGGGTGGGGTCAGTGTGTGGGCGAGGTCAGTGTCAATGTCTGGGTGGGGTCAGTGTCCCAGCGGAGTCAGTATGTGGGCGGAGTCAGTGTGTGGGCGAGGTCAGTGTGTGGGCGAGGTCAGTGTGTGGGCGAGGTCAGTGTGTGGGCGAGGTCAGTGTGTGGGCGAGGTCAGTGTGTGGGCGAGTTCAGTGTGTGTGTGGGTTCAGTGTGTGGGCGAAGTCAGTGTGTGGGCAGGGTCAGTGTGGGGGCGGGGTCAATGTGTGGGTGGGGTCAGTGTCAGTGTGTGTGTGGGGTCAGTGTGAGGTCAGTGTCAGTGTCTGGGCGGGGTCAGTGTGCATATGGGGTCAGTGTTTGTCCAGGGTCAGTTGTGGGTGGGGTCAGTGTGTGGGCAAGGTCAGTGTGTGGGCGGGGTCAGTGTGCATGTGGGGTCAGTGTGTGGGCAGGGAAAGTGTGTGGGTGGGGTCCGTGTGCGTGTGGGGTCAGTGTGTGTGTGGGGTCAGTGTGTTTGTGGGGTCAGTGTGTGTGTGGGGTCAGTGTGTGGGTGGGGTCAGTGTGTGGGTGGGGTCAGTGTGCATGTGGGGTCAGTGTGCGGGTGGGGTCAGTGTGCGGGGGGGTCAGTGTGCGGGTGGGGTCAGTGTGCGGGTGGGGTCAGTGTGTGGGTGGGGTCAGTGTGTGGGTGTGGTCAGTGTGTGGGCAGGTTCAGTGTGTGGGTGGGGTCAGTGTGTGTGTGGGGTCAGTGTGTGTGTGGGGTCAGTGTGTGTGTGGGGTCAGTGTGTGTGTGGGGTCAGTGTGTGTGTGGGGTCAGTGTGTGGGCGGGGTTAGTGTGTGGGCGAGGTCAGTGTGTGTGTGGGGTCACTGTGTGGGCAGGGTCAGTGTGTGTGGGGTCAGTGTGTGGGTGGGGTCAGTGTGTGTGTGGGGTCAGTGTGTGTGGGGTCACTGTGTGGGCAGGGTCAGTGTGTGTGGGGTCAGTTTGTGGGTGGTGTCAGTGTGTGGGTGGGGTCACTGTGAGGTCAGTGTCAGTGTCTGGGCGAGGTCAGTGTGTGTGTGGTGTCAGTGAGTGGGTGGGGTCAGTGTGTGTGGGGTCAGTGTGTGTGGGGTCAGTGTGTGGGCAGGGTCAGTGTGTGGGCAGGGTCAGTGTGTGGGCAGGGTCAGTGTGTGGGTTGGGTCAGTGTGTGTGTCTGGTCAGTGTGAGTGCGGGGTCAGAGTGTGGGCGGGGTCAGAGTGTGGGCGGGGTCAGTGTGTGTGTGGGGTCAGTGTGTGGGCAGGGTCAGTGTGTGGGTTGGGTCAGTGTGTGTGTGGGGTCAGTTTGTGTGCGGGGTCAGTTTTTGGGTTGGGTCAGTGTGTGTGTGGGGTCAGTGTGTGGGCAGGGTCAGTGTGTGGGTTGGGTCAGTGTGTGTGCGGGGTCAGTGTGTGTGCGGGGTCAGTGTGTGTGCGGGGTCAGTGTGTGGGCGGGGTCAGAGTGTGGGCGGGGTCAGTGTGTGTGTGGGGTCAGTGTGTGGGCGGGTTCAGTGTGTGGGTGGTGTCAGTGTGAGGTCAGTGTCAGTGTCTGGGCTGGGTCAGTGTGTGGGTGGGGTCAGTTTGTGGGCGGGGTCAGTGTGTGGGTGGGGTCTGTGTGTGGGTGGGGTCAGTGTTTGTGTGGGTTCAGTGTGAGGGCGAGGTCAGTGTCAGTGTGTGGGTGGGTTCAGTGTGTGGGCGGGGTTTGTTGTGGGTGGGGTCAGTGTGTGGGCGAGGTCAGTGTCAATGTCTGGGTGGGGTCAGTGTCCTAGCAGAGTCAGTATGTGGGCGGGGTCAGTGTGTGGGCGAGGTCAGTGTGTGGGCGAGGTCAGTGTGTGTGTGGGTTCAGTGTGTGGGCGAGGTCAGTGTGTGGACGGGGTCAGTGTGTGGGCTCTCATTTTGTGGGCATGCTCAGTGTTTGGGAGAGGTCAGTGTGTGGGAGAGGTCAGTGTGTGGGTGGGGTCAGTGTGTGGGTGGGGTCAGTGTCAGTGGCTGGGCAGGGTCAGTGTATGGGCAGGGTCAGTGTGTGGGTGGGGTCAGTGTCAGTGGCTGGGCAGGGTCAGTGTGTGGGCAGGGTCAGTGTGTGGGTGTGGTCAGTGTCAGTGGTTGGGCAGTGTCAGTGTGTTCGCGGGGTCAGTGTGTGGGTGGGGTCACTGTGTGTGTGTGGTCAGTGTGTGTGTGGGATCAGTGTGTGGGTGGGGTCAGTGTGTGTGTGGGGTCAGTGTGAGGTCAGTGTTAATGTCTAGGCGGGGTCCGTGTATGGGTGGGGTTATTGTGTGTGTGGGGTCAGTGTGAGGTCAGAGTCAGTGTGGGGTCAGAATGTGTGTGGGAGGGTTCTGTGTGGGGGCGGGGGCAGTGTGTGTGTGGGGTCAGTGTGTGGGCGAGGTCAGTGTGTCGGCAGGGTCTGTGTGTGTCTGGGGTCAGTGTGAGGTCAGTGTCACTGTGTGGGTGGGGTCAGTGTGTGGGCAGGGTCAGTGTGTGGGTGGGGGCAGTGTCAGTGTGTGGGCGGGGTCAGTGTGTGGGCGGGGTCAGTGTGTGGGCGGGGTCAGTGTGTGGGCGGGGTCAGTGTGTGTGTGGAGTCAGTGTGAGGTCAGTGTCAGTGTGAGGTCAGTATCAGTGTTTGGGCAGGGTCAGTGTGTGGTTGGGGTCAGTGTCAGTGTGTGGGCGGGGTCAGTGTGTGGGCGGGGTCAGTGTGTGGGTGGTGTCAGTGTGAGGTCAGTATCAGTGTCTGGGCTGGGTCAGTGTGTGGGTGGGGTCAGTTTGTGGGCGGGGTCAGTGTGTGGGTGGGGTCAGTGTTTGTGTGGGTTCAGTGTGTGGGCGAGGTCAGTGTCAGTGTGTGGGTGGGGTCAGTGTGTGGGTGGGGTTTGTTGTGGGTGGGGTCAGTGTGTGGGCGAGGTCAGTGTCAGTGTGTGGGTGGGGTCAGTGTGTGGGCGGGGTTTGTTGTGGGTGGGGTCAGTGTGTGGGCGAGGTCAGTGTCAATGTCTGGGTGGGGTCAGTGTCCCAGCAGAGTCAGTATGTGGGCGGAGTCAGTGTGTGGGCGAGGTCAGTGTGTGGGCGAGGTCAGTGTGTGGGCGAGGTCAGTGTGTGTGTGGGTTCAGTGTGTGGGCGAAGTCAGTGTGTGGGCAGGGTCAGTGTGTGGGCGGGGTCAGTGTGGGGGCAGGGTCAGTGTGTGTGTGGGGTCAGTGTGAGGTCAGTGTCAGTGTCTGGGCGGGGTCAGTGTGCATATGGGGTCAGTGTTTGTCCAGGGTCAGTTGTGGGTGGGGTCAGTTGTGGGTGGGGTCAGTGTGTGGGCGAGGTCAGTGTGTGGGCGGGGTCAGTGTGCATGTGGGGTCAGTGTGTGGGCAGGGAAAGTGTGTGGGTGGGGTCCGTGTGCGTGTGGGGTCAGTGTGTGTGTGGGGTCAGTGTGTTTGTGGGGTCAGTGTGTGGGCGAGGTCAGTGTGTGGGCGGGGTCAGTGTGCATGTGGGGTCAGTGTGTGGGCAGGGAAAGTGTGTGGGTGGGGTCCGTGTGCGTGTGGGGTCAGTGTGTGTGTGGGGTCAGTGTGTTTGTGGGGTCAGTGTGTGTGTGGGGTCAGTGTGTGGGTGGGGTCAGTGTGTGGGCAGGGTCAGTGTGTGGGTGGGGTCAGTGTGCATGTGGGGTCAGTGTGTGGGTGGGGTCAGTGTGTGGGGGGGTCAGTGTGCGGGAGGGGTCAGTGTGTGGGTGGGGTCAGTGTGTGGGTGTGGTCAGTGTGTGGGCAGGTTCAGTGTGTGGGTGGGGTCAGTGTGTGGACAGGGTCAGTGTGTGTGTGGGGTCAGTGTGTGTGTGGGGTCAGTGTGTGTGTGGGGTCAGTGTGTGGGCGGGGTTAGTGTGTGGGCGAGGTCAGTGTGTGTGTGGGGTCACTGTGTGGGCAGGGTCAGTGTGTGTGGGGTCAGTGTGTGGGTGGGGTCAGTGTGTGTGTGGGGTCAGTGTGTGTGGGGTCACTGTGTGGGCAGGGTCAGTGTGTGTGGGGTCAGTTTGTGGGTGGTGTCAGTGTGTGGGTGGGGTCACTGTGAGGTCAGTGTCAGTGTCTGGGCGAGGTCAGTGTGTGTGTGGTGTCAGTGAGTGGGTGGGGTCAGTGTGTGGGCAGGTTCAGTGTGTGGGTTGGGTCAGTGTGTGTGGGATCAGTGTGTGGGCAGGGTCAGTGTGTGGGCAGGGTCAGTGTGTGGGTTGGGTCAGTGTGTGTGTCTGGTCAGTGTGAGTGCGGGGTCAGTGTGTGGGCGGGGTCAGAGTGTGGGCGGGGTCAGTGTGTGTGTGGGGTCAGTGTGTGGGCAGGGTCAGTGTGTGGGTTGGGTCAGTGTGTGTGTGGGGTCAGTTTGTGTGCGGGGTCAGTTTTTGGGTTGGGTCAGTGTGTGTGTGGGGTCAGTGTGTGGGCGGGGTCAGAGTGTGGGCGGGGTCAGTGTGTGTGCGGGGTCAGTGTGTGGGCGGGTTCAGTGTGTGGGTGGTGTCAGTGTGAGGTCAGTGTCAGTGTCTGGGCTGGGTCAGTGTGTGGGTGGGGTCAGTTTGTGGGCGGGGTCAGTGTGTGGGTGGGGTCTGTGTGTGGGTGGGGTCAGTGTTTGTGTGGGTTCAGTGTGTGGGCAAGGTCAGTGTCAGTGTGTGGGTGGGTTCAGTGTGTGGGCGGGGTTTGTTTTGGGTGGGGTCAGTGTGTGGGCGAGGTCAGTGTCAATGTCTGGGTGGGGTCAGTGTCCCAGCAGAGTCAGTATGTGGGCGGGGTCAGTGTGTGGGCGAGGTCAGTGTGTGGGCGAGGTCAGTGTGTGTGTGGGTTCAGTGTGTGGGCGAGGTCAGTGTGTGGACGGTGTCATTGTGTGGGCTCTCATTTTGTGGGCATGCTCAGTGTTTGGGAGAGGTCAGTGTGTGGGAGAGGTCAGTGTGTGGGAGAGGTCAGTGTGTGGGAGAGGTCAGTGTGTGGGAGAGGTCAGTGTGTGGGTGGGGTCAGTGTGTGGGTGGGGTCAGTGTCAGTGGCTGGGCAGGGTCAGTGTGTGGGCAGGGTCAGTGTGTGGGTGTGGTCAGTGTCAGTGGTTGGGCAGTGTCAGTGTGTGGGTGGGGTCACTGTGTGTGTGTGGTCAGTGTGTGTGTGGGATCAGTGTGTGGGTGGGGTCAGTGTGTGTGTGGGGTCAGTGTGTGGGTGGGGTCAGTGTGTGTGTGGGGTCAGTGTGAGGTCAGTGTTAATGTCTGGGCGGGGTCCATGTATGGGTGGGGTTATTGTGTGTGTGGGGTCAGTGTGAGGTCAGAGTCAGTGTGGGGTCAGAATGTGTGTGGGCGGGGTCTGTGTGGGGGCGGGGTCTGTGTGGGGGCGGGGTCAGTGTGTGTGTGGGGGCAGTGTGTGTGTGGGGTCAGTGTGTGGGCGGGGTCAGTGTGGGGGCGGAGTCAGTGTGGGTGTGGTCAGTGTCAGTGTGTGGGCGGGGTCAGCGTGGGGGCGCGGTCAGTGTGTATGTGGAGTCAGTGTCAGTGTGGGTGCGGGGTCAGTGTGTGTGTGGGATCAGTGTGAGGTCAGTGTCACTGTGTGGGTGTGGTCAGTGTGTGGGCGGGGTCAGTGTGTGGGTGTGCTCAGTTTCAGTGTGTGTGTGGGGTCAGTGTGGGGGCGCCGTCAGTGTGTGTGTGGGATCAGTGTGTGGGTGGGGTCAGTGTGTGTGTGGGGTCAGTGTGAGGTCAGTGTTAATGTCTGGGTGGGGTCCGTGTATGGGTGGGGTTATTGTGTGTGTGGGGTCAGTGTGAGGTCAGAGTCAGTGTGGGGTCAGAATGTGTGTGGGCGGGGTCTGTGTGGGGGCGGGGTCAGTGTGTGTGTGGGGGCAGTGTGTGTGTGGGGTCAGTGTGTGGGCGAGGTCAGTGTGTCGGCAGGGTCAGTGTGTGTGTGGGGTCAGTGTGAGGTCAGTGTCACTGTGTGGGTGGGGTCAGTGTGTGGGCAGGGTCAGTGTGTGGGTGGGGGCAGTGTCAGTGTGTGGGCGGGGTCAGTGTGTGGGCGGGGTCAGTGTGTGGGCGGGGTCAGTGTGTGGGCGGGGTCAGTGTGTGGGCGGGGTCAGTGTGTGGGCGGGGTCAGTGTGTGGGCGGGGTCAGTGTGTGGGCGGGGTCAGTGTGTGGGCGGGGTCAGTGTGTGGGCGGGGTCAGTGTGTGTGTGGAGTCAGTGTGAGGTCAGTGTCAGTGTGAGGTCAGTATCAGTGTTTGGGCAGGGTCAGTGTGTGGTTGGGGTCAGTGTCAGTGTGTGGGCGGGGTCAGTGTGTGGGCGGTGTCAGTGTGAGGTCAGTATCAGTGTCTGGGCTGGGTCAGTGTGTGGGTGGGGTCAGTTTGTGGGCGGGGTCAGTGTGTGGGTGGGGTCAGTGTTTGTGTGGGTTCAGTGTGTGGGCGAGGTCAGTGTCAGTGTGTGGGTGGGGTCAGTGTGTGGGTGGGGTTTGTTGTGGGTGGGGTCAGTGTGTGGGCGAGGTCAGTGTCAATGTCTGGGTGGGGTCAGTGTCCCAGCGGAGTCAGTATGTGGGCGGAGTCAGTGTGTGGGCGAGGTCAGTGTGTGGGCGAGGTCAGTGTGTGGGCGAGGTCAGTGTGTGGGCGAGTTCAGTGTGTGTGTGGGTTCAGTGTGTGGGCGAAGTCAGTGTGTGGGCAGGGTCAGTGTGGGGGCGGGGTCAATGTGTGGGTGGGGTCAGTGTCAGTGTGTGGGCGGGGTCAGTGTGGGGGCGGGGTCAGTGTGTGTGTGGGGTCAGTGTCAGTGGCTGGGCAGGGTCAGTGTGTGGGCAGGGTCAGTGTGTGGGTGTGGTCAGTGTCAGTGGTTGGGCAGTGTCAGTGTGTTCGCGGGGTCAGTGTGTGGGTGGGGTCACTGTGTGTGTGTGGTCAGTGTGTGTGTGGGATCAGTGTGTGGGTGGGGTCAGTGTGTGTGTGGGGTCAGTGTGAGGTCAGTGTTAATGTCTAGGCGGGGTCCGTGTATGGGTGGGGTTATTGTGTGTGTGGGGTCAGTGTGAGGTCAGAGTCAGTGTGGGGTCAGAATGTGTGTGGGAGGGTTCTGTGTGGGGGCGGGGGCAGTGTGTGTGTGGGGTCAGTGTGTGGGCGAGGTCAGTGTGTCGGCAGGGTCTGTGTGTGTCTGGGGTCAGTGTGAGGTCAGTGTCACTGTGTGGGTGGGGTCAGTGTGTGGGCAGGGTCAGTGTGTGGGTGGGGGCAGTGTCAGTGTGTGGGCGGGGTCAGTGTGTGGGCGGGGTCAGTGTGTGGGCGGGGTCAGTGTGTGGGCGGGGTCAGTGTGTGTGTGGAGTCAGTGTGAGGTCAGTGTCAGTGTGAGGTCAGTATCAGTGTTTGGGCAGGGTCAGTGTGTGGTTGGGGTCAGTGTCAGTGTGTGGGCGGGGTCAGTGTGTGGGCGGGGTCAGTGTGTGGGTGGTGTCAGTGTGAGGTCAGTATCAGTGTCTGGGCTGGGTCAGTGTGTGGGTGGGGTCAGTTTGTGGGCGGGGTCAGTGTGTGGGTGGGGTCAGTGTTTGTGTGGGTTCAGTGTGTGGGCGAGGTCAGTGTCAGTGTGTGGGTGGGGTCAGTGTGTGGGTGGGGTTTGTTGTGGGTGGGGTCAGTGTGTGGGCGAGGTCAGTGTCAGTGTGTGGGTGGGGTCAGTGTGTGGGCGGGGTTTGTTGTGGGTGGGGTCAGTGTGTGGGCGAGGTCAGTGTCAATGTCTGGGTGGGGTCAGTGTCCCAGCAGAGTCAGTATGTGGGCGGAGTCAGTGTGTGGGCGAGGTCAGTGTGTGGGCGAGGTCAGTGTGTGGGCGAGGTCAGTGTGTGTGTGGGTTCAGTGTGTGGGCGAAGTCAGTGTGTGGGCAGGGTCAGTGTGTGGGCGGGGTCAGTGTGGGGGCAGGGTCAGTGTGTGTGTGGGGTCAGTGTGAGGTCAGTGTCAGTGTCTGGGCGGGGTCAGTGTGCATATGGGGTCAGTGTTTGTCCAGGGTCAGTTGTGGGTGGGGTCAGTTGTGGGTGGGGTCAGTGTGTGGGCGAGGTCAGTGTGTGGGCGGGGTCAGTGTGCATGTGGGGTCAGTGTGTGGGCAGGGAAAGTGTGTGGGTGGGGTCCGTGTGCGTGTGGGGTCAGTGTGTGTGTGGGGTCAGTGTGTTTGTGGGGTCAGTGTGTGGGCGAGGTCAGTGTGTGGGCGGGGTCAGTGTGCATGTGGGGTCAGTGTGTGGGCAGGGAAAGTGTGTGGGTGGGGTCCGTGTGCGTGTGGGGTCAGTGTGTGTGTGGGGTCAGTGTGTTTGTGGGGTCAGTGTGTGTGTGGGGTCAGTGTGTGGGTGGGGTCAGTGTGTGGGCAGGGTCAGTGTGTGGGTGGGGTCAGTGTGCATGTGGGGTCAGTGTGTGGGTGGGGTCAGTGTGTGGGGGGGTCAGTGTGCGGGAGGGGTCAGTGTGTGGGTGGGGTCAGTGTGTGGGTGTGGTCAGTGTGTGGGCAGGTTCAGTGTGTGGGTGGGGTCAGTGTGTGGACAGGGTCAGTGTGTGTGTGGGGTCAGTGTGTGTGTGGGGTCAGTGTGTGTGTGGGGTCAGTGTGTGGGCGGGGTTAGTGTGTGGGCGAGGTCAGTGTGTGTGTGGGGTCACTGTGTGGGCAGGGTCAGTGTGTGTGGGGTCAGTGTGTGGGTGGGGTCAGTGTGTGTGTGGGGTCAGTGTGTGTGGGGTCACTGTGTGGGCAGGGTCAGTGTGTGTGGGGTCAGTTTGTGGGTGGTGTCAGTGTGTGGGTGGGGTCACTGTGAGGTCAGTGTCAGTGTCTGGGCGAGGTCAGTGTGTGTGTGGTGTCAGTGAGTGGGTGGGGTCAGTGTGTGGGCAGGTTCAGTGTGTGGGTTGGGTCAGTGTGTGTGGGATCAGTGTGTGGGCAGGGTCAGTGTGTGGGCAGGGTCAGTGTGTGGGTTGGGTCAGTGTGTGTGTCTGGTCAGTGTGAGTGCGGGGTCAGTGTGTGGGCGGGGTCAGAGTGTGGGCGGGGTCAGTGTGTGTGTGGGGTCAGTGTGTGGGCAGGGTCAGTGTGTGGGTTGGGTCAGTGTGTGTGTGGGGTCAGTTTGTGTGCGGGGTCAGTTTTTGGGTTGGGTCAGTGTGTGTGTGGGGTCAGTGTGTGGGCGGGGTCAGAGTGTGGGCGGGGTCAGTGTGTGTGCGGGGTCAGTGTGTGGGCGGGTTCAGTGTGTGGGTGGTGTCAGTGTGAGGTCAGTGTCAGTGTCTGGGCTGGGTCAGTGTGTGGGTGGGGTCAGTTTGTGGGCGGGGTCAGTGTGTGGGTGGGGTCTGTGTGTGGGTGGGGTCAGTGTTTGTGTGGGTTCAGTGTGTGGGCAAGGTCAGTGTCAGTGTGTGGGTGGGTTCAGTGTGTGGGCGGGGTTTGTTTTGGGTGGGGTCAGTGTGTGGGCGAGGTCAGTGTCAATGTCTGGGTGGGGTCAGTGTCCCAGCAGAGTCAGTATGTGGGCGGGGTCAGTGTGTGGGCGAGGTCAGTGTGTGGGCGAGGTCAGTGTGTGTGTGGGTTCAGTGTGTGGGCGAGGTCAGTGTGTGGACGGTGTCATTGTGTGGGCTCTCATTTTGTGGGCATGCTCAGTGTTTGGGAGAGGTCAGTGTGTGGGAGAGGTCAGTGTGTGGGAGAGGTCAGTGTGTGGGAGAGGTCAGTGTGTGGGAGAGGTCAGTGTGTGGGTGGGGTCAGTGTGTGGGTGGGGTCAGTGTCAGTGGCTGGGCAGGGTCAGTGTGTGGGCAGGGTCAGTGTGTGGGTGTGGTCAGTGTCAGTGGTTGGGCAGTGTCAGTGTGTGGGTGGGGTCACTGTGTGTGTGTGGTCAGTGTGTGTGTGGGATCAGTGTGTGGGTGGGGTCAGTGTGTGTGTGGGGTCAGTGTGTGGGTGGGGTCAGTGTGTGTGTGGGGTCAGTGTGAGGTCAGTGTTAATGTCTGGGCGGGGTCCATGTATGGGTGGGGTTATTGTGTGTGTGGGGTCAGTGTGAGGTCAGAGTCAGTGTGGGGTCAGAATGTGTGTGGGCGGGGTCTGTGTGGGGGCGGGGTCTGTGTGGGGGCGGGGTCAGTGTGTGTGTGGGGGCAGTGTGTGTGTGGGGTCAGTGTGTGGGCGGGGTCAGTGTGGGGGCGGAGTCAGTGTGGGTGTGGTCAGTGTCAGTGTGTGGGCGGGGTCAGCGTGGGGGCGCGGTCAGTGTGTATGTGGAGTCAGTGTCAGTGTGGGTGCGGGGTCAGTGTGTGTGTGGGATCAGTGTGAGGTCAGTGTCACTGTGTGGGTGTGGTCAGTGTGTGGGCGGGGTCAGTGTGTGGGTGTGCTCAGTTTCAGTGTGTGTGTGGGGTCAGTGTGGGGGCGCCGTCAGTGTGTGTGTGGGATCAGTGTGTGGGTGGGGTCAGTGTGTGTGTGGGGTCAGTGTGAGGTCAGTGTTAATGTCTGGGTGGGGTCCGTGTATGGGTGGGGTTATTGTGTGTGTGGGGTCAGTGTGAGGTCAGAGTCAGTGTGGGGTCAGAATGTGTGTGGGCGGGGTCTGTGTGGGGGCGGGGTCAGTGTGTGTGTGGGGGCAGTGTGTGTGTGGGGTCAGTGTGTGGGCGAGGTCAGTGTGTCGGCAGGGTCAGTGTGTGTGTGGGGTCAGTGTGAGGTCAGTGTCACTGTGTGGGTGGGGTCAGTGTGTGGGCAGGGTCAGTGTGTGGGTGGGGGCAGTGTCAGTGTGTGGGCGGGGTCAGTGTGTGGGCGGGGTCAGTGTGTGGGCGGGGTCAGTGTGTGGGCGGGGTCAGTGTGTGGGCGGGGTCAGTGTGTGGGCGGGGTCAGTGTGTGGGCGGGGTCAGTGTGTGGGCGGGGTCAGTGTGTGGGCGGGGTCAGTGTGTGGGCGGGGTCAGTGTGTGTGTGGAGTCAGTGTGAGGTCAGTGTCAGTGTGAGGTCAGTATCAGTGTTTGGGCAGGGTCAGTGTGTGGTTGGGGTCAGTGTCAGTGTGTGGGCGGGGTCAGTGTGTGGGCGGTGTCAGTGTGAGGTCAGTATCAGTGTCTGGGCTGGGTCAGTGTGTGGGTGGGGTCAGTTTGTGGGCGGGGTCAGTGTGTGGGTGGGGTCAGTGTTTGTGTGGGTTCAGTGTGTGGGCGAGGTCAGTGTCAGTGTGTGGGTGGGGTCAGTGTGTGGGTGGGGTTTGTTGTGGGTGGGGTCAGTGTGTGGGCGAGGTCAGTGTCAATGTCTGGGTGGGGTCAGTGTCCCAGCGGAGTCAGTATGTGGGCGGAGTCAGTGTGTGGGCGAGGTCAGTGTGTGGGCGAGGTCAGTGTGTGGGCGAGGTCAGTGTGTGGGCGAGTTCAGTGTGTGTGTGGGTTCAGTGTGTGGGCGAAGTCAGTGTGTGGGCAGGGTCAGTGTGGGGGCGGGGTCAATGTGTGGGTGGGGTCAGTGTCAGTGTGTGGGCGGGGTCAGTGTGGGGGCGGGGTCAGTGTGTGTGTGGGGTCAGTGTGAGGTCAGTGTCAGTGTCTGGGCGGGGTCAGTGTGCATATGGGGTCAGTGTTTGTCCAGGGTCAGTTGTGGGTGGGGTCAGTTGTGGGTGGGGTCAGTGTGTGGGCAGGTTCAGTGTGTGGGTGGGGTCAGTGTGCATGTGGGGTCAGTGTGTGGGTGGGGTCAGTGTGTGGGGGGGTCAGTGTGCGGGTGGGGTCAGTATGTGGGTGGGGTCAGTGTGTGGGTGTGGTCAGTGTGTGGGCAGGTTCAGTGTGTGTGTGGGGTCAGTGTGTGGACAGGGTCAGTGTGTGTGTGGGGTCAGTGTGTGTTTGGGGTCACTGTGTGGGCAGGGTCAGTGTGTGTGGGGTCAGATTGTGGGTGGTGTCAGTGTGTGGGTGGGGTCACTGTGAGGTCAGTGTCAGTGTCTGGGCGAGGTCAGTGTGTGTGTGGTGTCAGTGAGTGGGTGGGGTCAGTGTGTGTGGGGTCAGTGTGTGTGGGGTCAGTGTGTGGGCAGGGTCAGTGTGTGGGCAGGGTCAGTGTGTGGGTTGGGTCAGTGTGTGTGTCTGGTCAGTGTGAGTGCGGGGTCAGTGTGAGTGCGGGGTCAGTGTGAGTGCGGGGTCAGTGTGAGGGCGGGGTCAGAGTGTGGGCGGGGTCAGAGTGTGGGCGGGGTCAGAGTGTGGGCGGGGTCAGAGTGTGGGCGGGGTCAGAGTGTGGGCGGGGTCAGAGTGTGGGCGGGGTCAGAGTGTGGGCGGGGTCAGAGTGTGGGCGGGGTCAGAGTGTGGGCGGGGTCAGAGTGTGGGCGGGGTCAGAGTGTGGGCGGGGTCAGAGTGTGGGCGGGGTCAGAGTGTGGGCGGGGTCAGAGTGTGGGCGGGGTCAGAGTGTGGGCGGGGTCAGAGTGTGGGCGGGGTCAGAGTGTGGGCGGGGTCAGAGTGTGGGCGGGGTCAGAGTGTGGGCGGGGTCAGAGTGTGGGCGGGGTCAGAGTGTGGGCGGGGTCAGTGTGTGTGTGGGGTCAGTGTGTGGGCAGGGTCAGTGTGTGGGCTGGGTCAGTGTGTGTGTGGGGTCAGTTTGTGTGCGGGGTCAGTTTTTGGGTTGGGTCAGTGTGTGTGTGGGGTCAGTGTGTGGGCAGGGTCAGTGTGTGGGTTGGGTCAGTGTGTGTGTGGCGTCAGTGTGTGGGCAGGGTCAGTGTGTGGGTTGGGTCAGTGTGTGTGTGGGGTCAGTTTGTGTGCGGGGTCAGTTTTTGGGTTGGGTCAGTGTGTGTGTGGGGTCAGTGTGTGGGCGGGGTCAGAGTGTGGGCGGGGTCAGTGTGTGTGTGGGGTCAGTGTGTGGGCGGGTTCAGTGTGTGGGTGGTGTCAGTGTGAGGTCAGTGTCAGTGTCTGGGCTGGGTCAGTGTGTGGGTGGGGTCAGTTTGTGGGCGGGGTCAGTGTGTGGGTGGGGTCTGTGTGTGGGTGGGGTCAGTGTTTGTGTGGGTTCAGTGTGTGGGCAAGGTCAGTGTCAGTGTGTGGGTGGGTTCAGTGTGTGGGCGGGGTTTGTTTTGGGTGGGGTCAGTGTGTGGGCGAGGTCAGTGTCAATGTCTGGGTGGGGTCAGTGTCCCAGCAGAGTCAGTATGTGGGCGGGGTCAGTGTGTGGGCGAGGTCAGTGTGTGGGCGAGGTCAGTGTGTGTGTGGGTTCAGTGTGTGGGCGAGGTCAGTGTGTGGACGGTGTCATTGTGTGGGCTCTCATTTTGTGGGCATGCTCAGTGTTTGGGAGAGGTCAGTGTGTGGGAGAGGTCAGTGTGTGGGAGAGGTCAGTGTGTGGGAGAGGTCAGTGTGTGGGAGAGGTCAGTGTGTGGGTGGGGTCAGTGTGTGGGTGGGGTCAGTGTCAGTGGCTGGGCAGGGTCAGTGTGTGGGCAGGGTCAGTGTGTGGGTGTGGTCAGTGTCAGTGGTTGGGCAGTGTCAGTGTGTGGGTGGGGTCACTGTGTGTGTGTGGTCAGTGTGTGTGTGGGATCAGTGTGTGGGTGGGATCAGTGTGTGGGTGGGGTCAGTGTGTGTGTGGGGTCAGTGTGTGGGTGGGGTCAGTGTGTGTGTGGGGTCAGTGTGAGGTCAGTGTTAATGTCTGGGCGGGGTCCATGTATGGGTGGGGTTATTGTGTGTGTGGGGTCAGTGTGAGGTCAGAGTCAGTGTGGGGTCAGAATGTGTGTGGGCGGGGTCTGTGTGGGGGCGGGGTCAGTGTGTGTGTGGGGGCAGTGTGTGTGTGGGGTCAGTGTGTGGGCGGGGTCAGTGTGGGGGCGGAGTCAGTGTGTGGGTGTGGTCAGTGTCAGTGTGTGGGCGGGGTCAGCGTGGGGGCGCGGTCAGTGTGTATGTGGAGTCAGTGTCAGTGTGGGTGCGGGGTCAGTGTGTGTGTGGGATCAGTGTGAGGTCAGTGTCACTGTGTGGGTGTGGTCAGTGTGTGGGCGGGGTCAGTGTGTGGGTGTGCTCAGTTTCAGTGTGTGTGTGGGGTCAGTGTGGGGGCGCCGTCAGTGTGTGTGTGGGATCAGTGTGTGGGTGGGGTCAGTGTGTGTGTGGGGTCAGTGTGAGGTCAGTGTTAATGTCTGGGTGGGGTCCGTGTATGGGTGGGGTTATTGTGTGTGTGGGGTCAGTGTGAGGTCAGAGTCAGTGTGGGGTCAGAATGTGTGTGGGCGGGGTCTGTGTGGGGGCGGGGTCAGTGTGTGTGTGGGGGCAGTGTGTGTGTGGGGTCAGTGTGTGGGCGAGGTCAGTGTGTCGGCAGGGTCAGTGTGTGTGTGGGGTCAGTGTGAGGTCAGTGTCACTGTGTGGGTGGGGTCAGTGTGTGGGCAGGGTCAGTGTGTGGGTGGGGGCAGTGTCAGTGTGTGGGCGGGGTCAGTGTGTGGGCGGGGTCAGTGTGTGGGCGGGGTCAGTGTGTGGGCGGGGTCAGTGTGTGGGCGGGGTCAGTGTGTGGGCGGGGTCAGTGTGTGGGCGGGGTCAGTGTGTGGGCGGGGTCAGTGTGTGGGCGGGGTCAGTGTGTGGGCGGGGTCAGTGTGTGTGTGGAGTCAGTGTGAGGTCAGTGTCAGTGTGAGGTCAGTATCAGTGTTTGGGCAGGGTCAGTGTGTGGTTGGGGTCAGTGTCAGTGTGTGGGCGGGGTCAGTGTGTGGGCGGTGTCAGTGTGAGGTCAGTATCAGTGTCTGGGCTGGGTCAGTGTGTGGGTGGGGTCAGTTTGTGGGCGGGGTCAGTGTGTGGGTGGGGTCAGTGTTTGTGTGGGTTCAGTGTGTGGGCGAGGTCAGTGTCAGTGTGTGGGTGGGGTCAGTGTGTGGGTGGGGTTTGTTGTGGGTGGGGTCAGTGTGTGGGCGAGGTCAGTGTCAATGTCTGGGTGGGGTCAGTGTCCCAGCGGAGTCAGTATGTGGGCGGAGTCAGTGTGTGGGCGAGGTCAGTGTGTGGGCGAGGTCAGTGTGTGGGCGAGGTCAGTGTGTGGGCGAGTTCAGTGTGTGTGTGGGTTCAGTGTGTGGGCGAAGTCAGTCTGTGGGCAGGGTCAGTGTGGGGGCGGGGTCAATGTGTGGGTGGGGTCAGTGTCAGTGTGTGGGCGGGGTCAGTGTGGGGGCGGGGTCAGTGTGTGTGTGGGGTCAGTGTGAGGTCAGTGTCAGTGTCTGGGCGGGGTCAGTGTGCATATGGGGTCAGTGTTTGTCCAGGGTCAGTTGTGGGTGGGGTCAGTTGTGGGTGGGGTCAGTGTGTGGGCAGGTTCAGTGTGTGGGTGGGGTCAGTGTGCATGTGGGGTCAGTGTGTGGGTGGGGTCAGTGTGTGGGGGGGTCAGTGTGCGGGTGGGGTCAGTATGTGGGTGGGGTCAGTGTGTGGGTGTGGTCAGTGTGTGGGCAGGTTCAGTGTGTGTGTGGGGTCAGTGTGTGGACAGGGTCAGTGTGTGTGTGGGGTCAGTGTGTGTTTGGGGTCACTGTGTGGGCAGGGTCAGTGTGTGTGGGGTCAGATTGTGGGTGGTGTCAGTGTGTGGGTGGGGTCACTGTGAGGTCAGTGTCAGTGTCTGGGCGAGGTCAGTGTGTGTGTGGTGTCAGTGAGTGGGTGGGGTCAGTGTGTGTGGGGTCAGTGTGTGTGGGGTCAGTGTGTGGGCAGGGTCAGTGTGTGGGCAGGGTCAGTGTGTGGGTTGGGTCAGTGTGTGTGTCTGGTCAGTGTGAGTGCGGGGTCAGTGTGAGTGCGGGGTCAGAGTGTGGGCGGGGTCAGAGTGTGGGCGGGGTCAGAGTGTGGGCGGGGTCAGAGTGTGGGCGGGGTCAGAGTGTGGGCGGGGTCAGAGTGTGGGCGGGGTCAGTGTGTGTGTGGGGTCAGTGTGTGGGCAGGGTCAGTGTGTGGGTTGGGTCAGTGTGTGTGTGGGGTCAGTTTGTGTGCGGGGTCAGTTTTTGGGTTGGGTCAGTGTGTGTGTGGGGTCAGTGTGTGGGCAGGGTCAGTGTGTGGGTTGGGTCAGTGTGTGTGTGGCGTCAGTGTGTGTGCGGGGTCAGTGTGTGGGCGGGGTCAGAGTGTGGGCGGGGTCAGTGTGTGTGTGGGGTCAGTGTGTGGGCGGGTTCAGTGTGTGGGCTGGTTCAGTGTGTGGGAGGTGTCAGTGTTTGGGCTGGGTCAGTGTGTGGGTGGGGTCAGTTTGTGGGCGGGGTCAGTGTGTGGGTGGGGTCTGTGTGTGGGTGGGGTCAGTGTTTGTGTGGGTTCAGTGTGTGGGCGAGGTCAGTGTCAGTGTGTGGGTGGGTTCAGTGTGTGGGCGGGGTTTGTTGTGGGTGGGGTCAGTGTGTGGGCGAGGTCAGTGTCAATGTCTGGGTGGGGTCAGTGTCCCAGCAGAGTCAGTATGTGGGCGGGGTCAGTGTGTGGGTGAGGTCAGTGTGTGGGCGAGGTCAGTGTGTGTGTGGGTTCAGTGTGTGGGCGAGGTCAGTGTGTGGACGGTGTCATTGTGTGGGCTCTCATTTTGTGGGCATGCTCAGTGTTTGGGAGAGGTCAGTGTGTGGGAGAGGTCAGTGTCAGTGTGTGGGTGGGTTCAGTGTGTGGGCGGGGTTTGTTTTGGGTGGGGTCAGTGTGTGGGCGAGGTCAGTGTCAATGTCTGGGTGGGGTCAGTGTCCCAGCAGAGTCAGTATGTGGGCGGGGTCAGTGTGTGGGCGAGGTCAGTGTGTGGGCGAGGTCAGTGTGTGTGTGGGTTCAGTGTGTGGGCGAGGTCAGTGTGTGGACGGTGTCATTGTGTGGGCTCTCATTTTGTGGGCATGCTCAGTGTTTGGGAGAGGTCAGTGTGTGGGAGAGGTCAGTGTCAGTGTGTGGGTGGGGTCAGTGTGTGGGCGGGGTCAGTGTGTGGGTGGGGTCAGTGTCAGTGTGTGGGCGGGGTCAGTGTGTGTGTGGGGTCAGTGTGAGGTCAGTGTCAGTGTCTGGGCGGGGTCAGTGTGCATATGGGGTCAGTGTGTGGGCGAGGTCAGTGTGTGGGTGAGGTCAGTGTGTGTATGGGTTCAGTGTGTGGGCAGGGTCAGTCTGTGGGCGAGGTCAGTGTGTGGGCGGGGTCACTGTGCATGTGGGGTCAGTGTGTGGGCGGGGAAAGTGTGTGGGTGGGGTCAGTTTGCGAGTGGGGTCAGTGTCTGTGTGGGGTCAGTGTCTGTGTGGGGTCAGGGTGTTTGTGGGGTCAGTGTGTGTGTGGGGTCAGTGTGTGGGTGGGGTCAGTGAGCATGTGGGGTCATTGTGTGGGTGGGGTCAGTGTGTGGGTGGGGTCAGTGTGCGGGTGGGGTCAGTGTGTGGGTGGGGTAAGTGTGTGGGTGGGGTCAGTGTGTGGGCGGGGTCAGTGTGTGTGTGGGGTCACTGTGTGGGCAGGGTCAGTGTGTGTGGGGTCAGTTTGTGGGTGGTGTCAGTGTGTGGGTGGGGTCAGTGTGAGGTCAGTGTCAGTGTCTGGGCGAGGTCAGTGTGTGCGTTGGGTCAGTGTGTGTGTGGGGTCAGTGTGAGTGCGGGGTCAGTGTGTGGGCGGGGTAAGAGTGTGGGCGGGGTCAGAGTGTGGGCGGGGTCAGTGTGTGGGTTGGGTCAGTGTGTGTGTGGGGTCAGTCTGTGTGTGGGGTCAGTGTGTGGGCAGGGTCAGTGTGTGTGCGGGGTCAGTGTGTGTGCGGGGTCAGTGTGTGGGCGGGGTCAGTGTGTGGGCGGGGTCAGTGTGTGGGCGGGGTCAGTGTGTGGGCGGGGTCAGTGTGTGGGCGGGGTCAGTGTGTGGGCGGGGTCAGTGTGTGGGTGGGGTCAGTGTTTCTGTGTGGTCAGTGTGAGGGCGGAGTCAGTGTGTGGGTGGGGTCAGCGTGTGGGCGGGGTCAGTGTATGGTAAGGGTCAGTGTGTGGGCGGGGTCAGTGTGTGGGCGGGGACAGTGTGTGGGAGGGGTCAGTGTGTGTGTTGGGTCAGTTTGTGTGTAGGGTCAGTGTGTGGGTGGGGTCAGTGTGTGTGGGGTCAGTGTGTGGGCGGGTCAGTGTGTGGTGGGGTCAGTTTGGGGGCGGAGTCAGTGTGTGGGTGTGGTCAGTGTCAGTGTGGGGGCGCGGTCAGTGTGTGTGTGGGATCAGTGTGTGGGTGGGGTCAGTGTGTGTGTGGGGTCAGTGTGAGGTCAGTGTTAGTGTCTGGGCGGGGTCAGTGTATGGGTGGGGTTAGTGTGTGTGTGGGGTCAGTGTGAGGTCAGAGTCAGTGTGGGGTCAGTGTGTGTGTGGGCGGGGTCTGTGTGGGGGCGGGTTCAGTGTGTGTGTGGGGTCAGTGTGTGTGTGGGGTCAGTGTGTGGGCGAGGTCAGTGTGTGGGCAGGGTCAGTGTGTGTGTGGGGTCAGTGTGAGCTCAGTGTCACTGTGTGGGTGTGGTCAGTGTGTGGGCAGGGTCAGTGTGAGGGTGGGGTCAGTGTGTGGGTGGGGTCAGTGTGGGGGTGGGGTCAGTGTGGGGGCGGGGTCAGTGTGTGGGCAAGGTCAGTGTGTTGGTGGGGTCAGTGTGGGGGCGGGGTTAGTGTGTGTGTGTAGGGTCAGTGTGAGGTCAGTTTCAGTGTGGGTGGGGTCAGTGTGTTGGTGGGGTCAGTGTGTGGGCAGTGTCAGTGTGCATGTGGGGTCAGTGTGTCGGTGGGGTCAGTGTGTGTGTGGTGTCAGTGTGTGTTTGGGGTCAGTGTGTGCAGTGTCAGTGTGCATGTGGGGTCAGTATGTCGGTTTGGTCACTATGTGGGGGGGTCAGTGTGCATGTGGGTTCAGTGTGTCGGTGTGGTCAGTGTGTGGGTGGCGTCAGTGTGTGGGTGGCGTCAGTGTGTGTGTGGCGTCAGTGTGTGTGTGGGGTCAGTGTGTGTGGGGTCAGTGTGTGGGTGGCGTCAGTGTGTGTGGGGTCAGTGTGTGGGCGGGGTCAGTGTGTGGGTGGAGTCAGTGTGTGTGTGGGGTCAGTGTGTGTGTGGGGTCAGTGTGTGTGTGGGTTCAGTGTGTGGGTGGGGTCAGTGTGAGGGCGAGGTCAGTGTGAGGGCGGGGTCAGTGTGTGGGCAGGGTCAGTGTATGTGTGGGGTCAGTTTGTCGGCGAGGTCGGAGTGAGGGTGAGGTCAGTGTGAGCGTGGGGTCAGTGTGTGGGCGGGGTCAGTATGAGGTCAGTGTCAGTGTGTGTGTGGGGTCAGTGTGTGGGCGGGGTCAGTGTGTGGGCAGGGTCAGTGTGTCGGCGGGGTCAGTGTGCATGTGGGGTCAGTGTGTCGGTGGGGTCAGTGTGTGGATGGGGTCAGTGTGCGTGTGGGGTCAGTGTGTGGGCGGGGTCAGTGTGCATGTGGGGTCAGTGTGCATGTGGGGTCAGTGTGCATGTGGGGTCAGTGTGTCGGTGGGGTCAGTGTGTGGGTGGGGTCAGTGTGCGTGTGGGGTCAGTGTGTGGGCAGGGTCAGTGTGCATGTGGGGTCAGTGTGTCGGTGGGGTCAGTGTGTGGGTGGTGTCAGTGTGCGTGTGGGGTCAGTGTGTGGGCGGGGTCAGTGTGTGTGTGGGGTCAGTGCGTGGGTGGGGTCAGTGTGCGTGTGGGGTCAGTGTGTGGGCAGGGTCAGTGTATGTTTGGGGTCAGTGTGCATGTGGGGTCAGTGTGTGGGCGGGGTCAGTGTGTGGGCGGGGTCAGTGTGTGGGCGGGATCAGTGTGTTTGTGGGGTCAGTGTGTGTGGGGTCAGTGTGTGGGCGGGGTCAGTGTGCATGTGGGGTCAGTGTGTAGGTGGGGTCAGTGTGTGTGTGGGGTCAGTGTGAGGTCAGTGTTAGTGCCTAGGCGGGGTCAGTGTATGGGTGAGGTCAGTGTGTTGATGGGGTCACTATGTGGGCGGGGTCAGTGTGCATGTGGGGTCAGTGTGTCCGTGGGGTCAGTGTGTGTGTGGGGTCAGTGTGTGGGCAGGGTCAGTGTGTTGGTGGGGTTAGTGTGTGGGTGGGGTCAGTGTGTGTGTGGGGTCATTGTGTGTGTGGGGTCAGTGTGTGTGTGGGGTCAGTGTGTGTGTGGGGTCAGTGTGTTTGTGGGGTCAGTGTGTGGGTGGGGTCAGTGCGTGTGTGGGGTCAGTGTGTGTGTGGGGTCAGTTTGTGTGGGGTCAGTGTGTGTGTGGGGTCAGTGTGTGGGCGGGTTCAGTGTGTGTTTGGGGTCAGTGTGTGGGCGGTGTCAGTGTGCATGTGGGGTCAGTGTGTCGGTGGGGTCAGTGTGTGGGTGGCGTCAGTGTGTGTGTGGGGTCAGTGTGTGTGTGCGGTCAGTGTGTCGGTGGCATCAGTGTGTGTGTGGGGTCAGTGTGTGTGTGGGGTCAGTGTGTGTGTGGGGTCAGTGTGTGTGTGGGGTCAGTGTGTGTGTGGGGTCAGTGTGTGTGTGGGGTCAGTGTGTGTGTGCGGTCAGTGTGTCGGTGGCATCAGTGCGTGTGTGGGGTCAGTGCGTGTGTGGGTTCAGTGTGTGGGCGGGGTCAGTGTGTGTGTGTGGGGTCAGTGTCTGGGCGGGGTCAGTGTGTGTGTGGGTTCAGTGTGTTTGTGGGGTCAGTGTGTGGGCGAGGTCGGAGTGATGGCGAGGTCAGTGTGAGGCCGGAGTCAGGGTGCATGTGGGGTCAGTGTGTCGGTGGGGTCAGTGTGTGGGTTGGGTCAGTGTGTGTGTGGGGTCAGTGTGTGTGCGGGGTCAGTGTGTGGGCAGGGTCAGTGTGTGGGTTGGGTCAGTGTGTGTGTGGGTTCAGTGTGTGTGCGGGGTCAGTGTGTGGGCGGGGTCAGAGTGTGGGCGGGGTCAGAGTGTGGGCGGAAACAGAGTGTGGGCGGGGTCAGTGTGTGTGTGGGGTCAGTGTGTGGGCGGGGTCAGTGTGTGGGCGGGGTCAGTGTGTGGGCGGGGTCAGTGTGTGGGCGGGGTCAGTGTGTGGGTGGGGTCAGTGTTTCTGTGTGGTCAGTGTGAGGGCGGAGTCAGTGTGTGGGTGGGGTCAGCGTGTGGGCAGGGTCAGTGTATGGTAAGGGTCAGTGTGTGGGCGGGGTCAGTGTGTGGGCGGGGACAGTGTGTGGGAGGGGTCAGTGTGTGTGTTGGGTCAGTTTGTGTGTAGGGTCAGTGTGTGGGTGGGGTCAGTGTGTGTGGGGTCAGTGTGTGTGGGGTCAGTGTGTGGGCGGGTCAGTGTGTGGTGGGGTCAGTTTGGGGGCGGAGTCAGTGTGTGGGTGTGGTCAGTGTCAGTGTGGGGGCGCGGTCAGTGTGTGTGTGGGATCAGTGTGTGGGTGGGGTCAGTGTGTGTGTGGGGTCAGTGTGAGGTCAGTGTTAGTGTCTGGGCGGGGTCAGTGTATGGGTGGGGTTAGTGTGTGTGTGGGGTCAGTGTGAGGTCAGAGTCAGTGTGGGGTCAGTGTGTGTGTGGGCGGGGTCTGTGTGGGGGCGGGTTCAGTGTGTGTGTGGGGTCAGTGTGTGTGTGGGGTCAGTATGTGGGCGAGGTCAGTGTGTGGGCAGGGTCAGTGTGTGTGTGGGGTCAGTGTGAGCTCAGTGTCACTGTGTGGGTGTGGTCAGTGTGTGGGCAGGGTCAGTGTGAGGGTGGGGTCAGTGTGTGGGTGGGGTCAGTGTGGGGGCGGGGTCAGTGTGTGGGCAAGGTCAGTGTGTTGGTGGGGTCAGTGTCAGTGTGTGGGTGGGTTCAGTGTGGGGGCGGGGTTAGTGTGTGTGTGTAGGGTCAGTGTGAGGTCAGTTTCAGTGTGGGTGGGGTCAGTGTGTTGGTGGGGTCAGTGTGTGGGCAGTGTCAGTGTGCATGTGGGGTCAGTGTGTCGGTGGGGTCAGTGTGTGTGTGGTGTCAGTGTGTGTTTGGGGTCAGTGTGTGCAGTGTCAGTGTGCATGTGGGGTCAGTATGTCGGTTTGGTCACTATGTGGGGGGGTCAGTGTGCATGTGGGTTCAGTGTGTCGGTGTGGTCAGTGTGTGGGTGGCGTCAGTGTGTGGGTGGCGTCAGTGTGTGTGTGGCGTCAGTGTGTGTGTGGGGTCAGTGTGTGTGGGGTCAGTGTGTGGGTGGCGTCAGTGTGTGTGGGGTCAGTGTGTGGGCGGGGTCAGTGTGTGGGTGGAGTCAGTGTGTGTGTGGGGTCAGTGTGTGTGTGGGGTCAGTGTGTGTGTGGGTTCAGTGTGTGGGTGGGGTCAGTGTGAGGGCGAGGTCAGTGTGAGGGCGGGGTCAGTGTGTGGGCAGGGTCAGTGTATGTGTGGGGTCAGTTTGTCGGCGAGGTCGGAGTGAGGGTGAGGTCAGTGTGAGCGTGGGGTCAGTGTGTGGGCGGGGTCAGTATGAGGTCAGTGTCAGTGTGTGTGTGGGGTCAGTGTGTGGGCGGGGTCAGTGTGTGGGCAGGGTCAGTGTGTCGGCGGGGTCAGTGTGCATGTGGGGTCAGTGTGTCGGTGGGGTCAGTGTGTGGATGGGGTCAGTGTGCGTGTGGGGTCAGTGTGTGGGCGGGGTCAGTGTGCATGTGGGGTCAGTGTGCATGTGGGGTCAGTGTGCATGTGGGGTCAGTGTGTCGGTGGGGTCAGTGTGTGGGTGGGGTCAGTGTGCGTGTGGGGTCAGTGTGTGGGCAGGGTCAGTGTGCATGTGGGGTCAGTGTGTCGGTGGGGTCAGTGTGTGGGTGGTGTCAGTGTGCGTGTGGGGTCAGTGTGTGGGCGGGGTCAGTGTGTGTGTGGGGTCAGTGCGTGGGTGGGGTCAGTGTGCGTGTGGGGTCAGTGTGTGGGCAGGGTCAGTGTATGTTTGGGGTCAGTGTGCATGTGGGGTCAGTGTGTGGGCGGGGTCAGTGTGTGGGCGGGGTCAGTGTGTGGGCGGGATCAGTGTGTTTGTGGGGTCAGTGTGTGTGGGGTCAGTGTGTGGGCGGGGTCAGTGTGCATGTGGGGTCAGTGTGTAGGTGGGGTCAGTGTGTGTGTGGGGTCAGTGTGAGGTCAGTGTTAGTGCCTAGGCGGGGTCAGTGTATGGGTGAGGTCAGTGTGTTGATGGGGTCACTATGTGGGCGGGGTCAGTGTGCATGTGGGGTCAGTGTGTCCGTGGGGTCAGTGTGTGTGTGGGGTCAGTGTGTGGGCAGGGTCAGTGTGTTGGTGGGGTTAGTGTGTGGGTGGGGTCAGTGTGTGTGTGGGGTCATTGTGTGTGTGGGGTCAGTGTGTGTGTGGGGTCAGTGTGTGTGTGGGGTCAGTGTGTTTGTGGGGTCAGTGTGTGGGTGGGGTCAGTGCGTGTGTGGGGTCAGTGTGTGTGTGGGGTCAGTTTGTGTGGGGTCAGTGTGTGTGTGGGGTCAGTGTGTGGGCGGGTTCAGTGTGTGTTTGGGGTCAGTGTGTGGGCGGTGTCAGTGTGCATGTGGGGTCAGTGTGTCGGTGGGGTCAGTGTGTGGGTGGCGTCAGTGTGTGTGTGGGGTCAGTGTGTGTGTGCGGTCAGTGTGTCGGTGGCATCAGTGTGTGTGTGGGGTCAGTGTGTGTGTGGGGTCAGTGTGTGTGTGGGGTCAGTGTGTGTGTGGGGTCAGTGTGTGTGTGCGGTCAGTGTGTCGGTGGCATCAGTGCGTGTGTGGGGTCAGTGCGTGTGTGGGTTCAGTGTGTGGGCGGGGTCAGTGTGTGTGTGTGGGGTCAGTGTCTGGGCGGGGTCAGTGTGTGTGTGGGTTCAGTGTGTTTGTGGGGTCAGTGTGTGGGCGAGGTCGGAGTGATGGCGAGGTCAGTGTGAGGCCGGAGTCAGGGTGCATGTGGGGTCAGTGTGTCGGTGGGGTCAGTGTGTGGGTTGGGTCAGTGTGTGTGTGGGGTCAGTGTGTGTGCGGGGTCAGTGTGTGGGCAGGGTCAGTGTGTGGGTTGGGTCAGTGTGTGTGTGGGTTCAGTGTGTGTGCGGGGTCAGTGTGTGGGCGGGGTCAGAGTGTGGGCGGGGTCAGAGTGTGGGCGGAAACAGAGTGTGGGCGGGGTCAGTGTGTGTGTGGGGTCAGTGTGTGGGCGGGGTCAGTGTGTGGGCGGGGTCAGTGTGTGGGCGGGGTCAGTGTGTGGGTGGGGTCAGTGTTTCTGTGTGGTCAGTGTGAGGGCGGAGTCAGTGTGTGGGTGGGGTCAGCGTGTGGGCAGGGTCAGTGTATGGTAAGGGTCAGTGTGTGGGCGGGGTCAGTGTGTGGGCGGGGACAGTGTGTGGGAGGGGTCAGTGTGTGTGTTGGGTCAGTTTGTGTGTAGGGTCAGTGTGTGGGTGGGGTCAGTGTGTGTGGGGTCAGTGTGTGTGGGGTCAGTGTGTGGGCGGGTCAGTGTGTGGTGGGGTCAGTTTGGGGGCGGAGTCAGTGTGTGGGTGTGGTCAGTGTCAGTGTGGGGGCGCGGTCAGTGTGTGTGTGGGATCAGTGTGTGGGTGGGGTCAGTGTGTGTGTGGGGTCAGTGTGAGGTCAGTGTTAGTGTCTGGGCGGGGTCAGTGTATGGGTGGGGTTAGTGTGTGTGTGGGGTCAGTGTGAGGTCAGAGTCAGTGTGGGGTCAGTGTGTGTGTGGGCGGGGTCTGTGTGGGGGCGGGTTCAGTGTGTGTGTGGGGTCAGTGTGTGTGTGGGGTCAGTATGTGGGCGAGGTCAGTGTGTGGGCAGGGTCAGTGTGTGTGTGGGGTCAGTGTGAGCTCAGTGTCACTGTGTGGGTGTGGTCAGTGTGTGGGCAGGGTCAGTGTGAGGGTGGGGTCAGTGTGTGGGTGGGGTCAGTGTGGGGGCGGGGTCAGTGTGTGGGCAAGGTCAGTGTGTTGGTGGGGTCAGTGTCAGTGTGTGGGTGGGTTCAGTGTGGGGGCGGGGTCAGTGTGTGTGTGTAGGGTCAGTGTGAGGTCAGTTTCAGTGTGGGTGGGGTCAGTGTGTTGGTGGGGTCAGTGTGTGGGCAGTGTCAGTGTGCATGTGGGGTCAGTGTGTCGGTGGGGTCAGTGTGCGTGTGGTGTCAGTGTGTGTTTGGGGTCAGTGTGTGCAGTGTCAGTGTGCATGTGGGGTCAGTATGTCGGTGGGGTCACTATGTGGGGGGGTCAGTGTGCATGTGGGTTCAGTGTGTCGGTGTGGTCAGTGTGTGGGTGGCGTCAGTGTGTGGGTGGCGTCAGTGTGTGTGTGGCGTCAGTGTGTGTGTGGGGTCAGTGTGTGTGGGGTCAGTGTGTGGGTGGCGTCAGTGTGTGTGGGGTCAGTGTGTGGGCGGGGTCAGTGTGTGTGTGGAGACAGTGTGTGTGTGGGGTCAGTGTGTGTGTGGGTTCAGTGTGTGGGTGGGGTCAGTGTGAGGGCGAGGTCAGTGTGAGGGCGGGGTCAGTGTGTGGGCAGGGTCAGTGTATGTGTGGGGTCAGTTTGTCGGCGAGGTCGGAGTGAGGGTGAGGTCAGTGTGAGGGTGGTGTCAGTGTGTGGGCGGGGTCAGTATGAGGTCAGTGTCAGTGTGTGTGTGGGGTCAGTGTGTGGGCGGGGTCAGTGTGTGGGCAGGGTCAGTGTGTCGGCGGGGTCAGTGTGCATGTGGGGTCAGTGTGTCGGTGGGGTCAGTGTGTGGGTGGGGTCAGTGTGCGTGTGGGGTCAGTGTGTGGGCGGGGTCAGTGTGCGGGCGGGGTCAGTGTGCATGTGGGGTCAGTGTGCATGTGGGGTCAGTGTGTGGGTGGGGTCAGTGTGTGGGTGGGGTCAGTGTGCGTGTGGGGTCAGTGTGCGTGTGGGGTCAGTGTGTGGGCGGGGTCAGTGTGCATGTGGGGTCAGTGTGTCGGTGGGGTCAGTGTGTGGGTGGTGTCAGTGTGCGTGTGGGGTCAGTGTGTGGGCGGGGTCAGTGTGTGTGTGGGGTCAGTGCGTGGGTGGGGTCAGTGCGTGGGTGGGGTCAGTGTGCGGGCAGGGTCAGTGTATGTTTGGGGTCAGTGTGCATGTGGGGTCAGTGTGTGGGCGGGGTCAGTGTGTGGGTGGGGTCAGTGTGTGGGCGGGATCAGTGTGTTTGTGGGGTCAGTGTGTGTGGGGTCAGTGTGTGGGCGGGGTCAGTGTGCATGTGGGGTCAGTGTGTAGGTGGGGTCAGTGTGTGTGTGGGGTCAGTGTGAGGTCAGTGTTAGTGCCTAGGCGGGGTCAGTGTATGGGTGAGGTCAGTGTGTTGATGGGGTCACTATGTGGGCGGGGTCAGTGTGCATGTGGGGTCAGTGTGTCCGTGGGGTCAGTGTGTGTGTGGGGTCAGTGTGTGGGCAGGGTCAGTGTGTTGGTGGGGTTAGTGTGTGTGTGGGGTCAGTGTGTGTGTGGGGTCATTGTGTGTGTGGGGTCATTGTGTGTGTGGGGTCAGTGTGTGTGTGGGGTCAGTGTGTGTGTGGGGTCAGTGTGTGTGTGGGGTCAGTGTGTGTATGGGGTCAGTGTGTGGGTGGGGTCAGTGTGTGGGTGGGGTCAGTGCGTGGGTGGGGTCAGTGCGTGTGTGGGGTCAGTGTGTGTGTGGGGTCAGTTTGTGTGGGGTCAGTGTGTGTGTGGGGTCAGTGTGTGGGCGGGTTCAGTGTGTGTTTGGGGTCAGTGTGTGGGCGGTGTCAGTGTGCATGTGGGGTCAGTGTGTCGGTGGGGTCAGTGTGTGGGTGGTGTCAGTGTGTGTCTGGGGTCAGTGTGTGTGTGCGGTCAGTGTGTCGGTGGCATCAGTGCGTGTGTGGGGTCAGTGTGTGTGTGGGGTCAGTGTGTGTGTGGGGTCAGTGTGTGTGTGGGGTCAGTGTGTGGGTGGGTTCAGTGTGTGGGCGGGGTCAGTGTGTGTGTGTGGGGTCAGTGTCTGGGCGGGGTCAGTGTGTGCGTGGGTTCAGTGTATGTGTGGGGTCAGTGTGTGGGCGAGGTCGGAGTGATGGCGAGGTCAGTGTGAGGCCGGAGTCAGGGTGCATGTGGGGTCAGTGTGTCGGTGGGGTCAGTGTGTGGGTGGGGTCAGTGTGTGGGTGGGGTCAGTGTGTGGTTGGGGTCAGTGTGCATGTGGGGTCAGTGTGCGTGTGGGTTCAGTGTGTGGGTGGGGTCAGTGTGTGGGTGGGTTCAGTGTGTGGTCAGTGTGTGTGTGGGGTCAGTGTGTGGGCGGGGTCATTGTGCATGTGGGGTCAGTGTTTCGGTGGGGTCAGTGTGTGGGTGGGGTTAGTGTACGTGTGGGGTCAGTGTGTGGGCGGGGTCAGTGTGTGTGTGGGGTCAGTGTGTGGGCAGGGTCAGTGTGTGGGCAGGGTCAGTGTGTGGGCGGGGTCAGTGTGTGTGTGGGGTCAGTGTGTGGGTGGGGTCAGTATGCGTGTGGGGTCAGTGTGTGGGCAGGGTCAGTGTGTGGGCAGGGTCAGTGTGTGGGCGGGGTCAGTGTGCATGTGGGGTCAGTGTGTCGGTGGGGTCAGTGTGTGGGTGGGGTCAGTGTGGGCGGGGTCAGTGTGCGTGTGGGGTCAGTGTGTGGGCAGGGTCAGTGTGTGTGTGGGGTCAGTGTGCATGTGGGGTCAGTGTGTGGGCGGGGTCAGTGTCTGGGTGGGGTCAGTGTGTGGGCAGGGTCAATGTGTGGGTGGGGTCAGTGTGTGTGGGGTCAGTGTGTGGGCGGGGTCAGTGTGCATGTGGGGTCAGTGTGTGGGCGGGGACAGTGTGTGGGTGGGGTCAGTGTGTGTGTGGGGTCAGTGTGTGTGTGGGGTCACTGTGTGGGCGGGGTCAGTGTGTGGGCGGGGTCAGTGTGTGTGTGGGGTCAGTGTGTGGGCGCAGTCAGTGTGTGGGCGGGGTCAGTGTGGGCGGTGTCAGTGTATTGGCGCGGTCAGTGTGTGGGCGGGGTCAGTGTGGGCGGTGTCAGTGTATTGGCGGGGTCAGTATGTGGCCGGGGTCTGTGTCAGTGTGTGGGCTGGGTCAGTGTGTGTGTGGGGTCAGTGTGTCGACGGGGTCAGTGTGCATGTGGGGTCAGTGTGTGGGTGGGGTCAGTATGTGGGCGGGGTCAGTGTGTGGGTTGGGTCAGTGTGTGTGTGGGGTCAGTGTGTGTGCGGGGTCAGTGTGTGGGCGGGGTCAGTGTGTGGGCGGGGTCAGACTTTGGGCGGGGTCAGTGTGTCGGCGGGTTCAGTGTGTGGGTGGTGTCAGTGTGAGGTCAGTGTCAGTGTCTGGGCTGGGTCAGTGTGTGGGTGGGGTCAGTGTGTGGGTGGGGTCAGTTTGTGGGCGGGGTCAGTGTTTGTGTGGGTTCAGTGTGTGGGCGAGGTCAGTGTCAGTGTGTGGGTGGGTTCAGTGTGTGGGCGGGGTTTGTTGTGGTTGTGGTCAGTGTGTGGGCGAGGTCAGTGTCAGTGTGTGGGTGGGTTCAGTGTGTGGGCGGGGTCAGTGTCAGTGTGTGTGTGGGTTCAGTGTGTGGGTGGGGTTTGTTGTGGGTGGGGTCAGTGTGTGGGCGAGGTCAGTGTCAATGTCTGGGTGGGGTCAGTGTCCCAGCAGAGTCAGTATGTGGGCGGGGGTCAGTGTGTGGGCGAGGTCAGTATGTGGGCGAGGTCAGTGTGTGTGTGGGTTCAGTGTGTGGGCGAGGTCAGTGTGTGGACGGGGTCAGTGTGTGGGCTCTCATTTTGTGGGCATGCTCAGTGTTTGGGAGAGGTCAGTGTGTGGGAGAGGTCAGTGTGTGGGTGGGGTCAGTGTGTGGGTGGGGTCAGTGTCAGTGGCTGGGCAGGGTCAGTGTATGGGCAGGGTCAGTGTGTGGGTGGGGTCAGTGTCAGTGGCTGGGCAGGGTCAATGTGTGGGCAGGGTCAGTGTGTGGGTGGGGTCAGTGTCAGTGGCTCGGCAGGGTCAGTGTGTGGTCGGGTCAGTGTGTGGGCAGGGTCAGTGTGTGGAAGGGGTCAGTGTGGGGGCGGGGTCAGTGTGTGGGTGGGGTCAGTGTCAGTGTGTGGGCGGGGTCAGTGTGGGGGCGGGGTCAGAGTGTGTGTGGGGTCAGTGTGAGGTCAGTGTCAGTGTCTGGGCGGGGTCAGTGTGCATATGGGTCAGTGTGTGTGCGGGGTCAGTTGTGGGTGGGGTCAGTTTGCGTGTGGGGTCAGTATGTGTGTGGGGTCAGTATGTGTGTGGGGCAGGGTGTTTGTGGGGTCAGTGTGCATGTGGGGTCAGTGTGCGGGTGGGGTCAGTGTGCGGGTGGGGTCAGTGTGCGGGTGGGGTCAGTGTGCGGGTGGGGTCAGTGTGCGGGTGGGGTCAGTGTGCGGGTGGGGTCAGTGTGCGGGTGGGGTCAGTGTGTGTGTGGGGTCAGTGTGTGTGTGGGGTCAGTGTGTGTGTGGGGTCAGTGTGTGTGTGGGGTCAGTGTGTGGGCGGGGTTAGTGTGTGGGCGGGGTCAGTGTCAGCGGCTGGGCAGGTCAGTGTGTGGGCAGGGTCAGTGTGTGTGTGGGGTCAGTGTGTGTGTGGGGTCAGTGTGTGTGTGGGGTCAGTGTGTGGGCAGGGTCAGTGTGTGTGTGGGGTCAGTGTGTGTGTGGGGTCAGTGTGTGTGTGGGGTCACTGTGTGGGCAGGGTCAGTGTGTGTGGGGTCAGTTTGTGGGTGGTGTCAGTGTGTGGGTGGGGTCAGTGTGTGTGTGGGGTCAGTGTGTGTGTGGGGTCAGTGTGTGTGTGGGGTCAGTGTGTGGGCAGGGTCAGTGTGTGGACAGGGTCAGTGTGTGTGTGGGGTCAGTGTGTGTGTGGGGTCAGTGTGTGGGCAGGGTCAGTGTGTGTGGGGTCAGTTTGTGGGTGGTGTCAGTGTGTGGGTGGGGTCAGTGTGAGGTCAGTGTCAGTGTCTGGGCGAGGTCAGTGTGTGTGTGGGGTCAGTGAGTGGCTGGGGTCAGTGTGTGTGGGGTCAGTGTGTGGGCAGTGTCAGTGTGTGGGCAGGGTCAGTGTGTGGGTTGGGTCAGTGTGTGTGTGGCGTAAGTGTGAGTGCGGGGTCAGTGTGTGGGCGGGGTCAGAGTGTGGGCGGGGTCAGAGTGTGGGCGGGGTCAGAGTGTGGGCGGGGTCAGTGTGTGGGCGGGGTCAGTGTGTGTGTGGGGTCAGTGTGTGGGCAGGGTCAGTGTGTGGGCGGGTCAGTGTGTGGTGGGGTCAGTGTGGAGGCGGAGTCATTGTGTGGGTGTGGTCAGTGTCAGTGTGTGGGCGGGGTCAGTGTGTGGGCGGGGTCAGTGTGTGTGTGGGGTCAGTGTGTGGGCAGGGTCAGTGTGTGGGCGGGTCAGTGTGTGGCGGGGTCAGTGTGGAGGCGGAGTCATTGTGTGGGTGTGGTCAGTGTCAGTGAGTGGGCGGGGTCAGTGTGGGGGCGTGGTCAGTGTGTGTGTGGGATCAGTGTGTGGGTGGGGTCAGTGTGTGGTCAGTGTTAGTGTCTGGGCGGGGTCAGTGTATGGGTGGGGTTAGTGTGTGTGTGGGGTCAGTGTGAGGTCAGAGTCAGTGTGGGGTCAGTGTGTGTGTGGGTGGGGTCTGTGTGGGGGCGGGGTCAGTGTGTGTGTGGGTCAGTGTGTGTGTGGGTCAGTGTGTGTGTGGTGTCAGTGTGTGGGAGAGGTCAGTGTGTGGGCAGGGTCAGTGTGTGTGTGGGGTCTGTGTGAGCTCAGTGTCACTGTGTGAGTGTGGTCAGTGTTTGGGCAGGGTCAGTGTGTGGGTGGGGTCAGTGTGTGGGTGGGGTCAGTGTGTGGGTGGGGTCAGTGTGGGGGTGGGGTCAGTGTGGGGGTGGGGTCAGTGTGAGGTCAGTTTCAGTGTGTGGGTTGGGTCAGTGTGTGGGCAGGGTCAGTGTGTGTGCGGGGTCAGTGTGCATGTGGGGTCATTGTGTAGGTGGGGTCATTGTGTGGGTGGGGTCAGTGTGCGTGTGGTGTCAGTGTGTGTTTGGGGTCAGTGTGTGGGTGGGGTCAGTGTGCATGTGGGGTCAGTGTGTGTGTGGGGTCAGTGTGTGTGTGGGGTCAGTGTGTCGGTGTGGTCAGTGTGTAGGTGGCATCAGTGTGTGTGTGGGGTCAGTGTGTGTGTGGGGTCAGTGTGTGTGTGGGGTCAGTGTGTGTGTGGGGTCAGTGTGTGTGTGGGGTCAGTGTGTGTGTGGGGTCAGTGTGTGGGTGGGGTCAGTGTGTGGGCGAGGTCAGTGTGTGGGTGGGGTCAGTGTGTGGGTGGGGTCAGTGTGTGGGTGGGGTTCAGTGTCTGGGCGGGGTCAGTGTGTGTGTGGGGTCAGTGTGTGGGCGGGGACAGTGTGTGTGTGGGGTCAGTGTCTGGGCGGGGTCAGTGTGTGTGTGGGGTCAGTGTCAGTGTGGGGGCGGGGTCAGTGTGTGTGTGGGGTCAGTGTGAGGTCAGTGTTAGTGTCTGGGTGGGGTCAGTGTATGGGTGGGCTTAGTGTGTGTGTGGGGTCAGTGTGAGGTCAGAGTCAGTGTGGGGTCAGTGTGTGTGTGGGCGGGGTCTGTGTGGGGGCGGGGTCAGTGTGTGTGTGGGTCAGTGAGTGTGTGGGCGAGGTCAGTGTGTGGGCAGGGTCAGTGTGTGTGTGGGGGCTGTGTGAGCTCAGTGTCACTGTGTGGGTGTGGTCAGTGTGTGGGCAGGGTCAGTGTGTGGGTGTGGTCAGTGTGTGGGCAGGGTCAGTGTGTGGGTGTGGTCAGTGTGTGGGCAGGGTCAGTGTGTGGGTGGGGTCAGTGTGTGGGCAGGGTCAGTGTGTTGGTGGGGTCAGTTTCAGTGTGCGGGTGGGTTCAGTGTGGGGGCGGGGTCACTGTGTGTGTAGGGTCAGTGTGAGGTCAGTTTCAGTGTGTGGGTTGGGTCAGTGTGTGGGCAGCGTCAGTGTGTGTGTGGGGTCAGTGTGTTGGTCGGGTCAGTGTGTGGGCAGTGTCAGTGTGCATGTGGGGTCAGTGAGTCAGTGGGGTCATTGTGTGGGTGGGGTCAGTGTACGTGTGGTGTCAGTGTGTGTTTGGGGTCAGTGTGTGCAGTGTCAGTGTGCATGTGGGGTCAGTATGTCGGTGGGGTCACTATGTGGGCAGGGATAGTGTGCATGTGGGGTCAGTGTGTCGGTGTGGTCAGTGTGTGTGTGGCGTCAGTGTGTGTGTGTGGCGTCAGTGTGTGTGTGGGGTCAGTGTGTGTGTGGGGTCAGTGTGTGGGTGGGTTCAGTGTGTGGGCGGGGTCAGTGTGTGTGTGGGGTCAGTGTGTGTGTGGGGTCAGTGTGTGTGTGGGGTCAGTGTGTGTGTGGAGTCAGTGTGTGTGTGGGGTCAGTGTGTGTGTGGGGTCAGTGTGTGTGGGGGGTCAGTGTGTGTGTGGGGTCAGTGTGTGGGTGGGTTCAGTGTGTGTGTGGGGTCAGTGTGTGTGTGGAGTCAGTGTGTGTGTGGGGTCAGTGTGTGGGTGGGTTCAGTGTGTGGGCGGGGTCAGTGTGTGGGTGGGTTCAATGTCTGGGCGGGGTCAGTGTGTGTGTGGGGTCAGTGTGTGGGCGGGGTCAGTGTGTGGGCGGGGTCAGTGTGTGTGTGGGGTCAGTGTCTGGGCGGGGTCAGTGTGTGTGTGGGTTCAGTGTGTTTGTGGGGTCAGTGTGAGGGCGAGGTCAGTGTGAGGGCGGGGTCAGTGTGTGGGCAGGGTCAGTGTATGTGTGGGGTCAGTGTGTGTGTGGGGTCAGTTTGTGGGCGAGGTCGGAGTGAGGCTGAGGTCAGTGTGAGGGCGGGGTCAGTGTGTGGGCGGGGTCAGAGTGAGGTCAGTGTCAGTGTGTGTGTGGGGTTAGTGTGTGGGCGGGGTCAGTGTGTGGGCAGGGTCAGTTTGTCGGCGGGGTCAGTGTGCATGTGGGGTCAGTGTGTCGGTGGGGTCAGTGTGTGGCTGGGGTCAGTGTGCGTGTGGGGTCAGTGTGCGTGTGGGGTCAGTGTGTGGGCGGGGTCAGTGTGTGGGCGGGGTCAGTGTGCATGTGGGTCAGTGTGTCGGTGGGGTCAGTGTGTGTGTGGGGTCAGTGTGCATGTGGGGTCAGTGTGTCGTGGGGTCAGTGTGTGGGTGGGGTCAGTGTGCGTGTGGGGCCAGTGTGTGGGCGGGGTCAGTGTGCATGTGGGGTCAGTGTGTGTGTGGGGTCAGTGTGTGGGTGGGGTCAGTGCGTGTGTGGGGTCAGTGCGTGTGTGGGGTCAGTGTGTGTGTGGGGTCAGTGTGTGTGTGGGGTCAGTGTGTGTGTGGGGTCAGTGTGTGTGTGGGGTCAGTGTGTGTGTGGGGTCAGTGTGTGTGTGGGGTCAGTGTGTGGGCGGGGACAGTGTGTGTGTGGGGTCAGTGTCTGGGCGGGGTCAGTGTGTGTGTGGGGTCAGTGTCAGTGTGGGGGCGGGGTCAGTGTGTGTGTGGGATCAGTGTGTGGCTGGGGTCAGTGTGTGTGTGGGGTCAGTGTGAGGTCAGTGTTAGTGTCTGTGCGAGGTCAGTGTATGGGTGGGGTTAGTGTGTGTGTGGGGTCAGTGTGAGGTCAGAGTCAGTGTGGGGTCAGTGTGTGTGTGGGCGGGGTCTGTGTGAGCGTGGGGTCAGTGTGTGTGTGGGTCAGTGTGTGTGTGGGGTCAGTGTGTGGGCGAGGTCAGTGTGTGGGCAGGGTCAGTGTGTGTGTGGGGTCTGTGTGAGCTCAGTGTCACTGTGTGGGTGTGGTCAGTGTGTGGGCAGGGTCAGTGTGTGGGTTGGGTCAGTGTGTGGGTGGGGTCAGTGTGGGGGCGGGGTCAGTGTGTGGGCAGGGTCAGTGTGTTGGTGGGGTCAGTGTCAGTGTGTGGGTGGGTTCAGTGTGGGGGCGGGGTCAGTGTGTGTGTAGGGTCAGTGTGAGGTCAGTTTCAGTGTGTGGGTTGGGTCAGTGTGTGGGCAGCCTCAGTGTGTGTGTGGGGTCAGTGTGTGGGCAGTGTCAGTGTGCATGTGGGGTCAGTGTGTCGGAGGGGTCATTGTGTGGGTGGGGTCAGTGTGCGTGTGGTGTCAGTGTGTGTTTGGGGTCAGTGTGTGCAGTGTCAGTGTGCATGTGGGGTCAGTATGTCGGTGGGGTCACTATGTGGGCGGGGTCAGTGTGCATGTGGGGTCAGCGCATGTGTGGGGTCAGTGTGTGGGTGGGTTCAGTGTGTGTGTGGGGTCAGTGTGTGTGTGGGGTCAGTGTGTGTGTGGGGTCAGTGTGTGTGTGGGGTCAGTGTGTGGGTGGGGTCAGTGTGTGGGTGGGGTCAGTGTGTGGGTGGGTTCAGTGTGTGGGTGGGTTCAGTGTGTGTGCGAGGTCAGTGTGTGTGCGGGGTCAGTGTGTGGGTGGGGTCAGTGTGTGTGTGGGGTCAGTGTGTGTGTGGGGTCAGTGTGTGTGTGGGGTCAGTGTGTGTGCGGGGTCAGTGTGTGGGTGGGTTCAGTGTCTGGTCGGGGTCAGTGTGTGTGGGGTCAGTGTGTGGGTGGGTTCAGTGTCTGGTCGGGGTCAGTGTGTGTGGGGTCAGTGTGTGGGTGGGTTCAGTGTCTGGTCGGGGTCAGTGTGTGGGCGAGGTCAGTGTGTGTGTGGGGTCAGTGTGTGGGCGGGGGTCAGTGTGTGTGTGGGGTCAGTGTCTGGGCGGGGTCAGTGTGTGTGTGGGTTCAGTGTGTTTGTGGGGTCAGTGTGAGGGCGAGGTCAGTGTGAGGGCGGGGTCAGTGTGTGGGCAGGGTCAGTGTATGTGTGGGGTCAGTGTTTGTGTGGGGTCAGTTTGTGGGCGAGGTCGGAGTGAGGTCAGTGTCAGTGTGTGTGTGGGGTTAGTGTGTGGGCGGGGTCAGTGTGTGGGCAGGGTCAGTTTGTCGGCGGGGTCAGTGTGCATGTGGAGTCAGTGTGTCGGTGGGGTCAATGTGTGGGTGGGTTCAGTGTGCGTGTGGGGTCAGTGTGTGGGCGGGGTCAGTGTGTGGGCGGGGTCAGTGTGCATGTGGGGTCAGTGTGTCGGTGGGGTCAGTGTGTGTGTGGGGTCAGTGTGCATGTGGGGTCAGTGTGTGGGCGGGGTCAGTGTGCATGTGGGGTCAGTGTGTGTGTGGGGTCAGTGTGTGGGTGGGGTCAGTGTGTGGGCGGGTTCAGTGTGTGTATGGGGTCAGTGTGTGGGTGGGGTCAGTGTGTGGGTGGGTTCAGTCTGTGGGCGGGGTCAGTGTGTGTGTGGGGTCAGTGTGTGTGGGGTCAGTGTGTGGGCGGGGTCAGTGTGCATGTGGGGTCAGTGTGTTGGTGGGGTCAGTGTGAGTGTGGGGTCATTGTGTGTGTGGGGTCAGTGTGTGTGTGGGATCAGTGTGTGTATGGGGTCACTGTGTGGGTGTGGTCAGTGTGTGGGCAGGGTCAGTGTGTGGCTGGGGTCAGTGTGTGGGTGGGGTCAGTGTGGGTGCGGGGTCAGTGTGTGGGCAGGGTCAGTGTGTTGGTGGGGCCAGTGTGGGGGCGGGGTCTGTGTGTGTGTAGGGTCAGTGTGAGGTCAGTTTCAGTGTGTGGGTTGGGTCAGTGTGTGGGCAGCGTCACTGTGTATGTGGGGTCAGTGTGTTGGTGGGGTCAGTGTGCGTGTGGTGTCAGTGTGTGTTTGGGGTCAGTGTGTGCAGTGTCAGTGTGCATGTGGGGTCAGTATGTCGGTGGGGTCACTGTGGGCGGGGTCAGTGTGCATCTGGGGTCAGTGTGTCGGTGTGGTCAGTGTGTGGGTGGCGTCAGTGTGTGGGTGGCGTCAGTGTGTGTGTGGCGTCAGTGTGTGGGTGGGGTCAGTGCGTGTGTGGGGTCAGTGTGTGTGTGGGGTCAGTGTGTGTGTGGGGTCAGTGTGTGGGTGGGTTCAGTGTGTGGGCGGGGTCAGTGTGTGTGTGGGGTCAGTGTGTGGGTGGGGTCAGTGTGTGGGTGGGGTCAGTGTGTGTGTGGGTTCAGTGTGTGTGTGGGGTCAGTGTGTGTGTGGGGTCAGTGTGTGGGCGGAGTCAGTGTGTGTGTGGGGTCAGTGTCTGGGCGGGGTCAGTGTGTGTGTGGGGTCAGTGTGTGGGCGGGATCAGTGTGTGGTGGGGTCAGTGTGGGGGCGGAGTCAGTGTGTGGGTGTGGTCAGTGTCAGTGTGTGGGCGGGGTCAGTATGGGGGCGTGGTCAGTGTGTGTGTGGGATCAGTGTGTGGGTGGGGTCAGTGTGTGTGTGGGGTCAGTGTGAGGTCAGTGTTAGTGTCTGGGCGGGGTCAGTGTATGGGTGGGGTTAGTGTGTGTGTGGGGTCCGTGTGAGGTCAGAGTCAGTGTGGGGTCAGTGTGTGTGTGGGTGGGGTCTGTGTGGGGGCGGGGTCAGTGTGTGTGTGGGTCAGTGTGTGTGTGTGGTCAGTGTGTGGGCGAGGTCAGTGTGTGGGCAGGGTCAGTGTGTGTGTGGGGTCTGTGTGAGCTCAGTGTCACTGTGTGGGTGTGGTCAGTGTTTGGTCAGGGTCAGTGTGTGGGTGGGGTCAGTGTGTGGGTGGGGTCAGTGTGGGGGCGGGGTCAGTGTGTGGGTGGGGTCAATGTGGGGGCGGGGTCAGTGTGTGGGTGGGGTCAGTGTGGGGGCGGGGTCAGTGTGGGGGCGGGGTCAGTGTGTGGGTGGGGTCAGTGTGGGGGCGGGGTCAGTGTGTGGGCAGGGTCAGTGTGTTGGTGGGGTCAGTGTCAGTGTGTGGGTGGGTTCAGTGTGGGGGTGGGGTCAGTGTGTGTGTAGGGTCAGTGTGAGGTCAGTTTCAGTGTGTGGGTTGGGTCAGTGTGTGGGTTGGGTCAGTGTGTGGGTTGGGTCAGTGTGTGTGTGGGGTCAGTGTGTTGGTGGGGTCAGTGTGTGGGCAGTGTCAGTGTGCATGTGGGGTCAGTGTGTCGGTGGGGTCATTGTGTGGGTGGGGTCAGTGTGCATGTGGTGTCAGTGTGTGTTTGGGGTCAGTGTGTGCAGTGTCAGTGTGCCTGTGGGGTCAGTATGTCGGTGGGGTCACTATGTGGGCGGGGTCAGTGTGCATGTGGGGTCAGTGTGTCGGTGGGGTCAGTGTGTGGGTGGCGTCAGTGTGTGGGTGGCGTCAGTGTGTGTGTGGCATCAGTGTGTGTGTGGGGTCAGTGTGTGGGTGGGGTCAGTGCGTGTGTGGGGTCAGTGTGTGTGTGGGGTCAGTGTGTGTGTGGGGTCAGTGTGTGTGTGTGGTCAGTGTGTGTGTGGGGTCAGTGTGTGTGGGGTCAGTGTGTGTGGGGTCAGTGTGTGTGTGGGGTCAGTGTGTGGGCGGGGTCAGTGTGTGGGCGGGGTCAGTGTGTGTGTGGGGTCAGTGTCTGGGCGGGGTCAGTGTGTGGGTGGGTTCAGTGTGTGGGCGAGGTCAGTGTGTGTGTGGGGTCAGTGTGTGTGCGGGGTCAGTGTGTGGGTGGGTTCAGTGTCTGGGCGGGGTCAGTGTGTGTGTGGGGTCAGTGTCTGGGCGGGGTCAGTGTGTGTGTGGGGTCAGTGTGTGTGTGGGTTCAGTGTGAGGTCAGTGTTAGTGTCTGGGCGGGGTCAGTGTATGGGTGGGGTTAGTGTGTGTGTGGGGTCAGTGTGAGGTCAGAGTCAGTGTGGGGTCAGTGTGTGTGTGGGCGGGGTCTGTGTGTGGGCAGGGTCAGTGTGTGTGTGGGGTCTGTGTGAGCTCAGTGTCACTGTGTGGGTGTGGTCAGTGTGTGGGCAGGGTCAGTGTGTGGGTGGGGTCAGTGTGTGGGTGGGGTCAGTGTGGGGGCGGGGTCAGTGTGTGGGCAGGGTCAGTGAGTTGGTGGGGTCAGTGTCAGTGTGTGGGTGGGTTCAGTGTGGGGGCGGGGTCAGTGTGTGTGTAGGGTCAGTGTGAGGTCAGTTTCAGTGTGTGGGTTGGGTCAGTGTGTGGGCAGGGTCAGTGTGTGTGTGGGGTCTGTGTGAGCTCAGTGTCACTGTGTGGGTGTGGTCAGTGTGTGGGCAGGGTCAGTGTGTGGGTGGGGTCAGTGTGTGGGTGGGGTCAGTGTCAGTGTGTGGGCGGGGTCAGTGTGTGGGCGGGGTCAGTGTGTGGGCGGGGTCAGTGTGTGGGCGGGGTCAGTGTGTGGGCGGGGTCAGTGTGTGTGTGGGGTCAGTGTGTGGGCGGGGTCAGAGTGTGTGTGGGTTCAGTGGGTTTGTGGGGTCAGTGTGAGGGCGAGGTCAGTGTGAGGGCGGGGTCAGTGTGTGGGCAGGGTCAGTGTATGTGTGGGGTCAGTGTTTGTGTGGGGTCAGTTTGTGGGCGAGGTCGGAGTGAGGCTGAGGTCAGTGTGAGGGCGGGGTCAGTGTGTGGGCGGGGTCAGTGTGAGTTCGGTGTCAGTGTGTGTGTGGGGTCAGTGTGTGGGCGGGGTCAGTGTGTGGGCAGGGTCAGTTTGTCGGCGGGGTCAGTGTGCGTCTGGGGTCAGTGTGTCGGTGGGGTCAGTGTGCATGTGGGGTCAGTGTGCGTGTGGGGTCAGTGTGTGGGCTTGGTCAGTGTGTGGGCTTGGTCAGTGTGTGGGCGGGGTCAGTGTGCATGTGGGGTCAGTTTGTCGGTGGGGTCAGTGTGCATGTGGGGTCAGTGTGCATGTGGGGTCAGTGTGCATGTGGGGTCAGTGTGTCGTGGGGTCAGTGTGTGGGTGCGGTCAGTTTGCGTGTGGGGTCAGTGTGTGGGCGGGGTCAGTGTACATGTGGGGTCAGTGTGTGTGTGGGGTCAGTGTGCGTGTGGGGTCAGTGTGTGGGCTTGGTCAGTGTGTGGGCTTGGTCAGTGTGTGGGCGGGGTCAGTGTGCATGTGGGGTCAGTTTGTCGGTGGGGTCAGTGTGCATGTGGGGTCAGTGTGCATGTGGGGTCAGTGTGCATGTGGGGTCAGTGTGTCGTGGGGTCAGTGTGTGGGTGCGGTCAGTTTGCGTGTGGGGTCAGTGTGTGGGCGGGGTCAGTGTACATGTGGGGTCAGTGTGTGTGTGGGGTCAGTGTGCATGTGGGGTCAGTGTGCATGTGGGGTCAGTGTGCATGTGGGGTCAGTGTGCATGTGGGGTCAGTGTGTCGTGGGGTCAGTGTGTGGGTGCGGTCAGTTTGCGTGTGGGGTCAGTGTGTGGGCGGAGTCAGTGTACATGTGGGGTCAGTGTGTGTGTGGGGTCAGTGTGTGGGTGGGGTCAGTGTGCGTGTGGGGTCAGTGTGTGGGCGGGTTCAGTGTGTGTGTGGGGTTAGTGTGTGGGTGGGGTCAGTGTGCGTGTGGGGTCAGTGTGTGGGCAGGTTCAGTGTGTGTTTTGGGTCAGTGTGCATGTGGGGTCAGTGTGTGGGCGGGGTCACTGTGCGGGAAGGTTCAGTGTGTGGGCGGGGTCAGTGTGTGTGGGGTCAGTGTGTGGGCGGGGTCAGTGTGCATGTGGGGTCAGTGTGTGGGTGGGGTCAGTGTGTGGGTGGGGTCAGTGTGTGTGTGGGGTCAGTGTGAGGTCAGTTAGTGTCTGGGCGGGGTCAGTGTATTGGTGAGGTCAGTGTGTCGGTGGGGTCACTATGTGGGCGGGGTCAGTGTGCATGTGGGGTCAGTGTGTCCGTGGGGTCAGTGTGTGTGTGGGGTCAGTGTGAGGGCAGGGTCAGTGTGTTGGTGGGGTTAGTGTGTGGGTGGGGTCAGTGTGAGTGTGGGGTCATTGTGTGTGTGGGGTCAGTGTCTGGGCGGGGTCAGTGTGTGTTTGGGGTCAGTTTGTGGGTGGGTTCAGTGTGTGGATGGGGTCAGTGTGTGTGTGGGGTCAGTGTGTGGGTGGCGTCAGTGTGTGTGTGGGGTCAGTGTGTGTGTGCGGTCAGCGTGTGGGTGGGGTCAGTGCGTGTGTGGGGTCAGTGTGTGTGTGGGGTCAGTGTGTGTGTGGGGTCAGTGTGTGGGCAGGGTCAGTGTGTCGGTGGGGTCAGTGTGTGGGTGGCGTCAGTGTGTGTGTGGGGTCAGTGTGTGTGTGGGATCAGTGTGTGTGTGGGGTCAGTGTGTGGGTGGCATCAGTGTGTGTGTGGGGTCAGTGTGTGTGTGGGGTCAGTGTGTGTGTGGGGTCAGTGTGTGTGTGGGGTCAGTGTGTGGGCGGGGTCAGTGTGTCGGTGGGGTCAGTGTGTGGGTGGCGTCAGTGTGTGTGTGGGGTCAGTGTGTGTGTGGGGTCAGTGTGTGTGTGGGGTCAGTGTGTGGACGGGGTCAGTGTGTGTGTGGGGTCAGTGTCTGGGCGGGGTCAGTGTGTGTGTGGGTTCAGTGTATGTGTGGGGTCAGTGTGTGGGCGAGGTCGGAGTGAGGGCGAGGTCAGTGTGAGGCCGGAGTCAGTGTGCATGTGGGGTCAGTGTGTCGGTGGGGTCAGTGTGTGGGTGGGGTCAGTGTGTGGGCGGGGTCAGTGGGTGGGCGGGGTCAGTGGGTGGGCATGGACAGTGTGTGGGTGGGGTCAGTGTGTGTGTGGGGTCCGTGTGTGGGCGAGGTCAGTGTGTGGGCATGGTCAGTGTGTGGGCAGGGTCAGTGTGTGTGTGGGGTCAGTGTGTGTTTGGGGTCACTGTGTGGGCAGGGTCCGTGTGTGTGGGGTCAGTGTGTGTGTGGGGTCAGTGTGTGTGTGGGGTCAGTGTGTGGGCGGGGTCAGTGTGTGGGCAGGGTCAGTGTGTCAGTGGGGTCAGTGTGTGGGTGGCGTCAGTGTGTGTGTGGGGTCAGTGTGTGTGTGCGGTCAGTGTGTGGGTGGGGTCAGTGCGTGTGTGGGGTCAGTGTGTGTGTGTGGGGTCAGTGTGTGGTGTTGGTTCAGTGTGTGGACGGGGTCAGTGTGTGTGTGTGGGGTCAGTGTGTGGGCGGGGTCAGTGTGTGTGTGGGGTCAGTGTGTGGGTGGGTTCAGTGTGTGGGTGGGTTCAGTGTGTGGGTGGGTTCAGTGTGTGGGCGGGGTCAGTGTGTGTGTGGGGTCGGTGTGTGGGTGGCATCAGTGTGTGTGTGGGGTCAGTGTGAGTGTGCGGTTAGTGTGTGGGTGGGGTCAGTGCGTGTGTGGGGTCAGTGCGTGTGTGGGGTCAGTTTGTGTGTGGGGTCAGTGTGTGGGCAGGGTCAGTGTGTCGGTGGGGTTAGTGTGTGGGTGGCGTCAGTGTGTGTGTGGGGTCAGTGTGTGTGTGTGCGGTCAGTGTGTGGGTGGGGTCAGTGCGTGTGTGGCGTCAGTGTGTGGGTGGGGTCAGTGCGTGTGTGGGGTCAGTGTGTGTGTGGGGTCAGTGTGTGTGTGGGGTCAGTGTGTGGGTGGGTTCAGTGTGTGGACGGGGTCAGTGTGTGTGTGGGGTCAGTGTGTGGGCGGGGTCAGTGTGTGTGTGTGGGGTCATTGTGTGTGTCGGGTCAGTGTGTGTGTGGGGTCATTGTGTGTGTGGGGTCAGTGCGTGTGTGGGGTCAGTGTGTGTGTGGGGTCAGTGTGTGGGTGGGTTCAGTGTGTGGGTGGGTTCAGTGTGTGGGCGGGGTCAGTGTGGGGGCGGAGTCAGTGTGTGGGTGTGGTCAGTGTCAGTGTGTGGGCGGGGTCAGTGTGGGGGCGTGGTCAGTGTGTGTGTGGGTTCAGTGTCTGGGCGGGGTCAGTGTGTGTTGGGGTCAGTGTGTGGGCGGGGTCAGTGTGTCGGCGGGGTCAGTGTGTGTGTGGGGTCAGTGTGTGGGTGGCGTCAGTGTGTGTGTGGGGTCAGTGTGTGTGTGCGGTTAGTGTGTGGGTGGGGTCAGTGCGTGTGTGGGGTCAGTGCGTGTGTGGGGTCAGTGTGTGTGTGGGGTCAGTGTGTGGGCGGGGTCACTGTGTGGGCAGGGTCAGTGTGTCGGTGGGGTCAGTGTGTGGGTGGCGTCAGTGTGTGTGTGGGGTCAGTGTGTGTGTGCGGTCAGTGTGTGGGTGGGGTCAGTGCGTGTGTGGGGTCAGTGTGTGTGTGGTGTCAGTGTGTGTGTGGGGTCAGTGTGTGGGTGGGTTCAGTGTGTGGGTGGGTTCAGTGTGTGGACGGGGTCAGTGTGTGTGTGGGGTCAGTGTGTGGGCAGGGTCAGTGTCTGGGCGGGGTCAGTGTCTGGGCGGGGTCAGTGTGTGTGTGGGGTCAGTGTATGTGTGGGGTCAGTGTATGTGTGGGGTTAGTGTATGTGTGGGATCAGTGTGTGGGCGAGGTCGGAGTGAGGGCGAGGTCAGTGTGAGGCCGGAGTCAGTGTGCATGTGGGGTCAGTGTGTGGGTGGGGTCAGTGTGTGGGTGGGGTCAGTGTGTGGGTTGGGTCAGTGTGTGGGCGAGGTCAGTGTGCGTGTGGGGTCATTGTGTGGGTGAGTTCAGTGTGTGGGCGAGGTCAGTGTGTGTGGGGGGTCAGTGTGTGGGTGAGTTCAGTGTGTGGGCGAGGTCAGTGTGTGGGCGGGGTCAGTGTATGTGTGGGGTCAGTGTCTGGGCGGGGTCAGTGTGTGTGTGGGGTCAGTGTGTGGGCGGGGTCAGTGTGTGGGCGGGGTCAGTGTGTGGGCAGGGTCAGTGTGTGGGCGGGGTCAGTGTCTGGGCGGGGTCAGTGTGTGTGTGGGTTCAGTGTGTTTGTGGGGTCAGTGTGTGGGCAGGGTCAGTGTGTGGGCAGGGTCAGTGTATGTGTGGAGTCAGTTTGTGGGCGAGGTCGGAGTGAGGCTGAGGTCAGTGTGAGGGCGGGGTCAGTGTGTGGGCGGGGTCAGTGAGAGGTCAGTGTCAGTGTGTGTGTTGGGTCAGTGTGTGTGTGGGGTCAGTGTGTGGGCGGGGTCAGTGTGTGGGTGGGTCAATGTGCGTGTGGGGACAGTGTGTGGGCGGGGTCAGTGTGCATGTGGGGTCAGTGTGTCGGTGGGCTCAGTGTGTGGGTGGGTCAATGTGCGTGTGGGGACAGTGTGTGGGCGGGGTCAGTGTGCATGTGGGGTCAGTGTGTATGTGGGGTCAGTGTGTGTTGGGGTCAGTGTGTGTTGGGGTCAGTGTGTGGGCAGGGTCAGTGTGTGGGCGGGTTCAGTGTGTGTGTGGGGTCAGTGTGTGTGTGGGGTCAATGTGCGTGTGGGGTCAGTGTGTCGGTGGGGTCAGTGTGTGGGTGGGGTTAGTGTAAGTGTGGGGTCAGTGTGTGGGCGGGGTCAGTGTGTGGGCGGGGTCAGTGTGTGTGTGGGGTCAGTGTGTGGGCAGGGTCAGTGTGTGGGCAGGGTCAGTGTGTGGGCAGGGTCAGTGTGTGTGTGGGGTCAGTGTGCATGTGGGGTCAGTGTGCATGTGGGGTCAGTGTGTTGGCGCGGTTAGTGTGTGGGCGAGGTCAGTGTGTGGGCAGGGTCAGTGTGTGGGTGGGGTCAGAGTGTGTGTGGGGTCAGTGTGTGTGTGGGGTCACTGTGTGTGTGGGGTCAGTGTGTGGGCAGGGTCAGTGTGTGTGTGGGGTCAGTGTGTGGGCAGGGTCAGTGTGTGTGTGGGGTCAGTGTGTGTGTGGGGTCAGTGTGTGTGTGGGGTCAGTTTGTGGGTGGGTTCAGTGTGTGTGTGGGGTCAGTGTGTGGGTGTGGTCAGTATGTGTATGGGGTCAGAGTGTGGGCAGGGTCAGTGTGTGGGCAGGGTCAGTGTGTGGACAGGGTCAGTGCGTGTGTGGGGTCAGTGTGTGTGTGGGGTCAGTGTGTGTGTGGGGTCAGTGTGTGGGTGGGTTCAGTGTGTCGACGGGGTCAGTGTGTGTGTGGGGTCAGTGCGTGTGTGGGGTCAGTGTGTGTGTGGGGTCAGTGTGTGGGTGGGGTCAGTGTGTGGGTGGGTTCAGTGTGTGGGCGGGGTCAGTGTGTGTGTGGGGTCAGTGTCTGAGTGGGGTCAGTGTGTGTGTGGGGTCAGTGTGTGGGCGAGGTCGGAGTGAGGGCGAGGTCAGTGTGAGGCCGGAGTCAGTGTGCATGTGGGGTCAGTATGTCGGTGGGGTCACTATGTGGTGGGGTCAGTGTGCATGTGGGGTCAGTGTGTCGGTGTGGTCAGTGTGCATGTGGGGTCAGTGTGTCGGTGTGGTCAGTGTGTGGGTGGCGTCAGTGTGTGTGTGGCGTCAGTTGTGTGTGGGGTCAGTGTGTGGGTGGGATCAGTGCTTGTGTGGGGTCAGTGTGTGTGTGGGGTCAGTGTGTGGGCGGGGTCAGTGTGTGGGCAGGGTCAGTTTGTCGGCGGGGTCAGTGTGCATGTGGGGTCAGTGTGTCGGTGGGGTCAGTGTGTGGGTGGGGTCAGTGTGCGTGTGGGGTCAGTGTGTGGGCGGGGTCAGTGTGTGGGCGGAGTGAGTGTGTGGGCGGGGTCAGTGTGTGTGTGGGGTCAGTGTCTGGGCGGGGTCAGTGTGTGTGTGGAGTCAGTGTATGTGTGGGGTCAGTGTGTGGGCGAGGTCGGAGTGAGGGCGAGGTCAGTGTGAGGCCGGAGTCAGTGTGCATGTGGGGTCAGTGTGTCGGTGGGGTCAGTGTGTGCGTGGTGTCAGTGCCTGGGCGGGGTCAATGTGTGTGTGGGGTCAGTGTATGTGTGGGGTCAGTGTGTGGGCGAGGTCGGAGTGAGGGCGAGGTCAGTGTGAGGCCGGAGTCAGTGTGCATGTGGGGTCAGTGTGTCGGTGGGGTCAGTGTGTGGGTGGGGTCAGTGTGTGGGTGGGGTCAGTGTGTGGGTGGGGTCAGTGTGTGGGTGGGGTCAGTGTGTGGGTGGGGTCAGTGTGTGGGCGGTGTCAGTGTGTGTGTGGGGTCATTGTGTGGGTGGGTTCAGTGCGTGGGCGGGGTCAGTGTGTGTGTGGGGTCAGTGTGTGTGTGGGGTCAGTGTGTGGGTGGGTTCAGTGTCTGGGCGGGGTCAGTGTGTGGACGGGGTCAGTGTCTGGGCGGGGTCAGTGTGTGTGCGGGGTCAGTGTGTGTATGGGGTCAGTGTGTGTGTGGGGTCAGTGTGTGGGCAGGGTCAGTGTGTGTGTGGGGTCAGTGTATTGGCGCGGTTAGTGTGTGGGCGAGGTCAGTGTGTGGGCGGGGTCAGTGTGTGGGTGGGGTCAGAGTGTGTGTGGGGTCAGTGTGTGTGTGGGGTCACTGTGTGTGTGGGGTCAGTGTGTGGGCAGGGTCAGTGTGTGTGTGGGGTCAGTGTGTGGGCAGGGTCAGTGTGTGTGTGGGGTCAGTGTGTGTGTGGGGTCAGTTTGTGGGTGGGTTCAGTGTGTGTGTGGGGTCAGTGTGTGGGTGTGGTCAGTATGTGTATGGGGTCAGTGTGTGGGCAGGGTCAGTGTGTGGGCAGGGTCAGTGTGTGTGGGGGCAGTTTGTGGGTGTGGTCAGTGTGTGGGTGGCGTCAGTGTGTGTGTGGGGTCAGTGTGTGTGTGGGGTCAGTGTGTGGGTGGGTTCAGTGTGTGGGCGGGGTCAGTGTGTGTGTGGGGTCAGTGTGTTGGCGGGGTCAGTGTGTGGGCGGGGTCAGTGTGAGGTCAGTGTCAGTGTGTGTGTGGGGTCAGTGTGCGTGTGGGGTCAGTGTGTGGGTGGGGTCAGTGTGTCGGTGGGTTCAGTGTGTGTGTGGGGTCAGTGTGTGGGTGTGGTCAGTATGTGTATGGGGTCAGTGTGTGGGCAGGGTCAGTGTGTGGGCAGGGTCAGTGTGTGGGCAGGGTCAGTGTGCATGTGGGGTCAGTGTGTCGGTGTGGTCAGTGTGTGGGTGGCGTCAGTGTGTGTGTGGGGTCAGTGTGTGTGTGGGGTCAGTGTGTGGGTGGGTTCAGTGTGTGGGCGGGGTCAGTGTGTGTGTGGGGTCAGTGTGTGGGCGGGGTCAGTGTGTGGGCGGGGTCAGTGTGAGGTCAGTGTCAGTGTGCGTGTGGGGTCAGTGTGTGGGTGGGGTCAGTGTGTCGGTGGGGTCAGTGTGTGGGTGGGGTCAGTGTGCGTGTGGGGTCAGTGTGTGGGTGGGGTCAGTGTGCATGTGCGGTCAGTGTGCGTGTGGGGTCAGTGTGTGTGTGGGGTCAGTGTGTGCATGGGTTCAGTGTGTGTGTGGGGTCAGTGTCTGGGCGGGGTCAGTGTATGTGTGCGGTCAGTGTGTGGGCGAGGTCGGAGTGAGGGCGAGGTCAGTGTGAGGCCGGAGTCAGTGTGCATGTGGGGTCAGTGTGTGGGTGGGGTCAGTGTGTGGGTGGGGTCAGTGTGTGGGTGGGGTCAGTGTGTGTGTTGGGTCAGTGTCTGGGCGGGGTCAGTGTGTGTGCGGGGTCAGTGTGTGTGCGGGGTCAGTGTGTGTGCGGGGTCAGTGTGTGGACGGGGTCAGTGTGTGGGTGGGGTCAGTGTGTGGGCAGGGTCAGTGTATGTGTGGAGTCAGTTTGTGGGCGAGGTCGGAGTGAGGCTGAGGTCAGTGTGAGGGCGGGGTCAGTGTGAGGGCGGGGTCAGTGTGTGGGCAGGGTCAGTGTGTGGGCAGGGTCAGTGTGTGGGCAGGGTCAGTTTGTCGGCGGGGTCAGTGTGCATCTGGGGTCAGTGTGTCGGTGGGGTCAGTGCGTGTGTGGGGTCAGTGTGTGTGTGGGGTCAGTGTGTGGGCGGGGTCACTGTGTGGGCAGGGTCAGTGTGTCGGTGGGGTCAGTGTGTGGGTGGCGTCAGTGTGTGTGTGGGGTCAGTGTGTGTGTGCGGTGAGTGTGTGGGTGGGGTCAGTGCGTGTGTGGGGTCAGTGTGTGTGTGGTGTCAGTGTGTGTGTGGGGTCAGTGTGTGGGTGGGTTCAGTGTGTGGACGGGGTCAGTGTGTGTGTGGGGTCAGTGTGTGGGTGGGGTCAGTGTCTGGGCGGGGTCAGTGTGTGTGTGGGGTCAGTGTATGTGTGGGGTCAGTGTATGTGTGGGGTCAGTGTATGTGTGGGGTCAGTGTGTGGGCGAGGTCGGAGTGAGGGCGAGGTCAGTGTGAGGCCGGAGTCAGTGTGCATGTGGGGTCAGTGTGTGGGTGGGGTCAGTGTGTGGGTTGGGTCAGTGTGTGGGTGGGGTCAGTGTGTGGGCGGGGTCAGTGTCTGGGCGGGGTCAGTGTGTGTGTGGGGTCAGTGTATGTGTGGGGTCAGTGTGTGGGCGAGGTCGGAGTGAGGGCGAGGTCAGTGAGAGGCCGGAGTCAGTGTGCATGTGGGGTCAGTGTGTGGGTGGGGTCAGTGTGTGTGTGGGGTCAGTGTGTGGGTGGGGTCTGTGTGTGGGTGGGGTCAGTGTGTGGGTGGGGTCAGTGTGTGTGTGGGGTCAGTGTGTGGGTGGGGTCAGTGTGTGGGCGAGGTCAGTGTGCGTGTGGGGTCATTGTGTGGGTGAGTTCAGTGTGTGGGCGAGGTCAGTGTGTGTGTGGGGTCATTGTGTGGGTGAGTTCAGTGTGTGGGCGAGGTCAGTGTGTGTGTGGGGTCAGTGTGTGGGCGGGGTCAGTGTGTGGGCGAGGTCAGTGTGTGGGCGGGGTCAGTGTATGTGTGGGGTCAGTGTGTGTGTGGGGTCAGTGTGTGTGTGGGGTCAGTGTGTGGGCGGGGTCAGTGTGTGTGCGGGGTCAGTGTGTGGGCGGGGTCAGTGTGTGGGCGGGGTCAGTGTGTGGGCGGGGTCAGTGTCTGGGCGGGGTCAGTGTGTGTGTGGGTTCAGTGTGTTTGTGGGGTCAGTGTGTGGGCAGGGTCAGTGTGTGGGCAGGGTCAGTGTATGTGTGGAGTCAGTTTGTGGGCGAGGTCGGAGTGATGCTGAGGTCAGTGTGAGGGCGGGGTCAGTGTGTGGGCGGGGTCAGTGAGAGGTCAGTGTCAGTGTGTGTGTTGGGTCAGTGTGTGTGTGGGGTCAGTGTGTGGGCGGGGTCAGTGTGTGGGTGGGTCAATGTGCGTGTGGGGACAGTGTGTGGGCGGGGTCAGTGTGCATGTGGGGTCAGTGTGTCGGTGGGGTCAGTGTGTGGGTGGGTCAATGTGCGTGTGGGGACAGTGTGTGGGCAGGGTCAGTGTGCATGTGGGGTCAGTGTGTATGTGGGGTCAGTGTGTGTTGGGGTCAGTGTGTGTTGGGGTCAGTGTGTGGGCGGGGTCAGTGTGTGGGCGGGTTCAGTGTGTGTGTGGGGTCAGTGTGTGTGTGGGGTCAGTGTGCGTGAGGGGTCAGTGTGTCGGTGGGGTCAGTGTGTGGGTGGGGTTAGTGTAAGTGTGGGGTCAGTGTGTGGGCGGGGTCAGTGTGTGTGTGGGGTCAGTGTGTGGGCAGGGTCAGTGTGTGGGCAGGGTCAGTGTGTGGGCAGGGTCAGTGTGTGGGCAGGGTCAGTGTGTGGGCAGGGTCAGTGTGTGGGCAGGGTCAGTGTGTGTGTGGGGTCAGTGTGCATGTGGGGTCAGTGTGCATGTGGGGTCAGTGTGTTGGCGCGGTTAGTGTGTGGGCGAGGTCAGTGTGTGGGCAGGGTCAGTGTGTGGGTGGGGTCAGAGTGTGTGTGGGGTCAGTGTGTGTGTGGGGTCACTGTGTGTGTGGGGTCAGTGTGTGGGCAGGGTCAGTGTGTGTGTGGGGTCAGTGTGTGGGCAGGGTCAGTGTGTGTGTGGGGTCAGTGTGTGTGTGGGGTCAGTTTGTGGGTGGGTTCAGTGTGTGTGTGGGGTCAGTGTGTGGGTGTGGTCAGTATGTGTATGGGGTCAGAGTGTGGGCAGGGTCAGTGTGTGGGCAGGGTCAGTGTGTGGGCAGGGTCAGTGTGTGGACAGGGTCAGTGCGTGTGTGGGGTCAGTGTGTGTGTGGGGTCAGTGTGTGTGTGGGGTCAGTGTGTGGGTGGGTTCAGTGTGTCGACGGGGTCAGTGGTGTGTGTGGGGGTCAGTGCGTGTGTGGGGTCAGTGTGTGTGTGGGGTCAGTGTGTGGGTGGGTTCAGTGTGTGGGTGGGTTCAGTGTGTGGGCGGGGTCAGTGTGTGTGTGGGGTCAGTGTCTGAGTGGGGTCAGTGTGTGTGTGGGGTCAGTGTGTGGGCGAGGTCGGAGTGAGGGCGAGGTCAGTGTGAGGCCGGAGTCAGTGTGCATGTGGGGTCAGTATGTCGGTGGGGTCACTATGTGGTGGGGTCAGTGTGCATGTGGGGTCAGTGTGTCGGTGTGGTCAGTGTGCATGTGGGGTCAGTGTGTCGGTGTGGTCAGTGTGTGGGTGGCGTCAGTGTGTGTGTGGCGTCAGTTGTGTGTGGGGTCAGTGTGTGGGTGGGATCAGTGCTTGTGTGGGGTCAGTGTGTGTGTGGGGTCAGTGTGTGGGCGGGGTCAGTGTGTGGGCAGGGTCAGTTTGTCGGCGGGGTCAGTGTGCATGTGGGGTCAGTGTGTCGGTGGGGTCAGTGTGTGGGTGGGGTCAGTGTGCGTGTGGGGTCAGTGTGTGGGCGGGGTCAGTGTGTGGGCGGGGTCAGTCGTGTGTGTGGGGTCAGTGTATGTGTGGGGTCAGTGTGTGGGCGAGGTCGGAGTGAGGGCGAGGTCAGTGTGAGGCCGGAGTCAGTGTGCATGTGGGGTCAGTGTGTCGGTGGGGTCAGTGTGTGCGTGGTGTCAGTGCCTGGGCGGGGTCAATGTGTGTGTGGGGTCAGTGTATGTGTGGGGTCAGTGTGTGGGCGAGGTCGGAGTGAGGGCGAGGTCAGTGTGAGGCCGGAGTCAGTGTGCATGTGGGGTCAGTGTGTCGGTGGGGTCAGTGTGTGGGTGGGGTCAGTGTGTGGGTGGGGTCAGTGTGTCGGTGGGGTCAGTGTGTGGGTGGGGTCAGTGTGTGGGTGGGGTCAGTGTGTGGGCGGGGTCAGTGTGTGTGGGGTCATTGTGTGGGTGGGTTCAGTGCGTGGGCGGGGTCAGTGTGTGTGTGGGGTCAGTGTGTGTGTGGGGTCAGTGTGTGGGTGGGTTCAGTGTCTGGGCGGGGTCAGTGTGTGGACGGGGTCAGTGTCTGGGCGGGGGTCAGTGTGTGTGCGGGGTCAGTGTGTGTATGGGGTCAGTGTGTGTGTGGGGTCAGTGTGTGTGCGGGGTCAGTGTGTGTGTGGGGTCAGTGTATTGGCGCGGTTAATGTGTGGGCGAGGTCAGTGTGTGGGCGGGGTCAGTGTGTGGGTGGGGTCAGAGTGTGTGTGGGGTCAGTGTGTGTGTGTGGGGTCACTGTGTGTGTGGGGTCAGTGTGTGGGCAGGGTCAGTGTGTGTGTGGGGTCAGTGTGTGGGCAGGGTCAGTGTGTGTGTGGGGTCAGTGTGTGTGTGGGGTCAGTTTGTGGGTGGGTTCAGTGTGTGTGTGGGGTCAGTGTGTGGGTGTGGTCAGTATGTGTATGGGGTCAGTGTGTGGGCAGGGTCAGTGTGTGGACAGGGTCAGTGTGTGTGTGGGGTCAGTGTGTGTGTGGGGTCACTGTGTGGGCAGGGTCAGTGTGTGTGGGGGCAGTTTGTGGGTGGTGTCAGTGTGTGGGTGGGGTCAGTGTGAGGTCAGTGTCAGTGTCTGGGCGAGGTCAATGTGTGTGTGGGCAGTGTCAGTGTGTGGGCAGTGTCAGTGTGTGGGTGGGGTCAGTGCGTGTGTGGGGTCAGTGTGTGTGTGGGGTCAGTGTGTGTGTGGGGTCAGTGTGTGTGTGGGGTCAGTGTGTGGGTGGGTTCAGTGTGTCGACGGGGTCAGTGTGTGTGTGGGGTCAGTGCGTGTGTGGGGTCAGTGTGTGTGTGGGGGTCAGTGTGTGGGTGGGGTCAGTGTGTGGGTGGGTTCAGTGTGTGGGCGGGGTCAGTGTGTGTGTGGGGTCAGTGTCTGAGTGGGGTCAGTGTGTGTGTGTGGGGGTCAGTGTCTGAGCGGGGTCAGTGTGTGTGTGGGTTCAGTGTATGTGTGGGGTCAGTGTGTGTGTGGGGTCAGTGTGTGTGTGGGGTCAGTGTGTGTGTGGGGTCAGTGTGTGTGTGGGGGTCAGTGTGTGTGTGGGGTCAGTGTGTGTGTGGGTTCAGTGTATGTGTGGGGTCAGTGTGTGGGCGGGGTCAGTGTGTATGTGGGGTCAGTATGTCGGTGGGGTCACTATGTGGTGGGGTCAGTGTGCATGTGGGGTCAGTGTGTCGGTGTGGTCAGTGTGTGGGTGGCGTCAGTGTGTGGGTGGCGTCAGTGTGTGTGTGGGGTCAGTGTGTGTGTGGGGTCAGTGTGTGGGTGGGTTCAGTGTGTGGGCGGGGTCAGTGTGTGGGCGGGGTCAGTGTGTGGGCGGGGTCAGTGTGTGGGCGGGGTCAGTGTGTGGGCGGGGTCAGTGTGTGGGCGGGGTCAGTGTGAGGTCAGTGTCAGTGTGTGTGTGGGGTCAGTGTGCGTGTGGGGTCAGTGTGTGGGTGGGGTCAGTGTGTCGGTGGGGTCAGTGTGTGGGTGGGGTCAGTGTGCGTGGTGGGGTCAGTGTGTGGGTGGGGTCAGTGTGCATGTGCGGTCAGTGTGTCGGTGGGGTCAGTGTGTGTGTGGGGTCAGTGTGTGCATGGGTTCAGTGTGTGTGTGGGGTCAGTGTCTGGGCGGGGTCAGTGTGTGTGTGCGGTCAGTGTGTGGGCGAGGTCGGAGTGAGGGCGAGGTCAGTGTGAGGCCGGAGTCAGTGTGCATGTGGGGTCAGTGTGTGGGTGGGGTCAGTGTGTGGGTGGGGTCAGTGTGTGGGTGGGGTCAGTTTGTGGGTGGGGTCAGTGTGTGGTGGGTTCAGTGTGTGGGCGGGGTCAGTGTGTGTGTGGGGTCAGTGTCTGGGCGGGGTCAGTGTGTGTGCGGGTCAGTGTGTGGGGCGGGGTCAGTGTGTGGGCGGGGTCAGTGTGTGTGCGGGGTCAGTGTGTGGACGGGGTCAGTGTGTGGGTGGGGTCAGTGTGTGGGCAGGGTCAGTGTATGTGTGGAGTCAGTTTGTGGGCGAGGTCGGAGTGAGGCTGAGGTCAGTGTGAGGGCGGGGTCAGTGTGAGGGCGGGGTCAGTGTGAGGGCGGGGGTCAGTGTGTGGGCAGGGTCAGTGTGTGGGCAGGGTCAGTGTGTGGGCAGGGTCAGTGTGTGGGCAGGGTCAGTTTGTCGGCGGGGGTCAGTGTGCATCTGGGGTCAGTGTGTCGGTGGGGTCAGTGTGTGGGTGGGGTCAGTGTGCGTGTGGGGTCAGTGTGTGGGCGGGGTCAGTGTGCATGTGGGGTCAGTGTGCGTGTGGGGTCAGTGTGCGTGTGAGGTCAGTGTGCGTGTGGGGTCAGTGTGTGGGTGGGGTCAGTGTGCGTGTGGGGTCAGTGTGTGGGCGGGTTCAGTGTGTGTGTGTGGGGTCAGTGTGTGGGTGGGGTCAGTGTGCGTGTGGGGTCAGTGTGTCGGTGGGGTCAGTGTGTGGGTGGGGTTAGTGTAAGTGTGGGGTCAGTGTGTGGGCGGGGTCAGTGTGTGTGTGGGGTCAGTGTGTGGGCAGGGTCAGTGTGTGGGCAGGGTCAGTGTGTGGGCAGGGTCAGTGTGTGGGCGGGGTCAGTGTGTTGGCGGGGTCAGTGTGTGGGCAGGGTCAGTGTGTGGGCGGGGTCAGAGTGTGTGTGGGGTCAGTGTGTGTGTGGGGTCAGTGTGTGTGTGGGGTCAGTGTGTGTGTGGGGTCAGTGTGTGTGTGGGGTCAGTGTGTGTGTGGGGTCTGTGTGTGGGGCAGGGTCAGTGTGTGTGTGGGGTCAGTGTGTGGGCAGGGTCAGTGTGTGTGTGGGGTCAGTGTGTGTATGGGGTCAGTGTGTGGGCAGGGTCAGTGTGTGGGCAGGGTCAGTGTGTGGGCGGGGTCAGTGTGTGTGTGGGGTCACTGTGTGGGCAGGGTCAGTGTGTGTGGGGGCAGTTTGTGGGTGGTGTCAGTGTGTGGGTGGGTTCAGTGTGTGGGCGGGGTCAGTGTGCATGTGGGGTCAGTGTGTGTGGGGTCAGTGTGTGGCGGGGTCAGTGTGCATGTGGGGTCAGTGTGTGGGTGGGGTCAGTGTGTCTGTGGGGTCAGTGTGAGGTCAGTGTTAGTGTCTGGGAGGGGTCAGTGTATGGGTGAGGTCAGTGTGTCGGTGGGGTCACTATGTGGGTGGCGTCAGTGTGCATGTGGGGTCAGTGTGTGTGTGGGGTCAGTGTGTGGGCAGGGTCAGTGTGTGTATGGGTTCAGTGTGTGTATGGGGTCAGTGTGTGGGTGGGGTCAGTGCATGTGTGGGGTCAGTGTGTGTGGGGTCAGTGTGTGTGTGGGGTCAGTGTGTTTGTGGGGTCAGTGTGTGGGTGGGTTCAGTGTGTGGGTGGGTTCAGTGTGTGGGTGGGTTCAGTGTGTGGGCGAGGTCAGTGTCTGGGCGGGGTCAGTGTGTGTGTGGGGTCAGTGTGTGGGCGGGGTCAGTGTGTGGGCAGGGTCAGTGTATGTGTGGGGTCAGTGTGTGTGTGGGGTCAGTTTGTGTGCGAGGTCGGAGTGAGGCTGAGGTCAGTGTGAGGGTGGGGTCAGTGTGTGGGCGGGGTCAGTGTGAGGTCAGTGTCAGTATGTGTGTGGGGTCAGTGTGTGGGCGGGGTCAGTGTGTGGGCAGGGTCAGTTTGTCGGCGGGGTCAGTGTGCATGTGGGGTCAGTGTGCGGGTGGGGTCAGTGTGCGTGTGGGGTCAGTGTGCGGGCGGGGTCAGTGTGTGGGCGGGGTCAGTAAGCATGTGGGGTCAGTGTGTCGTGGGGTCAGTGTGTGGGTGGGGTCAGCGTGCGTGTGGGGTCAGTTTGTGTGTGGGCTCAGTGTGCATGTGGGGTCAGTGTGTGGTCGGGGTCAGTGTGCATGTGGGGTCAGTGTGCATGTGGGGTCAGTGTGTGGGTGGGGTCAGTGTGTGTGGGGTCAGTGTGAGGTCAGTTAGTGTCTGGGAGGGGTCAGTGTATGGGTGAGGTCAGTGTGTTGGTGGGGTCACTATGTGGGTGCGGTCAGTGTGCATGTGGGGTCAGTGTGTCCTTGGGGTCAGTGTGTGTGTGGGGTCAGTGTGTGGGCAGGGTCAGTGTGTTGGTGGGGTTAGTGTGTGGCTGGGGTCAGTGTGTGTGTGGGGTCATTGTGTGTGTTTGGTTCAGTGTGTGTGTGGGGTCAGTGTGTGTATGGGGTCAGTGTGTGGGTGGGGTCAGTTTGCATGTGGGGTCAGTGTGTGTTTGGGGTCAGTGTGTGGGTGGGGTCAGTGTGTGTGGGGTCAGTGTGCATGTGGGGGTCAGTGTGTGGGTGGGATCAGTGTGTGGGCGGGGTCAGTGTGTGGGTGGGGCCAGTGTGTGGGCAGGGTCAGTGTGTGGGCGGGGTCAATGTGTGGGTGGGGTCAGTGTGTGTGGGGTCAGTGTGCGTGTGGGGTCAGTGTGCGTGTGGGGTCAGTGTGCGTGTGGGGTCAGTGTGCGGGCAGGGTCAGCGTGTGGGCAGGGTCAGTGTGTGTGTGGGGTCAGTGTGTGTGTGGAGTCAGTGTGTGTGGGGTCAGTGTGTGTGTGGGGTCAGTGTGTGTGGGGTCAGTGTGTGTGTGGGGTCAGTGTGTGTGTGGGGTCAGTGTGTGTGAGGAGTCAGTGTGCATGTGGCGTCAGTGTGTGGGCGGGGTCAGTGTGTGGGCGGGGTCGGTGTGTGGGCGGGGTCGGTGTGTGGTGGGGTCAGTGTGGGTGGGGTCAGTGTGTGGGCGGGGTCAGTGTGCATGTGGGGTCAGTGTGTGGGCGGGGTCAGTATGTGGCCGGGGTCAGTGTCAGTTTGTGGGCTGGGTCAGTGTGTTGACGGGGTCAGTGTGTGGGCGGGGTCAGTGTGTGGGTGGGGTCAGTGTGTGGGCGGGGTCAGTGTGTGGGCAGGGTCAGTGTGTGGGTGGGGTTAGTGTGTGTTTGGGGTCAGTGTGTGGGAGGGGTCAGTGTGTTTGGGGTCAGTTTGTGAGCGGGGTCAGTGTGTATGGGGGGTCAGTGTGTCGGTGTGGTCAGTGTGTGGGTGTGGTCAGTGTGTGGGTGGGGTCAGTGTGTGGGTGGGGTCAGTGTGTGGGTGTGGTCAGTGTGTGGGTGGGGTCAGTGTGTGGGTGGGGTCAGTGTGTGTGTGGGGTCAGTGTGTCGGTGGGGTCAGTGTGTGGTCAGGTGTGTGTGTGTGGTCAGTGTGTGGGCGGGGTCAGTGTGTGGGCGGGGTCAGTGTGTGTGTGTGGGGTCAGTGTGTGTGGGGTCAGTGTGTGTGGGGTCAGTGTGTGTGGGGTCAGTGTGTGGGCGGGGTCAGTGTGTGGGCGGGGTCAGTTTGTCGGCGGGGTCAGTGTGCATGTGGGGTCAGTGTGCATGTGGAGTCAGTGTGTCTGTGGGGTCAGTGTGTGGGTGGGGTCAGTGTGTGGATGGGGTCAGTGTGTGGGTTGGGTCAGTGTGCGTGTGGGGTCAGTGTGTGGGCGGGGTCAGTGTGTGGGCGGGGTCAGTGTGCATGTGGGGTCAGTGTGTCGGTGGGGTCAGTGTGTGTGTGGGGTCAGAGTGCATGTGGGGTCAGTGTGTCGCTGGGGTCAGTGTGTGGGTGGGGTCAGTGTGCGTGTGGGGTCAGTGTGTGGGCGGGGTCAGTGTGCATGTGGGGTCAGTGTGTGTGGGGTCAGTGTGTGTGCGGTCAGTGTGTGGGTGGGATCAGTGTGCGTGTGGGGTCAGTGTGTGGGCGGGTTCAGTGTGTGTGTGGGGTCAGTGTGTCGGCAGGGTCAGTGTGTGTGTGGGGTCAGTGTGTGGGCGGCGTCAGTGTGTTTGTGGGGTCAGTGTGTTGGCGGGGTCAGTGTGTGGGTGGGGTCAGTGTGTGTGTGGGGTCAGTGTGAGGTCAGTGTTAGTGTCTGGGCGGGGTCAGTGTATGGGTGAGGTCAGTGTGTCGGTGGGGTCACTATGTGGGCGGGGTCAGTGTGCATGTGGGGTCAGTGTGTCCGTGGGGTCAGTGTGTGTGTGGGGTCAGTGTGTGGGCAGGGTCAGTGTGTTGGTGGGGTTAGTGTGTGGGTGGGGTCAGTGTGTGGGTGGGGTCAGTGTGTGGGTGGGGTCAGTGTGTGGGTGGGGTCAGTGTGTGGGTGTGGTCAGTGTGTGGGTGGGGTCAGTGTGTGTGTGGGGTCAGTGTGTGTGTGGGGTCAGTGTGTCGGTGGGGTCAGTGTGTGGTCAGTGTGTGTGTGTGGTCAGTGTGTGGGCGGGGTCAGTGTGTGGGCGGGGTCAGTGTGTGTGTGGGGTCAGTGTGTGTGTGGGGTCAGTGTGTGTGGGGTCAGTGTGTGTGGGGTCAGTGTGTGGGCGGGGTCAGTGTGTGGGCGGGGTCAGTTTGTCGGCGGGGTCAGTGTGCATGTGGGGTCAGTGTGCATGTGGAGTCCGTGTGTCTGTGGGGTCAGTGTGTGTGAGTGGGGTCAGTGTGTGGATGGGGTCAGTGTGTGGGTGGGGTCAGTGTGCGTGTGGGGTCAGTGTGTGGGCGGGGTCAGTGTGTCGGCGGGGTCAGTGTGCATGTGGGGTCAGTGTGTCGGTGGGGTCAGTGTGTGTGTGGGGTCAGAGTGCATGTGGGGTCAGTGTGTCGCTGGGGTCAGTGTGTGGGTGGGGTCAGTGTGCGTGTGGGGTCAGTGTGTGGGCGGGGTCAGTGTGCATGTGGGGTCAGTGTGTGTGGGGTCAGTGTGTGGGTGGGATCAGTGTGCGTGTGGGGTCAGTGTGTGGGCGGGGTCAGTGTGTGGGCGGGTTCAGTGTGTGTGTGGGGTCAGTGTGTCGGCAGGGTCAGTGTGTGTGTGGGGTCAGTGTGTGGGCGGCGTCAGTGTGTTGGCGGGGTCAGTGTGTTGGCGGGGTCAGTGTGTGGGTGGGGTCAGTGTGTGTGTGGGGTCAGTGTGAGGTCAGTGTTAGTGTCTGGGCGGGGTCAGTGTATGGGTGAGGTCAGTGTGTCGGTGGGGTCATTATGTGGGCGGGGTCAGTGTGCATGTGGGGTCAGTGTGTCCGTGGGGTCAGTGTGTGTGTGGGGTCAGTGTGTGGGCAGGGTCAGTGTGTTGGTGGGGTTAGTGTGTGGGTGGGGTCAGTGTGTGTGTGGGGTCATTGTGTGTGTGGGGTCAGTGTGTGTGTGGGGTCAGTGTGTTTGTGGGGTCAGTGTGTGTATGGGGTCAGTGTGTGGGTGGGGTCAGTGCGTGTGTGGGGTCAGTGTGTGTGTGGGGTCAGTGTGTGTGGGGTCAGTGTGTGTGTCGGGTCAGAGTGTGGGTGGGTTCAGTGTGTGGGCGGGGTCAGTGTGTGTGTGGGGTCAGTGTGTGTTTGGGGTCAGTGTGTGTTTGGGGTCAGTGTGTGGGCGGGGTCAGTGTGTCGGTGGGGTCAGTGTGTGTGTGGGGTCAGTGTGTGGATGGCGTCAGTGTGTGTGTGGGGTCAGTGTGTGTGTGCGGTCAGTGTGTGGGTGGGGTCAGTGCATGTGTAGGGTCAGTGTGTGTGTGGGGTCAGTGTGTGTGTGGGGTCAGTGTGTGGGCGGGGTCAGTGTGTGGGCAGGGTCAGTCTGTCGGTGGGGTCAGTGTGTCGGTGGCGTCAGTGTGTGTGTGGGTTCAGTGTGTGTGTGCGGTTAGTGTGTGGGTGGGGTCAGTGCGTGTGTGGGGTCAGTGCGTGTGTGGGGTCAGTGCGTGTGTGGGGTCAGTGTGTGTGTGGGGTCAGTGTGTGGGTGGGTTCAGTGTGTGGACGGGGTCAGTGTGTGTGTGGGGTCAGTGTGCGTGTGGGGTCAGTGTGTGGGCGGGGTCAGTGTGCATGTGGGGTCAGTGTGTCGCTGGGGCCAGTGTGTGGGTGGGATCAGTGTGCGTGTGGGGTCAGTGTGTGGGTGGGGTCAGTGTGTGGGTGGGGTCAGTGTGTGGGTGGGGTCAGTGTGTGGGCGGCGTCAGTGTGTTTGTGGGGTCAGTGTGTGTGGGGTCAGTGTGTTGGCGGGGTCAGTGTGTGTATGGGGTCAGTGTGTGGGTGGGGTCAGTGCGTGTGTGGGGTCAGTGTGTGTGTGGGGTCAGTGTCTTTGGGGTCAGTGTGTGTGTGGGGTCAGAGTGTGGGTGGGTTCAGTGTGTGGGCGGGGTCAGTGTGTGTGTGGGGTCAGTGTCTGGGCGGGGTCAGTGTGTGTTTGGGGTCAGTGTGTGGGCGGGGTCAGTGTGTCGGCGGGGTCAGTGTGTGTGTGGGGTCAGTGTGTGTGTGGCGTCAGTGTGTGTGTGGGGTCAGTGTGTGGGTGGGGTCAGTGCATGTGTGGGGTCAGTGCGTGTGTGGGGTCAGTGTGTGTGTTGGGTCAGTGTGTGGGCGGGGTCAGTGTGTGGGCAGGGTCAGTGTGTCGGTGGGGTCAGTGTGTCGGTGGCGTCAGTGTGTGTGTGGGGTCAGTGTGTGTGTGCGGTTAGTGTTTGGGTGGGGTCAGTGCGTGTGTGGGGTCAGTGTGTGTGTGGGGTCAGTGTGTGTGTGGGGTCAGTGTGTGTGTGGGGTCAGTGTGTGTGTGGGGGTCAGTGTGTGGGTGGGTTCACTGTGTGGACGGGGTCAGTGTGTGTGTGGGGTCAGTGTCTGGGCGGGGTCAGTGTGTGTGTGGGGTCAGTGTGTGGGTGGGGTCAGTGTGTGGGTGGGGTCAGTGTGTGGGTGGGGTCAGTGTGCATGTGGGGTCAGTGTGCGTGTGGGTTCAGTGTGTGGGTGGGTTCAGTGTGTGGGTGGGGGTCAGTGTGTGGGCGGGGTCAGTGTGCATGTGGGGTCAGTGAGTGGGCGGGGTCAGTGTGCATGTGGGGTCAGTGAGTCGGTGGGGTCAGTGTGTCGGTGGCGTCAGTGTGTGTGTGGGGTCAGTGTGTGTGTGCGGTTAGTGTTTGGGTGGGGTCAGTGCGTGTGTGGGGTCAGTGTGTGTGCGGGGTCAGTGTGTGGGCAGGGTCAGTGTGTGGGCAGGGTCAGTGTGTGGGCAGGGTCAGTGTGTGTGTGGGGTCAGTGTGTGTGTGGTGTCAGTATGCGTGTGCGGTCAGTGTGGGGGCAGGGTCAGTGTGTGGGCAGGGTCAGTGTGTGGGCGGGGTCAGTGTGTGGTCAGTGTGTGGGTGGGGTCAGTGTGTGGGTGGGGTCAGTGTGTGGGTGGGGTCAGTGTGTGGTCAGTGTGTGTGTGGGGTCAGTGTGTGGGTGGGGTCAGTGTGTGCGTGGGTTTAGTGTGTGGTCAGTGTGTGTGTGGGGTCAGTCTGTGGGCGTGGTCAGTGTGCATGTGGGGTCAGTGTGTCAGTGGGGTCAGTGTGTGGGTGGGGTCAGTGTGTGTGTGGGGTCAGTGTGTGGGTGGGGTCAGTGTGTGGGTGGGGTCAGTGTGTGTGTGGGGTCAGTGTGTGTGTGGGGTCAGTGTGTGTGTGGGGTCAGTGTGTGGGCAGGGTCAGTTTGTGTGAGGAGTCAGTGTGCATGTGGGGTCAGTGTGTGTGTGGGGTCAGTGTGTGGGCAGGGTCAGTGTGTGTGAGGAGTCAGTGTGCATGTGGGGTCAGTGTGTGGGCGGGGTCAGTGTGTGTGTGGGGTCAGTGTGTGGGCGGGGTCAATGTGTTGGTGGGGTCAGTGTGTGTGGGGTCAGTGTGTGGGCGGGGTCAGTGTGTGGGCGGGGTCAGTGTGTGGGCGGGGTCAGTGTGCATGTGGGGTCAGTGTGTGGGCGGGGACAGTGTGTGGGTGGGGTCAGTGTGTGGGCGCGGTCAGTGTGTGTGTGGGGTCAGTGTGTGGTCGGGGTCAGTGTATGGGCGGTGTCAGTGTATGGGCGGTGTCAGTATGTGGCCGGGGTCTGTGTCAGTGTGTGGGCTGGGTCAGTGTGTGTGTGGGGTCAGTGTGTCGGCGGGGTCAGTGTGCATGTGGGGTCAGTGTGTGGGTGGGGTCAGTGTGTGGGCGGGGTCAGTGTGTGGGCAGGGTCAGTGTGTGGGCAGGGTCAGTGTGTGGGCAGGGTCAGTGTGTGGGCATGGTCAGTGTGTGGGTGGGGTTAGTGTGTGTTTGGGGTCAGTGTGTGGGAGGGGTCAGTGTGTTTGGGGTCAGTTTGTGAGCGGGGTCAGTGTGTGTGTGGGGTCAGTGTGTGGGTGGGGTCAGTGTGTGGGTGGGGTCAGTGTGTAGTCAGTGTGTGTGTGGGGTCAGTGTGTGGGTGGGGTCAGTGTGTGGGTGTGTTCAGTGTGTGGGTGGGGTCAGTGTGTGGGTGGGGTCAGTGTGTGGTCAGTGTGTGTGTGTGGTCAGTGTGTGTGTGGGGTCAGTGTGTGTGTGGGGTCAGTGTGTGGTCAGTGTGTGGGTGGGGTCAGTGTGTGTGTGGGGTCAGTGTGTGGGTGGGGTCAGTGTGTGGTCAGTGTGTGGGTGGGGTCAGTGTGTGTGTGGGGTCAGTGTGTGGGTGGGGTCAGTGTGTGGGTAGGGTCAGTGTGTGGGCGGGGTCAGTGTGTGGGTGGGGTCAGTTTGCATGTGGGGTCAGTGTGTGTTTGGGGTCAGTGTGTGGGTGGGGTCAGTGTGTGTGGGGTCAGTGTGCATGTGGGGTCAGTGTGTGGGTGGGATCAGTGTGTGGGCGGGGTCAGTGTGTGGGTGGGGCCAGTGTGTGGGCAGGGTCAGTGTGTGGGCGGGGTCAATGTGTGGGTGGGGTCAGTGTGTGTGGGGTCAGTGTGCGTGTGGGGTCAGTGTGCGTGTGGGGTCAGTGTGCGTGTGGGGTCAGTGTGCGGGCAGGGTCAGTGTGTGTGTGGGGTCAGTGTGTGTGTGGAGTCAGTGTGTGTGTGGGGTCAGTGTGTGTGGGGTCAGTGTGTGTGGGGTCAGTGTGTGTGTGGGGTCAGTGTGTGTGGGGTCAGTGTGTGTGTGGGGTCAGTGTGTGTGAGGAGTCAGTGTGCATGTGGCGTCAGTGTGTGGGCGGGGTCAGTGTGTGGGTGGGGTCAGTGTGTGTGGGGTCAGTGTGTGGGCGGGGTCAGTGTGCATGTGGGGTCAGTGTGTGGGCGGGGTCAGTATGTGGCCGGGGTCTGTGTCAGTTTGTGGGCTGGGTCAGTGTGTTGACGGGGTCAGTGTGTGGGCGGGGTCAGTGTGTGGGTGGGGTCAGTGTGTGGGCGGGGTCAGTGTGTGGGCAGGGTCAGTGTGTGGACAGGGTCAGTGTGTGGGTAGGGTCAGTGTGTGGGCAGGGTCAGTGTGTGGGTGGGGTTAGTGTGTGTTTGGGGTCAGTGTGTGGGAGGGGTCAGTGTGCTTGGGGTCAGTTTGTGAGCGGGGTCAGTGTGTATGGGGGTCAGTGTGTGGGTGGGGTCAGTGTGTGGGTGGGGTCAGTGTGTGGGTGGGGTCAGTGTGTGGGTGGGGTCAGTGTGTGTGTGGGGTCAGTGTGTGTGTGGGGTCAGTATGTGGTCAGTGTGTGTGTGGGGTCAGTGTGTGGGCGGGGTCAGTGTGTGGGCAGGGTCAGTGTGTGGGCAGGGTCAGTGTGTGGACAGGGTCAGTGTGTGTGTGCGGTCAGTGTGTGGGTGGGGTCAGTGTGTGGGTGTGGTCAGTGTGTGGGTGGGGTCAGTGTGTGGGTGTGGTCAGTGTGTGGGTGGGGTCAGTGTGTGGGTGGGGTCAGTGTGTGGGTGGGGTCAGTCTGTGTGTGGGGTCAGTGTGTCGGTGGGGTCAGTGTGTGGTCAGTGTGTGTGTGTGGTCAGTGTGTGTGTGGGGTCAGTGTGTGGGCGGGGTCAGTGTGTGGGCGGGGTCAGTGTGTGTGTGGGGTCAGTGTGTGTGGGGTCAGTGTGTGGGCGGGGTCAGTGTGTGGGTGGAGTCAGTGTGTGGGCGGGGTCAGTGTGTGGGCGGGGTCAGTGTGTGGGCGGGGTCAGTGTGTGGGCGGGGTCATGTGTGGGCGGGGTCATGTGTGGGCGGGGTCAGTGTGTGAGCGGGGTCAGTGTGCATGTGGGGTCAGTGTGTGGGTGGGGTCAGTGTGTGAGCGGGGTCAGTGTGCATGTGGGGTCAGTGTGTGGGTGGGGTCAGTGTGTGGGTGGGGTCAGTGTGTGGGCGGTGTCAGTGTGTGGGCGGGGTCAGTGTGTGGGCGGGGTCAGTGTGTGGGCGGGGTCAGTGTATGTGGGGTCTGTGTATGGGCATGGTCAGTGTGTGTGCGGGGTCAGTGTGTGGGTGGGGTCAGTGTGTGTGGGGTCAGTGTGTGGGCGGGGTCAGTGTGTTGGCGGGGTCAGTGTGTGGGTAGGGTCAGTGTGTGGGTGGCGTCAGTGTGCATGTGGGGTCAGTGTGTGTGTGTGGTCAGTGTGCGTGTGGCGTCAGTGTGTGGGCAGGGTCAGTGTGCGTGTGGGGTCAGTGTGTGGGCAGGGTCAGTGTGCGTGTGGGGTCAGTGTGTGGGCAGGGTCAGTGTGTGGGTGGCGTCAGTGTGCATGTGGGGTCAGTGTGCGTGTGGGGTCAGTGTGCGTGTGGGGTCAGTCTGTGTGTGGGGTCAGTGTGCATGTGGGATCACTGTGTGGGTGGGGTCACTGTGTGTGGGCGGGGTCAATGTGTGGGTGGGGTCAGTGTGTGTGTGGGGTCAGTGTGTGGGCAGAGTCAGTGTGGGCGGGGTCAGTGTATGGGCGGGGTCAGTATGTGGCCGGGGTCTGTGTCAGTGTGTGTGTGGAGTCAGTGTGTGGGTGGGGTCAGTGTGTGGGTGGGGTCAGTGTGTGGGTGGGGTCAGTGTGTCGGCGGGGTCAGCGTGTGTGTGGGGTCAGTGTGTGTGTGGGGTCAGTGTGTGTGTGGGGTCAGTGTGTGGGTCGTGTCAGTGTGTGGGTGGTGTCAGTGTGTGGGTGGTGTCAGTGTGTGGGTGGGGTCAGTGTGTGGGCAGGGTCAGTGTGTGGGCATGGTCAGTGTGTGGGTGGGGTCAGTGTGTGGGTGGGGTCAGTGTGTGGGCAGGGTCAGTGTGTGTGCGGGGCCAGTGTGTGGGTGGGGTCAGTGTGTGGGTGGGGTCAGTGTGTGCGTGGGGTCAGTGTGTGGTCAGTGTGTGTGTGGGGTCAGTGTGTGGGTGGGGTCAGAGTGTGGGTGGGGTCAGTGTGTGGGTGGGGTCAGTGTATGGTCTTTGTATGGTCAGTGTGTGTGTGGGGTCAGTGTGTGTGTGGGGTCAGTGTGTGTGTGGGGTCAGTGTGTGTGTGTGGTCAGTGTGTGGGTGAGGTCAGTGTGTGGGTGGGGTCAGTGTGTGGTCAGTGTGTGGGTGGGGGCAGTGTGTGTTTGGGGTCAGTGTGTGTGTGGGGTCAGTGTGTGTGGGGTCAATGTGTGGGTAGGTTCAGTGTGTGGGTGGGGTCAGTGTGTGGGTGGGGTCAGTGTGTGGTCAGTGTGTGTGTGGGATCAGTGTGTGTGTGGGGTCTGTGTGTGGGTGGGGTCAGTGTGTGTTTGGGGTCAGTGTGTGGGTGGGGTCAGTGTGTGTGTGGGTTCAGTGTGTGGGGGGGGTCAGTGTGTGGGTGGGGTCAGTGTGGGGTCAGTGTGTGTGCGGGGTCAGTGTGTGGGTGGGATCAGTGTGTGGGTGGGGTCAGTGTGTGGGTGGGGTCAGTGTGTGGTCAGTGTGTGTGTGTGGTCAGTGTGTGTGTGGGGTCAGTGTGTGGGTGTGGTCAGAGTGTGGGTGGGGTCAGTGTGTGGGTGGGGTCAGTGTATGGCCAGTGTATGGTCAGTTTGTGGGTTGGGTCAGAGTGTGGGTGGGGTCAGTGTGTGGGTGGGGTCAGTGTATGGCCAGTGTATGGTCAGTGTGTGTGTGGGGTCAGTGTGTGTGTGGGGTCAGTGTGTGGGTGGGGTCAATGTGTGCCTGGGGTCAGTGTGTGGTCAGTGTGTGGGTGGGGTCAGTGTGTGTTTGGGGTCAGTGTGTGTCTGGGGTCAACGTGTGGGTGGGTTCAGTGTGTGGGTGGGGTCAGTGTGTGGTCAGTGTGTGTGTGGGGTCAGTGTGTGTGTGGGGTTAGTGTGTGGGTGTGGTCAGTGTGTGGGTGTGGTCAGAGTGTGGGTGGGGTCAGTGTGTGGGTGGGGTCAGTGTGTGGTCAGTGTGTGGGTGGGGTCAGTGTGTGTTTTGGGTCAATGTGTGGGTGGGGTCAGTGTGTGTGTGTGGGGTCAGTGTGTGTGGGGTCAGTGTGTTGGCGGGGTCAGTGTGTGGGTGGAGTCAGTGTGTGGGTGGAGTCAGTGTGTGGGCGGGGTCATGTGTGGGCGGGGTCATGTGTGGGCGGGGTCAGTGTGTGGGCGGGGTCAGTGTGCATGTGGGGTCAGTGTGTTTGTGGGTTCAGTGTGTGGGTGGGGTCAGTGTGTGGGCGCGGTCAGTGTGTGGGCGCGGACAGTGTGTGGGCGGGGTCAGTGTGTGGGCGGGGTCAGTGTGTGGGCGGGGTCAGTGTGTGGGCGGGGTCAGTGTGTGGGCGGGGTCAGTGTGTGGGCGGGGTAAGTGTGTGGGCGGGGTCAGTGTGTGGGTGGGGTCAGTGTGTGGGTGGGGTCAGTGTATGTGGGGTCAGTGTGTGGGCGGGGTCAGTGTGTGGGCGGGGTCAGTGTGTGTGGGGTCAGTGTGTGGGCGGGGTCTATGTGTGGGCGGGGTCAGTGTGTGCGTGGGGTCAGTGTGTGGGTGGAGTCAGTGTATGTGTGGTCAGTGTGTGTGTGGGGTCAGTGTGTGTGTGGGGTCAGTGTGTGGGCAGGGTCAGTGTGTGTGGGCAGGGTCAGTGTGTGTGTGGGGTCAGTGTGTGGGCGGGGTCAATGTGTGGGTGGGGTCAGTGTGTGTGGGGTCAGTGTGTGAGCGGGGTCAGTGTGCATGTAGGGTCAGTGTGTGGGCGGGGACAGTGTGTGGGCGGGGTCAGTGTGGGCGGGGTTATTGTATGGGCGGGGTCAGTATGTGGCCGGGGTCTGTGTCAGTGTGTGTGTGTGGGTTCAGTGTGTCGGCGGGTTCAGTGTGCATGTGTGGTCAGTGTGTGGGCAGGGTCAGTGTGTGGGCAGGGTCAGTGTGTGGGCATGGTCATTGTGTGGGTGGAGCAGTGTGTGTTTGGGGTCAGTGTGTTTGGGGTCAGTTTGTGAGCGGGGTCAGTGTGTGTGTGGGGTCAGTGTGTGGGTGGGGTCAGTGTGTGGGTGGGGTCAGTGTGTGGGCAGGGTCAGTGTGTGTGCGGGGTCAGTGTGTGGGTGGTGTCAATGTGTGGGTGGGGTCAGTGTGTGGGTGGGGTCAGTGTGTGGTCAGTGTGTGGGCGGGGTCAGTGTGCATGTGGGGTCAGTGTGCATGTGGGGTCAGTGTGCGTGTGGGGTCAGTGTGTGGGTGGAGTCAGTGTGTGGGTGGGGTCAGTGTGTGGGTGTGGTCAGTGTGTGTGTGGGGTCAGTGTGTGTGTGGGGTCAGTGTGTGTGTGGGGTCAGTGTGTGGGTGGGGTCAGTGTGTGGGTGGGGTCAGTGTGTGGGTGGGGTCAGTGTGTGGGTGTGGTCAGTGTGTGGGTGGGGTCAGTGTGTGTGTGGGGTCAGTGTGTGGGTGGGGTCAGTGTGTGGTCAGTGTGTGGGTGGGGTCAGTGTGCATGTGGGGTCAGTGTGTGGGTGTGGTCAGTGTGTGATTGTGGTCAGTGTGTGGGTGGGGTCAGTGTGTCGGTGGGGTCAGTGTGTGTTTGGGGTCAGTGTGTGTGTGGGGTCAGTGTGTGGGGTCAGTGTGTCTGTGGGGTCAGTGTGTGGGTGTGGTCAGTGTGTGGGTGTGGTCAATGTGTGGGTGTGGTCAGTGTGTGGGCGGGGTCAGTGTGTGGGTGTGGTCAGTGTGTGGGTGTGGTCAATGTGTGGGTGTGGTCAGTGTGTGTGTGGGGTCAGTGTGTAGGTGGGGTCAGTGTGTGGGCGGGGTCAGTGTGTGGGTGTGGTCAGTGTGTGGGTGGGGTCAGTGTGTGAGTGTGGTCAGTGTGTGTGTGGGGTCAGTGTGTGGGTGTGGTCTGTGTGTGTTTGCGGTCAGTGTGCGTGTGCGGTCAGTGTGTGGGTGGGGTCAGTGTGTGGGTGGGGTCAGTGTGTGGGTGGGGTCAGTGTGTGGGTGGGGTCAGTGTGTGGGTGGGGTCAGTGTGCATGTGGGGTCAGTGTGCATGTGGGGTCAGTGTGTGGGCGTGGTCAGTGTGTGGGCGTGGTCAGTGTGTGGCGGGGTGAGTGTGTGGGCGGGGTCAGTGTGTGTGTGAGGTCAGTGTGTGGGCAGGGTCAGTGTGTTGGTGGGGTTAGTGTGTGGGCGGGGTCTGTGTGTGTGTGGTCAGTGTGTGTGTGGTCAGTGTGTGTGTGGTCAGTGTGTGTGGGGTCAGTGTGTGGGCGGGGTCAGTGTGTGGGCGGGGTCAGTTTGTCGGCGGGGTCAGTGTGCATGTGGGGTCAGTGTGCATGTGGAGTCAGTGTGTCTGTGGGGTCAGTGTGTGGGTGGGGTCAGTGTGTGGATGGGGTCAGTGTGTGGGTGGGGTCAGTGTGCGTGTGGGGTCAGTGTGTGGGCGGGGTCAGTGTGTGGGCGGGGTCAGTGTGCATGTGGGGTCAGTGTGTGTGGGGTCAGTGTGTGGGTGGGATCAGTGTGCGTGTGGGGTCAGTGTGTGGGTGGGGTCAGTGTGTGTATGGGGTTCAGTGTGTGTGTGGGGTCAGTGTGTCGGCAGGGTCAGTGAGTGTGTGGGGTCAGTGTGCATGTGGGGTCAGTGTGTGGGCGGGGTCAGTGTGTGGGTGGGGTCAGTGTGTGGGCGGCGTCAGTGTGTTTGTGGGGTCAGTGTGTTGGCGGGGTCAGTGTGTGGGTGGGGTCAGTGTGTGTGTGGGGTCAGTGTGAGGTCAGTGTTAGTGTCTGGGCGGGGTCAGTGTATGGGTGAGGTCAGTGTGTCGGTGGGGTCACTATGTGGGCGGGGTCAGTGTGCATGTGGGGTCAGTGTGTCCGTGGGGTCAGTGTGTGTGTGGGGTCAGTGTGTGGGCAGGGTCAGTGTGTTGGTGGGGTTAGAGTGTGGGTGGGGTCAGTGTGTGTGTGGGGTCATTGTGTGTGTGGGGTCAGTGTGTGTGTGGGGTCAGTGTGTTTGTGGGGTCAGTGTGTGTATGGGGTCAGTGTGTGGGTGGGGTCAGTGCGTGTGTGGGGTCAGTGTGTGTGTGGGGTCAGTGTGTGTGGGGTCAGTGTGTGTGTCGGGTCAGAGTGTGGGTGGGTTCAGTGTGTGGGCGGGGTCAGTGTGTGTGTGGGGTCAGTGTGTGTTTGGGGTCAGTGTGTGTTTGGGGTCAGTGTGTGGGCCGGGTCAGTGTGTCGGTGGGGTCAGTGTGTGTGTGGGGTCAGTGTGTGGATGGCGTCAGTGTGTGTGTGGGGTCAGTGTGTGTGTGCGGTCAGTGTGTGGGTGGGGTCAGTGCATGTGTAGGGTCAGTGTGTGTGTGGGGTCAGTGTGTGTGTGGGGTCAGTGTGTGGGCGGGGTCAGTGTGTGGGCAGGGTCAGTCTGTCGGTGGGGTCAGTGTGTCGGTGGCGTCAGTGTGTATGTGGGTTCAGTGTGTGTGTGCGGTTAGTGTGTGGGTGGGGTCAGTGCGTGTGTGGGGTCAGTGCGTGTGTGGGGTCAGTGTGTGTGTGGGGTCAGTGTGTGGGTGGGTTCAGTGTGTGGACGGGGTCAGTGTGTGTGTGCGGTCAGTGTGCGTGTGGGGTCAGTGTGTGGGCGGGGTCAGTGTGCATGTGGGGTCAGTGTGTCGCTGGGGCCAGTGTGTGGGTGGGATCAGTGTGCGTGTGGGGTCAGTGTGTGGGTGGGGTCAGTGTGTGGGTGGGGTCAGTGTGTGGGCGGCGTCAGTGTGTTTGTGGGGTCAGTGTGTGTGGGGTCAGTGTGTTGGCGGGGTCAGTGTGTGTATGGGGTCAGTGTGTGGGTGGGGTCAGTGCGTGTGTGGGGTCAGTGTGTGTGTGGGGTCAGTGTGTTTGGGGTCAGTGTGTGTGTGGGGTCAGAGTGTGGGTGGGTTCAGTGTGTGGGCGGGATCAGTGTGTGTGTGGGGTCAGTGTCTGGGCGGGGTCAGTGTGTGTTTGGGGTCAGTGTGTGGGCGGGGTCAGTGTGTCGGCGGGGTCAGTGTGTGTGTGGGGTCAGTGTGTGTGTGGCGTCAGTGTGTGTGTGGGGTCAGTGTGTGGGTGGGGTCAGTGCATGTGTGGGGTCAGTGCGTGTGTGGGGTCAGTGTGTGTGTGGGGTCAGTGTGTGGGTGGGGTCAGTGTGTGGGCAGGGTCAGTGTGTCGGTGGGGTCAGTGTGTCGGTGGGGTCAGTGTGTCGGTGGCGTCAGTGTGTGTGTGGGGTCAGTGTGTGTGTGCGGTTAGTGTTTGGGTGGGGTCAGTGCGTGTGTGGGGTCAGTGTGTGTGTGGGGTCAGTGTGTGTGTGGGGTCAGTGTGTGGGTGGGTTCACTGTGTGGACGGGGTCAGTGTGTGTGTGGGGTCAGTGTCTGGGCGGGGTCAGTGTGTGTGTGGGTTCAGTGTATGTGTGGGGTCAGTGTGTGGGCGAGGTCGGAGTGAGGGCGAGGTCAGTGTGAGGCCGGAGTCAGTGTGCATGTGGGGTCAGTGTGTGGGTGGGGTCAGTGTGTGGGTGGGGTCAGTGTGTGGGTGGGGTCAGTGTGTGGGTGGGGTCAGTGTGCATGTGGGTTCAGTGTGCGGGTGGGTTCAGTGTGTGGGTGGGTTCAGTGTGTGGGTGGGGTCAGTGTGTGGGCGGGGTCAGTGTGCATGTGGGGTCAGTGTGTGGGCGGGGTCAGTGTGCATGTGGGGTCAGTGTGTCGGTGGGGTCAGTGTGTCGGTGGCGTCAGTGTGTGTGTGGGGTCAGTGTGTGTGTGCGGTTAGTGTTTGGGTGGGGTCAGTGCGTGTGTGGGGTCAGTGTGTGTGCGGGGTCAGTGTGTGGGCAGGGTCAGTGTGTGGGCAGGGTCAGTGTGTGGGCAGGGTCAGTGTGTGTGTGGGGTCAGTATGCGTGTGCGGTCAGTGTGTGGGCAGGGTCAGTGTGTGGGCAGGGTCAGTGTGTGGGCGGGGTCAGTGTGTGGTCAGTGTGTGTGTGGGGTCAGTGTGTGGGTGGGGTCAGTGTGTGGTCAGTGTGTGTGTGGGGTCAGTGTGTGGGTGGGGTCAGTGTGTGCGTGGGTTTAGTGTGTGGTCAGTGTGTGTGTGGGGTCAGTCTGTGGGCGTGGTCAGTGTGCATGTGGGGTCAGTGTGTCAGTGGGGTCAGTGTGTGGGTGGGGTCAGTGTGTGGGTGGGGTCAGTGTGTGGGTGGGGTCAGTGTGTGGGTGGGGTCAGTGTGTGGGTGGGGTCAGTGTGTGTGTGGGGTCAGTGTGTGTGTGGGGTCAGTGTGTGTGTGGGGTCAGTGTGTGGGCAGGGTCAGTTTGTGTGAGGAGTCAGTGTGCATGTGGGGTCAGTGTGTGTGTGGGGTCAGTGTGTGGGCAGGGTCAGTGTGTGTGAGGAGTCAGTGTGCATGTGGGGTCAGTGTGTGGGCGGGGTCAGTGTGTGGGCGGGGTCAGTGTGTGTGTGGGGTCAGTGTGTGGGCGGGGTCAATGTGTTGGTGGGGTCAGTGTGTGTGGGGTCAGTGTGTGGGCGGGGTCAGTGTGTGGGCGGGGTCAGTGTGCATGTGGGGTCAGTGTGCGGGCGGGGACATTGTGTGGGTGGGGTCAGTGTGTGGGCGCGGTCAGTGTGTTTGTGGGGTCAGTGTGTGGTCGGGGTCAGTGTATGGGCGGTGTCAGTGTATGGGCGGTGTCAGTATGTGGCCGGGGTCTGTGTCAGTGTGTGGGCTGGGTCAGTGTGTGTGTGGGGTCAGTGTGTCGGCGGGGTCAGTGTGCATGTGGGGTCAGTGTGTGGGCGGGGTCAGTGTGTGGGCGGGGTCAGTGTGTGGGCAGGGTCAGTGTGTGGGCAGGGTCAGTGTGTGGGCAGGGTCAGTGTGTGGGCATGGTCAGTGTGTGGGTGGGGTTAGTGTGTGTTTGGGGTCAGTGTGTGGGAGGGGTCAGTGTGTTTGGGGTCAGTTTGTGAGCGGGGTCAGTGTGTGTGTGGGGTCAGTGTGTGTGTGGGGTCAGTGTGTGGGTGGGGTCAGTGTGTGGGTGGGGTCAGTGTGTGGTCAGTGTGTGTGTGGGGTCAGTGTGTGGGTGGGGTCAGTGTGTGTGTGGGGTCAGTGTGTGGGTGGGGTCAGTGTGTGGTCAGAGTGTGTGTGGGGTCATTGTGTGGGTGGGGTCAGTGTGTGGGTGGGGTCAGTGTATGGTCAGTGTGTGTGTGGGGTCAGTGTGTGTGTGGGGTCAGTGTGTGTGTGGGATCAGTGTGTGGGTGTGTTCAGTGTGTGGGTGGGGTCAGTGTGTGGGTGGGGTCAGTGTGTGGTCAGTGTGTGTGTGGGGTCAGTGTGTGTGTGGGGTCAGTGTGTGTGTGGGGTCAGTGTGTGGGTGTGGTCAGTGTGTGGGTGGGGTCAGTGTGTGTGTGGGGTCAGTGTGTGGGTGGGGTCAGTGTGTGGTCAGTGTGTGGGTGGGGTCAGTGTGTGTGTGGGGTCAGTGTGTGGGTGGGGTCAGTGTGTGGGTGGGGTCAGTGTGTGGGCGGGGTCAGTGTGTGGGTGGGGTCAGTTTGCATGTGGGGTCAGTGTGTGTTTGGGGTCAGTGTGTGGGTGGGGTCAGTGTGTGTGGGGTCAGTGTGCATGTGGGGTCAGTGTGTGGGTGGGATCAGTGTGTGGGCGGGGTCAGTGTGTGGGTGGGGCCAGTGTGTGGGCAGGGTCAGTGTGTGGGCGGGGTCAATGTGTGGGTGGGGTCAGTGTGTGTGGGGTCAGTGTGCGTGTGGGGTCAGTGTGCGTGTGGGGTCAGTGTGTGGGCAGGGTCAGTGTGTGTGCGGGGTCAGTGTGTGTGTGGAGTCAGTGTGTGTGTGGGGTCAGTGTGTGTGGGGTCAGTGTGTGTGTGGGGTCAGTGTGTGTGTGGGGTCAGTGTGTGTGAGGAGTCAGTGTGCATGTGGCGTCAGTGTGTGGGCGGGGTCAGTGTGTGGGTGGGGTCAGTGTGTGTGGGGTCAGTGTGTGGGCGGGGTCAGTGTGCATGTGGGGTCAGTGTGTGGGCGGGGTCAGTATGTGGCCGGGGTCTGTGTCAGTTTGTGGGCTGGGTCAGTGTGTTGACGGGGTCAGTGTGTGGGCGGGGTCAGTGTGTGGGTGGGGTCAGTGTGTGGGTGGGGTCAGTGTGTGGGCAGGGTCAGTGTGTGGACAGGGTCAGTGTGTGGGCAGGGTCAGTGTGTGGGCAGGGTCAGTGTGTGGGTGGGGTTAGTGTGTGTTTGGGGTCAGTGTGTGGGAGGGGTCAGTGTGTTTGGGGTCAGTTTGTGAGCGGGGTCAGTGTGTATGGGGGTCAGTGTGTGTGTGGGGTCAGTGTATGGGTGGGGTCAGTGTGTGGTCAGTGTGTGGGTGGGGTCAGTGTGTGTTTGGGGTCAGTGTGTGTGTGGGGTCAGTGTGTGTGTGGAGTCAATGTGTGGGTGGGTTTAGTGTGTGGTTGGGGTCAGTGTGTGGGTGGGGTCAGTGTGTGGTCAGTGTGTGTGTGGGATCAGTGTGTGTGTGGGGTCTGTGTGTGGGTGGGGTCAGTGTGTGTTTGGGGTCAGTGTGTGGGTGGGGTCAGTGTGTGTGTGGGGTCAATGTGTGTGTGGGTTCAGTGTGTGGGTGGGGTCAGTGTGTGGGTGGGGTCAGTGTGTGGTCAGTGTGTGTGTGGGGTCAGTGTGTGTGCGGGGTCAGTGTGTGGGTGGGATCAGTGTGTGGGTGGGGTCAGTGTGTGGGTGGGGTCAGTGTGTGGTCAGTGTGTGTGTGGGGTCAGTGTGTGGGTGGGGTCAGAGTGTGGGTGGGGTCAGTGTGTGGGTGGGGTCAGTGTATGGCCAGTGTATGGTCAGTGTGTGTGTGGGGTCAGTGTGTGTGTGGGGTCAGTGTGTGGGTGGGGTCAATGTGTGGCTGGGGTCAGTGTGTGGTCAGTGTGTGGGTGGGGTCAGTGTGTGTTTGGGGTCAGTGTGTGTCTGGGGTCAACGTGTGGGTGGGTTCAGTGTGTGGGTGGGGTCAGTGTGTGGTCAGTGTGTGTGTGGGGTCAGTGTGTGTGTGGGGTTAGTGTGTGGGTGTGGTCAGTGTGTGGGTGGGGTCAGTGTGTGGGTGGGGTCAGTGTGTGGTCAGTGTGTGGGTGGGGTCAGTGTGTGTTTTGGGTCAATGTGTGGGTGGGGTCAGTGTGTGTGTGGGGTCAGTGTGTGTGGGGTCAGTGTGTGGGCGGGGTCAGTGTGTGGGCGGGGTCAGTGTGTGGGTGGAGTCAGTGTGTGGGTGGAGTCAGTGTGTGGGCGGGGTCATGTGTGGGCGGGGTCAGTGTGTGGGCGGGGTCAGTGTGCATGTGGGGTCAGTGTGTTTGTGGGTTCAGTGTGTGGGCGGGGTCAGTGTGTGGGCGCGGTCAGTGTGTGGGCGCGGTCAGTGTGTGGGCGGGGTCAGTGTGTGGGCGGGGTCAGTGTGTGGGCGGGGTCAGTGTGTGGGCGGGGTCAGTGTGTGGGCGGGGTCAGTGTGTGGGCGGGGTAAGTGTGTGGGCGGTGTCAGTGTGTGGGCGGGGTCAGTGTGTGGGTGGGGTCAGTGTATGTGGGGTCAGTGTGTGGGCGGGGTCAGTGTGTGGGTGGGGTCAGTGTGTGTGGGGTCAGTGTGTGGGCGGGGTCTATGTGTGGGCGGGGTCAGTGTGTGCGTGGGGTCAGTGTGTGGGTGGAGTCAGTGTAGGTGTGGTCAGTGTGTGTGTGGGGTCAGTGTGTGTGTGGGGTCAGTGTGTGGGCAGGGTCAGTGTGTGTGGGCAGGGTCAGTGTGTGTGTGGGGTCAGTGTGTGGGCGGGGTCAATGTGTGGGTGGGGTCAGTGTGTGTGGGGTCAGTGTGTGAGCAGGGTCAGTGTGCATGTAGGGTCAGTGTGTGGGCGGGGACAGTGTGTGGGCGGGGTCAGTGTGGGCGGGGTTATTGTATGGGCGGGGTCAGTATGTGGCCGGGGTCTGTGTCAGTGTGTGTGTGTGGGTTCAGTGTGTCGGCGGGTTCAGTGTGCATGTGTGGTCAGTGTGTGGGCAGGGCCAGTGTGTGGGCAGGGTCAGTGTGTGGGCATGGTCATAGTGTGGGTGGAGCAGTGTGTGTTTGGGGTCAGTGTGTTTGGGGTCAGTTTGTGAGCGGGGTCAGTGTGTGTGTGGGGTCAGTGTGTGGGTGGGGTCAGTGTGTGGGTGGGGTCAGTGTGTGGGCAGGGTCAGTGTGTGTGCGGGGTCAGTGTGTGGGTGGGGTCAATGTGTGGGTGGGGTCAGTGTGCGGGTGGGGTCAGTGTGTGGTCAGTGTGTGGGCGGGGTCAGTGTGCATGTGGGGTCAGTGTGCGTGTGGGGTCAGTGTGTGTGTGGGGTCAGTGTGTGGGTGGAGTCAGTGTGTGGGTGTGGTCAGTGTGTGTGTGGGGTCAGTGTGTGTGTGGGGTCAGTGTGTGGGTGGGGTCAGTGTGTGGGTGGGGTCAGTGTGTGGGTGGGGTCAGTGTGTGGGTGTGGTCAGTGTGTGGGTGTGGTCAGTGTGTGGGTGGGGTCAGTGTGTGTGTGGGGTCAGTGTGTGGGTGGGGTCAGTGTGTGGTCAGTGTGTGGGTGGGGTCAGTGTGCATGTGGGGTCAGTGTGTGGGTGTGGTCAGTGTGTGATTGGGGTCAGTGTGTGGGTGGGGTCAGTGTGTGGGTGGGGTCAGTGTGTGTTTGGGGTCAGTGTGTGGGTGGGGTCAGTGTGTGGTCAGTGTGTGTGTGGGGTCAGTGTGTGGGTGTGGTCAGTGTGTGGGTGTGGTCAATGTGTGGGTGTATTCAGTGTGTGGGTGGGGTCAGTGTGTGGGTGGGGTCAGTGTGTGTTTGGGGTCAGTGTGTGGGTGGGGTCAGTGTGTGGTCAGTGTGTGTGTGGGGTCAGTGTGTGGGTGTGGTCAGTGTGTGGGTGTGGTCAATGTGTGGGTGTATTCAGTGTGTGGGCGGGGTCAGTGTGTGGGTGTGGTCAGTGTGTGGGTGTGGTCAATGTGTGGGTGTGGTCAGTGTGTGTGTGGGGTCAGTGTGTAGGTGGGGTCAGTGTGTAGGTGGGGTCAGTGTGTGGGCGGGGTCAGTGTGTGGGTGTGGTCAGTGTGTGGGTGGGGTCAGTGTGTGGGTGGGGTCAGTGTGTGTGTGGGGTCAGTGTGTGTGTGGGGTCAGTGTGTGGGTGTGGTCTGTGTGTGTTTGCGGTCAGTGTGCGTGTGCGGTCAGTGTGTGGGTGGGGTCAGTGTGTGGGTGGGGTCAGTGTGTGTGTGGGGTCAGTGTGTGGGTGGCGTCAGTGTGTGTGTGGGGTCAGTGTGTGTGTGCGGTCAGTGTGTGGGTGGGGTCAGTGCATGTGTGGGGTCAGTGTGTGTGTGGGGTCAGTGTGTGTGTGGGGTCAGTGTGTGGGCAGGGTCAGTGTGTCGGCGGGGTCAGTGTGTGGGTGGCGTCAGTGTGTGTGTGGGGTCAGTGTGTGTGTGCGGTCAGTGTGTGGGTGGGGTCAGTGTGTGTGTGGGGTCAGTGTGTGTGTGGGGTCAGTGTGTGGGTGGGTTCAGTGTGTCGACGGGGTCAGTTTGTGTGTGGGGTCAGTGTGTGGGCGGGGTCAGTGTGTGTGTGGGGTCAGTGTCTGGGCGGGGTCAGTGTGTGTGTGGGTTCAGTGTATGTGTGGGGTCAGTGTGTGGGCGAGGTCGGAGTGAGGGCGAGGTCAGTTTGAGGCCGGAGTCAGAGTGCATGTTGGGTCAGTGTGTGGGTGGGGTCAGTGTGTGGGTGGGGTCAGTGTGTGGGTGGGGTCAGTGTGTGGGTGGGTTCAGTGTGTGAGCGAGGTCAGTGTGCATGTGGGTCAGTGTGTGGGTGGGGTCAGTGTGTGGGTGGGTTCAGTGTGTGGGTGGGTTCAGTGTGTGGGTGGGTTCAGTGTGTGGGCGGGGTCAGTGTGCATGTGGGGTCAGTGTGTCGGTGGGGTCAGTGTGTGGGTGGCGTTAGTGTAAGTGTGGGGTCAGTGTGTGGGCGGGGTCAGTGTGTGTGTGGGGTCAGTGTGTGGGAGGGGTTAGTGTGTGGGCGAGGTCAGTGTGTGGGCAGGGTCAGTGTGTGTGCGGGGTCAGAGTGTGTGCGGGGTCAGTGTGTGTGTGGGGTCAGTGTGTGGGCAGGGTCAGTGTGTGTGAGGGGTCAGTGTGTGTGTGGGGTCAGTGTGTGGGCAGGGTCAGTGTGTGGGCGGGGTCAGTGTGTGGGTGGGGTCAGTGTGTGGGTGGGGTCAGTGTGTGGGTGGGGTCAGTGTGTGGGCAGGGTCAGTGTGTGTGCGGGGTCAGTGTGTGGGTGGGGTCAATGTGTGGGTGGGGTCAGTGTGTGTGTGGGGTCAGTGTGTGGTCAGTGTGTGGGCGGGGTCAGTGTGCATGTGGGGTCAGTGTGCGTGTGGGGTCAGTGTGTGGGTGGAGTCAGTGTGTGGGTGGGGTCAGTGTGTGGGTGGGGTCAGTGTGTGTGTGGGGTCAGTGTGTGTGTGGGGTCAGTGTGTGTGTGGGGTCAGTGTGTGGGTGTGGTCAGTGTGTGGGTGGGGTCAGTGTGTGTGTGGGGTCAGTGTGTGTGTGGGGTCAGTGTGTGGGTGGGGTCAGTGTGTGGTCAGTGTTTGGGTGGGGTCAGTGTGTTTGGGGTCAGTGTGTGGGTGGGGTCAGTGTGTGGGTGGGGTCAGTGTGTGGTCAGTGTGTGTGTGGGGTCAGTGTGTGGGTGGGGTCAGTGTGTGGGTGGGGTCAGTGTGTGGTCAGTGTGTGTGTGGGGTCAGTGTGTGGGTGGGGTCAGTGTGTGGTCAATGTGTGGGCGGGGTCAGTGTGCATGTTCGGTCAGTGTGTGGGTGTGGTCAGTGTGTGATTGTGGTCAGTGTGTGGGTGGGGTCAGTGTGTGGGTGGGGTCAGTGTGTGTTTGGGTTCAGTGTGTGGGTGGGGTCAGTGTGTGGGTGTGGTCAGTGTGTGGGTGTGGTCAATGTGTGGGTGTGGTCAGTGTGTGGGCGGGGTCAGTGTGTGGGTGTGGTCAGTGTGTGGGTGTGGTCAGTGTGTGGGTGTGGTCAGTGTGTGGGTGTGGTCAGTGTGTGTGTGGGGTCAGTGTGTAGGTGGGGTCAGTGTGTGGGCGGGGTCAGTGTGTGGGTGTGGTCAGTGTGTGGGTGGGGTCAGTGTGTGAGTGTGGTCAGTGTGTGTGTGGGGTCAGTGTGTGGGTGTGGTCTGTGTGTGTTTGCGGTCAGTGTGCGTGTGCGGTCAGTGAGTGGGTGGGGTCAGTGTGTGGGTGGGGTCAGTGTGTGGGTGGGGTCAGTGTGTGGGTGGGGTCAGTGTGTGGGTGGGGTCAGTGTGTGGGCGTGGTCAGTGTGTGGCGGGGTCAGTGTGTGGGCGGGGTCAGTGTGTGTGTGAGGTCAGTGTGTGGGCGGGGTCAGTGTGTTGGTGGGGTTAGTGTGTGGGTGGGGTCAGCGTGTGTGTGGGGTCAGTGTGTGTATGGGGTCAGTGTGTGGGTGGGGTCAGTGTGTGGGTGGGGTCAGTGTGTGTGTGGGGTCAGTGTGTGGGTGGGTTCAGTGTGTGGGCGGGGTCAGTGTGTGTGTGGGGTCAGTGTCTGGGCGGGGTCAGTGTGTGTTTGGGGTCAGTGTGTGGGCGGGGTCAGTGTGTGTGTGGGGTCAGTGTGTGTATGGGGTCAGTGTGTGGGTGGGGTCAGTGTGTGGGTGGGGTCAGTGTGTGTGTGGGCTCAGTGTGTGTGTGGGGTCAGTGTGTGTGTGGGGTCAGTGTGTGTATGGGGTCAGTGTGTGGGTGGGGTCAGTGTGTGGGTGGGGTCAGTGTGTGTGTGGGGTCAGTGTGTGGGTGGGTTCAGTGTGTGGGCGGGGTCAGTGTGTGTGTGGGGTCAGTGTCTGGGCGGGGTCAGTGTGTGTGTGGGGTCAGTGTGTGGGCGGGGTCAGTGTGTCGGCGGGGTCAGTGTGTGTGTGGGGTCAGTGTGTGGGTGACGTCAGTGTGTGGGTGGGGTCAGCGTGTGTGTGGGGTCAGTGTGTGTATGGGGTCAGTGTGTGGGTGGGGTCAGTGTGTGGGTGGGGTCAGTGTGTGTGTGGGTTCAGTGTGTGGGCGGGGTCAGTGTGTGGGCGGGGTCAGTGTGTGTGTGGGGTCAGTGTCTGGGCGGGGTCAGTGTGTGTTTGGGGTCAGTGTGTGGGCGGGGTCAGTGTGTGTGTGGGGTCAGTGTGTGTATGGGGTCAGTGTGTGGGTGGGGTCAGTGTGTGGGTGGGGTCAGTGTGTGTGTGGGCTCAGTGTGTGTGTGGGGTCAGTGTGTGGGTGGGGTCAGCGTGTGGGTGGGGTCAGTGTGTGTATGGGGTCAGTGTGTGGGTGGGGTCAGTGTGTGGGTGGGGTCAGTGTGTGTGTGGGTTCAGTGTGTGGGCGGGGTCAGTGTGTGGGCGGGGTCAGTGTGTGTGTGGGGTCAGTGTCTGGGCGGGGTCAGTGTGTGTTTGGGGTCAGTGTGTGGGCGGGGTCAGTGTGTGTGTGGGGTCAGTGTGTGTATGGGGTCAGTGTGTGGGTGGGGTCAGTGTGTGGGTGGGGTCAGTGTGTGTGTGGGCTCAGTGTGTGTGTGGGGTCAGTGTGTGGGTGGGGTCAGTGTGTGGGTGGGGTCAGTGTGTGTGTGGGGTCAGTGTGTGGGTGGGTTCAGTGTGTGGGCGGGGTCAGTGTGTGTGTGGGGTCAGTGTGTGGGTGGCGTCAGTGTGTGGGTGGCGTCAGTGTGTGTGTGGGGTCAGTGTGTGTGTGCGATCAGTGTGTGTGTGGGTTCAGTGTATGTGTGGGGTCAGTGTGTGGGCGAGGTCGGAGTGAGGGCGAGGTCAGTTTGAGGCCGGAGTCAGAGTGCATGTTGGGTCAGTGTGTGGGTGGGGTCAGTGTGTGGGTGGGGTCAGTGTGTGGTTGGGGTCAGTGTGTGAGCGAGGTCAGTGTGCATGTGGGTCAGTGTGTGGGTGGGTTCAGTGTGTGGGTGGGTTCAGTGTGTGGGTGGGTTCAGTGTGTGGGTGGGTTCAGTGTGTGGGCGGGGGTCAGTGTGCATGTGGGGTCAGTGTGTCGGTGGGGTCAGTGTGTGGGTGGCGTTAGTGTAAGTGTGGGGTCAGTGTGTGGGCGGGGTCAGTGTGTGTGTGGGGTCAGTGTGTGGGAGGGGTTAGTGTGTGGGCGAGGTCAGTGTGTGGGCAGGGTCAGTTTGTGTGCGGGGTCAGAGTGTGTGTGGGGTCAGTGTGTGTGTGGGGTCAGTGTGTGGGCAGGGTCAGTGTGTGTGTGGGGTCAGTGTGTGGGCAGGGTCAGTGTGTGGGCAGGGTCAGTGTGTGGGTGGGGTCAGTGTGTGGGCAGGGTCAGTGTGTGGGCAGGGTCAGTGTGTGGGCAGGGTCAGTGTGTGGACAGGGTCAGTGTGTGTGTGGGGTCAGTGTGTGTGTGGGGTCACTGTGTGGGCAGGGTCAGTGTGTGTGGGGGCAGTTTGTGGGTGGTGTCAGTGTGTGGGTGGGGTCAGTGTGAGGTCAGTGTCAGTGTCTGGGCGAGGTCAGTGTGTGTGTGGGGTCAGTGTGTGGGCAGTGTCAGTGTGTGTGCAGCGTCAGTGTTTGGGTTGGGTCATTGTGTGTGTGGGGTCAGTGTGAGTGCGGGGTCAGTGTGTGGGCGGGGTCAGTGTGTGGGCGGGGTCAGAGTGTGTGCGGGGTCAGTGTGTGTGTGGGGTCAGTGTGTGTGTGGGGTCAGTGTGCATGTGGGGTCAGTGTGTGGGCGGGGTCAGTGTGTGGGTGGGTTCGGTGTGTGGGCGGGGTCAGTGTGTTTGTGGGGTCAGTGTGTGTGGGGTCAGTGTGTGGGCGGGGTCAGTGTGCATGTGGGGTCAGTGTGTGGGCGGGGTCAGTGTGTGTGCGGGGTCAGTGTGTGGGTTGGGTCAGTGGGTGTGTGATGTCAGTGTGTGGGCAGGGTCAGTGTGTGGGTGGGGTCAGTGTGTGGGTGGGGTCAGTGTGTGTTTGGGTTCAGTGTCTGTGCGGCGTCAGTGTGTGGGCGGGGTCAGAGTGTGGGCGGGGTCAGTGTGTGTGTGGGGTCAGTGTGTGTGTCGGGTCAGTGTGTGGGCGGGGTCACTGTGGGTGGGGTCAGTGTTTGTGTGTGGTCAGTGTGACGGCGGAGTTAGCGTGTGGGTGGGGTCAGCGTGTGGGCGGGGTCAGTGTATGGTAAGGGTCAGTGTGTGGGCGGGGTCAGTGTGTGTGGCGTCAGTGTGTGGGCGGGTCAGTGTGTGGGTGGGGTCAGTGTGGGGGCGGAGTCCGTGTGTGGGTGTGGTCAGTGTCAGTGTGTGGGCGGGGTCAGTGTGGGGGCGCGGTCAGTGTGTGTGTGGGATCAGTGTGTGGGTGGGGTCAGTGTATGTGTGGGGTCAGTGTGAGGTCAGTGTTAGTGTCTGGGCGGGGTCAGTGTATGGGTGGGGTTTGTGTGTGTGTGGGGTCAGTGTGAGGTCAGAGTCAGTGTGGGGACAGTGTGTGTGTGGGCGGGGTCTGTGTGGGGGCGGGGTCAGTGTGTGTGTGGGTCAGTTTGTGTGTGGGGTCAGTGTGTGGGCGAGGTCAGTGTGTGGGCGAGTTCAGTGTGTGTGTGGGTGGGTTCAGTGTGGGGGCGGGGTCAGTGTGTGTGTAGGGTCAGTTTGAGGTCAGTTTCAGTGTGTGGGTTGGGTCAGTGTGTGGGCAGGGTCAGTGTGTGTGTGGGGTCAGTGTGTGGGCAGTGTCAGTGTGCATGTGGGGTCAGTGTGTCGGTGGGGTCATTGTGTGGGTGGGGTCAGTGTGCGTGTGGTGTCAGTGTGTGTTTGGGGTCAGTGTGCAGTGTCAGTGTGCATGTGGGGTCAGTATGTCGGTGCGGTCACTATGCGTGCGGGGTCAGTGTGCATGTGGGGTCAGTGTGTCGGTGTGGTCAGTGTGTGGGTGGCATCAGTGTGTGGATGGCGTCAGTGTGTGTGTGGCGTCAGTGTGTGTGTGGGGTCAGTGTGTGGGTGGGGTCAGTGCGTGTGTGGGGTCAGTGTGAGTGTGGGGTCAGTGTGTGTGTGGGGTCAGTGTGTGTGTGGGGTCAGTGTGTGGGTGGGTTCAGTGTGTGTGTGGGGTCAGTGTGTGTGTGGGGTCAGTGTCTGGGTGGGGTCAGTGTGTGTGTGGGGTCAGTGTGTGGGCGGGGTCAGTGTGTGTGTGGGGTCAGTGTGTAGGCGGGGTCAGTGTGTGTGTGGGGTCAGTGTCTGGGCGGGGTCAGTGTGTGTGTGTGTTCAGTGTGTTTGTGGGGTCAGTGTGAGGGCGAGGTCAGTGTGAGGGCGGGGTCAAGTGTGGGCAGGGTCAGTGTATGTGTGGGGTCAGTGTGTGTGTGGGGTCAGATTGTTTGCGAGGTCGGAGTGAGGCTGAGGTCAGTGTGAGGGCGGGGTCAGTGTGTGGGCGGGGTCAGTGTGAGGTCAGTGTCAGTGTGTGTGTGGGGTCAGTGTGTGGGCGGGGTCAGTGTATGGGCGGGGTCAGTGTGTGGGCAGGGTCAGTTTGTCGGCGGGGTCAGTGTGCATGTGGGGTCGGTGTGTCTGTGGGGTCAGTGTGTGGGTGGGGTCAGTGTGTGGGTGGGGTCAGTGTGCGTGTGGGGTCAGTGTGTGGGTGGGGTCAGTGTGTGGGCGGGGTCAGTGTGCATGTGGGGTCAGTGTGTCGGTGGGGTCAGTGTGTGTGTGGGGTCAGAGGGCATGTGGGGTCAGTGTGTCGCTGGGGTCAGTGTGTGGGTGGGGTCAGTGTGCGTGTGGGGTCAGTGTGCGGGCGGGGTCAGTGTGCATGTGGGGTCAGTGTGTGTGGGGTCAGTGTGTGGGTGGGATCAGTGTGCGTGTGGGGTCAGTGTGTGGGTGGGGTCAGTGTGTGGGCGGGTTCAGAGTGTGTGTGGGGTCAGTGTGTGGGCAGACTCAGTTTGTGTGTGGGGTCAGTGAGCATGTGGGATCAGTGTGTGGGTGGGGTCAGTGTGTGGGTGGGGTCAGTGTGTGGGCGGCGTCAGTGTGTTTGTGGGGTCAGTGTGTTGGCGGGGTCAGTGTGTGGGTGGGGTCAGTGTGTGTGTGGGGTCAGTGTGTGTGTGCGGTCAGTGTGTGGGTGGGGTCAGTGTGTGTGTGGGGTCAGTGTGAGGTCAGTGTTAGTGTCTGGGCGGGGTCAGTGTATGGGTGAGGTCAGTGTGTCGGTGGGGTCACTATGTGGGCGGGGTCAGTGTGCATGTGGGGTCAGTGTGTCCGTGGGGTCAGTGTGTGTGTGGGGTCAGTGTGTGGGCAGGGTCAGTGTGTTGGTGGGGTTAGTGTGTGGGTGGGGTCAGTGTGTGGGTGGGGTCAGTGTGTGTGGGGTCAGTGTGTGTGTGGGGTCAGTGTGTTTGTGGGGTCAGTGTGTGTATGGGGTCAGTGTGTGGGTGGGGTCAGTGCGTGTGTGGGGTCAGTGTGTTTGTGGGGTCAGTGTGTGTGGGGTCAGTGTGTGTGTGGGGTCAGAGTGTGGGTGGGTTCAGTGTGTGGGCGGGGGTCAGTGTGTGTGTGGGGTCAGTGTGTGTTTGGGGTCAGTGTGTGTTTGGGGTCAGTGTGTGGGCGGGGTCAGTGTGTCGGTGGGGTCAGTGTGTCGGTGGGGTCAGTGTGTGTGTGGGGTCAGTGTGTGGATGGCGTCAGTGTGTGTGTGGCGTCAGTGTGTGTGTGGGGTCAGTGTGTGTGTGCGGTCAGTGTGTGGGTGGGGTCAGTGTGTGTGTGGGGTCAGTGTGTGTGTGGGGTCAGTGTGTGTGTGGGGTCAGTGTGTGGGCGGGGTCAGTGTGTGGGCAGGGTCAGTGTGTCGGTGGCGTCAGTGTGTGTGTGGGTTCAGTGTGTGTGTGCGGTTAGTGTGTGGGTGGGGTCAGTGCGTGTGTGGGGTCAGTGCGTGTGTGGGGTCAGTGCGTGTGTGGGGTCAGTGTGTGGGCGGGGTCAGTGTGTGTGTGGGGTCAGTGCGCGTGTGGGGTCAGTGTGTGGGCGGGGTCAGTGTGTGTGTGGGGTCAGTGCGCGTGTGGGGTCAGTGTGTGGGCGGGGTCAGTGTGCATGTGGGGTCAGTGTGTCGCTGGGGCCAGTGTGTGGGTGGGATCAGTGTGCGTGTGGGGTCAGTGTGTGGGCGGGTTCAGTGTGTGGGCGGGTTCAGTGTGTGGGCGGGTTCAGTGTGTGTGTGGGGTCAGTGTGTGGGCAGGGTCAGTGTGTGTATGGGGTCAGTGTGTGGGCGGAGTCAATGTGTGGGTGGGGTCAGTGTGTGTGGGGTCAGTGTGTGTATGGGGTCAGTGTGCATGTGGGGTCAGTGTGCATGTGGGGTCAGTGTGTGGGCGGGGTCAGTGTGTCGGCGGGGTCAGTGTGTGGGCGGGGTCAGTGTGTTGGTGGGGTCAGTGTGTGGGCGGCGTCAGTGTGTTTGTGGGGTCAGTGTGTGTGGGGTCAGTGTGTTGGCGGGGTCAGTGTGTGGGTGGAGTCAGTGTGTGTGTGTGGGGTCAGTGTGAGGTCAGTGTTAGTGTTTGGGCGGGGTCAGTGTATGGGTGAGGTCAGTGTGTCGGTGGGGTCACTATGTGGGCGGGGTCAGTGTGCATGTGGGGTCAGTGTGTCCGTGGGGTCAGTGTGTGTGTGGGGTCACTGTGTGGGCGGGGTCAGTGTGTTGGTGGGGTTAGTGTGTGGGTGGGGTCATTGTGTGTGTGGGGTCATTGTGTGTGTGGGGTCAGTGTGTGTGTGGGGTCAGTGTGTGTATGGGGTCAGTGTGTGGGTGGGGTCAGTGCGTGTGTGGGGTCAGTGTGTGTGTGGGGTCAGTGTGTGTGGGGTCAGTGTGTGTGTGGGGTCAGTGTGTGTGTGGGGTCAGTGTGTGGGCAGGGTCAGTGTGTGTGGGCAGGGTCAGTGTGTGTGGGCAGGGTCAGTGTGTGTGTGGGGTCAGTGTGTGGGCGGGGTCAATGTGTGGGTGGGGTCAGTGTGTGTGGGGTCAGTGTGTGAGCGGGGTCAGTGTGCATGTGGGGTCAGTGTGTGGGCGGGGACAGTTTGTGGGCGGGGTCAGTGTGGGCGGGGTTATTGTATGGGCGGGGTCAGTATGTGGCCGGGGTCTGTGTCAGTGTGTGTGTGTGGGTTCAGTGTGTCGGCGGGTTCAGTGTGCATGTGTGGTCAGTGTGTGGGCAGGGTCAGTGTGTGGGCATGGTCATTGTGTGGGTGGAGCAGTGTGTGTTTGGGGTCAGTGTGTTTGGGGTCAGTTTGTGAGCGGGGTCAGTGTGTGTGTGGGGTCAGTGTGTGTGTGGGGTCAGTGTGTGGGTGGGGTCAGTGTGTGGGTGGGGTCAGTGTGTGGGCAGGGTCAGTGTGTGTGCGGGGTCAGTGTGTGGGTGGGGTCAATGTGTGGGTGGGGTCAGTGTGGGGGTGGGGTCAGTGTGTGGTCAGTGTGTGGGCGGGGTCAGTGTGCATGTGGGGTCAGTGTGCGTGTGGGGTCAGTGTGTGGGTGGGGTCAGTGTGTGGGTGGGGTCAGTGTGTGGGTGGGGTCAGTGTGTGTGTGGGGTCAGTGTGTGTGTGGGGTCAGTGTGTGGGTGGGGTCAGTGTGTGGGTGTGGTCAGTGTGTGTGTGGGGTCAGTGTGTGTGTGGGGTCAGTGTGTGTGTGGGGTCAGTGTGTGGTCAGTGTGTGGGTGGGGTCAGTGTGTTTGGGGTCAGTGTGTGGGTGGGGTCAGTGTGCATGTGGGGTCAGTGTGTGGGCGGGGACAGTTTGTGGGCGGGGTCAGTGTGGGCGGGGTTATTGTATGGGCGGGGTCAGTATGTGGCCGGGGTCTGTGTCAGTGTGTGTGTGTGGGTTCAGTGTGTCGGCGGGTTCAGTGTGCATGTGTGGTCAGTGTGTGGGCAGGGTCAGTGTGTGGGCATGGTCATTGTGTGGGTGGAGCAGTGTGTGTTTGGGGTCAGTGTGTTTGGGGTCAGTTTGTGAGCGGGGTCAGTGTGTGTGTGGGGTCAGTGTGTGGGTGGGGTCAGTGTGTGGGTGGGGTCAGTGTGTGGGCAGGGTCAGTGTGTGTGCGGGGTCAGTGTGTGGGTGGGGTCAATGTGTGGGTGGGGTCAGTGTGGGGGTGGGGTCAGTGTGTGGTCAGTGTGTGGGCGGGGTCAGTGTGCATGTGGGGTCAGTGTGCGTGTGGGGTCAGTGTGCGTGTGGGGTCAGTGTGTGGGTGGGGTCAGTGTGTGGGTGGGGTCAGTGTGTGGGTGGGGTCAGTGTGTGTGTGGGGTCAGTGTGTGTGTGGGGTCAGTGTGTGGGTGGGGTCAGTGTGTGGGTGGGGTCAGTGTGTGTGTGGGGTCAGTGTGTGTGTGGGGTCAGTGTGTGTGTGGGGTCAGTGTGTGGTCAGTGTGTGGGTGGGGTCAGTGTGTGGGTGGGGTCAGTGTGTGGGTGGGGTCAGTGTGTGGTCAGTGTGTGTGTGGGGTCAGTGTGTGGGTGGGGTCAGTGTGTGGTCAATGTGTGGGCGGGGTCAGTGTGCATGTGGGGTCAGTGTGTGGGTGTGGTCAGTGTGTGATTGTGGTCAGTGTGTGGGTGGGGTCAGTGTGTGGGTGGGGTCAGTGTGTGTTTGGGGTCAGTGTGTGGGTGGGGTCAGTGTGTGTGTGGGGTCAGTGTGTGGGTGTGGTCTGTGTGTGGGTGTGGTCAATGTGTGGGTGTGGTCAGTGTGTGGGCGGGGTCAGTGTGTGGGTGTGGTCAGTGTGTGGGTGTGGTCAGTGTGTGGGTGTGGTCAATGTGTGGGTGTGGTCAGTGTGTGTGTGGGGTCAGTGTGTAGGTGGGGTCAGTGTGTGGGCGGGGTCAGTGTGTGGGTGTGGTCAGTGTGTGGGTGGGGTCAGTGTGTGTTTGCGGTCAGTGTGCGTGTGCGGTCAGTGTGTGGGTGGGTTCAGTGTGTGGGTGGGGTCAGTGTGTGGGTGGGGTCAGTGTGTGGGTGGGGTCAGTGTGCATGTGGGGTCAGTGTGTGGGCGTGGTCAGTGTGTGGCGGGGTCAGTGTGTGGGCGGGGTCAGTGTGTGTGTGAGGTCAGTGTGTGGGCAGGGTCAGTGTGTTGGTGGGGTTAGTGTGTGGGTGGGGTCAGCATGTGTGTGGGGTCATTGTGTGTGTGGGCTCAGTGTGTGTGTGGGGTCAGTGTGTGTGTGGGGTCAGTGTGTGTGTGGGGTCAGTGTGTGTGTGGGGTCAGTGCGTGGGTGGGGTCAGTGCGTGTGTGGGGTCAGTGTGTGTGTGGGGTCAGTGTGTGTGGGGTCAGTGTGTGTGTGGGGTCAGAGTGTGGGTGGGTTCAGTGTGTGGGCGGGGTCAGTGTGTGTGTGGGGTCAGTGTCTGGGCGGGGTCAGTGTGTGTTTGGGGTCAGTGTGTGGGTGGCGTCAGTGTGTGTGTGGGGTCAGTGTGTGTGTGCGGTCAGTGTGTGGGTGGGGTCAGTGCATGTGTGGGGTCAGTGTGTGTGTGGGGTCAGTTTGTGTGTGGGGTCAGTGTGTGGGCAGGGTCAGTGTGTCGGCGGGGTCAGTGTGTGGGTGGCGTCAGTGTGTGGGTGGGGTCAGTGTGTGGGTGGGGTCAGTGTGTGGGTGGGGTCAGTGCGTGTGTGGGGTCAGTGCGTGTGTGGGGTCAGTGTGTGTGTGGGGTCAGTGTGTGTGTGGGGTCAGTGTGTGGGTGGGTTCATGTGTCGACGGGGTCAGTTTGTGTGTGGGGTCAGTGTGTGGGCGGGGTCAGTGTGTGTGTGGGGTCAGTGTCTGGGCGGGGTCAGTGTGTGTGTGGGTTCAGTGTATGTGTGGGGTCAGTGTGTGGGCGAGGTCGGAGTGAGGGCGAGGTCAGTTTGAGGCCGGAGTCAGAGTGCATGTTGGGTCAGTGTGTGGGTGGGGTCAGTGTGTGGGTGGGGTCAGTGTGTGAGCGAGGTCAGTGTGCATGTGGGTCAGTGTGTGTGTGGGGTCAGTGTGTGGGTGGGTTCAGTGTGTGGGCGGGGTCAGTGTGCATGTGGGGTCAGTGTGTCGGTGGGGTCAGTGTGTGGGTGGCGTTAGTGTAAGTGTGGGGTCAGTGTGTGTGGGGTCAGTGTGTGGGCGGGGTCAGTGTGTGGGTGGGTTCGGTGTGTGGGCGGGGTCAGTGTGTTTGTGGGGTCAGTGTGTGTGGGGTCAGTGTGTGGGCGGGGTCAGTGTGCATGTGGGGTCAGTGTGTGGGCGGGGTCAGTGTGTGTGCGGGGTCAGTGTGTGGGTTGGGTCAGTGGGTGTGTGATGTCAGTGTGTGGGCAGGGTCAGTGTGTGGGTGGGGTCAGTGTGTGGGTGGGGTCAGTGTGTGTTTGGGTTCAGTGTCTGTGCGAGGTCAGTGTGTGGGCGGGGTCAGAGTGTGGGCGGGGTCAGTGTGTGAGTGGGGTCAGTGTTTGTGTGTGGTCAGTGTGACGGCGGAGTTAGCGTGTGGGTGGGGTCAGCGTGTGGGCGGGGTCAGTGTATGGTAAGGGTCAGTGTGTGGGCGGGGTCAGTGTGTGTGGGGTCAGTGTGTGGGCGGGTCAGTGTGTGGGTGGGGTCAGTGTGGGGGCGGAGTCCGTGTGTGGGTGTGGTCAGTGTCAGTGTGTGTGCGGGGTCAGTGTGGGGGCGCGGTCAGTGTGTGTGTGGGATCAGTGTGTGGGTGGGGTCAGTGTGTGTGTGGGGTCAGTGTGAGGTCAGAGTCAGTGTGGGGTCAGTGTGTGTGTGGGCGGGGTCTGTGTGGGGGTGGGGTCAGTGTGTGTGTGGGTCAGTTTGTGTGTGGGGTCAGTGTGTGGGCAGGGTCAGTGTGTGTGTGGGGTCTGTGTGAGCTCAGTGTCACTGTGTGGGTGTGGTCAGTGTGTGGGCAGGGTCAGTGTGTGGGTGGGGTCAGTGTGTGGGTGGGGTCAGTGTGGGGGCGGGGTCAGTGTGTGGGCAGGGTCAGTGTGTTGGTGGGGTCAGTGTCAGTGTGTGGGTGGGTTCAGTGTGGGGGCGGGGTCTGTGTGTGTGTAGGGTCAGTTTGAGGTCAGTTTCAGTGTGTGGGTTGGGTCAGTGTGTGGGCAGGGTCAGTGTGTGTGTGGGGTCAGTGTGTTGGTGGGGTCAGTGTGTGGGCAGTGTCAGTGTGCATGTGGGGTCAGTGTGTCGGTGGGGTCATTGTGTGGGTGGGGTCAGTGTGCGTGTGGTGTCAGTGTGTGTTTGGGGTCAGTGTGCAGTGTCAGTGTGCATGTGGGGTCAGTATGTCGGTGGGGTCACTATGTGGGCGGGGTCAGTGTGCATGTGGGGTCATTGTGTCGGTGTGGTCAGTGTGTGGGTGGCATCAGTGTGTGGATGGCATCAGTGTGTGTGTGGCGTCAGTGTGTGTGTGGGGTCAGTGTGTGGGTGGGGTCAGTGCGTGTGTGGGGTCAGTGCGTGTGTGGGGTCAGTGTGTGTGTGGGGTCAGTGTGTGTGTGGGGTCAGTGTGTGGGTGGGTTCAGTGTGTGTGTGGGGTCAGTGTGAGGGCGAGGTCAGTGTGAGGGCGGGGTCAAGTGTGGGCAGGGTCAGTGTATGTGTGGGGTCAGTGTGTGTGTGGGGTCAGATTGTGGGCGAGGTCGGAGTGAGGCTGAGGTCAGTGTGAGGGCGGGGTCAGTGTGTGGGCGGGGTCAGTGTGAGGTCAGTGTCAGTGTGTGTGTGGGGTCAGTGTGTGGGCGGGGTCAGTGTGTGGGCGGGGTCAGTGTGTGGGCGGGGTCAGTGTGTGGGCAGGGTCAGTTTGTCGGCAGGGTCAGTGTGCATGTGGGGTCAGTGTGTCTGTGGGGTCAGTGTGTGGGTGGGGTCAGTGTGTGGGTGGGGTCAGTGTGTGGGTGGGGTCAGTGTGCGTGTGGGGTCAGTGTGTGGGCGGGGGTCAGTGTGTGGGCGGGGTCAGTGTGCATGTGGGGTCAGTGTGTCGGTGGGGTCAGTGTGTGTGTGGGGTCAGAGTGCATGTGGGGTCAGTGTGTCGCTGGGGTCAGTGTGTGGGTGGGGTCAGTGTGCGTGTGGGGTCAGTGTGTGGGCGGGGTCAGTGTGCATGTGGGGTCAGTGTGTGTGGGGTCAGTGTGTGGGTGGGATCAGTGTGCGTGTGGGGTCAGTGTGTGGGTGGGGTCAGTGTGTGGGCGGGTTCAGTGTGTGTGTGGGGTCAGTGTGTGGGCAGGGTCAGTGTGTGTGTGGGGTCAGTGTGCATGTGGGGTCAGTGTGTGGGTGGGGTCAGTGTGTGGGTGGGATCAGTGTGTGGGTGGGGTCAGTGTGTGGGCGGCGTCAGTGTGTTGGCGGGGGTCAGTGTGTGTGTGGGGTCAGTGTGTGTGTGGGGTCAGTGTGTGTGTGCGGTCAGTGTGTGGGTGGGGTCAGTGTGTGTGTGGGGTCAGTGTGAGGTCAGTGTTAGTGTCTGGGCGGGGTCAGTGTATGGGTGAGGTCCGTGTGTCGGTGGGGTCACTATGTGGGCGGGGTCAGTGTGCATGTGGGGTCAGTGTGTCCGTGGGGTCAGTGTGTGTGTGGGGTCAGTGTGTGGGCAGGGTCAGTGTGTTGGTGGGGTTAGTGTGTGGGTGGGGTCAGTGTGTGGGTGGGGTCAGTGTGTGTGTGGGGTCATTGTGTGTGTGGGGTCAGTGTGTGTGTGGGGTCAGTGTGTTTGTGGGGTCAGTGTGTGTATGGGGTCAGTGTGTGGGTGGGGTCAGTGCGTGTGTGGGGTCAGTGTGTGTGTGGGGTCAGTGTGTGTGGGGTCAGTGTGTGTGTGGGGTCAGAGTGTGGGTGGGTTCAGTGTGTGGGCGGGGTCAGTGTGTGGGTGGGGTCAGTGTCTGTTTGGGGTCAGTGTGTGGGCGGGGTCAGTGTGTCGGTGGGGTCAGTGTGTGTGTGGGGTCAGTGTGTGGATGGCGTCAGTGTGTGTGTGGGGTCAGTGTGTGTGTGCGGTCAGTGTGTGGGTGGGGTCAGTGCATGTGTGGGGTCAGTGCGTGTGTGGGGTCAGTGCGTGTGTGAGGTCAGTGTGTGGGCGGGGTCAGTGTGTGGGCAGGGTCAGTGTGTGTGTGGGGTCAGTGTGTCGGTGGCGTCAGTGTGTGTGTGGGTTCAGTGTGTGGGTGCGGTTAGTGTGTGGGTGGGGTCAGTGTGTGTGTGGGGTCAGTGCGTGTGTGGGGTCAGTGCGTGTGTGGGGTCAGTGCGTGTGTGGGGTCAGTGCGTGTGTGGGGTCAGTGTGTGGGTGGGTTCAGTGTGTGGACGGGGGTCAGTGTGTGTGTGGGGTCAGTGCGCGTGTGGGGTCAGTGTGTGGGCGGGGTCAGTGTGCATGTGGGGTCAGTGTGTCGCTGGGGCCAGTGTGTGGGTGGGATCAGTGTGCGTGTGGGGTCAGTGTGTGTGTGGGGTCAGTGTGTGGGTGGGGTCAGTGTGTGGGTGGGGTCAGTGTGTGGGTGGGGTCAGTGTGTGGGCGGGTTCAGTGTGTGGGCGGGTTCAGTGTGTGTGTGGGGTCAGTGTGTGGGCAGGGTCAGTGTGTGTATGGGGTCAGTGTGCATGTGGGGTCAGTGTGTGGGCGGGGTCAGTGTGTGGGTGGGGTCAGTGTGAGGGCGGCGTCAGTGTGTTTGTGGGGTCAGTGTGTGTGGGGTCAGTGTGTTGGCGGGGTCAGTGTGTGGGTGGGGTCAGTGTGTGTGTGGGGTCAGTGTGAGGTCAGTGTTAGTGTCTGGGCGGGGTCAGTGTATGGGTGAGGTCAGTGTGTCGGTGGGGTCACTATGTGGGCGGGGTCAGTGTGCATGTGGGGTCAGTGTGTCCGTGGGGTCAGTGTGTGTGTGGGGTCACTGTGTGGGCAGGGTCAGTGTGTTGGTGGGGTTAGTGTGTGGGTGGGGTTAGTGTGTGGGTGGGGTCAGTGTGTGTGTGGGGTCATTGTGTGTGTGGGGTCAGTGTGTGTGTGGGGTCAGTGTGTGTGTGGGGTCAGTGTGTGTATGCGGTCAGTGTGTGGGTGGGGTCAGTGCGTGTGTGGGGTCAGTGTGTGTGTGGGGTCAGTGTGTGTGGGGTCAGTGTGTGTGGGGTCAGTGTGTGTGTGGGGTCAGTGTGTGTGTGGGGTCAGTGTGTGGGCAGGGTCAGTGTGTGTGGGCAGGGTCAGTGTGTGGGCAGGGTCAGTGTGTGTGGGCAGGGTCAGTGTGTGTGGGCAGGGTCAGTGTGTGTGTGGGGTCAGTGTGTGGGCAGGGTCAGTGTGCATGTGGGGTCAGTGTGCATGTGGGGTCAGTGTGCGTGTGGGGTCAGTGTGTGGGCAGGGTCAGTGTGTGTGAGGAGTCAGTGTGCATGTGGGGTCAGTGTGTGGGCGGGGTCAGTGTGTGTGTGGGGTCAGTGTGTGGGCGGGTTCAATGTGTTGGTGGGGTCAGTGTGTGTGGGGTCAGTGTGTGGGCGGGGTCAGTGTGCATGTGGGGTCAGTGTGTGGTCGGGGTCAGTGTATGGGCGGTGTCAGTGTATGGGCGGTGTCAGTATGTGGCCGGGGTCTGTGTCAGTGTATGGGCTGGGTCAGTGTGTGTGTGGGGTCAGTGTGTCGGAGGGGTCAGTGTGCATGTGGGGTCAGTGTGTGGGTGGGGTCAGTGTGTGGGCGGGGGTCAGTGTGTGGGCAGGGTCAGTGTGTGGGCAGGGTCAGTGTGTGGGCAGGGTCAGTGTGTGGGCATGGTCAGTGTGTGGGTGGGGTTAGTGTGTGTTTGGGGTCAGTGTGTGGGAGGGGTCAGTGTGTTTTGGGGTCAGTTTGTGAGCGGGGTCAGTGTGTGTGTGGGGTCAGTGTGTGGGTGGGGTCAGTGTGTGGGTGGGGTCAGTGTGTGGTCAGTGTGTGTGTGGGGTCAGTGTGTGGGTGGGGTCAGTGTGTGTGTGGGGTCAGTGTGTGTGTGGGGTCAGTGTGTGTGTGGGGTCAGTGTGTGGGTGGGGTCAGTGTGTGGTCAGTGTGTGTGTGGGGTCAGTGTGTGGGTGGGGTCAGTGTGTGGGTGGGGTCAGTGTATGGTCAGTGTGTGTGCGGGGTCAGTGTGTGTGTGGGGTCAGTGTGTGGGTGTGTTCAGTGTGTGGGTGGGGTCAGTGTGTGGGTGGGGTCAGTGTGTGGTCAGTGTGTGTGTGTGGTCAGTGTGTGTGTGTGGTCAGTGTGTGTGTGGGGTCAGTGTGTGGGTGTGGTCAGTGTGTGGGTGTGGTCAGTGTGTGGGTGGGGTCAGTGTGTGTGTGGGGTCAGTGTGTGGGTGGGGTCAGTGTGTGGTCAGTGTGTGGGTGGGGTCAGTGTGTGTGTGGGGTCAGTGTGTGTGTGGGGTCAGTGTGTGGGTGGGGTCAGTGTGTGGGTGGGGTCAGTGTGTGGGCGGGGTCAGTGTGTGGGTGGGGTCAGTTTGCATGTGGGGTCAGTGTGTGTTTGGGGTCAGTGTGTGTTTGGGGTCAGTGTGTGGGTGGGGTCAGTGTGTGTGGGGTCAGTGTGCATGTGGGGTCAGTGTGTGGGTGGGATCAGTGTGTGGGCGGGGTCAGTGTGTGGGTGGGGCCAGTGTGTGGGCAGGGTCAGTGTGTGGGCGGAGTCAATGTGTGGGTGGGGTCAGTGTGTGTGGGGTCAGTGTGTGTGTGGGGTCAGTGTGCGTGTGGGGTCAGTGTGCGTGTGGGGTCAGTGTGTGGGCGGGGTCAGTGTGTGTGTGGGGTCAGTGTGTGTGTGGAGTCAGTGTGTGTGTGGGGTCAGTGTGTGTGTGGGGTCAGTGTGTGTGGGGTCAGTGTGTGTGTGAGGTCAGTGTGTGTGTGAGGTCAGTGTGTGGGCAGGGTCAGTGTGTGTGTGGGGTCAGTGTGTGTGAGGAGTCAGTGTGCATGTGGCGTCAGTGTGTGGGCGGGGTCAGTGTGTGGGTGGGGTCAGTGTGTGTGGGGTCAGTGTGTGGGCGGGGTCAGTGTGCATGTGGGGTCAGTGTGTGGGCGGGGTCAGTATGTGGCCGGGGTCTGTGTCAGTTTGTGGGCTGGGTCAGTGTGTTGACGGGGTCAGTGTGTGGGCGGGGTCAGTGTGTGGGTGGGGTCAGTGTGTGGGCGGGGTCAGTGTGTGGGCAGGGTCAGTGTGTGGACAGGGTCAGTGTGTGGGCAGGGTCAGTGTGTGGGCGGGGGTTAGTGTGTGTTTGGGGTCAGTGTGTGGGAGGGGTCAGTGTGTTTGGGGTCAGTGTGTGTGTGGGGTCAGTGTGTGTGTGGGGTCAGTGTGTGTGTGGGGTCAGTGTGTGTGTGCGGTCAGTGTGTGGGTGGGGTCAGTGTGTGTGTGGGGTCAGTGTGAGGTCAGTGTTAGTGTCTGGGCGCGGTCAGTGTATGGGTGAGGTCAGTGTGTCGGTGGGGTCACTATGTGGGCGGGGTCAGTGTGCATGTGGGGTCAGTGTGTCCGTGGGGTCAGTGTGTGTGTGGGGTCAGTGTGTGGGCAGGGTCAGTGTGTTGGTGGGGTTAGTGTGTGGGTGGGGTCAGTGTGTGGGTGGGGTCAGTGTGTGTGTGGGGTCATTGTGTGTGTGGGGTCAGTGTGTGTGTGGGGTCAGTGTGTTTGTGGGGTCAGTGTGTGTATGGGGTCAGTGTGTGGGTGGGGTCAGTGCGTGTGTGGGGTCAGTGTGTGTGTGGGGTCAGTGTGTGTGGGGTCAGTGTGTGTGTGGGGTCAGAGTGTGGGTGGGTTCAGTGTGTGGGCGGGGTCAGTGTGTGGGTGGGGTCAGTGTCTGTTTGGGGTCAGTGTGTGGGCGGGGTCAGTGTGTCGGTGGGGTCAGTGTGTGTGTGGGGTCAGTGTGTGGATGGCGTCAGTGTGTGTGTGGGGTCAGTGTGTGTGTGCGGTCAGTGTGTGGGTGGGGTCAGTGCATGTGTGGGGTCAGTGCGTGTGTGGGGTCAGTGCGTGTGTGGGGTCAGTGTGTGGGCGGGGTCAGTGTGTGTGTGGGGTCAGTGTGTGTGTGGGGTCAGTGTGTCGGTGGCGTCAGTGTGTGTGTGGGTTCAGTGTGTGGGTGCGGTTAGTGTGTGGGTGGGGTCAGTGCGTGTGTGGGGTCAGTGCGTGTGTGGGGTCAGTGCGTGTGTGGGGTCAGTGCGTGTGTGGGGTCAGTGTGTGGGTGGGTTCAGTGTGTGGACGGGGTCAGTGTGTGTGTGGGGTCAGTGCGCGTGTGGGGTCAGTGTGTGGGCGGGGTCAGTGTGCATGTGGGGTCAGTGTGTCGCTGGGGCCAGTGTGTGGGTGGGATCAGTGTGCGTGTGGGGTCAGTGTGCGTGTGGGGTCAGTGTGTGGGTGGGGTCAGTGTGTGGGTGGGGTCAGTGTGTGGGTGGGGTCAGTGTGTGGGTGGGGTCAGTGTGTGGGCGGGTTCAGTGTGTGGGCGGGTTCAGTGTGTGTGTGGGGTCAGTGTGTGGGCAGGGTCAGTGTGTGTATGGGGTCAGTGTGCATGTGGGGTCAGTGTGTGGGCGGGGGTCAGTGTGTGGGTGGGGTCAGTGTGTGGGCGGCGTCAGTGTGTTTGTGGGGTCAGTGTGTGTGGGGTCAGTGTGTTGGCGGGGTCAGTGTGTGGGTGGGGTCAGTGTGTGTGTGGGGTCAGTGTGAGGTCAGTGTTAGTGTCTGGGCGGGGTCAGTGTATGGGTGAGGTCAGTGTGTCGGTGGGGTCACTATGTGGGCGGGGTCAGTGTGCATGTGGGGTCAGTGTGTCCGTGGGGTCAGTGTGTGTGTGGGGTCACTGTGTGGGCAGGGTCAGTATGTGGGTGGGGTTAGTGTGTGGGTGGGGTCAGTGTGTGGGTGGGGTCAGTGTGTGTGTGGGGTCATTGTGTGTGTGGGGTCAGTGTGTGTGTGGGGTCAGTGTGTGTGTGGGGTCAGTGTGTGTATGCGGTCAGTGTGTGGGTGGGGTCGGTGCGTGTGTGGGGTCAGTGCGTGTGTGGGGTCAGTGTGTGTGGGGTCAGTGCGTGTGTGGGGTCAGTGTGTGTGGGGTCAGTGTGTGTGGGGTCAGTGTGTGTGTGGGGTCAGTGTGTGTGTGGGGTCAGTGTGTGGGCAGGGTCAGTGTGTGTGGGCAGGGTCAGTGTGTGGGCAGGGTCAGTGTGTGTGGGCAGGGTCAGTGTGTGTGTGGGGTCAGTGTGTGGGCAGGGTCAGTGTGCATGTGGGGTCAGTGTGCATGTGGGGTCAGTGTGCGTGTGGGGTCAGTGTGCGTGTGGGGTCAGTGTGTGGGCAGGGTCAGTGTGTGTGAGGAGTCAGTGTGCATGTGGGGTCAGTGTGTGGGCGGGGTCAGTGTGTGTGTGGGGTCAGTGTGTGGGCGGGTTCAATGTGTTGGTGGGGTCAGTGTGTGTGGGGTCAGTGTGTGGGCGGGGTCAGTGTGCATGTGGGGTCAGTGTGTGGGCGGGGACAGTGTGTGGGTGGGGTCAGTGTGTGGGCGCGGTCAGTGTGTGGTCGGGGTCAGTGTATGGGCGGTGTCAGTGTATGGGCGGTGTCAGTATGTGGCCGGGGTCTGTGTCAGTGTGTGGGCTGGGTCAGTGTGTGTGTGGGGTCAGTGTGTCGGCGGGGTCAGTGTGTGGGTGGGGTCAGTGTGTGGGCGGGGTCAGTGTGTGGGCAGGGTCAGTGTGTGGGCAGGGTCAGTGTGTGGGCAGGGTCAGTGTGTGGGCATGGTCAGTGTGTGGGTGGGGTTAGTGTGTGTTTGGGGTCAGTGTGTGGGAGGGGTCAGTGTGTTTGGGGTCAGTTTGTGAGCGGGGTCAGTGTGTGTGTGGGGTCAGTGTGTGGGTGGGGTCAGTGTGTGGGTGGGGTCAGTGTGTGGTCAGTGTGTGTGTGGGGTCAGTGTGTGGGTGGGGTCAGTGTGTGTGTGGGGTCAGTGTGTGTGTGGGGTCAGTGTGTGGGTGGGGTCAGTGTGTGGTCAGTGTGTGTGTGGGGTCAGTGTGTGGGTGGGGTCAGTGTGTGGGTGGGGTCAGTGTATGGTCAGTGTGTGTGTGGGGTCAGTGTGTGTGTGTGGTCAGTGTGTGTGTGGGGTCAGTGTGTGTGTGTGGTCAGTGTGTGTGTGGGGTCAGTGTGTGTTTGGGGTCAGTGTGTGGGTGTGGTCAGTGTGTGGGTGTGGTCAGTGTGTGGGTGGGGTCAGTGTGTGTGTGGGGTCAGTGTGTGGGTGGGGTCAGTGTGTGGTCAGTGTGTGGGTGGGGTCAGTGTGTGTGTGGGGTCAGTGTGTGTGTGGGGTCAGTGTGTGGGTGCGGTCAGTGTGTGGGTGGGGTCAGTGTGTGGGCGGGGTCAGTGTGTGGGTGGGGTCAGTTTGCATGTGGGGTCAGTGTGTGTTTGGGGTCAGTGTGTGTTTGGGGTCAGTGTGTGGGTGGGGTCAGTGTGTGTGGGGTCAGTGTGCATGTGGGGTCAGTGTGTGGGTGGGATCAGTGTGTGGGCGGGGTCAGTGTGTGGGTGGGGCCAGTGTGTGGGCAGGGTCAGTGTGTGGGCGGAGTCAATGTGTGGGTGGGGTCAGTGTGTGTGGGGTCAGTGTGTGTGTGGGGTCAGTGTGCGTGTGGGGTCAGTGTGCGTGTGGGGTCAGTGTGTGGGCGGGGTCAGTGTGTGTGTGGGGTCAGTGTGTGTGTGTAGTCAGTGTGTGTGTGGGGTCAGTGTGTGTGTGGGGTCAGTGTGTGTGGGGTCAGTGTGTGTGTGGGGTCAGTGTGTGTGTGAGGTCAGTGTGTGTGTGAGGTCAGTGTGTGGGCAGGGTCAGTGTGTGTGTGGGGTCAGTGTGTGTGAGGAGTCAGTGTGCATGTGGCGTCAGTGTGTGGGCGGGGTCAGTGTGTGGGTGGGGTCAGTGTGTGTGGGGTCAGTGTGTGGGCGGGGTCAGTGTGCATGTGGGGTCAGTGTGTGGGCGGGGTCAGTATGTGGCCGGGGTCTGTGTCAGTTTGTGGGCTGGGTCAGTGTGTTGACGGGGTCAGTGTGTGGGCGGGGTCAGTGTGTGGGTGGGGTCAGTGTGTGGGCGGGGTCAGTGTGTGGGCAGGGTCAGTGTGTGGGCAGGGTCAGTGTGTGGACAGGGTCAGTGTGTGGGCAGGGTCAGTGTGTGGGCGGGGTTAGTGTGTGTTTGGGGTCAGTGTGAGGGAGGGGTCAGTGTGTTTGGGGTCAGTTTGTGAGCGGGGTCAGTGTGTATGGGGGGTCAGTGTGTGGGTGGGGTCAGTGTGTGGGTGGGGTCAGTGTGTGGGTGGGGTCAGTGTGTGTGTGGGGTCAGTATGTGGTCAGTGTGTGGGCGGGGTCAGTGTGTGGGCAGGGTCAGTGTGTGGACAGGGTCAGTGTGTGGACAGGGTCAGTGTGTGTGCGCGGTCAGTGTGTGGGTGGGGTCAGTGTGTGGGTGTGGTCAGTGTGTGGGTGTGGTCAGTGTGTGGGTGGGGTCAGTGTGTGGGTGTGGTCAGTGTGTGGGTGGGGTCAGTGTGTGTGGGTGGGGTCAGTGTGTGTGGGTGGGGTCAGTGTGTCGGTGGGGTCAGTGTGTCGGTGGGGTCAGTGTGTCGGTGGGGTCAGTGTGTGGTCAGTGTGTGTGTGTGGGGTCAGTGTGTGGGCGGGGTCAGTGTGTGTGTGGGGTCAGTGTGTGTGGGGTCAGTGTGTGGGCGGGGTCAGTGTGTGGGCGGGGTCAGTGTGTGGGTGGGGTGAGTTTGCATGTGGGGTCAGTGTGTGTTTGGGGTCAGTGTGTGGGTGGTGTCAGTGTGTGTGTGGGGTCAGTGTGTGTGTGGGGTCAGTGTGTGTGTGGGGTCAGTGTGTGGGTGGGATCAGTGTGTGGGCGGGGTCAGTGTGTGGGTGGGGCCAGTGTGTGGGCAGGGTCAGTGTGTGGGCGGGGTCAATGTGTGGGTGGGGTCAGTGTGTGTGGGGTCAGTGTGTGTGTGGCGTCAGTGTGCGTGTGGGGTCAGTGTGCGTGTGGGGTCAGTGTGTGGGCAGGGTCAGTGTGTGTGTGGGGTCAGTGTGTGTGGGGTCAGTGTGTGGGTGGGGTCAGTGTGTGTGTGGGGTCAGTGTGTGTGTGGGGTCAGTGTGTGGGTGGGGTCAGTGTGTGGTCAGTGTGTGTGTGGGGTCAGTGTGTGGGTGGGGTCAGTGTGTGGGTGGGGTCAGTGTATGGTCAGTGTGTGTGTGGGGTCAGTGTGTGTGTGTGGTCAGTGTGTGTGTGGGGTCAGTGTGTGTGTGTGGTCAGTGTGTGTGTGGGGTCAGTGTGTGTTTGGGGTCAGTGTGTGGGTGTGGTCAGTGTGTGGGTGTGGTCAGTGTGTGGGTGGGGTCAGTGTGTGTGTGGGGTCAGTGTGTGGGTGGGGTCAGTGTGTGGTCAGTGTGTGGGTGGGGTCAGTGTGTGTGTGGGGTCAGTGTGTGTGTGGGGTCAGTGTGTGGGTGCGGTCAGTGTGTGGGTGGGGTCAGTGTGTGGGCGGGGTCAGTGTGTGGGTGGGGTCAGTTTGCATGTGGGGTCAGTGTGTGTTTGGGGTCAGTGTGTGTTTGGGGTCAGTGTGTGGGTGGGGTCAGTGTGTGTGGGGTCAGTGTGCATGTGGGGTCAGTGTGTGGGTGGGATCAGTGTGTGGGCGGGGTCAGTGTGTGGGTGGGGCCAGTGTGTGGGCAGGGTCAGTGTGTGGGCGGAGTCAATGTGTGGGTGGGGTCAGTGTGTGTGGGGTCAGTGTGTGTGTGGGGTCAGTGTGCGTGTGGGGTCAGTGTGCGTGTGGGGTCAGTGTGTGGGCGGGGTCAGTGTGTGTGTGGGGTCAGTGTGTGTGTGTAGTCAGTGTGTGTGTGGGGTCAGTGTGTGTGTGGGGTCAGTGTGTGTGGGGTCAGTGTGTGTGTGGGGTCAGTGTGTGTGTGAGGTCAGTGTGTGTGTGAGGTCAGTGTGTGGGCAGGGTCAGTGTGTGTGTGGGGTCAGTGTGTGTGAGGAGTCAGTGTGCATGTGGCGTCAGTGTGTGGGCGGGGTCAGTGTGTGGGTGGGGTCAGTGTGTGTGGGGTCAGTGTGTGGGCGGGGTCAGTGTGCATGTGGGGTCAGTGTGTGGGCGGGGTCAGTATGTGGCCGGGGTCTGTGTCAGTTTGTGGGCTGGGTCAGTGTGTTGACGGGGTCAGTGTGTGGGCGGGGTCAGTGTGTGGGTGGGGTCAGTGTGTGGGCGGGGTCAGTGTGTGGGCAGGGTCAGTGTGTGGGCAGGGTCAGTGTGTGGACAGGGTCAGTGTGTGGGCAGGGTCAGTGTGTGGGCGGGGTTAGTGTGTGTTTGGGGTCAGTGTGAGGGAGGGGTCAGTGTGTTTGGGGTCAGTTTGTGAGCGGGGTCAGTGTGTATGGGGGGTCAGTGTGTGGGTGGGGTCAGTGTGTGGGTGGGGTCAGTGTGTGGGTGGGGTCAGTGTGTGTGTGGGGTCAGTATGTGGTCAGTGTGTGGGCGGGGTCAGTGTGTGGGCAGGGTCAGTGTGTGGACAGGGTCAGTGTGTGGACAGGGTCAGTGTGTGTGCGCGGTCAGTGTGTGGGTGGGGTCAGTGTGTGGGTGTGGTCAGTGTGTGGGTGTGGTCAGTGTGTGGGTGGGGTCAGTGTGTGGGTGTGGTCAGTGTGTGGGTGGGGTCAGTGTGTGTGGGTGGGGTCAGTGTGTGTGGGTGGGGTCAGTGTGTCGGTGGGGTCAGTGTGTCGGTGGGGTCAGTGTGTCGGTGGGGTCAGTGTGTGGTCAGTGTGTGTGTGTGGGGTCAGTGTGTGGGCGGGGTCAGTGTGTGTGTGGGGTCAGTGTGTGTGGGGTCAGTGTGTGGGCGGGGTCAGTGTGTGGGCGGGGTCAGTGTGTGGGTGGGGTGAGTTTGCATGTGGGGTCAGTGTGTGTTTGGGGTCAGTGTGTGGGTGGTGTCAGTGTGTGTGTGGGGTCAGTGTGTGTGTGGGGTCAGTGTGTGTGTGGGGTCAGTGTGTGGGTGGGATCAGTGTGTGGGCGGGGTCAGTGTGTGGGTGGGGCCAGTGTGTGGGCAGGGTCAGTGTGTGGGCGGGGTCAATGTGTGGGTGGGGTCAGTGTGTGTGGGGTCAGTGTGTGTGTGGCGTCAGTGTGCGTGTGGGGTCAGTGTGCGTGTGGGGTCAGTGTGTGGGCAGGGTCAGTGTGTGTGTGGGGTCAGTGTGTGTGTGGAGTCAGTGTGTGTGTGGGGTCAGTGTGTGTGGGGTCAGTGTGTGTGTGAGGTTAGTGTGTGGGCAGGGTCAGTGTGTGTGTGGGGTCAGTGTGTGTGAGGAGTCAGTGTGCATGTGGCGTCAGTGTGTGGGCGGGGTCAGTGTGTGAGTGGGGTCAGTGTGTGTGGGGTCAGTGTGTGGGCGGGGTCAGTGTGCATGTGGGGTCAGTGTGTGGGCGGGGTCAGTATGTGGCCGGGGTCTGTGTCAGTTTGTGGGCTGGGTCAGTGTGTTGACGGGGTCAGTGTGTGGGCGGGGTCAGTGTGTGGGTGGGGTCAGTGTGTGGGCGGGGTCAGTGTGTGGGCAGGGTCAGTGTGTGGACAGGGTCAGTGTGTGGGCAGGGTCAGTGTGTGGGTGGGGTTAGTGTGTGTTTGGGGTCAGTGTGTGGGAGGGGTCAGTGTGTTTGGGGTCAGTTTGTGAGCGGGGTCAGTGTGTATGGGGGGTCAGTGTGTGGGTGGGGTCAGTGTGTGGGTGGGGTCAGTGTGTGGGTGGGGTCAGTGTGTGTGTGGGGTCAGTATGTGGTCAGTGTGTGTGTGGGGTCAGTGTGTGGGCGGGGTCAGTGTGTGGGCAGGGTCAGTGTGTGGACAGGGTCAGTGTGTGTGCGCGGTCAGTGGGTGGGTGGGGTCAGTGTGTGGGTGTGGTCAGTGTGTGGGTGGTGTCAGTGTGTGGGTGGGGTCAGTGTGTGGGTGTGGTCAGTGTGTGGGTGGGGTCAGTGTGTGGGTGGGGTCAGTGTGTGGGTGGGGTCAGTGTGTGTGTGTGGGGTCAGTGTGTCGGTGGGGTCAGTGTGTGGTCAGTGTGTGTGTGTGGTCAGTGTGTGTGTGGGGTCAGTGTGTGGGCGGGGTCAGTGTGTGTGTGGGGTCAGTGTGTGTGGGGTCAGTGTGTGTGGGGTCAGTGTGTGGGCGGGGTCAGTGTGTGGGTGGAGTCAGTGTGTGTGCGGGTTCATGTGTGGGCGGGGTCAGTGTGTGGGCGGGGTCAGTGTGTGGGCGGGGTCATGTGTGGGCGGGGTCAGTGTGTGGGCGGGGTCAGTGTGTGGGCGGGGTCAGTGTGCATGTGGGGTCAGTGTGCTTGTGGGGTCAGTGTGTGGGTGGGGTCAGTGTGTGGGCGGGGTCAGTGTGTGGGCGGGGTCAGTGTGTGGGCGGGGTCAGTGTGTGGGCGGGGTCAGTGTATGTGGGGTCTGTGTATGGGCATGGTCAGTGTGTGTGCGGGGTCAGTGTGTGGGTGGGGTCAGTGTGTGTGGGGTCAGTGTGTGTGGGGTCAGTGTGTTGGCGGTGTCAGTGTGTGGGTGGGGACAGTGTGTGGGTGGCGTCAGTGTGCGTGTGGGGTCAGTGTGCGTGTGGGGTCAGTGTGCGTGTGGGGTCAGTGTGTGGGTGGGGTCAGTGTGTGGGCAGGGTCAGTGTGTGGGCATGGTCAGTGTGTGGGTGGGGTCAGTGTGTGTTTGGGGTCAGTGTGTGGGTGGGGTCAGTGTGTGGGCAGGGTCAGTGTGTGTGCGGGGCCAGTGTGTGGGTGGGGTCAGTGTGTGGGTGGGGTCAGTGTGTGGGTGGGGTCAGTGTGTGCGTGGGGTCAGTGTGTGGTCAGTGTGTGTGTGGGGTCAGTGTGTGGGTGGGGTCAGTGTATGGTCTTTGTATGGTGAGTGTGTGTGTGGGGTCAGTGTGTGTGTGGTCAGTGTGTGGGTGAGGTCAGTGTGTGGGTGGGGTCAGTGTGTGGTCAGTGTGTGGGTGGGGTCAGTGTGTTTGGGGTCAGTGTGTGGGTGGGGTCAGTGTGTGTGTGGGGTCAATGTGTGGGTGGGTTCAGTGTGTGGGTGGGGTCAGAGTGTGGGTGGGGTCAGTGTGTGGTCAGTGTGTGTGTGGGATCAGTGTGTGTGTGGGGTCTGTGTGTGGGTGGGGTCAGTGTGTGTTTGGGGTCAGTGTGTGGGTGGGGTCAGTGTGTGTGTGGGGTCAATGTGTGTGTGGGTTCTGTGTGTGGGTGGGGTCAGTGTGTGGGTGGGGTCAGTGTGTGTGCGGGGTCAGTGTGTGTGTGGGGTCAGTGTGTGGTCAGTGTGTGTGTGGGGTCAGTGTGTGGGTGGGGTCAGAGTGTGGGTGGGGTCAGTGTGTGGGTGGGGTCAGTGTATGGCCAGTGTATGGTCAGTGTGTGTGTGGGGTCAGTGTGTGGGTGGGGTCAATGTGTGGGTGAGGTCAGTGTGTGGGTGGGGTCAGTGAGTGGTCAGTGTGTGGGTGGGGTCAGTGTGTGTTTGGGGTCAGTGTGTGGGTGGGGTCAGTGTGTGTCTGGGGTCAATGTGTGGGTGGGTTCAGTGTGTGGGTGGGGTCAGTGTGTGGGTGGGGTCAGTGTGTGGTCAGTGTGTGTGTGGGGTCAGTCTGTGTGTGGGGTCAGTGTGTGTGTGGGGTCAGTGTGTGTGTGGGGTCTGTGTGTGGGTGGGGTCTGTGTGTGTTTGGGGTCAGTGTGTGGGTGGGGTCAGTGTGTGGGTGGGGTCAGTGTGTGTTTGGGGTCAGTGTGTGGGTGGGGTCAGTGTGTGTGTGGGGTCAGTGTGTGTGGGGTCAGTGTGTGGGCGGGGTCAGTGTGTGGGTGGAGTCAGTGTGTGGGCGGGATCATGTGTGGGCGGGGTCATGTGTGGGCGGGGTCATGTGTGGGCGGGGTCAGTGTGTGGGCGGGGTCAGTGTGTGGGCGGGGTCAGTGTGCATGTGGGGTCAGTGTCTTTGTGGGTTCAGTGTGAGGGCGCGGTCAGTGTGTGGGCGGGGTCAGTGTGTGGGCGGGGTCAGTGTGTGGGCGGGGTCAGTGTGTGGGCGGGGTCAGTGTGTGGGCGGGGTCAGTGTGTGGGCGGGGTCAGTGTGTGGGCGGTGTCAGTGTGTGGGCGGGGTCAGTGTGTGGGTGGGGTCAGTGTATGTGGGGTCAGTGTGTGGGCGGGGTCAGTGTGTGGGTGGGGTCAGTGTGTGTGCGGTCAGTGTGTGGGCGGGGTCTATGTGTGGGCGGGGTCAGTGTGTGCGTGGGGTCAGTGTGTGGGTGGAGTCAGTGTATGTGTGGTCAGTGTGTGTGTGGGGTCAGTGTGTGTGTGGGGTCAGTGTGTGGGCAGGGTCAGTGTGTGTGGGCAGGGTCAGTGTGCGGGCAGGGTCAGTGTGTGAGCGGGGTCAGTGTGCGTGTGGGGTCAGTGTGTGGGCAGGGTCAGTGTGTGTGTGGGTCAGTGTGTGGGTGGGGTCAGTGTGTGTGTGGGGTCAGTGTGTGGGCGGGGACAGTGTGTGGGCGGGGTCAGTGTGGGCGGGGTTATTGTATGGGCTGGGTCAGTATGTGGCCGGGGTCTGTGTCAGTGTGTGTGTGTGGGTTCAGTGTGTCGGCGGGTTCAGTGTGCATGTGTGGTCAGTGTGTGGGCAGGGTCAGTGTGTGGGCAGGGTCAGTGTGTGGGCATGGTCATTGTGTGGGTGGAGCAGTGTGTGTTTGGGGTCAGTGTGTTTGGGGTCAGTTTGTGGGTGGTGTCAGTGTGTGTGTGGGGTCAGTGTGTGTGTGGGGTCAGTGTGTGTGTGGGGTCAGTGTGTGGGTGGGGTCAGTGTGTGTGTGGGGTCAGTGTGTGGGCAGGGTCAGTGTGTGTGCGGGGTCAGTGTGTGGGTGGGGTCAATGTGTGGGTGGGGTCAGTGTGTGGGTGGGGTCAGTGTGTGGTCAGTGTGTGGGCGGGGTCAGTGTGCATGTGGGGTCAGTGTGTGTGTGGGGTCAGTGTGTGTGTGGGGTCAGTGTGTGGGTGGAGTCAGTGTGTGGGCAGGGTCAGTGTGTGGGCATGGTCATTGTGTGGGTGGAGCAGTGTGTGTTTGGGGTCAGTGTGTTTGGGGTCAGTTTGTGGGTGGTGTCAGTGTGTGTGTGGGGTCAGTGTGTGTGTGGGGTCAGTGTGTGTGTGGGGTCAGTGTGTGGGTGGGATCAGTGTGTGGGCGGGGTCAGTGTGTGGGTGGGGCCAGTGTGTGGGCAGGGTCAGTGTGTGGGCGGGGTCAATGTGTGGGTGGGGTCAGTGTGTGTGGGGTCAGTGTGTGTGTGGGGTCAGTGTGCGTGTGGGGTCAGTGTGCGTGTGGGGTCAGTGTGTGGGCAGGGTCAGTGTGTGTGTGGGGTCAGTGTGTGTGTGGAGTCAGTGTGTGTGTGGGGTCAGTGTGTGTGGGGTCAGTGTGTGTGTGAGGTTAGTGTGTGGGCAGGGTCAGTGTGTGTGTGGGGTCAGTGTATGTGAGGAGTCAGTGTGCATGTGGCGTCAGTGTGTGGGCGGGGTCAGTGTGTGAGTGGGGTCAGTGTGTGTGGGGTCAGTGTGTGGGCGGGGTCAGTGTGCATGTGGGGTCAGTGTGTGGGCGGGGTCAGTATGTGGCCGGGGTCTGTGTCAGTTTGTGGGCTGGGTCAGTGTGTTGACGGGGTCAGTGTGTGGGCGGGGTCAGTGTGTGGGTGGGGTCAGTGTGTGGGCGGGGTCAGTGTGTGGGCAGGGTCAGTGTGTGGACAGGGTCAGTGTGTGGGCAGGGTCAGTGTGTGGGTGGGGTTAGTGTGTGTTTGGGGTCAGTGTGTGGGAGGGGTCAGTGTGTTTGGGGTCAGTTTGTGAGCGGGGTCAGTGTGTATGGGGGGTCAGTGTGTGGGTGGGGTCAGTGTGTGGGTGGGGTCAGTGTGTGGGTGGGGTCAGTGTGTGTGTGGGGTCAGTATGTGGTCAGTGTGTGTGTGGGGTCAGTGTGTGGGCGGGGTCAGTGTGTGGGCAGGGTCAGTGTGTGGACAGGGTCAGTGTGTGTGCGCGGTCAGTGGGTGGGTGGGGTCAGTGTGTGGGTGTGGTCAGTGTGTGGGTGGGGTCAGTGTGTGGGTGGGGTCAGTGTGTGGGTGTGGTCAGTGTGTGGGTGGGGTCAGTGTGTGGGTGGGGTCAGTGTGTGTGTGGGGTCAGTGTGTCGGTGGGGTCAGTGTGTGGTCAGTGTGTGTGTGTGGTCAGTGTGTGTGTGGGGTCAGTGTGTGGGCGGGGTCAGTGTGTGTGTGGGGTCAGTGTGTGTGGGGTCAGTATGTGTGGGGTCAGTGTGTGGGCGGGGTCAGTGTGTGGGTGGAGTCAGTGTGTGTGCGGGTTCATGTGTGGGCGGGGTCAGTGTGTGGGCGGGGTCATGTGTGGGCGGGGTCAGTGTGTGGGCGGGGTCAGTGTGCATGTGGGGTCAGTGTGCTTGTGGGGTCAGTGTGTGGGCGGGGTCAGTGTGTGGGCGGGGTCAGTGTGTGGGCGGGGTCAGTGTGTGGGCGGGGTCAGTGTGTGGGCGGGGTCAGTGTATGTGGGGTCTGTGTATGGGCATGGTCAGTGTGTGTGCGGGGTCAGTGTGTGGGTGGGGTCAGTGTGTGGGTGGGGTCAGTGTGTGTGGGGTCAGTGTGTGTGGGGTCAGTGTGTTGGCGGTGTCAGTGTGTGGGTGGGGTCAGTGTGTGGGTGGCGTCAGTGTGCGTGTGGGGTCAGTGTGTGTGTGGGGTCAGTGTGCGTGTGGGGTCAGTGTGTGGGTGGGGTCAGTGTGTGGGCAGGGTCAGTGTGTGGGCATGGTCAGTGTGTGGGTGGGGTCAGTGTGTGTTTGGGGTCAGTGTGTGGGTGGGGTCAGTGTGTGGGCAGGGTCAGTGTGTGTGCGGGGCCAGTGTGTGGGTGGGGTCAGTGTGTGGGTGGGGTCAGTGTGTGGGTGGGGTCAGTGTGTGCGTGGGGTCAGTGTGTGGTCAGTGTGTGTGTGGGGTCAGTGTGTGGGTGGGGTCAGTGTATGGTCTTTGTATGGTGAGTGTGTGTGTGGGGTCAGTGTGTGTGTGGGTCAGTGTGTGTGTGTGGTCAGTGTGTGGGTGAGGTCAGTGTGTGGGTGGGGTCAGTGTGTGGTCAGTGTGTGTGTGGGGTCAGTGTGTGTTTGGGGTCAGTGTGTGGGTGGGGTCAGTGTGTGTGTGGGGTCAATGTGTGGGTGGGTTCAGTGTGTGGGTGGGGTCAGAGTGTGGGTGGGGTCAGTGTGTGGTCAGTGTGTGTGTGGGATCAGTGTGTGTGTGGGGTCTGTGTGTGGGTGGGGTCAGTGTGTGTTTGGGGTCAGTGTGTGGGTGGGGTCAGTGTGTGTGTGGGGTCAATGTGTGTGTGGGTTCTGTGTGTGGGTGGGGTCAGTGTGTGGGTGGGGTCAGTGTGTGTGCGGGGTCAGTGTGTGTGTGGGGTCAGTGTGTAGTCAGTGTGTGTGTGGTGTCAGTGTGTGGGTGGGGTCAGAGTGTGGGTGGGGTCAGTGTGTGGGTGGGGTCAGTGTATGGCCAGTGTATGGTCAGTGTGTGTGTGGGGTCAGTGTGTGGGTGGGGTCAATGTGTGGGTGAGGTCAGTGTGTGGGTGGGGTCAGTGTGTGGTCAGTGTGTGGGTGCGGTCAGTGTGTGTTTGGGGTCAGTGTGTGGGTGGGGTCAGTGTGTGTCTGGGGACAATGTGTGGGTGGGTTCAGTGTGTGGGTGGGGTCAGTGTGTGGGTGGGGTCAGTGTGTGGTCAGTGTGTGTGTGGGGTCAGTCTGTGTGTGGGGTCAGTGTGTGTGGGGTCTGTGTGTGGGTGGGGTCAGTGTGTGTTTGGGGTCAGTGTGTGGGTGGGGTCAGTGTGTGGGTGGGGTCAGTGTGTGTTTGGGGTCAGTGTGTGGGTGGGGTCAGTGTGTGTGTGGGGTCAGTGTGTGTGGGGTCAGTGTGTGGGCGGGGTCAGTGTGTGGGTGGAGTCAGTGTGTGGGCGGGGTCATGTGTGGGCGGGGTCATGTGTGGGCGGGGTCATGTGTGGGCGGGGTCATGTGTGGGCGGGGTCAGTGTGTGGGCGGGGTCAGTGTGCATGTGGGGTCAGTGTCTTTGTGGGTTCAGTGTGAGGGCGCGGTCAGTGTGTGGGCGGGGTCAGTGTGTGGGCGGGGTCAGTGTGTGGGCGGGGTCAGTGTGTGGGCGGGGTCAGTGTGTGGGCGGTGTCAGTGTGTGGGCGGTGTCAGTGTATGTGGGGTCAGTGTGTGGGCGGGGTCAGTGTGTGGGTGGGGTCAGTGTGTGTGGGGTCAGTGTGTGGGCGGGGTCTATGTGTGGGCGGGGTCAGTGTGTGCGTGGGGTCAGTGTGTGGGTGGAGTCAGTGTATGTGTGGTCAGTGTGTGTGTGGGGTCAGTGTGTGTGTGGGGTCAGTGTGTGGGCAGGGTCAGTGTGTGTGGGCAGGGTCAGTGTGTGGGCAGGGTCAGTGTGTGAGCGGGGTCAGTGTGCGTGTGGGGTCAGTGTGTGGGCAGGGTCAGTGTGTGTGTGGGTCAGTGTGTGGGCAGGGTCAGTGTGTGTGTGGGGTCAGTGTGTGGGCGGGGACAGTGTGTGGGCGGGGTCAGTGTGGGCGGGGTTATTGTATGGGCTGGGTCAGTATGTGGCCGGGGTCTGTGTCAGTGTGTGTGTGTGGGTTCAGTGTGTCGGCGGGTTCAGTGTGCATGTGTGGTCAGTGTGTGGGCAGGGTCAGTGTGTGGGCAGGGTCAGTGTGTGGGCATGGTCATTGTGTGGGTGGAGCAGTGTGTGTTTGGGGTCAGTGTGTTTGGGGTCAGTTTGTGGGTGGTGTCAGTGTGTGTGTGGGGTCAGTGTGTGTGTGGGGTCAGTGTGTGGGTGGGGTCAGTGTGTGGGTGGGGTCAGTGTGTGTGTGGGGTCAGTGTGTGGGCAGGGTCAGTGTGTGTGCGGGGTCAGTGTGTGGGTGGGGTCAATGTGTGGGTGGGGTCAGTGTGTGGGTGGGGTCAGTGTGTGGTCAGTGTGTGGGCGGGGTCAGTGTGCATGTGGGGTCAGTGTGTGTGTGGGGTCAGTGTGTGTGTGGGGTCAGTGTGTGGGTGGAGTCAGTGTGTGGGCAGGGTCAGTGTGTGGGCATGGTCATTGTGTGGGTGGAGCAGTGTGTGTTTGGGGTCAGTGTGTGTGTGGGGTCAGTGTGTGTGTGGGGTCAGTGTGTGTGTGGGGTCAGTGTGTGGGTGGGGTCAGTGTGTGGGTGGGGTCAGTGTGTGTGTGGGGTCAGTGTGTGGGCAGGGTCAGTGTGTGTGCGGGGTCAGTGTGTGGGTGGGGTCAATGTGTGGGTGGGGTCAGTGTGTGGGTGGGGTCAGTGTGTGGTCAGTGTGTGGGCGGGGGTCAGTGTGCATGTGGGGTCAGTGTGTGTGTGGGGTCAGTGTGTGTGTGGGGTCAGTGTGTGGGTGGAGTCAGTGTGTGGGTGGGGTCAGTGTGTGGGTGGGGTCAGTGTGTGGGTGGGGTCAGTGTGGGGTCAGTGTGTGTGTGGGGTCAGTGTGTGTGTGGGGTCAGTGTGTGTGTGGGGTCAGTGTGTGGTCAGTGTGTGGGTGGGGTCAGTGTGTGGGTGGGGTCAGTGTGTGGGTGGGGTCAGTGTGTGGTCAGTGTGTGTGTGGGGTCAGTGTGTGGGTGGGGTCAGTGTGTGGTCAATGTGTGGGTGGGGTCAGTGTGCATGTGGGGTCAGTGTGTGGGTGTGGTCAGTGTGTGATTGTGGTCAGTGTGTGGGTGGGGTCAGTGTGTGTTTGGGGTCAGTGTGTGGGTGGGGTGAGTGTGTGTGTGGGGTCAGTGTGTGGGTGTGGTCAGTGTGTGGGTGTGGTCAATGTGTGGGTGTGGTCAGTGTGGGCGGGGTCAGTGTGTGGGTGTGGTCAGTGTGTGGGTGTGGTCAATGTGTGGGTGTGGTCAATGTGTGGGTGTGGTCAGTGTGTGTGTGGGGTCAGTGTGTGGGCGGGGTCAGTGTGTGGGCGGGGTCAGTGTGTGGGTGGGGTCATTGTGTGGGTGGGGTCAGTGTGCATGTGGGGTCAGTGTCTGGGCGGGGTCAGTGTCTGGGCGGGGTCAGTGTGTGGGCAGGGTCAGTGTGTGGGCGGGGTCAGTGTGTGTGTGGGGTCAGTGTGTGGGCGGGGTCAGTGTGTGTGTGGGGTCAGTGTGTGTGTGGGGTCAGTGTGTGGGCGGGGTCAGTGTGTGTGTGGGGTCAGTGTGTGTGTGAGGTCAGTGTGTGTGTGGGGTCAGTGTGTGTGTGGGGTCAGTGTGTGGGCGGGGTCAGTGTGTGTGTGGGGTCAGTGTGTGTGTGGGGTCAGTGTGTGGGCGGGGTCAGTGTGTGTGTGGGGTCAGTGTGTGTGTGAGGTCAGTGTGTGTGCGGGGTCAGTGTGAGGTCAGTGTCAGTGGCTGGGCAGGGTCAGTGTGTGGGCGGGGTCAGTGTGTGTGTGGGGTCAGTGTGTGTGTGAGGTCAGTGTGTGGGCGATGTCAGTGTGTGGGCGGGGTCAGTGTGTGGGTGGGGTCAGTGTGTGTGGGGTCAGTGTGTGGGCGGGGTCAGTGTGTGTGTGGGGTCAGTGTGTGGGCGGGGTCAGTGTGTGTGTGGGGTCAGTGTGTGGGCGATGTCAGTGTGTGGGCGATGTCAGTGTGTGGGCGCGGTCAGTGTGTGGGTGTGGTCAGTGTGTGGGCGGGGTCAGTGTGTGGGTGGGGTCAGTGTGTGGGCGGGGTCATTGTGTGCGCGTGGTCAGTGTGTGGGCGTGGTCAGTGTTTGGGCGGGGTCAGTGTGTGGGTGGGGTCAGTGTGTGGGTGCGGTCAGTGTGGGCGGGGTCAGTGTGTGGGTGGGGTCATTGTGTGGGTGGGGTCAGTGTGTGTGGGTGGGGGTCAGTGTGTGGGCGGGGTCAGTGTGCATGTGGGGTCAGTGTGCGGGTGGGGTCAGTGTGTGGTTGGGGTCAGTGTGGGCGGGGTCAGTGTGTGGGTGGGGTCAGTGTGCGTGTGGGGTCAGTGTGTGGGTGGGGTCAGTGTGTGGGCGGGGTCAGTGTGGGCGGGGTCAGTGTGGGCTGGGTCAGTGTGTGGGTGGGGTCCGTGTGTGTGGGTTCAGTGTGTGTCTGGGGTCAGTGTGTGTCCGGGGTCAGTGTGAGGGCGGGGTCAGTGTGCGTGTGGGGTCAGTGTGAGGGCGGGGTCAGTGTGCGTGTGGGGTCAGTGTGGGTGAGGTCAGTGTGTGTGGGGTCAGTGTGTGTGTGTGGTCAGTGTGAGGGCGGGCTCAGTTTGTGGGCGGGAGTATTTCAGTTTGTGGGCGGGGTCAGTGTCAGCGTGTGGGCGTGGTCAGTGTTTTCGTGTGGTTTGGGTCAGTATGTGGGCGAGGAAAGTGTCAGCGTGTGGGCGGGTCAGTGTCAGCGTGTGGGCGGGGTCAGTGTCTGCGTGTGGGCGGGGTCAATGTCAGCGTGTGTGTGGGCGTGGTCAGTGTCAGCGTGTGGGTGGGTCAGTTTCAGTGTGTGGGCGTGGTTAGGGTCAGTGTGTGGGCGGGGTCAGTGTTTGTGTGTGGGCGGGGTTAGTGTCAGTGTGTGGGCGGGGTCAGTGTCAGTGTGTGGGCGGGGTTAGTGTCAGTGTGTGGGCGGGGTTAGTGTCAGTGTGTGGGCGGGGTCAGTGTCAGTGTGTGGGCGGGGTCAGTGTCAGTGTGTGGGCGGGATTAGTGTCAGTGTGTGGGCGGGGTTAGTGTCTGTGTGTGGGCGGGGTTAGTGTCAGTCTGTGGGCGTGGTCAGTGTTAGTGTGTGGGCGGGGTCAGTGTCAGCGTGTGGTTGGGTCAGTTTCAGTGTGTGGGCGTGGTTAGGGTCAGTGTGTGGGCGGGGTCAGTGTCTGTGTGTGGGCGGGGTTAGTGTCAGTGTGTGGGCGGGGTGAGTGTCAGTGTGTGGGCGGGGTTAGTGTCAGTGTGTGGCCGGGGTCAGTGTGCATCTGGGGTCAGTGTGTGGGCGGGGACAGTGTGTGGGTGGGGTCAGTGTGTGGGCGCAGTCAGTGTGTGGGTGGGGTCAGTGTGTGGGCGCGGTCAGTGTGTGTGTGGGGTCAGTGTGTGTGTGGGGTCAGTGTGTGGGTGGGGTCAGTGTGTGGGCGCGGTCAGTGTGTGTGTGGGGTCAGTGTGTGGGCGGGGTCAGTGTGGGCGGGGTCAGTGTATGGGTGGGGTCAGTGTGTGGGCGCGGTCAGTGTGTGTGTGGGGTCAGTGTGTGGGTGGGGTCAGTGTGTGGGCGCGGTCAGTGTGTGTGTGGGGTCAGTGTGTGGGCGGGGTCAGTGTGGGCGGGGTCAGTATATGGGCGGAGTCAGTATGTGGCCGGGGTCTGTGTCAGTCTGTGGGCTGGGTCAGTGTGTGTGTGGGGTCAGTGTGTCAGCGGGGTCAGTGTGCATGTGGGGTCAGTGTGTGGGTGGGGTCACTGTGTGGGTGGGGTCAGTGTGTGGGCGGGGTCAGTGTGTGGTTGGGGTCAGTGTGTGGGTGGGGTCAGTGTGTGCGTGGGGTCACTGTGTGGGCAGGGTCAGTTTGTTGGCAGGGTCAGTGTGTGGGCATGGTCAGTATGTGGGTGGGGTTAGTGTGTGTTTGGGGTCAGTGTGTGGGTGGTGTCAGTGTGTGGTCAGTGTGTGTGTGGGGTCAGTGTGTGCGTGGGGTCAGTGTGTGGGTGGGGTCAGTGTGTGGGTGGGGTCAGTGTGTGGTCAGTGTGTGGGTGGGTCAGTGTGTGGGTGGGGTCAGTGTGTGTGTGGGTTCAGTGTGTGTGTGGGTTCAGTGTGTGGCTGGGGTCAGTGTGTGGTCAGTGTGTGTGTGGGGTCAGTGCGTGTGTGGGGTCAGTGCGTGTGTGGGGTCAGTGCGTGTGTGGGGTCAGTGCGTGTGTGGGGTCAGTGTGTGTGTGGGGTCAGTGTGTGGGTGGGGTCAGTGTGTGGGTGGGGTCAGTGTGTGTGTGGGGTCAGTGTGTGTGTGGGATCAGTGTCTGGGCGGGGTCAGTGTCTGGGCGGGGTCAGTGTGTGTGTGGGTTCAGTGTATGTGTGGGGTCAGTGTGTGGGCGAGGTCGGAGTGAGGGCGAGGTCAGTGTGAGGCCGGAGTCAGTGTGCATGTGGGGTCAGTGTGTCGGTGGGGTCAATGTGTGGGTGGGTTCAGTGTGTGGGCGGGGTCAGTGGGTGGGCGGGGTCAGTGGGTGGGCATGGTCAGTGTGTGGGTGGGGTCAGTGTGTGTTTGGGGTCAGTGTGTGGGTGGGGTCAGTGTGTGGGCAGGGTCACTGTGTGTGTGGGGTCAGTGTGTGGGTGGGGTCAGTGTATGGGTGGGGTCAGTGTGTGGGTGGGGTCAGTGTGTGGTCAGTGTGTGTGTGGGGTCAGTGTGTTGGTGGGGTCAGTGTGTGGGTGGGGTCAGTGTGTGGGTGGGGTCAGTGTGTGGTCAGTGTGTGTGTGGGGTCAGTTAGTGTGTGGGGTCAGTGTGTGGGTGGGGTCAGTGTGTGGGTGGGGTCAGTGTGTGGGTGGGGTCAGTGTGTGGTCAGTGTGTGTGTGTGGTCAGTGTGTGTGTGTGGTCAGTGTGTGTGTGGGGTCAGTGTGTGGGTGTGGTCAGTGTGTGGGTGGGGTCAGTGTGTGTGTGGGGTCAGTGTGTGGGTGGGGTCAGTGTGTGGTCAGTGTGTGGGTGGGGTCAGTGTGTGTGTGGGGTCAGTGTGTGGGTGGGGTCAGTGTGTGTGTGGGGTCAGTGTGTGGGTGGGGTCAGTGTGTGGGTGGGGTCAGTGTGTGGGCGGGGTCAGTGTGTGGGTGGGGTCAGTTTGCATGTGGGGTCAGTGTGTGTTTGGGGTCAGTGTGTGGGAGGGGTCAGTTTGTGTGGGGTCAGTGTGCATGTGGGGTCAGTGTGTGGGTGGGGTCAGTGTGTGGGCGGGGTCAGTGGGTGGGCATGGTCAGTGTGTGGGTGCGAACAGTGTGTGTTTGGGGTAGTGTGTGGGTGGGGTCAGTGTGTGGGCAGGGTCAGTGTGTGTGTGGGGTCAGTGTGTGGGTGGGGTCAGTGTGTGGGTGGGGTCAGTGTGTGGTCAGTGTGTGGGTGGGGTCAGTGTGTGGGTGGGGTCAGTGTGTGGGTGGGGTCAGTGTGTGGGTGGGGTCAGTGTGTGGGTGGGGTCAGTGTGTGGGTGGGTCAGTGTATGGTCAGTGTGTGGGTGGGGTCAGTGTGTGGGTGGGGTCAGTGTGTGGGTGGGGTCAGTGTGTGGGTGGGGTCAGTGTGTGGTCAGTGTGTGTGTGGGGTCAGTGTGTGTGTGGGGTCAGTGTGTGTGTGGGATCAGTGTGTGGGTGTGGTCAGTGTGTGGGTGGGGTCAGTGTGTTTGTGGGGTCAGTGTGTGGGTGGGGTCAGTGTGTGGTCAGTGTGTGGGTGGGGTCAGTGTGTGTGTGGGGTCAGTGTGTGGGTGGGGTCAGTGTGTGGGTGGGGTCAGTGTGTGTGTGGGGTCAGTGTGTGGGTGGGGTCAGTGTGTGGGTGGGGTCAGTGTGTGTGTGGGGTCAGTTTGCATGTGGGGTCAGTGTGTGTTTGGGGTCAGTGTGTGGGTGGGGTCAGTGTGTGTGGTGTCAGTGTGCATGTGGGGTCAGTGTGCGGGTGGGGTCAGTGCGTGGGCAGGGTCAGTGTGTGTGGGGTCTGTGTATGGGCATGGTCGGTGTGTGGGCGGGGTCAGTGTGTTGGTGGGGTCAGTATGTGTGGGGTCAGTGTGTGGGCGGGGTCAGTGTGTTGGCGGGGTCAGAGTATGGGTGGGGTCAGTGTGTGGGTCGCGTCAGTGTGCATGTGGGGTCAGTGTGCGTGTGTGGTCAGTGTGTGGGCAGGGTCAGTGTGTGTGTGGGGTCAGTGTGTGTGTGGGGTCATTGTGCGTCAGGGGTCAGTGTGTGGGCAGGGTCAGTGTGTGGGTGGCGTCAGTGTGCATGTGGGTTCAGTGTGTGTGGGGTCAGTCTGTGTGTGGGGGTCAGTGTGCATGTGGGGTCAGTGTGTGGGTGGGTTCAGTGTGTGGGCGGGGTCAATGTGTGGGTGGGGTCAGTGTGTGGGTGGGGTCAGTGTGTGTGTGGGTTCAGTGTGTGGGCGGGGTCAGTGTGTGGGTGGGGTCAGTGTGTGGGTGGGGTCAGTGTGTGTGGGGTCAGTGTGTGGGCGGGGTCAGTGTGTGGGCGGGGTCAGTGTGTGGGTGGGGTCAGTGTATGTGGGGTCAGTGTGTGGGCGGGGTCAGTGTGTGGGTGGGGTCAGTGTTTGTGGGGTCAGTGTGTGGGTGGGGTCAGTGTGTGGGTGGGGTCAGTGTGTGGGCGGGGTCTATGTGTGGGCGGGGTCAGTGTGTGCGTGGGGTCAGTGTGTGGGTGGAGTCAGTGTATGTGTGGTCAGTGTGTGTGTGGGGTCAGTGTGTGTGTGGGGTCAGTGTGTGGGCGGGGTCAATGTGTGGGTGGGGTCAGTGTGTGTGGGGTCAGTGTGTGAGCGGGGTCAGTGTGCGTGTGGGGTCAGTGTGTGGGCAGGGTCAGTGTGTGTGTGGGTCAGTGTGTGTGTGGGGTCAGTGTGTGGGCAGGGTCAGTGTGTGTGCGGGGTCAGTGTGTGTGTGTGGTCAGTGTGTGTGTGTGGTCAGTGTGTGTGTGGGGTCAGTGTGTGTGTGGGGTCAGTGTGTGTGTGGGGTCAGTGTGTGTGTGGGGTCAGTGTGTGTGTGGGGTCAGTGTGTGGGTGGGGTCAGTGTGTGGGTGGGGTCAGTGTGTGTGTGGGGTCAGTGTGTGGGCAGGGTCAGTGTGTGTGCGGGGTCAGTGTGTGGGTGGGGTCAGTGTGTGGGTGGGGTCAGTGTGTGGTCAGTGTGTGGGCGGGGTCAGTGTGTGTGTGGGGTCAGTGTGTGTGTGGGGTCAGTGTGTGGGTGGAGTCAGTGTGTGGGTGGGGTCAGTGTGTGGGTGGGGTCAGTGTGTGGGTGGGGTCAGTGTGGGGTCAGTGTGTGTGTGGGGTCAGTGTGTGTGTGGGGTCAGTGTGTGTGTGGGGTCAGTGTGTGGTCAGTGTGTGGGTGGGGTCAGTGTGTTTGGGGTCAGTGTGTGGGTGGGGTCAGTGTGTGGTCAGTGTGTGTGTGGGGTCAGTGTGTGGGTGGGGTCAGTGTGTGGTCAATGTGTGGGTGGGGTCAGTGTGCATGTGGGGTCAGTGTGTGGGTGTGGTCAGTGTGTGATTGTGGTCAGTGTGTGGGTGGGGTCAGTGTGTGTTTGGGGTCAGTGTGTGGGTGGGGTGAGTGTGTGTGTGGGGTCAGTGTGTGGGTGTGGTCAGTGTGTGGGTGTGGTCAATGTGTGGGTGTGGTCAGTGTGTGGGCGGGGTCAGTGTGTGGGTGTGGTCAGTGTGTGGGTGTGGTCAATGTGTGGGTGTGGTCAGTGTGTGTGTGGGGTCAGTGTGTGGGCGGGGTCAGTGTGTGGGCGGGGTCAGTGTGTGGGTGGGGTCAGTGTGTGGGTGGGGTCAGTGTGTGGGTGGGGTCAGTGTGCATGTGGGGTCAGTGTGTGGGCGGGGTCAGTGTGTGTGTGAGGTCAGTGTGTGGGCAGGGTCAGTGTGTGGGCGGGGTCAGTGTGTGTGTGGGGTCAGTGTGTGGGCGGGGTCAGTGTGTGTGTGGGGTCAGTGTGTGTGTGGGGTCAGTGTGTGTGTGGGGTCAGTGTGTGGGCGGGGTCAGTGTGTGGGCGGGGTCAGTGTGTGTGTGGGGTCAGTGTGTGTGTGGGGTCAGTGTGTGTGTGAGGTCAGTGTGAGGTCAGTGTCAGTGGCTGGGCAGGGTCAGTGTGTGGGCGGGGTCAGTGTGTGTGTGGGGTCAGTGTGTGTGTGAGGTCAGTGTGTGGGCGATGTCAGTGTGTGGGCGGGGTCAGTGTGTGGGTGGGGTCAGTGTGTGTGGGGTCAGTGTGTGGGCGGGGTCAGTGTGTGTGTGGGGTCAGTGTGTGGGCGATGTCAGTGTGTGGGCGGGGTCAGTGTGTGGGCGGGGTCAGTGTGTGGGTGGGGTCAGTGTGTGGGCGGGGTCAGTGTGTGGGTGGGGTCAGTGTGTGGGCGGGTCATTGTGTGGGCGTGGTCAGTGTGTGGGCGTGGTCAGTGTTTGGGCGGGGTCAGTGTGTGGGTGGGGTCAGTGTGTGGGTGGGGTCAGTGTGGGCGGGGTCAGTGTGTGGGTGGGGTCATTGTGTGGGTGGGGTCAGTGTGTGTGTGGGGTCAGTGTGTGGGTGGGGTCAGTGTGTGGTTGGGGTCAGTGTGGGCGGGGTCAGTGTGTGGGTGGGGTCAGTGTGCGTGTGGGGTCAGTGTGTGGGTGGCGTCAGTGTGTGGGCGGGGTCAGTGTGGGCGGGGTCAGTGTGGGCTGGGTCAGTGTGTGGGTGGGGTCCGTGTGTGTGGGTTCAGTGTGTGTCTGGGGTCAGTGTGTGTCCGGGGTCAGTGTGAGGGCGGGGTCAGTGTGCGTGTGGGGTCAGTGTGAGGGCGGGGTCAGTGTGTGGGTGGGGTCATTGTGTGGGTGGGTTCAGTGTGTGTGGGTTCAGTGTGTGTCCGGGGTCAGTGTGAGGGCGGGGTCAGTGTGCGTGTGGGGTCAGTGTGGGTGAGGTCAGTGTGGGTGTGGAGTCAGTGTGAGGGCGGGGTCAGTGTGCGTGTGGGGTCAGTGTGGGTGAGGTCAGTGTGGGTGTGGGGTCAGTGTGAGGGCGGGGTCAGTGTGCGTGTGGGGTCAGTGTGGGTGAGGTCAGTGTGTGTGGGTTCAGTGTGTGTGTGTGGTCAGTGTGAGGGCGGGCTCAGTTTGTGGGCGGGAGTATTTCAGTTTGTGGGCGGGGTCAGTGTCAGCGTGTGGGCGTGGTCAGTGTTTTCGTGTGGTTTGGGTCAGTATGTGGGCGAGGAAAGTGTCAGCGTGTGGGCGGGTCAGTGTCAGCGTGTGGGCGGGGTCAGTGTTTGCGTGTGGGCGGGGTCAATGTCAGCGTGTGTGTGGGCGTGGTCAGTGTCAGCGTGTGGGTGGGTCAGTTTCAGTGTGTGGGCGTGGTTAGGGTCAGTGTGTGGGCGGGGTCAGTGTTTGTGTGTGGGCGGGGTTAGTGTCAGTGTGTGGGCGGGGTCAGTGTCAGTGTGTGGGCGGGGTCAGTGTGTTGGTGGGGTCAGTATGTGTGGGGTCAGTGTGTGGGCGGGGTCAGTGTGTTGGCGGGGTCAGAGTATGGGTGGGGTCAGTGTGTGGGTCGCGTCAGTGTGCATGTGGGGTCAGTGTGCGTGTGTGGTCAGTGTGTGGGCAGGGTCAGTGTGTGTGTGGGGTCAGTGTGTGTGTGGGGTCATTGTGCGTCTGGGGTCAGTGTGTGGGCAGGGTCAGTGTGTGGGTGGCGTCAGTGTGCATGTGGGTTCAGTGTGTGTGGGGTCAGTCTGTGTGTGGGGTCAGTGTGCATGTGGGGTCAGTGTGTGGGTGGGTTCAGTGTGTGGGCGGGGTCAATGTGTGGGTGGGGTCAGTGTGTGGGTGGGGTCAGTGTGTGTGTGGGTTCAGTGTGTGGGCGGGGTCAGTGTGTGGGTGGGGTCAGTGTGTGGGTGGGGTCAGTGTGTGTGGGGTCAGTGTGTGGGCGGGGTCAGTGTGTGGGCGGGGTCAGTGTGTGGGTGGGGTCAGTGTATGTGGGGTCAGTGTGTGGGCGGGGTCAGTGTGTGGGTGGGGTCAGTGTTTGTGGGGTCAGTGTGTGGGTGGGGTCAGTGTGTGGGTGGGGTCAGTGTGTGGGCGGGGTCTATGTGTGGGCGGGGTCAGTGTGTGCGTGGGGTCAGTGTGTGGGTGGAGTCAGTGTATGTGTGGTCAGTGTGTGTGTGGGGTCAGTGTGTGTGTGGGGTCAGTGTGTGGGCGGGGTCAATGTGTGGGTGGGGTCAGTGTGTGTGGGGTCAGTGTGTGAGCGGGGTCAGTGTGCGTGTGGGGTCAGTGTGTGGGCAGGGTCAGTGTGTGTGTGGGTCAGTGTGTGTGTGGGGTCAGTGTGTGGGCAGGGTCAGTGTGTGTGCGGGGTCAGTGTGTGTGTGTGGTCAGTGTGTGTGTGTGGTCAGTGTGTGTGTGGGGTCAGTGTGTGGGTGGAGTCAGTGTATGTGTGGTCAGTGTGTGTGTGGGGTCAGTGTGTGTGTGGGGTCAGTGTGTGTGTGGGGTCAGTGTGTGTGTGGGGTCAGTGTGTGGGTGGGGTCAGTGTGTGGGTGGGGTCAGTGTGTGTGTGGGGTCAGTGTGTGGGCAGGGTCAGTGTGTGTGCGGGGTCAGTGTGTGGGTGGGGTCAATGTGTGGGTGGGGTCAGTGTGTGGGTGGGGTCAGTGTGTGGTCAGTGTGTGGGCGGGGTCAGTGTGCATGTGGGGTCAGTGTGTGTGTGGGGTCAGTGTGTGTGTGGGGTCAGTGTGTGGGTGGAGTCAGTGTGTGGGTGGGGTCAGTGTGTGGGTGGGGTCAGTGTGTGGGTGGGGTCAGTGTGGGGTCAGTGTGTGTGTGGGGTCAGTGTGTGTGTGGGGTCAGTGTGTGTGTGGGGTCAGTGTGTGGTCAGTGTGTGGGTGGGGTCAGTGTGTTTGGGGTCAGTGTGTGGGTGGGGTCAGTGTGTGGTCAGTGTGTGTGTGGGGTCAGTGTGTGGGTGGGGTCAGTGTGTGGTCAATGTGTGGGTGGGGTCAGTGTGCATGTGGGGTCAGTGTGTGGGTGTGGTCAGTGTGTGATTGTGGTCAGTGTGTGGGTGGGGTCAGTGTGTGTTTGGGGTCAGTGTGTGGGTGGGGTGAGTGTGTGTGTGGGGTCAGTGTGTGGGTGTGGTCAGTGTGTGGGTGTGGTCAATGTGTGGGTGTGGTCAGTGTGTGGGCGGGGTCAGTGTGTGGGTGTGGTCAGTGTGTGGGTGTGGTCAATGTGTGGGTGTGGTCAGTGTGTGTGTGGGGTCAGTGTGTGGGCGGGGTCAGTGTGTGGGCGGGGTCAGTGTGTGGGTGGGGTCAGTGTGTGGGTGGGGTCAGTGTGCATGTGGGGTCAGTGTGTGGGCGGGGTCAGTGTGTGTGTGAGGTCAGTGTGTGGGCAGGGTCAGTGTGTGGGCGGGGTCAGTGTGTGTGTGGGGTCAGTGTGTGGGCGGGGTCAGTGTGTGTGTGGGGTCAGTGTGTGTGTGGGGTCAGTGTGTGGGCGGGGTCAGTGTGTGTGTGGGGTCAGTGTGTGTGTGAGGTCAGTGTGTGTGTGGGGTCATTGTGTGTGTGGGGTCAGTGTGTGGGCGGGGTCAGTGTGTGTGTGGGGTCAGTGTGTGTGTGGGGTCAGTGTGTGTGTGGGGTCAGTGTGTGGGCGGGGTCAGTGTGTGGGCGGGGTCAGTGTGTGTGTGGGGTCAGTGTGTGTGTGGGGTCAGTGTGTGTGTGAGGTCAGTGTGAGGTCAGTGTCAGTGGCTGGGCAGGGTCAGTGTGTGGGCGGGGTCAGTGTGTGTGTGGGGTCAGTGTGTGTGTGAGGTCAGTGTGTGGGCGATGTCAGTGTGTGGGCGGGGTCAGTGTGTGGGTGGGGTCAGTGTGTGTGGGGTCAGTGTGTGGGCGGGGTCAGTGTGTGTGTGGGGTCAGTGTGTGGGCGATGTCAGTGTGTGGGCGGGGTCAGTGTGTGGGTGGGGTCAGTGTGTGGGCGGGGTCAGTGTGTGGGTGGGGTCAGTGTGTGGGCGGGGTCATTGTGTGGGCGTGGTCAGTGTGTGGGCGTGGTCAGTGTTTGGGCGGGGTCAGTGTGTGGGTGGGGTCAGTGTGTGGGTGGGGTCAGTGTGGGCGGGGTCAGTGTGTGGGTGGGGTCATTGTGTGGGTGGGGTCAGTGTGTGTGTGGGGTCAGTGTGTGGGTGGGGTCAGTGTGTGGTTGGGGTCAGTGTGGGCGGGGTCAGTGTGTGGGTGGGGTCAGTGTGCGTGTGGGGTCAGTGTGTGGGTGGCGTCAGTGTGTGGGCGGGGTCAGTGTGGGCGGGGTCAGTGTGGGCTGGGTCAGTGTGTGGGTGGGGTCCGTGTGTGTGGGTTCAGTGTGTGTCTGGGGTCAGTGTGTGTCCGGGGTCAGTGTGAGGGCGGGGTCAGTGTGCGTGTGGGGTCAGTGTGAGGGCGGGGTCAGTGTGTGGGTGGGGTCATTGTGTGGGTGGGTTCAGTGTGTGTCCGGGGTCAGTGTGAGGGCGGGGTCAGTGTGCGTGTGGGGTCAGTGTGGGTGAGGTCAGTGTGGGTGTGGGGTCAGTGTGAGGGCGGGGTCAGTGTGCGTGTGGGGTCAGTGTGGGTGAGGTCAGTGTGGGTGTGGGGTCAGTGTGAGGGCGGGGTCAGTGTGCGTGTGGGGTCAGTGTGGGTGAGGTCAGTGTGTGTGGGTTCAGTGTGTGTGTGTGGTCAGTGTGAGGGCGGGCTCAGTTTGTGGGCGGGAGTATTTCAGTTTGTGGGCGGGGTCAGTGTCAGCGTGTGGGCGTGGTCAGTGTTTTCGTGTGGTTTGGGTCAGTATGTGGGCGAGGAAAGTGTCAGCGTGTGGGCGGGTCAGTGTCAGCGTGTGGGCGGGGTCAGTGTCTGCGTGTGGGCGGGGTCAATGTCAGCGTGTGTGTGGGCGTGGTCAGTGTCAGCGTGTGGGTGGGTCAGTTTCAGTGTGTGGGCGTGGTTAGGGTCAGTGTGTGGGCGGGGTCAGTGTTTGTGTGTGGGCGGGGTTAGTGTCAGTGTGTGGGCGGGGTCAGTGTCAGTGTGTGGGCGGGGTTAGTGTCAGTGTGTGGGCGGGGTCAGTGTCAGTGTGTGGGCGGGGTCAGTGTCTGTGTGGGCGGGGTCAGTGTCAGTGTGTGGGCGGGGTTAGTGTCAGTGTGTGGGCGGGGTTAGTGTCTGTGTGTGGGCGGGGTTAGTGTCAGTCTGTGGGCGTGGTCAGTGTTAGTGTGTGGGCGGGGTCAGTGTCAGCGTGTGGTTGGGTCAGTTTCAGTGTGTGGGCGTGGTTAGGGTCAGTGTGTGGGCGGGGTCAGTGTCTGTGTGTGGGCGGGGTTAGTGTCAGTGTGTGGGCGGGGTCAGTGTCAGTGTGTGGGCGGGGTTAGTGTCAGTGTGTGGCCGGGGTCAGTGTGCATGTGGGGTCAGTGTGTGGGCGGGGACAGTGTGTGGGTGGGGTCAGTGTGGGCGCAGTCAGTGTGTGGGTGGGGTCAGTGTGTGGGCGCGGTCAGTGTGTGTGTGGGGTCAGTGTGTGGGTGGGGTCAGTGTGTGGGCGCGGTCAGTGTGTGTGTGGGGTCAGTGTGTGGGCGGGGTCAGTGTGGGCGGGGTCAGTGTATGGGCGGAGTCAGTATGTGGCCGGGGTCTGTGTCAGTCTGTGGGCTGGGTCAGTGTGTGTGTGGGGTCAGTGTGTCAGCGGGGTCAGTGTGCATGTGGGGTCAGTGTGTGGGTGGGGTCACTGTGTGGGTGGGGTCAGTGTGTGGGCGGGGTCAGTGTGTGGTTGGGGTCAGTGTGTGGGTGGGGTCAGTGTGTGCGTGGGGTCACTGTGTGGGCAGGGTCAGTTTGTTGGCAGGGTCAGTGTGTGGGCATGGTCAGTATGTGGGTGGGGTTAGTGTGTGTTTGGGGTCAGTGTGTGGGTGGTGTCAGTGTGTGGTCAGTGTGTGTGTGGGGTCAGTGTGTGCGTGGGGTCAGTGTGTGGGTGGGGTCAGTGTGTGGGTGGGGTCAGTGTGTGGTCAGTGTGTGGGTGGGTCAGTGTGTGGGTGGGGTCAGTGTGTGTGTGGGTTCAGTGTGTGTGTGGGTTCAGTGTGTGGCTGGGGTCAGTGTGTGGTCAGTGTGTGTGTGGGGTCAGTGCGTGTGTGGGGTCAGTGCGTGTGTGGGGTCAGTGCGTGTGTGGGGTCAGTGTGTGTGTGGGGTCAGTGTGTGGGTGGGTTCAGTGTGTGGGTGGGGTCAGTGTGTGTGTGGGGTCAGTGTCTGGGCGGGGTCAGTGTCTGGGCGGGGTCAGTGTGTGTGTGGGTTCAGTGTATGTGTGGGGTCAGTGTGTGGGCGAGGTCGGAGTGAGGGCGAGGTCAGTGTGAGGCCGGAGTCAGTGTGCATGTGGGGTCAGTGTGTCGGTGGGGTCAGTGTGTCGGTGGGGTCAGTGTGTGGGTGGGTTCAGTGTGTGGGCGGGGTCAGTGGGTGGGCGGGGTCAGTGGGTGGGCATGGTCAGTGTGTGGGTGGGGTCAGTGTGTGTTTGGGGTCAGTGTGTGGGTGGGGTCAGTGTGTGGGCAGGGTCAGTGTGTGTGTGGGGTCAGTGTGTGGGTGGGGTCAGTGTATGGGTGGGGTCAGTGTGTGGGTGGGGTCAGTGTGTGGTCAGTGTGTGTGTGGGGTCAGTGTGTTGGTGGGGTCAGTGTGTGGGTGGGGTCAGTGTGTGGGTGGGGTCAGTGTGTGGTCAGTGTGTGTGTGGGGTCAGTTAGTGTGTGGGGTCAGTGTGTGGGTGGGGTCAGTGTGTGGGTGGGGTCAGTGTGTGGTCAGTGTGTGTGTGTGGTCAGTGTGTGTGTGGGGTCAGTGAGTGGGTGTGGTCAGTGTGTGGGTGGGGTCAGTGTGTGTGTGGGGTCAGTGTGTGGGTGGGGTCAGTGTGTGGTCAGTGTGTGGGTGGGGTCAGTGTGTGTGTGGGGTCAGTGTGTGGGTGGGGTCAGTGTGTGTGTGGGGTCAGTGTGTGGGTGGGGTCAGTGTGTGGGTGGGGTCAGTGTGTGGGCGGGGTCAGTGTGTGGGTGGGGTCAGTTTGCATGTGGGGTCAGTGTGTGTTTGGGGTCAGTGTGTGGGAGGGGTCAGTTTGTGTGGGGTCAGTGTGCATGTGGGGTCAGTGTGTGGGTGGGGTCAGTGTGTGGGTGGGGTCAGTGTGTGGGCGGGGTCAGTGGGTGGGCATGGTCAGTGTGTGGGTGCGAACAGTGTGTGTTTGGGGTAGTGTGTGGGTGGGGTCAGTGTGTGGGCAGGGTCAGTGTGTGTGTGGGGTCAGTGTGTGGGTGGGGTCAGTGTGTGGGTGGGGTCAGTGTGGGGTCAGTGTGTGGGTGGGGTCAGTGTGTGGGTGGGGTCAGTGTGTGGGTGGGGTCAGTGTGTGGGTGGGTCAGTGTATGGTCAGTGTGTGGGTGGGGTCAGTGTGTGGGTGGGGTCAGTGTGTGGGTGGGGTCAGTGTGTGGGTGGGGTCAGTGTGTGGTCAGTGTGTGTGTGGGGTCAGTGTGTGTGTGGGGTCAGTGTGTGTGTGGGATCAGTGTGTGGGTGTGGTCAGTGTGTGGGTGGGGTCAGTGTGTTTGTGGGGTCAGTGTGTGGGTGGGGTCAGTGTGTGGTCAGTGTGTGGGTGGGGTCAGTGTGTGTGTGGGGTCAGTGTGTGGGTGGGGTCAGTGTGTGGGTGGGGTCAGTGTGTGTGTGGGGTCAGTGTGTGGGTGGGGTCAGTGTGTGGGTGGGGTCAGTGTGTGTGTGGGGTCAGTGTGTGTGTGGGGTCAGTTTGCATGTGGGGTCAGTGTGTGTTTGGGGTCAGTGTGTGGGTGGGGTCAGTGTGTGTGGTGTCAGTGTGCATGTGGGGTCAGTGTGTGGGTGGGGTCAGTGCGTGGGCAAGGTCAGTGTGTGTGGGGTCTGTGTATGGGCATGGTCGGTGTGTGTTTGGGGTCAGTGTGTTGGTGGGGTCAGTATGTGTGGGGTCAGTGTGTGGGCGGGGTCAGTGTGTTAGCGGGGTCAGAGTATGGGTGGGGTCAGTGTGTGGGTCGCGTCAGTGTGCATGTGGGGTCAGTGTGCGTGTGTGGTCAGTGTGTGGGCAGGGTCAGTGTGTGTGTGGGGTCAGTGTGTGTGTGGGGTCATTGTGCGTCTGGGGTCAGTGTGTGGGCAGGGTCAGTGTGTGGGTGGCGTCAGTGTGCATGTGGGTTCAGTGTGTGTGGGGTCAGTCTGTGTGTGGGGTCAGTGTGCATGTGGGGTCAGTGTGTGGGTGGGTTCAGTGTGTGGGCGGGGTCAATGTGTGGGTGGGGTCAGTGTGTGGGTGGGGTCAGTGTGTGTGTGGGTTCAGTGTGTGGGCGGGGTCAGTGTGTGGGTGGGGTCAGTGTGTGGGTGGGGTCAGTGTGTGTGGGGTCAGTGTGTGGGCGGGGTCAGTGTGTGGGTGGGGTCAGTGTGTGGGTGGGGTCAGTGTGTGGGTGGGGTCAGTGTATGTGGGGTCAGTGTGTGGGCGGGGTCAGTGTGTGGGTGGGGTCAGTGTTTGTGGGGTCAGTGTGTGGGTGGGGTCAGTGTGTGGGTGGGGTCAGTGTGTGTGGGGTCAGTGTGTGGGCGGGGTCTATGTGTGGGCGGGGTCAGTGTGTGCGTGGGGTCAGTGTGTGGGTGGAGTCAGTGTATGTGTGGTCAGTGTGTGTGTGGGGTCAGTGTGTGTGTGGGGTCAGTGTGTGGGCGGGGTCAATGTGTGGGTGGGGTCAGTGTGTGTGGGGTCAGTGTGTGAGCGGGGTCAGTGTGCGTGTGGGGTCAGTGTGTGGGCAGGGTCAGTGTGTGTGTGGGTCAGTGTGTGTGTGGGGTCAGTGTGTGGGCAGGGTCAGTGTGTGTGTGGGGTCAGTGTGTGGGCGGGGTCAATGTGTGGGTGGGGTCAGTGTGTGTGGGGTCAGTGTGTGAGCGGGGTCAGTGTGCATGTGGGGTCAGTGTGTGGGCGGGGACAGTGTGTGGGCGGGGTCAGTGTGGGCGGGGTTATTGTATGGGCGGGGTCAGTATGTGGCCGGGGTCTGTGTCAGTGTGTGTGTGTGGGTTCAGTGTGTCGGCGGGTTCAGTGTGCATGTGTGGTCAGTGTGTGGGCAGGGTCAGTGTGTGGGCAGGGTCAGTGTGTGGGCATGGTCATTGTGTGGGTGGAGCAGTGTGTGTTTGGGGTCAGTGTGTTTGGGGTCAGTTTGTGGGTGGTGTCAGTGTGTGTGTGGGGTCAGTGTGTGTGTGGGGTCAGTGTGTGTGTGGGGTCAGTGTGTGTGTGGGGTCAGTGTGTGGGCAGGGTCAGTGTGTGGGTGGGGTCAGTGTGTTTGTGGGGTCAGTGTGTGGGTGGGGTCAGTGTGTGGTCAGTGTGTGGGCGGGGTCAGTGTGTGGGTGGGGTCAGTGTTTGTGGGGTCAGTGTGTGGGTGGGGTCAGTGTGTGGGTGGGGTCAGTGTGTGTGGGGTCAGTGTGTGGGCGGGGTCTATGTGTGGGCGGGGTCAGTGTGTGCGTGGGGTCAGTGTGTGGGTGGAGTCAGTGTATGTGTGGTCAGTGTGTGTGTGGGGTCAGTGTGTGTGTGGGGTCAGTGTGTGGGCGGGGTCAATGTGTGGGTGGGGTCAGTGTGTGTGGGGTCAGTGTGTGAGCGGGGTCAGTGTGCGTGTGGGGTCAGTGTGTGGGCAGGGTCAGTGTGTGTGTGGGTCAGTGTGTGTGTGGGGTCAGTGTGTGGGCAGGGTCAGTGTGTGTGTGGGGTCAGTGTGTGGGCGGGGTCAATGTGTGGGTGGGGTCAGTGTGTGTGGGGTCAGTGTGTGAGCGGGGTCAGTGTGCATGTGGGGTCAGTGTGTGGGCGGGGACAGTGTGTGGGCGGGGTCAGTGTGGGCGGGGTTATTGTATGGGCGGGGTCAGTATGTGGCCGGGGTCTGTGTCAGTGTGTGTGTGTGGGTTCAGTGTGTCGGCGGGTTCAGTGTGCATGTGTGGTCAGTGTGTGGGCAGGGTCAGTGTGTGGGCAGGGTCAGTGTGTGGGCATGGTCATTGTGTGGGTGGAGCAGTGTGTGTTTGGGGTCAGTGTGTTTGGGGTCAGTTTGTGGGTGGTGTCAGTGTGTGTGTGGGGTCAGTGTGTGTGTGGGGTCAGTGTGTGTGTGGGGTCAGTGTGTGTGTGGGGTCAGTGTGTGGGCAGGGTCAGTGTGTGGGTGGGGTCAGTGTGTTTGTGGGGTCAGTGTGTGGGTGGGGTCAGTGTGTGGTCAGTGTGTGGGTGGGGTCAGTGTGTGGGTGGGGTCAGTGTGTGGGTGGGGTCAGTGTGTGGGTGGGGTCAGTGTGTGGGTGGGGTCAGTTTGCATGTGGGGTCAGTGTGTGTTTGGGGTCAGTGTGTGGGTGGGGTCAGTGTGTGTGGTGTCAGTGTGCATGTGGGGTCAGTGTGTGGGTGGGGTCAGTGTGTGGGCGGGGGTCAGTGTGTGTGGTGTCTGTGTATGGGCATGGTCGGTGTGTGGGCGGGGTCAGTGTGTTGGTGGGGTCAGTATGTGTGGGGTCAGTGTGTGGGCGGGGTCAGTGTGTGGGCGGGGTCAGTGTGTGGGTGGGGTCAGTGTGTGGGTCGCGTCAGTGTGCATGTGGGGTCAGTGTGCGTGTGTGGTCAGTGTGTGGGCAGGGTCAGTGTGTGGGCAGGGTCAGTGTGTGTGTGGGGTCAGTGTGTGTGTGGGGTCATTGTGCGTCTGGGGTCAGTGTGTGGGCAGGGTCAGTGTGTGGGTGGCGTCAGTGTGCATGTGGGTTCAGTGTGTGTGGGGTCAGTCTGTGTGTGGGGTCAGTGTGCATGTGGGGTCAGTGTGTGGGTGGATTCAGTGTGTGGGTGGGGTCACTGTGTGTGGGCGGGGTCAATGTGTGGGCGGGGTCAGTGTGTGTGTGGGTTCAGTGTGTGGGCGGGGTCAGTGTGTGGGTGGGGTCAGTGTGTGGGTGGGGTCAGTGTGGGCGGGGTCAGTGTGTGGGTGGGGTCAGTGTGTGGGTGGGGTCAGTGTATGTGGGGTCAGTGTATGTGGGGTCAGTGTGTGGGCGGGGTCAGTGTGTGGGTGGGGTCAGTGTATGTGGGGTCAGTGTGTGGGCGGGGTCAGTGTGTGGGTGGGGTCAGTGTGTGTGGGGTCAGTGTGTGGGCGGGGTCTATGTGTGGGCGGGGTCAGTGTGTGCGTGGGGGTCAGTGTGTGGGTGGATTCAGTGTATGTGTGGTCAGTGTGTGTGTGGGGTCAGTGTGTGTGTGGGGTCAGTGTGTGGGCGGGGTCAATGTGTGGGTGGGGTCAGTGTGTGTGGGGTCAGTGTGTGTGGGGTCAGTGTGTGAGCGGGGTCAGTGTGCGTGTGTGGGTCAGTGTGTGTGTGGGGTCAGTGTGTGGGCAGGGTCAGTGTGTGTGTGGGGTCAGTGTGTGGGCGGGGTCAATGTGTGGGTGGGGTCAGTGTGTGTGGGGTCAGTGTGTGAGCGGGGTCAGTGTGCATGTGGGGTCAGTGTGTGGGCGGGGACAGTGTGTGGGCGGGGTCAGTGTGGGCGGGGTTATTGTATGGGCGGGGTCAGTATGTGGCCGGGGTCTGTGTCAGTGTGTGTGTGTGGGTTCAGTGTGTCGGCGGGTTCAGTGTGCATGTGTGGTCAGTGTGTGGGCAGGGTCAGTGTGTGGGCATGGTCATTGTGTGGGTGGAGCAGTGTGTGTTTGGGGTCAGTGTGTTTGGGGTCAGTTTGTGGGTGGTGTCAGTGTGTGTGTGGGGTCAGTGTGTGTGTGGGGTCAGTGTGTGTGTGGGGTCAGTGTGTGTGTGGGGTCAGTGTGTGGGCAGGGTCAGTGTGTGTGCGGGGTCAGTGTGTGGGTGGGGTCAATGTGTGGGTGGGGTCAGTGTGTGGTCAGTGTGTGGGCGGGGTCAGTGTGTGTGTGGGGTCAGTGTGTGTGTGGGGTCAGTGTGTGGGTGGAGTCAGTGTGTGGGTGGGGTCAGTGTGTGGGTGGGGTCAGTGTGTGGTCAGTGTGTGTGTGGGGTCAGTGTGTTTGCGGTCAGTGTGTGGGTGATGTCAGTGTGTGGGTGGGGTCAGTGTGTGGTCAGTGTGTGTGTGTGGTCAGTGTGTGTGTGGGGTCAGTGTGTGGGTGGGGTCAGTGTGTGGTCAATGTGTGGGTGGGGTCAGTGTGCATGTGGGGTCAGTGTGTGGGTGTGGTCAGTGTGTGATTGTGGTCAGTGTGTGTGTGGGGTCAGTGTGTGGGTGGGGTCAGTGTGTGGGTGGGGTCAGTGTGTGTGTGGGGTCAGTGTGTGGGTGTGGTCAGTGTGTGGGTGTGGTCAGTGTGTGGGCGGGGTCAGTGTGTGGGTGTGGTCAGTGTGTGGGTGTGGTCAATGTGTGGGTGTGGTCAGTGTGTGTGTGGGGTCAGTGTGTAGGTGGGGTCAGTGTGTGGGCGGGGTCAGTGTGTGGGTGTGGTCAGTGTGTGTGTGGGGTCAGTGTGTGTTTGCGGTCAGTGTGCGTGTGCGGTCAGTGTGTGGGCGGGGTCAGTGTGTGGGCGGGGTCAGTGTGTGGGTGGGGTCAGTGTGTGGGTGGGGTCAGTGTGTGGGTGGGGTCAGTGTGTGGGTGGGGTCAGTGTGCATGTGGGGTCAGTGTGTGGGCGTGGTCAGTGTCTGGGCGGGGTCAGTGTCTGGGCGGGGTCAGTGTGTGGGCGATGTCAGTGTGTGGGCGGGTTCAGTGTGTGGGCGTGGTCAGTGTGTGGGCGTGGTCAGTGTTTGGGCGGCGTCAGTGTGTGGGTGGGGTCAGTGTGTGGTTGGGGTCAGTGTGGGCGGGGTCAGTGTGTGGGTGGGGTCATTGTGTGGGTGGGGTCACTGTGTGTGGGTGGGGTCATTGTGTGGGTCGGTTCAGTGTGTGTGTGGGGTCAGTGTGTGTGGGTTCAGTGTGTGTCCGGGGTCAGTGTGAGGGCGGGGTCAGTGTGCGTGTGGGGTCAGTGTGAGGGCGGGGTCAGTGTGGGCGGGGTCAGTGTGGGCTGGGTCAGTGTGTGGGTGGGGTCATTGTGTGGGTGGGTTCAGTGTGTGTGGGTTCAGTGTGTGTCCGGGGTCAGTGTGAGGGCGGGGTCAGTGTGCGTGTGGGGTCAGTGTGGGTGAGGTCAGTGTGTGTGGGTTCAGTGTGTGTCCGGGGTCAGTGTGAGGGCGGGGTCAGTGTGCGTGTGGGGTCAGTGTGAGGGCGAGGTCAGTGTGCGTGTGGGGTCAGTGTGAGGGCGGGCTCAGTTTGTGGGCGGGAGTATTTCAGTTTGTGGGCGGGGTCAGTGTCAGCGTGTGGGCGTGGTCAGTGTTTTCGTGTGGTTTGGGTCAGTATGTGGGCGAGGAAAGTGTCAGCGTGTGGGCGGGTCAGTGTCAGCGTGTGGGCGGGTCAGTGTCAGCGTGTGGGCGGGGTCAGTGTCTGCGTGTGGGCGGGGTCAATGTCAGCGTGTGTGTGGGCGTGGTCAGTGTCAGCGTGTGGGTGGGTCAGTTTCAGTGTGTGGGCGTGGTTAGGGTCAGTGTGTGGGCGGGGTCAGTGTTTGTGTGTGGGCGGGGTTAGTGTCAGTGTGTGGGCGGGGTCAGTGTCAGTGTGTGGGCGGGGTCAGTGTCAGTGTGTGGGCGGGGTTAGTGTCAGTGTGTGGGCGGGGTCAGTGTCAGTGTGTGGGCGGGGTTAGTGTCAGTGTGTGGGCGGGGTTAGTGTCAGTGTGTGGGCGGGGTTAGTGTCTGTGTGTGGGCGGGGTTAGGGTCAGTCTGTGGGCGTGGTCAGTGTTAGTGTGTGGGCGGGGTCAGTGTCAGCGTGTGGTTGTGTCAGTTTCAGTGTGTGGGCGTGGTTAGGGTCAGTGTGTGGGCGGGGTCAGTGTCTGTGTGTGGGCGGGGTTAGTGTCAGTGTGTGGGCGGGGTCAGTGTCAGTGTGTGGGTTCAGTGTGTGTGTGGGTTCAGTGTGTGGCTGGGGTCAGTGTGTGGTCAGTGTGTGTGTGGGGTCAGTGCGTGTGTGGGGTCAGTGCGTGTGTGGGGTCAGTGTGTGTGTGGGGTCAGTGTGTGTGTGGGGTCAGTGTGTGGGTGGGGTCAGTGTGTGTGTGGGGTCAGTGTGTGTGTGGGGTCAGTGTCTGGGCGGGGTCAGTGTGTGTGTGGGTTCAGTGTATGTGTGGGGTCAGTGTGTGGGCGAGGTCGGAGTGAAGGCGAGGTCAGTGTGAGGCCGGAGTCAGTGTGCATGTGGGGTCAGTGTGTCGGTGGGGTCAGTGTGTGGGTGGGGTCAGTGTGTGGGCGGGGTCAGTGTCAGTGTGTGGGCGGGGTTAGTGTCAGTGTGTGGGCGGGGTTAGTGTCAGTGTGTGGGCGGGGTTAGTGTCTGTGTGTGGGCGGGGTTAGGGTCAGTCTGTGGGCGTGGTCAGTGTTAGTGTGTGGGCGGGGTCAGTGTCAGCGTGTGGTTGTGTCAGTTTCAGTGTGTGGGCGTGGTTAGGGTCAGTGTGTGGGCGGGGTCAGTGTCTGTGTGTGGGCGGGGTTAGTGTCAGTGTGTGGGCGGGGTCAGTGTCAGTGTGTGGGTTCAGTGTGTGTGTGGGTTCAGTGTGTGGCTGGGGTCAGTGTGTGGTCAGTGTGTGTGTGGGGTCAGTGCGTGTGTGGGGTCAGTGCGTGTGTGGGGTCAGTGTGTGTGTGGGGTCAGTGTGTGTGTGGGGTCAGTGTGTGGGTGGGGTCAGTGTGTGTGTGGGGTCAGTGTGTGTGTGGGGTCAGTGTCTGGGCGGGGTCAGTGTGTGTGTGGGTTCAGTGTATGTGTGGGGTCAGTGTGTGGGCGAGGTCGGAGTGAAGGCGAGGTCAGTGTGAGGCCGGAGTCAGTGTGCATGTGGGGTCAGTGTGTCGGTGGGGTCAGTGTGTGGGTGGGGTCAGTGTGTGGGCGGGGTCAGTGGGTGGGCGGGGTCAGTGGGTGGGCATGGTCAGTGTGTGTTTGGGGTCAGTGTGTGGGTGGGGTCAGTGTGTGGGCAGGGTCAGTGTGTGTGGGGGGTCAGTGTGTGGGTGGGGTCAGTGTATGGGTGGGGTCAGTGTGTGGGTGGGGTCAGTGTGTGGTCAGTGTGTGTGTGGGGTCAGTGTGTTGGTGGGGTCAGTGTGTGGGTGGGGTCAGTGTGTGGGTGGGGTCAGTGTGTGGTCAGTGTGTGTGTGGGGTCAGTTAGTGTGTGGGGTCAGTGTGTGGGTGTGTTCAGTGTGTGGGTGGGGTCAGTGTGTGGGTGGGGTCAGTGTGTGGTCAGTGTGTGTGTGTGGTCAGTGTGTGTGTGGGGTCAGTGTGTGGGTGTGGTCAGTGTGTGGGTGGGGTCAGTGTGTGTGTGGGGTCAGTGTGTGGGTGGGGTCAGTGTGTGGGTGGGGTCAGTGTGTGGTCAGTGTGTGGGTGGGGTCAGTGTGTGGGTGGGGTCAGTGTGTGGGTGGGGTCAGTGTGTGGGTGGGGTCAGTGTGTGGGTGGGGTCAGTGTGTGGGCGGGGTCAGTGTGTGGGTGGGGTCAGTTTGCATGTGGGGTCAGTGTGTGTTTGGGGTCAGTGTGTGGGAGGGGTCAGTTTGTGTGGGGTCAGTGTGCATGTGGGGTCAGTGTGTGGGTGGGGTCAGTGTGTGGGCGGGGTCAGTGGGTGGGCATGGTCAGTGTGTGGGTGCGAACAGTGTGTGTTTGGGGTAGTGTGTGGGTGGGGTCAGTGTGTGGGCAGGGTCAGTGTGTGTGTGGGGTCAGTGTGTGGGTGGGGTCAGTGTGTGGGTGGGGTCAGTGTGTGGTCAGTGTGTGGGTGGGGTCAGTGTGTGGGTGGGGTCAGTGTGTGGGTGGGGTCAGTGTGTGGGTGGGTCAGTGTATGGTCAGTGTGTGTGTGGGGTCAGTGTGTGGGTGGGGTCAGTGTGTGGGTGGGGTCAGTGTGTGGGTGGGGTCAGTGTGTGGTCAGTGTGTGTGTGGGGTCAGTGTGTGGGTGTGGTCAGTGTGTGGGTGGGGTCAGTGTGTTTGTGGGGTCAGTGTGTGGGTGGGGTCAGTGTGTGGTCAGTGTGTGGGTGGGGTCAGTGTGTGTGTGGGGTCAGTGTGTGGGTGGGGTCAGTGTGTGTGTGGGGTCAGTGTGTGGGTGGGGTCAGTGTGTGGCTGGGGTCAGTGTGTGGGCGGGGTCAGTGTGTGTGGGGTCTGTGTATGGGCATGGTCGGTGTGTGGGCGGGGTCAGTGTGTTGGTGGGGTCAGTATGTGTGGGGTCAGTGTGTGGGCGGGGTCAGTGTGTTGGCGGGGTCAGAGTGTGGGTGGGGTCAGTGTGTGGGTCGCGTCAGTGTGCGTGTGGGGTCAGTGTGTGGGCAGGGTCAGTGTGTGTGTGGGGTCAGTGTGTGTGTGGGGTCATTGTGCGTCTGGGGTCAGTGTGTGGGCAGGGTCAGTGTGTGGGTGGCGTCAGTGTGCATGTGGGTTCAGTGTGTGTGGGGTCAGTCTGTGTGTGGGGTCAGTGTGCATGTGGGGTCAGTGTGTGGGTGGGTTCAGTGTGTGGGCGGGGTCAATGTGTGGGCGGGGTCAATGTGTGGGCGGGGTCAGTGTGTGGGCGGGGTCAGTGTGTGTGTGGGTTCAGTGTGTGGGCGGGGTCAGTGTGTGGGCGGGGTCAGTGTGTGGGCGGGGTCAGTGTGTGGGTGGGGTCAGTGTATGTGGGGTCAGTGTGTGGGCGGGGTCAGTGTGTGGGTGGGGTCAGTGTATGTGGGGTCAGTGTGTGGGCGGGGTCAGTGTGTGGGTGGGGTCAGTGTATGTGGGGTCAGTGTGTGGGCGGGGTCAGTGTGTGGGTGGGGTCAGTGTGTGTGGGGTCAGTGTGTGGGCGGGGTCTATGTGTGGGCGGGGTCAGTGTGTGCGTGGGGTCAGTGTGTGGGCGGTGTCAGTGTGTGTGTGGGTTCAGTGTGCGTGTGGGGTCAGTGTGTGTGTGGGGTCAGTGTGTGTGTGGGGTCAGTGTGTGTGTGGGGTCAGTGTGTGTGTGGGGTCAGTGTGTGGGCGGGGTCAATGTGTGGGTGGGGTCAGTGTGTGTGGGGTCAGTGTGTGAGCGGGGTCAGTGTGCGTGTGGGGTCAGTGTGTGGGCAGGGTCAGTGTGTGAGCGGGGTCAGTGTGCGTGTGGGGTCAGTGTGTGGGCAGGGTCAGTGTGTGTGTGGGTCAGTGTGTGTGTGGGGTCAGTGTGTGGGCAGGGTCAGTGTGTGTGTGGGGTCAGTGTGTGGGCGGGGTCAATGTGTGGGTGGGGTCAGTGTGTGTGGGGTCAGTGTGTGAGCGGGGTCAGTGTGCATGTGGGGTCAGTGTGTGGGCGGGGTCAGTGTGGGCGGGGTTATTGTATGGGCTGGGTCAGTATGTGGCCGGGGTCTGTGTCAGTGTGTGTGTGTGGGTTCAGTGTGTCGGCGGGTTCAGTGTGCATGTGTGGTCAGTGTGTGGGCAGGGTCAGTGTGTGGGCAGGGTCAGTGTGTGGGCATGGTCATTGTGTGGGTGGAGCAGTGTGTGTTTGGGGTCAGTGTGTTTGGGGTCAGTTTGTGGGTGGTGTCAGTGTGTGTGTGGGGTCAGTGTGTGTGTGGGGTCAGTGTGTGTGTGGGGTCAGTGTGTGTGTGGGGTCAGTGTGTGGGCAGGGTCAGTGTGTGTGCGGGGTCAGTGTGTGGGTGGGGTCAATGTGTGGGTGGGGTCAGTGTGTGGGTGGGGTCAGTGTGTGGTCAGTGTGTGGGCGGGGTCAGTGTGCATGTGGGGTCAGTGTGCGTGTGGGGTCAGTGTGTGTGTGGGGTCAGTGTGTGGGTGGAGTCAGTGTGTGGGTGGAGTCAGTGTGTGGGTGGGGTCAGTGTGTGGGTGGGGTCAGTGTGTGGGTGGGGTCAGTGTGTGGTCAGTGTGTGTGTGGGGTCAGTGTGTGGGTGGGGTCAGTGTGTGGGTGGGGTCAGTGTGTGGTCAGTGTGTGTGTGGGGTCAGTGTGTGGGTGGGGTCAGTGTGTGGTCAATGTGTGGGTGGGGTCAGTGTGCATGTGGGGTCAGTGTGTGGGTGTGGTCAGTGTGTGATTGTGGTCAGTGTGTGGGTGGGGTCAGTGTGTGGGTGGGGTCAGTGTGTGGGTGGGGTCAGTGTGTGGGTGGGGTCAGTGTGTCTGTGGGGTCAGTGTGTGGGTGTGGTCAGTGTGTGGGTGTGGTCAATGTGTGGGTGTGGTCAGTGTGTGGGCGGGGTCAGTGTGTGGGTGTGGCCAGTGTGTGGGTGTGGTCAGTGTGTGGGTGTGGTCAGTGTGTGTGTGGGGTCAGTGTGTAGGTGGGGTCAGTGTGTGGGCGGGGTCAGTGTGTGGGTGTGGTCAGTGTGTGTGTGGGGTCAGTGTGCGTGGGCGGTCAGTGTGTGGGCGGGGTCAGTGTGTGGGTGGGGTCAGTGTGTGGGTGGGGTCAGTGTGTGGGTGGGGTCAGTGTGTGGGTGGGGTCAGTGTGTGGGTGGGGTCAGTGTGCATGTGGGGTCAGTGTGTGGGCGTGGTCAGTGTCTGGGCGGGGTCAGTGTGTGGGCGGGGTCAGTGTGTGTGTGAGGTCAGTGTGTGGGCGGGGTCAGTGTGTGGGCGGGGTCAGTGTGTGGGCGGGGTCAGTGTGTGGGCGGGGTCAGTGTGTGGGCGGGGTCAGTGTGTGGGCGTGGTCAGTGTGTGTGCGGGGTCAGTGTGTGTGCGGGGTCAGTGTGTGTGTGGGGTCAGTGTGTGGGCGGGGTCAGTGTGTGTGTGGGGTCAGTGTGTGTGTGAGGTCAGTGTGTGTGTGGGGTCAGTGTGTGTGTGGGGTCAGTGTGTGTGTGGGGTCAATGTGTGGGCGATGTCAGTGTGTGGGCGGGGTCAGTGTGTGGGTGGGGTCAGTGTGTGGGCGGGGTCATTGTGTGGGCGGGGTCATTGTGTGGGCGTGGTCAGTGTGTGGGCGTGGTCAGTGTTTGGGCGGCGTCAGTGTGTGGGTGGGGTCAGTGTGGGCGGGGTCAGTGTGGGCGGGGTCAGTGTGTGGGTGGGGTCATTGTGTGGGTGGGGTCACTGTGTGTGGGTGGGGTCAGTGTGTGGGCGGGGTCAGTGTGGGCGGGGTCAGTGTGTGGGTGGGGTCATTGTGTGGGTGGGTTCAGTGTGTGTGGGTTCAGTGTGTGTCCGGGGTCAGTGTGAGGGCGGGGTCAGTGTGCGTGTGGGGTCAGTGTGGGTGAGGTCAGTGTGTGTGGGGTCCGTGTGTGTGTGGGTTCAGTGTGTGTGTGGGGTCAGTGTGTGTGTGGGTTCAGTGTGTGTGTGGGGTCAGTGTGAGGGCGGGCTCAGTTTGTGGGCGGGAGTATTTCAGTTTGTGGGCGGGGTCAGTGTTTTCGTGTGGTTTGGGTCAGTATGTGGGCGAGGTCAGTGTCAGCGTGTGGGCGGGTCAGTGTCAGCGTGTGGGCGGGGTCAGTGCGTGTGGGCGGGGTCAATGTCAGCGTGTGTGTGGGCGTGGTCAGTGTCAGCGTGTGGGTGGGTCAGTTTCAGTGTGTGGGCGTGGTTAGGGTCAGTGTGTGGGCGGGGTCAGTGTTTGTGTGTGGGCGGGGTTAGTGTCAGTGTGTGGGCGGGGTCAGTGTCAGTGTGTGGGCGGGGTTAGTGTCAGTGTGTGGGCGGGGTCAGTGTCAGTGTGTGGGCGGGGTCAGTGTCAGTGTGTGGGCGGCGTTAGTGTCAGTGTGTGGGCGGGGTTAGTGTCTGTGTGTGGGCGGGGTTAGGGTCAGTCTGTGGGCGTGGTCAGTGTTAGTGTGTGGGCGGGGTCAGTGTCAGCGTGTGGTTGGGTCAGTTTCAGTGTGTGGGCGTGGTTAGGGTCAGTGTGTGGGCGGGGTCAGTGTCTGTGTGTGGGCGGGGTTAGTGTCAGTGTGTGGGCGGGGTCAGTGTCAGTGTGTGGGCGGGGTCAGTGTCAGTGTGTGGGCGGGGTCAGTGTCAGTGTGTGGGCGGGGTTAGTGTCAGTGTGTGGGCGGGGTTAGTGTCTGTGTGTGGGCGGGTTTAGGGTCAGTCTGTGGGCGTGGTCAGTGTTAGTGTGTGGGCGGGGTCAGTGTCAGCGTGTGGTTGGGTCAGTTTCAGTGTGTGGGCGTGGTTAGGGTTAGTGTGTGGGCGGGGTCAGTGTCTGTGTGTGGGCGGGGTTAGTGTCAGTGTGTGGGCGGGGTCAGTGTCAGTGTGTGGGCGGGGTTAGTGTCAGTGTGTGGGCGGGGTCAGTGTCAGTGTGTGGGCGGGGTCAGTGTCAGTGTGTGGGCGGGGTTAGTGTCAGTGTGTGGGCGGGGTTAGGTTCAGTGTGTGGGCGGGGTTAGGTTCAGTCTGTGGGCGGGGTCAGTGTCAGTGTGTGGGCGGGGTTAGTTGCCGCTTTTGCCGGTTCCGAGTTGGAATGGAGCTGCTGATGGTCCGGATCGTCTGCCTGCTGACCCTGGCGTTGCTGCCCGCTCTGTGCGGACTCCTCCCGTTTACAGCCCGCTCCAGGCTGGCAGCAGTAACAGGTCAGTGCACGGCGGCTGGAATCGGAGTGTCCAGTGGTCTGGGCTGGCGTGTGTTTTTTTCTCGGGGTTTTATTGTGCAGGGAATCAGTTGCTTCACGTCCCTGGGTCAGGAAGAGCTGGTGATTGACCCACACCTGGTCTTAATTGTCCTCATCCTTGCCCCTCATCGCCCCCGCTGCTTCTCCTGCGCTGTCAGTGGAACATGTTCCTGTGAAAGGGGGGCAAGGTAGATGGAGGTACAGTGTGTGTGAAAGGTGTTCGGAGCAAAGTGAAACTGGGCAGTGGGACTGCTGACCAGGAGCACTTAAGTACCCAGTCAGTAAGAGTACAGGTTGGAAAACTTCTCTCTAAATATTCCACCACGGTGTTCATTATCAAGTTGAATTGTTACGTTTAATGCTGTTATATAAGATTATGTAGCCATTGATTTATTCGATGCAAGTACTGCGAATAGGTTTCACTGATATTAAGATTAGAGAGATTGCCACAATGAAGAGTAGCTTTTTTCTGATTGGGTTGAACAATAAGAAGCTAAAATCATTGAGCCTCCAGGAATATGAGCGGTACTGAGCCCTCAAGTGTTGATTGGCCATCCCTCAAATCAGAGAGTTAGCACTCCACTGTTGTAGGACTAGAGTCACATGAAGGGCGAAATAACTGCTGTGTTGGAGTTTGACCTCACGATCTCTGATTCTTACTCAAATCACTACAAGCAATAGCTGACAACAATATCCAATGGTATTGTGAATTTGTTTTAAGAGTGGTATTATTTGCTGATGAGATTGTGGTGATTTATGAGTAAAAGATTAATAGGAATATCTGTAGGTTTTAATGTTCTCCTTGTTATAGAGGCAGGTGTGAATAGAATGAATGGTATAAAGGCAGCAAGGTAAGTTTGCAGAAGGGAGCCGAGTGATATTCGTCACGGTGAATTTAATGTAAGACGAGGTAGTCTTTTATCTTAACATGGGGGGATGCATATTTTCCATGTAAAGATTTGGCCACAATGGCAGAAACCGTGCAGGCTGAAATTAGGAAAAAAGCAAAAAACTGCGGATGCTGGAAATCCAAAACAAAAACAGAAACAGAAATACCTGGAAAAACTCAGCAGGTCTGGCAGCCTCGGCGAAGAACAAAGTTGACATTTCGAGTCCTCATGACCCTTCAACAGAACTAAGTAAAATTAGGAAAGGGGTGAAATATAAGCTGGTTTAAGGGTGGAGGGGGGGTTGTTGGGACAAGCAGCCAGTGATAGGTGGAGATTACCAAAAGCTGTTACAGACAAAAGAACAGAGGTGTTGAAGGTGGTGATATTATCTAAAGGAATGTGCTAATTAAGAGTTAAGACAGGACAGATAAGGTACAGATAGCTCTTGGCTTGGCCTAAATAGCCAAGTGGTTATGGTACTGGGTTTGTAACCCCAAGATCGAGAGGTCAAATCTCACAATGGCAAACTATGAAACAATGTAACTTCATCTGAAACAGATGGAAATGGGTTTGTGCTCGAAAGAAAATCAAGAGTTCAAATCTCACAATGGCAAAACTATGAAATGGAAGAGACATTGAACAAATTGGGCTTGGCCTAAATAGCCAAGTGGTTATGGAACTGGGTTTGTAACCCCAAGATCGAAGGTTCAAATCTCACAATGGCAAACTATGAAACATGTAACTTCATCTGAAACAGATGGAAACGGGTTTGTACTCGAACGAAATCAAGATTTCATCTTCTTAACGATCTCGTTGAGGCAATTGTGGATTCAGTTTGTTCCCTGATCCTGAGGAGAGAAGGTGTGTGGTGTTGGTGTTGCTGCTCCTCTTCAGTGTTTCAACTGTTTCTGCTGCTGCTTTTGGGGTTGTTGCTTCTGCTGCTGCCTTGCCCCTGTTTGAGCCAAGAGAGAGAGAGGAACAACTGCTGCTGCTGCTTTTGGGGTTGTTGCTTCTGCTGCTGCTGCTGCTTCTGCTGCTGCTGCTGCTGCTGCTCCCTTGCCCTTGTGGTGCCAGGGGAGAGAGAGGGAGAGAGAGAACAGTTGCTGCTGTTGCTTTGGGGTTGCTGCTTCTGCTGCTGTTGCTGCTGTTGCTGCTTCTGCTGCTGTTGCTGCTGTTGCTGCTGCTCCTCCAGTGCTGCTGCTGCTGCTCCCTTGCCCTTGTGGTGCCAGGGGAGAGAGAGGGAGAGAGAGAACAGTTGCTGCTGTTGCTACAGGACAGGAAGGCCAGGAGGCCAGGACTGAGTTGAAAAACAACATCCTAGGTGGGTGTCTGAACTGTGTATTTTTGTTTAAGGTGGGGGCAATTAAGGACTGTGTTTTGTAGGGGGAGGCAAGAAGACTGCCAGAGGGGTTGGGGAAGGAAGAGAGGGAGGGTGTGTGTGTGTGCTGAAACCATCTTTCTGCCACCCCTCCCCCAACCCAGCCCTTTCCCGGTAAGGCCAGCAGTAGCTGGTGAAGACATCGCCTCCCCCTGCCTGAAGAACGTCAGGCCCCCACCCACCGTCCATCCACCATCGAGGACGCCCACCTGGACATTTACCTCTTTCCCTCCAGTGCCTCCCTGTCTTTTACTCCTCTCCCTCCTCTCCTCTCCTGCCTAAAAGAGGGGAGGTTGTTTCTACCTCTCTCCCCCACCCCCTTTCCTCCCTAGGGAGGAACACTACGTATATATTTAAAAAAAATATATATATATATTAAAAATTAAAAAAAAACAAAATGGCCAATCCTTCCCAGGGTGGGCGTGGCTCTGGCTCTAAGGCCAATTCACCATCGCCTGTGGCCGGGCCCTCGAGGGCTAATGTGGAGGCGGTTTTGACACCGGTGGCAGGGCCTCAAAAAAAGAAAACCTATGCGGGGGTGGTTGCTTCTGCAGCTCCAGCTGCTCCTGCTGCCCTGTCACCATTCCGCCTCCTTACCAGGGCCCTCGGGGTTAAGTGCTACGCCCACCCGGAGATAACTATTGAGGCCTGCGTGAAGGCTATGGCTGGGGTTGTCGGCCCCTCAGCCGTTGTCGCGGCCTCAAAAATGTATGGGAGGGCCATCTTTTTCTTGAGGTCCGAGCGGGCGGTGCAACTCGCCCTGCAGAAGGGGCTCACTGTGGGTGGGACTTTTCTGGCGGTGGACCCCCTTGAGGCCACCGCCCAGAGGATTGTTATTTCGAACGTCCCGCCCTTTATACCATGTGGGCTCCTCCTCCCCCACCTTAATAAGCTGGGGGAGGTCAGGTCGGGGGTTGCGCCAGTCCCGCTCAGCCTCAGAGACTCGACCCTCCGCCACGTGTACTCCTTCCGGCGCCAGGTTTTCATCCGCTTGGCCCGGGAGGAGTGCCTGGAGGGGGCCTTCTTTGTTAATTTTGAGGGGACCGCCTATCGGGTCTTCTGGACCACGGAGGGCGTGCGGTGCCATGCCTGTAAGGAGGCGGGGCACATAAGAAAGAACTGCCCCGCCTCCAAGGCCACGAGCCCCACCCAAGCGGCCGCGGCTGGCACCGCCCCTCCTCCACCCGCCACCACTCCATCTCCCTCCCTGCAAGGGGAAGCGACCCCGGCGGCAGCTGCCATCTCGGTTGCCGGTGAGGCGGCGGGAGAGCCCCCGCGCCGTAAGAAGGCGCGGAGGAAGACCCGAAATTTGGAGGCGGTCCCTGAGACGCCCCAAACCCCCCAAACACGTGGAAAAACCGGCTTGGGGGAGAAAACATCATCCGGCCCCGGCGTCATGTCCGCGTGTGCTCCCGGGTCCGTGGGCGCTAAGGCGCCGAGTGCTGGGCCCGGCGTCGTCCCTGCGCGTGCTCCCGGGCCCGGCGGGGATGAGACGCGGGACCCCGAGCCGGGGAAAGAAAGATTGAAAACCCAGAGGGTGGAGTGTCCGGGAGGGTTGGACAAGGAGGAGGGGGCCTCGGAAATGGAGGTCTCCCTAGCCCCCAGCCTGACCCGGAAGAGGCGTCACGCTTTGGAGGAGGAACTGGGCGACGCCCAAACTGAAGAAGTTGGGTGTGTCCCTTCCCCTGATGAAGAGGTGGTGGCGTCTCCACCCAGTAAAACCTCACCCTGCCCTCTGGGAGAACCCGAAACACCTACCCCTACCACTGTTCCCCCTAACACTCTGCTGCAGTCCCCTGAACAGGGCCCCTCGGGGGTCACTGAGGGCACCTCCCTTGAGGTGGTGTCCGACCCCAGGGCACTTAATACCCCCGAGGTACTTTCTAGCTCGTCGGGGGATTGCAGCTTTGAAATTTTAAAGAATATAAATGGGTCATTGGGTGGCGGCGAAAAGGAGGGCCTTCCCGCTCCCTCCCAAACCTTGACACCGGGCGTCCTATGTTTAGGTCAGGAGCTTGTCCTGAGCTCCCCGGACGACCCGGTGCCAGGAGGAGAGCGGGCATCAGAACTGCCACTGCCCTCTGGCCCACAAAGTTTCGAGGAGACCAGAGAGGACTCCTCTGGCCTTGATCCTGGGGGTGGGATCGAGGCAGAGATCGAGCCAGCTGGCAGCTCTGAATCAGCCCCCGTACTCAATGCGGGGGAGGGGTCGGAAGCTGGAGGCGACGACCCGGAGGAGGACAGGGTGTCGGTGGTGAGCGTTGGGGATTACGCGGAGTCACTTTCAGGCGAGGCGGTGGATCCCCTGGTGCCCTCCACTGACTCCCCCCTCATCCCCCCAAGGGAACTCCGGGACTTTTTGTCGGGGCACCGCGGTCGCCGAGACAGGGTTCAGTTGGCCTTGGACCGGTGGCATTCATTTCCGCTGGTGTTCTGGTCCACTCGCGAGGCTCTCAAGTCTCCCGAGTTGGATAGGAACGCGCGGCGGAGGGTCCAAACGTTTCTCGCTGAGCTCCTGAAGGAGAGGAAGGACTAAAAAGTCCTCTTCTTCTTTTTAATTACTTAAGGTGAAGGTTTGATGTACCTTTGACAATGAAGACGACTATAGCCAGCCTCAACATCCGCAGCAGCAGGGGCGCACAGCGCAGGTTCCAGAACTTCTCGGTCCTCAGGGACGGGAAGTATGCATTGTGCCTCCTGCAAGAAACCCAGACCGTTCCGGGAGACGAAGCCACGTGGCTCCTGGAGTGGCGAGGGGGGGGTCTACATGAGTCACCTAGCCTCCAATTCTGGCGGGGTGGCTATCTTGTTGGCCCCGCATTTTCAGCCGGAGATCTTGGGGGTCAAGCAGCTGGTGCCAGGCCGGTTGCTGCACCTGACTGTGCGTCTGGGGGGGGAGGTGCTTCACTTTGTGAATGTGTACGCTCCCCTGGGCACGCAGCAGCAAGCCAGCTTCTGTGAAGAAGTGTCCACTCATCTCGGCTCCATCCACGCTGGCGAGTGCATCGTCCTCGGGGCGGATTTCAATTGCACCCTCGGGGTCCGGGACCGTCACCGTACCCCGCACTGCACGCGAGGTGTGAGGAAGTTGCGGGACCTGGTCAGGTTCTTCGACTTAGTGGACGTCTGGCGAAATCTCCATCCTGACTCCAGCGTGTTCACCTTTGTGTCACCTGGAGTCGGAGCGTCCAGACTCGACCGCCTTTACGTTTCAAAGGCGTACGTGTCCAGCGTTCAGGCTGCGGTCGGTGTACGATGAGAAGAAGGGCGCGCTGCGGGACCTGCAATTGGTTGGGTCTCGGGGCGCGTTCGTGAGGTCGCGGATCCGGTTCCTCAAGGAGATGGACCGTAGCTCCCCCTTCTTCTACTCGCTGGAAAAAAGGCACGGGGTCCGTCAGCAGCTCTTTACGCTGCTGGCCGACGACGGATCCCTTGTCTCGGACCCGGAGGGCATCAGGGCCTTCGCCCGAGATTACTACACTGCCCTGTTTTCTCCGGATCCGTCCAGCGAAGACGCTTGCAGAGTTTTGTGGGAGGACCTGCCACAGGTCGGCCCGGAGTGCGCCAGAAAGCTTGCCTCCCCTATAAGTCTGGGGGAGCTGACCGGCGCACTCGACGGTCTTTCTAGGGGCAAATCCCCGGGACTAGACGGGCTGACCGTGGAGTTCTTCAGGGCGTTCTGGGAAGTCTTGGGGAGCGACTTCGCAGGGGTCCTGGGGGAGAGCATTGCTACCGGGGAGATGCCCCTTTCGTGGCGCAGGGCCGTGATTGCCCTGCTGCCGAAGAAGGGGGATCTCCGCCTTCTTAAAAACTGGCGCCCGGTCTCCCTCCTCAGCACGGACTACAAAATCTTCGCCCGAGCCATGTCTTCCCGGCTCGGCACAGTGCTGGACCACATGATCCACCCTGACCAGTCCTACACCATCCCGGACCAAACCATTTATGATAACATCCATCTGGTCCGGGACATCATCCACTATTCCCAGAGGGCTGGTCTGTCGAGTGCCTTCCTGTCTCTTGATCAGGAGAAGGCGTTCGACAGGGTGGATCACGGATACTTACTCGGAACTCTGCGAACGTTCGGGTTCGGGACGCATTTTGTCGCCCGGATCCGACTTCTGTACACCGCCACGGTGTGTCTAGTGAAGGTTAACGGGTCCCTGACGGCGCCCCTTCGCTTTGGGAGAGGGGTACGTCAGGGCTGCCTCCTGTCTGGCCAGTTGTATTCTATTTGCGTGGAGCCTTTCCTGCGCCTCTTGCGGAGGAGGTTGTCGGGATTGGTCCTGCGCGGGCCGGGCATCGGGGTGGTCCTTTCGGCTTATGCCGATGACGTGCTCCTTATGTTTAGTGACCCGGCTGACCTGCGGAGGATGCGCGAGTGCCAGGAGGTCTACTCTGCCGCTTCTTCTGCCAGGATCAACTGGGGTAAATGTTCTGGACTCCTGGTCGGTCAGTGGTAGATGGATCCCCTACCCAAGGAGCTCAGGCCTTTCACCTGGAGCAGGACCAGCCTCCTCTACCTGGGGGTCCATCTCTGTCCCGCTGAGGAATCCTGGACGGCAAACTGGCAGGAACTGGAGACGAAAGTCACCGCTCGCCTGCGGCGCTGGACAGGACTGCTCCGAGTGCTATCTTACCGAGGTCGAGTTCTGGTCATAAACCAGCTGATCGCCGCCATGTTGTGGTATTGGCTGGTCACTTTGACCCCTCCCCCGGACTTTGTCACAAGAATCCAGAAATTGTTAGTCGACTTCTGGGACAAAAGATTGCACTGGGTCGCTGCCGAGGTTCTGAGTCTCCCGCTTAGGGAGGGCGGTCAGGCGCTAGTGTGCCTACGCACACAGGTGGCGACTTTCCGCCTTCAGACCCTGCAGCGATACCTCTACGTCGAGCCTCCTCCTAGATGGTGTGCCCTGACGACGTATTTCTTCCGTCAGGTGCACGGCCTGAATTATGACGTGCAGCTCCTGTTTATAGAACAGCTGGGCCTCGGTGGCTCCTTGCAGGTGTTGCCCGTCTTTTACTAGGACCTGATCAAAGTCTGGAAAGTGGTCGCCTCGCGACGCAGCTCTCCCCTGTCAGGAGTAGCGGCTATCGTCAGAGAGCCGCTGCTCAGGAATCCGCCCCTCCGTGCCTTTCAGTGGTTGGCGAAGAGGAGGGCTGTGGCCGCAGGGGTGACCAGGATCGGGGACGTGCTGGGTGGTGGAGGACTGGGCTGGATGCTCCCGCAGGAGTTGGCGCGTCACGCATCTGAGTGTCCAGGTCACAGCCGATGCCATCCAAGACCTGAGAACGGTCGTGCTCGGACCCGACGTTATTTTGGGTCTTGAGGTGGCCCAGGTGCGCGGTGGTCTTCCGTCTGAACGTTCCCCTGTTCGGACGGAATTCCACATTGGCCCCAAGCCCCGAACCCTCCCTCGGGTGCTGGTGCCCCGCAATATGAGCCGCCTCGGGGACATGCCCTCCGTGCCTTTTGGCACGGCAAAGAGGGGCTTTTTGTACGGACTGCTGCTGCACACCTTCCATTTTCTCGCCCTTGTCTGCCGCCCGGACACGCCCTGGCGTGCCTTGTTGCCGTCCGGCAGCGGAGGCCCCCGATGGGAGGCCCTCTACGGAGGTGTCCTCCCCCTTTCTATCGGGGACCTGGGTTGGAGGGTGTTGCATGCAGCAGTCCCCTATAATAAGAGGATGCATAGGTTCACGGACTCTCAGGACACGTGCCCTTTTTGCGGTCTTGTGGAGTCTGTGGACCATGTATACATAGGGTGTTGTAGGCTGCACTCCCTTTTTAGTTATTTGAAAAACCTTTTATTGATTTTTGTTTGCACTTCAGCCCCACGCTCCTGATCTATGGGCACCCGGTGCGGAAGGGGGTCGGGAAGGAGGAGGACCTCCTCGTGAACTTGCTCCTGGGCCTGGCCAAGTTGGCCATTAACAGGTCCAGGCAGCGGGCGATCGACGGGGGAGTCCCGCCCGATTGTTTGTCCCTCTTCCGCGGCTACGTTCGCTGCCGGATGTCCCTGGAGAGGGAGCACGCGGTGTCTGCTGGCACTCTCGAGGCCTTCCGTGCTCGGTGGGCACCGCGGGGACTGGGGTGTTTTGTTGACCCCTTTAATCACATTTTGATTTAAAGTTTGTAAGGTTCCTTTAAATTTTTGTCCTTGGTTTTACAGCTGACCTGAATTAGGGGCTGTGCCTGATTTATCCCAATTTTGTTGATTTGCTTTAATTGTTTTCATTTAAAAAAGATTATCAAGAGTTCAAATCTCACAATGGCAAACTATGAAACAATGTAACTTCATCTGAATCAGATGGAAATGGGTTTGTACTCGAAAGAGTTACAGATAGCTCTAGTGGGGGTGGGGGAATACTGAAAGGTAGAGATAAACAATGGTGGAAATACATTTAAAAATAATGGAAATAGGTGGGAAAAGAAAAATCTATATAAATTATTGAAAAAAACAAAAAGGAGGGGAACAACCAGGAAGGGGGTGGGGATGGAGGAGGGAGTTCAAGATCTAAAATTGTTGAATTCAATATTCAGACCAGAAGGCTGTAAGGTGCCTAGTCGGAAGATGAGGTGCTGTTCCTCCAGTTTGTGTTGAGCTTCACCGGAACAATGCAGTAAGCCAAGGACAGACATGTGGGCAAGAGAGCAGGGTGGAGTGTTAAAATGGCGAGCGACAGGGAGGGTTGGGTCATGCTTGCGGACAGACCGCAGGTGTTCTGCAAAGCAGTCACCCAGTTTACGTTTGGTCTCTCTAATGTAGAGGAGACCACATTGGGAGAAACGAATGCAGTAGACTAAGTTGAGGGAAGTGCAAGTGAAATGCTGCTTCACTTGAAAGGAGTGTTTGGGTTCTTGGATGCTGGTCCGTGACACCCTGGTCCACTCCTCCATCACCCCCTCCTCCTCAACCCCCTCCCACGGCACCTTCCCATGCGACCGCAGAAGGTACAGCACCTGCCCCTTTACTTCCCCTCTCCTCACCATCCAAGCTTTTGGTAATCTCCACCAATCATTGGCTGCTTGTCCCAACAACCCCCCACCCGCACCCCCACCCCCTCCTTAAACCAGCTTATATTTCACCCCTTTCTTATTTTTACTTAGTTCTGTTGAAGGGTCATGAGGACTCGAAACGTCAACTTTGTTCTTCTCCGCCGATGCTGCCAGACCTGCTGAGTTTTTCCAGGTAATTCTGTTTCTGTTTTTGTTTTGGCTGAAATTGGGAGTGTGTAGTAGGGGTGGAGAAGGTCACCATCGGGGTCAGGAGGGGTATTAGTGTGAGGTTGTTTGCTAGAATGCTGACTCAGAGGCAGGGACAACAATTTGGCCCTTTCAACAAAAATTTCTGGTTCGAAACAAAAGATAGCAGCACAACTGTTCAGGTAACAGATCCAACAGGTCAGAGACCAGAGGTGAGCGGGATACAAGGTGTCACCAGGCTTGAGAGAAGGCAGATGTAGAGAGCAGCTGGGGAAAACACAGGCATCAATTGGAATTTTATTAAACAGATTGGATAAAATGATTGATTTGAATCTTGTCTCAAGTGGGGGCAATGACTGAGAAACTGTGTGCTTGAAGAAGAGGAGGAGGTGGTAGAGCCCCATCTGCTGGACTTGCTGGTCAAGACCCCGTGACACCCGGAAAATCCTATTAAAGCAACATTTTCAGGCAGTGAGAATGTGGACAGTCTCATGGCAAGTGTTAATTAAATCACATATAATCCACACAAAGTTAATGTATTAATAGTAGATTGCTTCATTGTTTGGAGGATAAAAGAGGAAATTTATTGCATATACATTCGTCATTTTCTGTACCCTTGCCAGTGGTGAACTGTGCCCAACAGAAGATGGTGTGAGGTGTTCAGATAAAAAACATGTAATAGCTGGTTTACACCAAATCTATCAAAATTATTACAAATATTTGCTCCACATTTGTAATGTGGACCACTTGAAAACTGATAACAGATATAGCCAATCAAAATAACAGAATGGCAGACATGTTGAATTAGTATTTACAGTGGGGGAAGAGGTCAGCATGTGTTAGACATCCCAAGGACACTTATACTGAATCGGGACAGAGACTCACCAAAATTAACATAAGCAAAATAACAGTAATGAAGAAAATAATGACATCAAGGAGTGACAAATCTCCAGGGACAGAGGGTTTCCATCTCTGGGTTGAGAACAATGAAGATGCTCTAATTATAATCTAATTATAATCTTCCACATTTTTCTTGATTTGAGAACTATCCCCTTAACTTAGAAAATTGCATCTTCACAAACCATTGCTGGCTCTCTGATCAGCTGAAAATGTTCAAGGTGTTCACTCACCCTATCCTTAATTACAGACTCTAGTAATTTTCTGAAAACAGAAATTAGACTAATTGCTCTATTATTCTTTGGATTCTCAATGTCCTGTAAGGATGTGTGTTGGGGCCTCAGCTATTCACTGTATTTATTACTGATTACAGTAATAAGATGGACAGAAAGTCTCATCTCTAAATTTGCCAATGACACAAGATAGGAGGCATTCTAAGCAGTGTGACTGGAAGCAAAATTACAGAGGTATTGATGGATTAATTGAAGGGCAAAACTCTGGCAAATGGATTTCAAAGTAGGCAAATGTGAGGTCATCTGCTTTGACCTAAAAAGAATAGAACAGGACGCTTTCAATGTGGGGGTGGGGTCCAGGTACACAGAGCATTAAAATGTCATGAGCAGATACAGATAATAATCCAAAAGGCTAATGGAATGCTGGCTTTTCCATCTAAAGGGCTAGAATACAAGCAGTAGCAATCAAGTTTCAGTCAGTGGTTCAAACTGTGGTTAGAACACTTCTGGAGCACTGTGAACAGTTGTAGAAATCACACTTCAGGAAAGGTATATTTTGACCTTGGAAGGGGTGCAGTGTCAATTAACTCGAATGATATGTGGACTCCAAGGACTAAATTATGAGGCGAAATTGCACAAATGGAGTTTAGAAGTTTAAAGTATTTTTATAGAACTTTTCAAGATATTAAGAGGAATTGATAAGGTAGAAAGAGAGAAATTATTTCTATTGGTTGGGTGAAACTAAGACTATATACCATAGTTTAAAAATTGGAGTCAAACTTTTCAAGATTTGAATTGGGAAACACGTCTGCACACATAAGCGTTAGAAATTTGAAATGCTGTTCTGCAAATGGCAATTGATGCTGGATCAGTTGTTAATTTTAATTCTTGCCTTTTTTTGTTAACCAAAGGTATTAAGGGATGTAAGGCAAAGCTGTGTGTGTGGAGTTCGGTCACTGATAAGCCATCTCTCTGAATAGTGGAAAAGCTTGAGGATCTAATTGGTTTAAGCCTGTTGTTATGTTCCTGTGAATAATGCGGACTAGTGTAGTGTAGTGAAAGGTAAAGTAGTATGGTGTGACCATTGAGTGGGGCCTGATGTAGTTTGGTAAGGATCATAGAATCACAGAATGGCTACAGCACAAACAAGGCCATTTGGCCTGGTGTGTCTGTGCCAGCTGTCTGCAAGAGCCACACACTTTGTCCCAGTTCGCTGCCTTTTTCCTCTAACCCTGCAACTTCTTTTCTCTTCAGGTGCTTATCCACATGAAAGCCACAATTGAATCTGCCTCCACCACCATCTTAGGCCATGTATTCCAGATCCTAATCACTCACTGCATAAAAATGATTTTCCTCATGTCACCATTCATTCTTTTACCAATCAGCTTATATCAGTGCCTCTGATTCTCAACCCTTCCACCAATGGGAACAGTTTCTCCCTACTTACTCTGTCCTGACCCCTCATGATTTTGAACACCTCTTTCAAATCTCCTTTCAACCTTCTGTTCTGTAAGGAGAACAACCTCAGCTTCACGAATCTATCCATATAACTTCATACCTGGAAGTATTCTAACTGTAACTATTGGTGTAACACTGTCAGAACCATCCAAAGTTTGTGATTTAAATCGCATTTTAGGGTGGCTCCCAGTAAGGGTAATTGCCCAGAGAAAGTTTGCCCTTCTGGGCAATTGCTGTGCAAACCCTTACCTGGGAACTTCTGAAGGGCATTTCCCAGTGCATCTGTGGGGTACGCCCAAATCCAACACTGGGGAGCTCGGAAGTTACGGCCCAGTGTTTCTAGAAGTTTCCCCACCGCCGAAATTAAACTGACTGGCTTGTAATTGCCGAGTTTACCTTTGGCCCCTTTTTTGAACAAGGGTGTAACATCTCCAGTCCCCTGGGACCACTCCTGAGTGTAAGGAAGACTGAAATTTTCACTCTTGCTTCCCTCAGTATCCTTGGATGCATCTCATCCGGTCCCAGTAGCTTATCAACTTAAAGTACAGACAACCTATCCAATACATTGTCCTTTTCAATTTTAAACCCATCTAGTGTCTGAATTACTTACTTTTTTGTACTGTGGCCTTCGTAGCATTTTCTGCCTTCTAAGTACAGATGCAAAGTATTCACTTAGTACCTCAGCCATGCTCCCTGTCTCCATGTATAAATCCCCATTTTTGCCCCCTAATCAGCCCCTCTCCTCCTTTTACCACCCTTTTACTAGTTAAACGACTGTAGAAGACCTTGGGATACCTTTTTGTATTAGCTGCCAGCCTCTTTTCATAGTCCCTCTTTGCTTCTGTTATTTGCTTCTTCACCTCCCCTCTGAACATTTTATATTCAGCCTGGTTCTCAATTGTGTTTTCTACCTGACACCTGTCATAAGCTGACTTTGCAGGGTTTGCCCTTATTATGCCTGCTACCATGGTTGATGCTGAGTGTTAGTCCAGTTTTATTCTTATGAAAGCATGTATATGGTTTGATACAACTGAGTGACTTCTTCGGTGTCAGCTAAGAGTCAGCCACATTGTTTTGGGTCTGAAGTCACATGTAGGCCAGACTGGTCCAGACAATGGGTTTCCCTCTCTGAAGGGATTAATGAACCAGATTTATGACTCCTGTCTTAATCCATAAATCTTCAAAGCCTCCTGCCGTTACTGAAACTAGCTTTTTATTGCAGGTTTATTTAATTAATTGAATTTCTATTTTACCAGCTGCCATGGATTTGAGCTCATGTCTCTGGACCATTAATTCAGGCCTCTGGCTTACTAGCTCAGTAACGTTACTGTTATGCTACCGTACTCCAAGCCTCATTTACAACACTCATTTCTCCTCCTCGTTCCCTTGATCACTGGATCTGCTCAGGATCTGGAACAAGATCACCTCCAGCTGGAAATCCCCGATCGGGCATGGCAGCTATTCTCTGGAAACACTGCTCAGGAATCTGCACTTCCACACACACTTGGGTTCATGTGGCTGAAGGAGAGACAACCAACGTGACCAAGTCAGATGGTGCAGCAGTGTCTTCACATTAAATCCAGCTTGAGTCATATGGCATTGAAACACTAAAGCTGCACTTGGCTCTGACTCCATTCAATGTGTCCAGGAAGCTCAAGTGTGTGGAGTGATCTTGTCCATCTTACCCCCTCATCAGGCAGAACGTCTCATTGGTCTGAGGTCTTGAAACTTCCCTTGGGGCCCTCCACCTCGCAGGGAAATCCCCTCTGTCCCATTCCACTCTGTATAGCAGGATTTTCTGAATGGACTGCTCCTAAACTCTACTTCCTCAACTTAGTCTCCTGTCCAGACACTTCCTGGTACCTGAAGTGAGCCAATTAATGAGGAGACGGTGGAATTTAAAATTCAATTAATGTGGAAATTAAAGCTAGTCTCAGTAACGTTGACTGAAGGTAATGTTGATTGTCATAAAAACCTATTGGATTCCCTAAAGTCCTTTAGGGAAGGAAATTTGCTGTCCTCACTTGGTCTGGCCTATGTGGTTGACTCTTAACTGCCCTCTGAAAGGCCTTGTAAGCCACTCAGTTCAATGGGCATTTAGGGATGGTAACAAATGCTGGCCTTGCCAGTGAAGTCCACATCTCATGAATTTATTTTTTTTAAAAAGCTGATTTCTCGTGTTGCGCAGCATGTTATGTAACCGCTCTCTTGTGACATAACTGTGAACTAATACTTGCACCTTGTATTCATTGTTGCAGCAAGCCATCAACTGTTGCCCAGCTTGTGCAGTTGTTTTGCTGGAGGAGTTTTTCTTGCTGCTTGCTTACTGGATGTCCTACCAGATTATCTTTCTGGTATTAATGAGGAGCTGGAAAAACTGCAAGTTAATGTATGACTTCATTTTCTTTAATGGTCATCGCCGGGTGGTCTTATGGATATTTGACTTTTTAATCTATTCTTTCATGGGGTGTGGGCTTCGCTGGCAAGGCCAGCGTTTATTGCCCGTCCCTAGTTACCCTTGAACTGAGAGGCTTGCTAAGCCATTTCAGAGGGCAGGTAACAGTCCACCACATTGCTGTGTGTCTGGAATCACATGTAGGCCAGACCAGGTAAGGGTGGTGATTTCCTTCCCTAAAAGGTATTAGTGAACCAGATGGGTTTTCACAACAATCGACAATGGTTTCATGGTCACCATTACTGAGACTAGCTTTATTCCAGATTTTTTTAATTAATTAAATTTAAATTCCACCAGCTGCCATGTTGGGATTTTAACCTGTGTCCTCCGAACATTAGGCTGCCCTCTGGAATACTAGTCTAGTCGTCTTTTTATCATGTCCACGGACAGTCTATACATGGCCCAGCCAGAACTGGACACATTTTTGCGCCTTGTTGTTGAATTTGGCAAGATCTGCAACAGAACAGGGTTCCTCTAGTGATAGGCATTGCAGGAGATGTTGGATAATCTGTGGCTCAGTTCCACATTCACAAGTTGTCGGGCTGGTTGTATATCCCCATTTGCTTAGTGACACCTTTGAATGACCTACACCAGTCCTAAGTCTGTTAAGGCACCTCCAAGTTACCCAGTTGCAATTAGCTCCTGGGGGAAGGCTTTCATCTGGTAGTCCAGTGAAATTACACAATGGGAAATTGTCAAATTTGAGGTAGTTTAAGATCAATTAAGGGCATTTTTGTTACTGCTATGTTTTTGTTAACTGGCACCTTTAAACTTTTTTCTTTCGAAAAGTCTGAGTTTGTGTCATTGTTACCATAGTGACAATACAATGGAATGATGCACTGAGATTGCAAAACATTATAACATTTATACAAATATTCAAAATTCCAAAAGAAATTCCAAAGCTCACCCTGACAAATTCACACTGACAAAGGATTTAAAAACTAGGCTGGGGTTATTTGTATGGGAAACCCAGTAACGAGTATGACTCGTAACCCATTATTTAAGCAAATCTATTATTCAGTTGTGAAAGAAGGGACTGAGGGATATAGTGACAAGGCAAGAAGCTGGAATTGATTTAACCAAACAAAATTGATAGCCAAATGGCCTTTTCCTGTAGCTATGATGCCCTGTTGTCCAAAATGCTTTTCATGCAATGTGTTTGCAAATAAATTAAGCAAAAATGGGGTGGGGGCAGGGGGTGGGGTGGGGGGGGGGGGGTTGGGGGGTGGAAGAAGTTGCTTATGATACAAAGCTATTTGGGAAAGTATACTGTGAGGAGAATGCAGAAAAGCTGCAGAGAGAAATGGATTTGTTAGGTTGTTGGGCAAAAATATGCCAGTTGTAGTATTATATGGGGAATGTGAAATTATCCAGGTTGGTAGGAAGGTGAGACAAGCAGAGTATTTTCATAAATGGAGAGACTAGGAAATTTTGGTATTTAAAGGGATTTGGGTGTCCTTGTACACAGATCACAAAGTTTACAAACAGTAATCAATTAGGCAAACAGTATATTTTTCAATGCAAGGGGCTTTGAGTATGAGAGAGAAAGTCTTGTTGCAGTTGTGTGTAGGGCTTTGGTGTGACTGTACCTGGAGTACTGTCTTCAGTTTTGGTCTCCTTGCTTAAGGAAAAATCTGCATGCCTTAAAGGTTCACTGAATTGATTTTTGGGTGTACTGCGAAAGATGTTGAATAGATTGGGTCCGTATTCTCCGGAGTTTAGAAGATTGAGAGATTATGTCATTGAAGTGAGGGTTTGATGGGGTTGATGTTGAAAGGCTGTTTCCCCCTGGCTGGAGAGTCAAAAACCAGGGTTCATAGTCTAAGGATGAAGGAGTTGGCCATTTATGACTTAAATAATAAAATAAATTTCTTCACTGAGTCATCAATTTTTGAAATTTTCTACCCAGATGCTTGTGGTTACTCAGTCCAACCACAGAAGTTTTCTGTTAGCTCAAATTTCAATCAGTTAGTTTTGAAATATGAACTAAAATTAACATTGTCTCAGATGATTTGCTTTCTGAAGTTTATAGAACGTAAAACAAAAGCTACACTGTATTAACATTAAAGCCCTTAACCGCAGTTTGTGTTTGTATATTTGCAGATGACCTTTCCACTTCCAGAGTTTGTCATAGCACTTGGTTTTTTCCTGCCTCTCATCATTGAGCGAATAGTTCTGGAGTGCCGTAGCAGCAGTTTGAGTGAGACCACCTCTCTTATTGCACATCGTACTCCAGCAGCAACCCACTGCACTGATGATGACATTAACCACCGTATACAGATAAACTACAACAGTGTGGAAACTACAGATTACCATGATCACATTGATGTCAATGCCCATCCTGCTTTCCGTTCTTTTATTCTCTTCCTTTCTCTATCCTTACACTCTCTATTTGAAGGTTTGCCCATTGGTCTACAGCAGACAGAGTCAAAGGTTTTGCAGATCTTTTCTGCCATTTTAATTCATAAAAGTATAATTGTTTTCAGCTTGGCTCTGAAGCTTATACAGAGCAATGTGCCACAAGGCTATGTGATATTATACATTATAATCTTGGCAATAATGTCCCCTTTGGGTATTGTGATTGGCATTATAATCACACAGGTCAAGTCAGCCAGCACTGTCCTGGCACAGAGTATCCTTGCAGGGATCACTGCAGGAACGTTCATTTATATCACCTTTTTAGAAATTTTACCTCATGAATTAAATTCCTCTGATCAGCGACTGTTGAAGCTTTTGGGCATTATCTTTGGTTTTTCAATAATGACCATGCTGTCCTTCATACCTTAAAACACTCCATGTTTGAACATTTTAGTGATAAATTTTAATTATTTTTTGATTATATATGTGTTAATTCATAGCAAATCTTGAAAGATGAGGTGAAAGTTTTCTGATCTCTGGTCTCCCTGCTGCCAGTCTGTCCTTATGTTGCCTGGGCCTTGAAGTGCACCTATTGCAAATCTGTTGCAGACATGCTAATTGGAATTCCCAGCCTTACCCCTCAATCTTCCACTGCTTGCTTACTGGGTTAGGACACCCAGTGAAACATGGGCTTATGGCCGGCGCTGGATCCTGCTGCCTGGAAATGACATTTTTACATCAATGATCCTAATTCTGCACCAGTGTTCACAACTTAAAGGTGGCTCTTTAGATAAAATAGTACCTAGATTTGTATCCCTTTCAACAGAAATTAAAAATCTGAGTACGGTAACAAATAATCAGCATTTCTTCAATGCCCCATATTGTACCAAATTTACAAGCAAAACTGTTGCCTGTTTGTCTCATTTGCTTTACGTAAGTAGCTTTGGGGTATGTTTGCCGTGGGTAGTGAGTCAGAAGGTTTTGGGTCCAAGTCCTACTCTAGACACTTGAGCTGACACTACAAGTCTAGTACTGAGCTGCACTGACGGTGGAGGTATCCAATGGGTTGCAGTGTGCTGATTGACATTTATTCTTTAACCTCATACCTAAGACTATTCAGCCATTTAAAGATTATCTGGTTGTTTATTTCATGGTTGTTTGCAGGGCCTTGTGGTGGAAATTGCTCTGTCTCTTTTGGTAATTTAGTTTCAGTGATTTGAAAAAGATCTTTTTATTCAGTTTGTTCACTTTGGTTTACACAATCCTCATTTCTGGGCATTTTTGTATATGAATATATGAATAAGAAACAAAGTTGTGATAGTAGGAGATTTTAACTTTCCACATATTGACTGGGATTCCCATACTGTAAAAGGGCTGGATGGCTTGGAGTTTGTCAAATGTGTTCAGGAAAGTTTTCTAAATCAATATATAGAGGTACCAATGAGAGAGGATGCAATACTTGATCTCCTATTAGGGAACCAGACAGGTCAGTTGACAGAAGTATGTGTAGGCGAACATTTTGGGTCCAGTGACCACAATGTCATTAGTTTTAAGCTAATTATGGATAAGGATAGGTCTGGTCCTCGAGTTGAGATTCTAAATTGGAGAAAGGCCAATTTTGTGGAAATGAGAAATGATCTAGGAAGAGTGGATTGGGATAAGTTGTTTTCTGGTAAGGATGTGTTCAGTAAGTGAAAGGCATTCAAAGGCGAATTTTGAGAGTGCAGAGTTTGCATGTTCCTGTCAGGATTAAAGGCAAAGTTAACAGGCATGGGGAACCTTGGTTTTCAAGGGATACTGGCGATCTGGTTAAGAAGAAGAGAGAGGTGTATAGCAGGTATAGGTAACAAGGACCAAATGAGGTACTTGTAGAGTATAGAAAATGTAAGAAAATACTAAAGGAAATCAGGATGGCAAAAAGACATGAGGTTGCTTTGGCAGATAATGTGAAGGTAAACCCGAAGAGTTTCTACAAGTATATTAAGACTAAAAGGATAGTAAGGGACAGAATTGGTCCCCTTGAAGATCAGTGTGGTCATCTATGTGTGGAGCTTCACGAGATGGGGGAGATCTTAAACAGTTTTTTTGCATCAGTATTTACTCAGGAAACTGGCATAGTGTATAAGGAAGGAAGGGAAACAAGCAGTAGTGTCATGGAACATATAGAGATTAAAGAGGTGGAGGTGCTTGCTGCCTTACAGCGAATAAAGGTAGATAAATCCCCCGGGCCTGAGATGATATTCCCTCAGACCTTGAAAGAGACTAGTGTAGAAATTGCAGGGGCCCTGGCAGAAATATTTAAAATGTCCTTAGCCACGGGTGAGGTGCTGGAGGATTGGAGCGTAGCTCATGTTGTTCCGTTGTTTAAAAAAGTGTCCATAAGTAAACCAGGCTAGTGAGCCTGATGTCAGTATTAGGTAAATTATTGGAATGTGTTCTGAGAGATTGGATATACAATTATTTGGACAGCCAAGGGCTGATTAAGGATAGTCAGCATGGCTTTGTGCCTGGTAGGTCATGTTTAACAAACCTTGTAGAGTTTTTCGAGGAAATTACCAAGAAAGTAGATGAAGGAAAGGCTGTGGATGTTGTCTGCATGGACTTTAGTAAGGCCTTTGACAAGGTCCCACATGGGAGGTTAGTTCAGAAGGTTCAGACACTTGGTATCCATGGGGAGGTTGTAAACTGGATTCAAAATTGGCTGTGTGGGAGAAGACAGAGAGTGGTAGTGGATGATTGCTTCTCAGACTGTGACCAGTGTGACTCAGGGTTCTGTGCTGAGACCATTGTTGCTTGTTGTCTATATCAATGATCTGAATGATAATGTGGTAAATTGGATCAGCAAGTTTGCTGATGACACTAAGATTGGAGGTGTTGTGGACAGCGAGGAAGGCTTTCAAAGCTTACAGAGAGATCTGGACCAATTGGAAAAATGGGCCAGAAAATGGCAGATGGAATTTAATGTGGAGAAGTGTGAGGTGTTGCATTTTGGAAGGTCAAACCAAGGTAGGACATACACAGTAAATGGCAGGGCACTGAGGAGTGCGGAGGAACAAAGGGATCTGGGAGTTCAGATATATAATCCCCTGAAAGTGGCATCACAGGTAGACAGGGTTATAAAGAAAGCTTTTGGCATACTGGCCTTCATAAATCAAAGTATTGAGTATAGGAGTTGGGATGTTATGGTGAGGTTGTACAAGACATTGGTGAGGCCAACTCTGGAGTATTGTGTGCAGTTCTGGTCGCCTAAGGATATCAGTAAGATTGAGAGAGTGCAGAGAAGATTTACTAGGATGTTTCTGGGTCTTCAGGAGTTGAGTTACAGGGAAAGATGAAACAGGTTAGGACTTTATTCCTTGGAGTGTAGAAGAATGAGGGGAGATTTGATAGAAGTTTACAAAATTATGAAGGGTATAGACAGATTAAATGTGAATAGGCTCTTTCCTCTTAGATTAGGAGAGGACATGGCTTTAGGGTGTAAGGGGAAAGATTTAGGGGGAACTTCTTCACTCAGAGTGGTGAGAGTGTGGAACGAGCTGCCATCTGACATAGTAAATGTAGGCTCACTCTTAAGTTTTAAGAATAAATTAGATAGATACATGGATGGGAGAGGTCTGGAGGGTTATGGACTGGGTGCAGGTCAATGGGATTAGCGGAATAATATTTCAGCACAGACTAGATGGGCTGAATGGCCTGTTTTTCTGTGCTGTAGTGTTCTATGGGTCTAATACAATTATATTTATACAAAATAAGGGTGAAGCATTGAAAGGAAACAAATAGTAATTAGGAATGGGAGTGAGGACAAATAATCAAAATAAGTATTAAATATAAGGACAATAGACTAGAACAATCAGATAACAGTGAGATGGAATGCTGCAAGTTAGTAGAGAATTATGTTTTTAGAATTATACATTGAGTGAGACACGAGTAAAAAATAAATATAACACTTTTATTTCTAAGGATTTAAAAGGATTGTAATTTTTAAATTAGGTGGGTCAAATAAATTGAACTTGTGATCATTTAATTGAGTAGTTGGGTGTTGGTCCTCCTTTCTTACTTCTACTGAATGTTCTGTGGATAAGATTCTTAACCATGCATAACTCAAGGAACTAATTGCAGCATCACCTTAACAATTAGATGTTCTGATCTTTCATTTTATTAGATATCTGGATGATAACCACCCCACCCCCACAAAACCAGCTCCCCCACACTCAGACACATACTTTTTAGAATTTGATATCAAAGTTTAAATTGTTCCATTAGTATAAGTGTGGAAAACCTTGTTCACATCACAAACATATGAAATACCTCTGTCACTACAAATGCAATGGAACCAAATTGAATGTAGCAATATGTGAGAGAGGATCTCTGCCAGCAGAGGTGCAGGTTTGTATAATAACATCACATGCTAGATAACTGATAATGCATTTTGAAAAGCCTCCTGTCTTGTACCATCTTTCAAGCAAAACTGATTTGCCCAGGCTCTCAGCATGGAGATAGTGAGGTTGGAAAATTGAGAGGGTATCCTGTTGAGATCTTTTTATGAAACAAAGAACTCCCTATCTCTCTCCCTGGAGATTTCCAAATCTCATTTGTTTCTGAATTTTGATTGGCAGCTTCAGATAGCAGTTTGTGACAGGTTTTGCATTTTACCAGGTGAACAGCCTAACCCAGCACACCAAGTATGTGTGTCATTTTCCAGGGTAGGTTTACCCAGAGTTTAAAGTATTTTGACTCATTGCACCATGAAATGGAACAAACTGTCTTATTGTGGATGAGGTGGATTCACCAAGAGGGCAAATGTACTTCAATTCTATTTCTGAAAAAGTTTTCCTTTCATTATTCCTTGCATTTTTTTATTCCATGTAATATCTGAAAGGATCTGAAGATAATTGGATCTTCACAATCAATATATCCAGTGTTTTCATTCATTTTCCATACTAGGGGATGAGATGAATTTTTAACTCATTGCTGATTTTGCTTAATCTTGTATTTATTGTAAAATCAGTAATTATTATTATTATTATTAAAGTGTAATATGCCAGATTCAAAATTTTGATGAGGGATTTGGCAATGGCAATGCCATCAAATATCATGGGGAGATAGTTGAAGGATATTGTCAATACATGGCCGTTTCAAAGTGAATGTGGGGGCGAGGATACTAGAGGTTTGTTGGTATCCATGAGTTGTTGAAGTTTGTGATCCTTCACAACTGAAAGGAAATAAAAAGGTTTTTTTCCTCTTCTCTGATGCTGAACAATATCAGCTTCATCCCTTCACATCCCCACCTCAATGAATTTCAAGCTCAGCATGACCCCGAACTCCTCCTCTGTCACCTTTGCCTCTGTGCCCACTTCTTTGCCTGGGAATCCTTCCTCCATGTGGCAGACCCTTTCATCAATCTCCAATATGCTCCCTTCACCTGGATCACTAACTCTAGCCTCTCACCCACTCCAGATCGTTTCATTGAGAATTGCTGGCGTGAAATCAGCCGTCTCAATTTCTCTGCTCCCCTCACTTCAACCTATCTCCCTATAAACTTGCAGCACTTAATTCTCTCAGGTCCATCCCTAGCATCGTTCTCAAATCTGCTGATAAGAGGTGGTGTTGTCTGGAATCTGACCTCCACCTAACAAAGGCCAAATGCCAACTCCAAAGTGAAATGGCAATTTATTTGTATTTCATTTAATAAACAGTATTCATAGCTCATAATGTATTTTCTTCTAGGTTGGGAAGACCAAATACACACTGGGTGACTGCTTTGTCCAAACATGATCCCGAGCTTCCTGTCAGTTGGAATTTGAATTCTCTACATTGTTCCTATTCTGACCTTTCTTTCCTTTGCCTAGCAGTGGTACAATGAGGCTCAAAGCTTGAGGAACAACACCATATTTTTCAACATAGCACTCCAAAGCCTTCTGAACTCAATGTTGAGCATAACAATTTTAGATCATAACTTCTGCCCCGTATCATGTTTCTTTCCCCCTATTTTCCACCATTTACCTAGTGTTCACAAGGCAAGTATCCTGCCATTTACCTAGTGTCCGGAAGGCAGTTATCCTGCCATTTACCTGGTGTTGAGAAGGCAGCTATCCTGCCATTTACCTAGTGTTGAGGAGGCAGCTATCCTGCCTTTTAACTAGTGTTCAGAATGCAGCTATCCTGCCATTTGCCTAGTGTTCAGAAGGCAGCTATCCTGCCATTTACCTAGTGTTCAGAAGGCAGCTATCCTGCCATTTACCTAGTGTTCAGAAGGCAGCTATCCTGCCATTTACCTAGTGTTCAGAAGGCAGCTATCCTGCCATTTACCTCGTGTTCAGATGGCAGCTATCCTACCATTTACCTAGTGTTGAGAAGGCAGCTATCCTGCCATTTACCTAGTGTTCGGAAGGCAGCTATTCTGCCATTTACCTAGTGTTCAGAAGGCAGCTATCCTGCAATTTACCTAGTGTTCAGAAGGCAGATATCCTGCCATTTACCAAGTGTTCAGAAGGCAACTATCCTGCCATTTACCTTGTGTTGAGAAGGCAGCTATCCTGCCATTTAACTAGTGTTCAGAAGCCAGCTATCCTGGCATTTACCTCGTGTTCAGAAGGCAGCTATCCTGCCATTTACCTAGTGTTCAGAAGGCAGCTATCCTGCCATTTACCTAGTGTTCAGAAGGCAGCTATCCTGCCATTTACCTAGTGTTCAGAAGGCAGCTATCCTGCCATTTACCTAGTGTTGAGAAGGCAGCTATCCTGCCATTTACCTAGTGTTCAGAAGGCAGCTATCCTGCCATTTACCTAGTGTTCAGAAGGCACCTATCCTGCAATTTACGTAGTGTTGAGAAGGCAGCTATCCTGTCATTAATTTAGTGTTCAGAAGGCAGCTATCCTGCCATTTACGTGGTGTTCAGAAGGGAGCTATCCTGCCATTTACCTAGTGTTCAGAATGCAGCTATCCTGCCATTTACCTAGTGTTGAGAAGGCGGCTATCCTGCCATTTACCTAGTGTTCAGAAGGCAGCTATCCTGCCATTAACCTAGTGTTCAGAAGGCAGCAATCCTGCCATTTACCTAGTGTTGAGAAGGCAGCTATTCTGCCATTTACCCAGTGTGGAGAAGGCAGCTATCCTGCCATTTACCTAGTGTTCAGAAGGCAGCTATCCTGCCATTTACCTAGTGTTCAGAAGGCAGCTATCCTGTCATTTACCTAGTGTTCAGAAGGTCAATATCCTGCCATTTACCGAGTGTTTAGAAGGCAGTTATCCTCCCATTTACCTAGTGTTCAGAAGGCTGCTATCCTGCCATTTAACATATGTTCAGAAGGCAGCTATCCTGCCTTTTACCTGTTGATGAGAAGGCAGCTATCCTGCGTTTTACCTCGTGTTGAGAAGGCAGCTAATCTGCCATTTACCTAGAGTTCAGTAGGCAGCTATCCTGCCATTAACCTAGTGTTCGGAAGGCAGCTATCTGCCATTTACCTAGTGTTCAGAAGGCAGCTATCCTGCCATTTACCTCGTGTTCAGAAGGCAGCTATCCTGCCATTAACCTCGTGTTCAGAAGGCAGCTATCCTGCCATTTACCTAGTGTTCAGAAGGCAGCTATCCTGCCATTTACCTAGTGTTCAGAAGGCAGCTATCCTGCCATTTACCTAGTGTTCGGAAGGCAGCTATCCTGCCATTTACCGAGTGTTCGGAAGGCAGCTATCCTGCCATTTACCTAGTGTTCGGAAGGCAGCTATCCTGCCATTTACCTAGTGTTCGGAAGGCGGCTATCCTGCCATTTACCTAGTGTCCAGAAGGCAGCTATCCTTCCATTTACCTTATGTTGAGAAGGCAGCTATCCTGCCTTTTACCTGGTGTTCAGAAGGCAGCTATCCTGCCATTTACCTGGTGTCCAGAAGGCATCTATCCTGCCATTTACCGAATGTTCAGAAGACAGCTATCCTGCCATGTACCTAATGTTCAGAAGGCAGCTATCCTGCCTTTTACCTAGTGTCCAGAAGGCAGCTATCCTGGCATTTACCTAGTGTTCAGAAGGCAGCTATCCTGCCATTTACCTAATGATCAGAAGGCAGCTATCCTGCCTTTTACCTAGCGTTCAGGAGGCAGCTATCCTGCCATTTACCTAGTGTTCGGAAGGCAGCTATTCTGCCATTTACCTGCAGTTCAGAATGCAGCTATCCTGCCAATTACCTAGTGTTCAGAAGGCACCTATCCTGCAATTTACGTAGTGTTGAGAAGGCAGCTATCCTGTCATTAATTTAGTGTTCAGAAGGCAGCTATCCTGCCATTTACGTGGTGTTCAGAAGAGAGCTATCCTGCCATTTACCTAGTTTGCAGAAGGCAGCTATCCTGCCATTTACTTAGTGTTCAGAAGGCAGCTATCCTGACATTTACCTAGTGTTTAGAAGGCTGCTATCCTCCCAATTACCTAGTGTTCAGAAGGCAGCTATCCTGCCTTTTACCTGTTGATGAGAAGGCAGCTATCCTGCGTTTTACCTCGTGTTGAGAAGGCAGCTAATCTGCCATTTACCAAGAGTTCAGTAGGCAGCTATCCTGCCATTAACCTAGTGTTCGGAAGGCAGCTATCCTGCCATTTACCTAGTGTTCAGAAGGCAGCTATCCTGCCATTTACCTCGTGTTCAGAAAGCAGCTATCCTGCCATTAACCTCGTGTTCAGAATGCAGCTATCCTGCCATTTACCTAGTGTTCAGAAGGCAGCTATCCTGCCATTTACCTAATGTTCAGAAGGCAGCTATCCTGCCATTTACCTAGTGTTCGGAAGGCAGCTATCCTGCCATTTACCTAGTGTCCGGTAGGCAGCTATCCTGCCATTTATCTTATGTTGAGAAGGCAGCTATCCTGCCATTTACCTAGTGTTCGGAAGGCAGCTATCCTGCCATTTACCTTATGTTGAGAAGGCAGCTATCCTACTTTTACCTGGTGTCCAGAAGGCAGCTATCCTTCCATTTACCTTATGTTGAGAAGGCAGCTATCCTACTTTTACCTGGTGTTCAGAAGGCAGCTATCCTGCCATTTACCTAGTGTCCAGAAGGCATCTATCCTGCCATTTACAATGTGTTCAGAAGGCAGCTATCCTGCCATTTACCTAATGTTCAGAAGGCAGCTATCCTGCCTTTTACCTAGTGTTCAGAAGGCAGCTATCCTGCCATTTACCTAGTGTTCGGAAGGCAGCTATTCTGCCATTTACCTGCAGCACAGAATGCAGCTATCCTGCCATTTACCTAGTGTTCAGAAGGCAGCTATCGTGCCATTTACCTTATGTCAGAAGGCAGCTATCCTGCCATTTACCTAGTGTTCAGAAGAAAGCTATCCTGCCATTTACCTAGTGTTCAGAAAGCAGCTATCCTGCCATTTACCTAGTGTTGAGAAGGCAGATATCCTGCCTTTTACCTAGTGTTGAGAAGACAGCTATCCTAACATTTACCTAGTGTTCAGAAGGCAGCTATCCTGCAATTTACCTAGTGTACAGAAGGCAGCTTTCCTGCCATTTACCTAGTGTTCAGAAGGCAACTATCCTGCCATTTACCTAGTGTTCAGAAGCCAGCTATCCTGCCATTTACCTAGTGTTCAGAAGGCAGCTATCCTGCCATTTACCTAGTGTTCAGAAGGCTGCTGTCCTGCCATTTACCTAGTGTTTAGAAGGCAGCTATCCTGCCATTTACCTAGTGTTCAGAAGGCAGCTATCCTGCCATTTACCTAGTGTTGAGAAGGCAGCTATCCTGCCATTTACCTAGTGTTTAGAAGGCAGCTATCCTGCCATTTACCTAGTGTTCAGAAGGCAGCTATCCTGCCATTTACCTAGTGTTCAGAAGGCAGCTATCCTGCCATTTACCTAGTGTTCAGAAGGCAGCTATCCTGCCATTTACGTAGTGTTGAGAAGGCAGCTATCCTGCCATTTACCTATTGTCCGGAAGGCAGCTATCCTGCCATTTACCTAGTGTTCAGAAGGCAACTATCCTGCCATTTACCTCGTGTTCAGAAGGCAGCTATCCTGCCATTTACCTCGTGTTCAGAAGGCAGCTATCCTGCCATTTACCTAATGTTCAGAAGGCAGCTATCCTGCCATTTACCTCGTGTTCAGAAGGCAGCTATCCTGCCATTTACCTAGTGTTCAGAAGGCAGCTATCCTGCCATTTACCTAATGTTCAGAAGGCAGCTATCCTGCCATTTACCTGCAGTTCAGAATGCAGCTATCCTGCCATTTACCTAGTGTTCAGAAGGCAGCAATTCTGCCATTTACCTCGTGTTCAGAAGGCAGCTATCCTGCCATTTACCTAGTGTTCAGAAGCCAGCTATCCTGCCATTTACCTAGTGTTCAGAAGGCAGCTATCCTGCCATTTACCTAGTGTTTAGAAGGCAGCTATCCTGCCATTTACCTAGTGTTCAGAAGGCAGCTATCCTGCCATTTACGTAGTGTTGAGAAGGCAGCTATCCTGCCATTTACCTATTGTCCGGAAGGCAGCTATCCTGCCATTTACCTAATATTCAGAAGACAGCTATCCTCCCTTTTACCTAGTGTTCAGCAGGCAGCTATCCTGCCATTTACCTAGTGTTCGGAAGGCAGCTATTCTGCCATTTACCTGCAGTTCAGAATGCAGCTATCCTGCAATTTACCTAGTGTTCAGAAGGCAGCTGTCCTGCCATTTACCTCATGTTGAGAAGACAGCTATCCTGCCATTTACCTCGTGTTTAGAAGGCAGCTATCCTGCCATTTACCTAGTGTTCAGAAGGCAGCTATCCTGCAATTTACCTAGTGTTCAGAAGGCAGCTGTCCTGCCATTTACCAAGTGTTCAGAAGGCAGCTATCCTGCCATTTACCTTATCTTGAGAAGGCAGCTATTCTGCCTTTTACCTGGTGTTCAGAAGGCAGCTATCCTGCCATTTATCTAGTGTCCAGAAGGCAGCTATCGTGCCATTTACCTTATGTCAGAAGGCAGCTATCCTGCCATTTACCTAGTGTTCAGAAGGTTGCTTTCCTGCCATTTACGTGGTGTTCAGAAGGGAGCTATGCTGCCATTTACCTAGTGTTTTACAGGCAGCTATCCTGCCATTTACCTAGTGTTCAGAAGGTTGCTTTCCTGCCATTTACGTGGTGTTCAGAAGGGAGCTATGCTGCCATTTACCTAGTGTTTTAAAGGCAGCTATCCTGCCATTTAGCTAGTTTGCAGAAGGCTGCTATCCTGCCATTTACCTAGTGTTCAGAAGGCAGCTATCCTGCGTTTTACCTTGTGTTGAGGAGGCAGCTAATCTGCCATTTACCTAATGTTCAGAAGGCTGCTATCCTGCCATTTAACATATGTTCAGAAGGCAGCTATCCTGCCTTTTACCTGTTGATGAGAAGGCAGCTATCCTGCGTTTTACCTTGTGTTGACAAGGCAGCTAATCTGCCATTTACCTAGAGTTCAGTAGCCAGCTATCTTGCCATTAACCTAGTGTTCGGAAGGCATCTATCCTGCCATTTACCTAGTGTTCAGAAGGCAGATATCCTGCCATTTACCTCGTGTTCAGATGGCAGCTATCCTGCCATTAACCTAGTGTTCAGAAGGCAGCTATCCTGCCATTTACCTACTGTTCGGAAGGCAGCTATCCTGCCATTTACCTAGTGTTCAGAAGGCAGCTATCCTGCCATTTACCTAGTGTTCAGAAGGCAGCTATCCTGCGTTTTACCTTGTGTTGCGGAGGCAGCTAATCTGCCATTTATCTTGTGTTCAGAAGGCAGCTATCCTGCCATTTACCTAGTGTTCAGAAGGCAGCAATCCTGCCATTTACCTAGTGTTGAGAAGGCAGCTATTCTGCCATTTACCTAGTGTTCAGAAGGCTGCTATCCTGCCATTTACCTAGTGTCCAGAAGGCAGCTATCCTTCCATTTACCGTATGTTGAGAAGGCAGCTATCCTGCCTTTTACCTGGTGTTCAGAAGGCAGCTATCCTGCCATTTACCTAATGTCCAGAAGGCATCTATACTGCCATTTACCTAGTGTTCAGAAGGCAGCTATCCTGCCATTTACCTAGTGTTCAGAAGGCAGCTATCCTGCCATTTACCTAGTGTTCAGAAGGCAGCTATCCTGCCATTTACCTAATGTTCTGAGGGAAGCTATCCTGCTTTTTACCTGGTGTTCAGAAGGCAGCTATCCTGCCATTTACCAAGTGTTCAGAAGGCAGCTATCCTGCCGTTTACCTAGTGTTCGGAAGGCAGCTATCCTGCCATTTACCTAGTGTTCGGAAGGCAGCTATTCTGCCATTTACCTGCAGTTCACAATGCAGCTATCCTGCCATTTACCTAGTGTTCAGAAGGCAGGTATCGTGCCATTTACCTTATGTCAGAAGGCAGCTATCCTGCCATTTACCTGGTGTTCAGAAGGTATCTATCCTGCCATTTAACTGGTGTTGTGAAGGCAGATATCCTGCCTTTCACCTAGTGTTCAGAAGACAGCTAACCTTCCATTTACCTAGTGTTCAGAAGGCAGCTATCCTGCAATTTACCTAGTGTTCAGAAGGCAGCTGTCCTGCCATTTACCAAGTGTTCAGAAGGCAGCTATCCTGCCATTTACCTAGTGTCCAGAAGGCAGCTATCCTGCCATTTACCTTATCTTGAGAAGGCAGCTATTCTGCCTTTTACCTGGTGTTCAGAAGGCAGCTATCCTGCCATTTATCTAGTGTCCAGAAGGCATCTATCCTGCCTTTTACCTAGTGTTCAGAAGGCAGCTATCGTGCCATTTACCTTATGTCAGAAGGCAGCTTTCCTGCCATTTACCTCGTGTTCAGAAAGTAGCTATCCTGCCATTTAACTAGTGTTGAGAAGGCAGCTATCCTGCCATTTACCTAGTGTTGAGAAGGCAGCTATCCAGCCATTTACCTAGCGTTGAGAAGGCAGCTATCCTGCCATTTACCAGGTGTTCAGAAGGCAGCTATCCTGCCATTTACCTAGTGTTCAGAAGGCAGCAATCCTGCCATTTAACATATGTTCAGAAGGCAGCTATCCTGCCATTTACCTAGTGTTGAGAAGGCTGCTATCCTGCCATTTACCTAGTGTTCAGAAAGCAGCTGTCCTGCCATTTAACTAGTGTTCAGAAGGCAGCTATCCTGCCATTTACCTAGTGTTGAGAAGGCAGCTATCCTGCCATTTACCTTGTGCTCAGAAGGCAGCTATCCTGCCATTTACCTAGTGTTCAGAAGGCAGCTATCCTGCCATTTACCTAGTGTTCAGAAGGCAGCTATCCTGCCATTTACCTAGTGTTCAGAAGGCAGTTATCCTGCCATTAATTTAGTGTTCAGAATGCAGCTATCCTGCCGTTTACCTACTGTTCAGAAGGTAGCTATCCTGCCATTTACCTAGTGTTCAGAAGGCAGCTATCCTGCCATTTACCGAGTGTTTTAAAGGCAGCTATCCTGCCATTTACCTAGTTTGCAGAAGGCAGCTATCCTGCCATTTACCTAGTGCTCAGAAGGCTGCTATCCTGCCATTTACCTAGTGTTCAGAAGGCTGCTATCCTGCCATTTACCTAGTGTTCAGAAGGCAGCTATTCTGCGTTTTTCCTTGTGTTCAGAAGGCAGCTCATCTGCCATTTACCTAGTGTTCAGAAGGCAGCTATCCTGTCATTAACCTACTGTTCGGAAGGCATCTATCCTGTCATTTACCTAGTGTTCAGAAGGCAGATATCCTGCCATTTACCTCGTGTTCAGATGGCAGCTATCCTGCCATTAACCTAGTGTTCAGAAGGCAGCTATCCTGCCATTTACCTACTGTTCGGAAGGCAGCTATCCTGCCATTTACCTAGTGTTCAGAAGGCAGCTATCCTGCCATTTACCTAGTGTTCAGAAGGCAGCTATCCTGCGTTTTACCTTGTGTTGCGGAGGCAGCTAATCTGCCATTTATCTTGTGTTCAGAAGGCAGATATCCTGCCATTTACCAAGTGTTCAGAAGGCAACTATCCTGCCATTTACCTAGTGTTCAGAAGGCAGCTATCCTGCCATTTACCTAGTGTTCAGAAGGCAGCTATCCTGCCATTTACCTAGTGTTGAGAAGGCAGCTATCCTGCCATTTACCTAGTGTTCAGAAGGCAGCTATCCTGCCATTTACCTAGTGTTCAGAAGGCACCTATCCTGCAATTTACGTAGTGTTGAGAAGGCAGCTATCCTGTCATTAATTTAGTGTTCAGAAGGCAGCTATCCTGCCATTTACGTGGTGTTCAGAAGGGAGCTATCCTGCCATTTACCTAGTGTTCAGAATGCAGCTATCCTGCCATTTACCTAGTGTTGAGAAGGCGGCTATCCTGCCATTTACCTAGTGTTCAGAAGGCAGCTATCCTGCCATTAACCTAGTGTTCAGAAGGCAGCAATCCTGCCATTTACCTAGTGTTGAGAAGGCAGCTATTCTGCCATTTACCCAGTGTGGAGAAGGCAGCTATCCTGCCATTTACCTAGTGTTCAGAAGGCAGCTATCCTGTCATTTACCTAGTGTTCAGAAGGTCAATATCCTGCCATTTACCGAGTGTTTAGAAGGCAGTTATCCTCCCATTTACCTAGTGTTCAGAAGGCTGCTATCCTGCCATTTAACATATGTTCAGAAGGCAGCTATCCTGCCTTTTACCTGTTGATGAGAAGGCAGCTATCCTGCGTTTTACCTCGTGTTGAGAAGGCAGCTAATCTGCCATTTACCTAGAGTTCAGTAGGCAGCTATCCTGCCATTAACCTAGTGTTCAGAAGGCAGCTATCCTGCCATTTACCTCGTGTTCAGAAGGCAGCTATCCTGCCATTTACCTCGTGTTCAGAAGGCAGCTATCCTGCCATTTACCTAGTGTTCAGAAGGCAGCTATCCTGCCATTTACCTAGTGTTCAGAAGGCAGCTATCCTGCCATTTACCTAGTGTTCGGAAGGCAGCTATCCTGCCATTTACCGAGTGTTCGGAAGGCAGCTATCCTGCCATTTACCTAGTGTTCGGAAGGCAGCTATCCTGCCATTTACCTAGTGTTCGGAAGGCGGCTATCCTGCCATTTACCTAGTGTCCAGAAGGCAGCTATCCTTCCATTTACCTTATGTTGAGAAGGCAGCTATCCTGCCTTTTACCTGGTGTTCAGAAGGCAGCTATCCTGCCATTTACCTGGTGTCCAGAAGGCATCTATCCTGCCATTTACCGAATGTTCAGAAGACAGCTATCCTGCCATTTACCTAATGTTCAGAAGGCAGCTATCCTGCCTTTTACCTAGCGTTCAGGAGGCAGCTATCCTGCCATTTACCTAGTGTTCGGAAGGCAGCTATTCTGCCATTTACCTGCAGTTCAGAATGCAGCTATCCTGCCAATTACCTAGTGTTCAGAAGGCACCTATCCTGCAATTTACGTAGTGTTGAGAAGGCAGCTATCCTGTCATTAATTTAGTGTTCAGAAGGCAGCTATCCTGCCATTTACGTGGTGTTCAGAAGAGAGCTATCCTGCCATTTACCTAGTTTGCAGAAGGCAGCTATCCTGCCATTTACTTAGTGTTCAGAAGGCAGCTATCCTGACATTTACCTAGTGTTTAGAAGGCTGCTATCCTCCCATTTACCTAGTGTTCAGAAGGCAGCTAATCCTGCCTTTTACCTGTTGATGAGAAGGCAGCTATCCTGCGTTTTACCTCGTGTTGAGAAGGCAGCTAATCTGCCATTTACCAAGAGTTCAGTAGGCAGCTATCCTGCCATTAACCTAGTGTTCGGAAGGCAGCTATCCTGCCATTTACCTAGTGTTCAGAAGGCAGCTATCCTGCCATTTACCTCGTGTTCAGAAAGCAGCTATCCTGCCATTAACCTCGTGTTCAGAATGCAGCTATCCTGCCATTTACCTAGTGTTCAGAAGGCAGCTATCCTGCCATTTACCTAATGTTCAGAAGGCAGCTATCCTGCCATTTACCTAGTGTCCGTAGGCAGCTATCCTGCCATTTATCTTATGTTGAGAAGGCAGCTATCCTGCCATTTACCTAGTGTTCGGAAGGCAGCTATCCTGCCATTTACCTAGTGTCCAGAAGGCATCTATCCTGCCATTTACAATGTGTTCAGAAGGCAGCTATCCTGCCATTTACCTAATGTTCAGAAGGCAGCTATCCTGCCTTTTACCTAGTGTTCAGAAGGCAGCTATCCTGCCATTTACCTAGTGTTCGGAAGGCAGCTATTCTGCCATTTACCTGCAGCACAGAATGCAGCTATCCTGCCATTTACCTAGTGTTCAGAAGGCAGCTATCGTGCCATTTACCTTATGTCAGAAGGCAGCTATCCTGCCATTTACCTAGTGTTCAGAAGAAAGCTATCCTGCCATTTACCTAGTGTTCAGAAAGCAGCTATCCTGCCATTTACCTAGTGTTGAGAAGGCAGATATCCTGCCTTTTAACGAGTGTTGAGAAGACATCTATCCTAACATTTACCTAGTGTTCAGAAGGCAGCTATCCTGCAATTTACCTAGTGTACAGAAGGCAGCTTTCCTGCCATTTACCTAGTGTTCAGAAGGCAACTATCCTGCCATTTACCTAGTGTTCAGAAGGCTGCTGTCCTGCCATTTACCTAGTGTTGAGAAGGCAGCTATCCTGCCATTTACCTAGTGTTTAGAAGGCAGCTATCCTGCCATTTACCTAGTGTTCAGAAGGCAGCTATCCTGCCATTTACCTAGTGTTCAGAAGGCAGCTATCCTGCCATTTACGTAGTGTTGAGAAGGCAGCTATCCTGCCATTTACCTATTGTCCGGAAGGCAGCTATCCTGCCATTTACCTGCAGTTCAGAATGCAGCTATCCTGCCATTTACCTAGTGTTCAGAAGGCAACTATCCTGCCATTTACCTAGTGTTCAGAAGGCAGCTATCCTGCCATTTACCTAGTGTTCAGAAGGCAGCTATCCTGTCATTTACCTAGTGTTCAGAAGGCAGCTATCCTGCCATTTACCTCGTGTTCAGAAGGCAGCTATCCTGCCATTTACCTAGTGCTCAGAAGGCAGCAATTCTGCCATTTACCTAGTGTTTAGAAGGCAGCTATCCTGCCATTTACCTAGTGTTCAGAAGGCAGCTATCCTGCCATTTACGTAGTGTTGAGAAGGCAGCTATCCTGCCATTTACCTATTGTCCGGAAGGCAGCTATCCTGCCATTTACCTAATATTCAGAAGACAGCTATCCTCCCTTTTACCTAGTGTTCAGCAGGCAGCTATCCTGCCTTTTACCTAGTGTTCTGAAGGCAGCTATCCTGCCATTTACCTAGTGTTCAGAAGGCAGCTATCCTGCCATTTACCTAGTGTTCAGAAGGCAGCTATCCTGCCATTTACCTCGTGTTGAGAAGGCAGCTACCCTGCCATTTACCTCGTGTTTAGAAGGCAGCTATCCTGCCATTTACCTAGTGTTCAGAAGGCAGCTATCCTGCAATTTACCTAGTGTTCAGAAGGCAGCTGTCCTGCCATTTACCAAGTGTTCAGAAGGCAGCTATATTGCCATTTACCTTATCTTGAGAAGGCAGCTATTCTGCCTTTTACCTGGTGTTCAGAAGGCAGCTATCCTGCCTTTTATCTAGTGTCCAGAAGGCAGCTATCGTGCCATTTACCTTATGTCAGAAGGCAGCTATCCTGCCATTTACCTAGTGTTCAGAAGGTTGCTTTCCTGCCATTTACGTGGTGTTCAGAAGGGAGCTATGCTGCCATTTACCTAGTGTTTTACAGGCAGCTATCCTGCCATTTACCTAGTGTTCAGAAGGTTGCTTTCCTGCCATTTACGTGGTGTTCAGAAGGGAGCTATGCTGCCATTTACCTAGTGTTTTAAAGGCAGCTATCCTGCCATTTAGCTAGTTTGCAGAAGGCTGCTATCCTGCCATTTACCTAGTGTTCAGAAGGCAGCTATCCTGCGTTTTACCTTGTGTTGAGGAGGCAGCTAATCTGCCATTTACCTAATGTTCAGAAGGCTGCTATCCTGCCATTTAACATATGTTCAGACGGCAGCTATCCTGCCTTTTACCTGTTGATGAGAAGGCAGCTATCCTGCGTTTTACCTTGTGTTGAGAAGGCAGCTAATCTGCCATTTACCTAGAGTTCAGTAGCCAGCTATCTTGCCATTAACCTAGTGTTCGGAAGGCATCTATCCTGCCATTTACCTAGTGTTCAGAAGGCAGATATCCTGCCATTTACCTCGTGTTCAGATGGCAGCTATCCTGCCATTAACCTAGTGTTCAGAAGGCAGCTATCCTGCCATTTACCTACTGTTCGGAAGGCAGCTATCCTGCCATTTACCTAGTGTTCAGAAGGCAGCTATCCTGCCATTTACCTAGTGTTCAGAAGGCAGCTATCCTGCGTTTTACCTTGTGTTGCGGAGGCAGCTAATCTGCCATTTATCTTGTGTTCAGAAGGCAGCTATCCTGCCATTTACCTAGTGTTCAGAAGGCAGCAATCCTGCCATTTACCTAGTGTTGAGAAGGCAGCTATTCTGCCATTTACCTAGTGTGGAGAAGGCAGCTATCCTGCCATTTACTTAGTGTTCAGAAGGCTGCTATCCTGCCATTTACCTAGTGTCCAGAAGGCAGCTATCCTTCCATTTACCGTATGTTGAGAAGGCAGCTATCCTGCCTTTTACCTGGTGTTCAGAAGGCAGCTATCCTGCCATTTACCTAATGTCCAGAAGGCATCTATACTGCCATTTACCTAGTGTTCAGAAGGCAGCTATCCTGCCATTTACCTAGTGTTCAGAAGGCAGCTATCCTGCCATTTACCTAATGTTCTGAAGGCAGCTATCCTGCTTTTTACCTGGTGTTCAGAAGGCAGCTATCCTGCCATTTACCAAGTGTTCAGAAGGCAGCTATCCTGCCGTTTACCTAGTGTTCGGAAGGCAGCTATCCTGCCATTTACCTAGTGTTCGGAAGGCAGCTATTCTGCCATTTACCTGCAGTTCACAATGCAGCTATCCTGCCATTTACCTAGTGTTCAGAAGGCAGGTATCGTGCCATTTACCTTATGTCAGAAGGCAGCTATCCTGCCATTTACCTGGTGTTCAGAAGGTATCTATCCTGCCATTTAACTGGTGTTGTGAAGGCAGATATCCTGCCTTTCACCTAGTGTTCAGAAGACAGCTAACCTTCCATTTACCTAGTGTTCAGAAGGCAGCTATCCTGCAATTTACCTAGTGTTCAGAAGGCAGCTGTCCTGCCATTTACCAAGTGTTCAGAAGGCAGCTATCCTGCCATTTACCTAGTGTCCAGAAGGCAGCTATCCTGCCATTTACCTTATCTTGAGAAGGCAGCTATTCTGCCTTTTACCTGGTGTTCAGAAGGCAGCTATCCTGCCATTTATCTAGTGTCCAGAAGGCATCTATCCTGCCTTTTACCTAGTGTTCAGAAGGCAGCTATCGTGCCATTTACCTTATGTCAGAAGGCAGCTTTCCTGCCATTTACCTCGTGTTCAGAAAGCAGCTATCCTGCCATTTAACTAGTGTTGAGAAGGCAGCTATCCTGCCATTTACCTAGTGTTGAGAAGGCAGCTATCCAGCCATTTACCTAGCGTTGAGAAGGCAGCTATCCTGCCATTTACCAGGTGTTCAGAAGGCAGCAATCCTGCCATTTAACATATGTTCAGAAGGCAGCTATCCTGCCATTTACCTAGTGTTGAGAAGGCTGCTATCCTGCCATTTACCTAGTGTTCAGAAAGCAGCTGTCCTGCCATTTAACTAGTGTTCAGAAGGCAGCTATCCTGCCATTTACCTAGAGTTGAGAAGGCAGCTATCCTGCCATTTACCTTGTGCTCAGAAGGCAGCTATCCTGCCATTTACCTAGTGTTCAGAAGGCAGCTATCCTGCCATTTACCTAGTGTTCAGAAGGCAGCTATCCTGCCATTAATTTAGTGTTCAGAATGCAGCTATCCTGCCGTTTACCTAGTGTTCAGAAGGTAGCTATCCTGCCATTTACCTAGTGTTCAGAAGGGAGCTATCCTGCCATTTACCGAGTGTTTTAAAGGCAGCTATCCTGCCATTTACCTAGTTTGCAGAAGGCAGCTATCCTGCCATTTACCTAGTGCTCAGAAGGCTGCTATCCTGCCATTTACCTAGTGTTCAGAAGGCTGCTATCCTGCCATTTACCTAGTGTTCAGAAGGCAGCTATTCTGCGTTTTTCCTTGTGTTCAGAAGGCAGCTCATCTGCCATTTACCTAGTGTTCAGAAGGCAGCTATCCTGTCATTAACCTACTGTTCGGAAGGCATCTATCCTGTCATTTACCTAGTGTTCAGAAGGCAGATATCCTGCCATTTACCTCGTGTTCAGATGGCAGCTATCCTGCCATTAACCTAGTGTTCAGAAGGCAGCTATCCTGCCATTTACCTACTGTTCGGAAGGCAGCTATCCTGCCATTTACCTAGTGTTCAGAAGGCAGCTATCCTGCCATTTACCTAGTGTTCAGAAGGCAGCTATCCTGCGTTTTACCTTGTGTTGCGGAGGCAGCTAATCTGCCATTTATCTTGTGTTCAGAAGGCAGATATCCTGCCATTTACCAAGTGTTCAGAAGGCAACTATCCTGCCATTTACCTAGTGTTCAGAAGGCAGCTATCCTGCCATTTACCTAGTGTTCAGAAGGCAGCTATCCTGCCATTTACCTAGTGTTCAGAAGGCAGCTATCCTGCCATTTACCTAGTGTTGAGAAGGCAGCTATCCTGCCATTTACCTAGTGTTCAGAAGGCAGCTATCCTGCCATTTACCTAGTGTTCAGAAGGCACCTATCCTGCAATTTACGTAGTGTTGAGAAGGCAGCTATCCTGTCATTAATTTAGTGTTCAGAAGGCAGCTATCCTGCCATTTACGTGGTGTTCAGAAGGGAGCTATCCTGCCATTTACCTAGTGTTCAGAATGCAGCTATCCTGCCATTTACCTAGTGTTGAGAAGGCGGCTATCCTGCCATTTACCTAGTGTTCAGAAGGCAGCTATCCTGCCATTAACCTAGTGTTCAGAAGGCAGCAATCCTGCCATTTACCTAGTGTTGAGAAGGCAGCTATTCTGCCATTTACCCAGTGTGGAGAAGGCAGCTATCCTGCCATTTACCTAGTGTTCAGAAGGCAGCTATCCTGTCATTTACCTAGTGTTCAGAAGGTCAATATCCTGCCATTTACCGAGTGTTTAGAAGGCAGTTATCCTCCCATTTACCTAGTGTTCAGAAGGCTGCTATCCTGCCATTTAACATATGTTCAGAAGGCAGCTATCCTGCCTTTTACCTGTTGATGAGAAGGCAGCTATCCTGCGTTTTACCTCGTGTTGAGAAGGCAGCTAATCTGCCATTTACCTAGAGTTCAGTAGGCAGCTATCCTGCCATTAAACTAGTGTTCAGAAGGCAGCTATCCTGCCATTTACCTCGTGTTCAGAAGGCAGCTATCCTGCCATTAACCTCGTGTTCAGAAGGCAGCTATCCTGCCATTTACCTCGTGTTCAGAAGGCAGCTATCCTGCCATTTACCTAGTGTTCAGAAGGCAGCTATCCTGCCATTTACCTAGTGTTCGGAAGGCAGCTATCTTGCCATTTACCGAGTGTTCGGAAGGCAGCTATCCTGCCATTTACCTAGTGTTCGGAAGGCAGCTATCCTGCCATTTACCTGGTGTCCAGAAGGCATCTATCCTGCCATTTACCGAATGTTCAGAAGACAGCTATCCTGCCATTTACCTAATGTTCAGAAGGCAGCTATCCTGCCTTTTACCTGGTGTCCAGAAGGCAGCTATCCTTCCATTTACCTTATGTTGAGAAGGCAGCTATCCTGCCTTTTACCTGGTGTCCAGAAGGCATCTATCCGGCCATTTACCTAGTGTTCAGAAGGTAGCTATCCTGCCTTTTACCTAGCGTTCAGGAGGCAGCTATCCTGCCATTTACCTAGTGTTCGGAAGGCAGCTATTCTGCCATTTACCTGCAGTTCAGAATGCAGCTATCCTGCCAATTACCTAGTGTTCAGAAGGCACCTATCCTGCAATTTACGTAGTGTTGAGAAGGCAGCTATCCTGTCATTAATTTAGTGTTCAGAAGGCAGCTATCCTGCCATTTACGTGGTGTTCAGAAGAGAGCTATCCTGCCATTTACCTAGTTTGCAGAAGGCAGCTATCCTGCCATTTACTTAGTGTTCAGAAGGCAGCTATCCTGACATTTACCTAGTGTTTAGAAGGCTGCTATCCTCCCATTTACCTAGTGTTCAGAAGGCAGCTATCCTGCCTTTTACCTGTTGATGAGAAGGCAGCTATCCTGCGTTTTACCTCGTGTTGAGAAGGCAGCTAATCTGCCATTTACCAAGAGTTCAGTAGGCAGCTATCCTGCCATTAACCTAGTGTTCGGAAGGCAGCTATCCTGCCATTTACCTAGTGTTCAGAAGGCAGCTATCCTGCCATTTACCTCGTGTTCAGAAAGCAGCTATCCTGCCATTAACCTCGTGTTCAGAATGCAGCTATCCTGCCATTTACCTAGTGTTCAGAAGGCAGCTATCCTGCCATTTACCTAATGTTCAGAAGGCAGCTATCCTGCCATTTACCTAGTGTTCGGAAGGCAGCTATCCTGCCATTTACCTAGTGTTCGGAAGGCAGCTATCCTGCCATTTACCTAGTGTCCGGTAGGCAGCTATCCTTCCATTTACCTCATGTTGAGAAGGCAGCTATCCTACTTTTACCTGGTGTTCAGAAGGCAGCTATCCTGCCATTTACCTAGTGTCCAGAAGGCATCTATCCTGCCATTTACAATGTGTTCAGAAGGCAGCTATCCTGCCATTTACCTAATGTTCAGAAGGCAGCTATCCTGCCTTTTACCTAATGTTCAGAAGGCAGCTATCCTGCCATTTACCTAGTGTTCGGAAGGCAGCTATTCTGCCATTTACCTGCAGCACAGAATGCAGCTATCCTGCCATTTACCTAGTGTTCAGAAGGCAGCTATCGTGCCATTTACCTTATGTCAGAAGGCAGCTATCCTGCCATTTACCTAGTGTTCAGAAGAAAGCTATCCTGCCATTTACCTAGTGTTCAGAAAGCAGCTATCCTGCCATTTACCTAGTGTTGAGAAGGCAGATATCCTGCCTTTTACCTTGTGTTGAGAAGACAGCTATCCTAACATTTACCTAGTGTTCAGAAGGCAGCTATCCTGCAATTTACCTAGTGTACAGAAGGCAGCTTTCCTGCCATTTACCTAGTGTTCAGAAGGCAACTATCCTGCCATTTACCTAGTGTTCAGAAGCCAGCTATCCTGCCATTTACCTAGTGTTCAGAAGGCAGCTTTCCTGCCATTTACCTAGTGTTCAGAAGGCTGCTGTCCTGCCATTTACCTAGTGTTGAGAAGGCAGCTATCCTGCCATTTACCTAGTGTTTAGAAGGCAGCTATCCTGCCATTTACCTAGTGTTCAGAAGGCAGCTATCCTGCCATTTACCTAGTGTTCAGAAGGCAGCTATCCTGCCATTTACCTAGTGTTCAGAAGGCAGCTATCCTGCCATTTACCTGCAGTTCAGAATGCAGCTATCCTGCCATTTACCTAGTGTTCAGAAGGCAACTATCCTGCCATTTACCTAGTGTTCAGAAGCCAGCTATCCTGCCATTTACCTAGTGTTCAGAAGGCAGCTATCCTGCCATTTACCTAGTGTTCAGAAGGCAGCGATCCTGCCATTTACCTAGTGTTGAGAAGGCACCTATCCTGCCATTTACCTAGTGTTGAGAAGGCAGCTATCCTGCCATTTACCTAGTGTTTAGAAGGCAGCTATCCTGCCATTTACCTCGTGTTCAGAAGGCAGCTATCCTGCCATTTACCTAGTGTTCAGAAGGCAGCTATCCTTCCATTTACCTTATGTTGAGAAGGCAGCTATCCTACTTTTACCTGGTGTTCAGATGGCAGCTATCCTGCCATTTACCTAGTGTCCAGAAGGCATCTATCCTGCCATTTACAATGTGTTCAGAAGGCAGCTATCCTGCCATTTACCTAATGTTCAGAAGGCAGCTATCCTGCCATTTACCTAATGTTCAGAAGGCAGCTATCCTGCCATTTACCTAGTGTTGAGAAGGCACCTATCCTGCCATTTACCTAGTGTTCAGAAGGCAGCTATCCTGCCATTTACCTAATGTTCAGAAGGCAGCTATCCTGCCTTTTACCTAGTGTTCAGAAGGCAGCTATCCTGCCATTTACCTAGTGTTCGGAAGGCAGCTATTCTGCCATTTACCTGCAGCACAGAATGCAGCTATCCTGCCATTTACCTAGTGTTCAGAAGGCAGCTATCGTGCCATTTACCTTATGTCAGAAGGCAGCTATCCTGCCATTTACCTAGTGTTCAGAAGAAAGCTATCCTGCCATTTACCTAGTGTTGAGAAGGCAGATATCCTGCCTTTTACCTAGTGTTGAGAAGACAGCTATCCTAACATTTACCTAGTGTTCAGAAGGCAGCTATCCTGCAATTTACCTAGTGTACAGAAGGCAGCTTTCCTGCCATTTACCTAGTGTTCAGAAGCCAGCTATCCTGCCATTTACCTAGTGTTCAGAAGGCTGCTGTCCTGCCATTTACCTAGTGTTGAGAAGGCAGCTATCCTGCCATTTACCTAGTGTTTAGAAGGCAGCTATCCTGCCATTTACCTAGTGTTCAGAAGGCAGCTATCCTGCCATTTACGTAGTGTTGAGAAGGCAGCTATCCTGCCATTTACCTAGTGTTCAGAAGGCAGCTATCCTGCCATTTACCTAGTGTTCAGAAGGCAGCTATCCTGCCATTTACGTAGTGTTGAGAAGGCAGCTATCCTGCCATTTACCTATTGTCCGGAAGGCAGCTATCCTGCCATTTACCTGCAGTTCAGAATGCAGCTATCCTGCCATTTACCTAGTGTTCAGAAGGCAACTATCCTGCCATTTACCTAGTGTTCAGAAGCCAGCTATCCTGCCATTTACCTAGTGTTCAGAAGGCAGCTATCCTGCCATTTACCTAGTGTTCAGAAGGCAGCTATCCTGCCATTTACCTCGTGTTCAGAAGGCAGCTATCCTGCCATTTACCTAGTGTTCAGAAGGCAGCTATCCTGCTATTTACCTAGTGTTGAGAAGGCAGCTATCCTGCCATTTACCTAGTGTTTAGAAGGCAGCTATCCTGCCATTTACCTAGTGTTCAGCAGGCAGCGATCCTGCCATTTACCTAGTGTTGAGAAGGCACCTATCCTGCCATTTACCTAGTGTTGAGAAGGCAGCTATCCTGCCATTTACCTAGTGTTTAGAAGGCAGCTATCCTGCCATTTACCTAGTGTTCAGAAGGCAGCTATCCTGCCATTTACGTAGTGTTGAGAAGGCAGCTATCCTGCCATTTACCTATTGTCCGGAAGGCAGCTATCCTGCCATTTACCTAATATTCAGAAGACAGCTATCCTCCCTTTTACCTAGTGTTCAGCAGGCAGCTATCCTGCCTTTTACCTAGTGTTCTGAAGGCAGCTATCCTGCCATTTACCTAGTGTTCGGAAGGCAGCTATTCTGCCATTTACCTGCAGTTCAGAATGCAGCTATCCTGCAATTTACCTAGTGTACAGAAGGCAGCTGTCCTGCCATTTACCTACTGTTGAGAAGACAGCTATCCTGCCATTTACCTAGTGTTCAGCAGGCAGCGATCCTGCCATTTACCTAGTGTTGAGAAGGCTGCTATCCTGCCATTTACCTAAAGTTCAGAAAGCAGCTATCCTGCCATTTAACTAGTGTTCAGAAGGCAGCTATCCTGCCATTTACCTCATGTTGAGATGGCAGCTATCCTGCCATTTACCTCGTGTTTAGAAGGCAGCTATCCTGCCATTTACCTAGTGTTCAGAAGGCAGCTATCCTGCAATTTACCTAGTGTTCAGAAGGCAGCTGTCCTGCCATTTACCAAGTGTTCAGAAGGCAGCTATCCTGCCATTTACCTTATCTTGAGAAGGCAGCTATTCTGCCTTTTACCTGGTGTTCAGAAGGCAGCTATCCTGCCATTTATCTAGTGTCCAGAAGGCAGCTATCGTGCCATTTACCTTATGTCAGAAGGCAGCTATCCTGCCATTTACCTAGTGTTCAGAAGGTTGCTTTCCTGCCATTTACGTGGTGTTCAGAAGGGAGCTATGCTGCCATTTACCTAGTGTTTTACAGGCAGCTATCCTGCCATTTACCTAGTGTTCAGAAGGTTGCTTTCCTGCCATTTACGTGGTGTTCAGAAGGGAGCTATGCTGCCATTTACCTAGTGTTTTAAAGGCAGCTATCCTGCCATTTAGCTAGTTTGCAGAAGGCTGCTATCCTGCCATTTACCTAGTGTTCAGAAGGCAGCTATCCTGCGTTTTACCTTGTGTTGAGGAGGCAGCTAATCTGCCATTTACCTAATGTTCAGAAGGCTGCTATCCTGCCATTTAACATATGTTCAGAAGGCAGCTATCCTGCCTTTTACCTGTTGATGAGAAGGCAGCTATCCTGCGTTTTACCTTGTGTTGAGAAGGCAGCTAATCTGCCATTTACCTAGAGTTCAGTAGCCAGCTATCTTGCCATTAACCTAGTGTTCGGAAGGCATCTATCCTGCCATTTACCTAGTGTTCAGAAGGCAGATATCCTGCCATTTACCTCGTGTTCAGATGGCAGCTATCCTGCCATTAACCTAGTGTTCAGAAGGCAGCTATCCTGCCATTTACCTACTGTTCGGAAGGCAGCTATCCTGCCATTTACCTAGTGTTCAGAAGGCAGCTATCCTGCCATTTACCTAGTGTTCAGAAGGCAGCTATCCTGCGTTTTACCTTGTGTTGCGGAGGCAGCTAATCTGCCATTTATCTTGTGTTCAGAAGGCAGCTATCCTGCCATTTACCTAGTGTTCAGAAGGCAGCAATCCTGCCATTTACCTAGTGTTCAGAAGGCAGCTATCCTGCCGTTTACCTAGTGTTCGGAAGGCAGCTATCCTGCCATTTACCTAGTGTTCGGAAGGCAGCTATTCTGCCATTTACCTGCAGTTCACAATGCAGCTATCCTGCCATTTACCTAGTGTTCAGAAGGCAGGTATCGTGCCATTTACCTTATGTCAGAAGGCAGCTATCCTGCCATTTACCTGGTGTTCAGAAGGTATCTATCCTGCCATTTAACTGGTGTTGTGAAGGCAGATATCCTGCCTTTCACCTAGTGTTCAGAAGACAGCTAACCTTCCATTTACCTAGTGTTCAGAAGGCAGCTATCCTGCAATTTACCTAGTGTTCAGAAGGCAGCTGTCCTGCCATTTACCAAGTGTTCAGAAGGCAGCTATCCTGCCATTTACCTTATCTTGAGAAGGCAGCTATTCTGCCTTTTACCTGGTGTTCAGAAGGCAGCTATCCTGCCATTTATCTAGTGTCCAGAAGGCATCTATCCTGCCTTTTACCTAGTGTTCAGAAGGCAGCTATCGTGCCATTTACCTTATGTCAGAAGGCAGCTTTCCTGCCATTTACCTTGTGTTCAGAAAGCAGCTATCCTGCCATTTAACTAGTGTTGAGAAGGCAGCTATCCTGCCATTTACCTAGTGTTGAGAAGGCAGCTATCCAGCCATTTACCTAGCGTTGAGAAGGCAGCTATCCTGCCATTTACCTGTGTTCAGAAGGCAGCTATCCTGCCATTTACCTAGTGTTCAGAAGGCAGCAATCCTGCCATTTAACATATGTTCAGAAGGCAGCTATCCTGCCATTTACCTAGTGTTCAGAAAGCAGCTGTCCTGCCATTTAACTAGTGTTCAGAAGGCAGCTATCCTGCCATTTACCTAGTGTTGAGAAGGCAGCTATCCTGCCATTTACCTTGTGCTCAGAAGGCAGCTATCCTGCCATTTACCTAGTGTTCAGAAGGCAGCTATCCTGCCATTAATTTAGTGTTCAGAATGCAGCTATCCTGCCATTTACCTAGTGTTCAGAAGGTAGCTATCCTGCCATTTACCTAGTGTTCAGAAGGGAGCTATCCTGCCATTTACCGAGTGTTTTAAAGGCAGCTATCCTGCCATTTACCTAGTTTGCAGAAGGCAGCTATCCTGCCATTTACCTAGTGCTCAGAAGGCTGCTATCCTGCCATTTACCTAGTGTTCAGAAGGCTGCTATCCTGCCATTTACCTAGTGTTCAGAAGGCAGCTATTCTGCGCTTTTCCTTGTGTTCAGAAGGCAGCTCATCTGCCATTTACCTAGTGTTCAGAAGGCAGCTATCCTGTCATTAACCTACTGTTCGGAAGGCATCTATCCTGTCATTTACCTAGTGTTCAGAAGGCAGATATCCTGCCATTTACCTCGTGTTCAGATGGCAGCTATCCTGCCATTAACCTAGTGTTCTGAAGGCAGCTATCCTGCCATTTACCTACTGTTCGGAAGGCAGCTATCCTGCCATTTACCTAGTGTTCAGAAGGCAGCTATCCTGCCATTTACCTAGTGTTCAGAAGGCAGCTATCCTGCGTTTTAGCTTGTGTTGCGGAGGCAGCTAATCTGCCATTTATCTTGTGTTCAGAAGGCAGCTATCCTGCCATTTACCTAGTGTTCAGAAGGCAGCAATCCTGCCATTTACCTAGTGTTCAGAAGGCAGCTATTCTGCCATTTACCTAGTGTGGAGAAGGCAGCTATCCTGCCATTTACTTAGTGTTCAGAAGGCTGCTATCCTGCCATTTACCTAGTGTTCAGAAGGCAGCTATCCTGCCTTTTACCTGGTGTTCAGAAGGCAGCTATCCTGCCATTTACCTAATGTCCAGAAGGCATCTATCCTGCCATTTACCTAGTGTTCAGAAGGCAGCTATCCTGCCATTTACCTACTGTTCAGAAGGCAGCTATCCTGCCATTTACCTAGTGTTCAGAAGGCAGCTATCCTGCCATTTACCTAGTGTTCAGAAGGCAGCTATCCTGCCATTTACCTAATGTTCTGAAGGCAGCTATCCTGCTTTTTACCTGGTGTTCAGAAGGCAGCTGTCCTGCCATTTACCAAGTGTTCAGAAGGCAGCTATCCTGCCGTTTACCTAGTGTTCGGAAGGCAGCTATCCTGCCATTTACCTAGTGTTCGGAAGGCAGCTATTCTGCCATTTACCTGCAGTTCACAATGCAGCTATCCTGCCATTTACCTAGTGTTCAGAAGGCAGGTATCGTGCCATTTACCTTAAGTCAGAAGGCAGCTATCCTGCCATTTACCTGGTGTTCAGAAGGTATCTATCCTGCCATTTAACTGGTGTTGTGAAGGCAGATATCCTGCCTTTCACCTAGTTTTCAGAAGACAGCTAACCTTCCATTTACCTAGTGTTCAGAAGGCAGCTATCCTGCAATTTACCTAGTGTTCAGAAGGCAGCTGTCCTGCCATTTACCAAGTGTTCAGAAGGCAGCTATCCTGCCATTTACCTAGTGTCCAGAAGGCAGCTATCCTGCCATTTACCTTATCTTGAGAAGGCAGCTATTCTGCCTTTTACCTGGTGTTCAGAAGGCAGCTATCCTGCCATTTATCTAGTGTCCAGAAGGCATCTATCCTGCCTTTTACCTAGTGTTCAGAAGGCAGCTATCGTGCCATTTACCTTATGTCAGAAGGCAGCTTTCCTGCCATTTACCTCGTGTTCAGAAAGCAGCTATCCTGCCATTTAACTAGTGTTGAGAAGGCAGCTATCCTGCCATTTACCTAGTGTTGAGAAGGCAGCTATCCAGCCATTTACCTAGCGTTGAGAAGGCAGCTATCCTGCCATTTACCAGGTGTTCAGAAGGCAGCTATCCTGCCATTTACCTAGTGTTCAGAAGGCAGCAATCCTGCCATTTAACATATGTTCAGAAGGCAGCTATCCTGCCATTTACCTAGTGTTGAGAAGGCTGCTATCCTGCCATTTACCTAGTGTTCAGAAAGCAGCTGTCCTGCCATTTAACTAGTGTTCAGAAGGCAGCTATCCTGCCATTTACCTAGTGTTGAGAAGGCAGCTATCCTACCATTTACCTTGTGCTCAGAAGGCAGCTATCCTGCCATTTACCTAGTGTTCAGAAGGCAGCTATCCTGCCATTTACCTAGTGTTCAGAAGGCAGCTATCCTGCCATTTACCTAGTGTTCAGAAGGCAGCTATCCTGCCATTAATTTAGTGTTCAGAATGCAGCTATCCTGCCATTTACCTAGTGTTCAGAAGGTAGCTATCCTGCCATTTACCTAGTGTTCAGAAGGGAGCTATCCTGCCATTTACCGAGTGTTTTAAAGGCAGCTATCCTGCCATTTACCTAGTTTGCAGAAGGCAGCTATTCTGCGTTTTTCCTTGTGTTCAGAAGGCAGCTATCCTGTCATTAACCTACTGTTCGGAAGGCAGCTATCCTGCCATTTACCTAGTGTCCAGAAGGCAGCTATCGTGCCATTTACCTAGTGTTCAGAAGGCAGCTATCGTGCCATTTACCTTATGTCAGAAGGCAGCTATCCTGCCATTTACCTAGTGTTCAGAAGGAAGCTATCCTGCCATTTACCTAGTGTTCAGAAGGCAGCTATCCTGCCAATTACATCGTGTTCAGAAGGCAGCTATCGTGCCATTTACCTTATGTGAGAAGGCAGCTATCCTGCCATTTACCTAGTGTTCAGAAGGCAACTATCCTGCCATTTACCTAGTGTTCAGCAGGCAGCGATCCTGCCATTTACCTCGTGTTGAGAAGGCTGCTATCCTGCCATTTACCTCGTGTTCAGAAAGCAGCTATCCTGCCATTTACCTCGTGTTCAGAAAGCTGCGATCCTGCCATTTAACTCGTGTTCAGAAGGTAGCTATCCTGCCATTTGCTTAGTGTTCAGAACGTCAATATCCTGCGATTTACCGAGTGTTCAGAAAGAAGCTATCCTGCCATTTACCTAGTGTTCAGAAAGCAGCTATCCTGCCATTTACCCAGTGTTCAGAAGGCTGCTATCCTGCCATTTAACATATGTTCAGAAGGCAGCTATCCTGCCTTTTACCTGTTGATGAGAAGGCAGCTATCCTGCGTTTTACCTTGTGTTGAGAAGGCAGCTAATCTGCCATTTACCTAGAGTTCAGTAGGCAGCGATCCTGCCATTTACCTAGTGTTCAGAAAGCAGCTATCCTGCCATTTACCTCGTGTTCAGATGGCAGCTATCCTGCCATTAACCTAGAGTTCAGAAGGCAGCTATCCTCCCATTTCCCTAGTGTTCAGAAGGCAGCTATCCTGCCATTTGCCTAGAGTTCAGAAGGCAGCTATCCTGCCATTTACCTTGTGTTCAGAAGGCAGCTATCCTGCCATTTACCTAGTGTTCGGAAGGCAGCTATCCTGCCATTTACCTTGTGTTCGGAAGGCAGCTATCCTGCCATTTACCTAGTGTCCGGAAGGCAGCTATCCCGCCATTTACCTTATGTTGAGAAGGCAGCTATCCTGCCATTTACCTAGTGTTCGGAAGGCAGATATCCTTCCATTTACCTTATGTTGTGAAGGCTGCTATCCTGCCTTTTACCTGGTGTTCAGAAAGCAGCTATCCTGCCATTTACTTAATGTTCAGAAGGCAGCTATCCTGCCTTTTACCTAGTGTTCAGAAGGCAGCTATCCTGCCTTTTACCTAGTGTTCAGAAGGCAGCTATCCTGCCATTTACCTAGTGTTCGGAAGGGAGCTATTCTGCCATTTACCTGCAGTTCAGAATGCATCTATCCTGCCATTTACCTAGTGTTCAGAAGGCAGCTATCGTGCCATTTACCTTATGTCAGAAGGCAGCTATCCTGCCATTTACCTAGTGTTCAGAAGTAAGCTATCCTGCCATTTACCTAGTGTTCAGAAGTAAGCTATCCTGCCATTTACCTGGTGTTCAGAAGGCAGCTGTCCGGCCATTTACCAAGTGTTTAGAAGGCAGCTATCCTGCCATTTACCTAGTGTTCGGAAGGCAGCTATCCTGCCATTTACCTAGTGTTCGGAAGGCAGCTATCCTGCCATTTACCTAGTGTTCGGAAGGCAGCTATTCTGCCATTTACCTGCAGTTCAGAATGCAGCTATCCTGCCATTTACCTTATGTCAGAAGGCAGCTATCCTGCCATTTACCTAGTGTTCAGAAGGAAGCTATGCTGCCATTTACCTAGTGTTCAGAAAGCAGCTATCCTGCCATTTAACTGGTGTTCAGAAGGCAGCTATCCTGCCATTTACCTAGTGTTGTGAAGGCAGATATCCTGCCTTTTACCTAGTGTTCAGAAGACAGCTATCCTGCAATTTACCTAGTGTTCAGAAGGCAGCTATCCTGCCATTTACCTAGTGTTCAGAAGGCAGCTATCCTGACATTTACCGAGTGTTCAGAAGGCAGCAATCCTGCCATTTAACATATGTTCAGAAGGCAGCTATCCTGCCTTTTACCTGTTGATGAGAAGGCAGCTATCCTGCGTTTTACCTTGTGTTGAGAAGGGAGCTAATCTGCCATTTACCTAGTGTTCAGTAGGCAGTTTTCCTGCCATTAACCTAGTGTTCAGAAGGCAACTATCCTGCCATTTACCTAGTGTTCAGAAGGCAGCTATCCTGCCATTTTCCTAGTGTTCAGAAGGCAGCTATCCTGCCATTTACCTAGTGTCCAGAAGGCATCTATCCTGCCATTTACCTAGTGTTCAGAAAGCAGCTATCCTGCCATTTACCTAGTGTTCAGAAAGCAGATATCCTGCCATTTAACTAGTGTTCAGAAGGCAGCTATCCTGCCGTTTACCTAGTGTTCGGAAGGCAGCTATCCTGCCATTTACCTCGTGTTCGGAAGGCTGGTATCGTGCCATTTACCTCATGTCAGAAGGCAGCTATCCTGCCATTTATCTAGTGTTCAGAAAGCAGCTATCCTTCCATTTACCTAGTGTTCAGAAGGCAGCTATCCTGCCATTTACCTAGTGTTCAGAAGGCAGCTCTCCTGCCATTTACCTAGTGTTCAGAAGGCAGCTAGTCTGCCATTTACCGAGTGTGGAGAGGCAGCTATCCTGCCATTTACTTTATGTTCAGAAGGCAGCTATCCTGTCATTTACCTAGTGTTCAGAAGGTAAATATCCTGCGATTTACCAAGTGTTCAGAAGGCAGCTATCCTCCCATTTACCTAATGTTCAGAAGGCTGCTATCCTGCCATTTAACATATGTTCAGAAGGCAGCTATCCTGCGTTTTACCTTGTGTTGAGAAGGCAGCTAATCTGCCATTTGCCTAGTGTTCAGTAGGCAGCTATCCTGCCATTTACCTAGTGTTCAGAAGGCAGATATCCTGCCATTTACCTCGTGTTCAGATGGCAGCTCTCCTGCCATTAACCTAGTGTTCAGAAGGCAGCTATCCTGCCGTTTACCAAGTGTTCAGTAGGCAGCTATCCTGCCATTTACCTAGTGTTCGGAAGGCAGCTATCCTGCCTGTTACCGAGTGTTGAGAAGGCAGCTATCCTGCCATTTACCTAGTGTTCAGAAGGCAGCTGTCCTGCCATTTACCTAGTGTTCAGAAGGCAACTATCCTGCCATTTACTTAGTGTCCTGAAGGCAGCTATCCTGCCATTTACCTAGTGATGAGAAGACAGCTATCCTGCCTTTTACCTAGTGTTGAGAAGACAGCTATCCTTCCATTTACCTAGTGTTCGGAAGGCAGCTATCGTGCCATTTACCTAGTGTCCAGAAGGCAGCTATCCTGCCATTTACCTTATGTTGAGAAGGCAGCTATCCTGCCATTTACCTAGTGTTCGGAAGGCAGCTATCCTGCCATTTACCTAGTGTCCAGAAGGCAGCTATCCTGCCATTTACCTAGTGTCCAGAAGGCAGCTATCGTGCCATTTACCTAGTGTTGAGAGGGACGCTATCCTGCCAGTTACCTACTGTTCAGAAGGCAGCTATCCTGCCATTTACCTAGTGTTCAGAAGGCAACTATCCTGCCATTTACCTTATGTTCAGAAGGTACCTATCCTGCCATTTACCTACTGTTCAGAAGGCTGATATCCTACCATTTACCTTATGTTCAGAAGGTAGCTATCCTTCCATTTTCCTAGTGTTCAGAAGGCAGCTATCGTGCCTTTTACCTAGTATTGAGAGGGACGCTATCCTGCCAGTTACCTAGTGTTCAGAAGGCAGCTATCCTGCCATTTACCTAGTGTTCAGAAGGCAGCTGTCCTGTCATTTACCTAGTGTTCAGAAGGCAGCTATCCTGCCATTTACCTAGTGTTCAGAAGGCAGCTATCCTGCCATTTACCTAGTGTTCAGAAGGCAGCTATCCAGCAATTTACCTAGTGTTCCGAAGGACACTATAATGCCATTTACCTAGTGTTCAGACGGTAGCTGTCCTGCCAATTAGCGACTTTTGAGAAGGCAGCTATCCTGCCATTTACCTCGTGTTCAGAAGGCTGCAATCCTGCCATTTACCTAGTGTTGAGAAGGCAGCTATCCTGCCATTTACCTAGTGTTCAGAAGGCAGCTATTCTGCCATTTACCTAGTGTTCAGTAGGCAGCTAACGTGCCATTTACCTAGTGTTCAGAAGGCAGCTATCCTGGCATTTACCTAGTGTTCAGAAGGCAGCTATCCTGCCATTTACCTAGTGTTCAGAAGGCATCAATCCTGGCATTTACCTAGTTTTCAGAAGGCAGCTATCCTGGCATTTACCTCGTGTTCAGAAGGCAGCTATCCTGCCATTTATCCTGTGTTTAGAAAGCAGCAATCCTGCCATTTACCTAGTGTTCAGAAGGCAGCTATCCTGCCATTTACCTTATATTGAGAAGACAGCTATTCTGCCATTTACCTAGTGTTCAGAAGGCAGATATCCTGCCATTTATCTAGTGTCCAGAAGGCATCTATCCTGCTATTTACCTAGTGTTCAGAAGGCAGCTATCCTGCCATTTACCTAGTGTTCAGAAGGCAGCTATCCTGCCTTTTACCTAGTGTTCAGAAGGCAGCTATCCTGCCTTTGACCTAGTGTTCAGAAGGCAGCTATCGTGCCATTTACCTAGTGTTCGGAAGGCAGCTATTCTGCCATTTACCTGCAGTTCAGAATGCAGCTATCGTGCCATTTAACATATGTCAGAAGGCAGCTATCGTGCCATTTACCTAGCGTTGAGAAGGCAGCTATCCTGCCATTTACCTAGTGTTCAGAAGGCAGCTATCCTGCCATTTACCTAGTGTTGAGAATACAGCTAAACTGCCATTTACCTAGTGTTGAGAAGGCAGCTATCCTGCCATTTACCTAGTGTTTAGAAGGCAGCTATCCTGCCATTTAACATATGTTCAGAAGGCACCTATCCTGCCTTTTACCTGTTGATGAGAAGGCAGCTATCCTGTGTTTTACCTTGTGTTGAGAAGGCAGCTAATCTGCCATTTACCTAGATTTCAGTAGGCAGCTATCCTGCCATTAACCTAGTGTTCGGAAGGCAGCTATCCTGCCATTTACCTCGTGTTCAGAAGGCAGCTATCCTGCCATTTACCTCGTGTTCAGATGGCAGCTATCCTGCCATTAACCTAGTTTTCAGAAGGCAGCTATCCTGCCATTTACCTAGTGTTCGGAAGGCAGCTATCCTGCCTTTTACCTAGTGTTCAGAAGGTAGCTATCCTGCCATTTACCTCGTGTTCAGAAGGCAGCTATCCTGACATTTACCTCGTGTTCAGAAGGCAGCTATCCTGCCATTTACCTTATGTTGAGAAGGCAGCTATCCTGCCATTTACCTAGTGTTCGGAAGGCACCTATCCTGCCATTTACCTAGTGTCCAGAAGGCAGCTATCCTGCCTTTTACCTGGTGTTCAGAAGGCAGCTATCCTGCCATTTACCTAATGTTCAGAAGGCAGCTATCCTGCCTTCTACCTAGTGTTCAGAAGGCAGCTATCCTGCCTTTTACCTAGTGTTCAGAAGGCAGCTATCCTGCCATTTACCTAGTGTTCGGAAGGCAGCTATTCTACCATTTACCTGCAGTTCAGAATGCAGCTATCCTGCCATTTACCTAGTGCTCAGAAGGCAGCTATCCTGCCATTTACCTAGTGTTCAGAAAGCAGCTATCCTGCTATTTAACTAGTGTTCAGAAGGCAGCTATCCTGCCATTTACCTAGTGTGGAGAAGGCAGATATCCTGCCTTTTACCTAGTGTTGAGAAGACAGCTATCCTGCCATTTACCCAGTTTCCAGAAGGTAGCTATCCAGCCATTTTCCGAGTGTTGAGAAGGCAGGTATCCTGCCATTTACCTAGTGTTCAGAAGGCAGCTATCCTGCCATTTACCTAGTGCTCAGAAGTCTGCTATCCTGCCATTTACCTAGTGTTCAGAAGGCAGCTATTCTTCGTTTTACCTTGTGTTGAGAAGGCAGCTAATCTGCCATTTACCTAGTGTTCAGAAGGCAGCTATCCTGTCATTAACCGACTGTTCGGAAGGCAGCTATCCTGCCATTTACCTAGTGTCCAGAAGGCAGCTATCCAGCCATTTACCTTATGTTGAGAAGGCAGCTATCCTGCCATTTACCTGCTGTTCGGAAGGCAGCAATCCTACCATTTACCGAGTGTCCGGAAGGCAGCTATCGTGCCATTTACCTTATGTTGAGAAGGCAGCTATCCTGCCTTTTACCTGGTGTTCAGAAGGCAGCTATCCTGCCATTTACCTAGTGTTCAGAAGGCAGCTATCCTGCCATTTACGTGGTGTTCAGAAGGGAGTTATCCTGCCATTTAACTAGTGTTTTAAAGGCAGCTATCCTGCCATTTAGCTAGTTTGCAGAAGGCAGCTATCCTGCCATTTACCTAGTGTTCAGAAGGCTGCTATCCTGCGATTTACCGTGTGTTTAGAAGGCAGCTATCCTCCCACTTACCTAGTGTTCAGAAGGCTGCTATCCTGCCATTTAACATATGTTCAGAAGGCACCTATCCTGCCTTTTACCTGTTGATGAGAAGGCAGCTATCCTGCCATTTACCTAGTGTTCAGAAGGCAGCTCTCCTGCCATTTGCCTAGTGTTCAGAAGGCTGCTATCCTGCCATTTATCTAGCGTTCAGAAGGCAGCTATCCTGCCATTTATCTAGCGTTCAGAAGGCAGCTATCCTGCCATTTACTTAGTGTTGAGATGGCACCTATCCTGACATTTACCGAGTGTTCAGAAGGCAGCTATCCTGCCATTTACCTAGTGTTCAGAAGGCAGCTATCCTGCCACTTACCTAGTGTTCAGAAGGCAGCTATCCTGCCATTTACCTAATGTTCAGAAGGCAGCATTCCTGCCATTTACCTAGTGTTGAGAAGGCAGCTATCCTGCCATTTACCTAGTGTTCAGAAGGCAGTTATCCTGCCATTTACATAGTGTTGAGAAGGCAGCTATCCTGCCATTTACCTAGCGTTGAGACGGCAGCTATCCTGCCATTTACCTAGCGTTGAGAAGGCAGCTATCCTGCCATTTACCTAGTGTTGAGAAGTCAGCTATCCTGCTATTTACCTAGTGTTGAGAAGGCAGCTATCCTGCCATTTACCTAGTGTTGAGAAGGCAGCTATCCTGCCATTTACCTAGTGTTGAGAAGGCAGCTATCCTGCCATTTACCTAGTGTTGAGAAGACAGCTATCCTTCCATTTACCTAGTGTTCAGAAGGCAGCTATCCTGCCATTTACCTAGTGTACAGAAGGCAGCTTTCCTGCCATTTACCTAGTTTTCAGAAGGAAGCTATCCTGCCATTTACCTAGTGTACAGAAGGCAGCTTTCCTGCCATTTACCTAGTTTTCAGAAGGCAACTATCCTTCCATTTACCTAGTGTTCAGAAGGCAGCTATCCTGCCATTTACCTAGTGTACAGAAGGCAGCTTTCCTGCCATTTACCTAGTTTTCAAAGGCAGCTATCCTGCCATTTACCTCGTGTGGAGAAGGCAGCTATCCTGTCATTTACCTATGTTCAGAAAGCAGCTATCCTGCCATTTACCTAGTGTTCAAAGGCAGCTATTCTGCCATTTACCTCGTGTGGAGAAGGCAGCTATCCTGCCATTTACCTAGTGTTCAGAAGGCTGCAATCCTGTCATTTACCTAGTGTTCAGAAGGTAGCTATCCTGCCATTTACCTAGTGTTCAGAAGGCAGCTATCCTGCCATTTACCTCGTGTTCAGATGGCAGCTATCCTGCCATTAACCTAGTGTTCAGAAGGCAGCTATCCTGCCATTTACCTAGTGTTCGGAAGGCAGCTATCCTGCCGTTTACCTAGTGTTCAGAAGGCAGCTATCCTGCCATTTACCTAGTGTTCAGAAGGTAGCTATCCTGCTATTTACGTGGTGTTCAGAAGGGAGTTATACTTCCATTTACCTAGTGTTTTAAAGGCAGCTATCCTGCCATTTACCTAGTTTGCAGAAGGCAGCTATCCTGCCATTTACCTAGTGCTCAGAAGGCAGCTGTTCTGCGTTTTACCTTGTGTTCAGAAGGCAGCTATCCTGCCTTATACCTAGTGTTCAGAAGGCAACTCTCCTGTCATTATCCTACTGTTCGGAAGGCAGCTATCCTGCATTTTACCCAGCGTCCAGAAGGCAGCCATCCTGCCATTTACCTTATGTTGAGAAGGCAGGTATCCTGCCTTTTACCTGGTGTTCAGAAGGCAGTTATCCTGCCATTTACCTAGTGTCCAGAAGGCATCTATACTGCCATTTACCGAGTGTTCAGAAGGCAGCTATCCTGCCATTTACCTAGTGTTCAGAAGGCAGCTATCCTGCCATTTACCTAGTGTTCAGAAGGCAAATATCCTGCCATTTACCAAGTGTTCAGAAGGCAGCTATCCTGCCACTTACCTAGTGTTCAGAAGGCAACTCTCCTGTCATTATCCTACTGTTCGGAAGGCAGCTATCCTGCATTTTACCTTATGTTGAGAAGGCAGCTATCCTGCCTCTAAACTAGTGGTGAGAAGGCAGCTATCCTGCCATTTACCTAGTGTTCAGAAGGCAGCTATCCTGCCATTTACCAAGTGTTCAGAAGCCAGCTATCCTGCCATTTACCTAGTGTTCAGAAGTCTGCTATCCTGCCATTTACCTAGTGTTCAGAAGGCAGCGATCCTGCCATTTACATAGTGTTCAGAAGTCTGCTATCCTGCCATTTACCTAGTGTTCAGAAGGCAGCTATCCTCCCATTTTCCTAGTGTTCAGAAGGCTGCTATCCTGCTATTTAACATATGTTCAGAAGGCTGCTATCCTGCCATTTAACATATGTCAGAAGGCAGCTATCCTGCGTTTTACCTTGTGTTGAGAAGGCAGCTAATCTGCCATTTACCTAGAGTTCAGTAGGCAGCTATCCTGCCATTAACCAATTTTTCGGAAGGCAGCGATCCTGCCATTTACCTCGTGTTCAGATGGCAGCTATCCTGCCATTAACCTAGTGTTCAGAAGGCAGCTATCCTGCCATTTACCTAGTGTTCAGAAGGCAGCTATCCTGCCATTTACCAAGTGTTCAGAAGGCAGCTATCCTGCCATTTATTTAGTGTTCAGAAGGCAGCTATCCTGCCACTTACCTAGTGTTCGGAAGGCAGCTATCCTGCCATTTACCTAGTGTTCGGAAGGCAGCTATCCTGCCATTTACCTAGTGTTCAGAAGGCAGCTATCCTGCCATTTACCTAGTGTTCGGAAGGCAGCTATTCTGTCATTTACCTGCAGTTCAGAATGCAGCTATCCTGCCATTTACCTAGTGTTCCGAAGGCAGCTATCGTGCCACTTACCTTATGTCAGAAGGCAGCTATCCTGCCATTTAACATATGTCAGAAGGCAGCTATCCTGCGTTTTACCTTGTGTTGAGAATGCAGCTATCCTGCCATTTACCTAGTGTTCCGAAGGCAACTATCGTGCCACTTACCTTATGTCAGAAGGCAGCTATCCTGCCATTTAACATATGTCAGAAGGCAGCTATCCTGCGTTTTACCTTGTGTTGAGAAGGCAGCTAATCTGCCATTTACCTAGAGTTCAGTAGGCAGCTATCCTGCCATTAACCAATTTTTCGGAAGGCAGCGATCCTGCCATTTACCTCGTGTTCAGATGGCAGCTATCCTTCCATTTACCTAGTGTCCAGAAGGCATCTATACTGCCATTTACCGAGTGTTCAGAAGGCAGCTGTCCGGCAATTTACCTAGTGTTCCGAAGGACGCTTTCGTGCCATTTACCTTATGTCAGAAGGCAGCTGTCCTTCCATTTACCTAGTGATCAGAAGGAAGCTATCCTGCCTCTAAACTAGTGGTGAGAAGGCAGCTATCCTGCCATTTACCTTGTGTTCAGAAGGCAGCTAACCTGCCATTTACCTAGTGTTCAGAAGGCAAATATCCTGCCATTTACCAAGTGTTCAGAAGGCAGCTATCCTGCCATTTACCTACTGTTCAGAAGGCAGCTATCCTCCCATTTTCCTAGTGTCCGGAAGGCAGCTATCCTGCCATTTACCTTATGTTGAGAAGGCAGCTATCCTGCCATTTACCTAGTGTTCGGAAGGCAGATATCCTGCCATTTACCGAGTGTCCAGAAGGCAGCTATCGTTCCATTTACCTAGTGTTCAGAAGGCAGCTATCCTGCCACTTACCTTGTGTTCAGAAGGCAACTCTCCTGTCATTATCCTACTGTTCGGAAGGCAGCTATCCTGCATTTTACCCAGCGTCCAGAAGGCAGCCATCCTGCCATTTACCTTATGTTGAGAAGGCAGCTATCCTGCCTTTTACCTGGTGTTCAGAAGGCAGATATCCTGCCATTTACCTAGTGTCCAGATGGCATCTATCCTGCCATTTACCTTATGTTGAGAAGGCAGCTATCCTGCCTTTTACCTGGTGTTCAGAAGGCAGATATCCTGCCATTTACCTAGTGTCCAGATGGCATCTATACTGCCATTTACCGAGTGTTCAGAAGGCAGCTATCCTGCCATTTACCTAGTGTTCAGAAGGCAAATATCCTGCCATTTACCAAGTGTTCAGAAGGCAGCTAACCTGCCATTTACCTAGTGTTCAGAAGGCAGCTATCATGGCATTTACCTAGTGTTCAGCAGGCAGCGATCCTGCCATTTACCTACTGTTCAGAAGTCTGCTATCCTGCCATTTACCTAGTGTTCAGAAGGCAGCTATCCTCCCATTTTCCTAGTGTTCAGAAGGCTGCTATCCTGCCATTTAACAGATGTCAGAAGGCAGCTATCCTGCGTTTTACCTTGTGTTGAGAAGGCAGCTAATCTGCCATTTACCTTGAGTTCAGTAGGCAGCTATCCTGCCATTAACCAATTTTTCGGAAGGCAGCGATCCTGCCATTTACCTCGTGTTCAGATGGCAGCTATCCTGCCATTAACCTAGTGTTCAGAAGGCAGCTATCCTGCCATTTACCTAGTGTTCAGAAGGCAGCTATCCTGCCATTTACCAAGTGTTCAGAAGGCAGCTATCCTGCCATTTATCTAGTGTTCAGAAGGCAGCTATCCTGCCACTTACCTAGTGTTCGGAAGGCAGCTATCCTGCCATTTACCTAGTGTTCAGAAGGCAGCTATCCTGCCATTTACCTAGTGTTCGGAAGGCAGCTATTCTGCCATTTACCTGCAGTTCAGAATGCAGCTATCCTGCCATTTACCTAGTGTTCCGAAGGCAGCTATCGTGCCACTTACCTTATGTCAGAAGGCAGCTATCCTGCCATTTAACATATGTCAGAAGGCAGCTATCCTGCGTTTTACCTTGTGTTGAGAATGCAGCTATCCTGCCAATTACCTAGTGTTCCGAAGGCAACTATCGTGCCACTTACCTTATGTCAGAAGGCAGCTATCCTGCCATTTAACATATGTCAGAAGGCAGCTATCCTGCGTTTTACCTTGTGTTGAGAAGGCAGCTAATCTGCCATTTACCTAGAGTTCAGTAGGCAGCTATCCTGCCATTAACCAATTTTTCGGAAGGCAGCGATCCTGCCATTTACCTCGTGTTCCGAAGGCAGCTATCGTGCCACTTACCTTATGTCAGAAGGCAGCTATCCTGCCATTTAACATATGTCAGAAGGCAGCTATCCTGCGTTTTACCTTGTGTTGAGAATGCAGCTATCCTGCCAATTACCTAGTGTTCCGAAGGCAACTATCGTGCCACTTACCTTATGTCAGAAGGCAGCTATCCTGCCATTTAACATATGTCAGAAGGCAGCTATCCTGCGTTTTACCTTGTGTTGAGAAGGCAGCTAATCTGCCATTTACCTAGAGTTCAGTAGGCAGCTATCCTGCCATTAACCAATTTTTCGGAAGGCAGCGATCCTGCCATTTACCTCGTGTTCAGATGGCAGCTATCCTGCCATTAACCAAGTGTTCAGAAGGCAGCTATCCTGCCATTTACCTAGTGTTCAGAAGGCAGCTATCCTGCCATTTACCAAGTGTTCAGAAGGCAGCTATCCTGCCATTTACCTAGTGTTCAGAAGGCAGCTATCCTGCCACTTACCTAGTGTTCGGAAGGCAGCTATCCTGCCATTTACCTAGTGTTCGGAAGGCAGCTATCCTGCCATTTACCTAGTTTTCGGAAGGCAGCTATCCTGCCATTTACCTAGTGTCCGGAAGGCAGCTATCCTGCCATTTACCTTATGTTGAGAAGGCAGCTATCCTGCCTATTACCTAGTGTTCGGAAGGCAGCTATTCTGTCATTTACCTGCAGTTCAGAATGCAGCTATCCTGCCATTTACCTAGTGTTCCGAAGGCAGCTATCGTGCCAATTACCTAGTGTTCAGAAGGCAGCTATCCTGCCATTTACTTAATGTTCAGAAGGCAGCTATCCTGCCATTTACCTAGTGTTCAGAAGGCAGGTATCGTGCCATTTACCTTATGTCAGAAGGCAGCTATCCTGCCATTTACCTATGTTCAGAAAGCAGCTATCCTGCCATTTACCTAGTGTTCAGAAGGCAGCTATCCTGCCATTTACCTAGTGTTCAGAATGCAGCAATCCTGCCATTTACCTAGTGTTGAGAAGGCAGCTATTCTGCCATTTACCTCGTGTGGAGAAGGCAGCTATCCTGTCATTTACCTAGTGTTCAGAAGGTCAATATCCTGCGATTTACCGAGTGATCAGAAGGCAGCTATCCTGCCATTTACCTAGTGTTCAGAAGGCAGCTATCCTGCCATTTACCTCGTGTTCAGATGGCAGCTATCCTGCCATTAACCTAGTGTTCAGAAGGCAGCTATCCTGCCAGTTACCTAGTGTTCGGAAGGCAGCTATCCTGCTATTTACCTAGTGTTCAGAAGGCAGCTATCCTGCCATTTACCTAGTGTTCAGAAGGTAGCTATCCTGCCATTTACGTGGTGTTCAGAAGGGAGCTATACTTCCATTTACCTAGTGTTTTAAAGGCAGCTATCCTGCCATTTACCTAGTTTGCAGAAGGCAGCTATCCTGCCATTTACCTAGTGCTCAGAAGGCAGCTATTCTGCGTTTTACCTTGTGTTCAGAAGGCAGCTAATCTGCCTTTTACCTAGTGTTCAGAAGGCAACTCTCCTGTCATTATCCTGCTGTTCGGAAGGCAGCTATCCTGCATTTTACCCAGCGTCCAGAAGGCAGCCATCCTGCCATTTACCTTATGTTGAGACGGCAGCTATCCTGCCTTTTACCTGGTGTTCAGAAGGCAGCTATCCTGCCATTTACCTAGTGTCCAGAAGGCATCTATACTGCCATTTACCGAGTGTTCAGAAGGCAGCTATCCTGCCATTTACCTAGTGTTCAGAAGGCAGCTTTCGTGCCATTTACCTTATGTCAGAAGGCAGCTATCCTGCCATTTACCTAGTGATCAGAAGGAAGCTATCCTGCCATTTACCTAGTGTTCAGAAGGCAGCTATCCTGCCTCTAAACTAGTGGTGAGAAGGCAGCTATCCTGCCATTTACATTGTGTTCAGAAGGCAGCTATCCTGCCATTTACCTAGTGTTCAGAAGGCAGCTAACCTGCCATTTACCTAGTGTTCAGCAGGCAGCGATCCTGCCATTTACCTACTGTTCAGAAGGCTGCTATCCTGCCATTTACCTAGTGTTCAGAAGGCAGCTATCCTCCCATTTTCCTAGTGTTCAGAAGGCTGCTATCCTGCTATCTAACATATGTTCAGAAGGCTGCTATCCTGCCATTTAACATATGTCAGAAGGCAGCTATCCTGCGTTTTACCTTGTGTTGAGAAGGCAGCTAATCTGCCATTTACCTTGAGTTCAGTAGGCAGCTATCCTGCCATTAACCAATTTTTCGGAAGGCAGCGATCCTGCCATTTACCTCGTGTTCAGATGGCAGCTATCCTGCCATTAACCGAGTGTTCAGAAGGCAGCTATCCTGCCATTTACCTAGTGTTCAGAAGGCAGCTATCCTGCCATTTACCAAGTGTTCAGAAGGCAGCTATCCTGCCATTTATCTAGTGTTCAGAAGGCAGCTATCCTGCCACTTACCTAGTGTTCGGAAGGCAGCTATCCTGCCATTTACCTAGTGTTCGGAAGGCAGCTATCCTGCCATTTACCTAGTGTTCGGAAGGCAGCTATTCTGCCATTTACCTGCAGTTCAGGATGCAGCTATCCTGCCATTTACCTAGTGTTCCGAAGGCAGCTATCGTGCCACTTACCTTATGTCAGAAGGCAGCTATCCTGCCATTTAACATATGTCAGAAGGCAGCTATCCTGCGTTTTACCTTGTGTTGAGAATGCAGCTATCCTGCCATTTACCTAGTGTTCCGAAGGCAGCTATCGTGCCACTTACCTTATGTCAGAAGGCAGCTATCCTGCCATTTAACATATGTCAGAAGGCAGCTATCCTGCGTTTTACCTTGTGTTGAGAAGGCAGCTAATCTGCCATTTACCTAGAGTTCAGTAGGCAGCTATCCTGCCATTAACCAATTTTTCGGAAGGCAGCGATCCTGCCATTTACCTCGTGTTCAGATGGCAGCTATCCTGCCATTAACCTAGTGTTCAGAAGGCAGCTATCCTGCCATTTACCTAGTGTTCAGAAGGCAGCTATCCTGCCATTTACCAAGTGTTCAGAAGGCAGCTATCCTGCCATTTACCTAGTGTTCAGAAGGCAGCTATCCTGCCACTTACCTAGTGTTCGGAAGGCAGCTATCCTGCCATTTACCTAGTGTTCGGAAGGCAGCTATCCTGCCATTTACCTAGTGTTCGGAAGGCAGCTATCCTGCCATTTACCTAGTGTCCGGAAGGCAGCTATCCTGCCATTTACCTTATGTTGAGAAGGCAGCTATCCTGCCATTTACCTAGTGTTCGGAAGGCAGATATCCTGCCATTTACCTAGTGTCCAGAAGGCAGCTATCCTGCCATTTACTTAATGTTCAGAAGGCAGCTATCCTGCCTTTTAGCTAGTGTTCAGAAGGCAGCTATCCTGCCATTTACCTAGTGTTCGGAAGGCAGCTATTCTGCCATTTACCTGCAGTTCAGAATGCAGCTATCCTGCAATTTACCTAGTGTTCCGAAGGCAGCTATCCTGCCATTTTCCTAGTGTTCAGAAGGAAGCTATCCTGCCATTTACCTAGTGTTCAGAAGGCAGCAATCCTGCCATTTATCTAGTGTTTTAAAGGCAGCTATCCTGCCATTTACCTAGTTTGCAGAAGGCAGCTATCCTGCCATTTACCTAGTGCTCAGAAGGCTGCTATCCTGCCATTTACCTAGTGTTCAGAAGGCTGCTATCCTGCCATTTACCTAGTGTTCAGAAGGCAGCTATTCTGCGTTTTACCTTGTGTTCAGAAGGCAGCTAATCTGCCTTTTACCTCGTGTTCAGAAGGCAGCTATCCTGTCATTAACCTACTGTTCGGAAGGCAGCTATCCGGCCATTTACCCAGTGTCCAGAAAGCAGCCATCCTGCCATTTACCTTATGTTGAGAAGGCAGCTATCCTGCCATTTACCGAGTGTTCAGAAGGCATCTATCCTGCCATTTACCGAGTGTTCAGAAGGCAGCTATCCTGCCATTTACCTAGTGTTCAGAAGGCAGCTATCCTGCCATTTACCTAGTGTTCGGAAGGCAGCTATTCTGCCATTTACATGCAGTTCAGAATGCAGCTATCCTGCCATTTAGCTAGTGTTCCGAAGGCAGCTATCCTTCCATTTACCTAGTGTTCAGAAAGCAGCTATCCTGCTATTTAACTAGTGTTCAGAAGGCAGCTATCCTGCCATTTACCTAGTGTGGAGAAGGCAGATATCCTGCCTTTTACCTAGTGCTAAGAAGACAGCTATCCTTCCATTTACCTAATGTTCAGAAGGCAGCTATCCTGCCATTTACCTAGTGTACAGAAGGCAGCTTTCCTGCCATTTACCTAGTTTTCAGAAGGCAACTATCCTTCCATTTACCTAGTGTTCAGAAGGCAGCTATCCTGCCATTTACCTAGTGTTCAGAAGGCAGCTATCCTGCCATTTACCTAGTGTTGAGAAGGCAGCTATCCTGCCATTTACCAACTGTTGAGAAGGCAGCTATCCTGCCATTTACCTAGTGTTCAGAAGGCAGGTATCGTGCCATTTACCTTATGTCAGAAGGCAGCTATCCTGCCATTTACCTAGTGTTCAGAAGGCAGCTATCCTGCCATTTACCTAGTGTTCAGAATGCAGCAATCCTGCCATTTACCTAGTGTTGAGAAGGCAGCTATCCTGCCATTTACCTATGTTCAGAAAGCAGCTATCCTGCCACTTGCCTAGTGTTCAGAAGGCAGCTATCCTGCCATTTACCTAGTGTTCAGAATGCAGCAATCCTGCCATTTACCTAGTGTTGAGAAGGCAGCTATTCTGCCATTTACCTCGTGTGGAGAAGGCAGCTATCCTGTCATTTACCTAGTGTTCAGAAGGTCAATATCCTGCGATTTACCGAGTGATCAGAAGGCAGCTATCCTGCCATTTACCTCGTGTTCAGATGGCAGCTATCCTGCCATTAACCTAGTGTTCAGAAGGCAGCTATCCTGCCATTTACCTCGTGTTCAGATGGCAGCTATCCTTCCATTAACCTAGTGTTCAGAAGGCAGCTATCCTGCCATTTACCTAGTGTTCAGAAGGCAGCTATCCTGCCATTTACCTAGTGTTCAGAAGGCAGCTATCCTGCCATTTACCTCGTGTTCAGATGGCAGCTATCCTGCCATTAACCTAGTGTTATGAAGGCAGCTATCCTGCCATTTACCTAGTGTTCGGAAGGCAGCTATCCTGCTATTTACCTAGTGTTCAGAAGGCAGCTATCCTGCCATTTACCTAGTGTTCAGAAGGTAGCTATCCTGCCATTTACGTGGTGTTCAGAAGGGAGCTATACTTCCATTTACCTAGTGTTTTAAAGGCAGCTATCCTGCCATTTACCTATTTTGCAGAAGGCAGCTATCCTGCCATTTACCTAGTGCTCAGAAGGCAGCTATTCTGCGTTTTACCTTGTGTTCAGAAGGCAGCTAATCTGCCTTTTACCTAGTGTTCAGAAGGCAACTCTCCTGTCATTATCCTACTGTTCGGAAGGCAGCTATCCTGCATTTTACCCAGCGTCCAGAAGGCAGCCATCCTGCCATTTACCTTATGTTGAGAAGGCAGCTATCCTGCCTTTTACCTGGTGTTCAGAAGGCAGCTATCCTGCCATTTACCTAGTGTTCAGAAGCCAGCTATCCTGCCTTTTACCTGGTGTTCAGAAGGCAGCTATCCTGCCATTTACCTAGTGTCCAGAAGGCATCTATACTGCCATTTACCGAGTGTTCAGAAGGCAGCTATCCTGCCATTTACCTAGTGTTCAGAAGGCAGCTTTCGTGCGATTTACCTTATGTCAGAAGGCAGCTATCCTGCCATTTACCTAGTGTTCAGAAGGCAAATATCCTGCCATTTACCAAGTGTTCAGAAGCCAGCTATCCTGCCATTTACCTAGTTTTCAGAAGACAGCTATCATGGCATTTACCTAGTGTTCAGCAGGCAGCGATCCTGCCATTTACATAGTGTTCAGAAGGCTGCTATCCTGCCATTTACCTAGTGTTGAGAAGGCAGCTATCCTCCCATTTTCCTAGTGTTCAGAAGGCTGCTATCCTGCTATTTAACATATGTTCAGAAGGCTGCTATCCTGCCATTTAACATATGTCAGAAGGCAGCTATCCTGCGTTTTACCTTGTGTTGAGAAGGCAGCTAATCTGCCATTTACCTAGAGTTCAGTAGGCAGCTATCCTGCCATTAACCAATTTTTCGGAAGGCAGCGATCCTGCCATTTACCTCGTGTTCAGATGGCAGCTATCCTGCCATTAACCTAGTGTTCAGAAGGCAGCTATCCTGCCATTTACCTAGTGTTCAGAAGGCAGCTATCCTGCCATTTACCTAGTGATCAGAAGGAAGCTATCCTGTCATTTACCTAGTGTTCAGAAGGTCAATATCCTGCGATTTACCGAGTGATCAGAAGGCAGCTATCCTGCCATTTACCTCGTGTTCAGATGGCAGCTATCCTGCCATTAACCTAGTGTTCAGAAGGCAGCTATCCTGCCATTTACCTCGTGTTCAGATGGCAGCTATCCTTCCATTAACCTAGTGTTCAGAAGGCAGCTATCCTGCCATTTACCTAGTGTTCAGAAGGCAGCTATCCTGCCATTTACCTAGTGTTCAGAAGGCAGCTATCCTGCCATTTACCTCGTGTTCAGATGGCAGCTATCCTGCCATTAACCTAGTGTTATGAAGGCAGCTATCCTGCCATTTACCTAGTGTTCGGAAGGCAGCTATCCTGCTATTTACCTAGTGTTCAGAAGGCAGCTATCCTGCCATTTACCTAGTGTTCAGAAGGTAGCTATCCTGCCATTTACGTGGTGTTCAGAAGGGAGCTATACTTCCATTTACCTAGTGTTTTAAAGGCAGCTATCCTGCCATTTACCTATTTTGCAGAAGGCAGCTATCCTGCCATTTACCTAGTGCTCAGAAGGCAGCTATTCTGCGTTTTACCTTGTGTTCAGAAGGCAGCTAATCTGCCTTTTACCTAGTGTTCAGAAGGCAACTCTCCTGTCATTATCCTACTGTTCGGAAGGCAGCTATCCTGCATTTTACCCAGCGTCCAGAAGGCAGCCATCCTGCCATTTACCTTATGTTGAGAAGGCAGCTATCCTGCCTTTTACCTGGTGTTCAGAAGGCAGCTATCCTGCCATTTACCTAGTGTTCAGAAGCCAGCTATCCTGCCTTTTACCTGGTGTTCAGAAGGCAGCTATCCTGCCATTTACCTAGTGTCCAGAAGGCATCTATACTGCCATTTACCGAGTGTTCAGAAGGCAGCTATCCTGCCATTTACCTAGTGTTCAGAAGGCAGCTTTCGTGCGATTTACCTTATGTCAGAAGGCAGCTATCCTGCCATTTACCTAGTGTTCAGAAGGCAAATATCCTGCCATTTACCAAGTGTTCAGAAGCCAGCTATCCTGCCATTTACCTAGTTTTCAGAAGACAGCTATCATGGCATTTACCTAGTGTTCAGCAGGCAGCGATCCTGCCATTTACATAGTGTTCAGAAGGCTGCTATCCTGCCATTTACCTAGTGTTGAGAAGGCAGCTATCCTCCCATTTTCCTAGTGTTCAGAAGGCTGCTATCCTGCTATTTAACATATGTTCAGAAGGCTGCTATCCTGCCATTTAACATATGTCAGAAGGCAGCTATCCTGCGTTTTACCTTGTGTTGAGAAGGCAGCTAATCTGCCATTTACCTAGAGTTCAGTAGGCAGCTATCCTGCCATTAACCAATTTTTCGGAAGGCAGCGATCCTGCCATTTACCTCGTGTTCAGATGGCAGCTATCCTGCCATTAACCTAGTGTTCAGAAGGCAGCTATCCTGCCATTTACCTAGTGTTCAGAAGGCAGCTATCCTGCCATTTACCTAGTGATCAGAAGGAAGCTATCCTGCCATTTACCTAGTGTTCAGAAGGCAGCTATCCTGCCTCTAAACTAGTGGTGAGAAGGCAGCTATCCTTCCATTTACCTTGTGTTCAGAAGGCAGCTATCCTGCCATTTACCTAGTGTTCAGAAGGCAGCTAACCTGCCATTTACCTAGTGTTCAGCAGGCAGCGATCCTGCCATTTACCTACTGTTCAGAAGGCAGCTATCCTCCCATTTTCCTAGTGTTCAGAAGGCTGCTATCCTGCTATTTAACATATGTTCAGAAGGCTGCTATCCTGCCATTTAACATATGTCAGAAGGCAGCTATCCTGCGATTTACCTTGTGTTGAGAAGGCAGCTAATCTGCCATTTACCTAGACTTCAGTAGGCAGCTATCCTGCCATTAACCAATTTTTCGGAAGGCAGCGATCCTGCCATTTACCTCGTGTTCAGATGGCAGCTATCCTGCCATTAACCTAGTGTTCAGAAGGCAGCTATCCTGCCATTTACCTAGTGTTCAGAAGGCAGCTATCCTGCCATTTACCAAGTGTTCAGAAGGCAGCTATCCTGCCATTTACCTAGTGTTCAGAAGGCAGCTATCCTACCACTTACCTAGTGTTCGGAAGGCAGCTATCCTGCCAATTACCTAGTGTTCGGAAGGCAGCTATCCTGCCATTTACCTCGTGTTCGGAAGGCAGCTATCCTGCCATTTACCTAGTGTCCGGAAGGCAGCTATCCTGCCATTTACCTTATGTTGAGAAGGCAGCTATCCTGCCATTTACCTAGTGTTCGGAAGGCAGATATCCTGCCATTTACCTAGTGTCCAGAAGGCAGCTATCGTTCCATTTACCAAGTGTTCAGAAGGCAGCTATCCTGCCATTTAGTTAATGTTCAGAAGGCAGCTATCCTGCCTTTTACCTAGTGTTCAGAAGGCAGCTATCCTGCCATTTACCTAGTGTTCGGAAGGCAGCTATTCTGCCATTTACCTGCAGTTCAGAATGCAGCTATCCTGCCATTTACCTAGTGTTCCGAAGGCAGCTATCCTGCCATTTTCCTAGTGTTCAGAAGGAAGCTATCATGCCATTTACCTAGTGTTCAGAAGGCAGCTATCCTGCCATTTATCTAGTGTTTTAAAGGCAGCTATCCTGCCATTTCCCTTGTTTGCAGAAGGCAGCTATCCTGCCATTTACCTAGTGCTCAGAAGGCTGCTATCCTGCCATTTACCTAGTGTTCAGAAGGCAGCTATCCTGCCACTTACCTAGTGTTCGGAAGGCAGCTATCCTGCCATTTACCTAGTGTTCGGAAAGCAGCTATCCTGCCATTTACCTAGTGTTCGGAAGGCAGCTATCCTGCCATTTACCTAGTGTCCGGAAGGCAGCTATCCTGCCATTTACCTTATGTTGAGAAGGCAGCTATCCTGCCATTTACCTAGTGTTCGGAAGGCAGATATCCTGCCATTTACCTAGTGTCCAGAAGGCAGCTATCGTTCCATTTACCTAGTGTTCAGAAGGCAGCTATCCTGCCATTTAGTTAATGTTCAGAAGGCAGCTATCCTGTCATTAACCTACTGTTCGGAAGGCAGCTATCCGTCCATTGACCCAGTGTCCAGAAAGCAGCCATCCTGCCATTTACCTTATGTTGAGCAGGCAGCTATCCTGCCATTTACCGAGTGTTCAGAAGGCATCTATCCTGCCATTTACCGAGTGTTCAGAAGGCAGCTATCCTGCCATTTACCTAGTGTTCAGAAGGCAGCTATCCTGCCATTTACCTAGTGTTCGGAAGGCAGCTATTCTGCCATTTACATGCAGTTCAGAATGCAGCTATCCTGCCATTTAGCTAGTGTTCAGAAGGCAGCTATCCTTCCATTTACCTAGTGTTCAGAAAGCAGCTATCCTGCCATTTACCTAGTGTGGAGAAGGCAGATATCCTGCCTTTTACCTAGTGTTGAGAAGACAGCTATCCTTCCATTTACCTAGTGTTCAGAAGGCAGCTATCCTGCCATTTACCTAGTGTACAGAAGGCAGCTTTCCTGCCATTTACCTAGTTTTCAGAAGGCAACTATCCTGCCATTTACCTAGTGTTGAGAAGGCAGCTATCCAGCCATTTACCTACTGTTGAGAAGGCAGCTATCCTGCCATTTACCTAGTGTTCAGAAGGCAGGTATCGTGCCATTTACCTTATGTCAGAAGGCAGCTATCCTGCCTTTTACCTAGTTTTCAGAAGGCAGCTATCCTGCCATTTACCTAGTGTTCAGAATGCAGCAATCCTGCCATTTACCTAGTGTTGAGAAGGCAGCTATCCTGCCATTTACCTATGTTCAGAAAGCAGCTATCCTGCCACTTGCCTAGTGTTCAGAAGGCAGCTATCCTGCCATTTACCTAGTGTTCAGAATGCAGCAATCCTGCCATTTACCTAGTGTTGAGAAGGCAGCTATTCTGCCATTTACCTCGTGTGGAGAAGGCAGCTATCCTCTCATTTACCTAGTGTTCAGAAGATCAATATCCTGCGATTTACCGAGTGATCAGAAGGCAGCTATCCTGCCATTTACCTCGTGTTCAGATGGCAGCTATCCTGCCATTAACCTAGTGTTCAGAAGGCAGCTATCCTGCCATTTACCTCGTGTTCAGATGGCAGCTATCCTGCCATTTACCTCGTGTTCAGATGGCAGCTATCCTTCCATTAACCTAGTGTTCAGAAGGCAGCTATCCTGCCATTTACCTAGTGTTCAGAAGGCAGCTATCCTGCCATTTACCTCGTGTTCAGATGGCAGCTATCCTGCCATTAACCTAGTGTTCAGAAGGCAGCTATCCTGCCATTTACCTAGTGTTTTAAAGGCAGCTATCCTGCCATTTACCTAGTTTGCAGAAGGCAGCTATCCTGCCATTTACCTAGTGCTCAGAAGGCAGCTATTCTGCGTTTTACCTTGTGTTCAGAAGGCAGCTAATCTGCCTTTTACCTAGTGTTCAGAATGCAACTCTCCTGTCATTATCCTACTGTTCGGAAGGCAGCTATCCTGCATTTTACCCAGCGTCCAGAAGGCAGCCATCCTGCCATTTACCTTATGTTGAGAAGGCAGCTATCCTGCCTTTTACCTGGTGTTCAGAAGGCAGCTATCCTGCCATTTACCTAGTGTCCAGAAGGCATCTATACTCCCATTTACCGAGTGTTCAGAAGGCAGCTATCCTGCCATTTACCTAGTGTTCAGAAGGCAGCTTTCGTGCCATTTACCTTATGTCAGAAGGCAGCTATCCTGCCATTTACCTAGTGTTCGGAAGGCAGATATCCTGCCATTTACCTAGTGTTCAGAAGACAGCTATCATGGCATTTACCTAGTGTTCAGCAGGCAGCGATCCTGCCATTTACCTAGTGTTCAGAAGGCAGCTAACCTGCCATTTACCTAGTGTTCAGAAGACAGCTATCATGGCATTTACCTAGTGTTCAGCAGGCAGCGATCCTGCCATTTACATAGTGTTCAGAAGGCAGCTAACCTGCCATTTACCTAGTGTTCAGAAGACAGCTATCATGGCATTTACCTAGTGTTCAGCAGGCAGCGATCCTGCCATTTACATAGTGTTCAGAAGGCTGCTATCCTGCCATTTACCTAGTGTTCAGAAGGCAGCTATCCTCCCATTTTCCTAGTGTTCAGAAGGCTGCTATCCTGCTATTTAACATATGTTCAGAAGGCTGCTATCCTGCCATTTAACATATGTCAGAAGGCAGCTATCCTGCGTTTTACCTTGTGTTGAGAAGGCAGCTAATCTGCCATTTACCTAGAGTTCAGTAGGCAGCTATCCTGCCATTAACCAATTTTTCGGAAGGCAGCGATCCTGCCATTTACCTCGTGTTCAGATGGCAGCTATCCTGCCATTAACCTAGTGTTCAGAAGGCAGCTATCCTGCCATTTACCTAGTGTTCAGAAGGCAGCTATCCTGCCATTTACCTAGTGATCAGAAGGAAGCTATCCTGCCATTTACCTAGTGTTCAGAAGGCAGCTATCCTGCCTCTAAACTAGTGGTGAGAAGGCAGCTATCCTGCCATTTACCTTGTGTTCAGAAGGCAGCTATCCTGCCATTTACCTAGTGTTCAGAAGGCAGCTAACCTGCCATTTACCTAGTGTTCAGCAGGCAGCGATCCTGCCATTTACCTACTGTTCAGAAGGCAGCTATCCTCCCATTTTCCTAGTGTTCAGAAGGCTGCTATCCTGCTATTTAACATATGTTCAGAAGGCTGCTATCCTGCCATTTAACATATGTCAGAAGGCAGCTATCCTGCGATTTACCTTGTGTTGAGAAGGCAGCTAATCTGCCATTTACCTAGAGTTCAGTAGGCAGCTGTCCTGCCATTAACCAATTGTTCGGAAGGCAGCGATCCTGCCATTTACCTCGTGTTCAGATGGCAGCTATCCTGCCATTAACCTAGTGTTCAGAAGGCAGCTATCCTGCCATTTACCTAGTGTTCAGAAGGCAGCTATCCTGCCATTTACCAAGTGTTCAGAAGGCTGCTATCCTGCCATTTACCTAGTGTTCAGAAGGCAGCTATCCTGCCACTTACCTAGTGTTCGGAAGGCAGCTATCCTGCCATTTACCTAGTGTTCGGAAGGCAGCTATCCTGCCATTTACCTAGTGTTCGGAAGGCAGCTATCCTGCCATTTACCTAGTGTCCGGAAGGCAGCTATCCTGCCATTTACCTTATGTTGAGAAGGCAGCTATCCTGCCATTTACTTAATGTTCAGAAGGCAGCTATCCTGCCTTTTAGCTAGTGTTCAGAAGGCAGCTATCCTGCCATTTACCTAGTGTTCGGAAGGCAGCTATTCTGCCATTTACCTGCAGTTCAGAATGCAGCTATCCTGCCATTTACCTAGTGTTCCGAAGGCAGCTATCCTGCCATTTTCCTAGTGTTCAGAAGGAAGCTATCCTGCCATTTACCTAGTGTTCAGAAGGCAGCTATCCTGCCATTTATCTAGTGTTTTAAAGGCAGCTATCCTGCCATTTACCTAGTTTGCAGAAGGCAGCTATCCTGCCATTTACCTATGCTCAGAAGGCTGCTATCCTGCCATTTACCTAGTGTTCAGAAGGCTGCTATCCTGCCATTTACCTAGTGTTCAGAAGGCAGCTAACCTGCCATTTACCTAGTGTTCAGAAGGCAGCTATTCTGCGTTTTACCTTGTGTTCAGAAGGCAGCTAATCTGCCTTTTACCTCGTGTTCAGAAGGCAGCTATCCTGTCATTAACCTACTGTTCGGAAGGCAGCTATCCGGCCATTTACCCAGTGTCCAGAAAGCAGCCATCCTGCCATTTACCTTATGTTGAGAAGGCAGCTATCCTGCCATTTACCGAGTGTTCAGAAGGCAGCTATCCTGCCATTTACCTAGTGTTCAGAAGGCAGCTATCCTGCCATTTACCTAGTGTTCGGAAGGCAGCTATTCTGCCATTTACATGCAGTTCAGAATGCAGCTATCCTGCCATTTAGCTAGTGTTCCGAAGGCAGCTATCCTTCCATTTACCTAGTGTTCAGAAAGCAGCTATCCTGCTATTTAACTAGTGTTCAGAAGGCAGCTATCCTGCCATTTACATAGTGTGGAGAAGGCAGATATCCTGCCTTTTACCTAGTGTTGAGAAGACAGCTATCCTGCCATTTACCTAGTGTTCAGAAGGCAGCTATCCTGCCATTTACCTAGTGTACAGAAGGCAGCTTTCCTGCCATTTACCTAGTTTTCAGAAGGCAACTATCCTTCCATTTACCTAGTGTTCAGAAGGCAGCTATCCTGCCATTTACCTAGTGTTCAGAAGGCAGCTATCCTGCCATTTACCTAGTGTTGAGAAGGCAGCTATCCTGCCATTTACCTAGTGTTCAGAAGGCAGGTATCGTGCCATTTACCTTATGTCAGAAGGCAGCTATCCTGCCATTTACCTAGTGTTCAGAAGGCAGCTATCCTGCCATTTACCTAGTGTTCAGAAGGCAGCTATCCTGCCATTTACCTAGTGTTCAGAATGCAGCAATCCTGCCATTTACCTAGTGTTGAGAAGGCAGCTATCCTGCCATTTACCTATGTTCAGAAAGCAGCTATCCTGCCACTTGCCTAGTGTTCAGAAGGCAGCTATCCTGCCATTTACCTAGTGTTCAGAATGCAGCAATCCTGCCATTTACCTAGTGTTGAGATGGCAGCTATTCTGCCATTTACCTCGTGTGGAGAAGGCAGCTATCCTGTCATTTACCTAGTGTTCAGAAGGTCAATATCCTGCGATTTACCGATTGATCAGAAGGCAGCTATCCTGCCATTTACCTCGTGTTCAGATGGCAGCTATCCTGCCATTAACCTAGTGTTCAGAAGGCAGCTATCCTGCCATTTACCTCGTGTTCAGATGGCAGCTATCCTGCCATTTACCTCGTGTTCAGATGGCAGCTATCCTTCCATTAACCTAGTGTTCAGAAGGCAGCTATCCTGCCATTTACCTAGTGTTCAGAAGGCAGCTATCCTGCCATTTACCTCGTGTTCAGATGGCAGCTATCCTGCCATTAACCTAGTGTTCAGAAGGCAGCTATCCTGCCATTTACCTAGTGTTCGGAAGGCAGCTATCCTGCTATTTACCTAGTGTTCAGAAGGCAGCTATCCTGCCATTTACCTAGTGTTCAGAATGTAGCTATCCTGCCATTTACGTGGTGTTCAGAAGGGAGCTATACTTCCATTTACCTAGTGTTTTAAAGGCAGCTATCCTGCCATTTACCTAGTTTGCAGAAGGCAGCTATCCTGCCATTTACCTAGTGCTCAGAAGGCAGCTATTCTGCGTTTTACCTTGTGTTCAGAAGGCAGCTAATCTGCCTTTTACCTAGTGTTCAGAATGCAACTCTCCTGTCATTATCCTACTGTTCGGAAGGCAGCTATCCTGCATTTTACCCAGCGTCCAGAAGGCAGCCATCCTGCCATTTACCTTATGTTGAGAAGGCAGCTATCCTGCCTTTTACCTGGTGTTCAGAAGGCAGCTATCCTGCCATTTACCTAGTGTCCAGAAGGCATCAATACTGCCATTTACCGAGTGTTCAGAAGGCAGCTATCCTGCCATTTACCTAGTGTTCAGAAGGCAGCTTTCGTGCCATTTACCTTATGTCAGAAGGCAGCTATCCTGCCATTTACATAGTGTTCAGAAGGCTGCTATCCTGCCATTTACCTAGTGTTCAGAAGGCTGCTATCCTCCCATTTTCCTAGTGTTCAGAAGGCTGCTATCCTGCTATTTAACATATGTTCAGAAGGCTGCTATCCTGCCATTTAACATATGTCAGAAGGCAGCTATCCTGCGTTTTACCTTGTGTTGAGAAGGCAGCTAATCTGCCATTTACCTAGAGTTCAGTAGGCAGCTATCCTGCCATTAACCAATTTTTCGGAAGGCAGCGATCCTGCCATTTACCTCGTGTTCAGATGGCAGCTATCCTGCCATTAACCTAGTGTTCAGAAGGCAGCTATCCTGCCATTTACCTAGTGTTCAGAAGGCAGCTATCCTGCCATTTACCTAGTGATCAGAAGGAAGCTATCCTGCCATTTACCTAGTGTTCAGAAGGCAGCTATCCTGCCTCTAAATTAGTGGTGAGAAGGCAGCTATCCTGCCATTTACCTTGTGTTCAGAAGGCAGCTGTCCTGCCATTTACCTAGTGTTCAGAAGGCAGCTAACCTGCCATTTACCTAGTGTTCAGCAGGCAGCGATCCTGCCATTTACCTACTGTTCAGAAGGCAGCTATCCTCCCATTTTCCTAGTGTTCAGAAGGCTGCTATCCTGCTATTTAACATATGTTCAGAAGGCTGCTATCCTGCCATTTAACATATGTCAGAAGGCAGCTATCCTGCGATTTACCTTGTGTTGAGAAGGCAGCTAATCTGCCTTTTACCAAGTGTTCAGAAGGCAACTCTCCCGTCATTATCCTACTGTCCAGAAGGCATCTATACCGCCATTTACCGAGTGTTCAGAAGGCAGCTATCCTGCCATTTACCTAGTGTTCAGAAGGCAGCTTTCGTGCCATTTACCTTATGTCAGAAGGCAGCTATCCTGCCATTTACCTAGTGTTCGGAAGGCAGATATCCTGCCATTTACCTAGTGTTCAGAAGGCAAATATCCTGCCATTTACCAAGTGTTCAGAAGGCAGCTAACCTGCCATTTACCTAGTGTTCAGAAGACAGCTATCATGGCATTTACCTAGTGTTCAGCAGGCAGCGATCCTGCCATTTACATAGTGTTCAGAAGGCTGCTATCCTGCCATTTACCTAGTGTTCAGAAGGCAGCTATCCTCCCATTTTCCTAGTGTTCAGAAGGCTGCTATCCTGCTATTTAACATATGTTCAGAAGGCTGCTATCCTGCCATTTAACATATGTCAGAAGGCAGCTATCCTGCGTTTTACCTTGTGTTGAGAAGGCAGCTTATCTGCCATTTACCTAGAGTTCAGTAGGCAGCTATCCTGCCATTAACCAATTTTTCGGAAGGCAGCGATCCTGCCATTTACCTCGTGTTCAGATGGCAGCTATCCTGCCATTAACCTAGTGTTCAGAAGGCAGCTATCCTGCCATTTACCTAGTGTTCAGAAGGCAGCTATCCTGCCATTTACCTAGTGATCAGAAGGAAGCTATCCTGCCATTTACCTAGTGTTCAGAAGGCAGCTATCCTGCCTCTAAACTAGTGGTGAGAAGGCAGCTATCCTGCCATTTACCTTGTGTTCAGAAGGCAGCTATCCTGCCATTTACCTAGTGATCAGAAGGCAGCTAACCTGCCATTTACCTAGTGTTCAGCAGGCAGCGATCCTGCCATTTACCTACTGTTCAGAAGGCTGCTATCCTGCCATTTACCTAGTGTTCAGAAGGCAGCTATCCTCCCATTTTCCTAGTGTTCAGAAGGCTGCTATCCTGCTATTTAACATATGTTCAGAAGGCTGCTATCCTGCCATTTAACATATGTCTGAAGGCAGCTATCCTGCGTTTTACCTTGTGTTGAGAAGGCAGCTAATCTGCCATTTACCTTGAGTTCAGTAGGCAGCTATCCTGCCATTAACCAATTTTTCGGAAGGCAGCGATCCTGCCATTTACCTCGTGTTCAGATGGCAGCTATCCTGCCATTAACCTAGTGTTCAGAAGGCAGCTATCCTGCCATTTACCTAGTGTTCAGAAGGCTGCTATCCTGCCATTTACCAAGTGTTCAGAAGGCAGCTATCCTGCCATTTATCTAGTGTTCAGAAGGCAGCTATCCTGCCACTTACCTAGTGTTCGGAAGGCAGCTATCCTGCCATTTACCTAGTGTTCAGAAGGCAGCTATCCTGCCATTTACCTAGTGTTCGGAAGGCAGCTATTCTGCCATTTACCTGCAGTTCAGAATGCAGCTATCCTGCCATTTACCTAGTGTTCCGAAGGCAGCTATCGTGCCACTTACCTTATGTCAGAAGGCAGCTATCCTGCCATTTAACATATGTCAGAAGGCAGCTATCCTGCGTTTTACCTTGTGTTGAGAATGCAGCTATCCTGCCATTTACCTAGTGTTCCGAAGGCAGCTATCGTGCCACTTACCTTATGTCAGAAGGCAGCTATCCTGCCATTTAACATATGTCAGAAGGCAGCTATCCTGCGTTTTACCTTGTGTTGAGAAGGCAGCTAATCTGCCATTTACCTAGAGTTCAGTAGGCAGCTATCCTGCCATTAACCAATTTTTCGGAAGGCAGCGATCCTGCCATTTACCTCGTGTTCAGATGGCAGCTATCCTGCCATTAACCTAGTGTTCAGAAGGCAGCTATCCTGCCATTTACCTAGTGTTCAGAAGGCAGCTATCCTGCCATTTACCAAGTGTTCAGAAGGCAGCTATCCTGCCATTTACCTAGTGTTCAGAAGGCAGCTATCCTGCCACTTACCTAGTGTACGGAAGGCAGCTATCCTGCCATTTACCTAGTGTTCGGAAGGCAGCTATCCTGCCATTTACCTAGTGTTCGGAAGGCAGCTATCCTGCCATTTACCTAGTGTCCGGAAGGCAGCTATCCTGCCATTTACCTTATGTTGAGAAGGCAGCTATCCTGCCATTTACCTGCAGTTCAGAATGCTGCTATCCTGCCATTTACCTAGTGTTCCGAAGGCAGCTATCGTGCCAATTACCTTATGTCAGAAGGCAGCTATCCTGCCATTTTCCTAGTGTTCAGAAGGAAGCTATCCTGCCATTTACCTAGTGTTCAGAAGGCAGCTATACTGCCATTTATCTAGTGTTTTAAAGGCAGCTATCCTGCCATTTACCTAGTTTGCAGAAGGCAGCTATCCTGCCATTTACCTAGTGCTCAGAAGGCTGCTATCCTGCCATTTACCTAGTGTTCAGAAGGCTGCTATCCTGCCATTTACCTAGTGTTCAGAAGGCAGCTATTCTGCGTTTTACCTTGTGTTCAGAAGGCAGCTAATCTGCCTTTTACCTCGTGTTCAGAAGGCAGCTATCCTGTCATTAACCTACTGTTCGGAAGGCAGCTATCCGGCCATTTACCCAGTGTCCAGAAAGCAGCCATCCTGCCATTTACCTTATGTTGAGAAGGCAGCTATCCTGCCTTTTACCTGGTGTTCAGAAGGCAGCTATCCTGCCATTTACCTAGTGTCCAGAAGGCATCTATCCTGCCATTTACCGAGTGTTCAGAAGGCAGCTATCCTGCCATTTACCTAGTGTTCAGAAGGCAGCTATCCTGCCATTTACCTAGTGTTCGGAAGGCAGCTATTCTGCCATTTACATGCAGTTCAGAATGCAGCTATCCTGCCATTTAGCTAGTGTTCAGAAGGCAGCTATCCTTCCATTTACCTAGTGTTCAGAAAGCAGCTATCTTGCTATTTAACTAGTGTTCAGAAGGCAGCTATCCTGCCATTTACCTAGTGTGGAGAAGGCAGATATCCTGCCTTTTACCTAGTGTTGAGAAGACAGCTATCCTTCCATTTACCTAGTGTTCAGAAGGCAGCTATCCTGCCATTCACCTAGTGTTCAGAAGGCAGCTATCCTGCCATTTACCTAGTTTTCAGAAGGCAACTATCCTTCCATTTACCTAGTGTTCAGAAGGCAGCTATCCTGCCATTTACCTAGTGTTCAGAAGGCAGCTATCCTGCCATTTACCTAGAGTTGAGAAGGCAGCTATCCTGCCATTTACCTACTGTTGAGAAGGCAGCTATCCTGCCATTTACCTAGTGTTCAGAAGGCAGGTATCGTGCCATTTACCTTATGTCAGAAGGCAGCTATCCTGCCATTTACCTAGTGTTCAGAAGGCAGCTATCCTGCCATTTACCTAGTGTTCAGAATGCAGCAATCCTGCCATTTACCTAGTGTTGAGAAGGCAGCTATCCTGCCATTTACCTATGTTCAGAAAGCAGCTATCCTGCCACTTGCCTAGTGTTCAGAAGGCAGCTATCCTGCCATTTACCTTGTGTTCAGAATGCAGCAATCCTGCCATTTACCTAGTGTTAAGAAGGCAGCTATTCTGCCATTTACCTCGTGTGGAGAAGGCAGCTATCCTGCCATTTACCTAGTGTTCAGAAGGCAGCTATCCTGCCATTTACCTAGTGTTCGGAAGGCAGCTATCCTGCTATTTACCTAGTGTTCAGAATGCAGCTATCCTGCCATTTACCTAGTGTTCAGAAGGTAGCTATCCTGCCATTTACGTGGTGTTCAGAAGGGAGCTATACTTCCATTTACCTAGTGTTTTAAAGGCAGCTATCCTGCCATTTACCTAGTTTGCAGAAGGCAGCTATCCTGCCATTTACCTAGTGCTCAGAAGGCAGCTATTCTGCGTTTTACCTTGTGTTCAGAAGGCAGCTAATCTGCCTTTTACCTAGTGTTCAGAAGGCAACTCTCCTGTCATTATCCTACTGTTCGGAAGGCAGCTATCCTGCATTTTACCCAGCGTCCAGAAGGCAGCCATCCTGCCATTTACCTTATGTTGAGAAGGCAGCTATCCTGCCTTTTACCTGGTGTTCAGAAGGCAGCTATCCTGCCATTTACCTAGTGTCCAGAAGGCATCTATACTGCCATTTACCGAGTGTTCAGAAGGCAGCTATCCTGCCATTTACCTAGTGTTCAGAAGGCAGCTTTCGTGCCATTTACCTTATGTCAGAAGGCAGCTATCCTGCCATTTACCTCGTGTTCAGAAGGCAGCTATCCTGCCTCTAAACTAGTGGTGAGAAGGCAGCTATCCTGCCATTTACCTTGTGTTCAGAAGGCAGCTATCCTGCCATTTACCTTGTGTTCAGAAGGCAGCTATCCTGCCATTTACCTCGTGTTCAGAAGGCAGCTATCCTGCCTCTAAACTAGTGGTGAGAAGGCAGCTATCCTGCCATTTACCTTGTGTTCAGAAGGCAGCTATCCTGCCATTTACCAAGTGTTCAGAAGCCAGCTATCCTGCCATTTACCTAGTGTTCAGAAGGCAGCTAACCTGCCATTTACCTAGTGTTCAGAAGACAGCTATCATGGCATTTACCTAGTGTTCAGCAGGCAGCGATCCTGCCATTTACATAGTGTTCAGAAGGCTGCTATCCTGCCATTTACCTAGTGTTCAGAAGGCAGCTATCCTCCCATTTTCCTAGTGTTCAGAAGGCTGCTATCCTGCTATATAACATATGTTCAGAAGGCTGCTATCCTGCCATTTAACATATGTCAGAAGGCAGCTATCCTGCGTTTTACCTTGTGTTGAGAAGGCAGCTAATCTGCCATTTACCTAGAGTTCAGTAGGCAGCTATCCTGCCATTAACCAATTTTTCGGAAGGCAGCGATCCTGCCATTTACCTCGTGTTCAGATGGCAGCTATCCTGCCATTAACCTAGTGTTCAGAAGGCAGCTATCCTGCCATTTACCTAGTGTTCTGAAGGCAGCTATCCTGCCATTTACCAAGTGTTCAGAAGGCAGCTATCCTGCCATTTATCTAGTGTTCAGAAGGCAGCTATCCTGCCACTTACCTAGTGTTCGGAAGGCAGCTATCCTGCCATTTACCAAGTGTTCGGAAGGCAGCTATCCTGCCTTTTACCTAGTGTTCAGAAGGCAGCTATCCTGCCATTTACCTAGTGTTCGGAAGGCAGCTATCCTGCTATTTACCTAGTGTTCAGAATGCAGCTATCCTGCCATTTACCTAGTGTTCAGAAGGTAGCTATCCTGCCTTTTACGTGGTGTTCAGAAGGGAGCTATACTTCCATTTACCTAGTGTTTTAAAGGCAGCTATCCTGCCATTTACCTAGTTTGCAGAAGGCAGCTATCCTGCCATTTACCTAGTGCTCAGAAGGCAGCTATTCTGCGTTTTACCTTGTGTTCAGAAGGCAGCTAATCTGCCTTTTACCTAGTGTTCAGAAGGCAACTCTCCTGTCATTATCCTACTGTTCGGAAGGCAGCTATCCTGCATTTTACCCAGCGTCCAGAAGGCAGCCATCCTGCCATTTACCTTATGTTGAGAAGGCAGCTATCCTGCCTTTTACCTGGTGTTCAGAAGGCAGCTATCCTGCCATTTACCTAGTGTTCAGAAGGCAGCTATCCTGCCATTTACCTAGTGTTCAGAAGGCAGCTTTCGTGCCATTTACCTTATGTCAGAAGGCAGCTATCCTGCCATTTACCTCGTGTTCAGAAGGCAGCTATCCTGCCTCTAAACTAGTGGTGAGAAGGCAGCTATCCTGCCATTTACCTAGTGTTCAGAAGGCAAATATCCTGCCATTTACCTAGTGTTCAGAAGGCAAATATCCTGCCATTTACCAAGTGTTCAGAAGGCAGCTAACCTGCCATTTACCTAGTGTTCAGAAGACAGCTATCATGGCATTTACCTAGTGTTCAGCAGGCAGCGATCCTGCCATTTACATAGTGTTCAGAAGGCTGCTATCCTGCCATTTACCTAGTGTTCAGAAGGCAGCTATCCTCCCATTTTCCTAGTGTTCAGAAGGCTGCTATCCTGCTATTGAACATATGTTCAGAAGGCTGCTATCCTGCCATTTAACATATGTCAGAAGGCAGCTATTCTGCGTTTTACCTTGTGTTCAGAAGGCAGCTAATCTGCCTTTTACCTCGTGTTCAGAAGGCAGCTATCCTGTCATTAACCTACTGTTCGGAAGGCAGCTATCCGGCCATTTACCCAGTGTCCAGAAAGCAGCCATCCTGCCATTTACCTTATGTTGAGAAGGCAGCTATCCTGCCATTTACCGAGTGTTCAGAAGGCATCTATCCTGCCATTTACCGAGTGTTCAGAAGGCAGCTATCCTGCCATTTACCTAGTGTTCAGAAGGCAGCTATCCTGCCATTTACCTAGTGTTCGGAAGGCAGCTATTCTGCCATTTACATGCAGTTCAGAATGCAGCTATCCTGCCATTTAGCTAGTGTTGAGAAGGCAGCTATCCTTCCATTTACCTAGTGTTCAGAAAGCAGCTATCCTGCTATTTAACTAGTGTTCAGAAGGCAGCTATCCTGCCATTTACCTAGTGTGGAGAAGGCAGATATCCTGCCTTTTACCTAGTGTTGAGATGACAGCTATCCTTCCATTTACCTAGTGTTCAGAAGGCAGCTATCCTGCCATTTACCTAGTGTACAGAAGGCAGCTTTCCTGCCATTTACCTAGTTTTCAGAAGGCAACTATCCTTCCATTTACCTAGTGTTCAGAAGGCAGCTATCCTGCCATTTACCTAGTGTTCAGAAGGCAGCTATCCTGCCATTTACCTAGTGTTGAGAAGGCAGCTATCCTGCCATTTACCTACTGTTGAGAAGGCAGCTATCCTGCCATTTACCTAGTGTTCAGAAGGCAGGTATCGTGCCATTTACCTTATGTCAGAAGGCAGCTATCCTGCCATTTACCTAGTGTTCAGAAGGCAGCTATCCTGCCATTTACCTAGTGTTCAGAATGCAGCAATCCTGCCATTTACCTAGTGTTGAGAAGGCAGCTATCCTGCCATTTACCTATGTTCAGAAAGCAGCTATCCTGCCACTTGCCTAGTGTTCAGAAGGCAGCTATCCTGCCATTTACCTAGTGTTCAGAATGCAGCAATCCTGCCATTTACCTAGTGTTGAGAAGGCAGCTATTCTGCCATTTACCTCGTGTGGAGAAGGCAGCTATCCTGTCATTTACCTAGTGTTCAGAAGGTCAATATCCTGCGATTTACCGAGTGATCAGAAGGCAGCTATCCTGCCATTTACCTCGTGTTCAGATGGCAGCTATCCTGCCATTAACCTAGTGTTCAGAAGGCAGCTATCCTGCCATTTACCTCGTGTTCAGATGGCAGCTATCCTGCCATTTACCTCGTGTTCAGAAGGCAGCTATCCTGCCATTACCCAATTTTTCGGAAGGCAGCGATCCTGCCATTTACCTCGTGTTCAGATGGCAGCTATCCTGCCATTTATCTAGTGTTCAGAAGGCAGCTATCCTGCCACTTACCTAGTGTTCGGAAGGCAGCTATCCTGCCATTTACCTAGTGTTCGGAAGGCAGCTATCCTGCCTTTTACCTAGTGTTCAGAAGGCAGCTATCCTGCCATTTACCTAGTGTTCGGAAGGCAGCTATCCTGCTATTTACCTAGTGTTCAGAATGCAGCTATCCTGCCATTTACCTAGTGTTCAGAAGGTAGCTATCCTGCCTTTTACGTGGTGTTCAGAAGGGAGCTATACTTCCATTTACCTAGTGTTTTAAAGGCAGCTATCCTGCCATTTACCTAGTTTGCAGAAGGCAGCTATCCTGCCATTTACCTAGTGCTCAGAAGGCAGCTATTCTGCGTTTTACCTTGTGTTCAGAAGGCAGCTAATCTGCCTTTTACCTAGTGTTCAGAAGGCAACTCTCCTGTCATTATCCTACTGTTCGGAAGGCAGCTATCCTGCATTTTACCCAGCGTCCAGAAGGCAGCCATCCTGCCATTTACCTTATGTTGAGAAGGCAGCTATCCTGCCTTTTACCTGGTGTTCAGAAGGCAGCTATCCTGCCATTTACCTAGTGTCCAGAAGGCATCTATACTGCCATTTACCGAGTGTTCAGAAGGCAGCTATCCTGCCATTTACCTAGTGTTCAGAAGGCAGCTTTCGTGCCATTTACCTTATGTCAGAAGGCAGCTATCCTGCCATTTACCTAGTGTTCAGAAGGCAGCTATCCTGCCTCTAAACTAGTGGTGAGAAGGCAGCTATCCTGCCATTTACCTTGTGTTCAGAAGGCAGCTATCCTGCCATTTACCTAGTGTTCAGAAGGCAGCTATCCTGCCATTTACCTAGTGTTCAGAAGGCAGCTAACCTGCCATTTACCTAGTGTTCAGAAGACAGCTATCATGGCATTTACCTAGTGTTCAGCAGGCAGCGATCCTGCCATTTACATAGTGTTCAGAAGGCTGCTATCCTGCCATTTACCTAGTGTTCAGAAGGCAGCTATCCTCCCATTTTCCTAGTGTTCAGAAGGCTGCTATCCTGCTATTGAACATATGTTCAGAAGGCTGCTATCCTGCCATTTAACATATGTCAGAAGGCAGCTATTCTGCGTTTTACCTTGTGTTCAGAAGGCAGCTAATCTGCCTTTTACCTCGTGTTCAGAAGGCAGCTATCCTGTCATTAACCTACTGTTCGGAAGGCAGCTATCCGGCCATTTACCCAGTGTCCAGAAAGCAGCCATCCTGCCATTTACCTTATGTTGAGAAGGCAGCTATCCTGCCATTTACCGAGTGTTCAGAAGGCATCTATCCTGCCATTTACCGAGTGTTCAGAAGGCAGCTATCCTGCCATTTACCTAGTGTTCAGAAGGCAGCTATCCTGCCATTTACCTAGTGTTCGGAAGGCAGTTATTCTGCCATTTACATGCAGTTCAGAATGCAGCTATCCTGCCATTTAGCTAGTGTTGAGAAGGCAGCTATCCTTCCATTTACCTAGTGTTCAGAAAGCAGCTATCCTGCTATTTAACTAGTGTTCAGAAGGCAGCTATCCTGCCATTTACCTAGTGTGGAGAAGGCAGATATCCTGCCTTTTACCTAGTGTTGAGAAGACAGCTATCCTTCCATTTACCTAGTGTTCAGGAGGCAGCTATCCTGCCATTTACCTAGTGTACAGAAGGCAGCTTTCCTGCCATTTACCTAGTTTTCAGAAGGCAACTATCCTTCCATTTACCTAGTGTTCAGAAGGCAGCTATCCTGCCATTTACCTAGTGTTCAGAAGGCAGCTATCCTGCCATTTACCTAGTGTTGAGAAGGCAGCTATCCTGCCATTTACCTACTGTTGAGAAGTCAGCTATCCTGCCATTTACCTAGTGTTCAGAAGGCAGGTATCGTGCCATTTACCTTATGTCAGAAGGCAGCTATCCTGCCATTTACCTAGTGTTCAGAAGGCAGCTATCCTGCCATTTACCTAGTGTTCAGAATGCAGCAATCCTGCCATTTACCTAGTGTTGAGAAGGCAGCTATCCTGCCATTTACCTATGTTCAGAAAGCAGCTATCCTGCCACTTGCCTAGTGTTCAGAAGGCAGCTATCCTGCCATTTACCTAGTGTTCAGAATGCAGCAATCCTGCCATTTACCTAGTGTTGAGAAGGCAGCTATTCTGCCATTTACCTCGTGTGGAGAAGGCAGCTATCCTGTCATTTACCTAGTGTTCAGAAGGTCAATATCCTGCGATTTACCGAGTGATCAGAAGGCAGCTATCCTGCCATTTACCTCGTGTTCAGGATGGCAGCTATCCTGCCATTAACCTAGTGTTCAGAAGGCAGCTATCCTGCCATTTACCTCGTGTTCAGATGGCAGCTATCCTGCCATTTACCCTCGTGTTCAGATGGCAGCTATCCTTCCATTAACCTAGTGTTCAGAAGGCAGCTATCCTGCCATTTACCTAGTGTTCAGAAGGCAGCTATCCTGCCATTTACCTCGTGTTCAGATGGCAGCTATCCTGCCATTAACCTAGTGTTCAGAAGGCAGCTATCCTGCCATTTACCTAGTGTTCGGAAGGCAGCTATCCTGCTATTTACCTAGTGTTCAGAAGGCAGCTATCCTGCCATTTACCTAGTGTTCAGAATGTAGCTATCCTGCCATTTACGTGGTGTTCAGAAGGGAGCTATACTTCCATTTACCTAGTGTTTTAAAGGCAGCTATCCTGCCATTTACCTAGTTTGCAGAAGGCAGCTATCCTGCCATTTACCCTCGTGTTCAGAAGGCAGCTATCCTGCCATTTACCTCGTGTTCAGATGGCAGCTATCCTTCCATTACCTAGTGTTCAGAAGGCAGCTATCCTGCCATTTACCTAGTGTTCAGAAGGCAGCTATCCTGCCATTTACCTCGTGTTCAGATGGCAGCTATCCTGCCATTAACCTAGTGTTCAGAAGGCAGCTATCCTGCCATTTACCTAGTGTTCGGAAGGCAGCTATCCTGCTATTTACCTAGTGTTCAGAATGCAGCTATCCTGCCATTTACCTAGTGTTCAGAAGGTAGCTATCCTGCCATTTACGTGGTGTTCAGAAGGGAGCTATACTTCCATTTACCTAGTGTTTTAAAGGCAGCTTTCCTGCCATTTACCTAGTTTGCAGAAGGCAGCTATCCTGCCATTTACCCTAGTGCTCAGAAGGCAGCTATTCTGCGTTTTACCTTGTGTTCAGAAGGCAGCTAATCTGCCTTTTACCTAGTGTTCAGAAGGCAACTCTCCTGTCATTATCCTACTGTTCGGAAGGCAGCTATCCTGCATTTTACCCAGCGTCCAGAAGGCAGCCATCCTGCCATTTACCTTATGTTGAGAAGGCAGCTATCCTGCCTTTTACCTGGTGTTCAGAAGGCAGCTATCCTGCCATTTACCTAGTGTCCAGAAGGCATCTATACTGCCATTTACCGAGTGTTCAGAAGGCAGCTATCCTGCCATTTACCTAGTGTTCAGAAGGCAGCTTTCGTGCCATTTACCCTATGTCAGAAGGCAGCTATCCTGCCATTTACCTAGTGTTCGGAAGGCAGATATCCTGCCATTTACCTAGTGTTCAGAAGGCAAATATCCTGCATTTACCAAGTGTTCAGAAGCAGCTATCCTGCCATTTACCTAGTGTTCAGAAGGCAGCTAACCTGCCATTTACCTAGTGTTCAGAAGACAGCTATCATGGCATTTACCTAGTGTTCAGCAGGCAGCGATCCTGCCATTTACATAGTGTTCAGAAGGCTGCTATCCAGCCATTTACCGAGTGTTCAGAAGGCAGCTATCCTCCCATTTTCCTAGTGTTCAGAAGGCTGCTATCTGCTATTTAACATATGTCAGAAGGCAGCTATCCTGCGTTTTACCTTGTGTTGAGAAGGCAGCTAATCTGCCACTTACCTAGAGTTCAGTAGGCAGCTATCCTGCCATTAACCAATTTTTCGGAAGGCAGCGATCCTGCCATTTACCTCGTGTTCAGATGGCAGCTATCCTGCCATTAACCTAGTGTTCAGAAGGCAGCTATCCTGCCATTTACCTAGTGTTCAGAAGGCAGCTATCCTGTCATTTACTAGTGATCAGAAGGAAGCTATCCTGCCATTTACCTAGTGTTCAGAAGGCAGCTATCCTGCCTCTAAACTAGTGGTGAGAAGCAGCTATCCTGCCATTTACCTTGTGTTCAGAAGGCAGCTATCCTGCCATTTACCTAGTGTTCAGAAGGCAGCTAACCTGCCATTTACCTAGTGTATCAGCAGGCAGCGATCCTGCCATTTACCTACTGTTCAGAAGGCAGCTATCCTCCCATTTTCCTAGTGTTCAGAAGGCTGCTATCCTGCTATTTAACATATGTTCAGAAGGCTGCTATCCTGCCATTTAACATATGTCAGAAGGCAGCTATCCTGCGATTTACCTTGTGTTGAGAAGGCAGCTAATCTGCCATTTACCTAGAGTTCAGTAGGCAGCTATCCTGCCATTAACCAATTTTTCGGAAGGCAGCGATCCTGCCATTTACCTCGTGTTCAGATGGCAGCTATCCTGCCCATTAACCTAGTGTTCAGAAGGCAGCTATCCTACCACTTACCTAGTGTTCGGAAGGCAGCTATCCTGCCATTTACCTAGTGTTCGGAAGGCAGCTATCCTGCCATTTACCTCGTGTTCGGAAGGCAGCTATCCTGCCATTACCTAGTGTCCGGAAGGCAGCTATCCTGCCATTTACCTTATGTTGAGAAGGCAGCTATCCTGCCATTTACCTAGTGTTCGGAAGGCAGATATCCTGCCATTTACCTAGTGTCCAGAAGGCAGCTATCGTTCCATTTACCTAGTGTTCAGAAGGCAGCTATCCTGCCATTCACTTAATGTTCAGAAGCAGCTATCCTGCCTTTTACCTAGTGTTCAGAAGGCAGCTATCCTGCCATTTACCTAGTGTTCGGAAGGCAGCTATTCTGCCATTTACCTGCAGTTCAGAATGCAGCTATCCTGCCATTACCTAGTGTTCCAAAGGCAGCTATCCTGCCATTTTCCTAGTGTTCAGAAGGAAGCTATCCTGCCATTTACCTAGTGTTCAGAAGGGCAGCTATCCTGCCATTTATCTAGTGTTTTAAAGGCAGCTATCCTGCCATTTACCTAGTTTGCAGAAGGGCAGCTATCCTGCCATTTACCTAGTGCTCAGAAGGCTGCTATCCTGCCATTTACCTAGTGTTCAGAAGGCTGCTATCCTGCCATTTACCTAGTGTTCAGAAGGCAGCTATTCTGCCTTTTACCTCGTGTTCAGAAGGCAGCTATCCTGTCATTAACCTACTGTTCGGAAGGCAGCTATCGGCCATTTACCCAGTGTCCAGAAAGCAGCCATCCTGCCATTTACCTTATGTTGAGAAGGCAGCTATCCTGCCTTTTACCTGGTGTTCAGAAGGCAGCTATCCTGCCATTTACCTAGTGTTCGGAAGGCAGCTATTCTGCCATTTACCTGCAGTTCAGAATGCAGCTATCCTGCCATTTACCTAGTGTTCCGAAGGCAGCTATCGTGCCATTTTCCTAGTGTTCAGAAGGAAGCTATCCTGCCATTTACCTAGTGTTCAGAAGGCAGCTATCCTGCCATTTATCTAGTGTTTTAAAGGCAGCTATCCTGCCATTTACCTAGTTTGCAGAAGGCAGCTATCCTGCCATTTACCTAGTGCTCAGAAGGCTGCTATCCTGCCATTTACCTAGTGTTCAGAAGGCTGCTATCCTGCCATTTACCTAGTGTTCAGAAGGCAGCTATTCTGCGTTTTACCTTGTGTTCAGAAGGCAGCTAATCTGCCTTTTACCTCGTGTTCAGAAGGCAGCTATCCTGTCATTAACCTACTGTTCGGAAGGCAGCTATCAGGCCATTTACCCAGTGTCCAGAAAGCAGCCATCCTGCCATTTACCTTATGTTGAGAAGGCAGCTATCCTGCCTTTTACCTGGTGTTCAGAAGGCAGCTATCCTGCCATTTACCTAGTGTTCGGAAGGCAGCTATTCTGCCATTTACCTGCAGTTCAGAATGCAGCTATCCTGCCATTTACCTAGTGTTCCGAAGGCAGCTATCGTGCCACTTACCTTATGTCAGAAGGCAGCTATCCTGCCATTTAACATATGTCAGAAGGCAGCTATCCTGCGTTTTACCTTGTGTTGAGAATGCAGCTATCCTGCCATTTACCTAGTGTTCCGAAGGCAGCTATCGTGCCACTTACCTTATGTCAGAAGGCAGCTATCCTGCCATTTAACATATGTCAGAAGGCAGCTATCCTGCGTTTTACCTTGTGTTGAGAAGGCAGCTAATCTGCCATTTACCTCGTGTTCAGATGGCAGCTATCCTGCCATTAACCTAGTGTTCAGAAGGCAGCTATCCTGCCATTTACCTAGTGTTCAGAAGGCAGCTATCCTGCCATTTACCAAGTGTTCAGAAGGCAGCTATCCTGCCATTTACCTAGTGTTCAGAAGGCAGCTATCCTGCCACTTACCTAGTGTTCGGAAGGCAGCTATCCTGCCATTTACCTAGTGTTCGGAAGGCAGCTATCCTGCCATTTACCTAGTGTTCGGAAGGCAGCTATCCTGCCATTTAACCTAGTGTCCGGAAGGCAGCTATCCTGCCATTTACCTTATGTTGAGAAGGCAGCTATCCTGCCATTTACCTAGTGTTCGGAAGGCAGATATCCTGCCATTTACCTAGTGTCCAGAAGGCAGCTATCGTTCCATTTACCTAGTGTTCAGAAAGCAGCTATCCTGCCATTTACTTAATGTTCAGAAGGCAGCTATCCTGCCTTTTTACCTAGTGTTCAGAAGGCAGCTATCCTGCCATTTACCTAGTGTTCGGAAGGCAGCTATTCTGCCATTTACCTGCAGTTCAGAATGCAGCTATCCTGCCCATTTACCTAGTGTTCCGAAGGCAGCTATCGTGCCATTTTCCTAGTGTTCAGAAGGAAGCTATCCTGCCATTTACCTAGTGTTCAGAAGGCAGCTATACTGCCATTTATCTAGTGTTTTAAAGGCTATCCTGCCATTTACCTAGTTTGCAGAAGGCAGCTATCCTGCCATTTACCTAGTGCTCAGAAGGCTGCTATCCTGCCATTTACCTAGTGTTCAGAAGGCTGCTATCCTGCCATTTACCTAGTGTTCAGAAGGCAGCTATTCTGCGTTTTACCTTGTGTTCAGAAGGCAGCTAATCTGCCTTTTCCCTCGTGTTCAGAAGGCAGCTATCCTGTCATTAACCTACTTTTCGGAAGGGCAGCTATCCGGCCATTTACCCAGTGGTCCAGAAAGCAGCCATCCTGCCATTTACCTTATGTTGAGAAGGCAGCTATCCTGCCTTTTACCTGGTGTTCAGAAGGCAGCTATCCTGCCATTTACCTAGTGTCCAGAAGGCATCTATCCTGCCATTTACCGAGTGTTCAGAAGGCAGCTATCCTGCCATTTACCTAGTGTTCAGAAGGCAGCTATCCTGCCATTTACCTAGTGTTCGGAAGGCAGCTATTCTGCCATTTACATGCAGTTCAGAATGCAGCTATCCTGCCATTTACCTAGTGTGGAGAAGGCAGATATCCTGCCTTTTACCTAGTGTTGAGAAGACAGCTATCCTTCCATTTACCTAGTGTTCAGAAGGCAGCTATCCTGCCATTTACCTAGTGTACAGAAGGCAGCTTTCCTGCCATTTACCTAGTTTTCAGAAGGCAACTATCCTTCATTTACCCTAGTGTTCAGAAGGCAGCTATCCTGCCATTTACCTAGTGTTCAGAAGGCAGCTATCCTGCCATTTACCTAGTGTTGAGAGGGCAGCTATCCTGCCATTTACCTACTGTTGAGAAGGCAGCTATCCTGCCATTTACCTACTGTTCAGAAGGCAGGTATCGTGCCATTTACCTTATGTCAGAAGGCAGCTATCCTGCCATTTACCTAGTGTTCAGAAGGCAGCTATCCTGCCATTTACCTAGTGTTCAGAATGCAGCAATCCTGCCATTTACCTTATGTTGAGAAGGCAGCTATCCTGCCATTTACCTATGTTCAGAAAGCAGCTATCCTGCCACTTGCCTAGTGTTCAGAAGGGCAGCTATCCTGCCATTTACCTCGTGTTCAGAATGCAGCAATCCTGCCATTTACCTAGTGTTAAGAAGGCAGCTATTCTGCCATTTACCTCGTGTGGAGAAGGCAGCTATCCTGTCATTTACCTAGTGTTCAGAAGGTCAATATCCTGCGATTTACCGAGTGATCAGAAGGCAGCTATCCTGCCATTTACCTCGTGTTCAGATGGCAGCTATCCTGCCATTAACCTAGTGTTCAGAAGGCAGCTATCCTGCCATTTACCTAGTGTTCAGAAGGCAGCTATCCTGCCATTTACCAAGTGTTCAGAAGGCAGCTATCCTGCCATTTATCTAGTGTTCAGAAGGCAGCTATCCTGCCACTTACCTAGTGTTCGGAAGGCAGCTATCCTGCCATTTACCTAGTGTTCGGGAAGGCAGCTATCCTGCCTTTTACCTAGTGTTCAGAAGGCAGCTATCCTGCCATTTACCTAGTGTTCGGAAGGCAGCTATCCTGCTATTTACCTAGTGTTCAGAATGCAGCTATCCTGCCATTTACCTAGTGTTCAGAAGGTAGCTATCCTGCCATTTACGTGGTGTTCAGAAGGGAGCTATACTTCCATTTACCTAGTGTTTTTAAAGGCAGCTATCCTGCCATTTACCTAGTTTGCAGAAGGCAGCTATCCTGCCATTTACTTAGTGCTCAGAAGGCAGCTATTCTGCGTTTTACCTTGTGTTCAGAAGGCAGCTAATCTGCCTTTTACCTAGTGTTCAGAAGGCAACTCTCCTGTCATTATCCTACTGTTCGGAAGGCAGCTATCCTGCATTTTACCCAGCGTCCAGAAGGCAGCCATCCTGCCATTTACCTTATGTTGAGAAGGCAGCTATCCTGCCTTTTACCTGGTGTTCAGAAGGCAGCTATCCTGCCATTTACCTAGTGTCCAGAAGGCATCTATACTGCCATTTACCGAGTGTTCAGAAGGCAGCTATCCTGCCATTTACCTAGTGTTCAGAAGGCAGCTTTCGTGCCATTTACCTTATGTCAGAAGGCAGCTATCCTGCCATTTACCTAGTGTTCAGAAGGCAGCTATCCTGCCTCTAAACTAGTGGTGAGAAGGCAGCTATCCTGCCATTTACCTTGTGTTCAGAAGGCAGCTATCCTGCCATTTACCTAGTGTTCAGAAGGCAAATATCCTGCCATTTACCAAGTGTTCAGAAGCCAGCTATCATGGCATTTACCTAGTGTTCAGCAGGCAGCGATCCTGCATTTACATAGTGTTCAGAAGGCTGCTATCCTGCCATTTACCTAGTGTTCAGAAGGCAGCTATCCTCCCATTTTCCTAGTGTTCAGAAGGCTGCTATCCTGCTATTTAACATATGTTCAGAAGGCTGCTATCCTGCCATTTAACATATGTCAGAAGGCAGCTATTCTGCGTTTTACCTTGTGTTCAGAAGGCAGCTAATCTGCCTTTTACCTCGTGTTCAGAAGGCAGCTATCCTGTCATTAACCTACTGTTCGGAAGGCAGCTATCCGGCCATTTACCCAGTGTCCAGAAAGCAGCCATCCTGCCATTTACCTTATGTTGAGAAGGCAGCTATCCTGCCATTTACCGAGTGTTCAGAAGGCATCTATCCTGCCATTTACCGAGTGTTCAGAAGGCAGCTATCCTGCCATTTACCTAGTGTTCAGAAGGCAGCTATCCTGCCATTTACCTAGTGTTCGGAAGGCAGCTATTCTGCCATTTACATGCAGTTCAGAATGCAGCTATCCTGCCATTTAGCTAGTGTTGAGAAGGCAGCTATCCTTCCATTTACCTAGTGTTCAGAAAGCAGCTATCCTGCTATTTAACTAGTGTTCAGAAGGCAGCTATCCTGCCATTTACCTAGTGTGGAGAAGGCAGATATCCTGCCTTTTACCTAGTGTTGAGAAGACAGCTATCCTTCCATTTACCTAGTGGTCAGAAGGCAGCTATCCTGTCCATTTACCTAGTGTACAGAAGGCAGCTATCCTGCATTTACCTTATGTTGAGAAGGCAGCTATCCTGCCATTTACCTAGTGTCCAGAAGGCAGCTATCGTTCCATTTACCTAGTGTTCAGAAGGCAGCTATCCTGCCATTTACTTAATGTTCAGAAGGCAGCTATCCTGCCTTTTACCTAGTGTTCAGAAGGCAGCTATCCTGCCATTTACCTAGTGTTCGGAAGGCAGCTATTCTGCCATTTACCTGCAGTTCAGAATGCAGCTATCCTGCCATTTACCTAGTGTTCCAAAGGCAGCTATCCTGCCATTTTCCTAGTGTTCAGAAGGAAGCTATCCTGCCATTTACCTAGTGTTCAGAAGGCAGCTATCCTGCCATTTATCTAGTGTTTTAAAGGCAGCTATCCTGCCATTTACCTAGTTTGCAGAAGGCAGCTATCCTGCCATTTACCTAGTGCTCAGAAGGCTGCTATCCTGCCATTTACCTAGTGTTCAGAAGGCAGCTATTCTGCGTTTTACCTTGTGTTCAGAAGGCAGCTAATCTGCCTTTTACCTCGTGTTCAGAAGGCAGCTATCCTGTCATTAACCTACTGTTCGGAAGGCAGCTATCCTGCCATTTACCCAGTGTCCAGAAAGCAGCCATCCTGCCATTTACCTTATGTTGAGAAGGCAGCTATCCTGCCTTTTACCTGGTGTTCAGAAGGCAGCTATCCTGCCATTTACCTAGTGTTCGGAAGGCAGCTATTCTGCCATTTACCTGCAGTTCAGAATGCAGCTATCCTGCCATTTACCTAGTGTTCCGAAGGCAGCTATCGTGCCACTTACCTTATGTCAGAAGGCAGCTATCCTGTCATTTAACATATGTCAGAAGGCAGCTATCCTGCGTTTTACCTTGTGTTGAGAATGCAGCTATCCTGCCATTTACCTAGTGTTCCGAAGGCAGCTATCGTGCCACTTACCTTATGTCAGAAGGCAGCTATCCTGCCATTTAACATATGTCAGAAGGCAGCTATCCTGCGTTTTACCTTGTGTTGAGAAGGCAGCTAATCTGCCATTTACCTCGTGTTCAGATGGCAGCTATCCTGCCATTTACCTAGTGTTCGGAAGGCAGCTATCCTGCCATTTACCTAGTGTCCGGAAGGCAGCTATCCTGCCATTTACCTTATGTTGAGAAGGCAGCTATCCTGCCATTTACCTAGTGTTCGGAAGGCAGATATCCTGCCATTTACCTAGTGTCCAGAAGGCAGCTATCGTTCCATTTACCTAGTGTTCAGAAGGCAGCTATCCTGCCATTTACTTAATGTTCAGAAGGCAGCTATCCTGCCTTTTACCTAGTGTTCAGAAGGCAGCTATCCTGCCATTTACCTAGTGTTCGGAAGGCAGCTATTCTGCCATTTACCTGCAGTTCAGAATGCAGCTATCCTGCCATTTACCTAGTGTTGAGAAGGCAGCTATCCTGCCATTTACCTACTGTTGAGAAGGCAGCTATCCTCCCATTTTCCTAGTGTTCAGAAGGCTGCTATCCTGCTATTTAACATATGTTCAGAAGGCAGCTATCCTTCCATTTACCTAGTGTTCAGAAGGCAGCTATCCTGCCATTTACCTAGTGTACAGAAGGCAGCTTTCCTGCCATTTACCTAGTTTTCATAAGGCAACTATCCTTCCATTTACCTAGTGTTCAGAAGGCAGCTATCCTGCCATTTACCTAGTGTTCAGAAGGCAGCTATCCTGCCATTTACCTAGTGTACAGAAGGCAGCTTTCCTGCCATTTACCTAGTTTTCAGAAGGCAACTATCCTTCCATTTACCTAGTGTTCAGAAGGCAGCTATCCTGCCATTTACCTAGTGTTCAGAAGGCAGCTATCCTGCCATTTACTTCGTGTTCAGATGGCAGCTATCCTGCCATTTACCTCGTGTTCAGATGGCAGCTATCCTTCCATTAACCTAGTGTTCAGAAGGCAGCTATCCTGCCATTTACCTAGTGTTCAGAAGGCAGCTATCCTGCCATTTACCTCGTGTTCAGATGGCAGCTATCCTGCCATTTTCCTAGTGTTCAGAAGGAAGCTATCCTGCCATTTACCTAGTGTTCAGAAGGCAGCTATCCTGCCATTTATCTAGTGTTTTAAAGGCAGCTATCCTGCCATTTACCTAGTTTGCAGAAGGCAGCTATCCTGCCATTTACCTAGTGCTCAGAAGGCTGCTATCCTGCCATTTACCTAGTGTTCAGAAGGCTGCTATCCTGCCATTTACCTAGTGTTCAGAAGGCAGCTATTCTGCGTTTTACCTTGTGTTCAGAAGGCAGCTAATCTGCCTTTTACCTCGTGTTCAGAAGGCAGCTATCCTGTCATTAACCTACTGTTCGGAAGGCAGCTATCCGGCCATTTACCCAGTGTCCAGAAAGCAGCCATCCTGCCATTTACCTTATGTAGAGAAGGCAGCTATCCTGCCTTTTACCTGGTGTTCAGAAGGCAGCTATCCTGCCATTTACCTAGTGTTCGGAAGGCAGCTATTCTGCCATTTACCTGCAGTTCAGAATGCAGCTATCCTGCCATTTACCTAGTGTTCCGAAGGCAGCTATCGTGCCACTTACCTTATGTCAGAAGGCAGCTATCCTGCCATTTAACATATGTCAGAAGGCAGCTATCCTGCGTTTTACCTTGTGTTGAGAATGCAGCTATCCTGCCATTTACCTAGAGTTCCGAAGGCAGCTATCGTGCCACTTACCTTATGTCAGAAGGCAGCTATCCTGCCATTTAACATATGTCAGAAGGCAGCTATCCTGCGTTTTACCTTGTGTTGAGAAGGCAGCTAATCTGCCATTTACCTAGAGTTCAGTAGGCAGCTATCCTGCCATTAACCAATTTTTCGGAAGGCAGCGATCCTGCCATTTACCTCGTGTTCAGATGGCAGCTATCCTGCCATTAACCTAGTGTTCAGAAGGCAGCTATCCTGCCATTTACCTAGTGTTCAGAAGGCAGCTATCCTGCCATTTACCAAGTGTTCAGAAGGCAGCTATCCTGCCATTTACCTAGTGTTCAGAAGGCAGCTATCCTGCCACTTACCTAGTGTTCGGAAGGCAGCTATCCTGCCATTTACCTAGTGTTCGGAAGGCAGCTATTCTGCCATTTACCTGCAGTTCAGAATGCAGCTATCCTGCCATTTACCTAGTGTTCCGAAGGCAGCTATCGTGCCACTTACCTTATGTCAGAAGGCAGCTATCCTGCCATTTAACATATGTCAGAAGGCAGCTATCCTGCGTTTTACCTTGTGTTGAGAATGCAGCTATCCTGCCATTTACCTAGTGTTCCGAAGGCAGCTATCGTGCCACTTACCTTATGTCAGAAGGCAGCTATCCTGCCATTTAACATATGTCAGAAGGCAGCTATCCTGCGTTTTACCTTGTGTTGAGAAGGCAGCTAATCTGCCATTTACCTAGAGTTCAGTAGGCAGCTATCCTGCCATTAACCAATTTTTCGGAAGGCAGCGATCCTGCCATTTACCTCGTGTTCAGAAGGCAGCTATCCTGCCATTTACCTAGTGTTCAGAAGGCAGCTATCCTGCCATTTACCAAGTGTTCAGAAGGCAGCTATCCTGCCATTTACCTAGTGTTCAGAAGGCAGCTATCCTGCCACTTACCTAGTGTTCGGAAGGCAGCTATCCTGCCATTTACCTAGTGTTCGGAAGGCAGCTATCCTGCCATTTACCTAGTGTTCGGAAGGCAGCTATCCTGCCATTTACCTAGTGTCCGGAAGGCAGCTATCCTGCCATTTACCTTATGTTGAGAAGGCAGCTATCCTGCCATTTCCCTAGTGTTCGGAAGGCAGATATCCTGCCATTTACCTAGTGTCCAGAAGGCAGCTATCGTTCCATTTACCTAGTGTTCAGAAGGCAGCTATCCTGCCATTTACTTAATGTTCAGAAGGCAGCTATCCTGCCTTTTACCTAGTGTTCAGAAGGCAGCTATCCTGCCATTTACCTATTGTTCGGAAGGCAGCTATTCTGCCATTTACCTGCAGTTCAGAATGCAGCTATCCTGCCATTTACCTAGTGTTCCGAAGGCAGCTATCGTGCCAATTACCTTATGTCAGAAGGCAGCTATCCTGCCATTTTCCTAGTGTTCAGAAGGAAGCTATCCTGCCATTTACCTAGTGTTCAGAAGGCAGCTATACTGCCATTTATCTAGTGTTTTAAAGGCAGCTATCCTGCCATTTACCTAGTTTGCAGAAGGCAGCTATCCTGCCATTTACCTAGTGCTCAGAAGGCTGCTATCCTTCCATTTACCTAGTGTTCAGAAGGCTGCTATCCTGCCATTTACCTAGTGTTCAGAAGGCAGCTATTCTGCGTTTTACCTTGTGTTCAGAAGGCAGCTAATCTGCCTTTTACCTCGTGTTCAGAAGGCAGCTATCCTGTCATTAACCTACTGTTCGGAAGGCAGCTATCCGGCCATTTACCCAGTGTCCAGAAAGCAGCCATCCTGCCATTTACCTTATGTTGAGAAGGCAGCTATCCTGCCTTTTACCTGGTGTTCAGAAGGCAGCTATCCTGCCATTTACCTAGTGTCCAGAAGGCATCTATCCTGCCATTTACCGAGTGTTCAGAAGGCAGCTATCCTGCCATTTACCTAGTGTTCGGAAGGCAGCTATTCTGCCATTTACATGCAGTTCAGAATGCAGCTATCCTGCCATTTAGCTAGTGTTCAGAAGGCAGCTATCCTTCCATTTACCTAGTGTTCAGAAAGCAGCTATCTTGCTATTTAACTAGTGTTCAGAAGGCAGCTATCCTGCCATTTACCTAGTGTGGAGAAGGCAGATATCCTGCCTTTTTCCTAGTGTTGAGAAGACAGCTATCCTTCCATTTACCTAGTGTTCAGAAGGCAGCTATCCTGCCATTTACCTAGTGTACAGAAGGCAGCTTTCCTGCCATTTACCTAGTTTTCAGAAGGCAACTATCCTTCCATTTACCTAGTGTTCAGAAGGCAGCTATCCTGCCATTTACCTAGTGTTCAGAAGGCAGCTATCCTGCCATTTACCTAGTGTTGAGAAGGCAGCTATCCTGCCATTTACCTACTGTTGAGAAGGCAGCTATCCTGCCATTTACCTAGTGTTCAGAAGGCAGGTATCGTGCCATTTACCTTATGTCAGAAGGCAGCTATCCTGCCATTTACCTAGTGTTCAGAAGGCAGCTATCCTGCCATTTACCTAGTGTTCAGAATGCAGCAATCCTGCCATTTACCTTATGTTGAGAAGGCAGCTATCCTGCCATTTACCTATGTTCAGAAAGCAGCTATCCTGCCACTTGCCTAGTGTTCAGAAGGCAGCTATCCTGCCATTTACCTAGTGTTCAGAATGCAGCAATCCTGCCATTTACCTAGTGTTAAGAAGGCAGCTATTCTGCCATTTACCTCGTGTGGAGAAGGCAGCTATCCTGTCATTTACCTAGTGTTCAGAAGGTCAAAATCCTGCGATTTACCGAGTGATCAGAAGGCAGCTATCCTGCCATTTACCTCGTGTTCAGATGGCAGCTATCCTGCCATTAACCTAGTGTTCAGAAGGCAGCTATCCTGCCATTTACCTCGTGTTCAGAAGGCAGCTATCCTGCCATTTACCTCGTGTTCAGATGGCAGCTATCCTTCCATTAACCTAGTGTTCAGAAGGCAGCTATCCTGCCATTTACCTAGTGTTCAGAAGGCAGCTATCCTGCCATTTACCTCGTGTTCAGATGGCAGCTATCCTGCCATTAACCTAGTGTTCAGAAGGCAGCTATCCTGCCATTTACCTAGTGTTCGGAAGGCAGCTATCCTGCTATTTACCTAGTGTTCAGAATGCAGCTATCCTGCCATTTACCTAGTGTTCAGAAGGTAGCTATCCTGCCATTTACGTGGTGTTCAGAAGGGAGCTATACTTCCATTTACCTAGTGTTTTAAAGGCAGCTATCCTGCCATTTACCTAGTTTGCAGAAGGCAGCTATCCTGCCATTTACCTAGTGCTCAGAAGGCAGCTATTCTGCGTTTTACCTTGTGTTCAGAAGGCAGCTAATCTGCCTTTTACCTAGTGTTCAGAAGGCAACTCTCCTGTCATTATCCTACTGTTCGGAAGGCAGCTATCCTGCATTTTACCCAGCGTCCAGAAGGCAGCCATCCTGCCATTTACCTTATGTTGAGAAGGCAGCTATCCTGCCTTTTACCTGGTGTTCAGAAGGCAGCTATCCTGCCATTAACCTAGTGTCCAGAAGGCATCTATACTGCCATTTACCGAGTGTTCAGAAGGCAGCTATCCTGCCATTTACCTAGTGTTCAGAAGGCAGCTTTCGTGCCATTTACCTTATGTCAGAAGGCAGCTATCCTGCCATTTACCTAGTGTTCAGAAGGCAGCTATCCTGCCTCTAAACTAGTGGTGAGAAGGCAGCTATCCTGCCATTTACCTTGTGTTCAGAAGGCAGCTATCCTGCCATTTACCTAGTGTTCAGAAGGCAAATATCCTGCCATTTACCTAGTGTTCAGAAGCCAGCTAACCTGCCATTTACCTAGTGTTCAGAAGACAGCTATCATGGCATTTACCTAGTGTTCAGCAGGCAGCGATCCTGCCATTTACATAGTGTTCAGAAGGCTGCTATCCTGCCATTTACCTAGTGTTCAGAAGGCAGCTATCCTCCCATTTTCCTAGTGTTCAGAAGGCTGCTATCCTGCTATTTAACATATGTTCAGAAGGCTGCTATCCTGCCATTTAACATATGTCAGAAGGCAGCTATCCTGCGTTTTACCTTGTGTTGAGAAGGCAGCTAATCTGCCATTTACCTAGAGTTCAGTAGGCAGCTATCCTGCCATTAACCAATTTTTCGGAAGGCAGCGATCCTGCCATTTACCTCGTGTTCAGATGGCAGCTATCCTGCCATTAACCTAGTGTTCAGAAGGCAGCTATCCTGCCATTTACCTAGTGTTCAGAAGGCAGCTATCCTGCCATTTACCAAGTGTTCAGAAGGCAGCTATCCTGCCATTTATCTAGTGTTCAGAAGGCAGCTATCCTGCCACTTACCTAGTGTTCGGAAGGCAGCTATCCTGCCATTTACCTAGTGTTCGGAAGGCAGCTATCCTGCCTTTTACCTAGTGTTCAGAAGGCAGCTATCCTGCCATTTACCTAGTGTTCGGAAGGCAGCTATCCTGCTATTTACCTAGTGTTCAGAATGCAGCTATCCTGCCATTTACCTAGTGTTCAGAAGGTAGCTATCCTGCCATTTACGTGGTGTTCAGAAGGGAGCTATACTTCCATTTACCTAGTGTTTTAAAGGCAGCTATCCTGCCATTTACCTAGTTTGCAGAAGGCAGCTATCCTGCCATTTACCTAGTGCTCAGAAGGCAGCTATTCTGCGTTTTACCTTGTGTTCAGAAGGCAGCTAATCTGCCTTTTACCTAGTGTTCAGAAGGCAACTCTCCTGTCATTATCCTACTGTTCGGAAGGCAGCTATCCTGCATTTTACCCAGCGTCCAGAAGGCAGCCATCCTGCCATTTACCTTATGTTGAGAAGGCAGCTATCCTGCCTTTTACCTGGTGTTCAGAAGGCAGCTATCCTGCCATTTACCTAGTGTCCAGAAGGCATCTATACGGCCATTTACCGAGTGTTCAGAAGGCAGCTATCCTGCCATTTACCTAGTGTTCAGAAGGCAGCTTTCGTGCCATTTACCTTATGTCAGAAGGCAGCTATACTGCCATTTACCTAGTGTTCAGAAGGCAGCTATCCTGCCTCTAAACTAGTGGTGAGAAGGCAGCTATCCTGCCATTTACCTTGTGTTCAGAAGGCAGCTATCCTGCCATTTACCTAGTGTTCAGAAGGCAAATATCCTGCCATTTACCTAGTGTTCAGAAGGCAGCTAACCTGCCATTTACCTAGTGTTCAGAAGACAGCTATCATGGCATTTACCTAGTGTTCAGCAGGCAGCGATCCTGCCATTTACATAGTGTTCAGAAGGCTGCTATCCTGCCATTTACCTAGTGTTCAGAAGGCAGCTATCCTCCCATTTTCCTAGTGTTCAGAAGGCTGCTATCCTGCTATTTAACATATGTTCAGAAGGCTGCTATCCTGCCATTTAACATATGTCAGAAGGCAGCTATTCTGCGTTTTACCTTGTGTTCAGAAGGCAGCTAATCTGCCTTTTACCTCGTGTTCAGAAGGCAGCTATCCTGTCATTAACCTACTGTTCGGAAGGCAGCTATCCGGCCATTTACCCAGTGTCCAGAAAGCAGCCATCCTGCCTTTTACCTTATGTTGAGAAGGCAGCTATCCTGCCATTTACCGAGTGTTCAGAAGGCATCTATCCTGCCATTTACCGAGTGTTCAGAAGGCAGCTATCCTGCCATTTACCTAGTGTTCAGAAGGCAGCTATCCTGCCATTTACCTAGTGTTCGTAAGGCAGCTATTCTGCCATTTACATGCAGTTCAGAATGCAGCTATCCTGCCATTTACCGAGTGTTCAGAAGGCATCTATCCTTCCATTTACCTAGTGTTCAGAAAGCAGCTATCCTGCTATTTAACTAGTGTTCAGAAGGCAGCTATCCTGCCATTTACCTAGTGTGGAGAAGGCAGATATCCTGCCTTTTACCTAGTGTTGAGAAGACAGCTATCCTTCCATTTACCTAATGTTCAGAAGGCAGCTATCCTGCCATTTACCTAGTGTACAGAAGGCAGCTTTCCTGCCATTTACCTAGTTTTCAGAAGGCAACTATCCTTCCATTTACCTAGTGTTCAGAAGGCAGCTATCCTGCCATTTACCTAGTGTTCAGAAGGCAGCTATCCTGCCATTTACCTAGTGTTGAGAAGGCAGCTATCCTGCCATTTACCTACTGTTGAGAAGGCAGCTATCCTGCCATTTACCTAGTGTTCAGAAGGCAGGTATCGTGCCATTTACCTTATGTCAGAAGGCAGCTATCCTGCCATTTACCTAGTGTTCAGAAGGCAGCTATCCTGCCATTTACCTAGTGTTCAGAATGCAGCAATCCTGCCATTTACCTAGTGTTGAGAAGGCAGCTATCCTGCCATTTACCTATGTTCAGAAAGCAGCTATCCTGCCACTTGCCTAGTGTTCAGAAGGCAGCTATCCTGCCATTTACCTAGTGTTCAGAATGCAGCAATCCTGCCATTTACCTAGTGTTGAGAAAGCAGCTATTCTGCCATTTACCTCGTGTGGAGAAGGCAGCTATCCTGTCATTTACCTAGTGTTCAGAAGGTCAATATCCTGCGATTTACCGAGTGATCAGAAGGCAGCTATCCTGCCATTTACCTCGTGTTCAGATGGCAGCTATCCTGCCATTTACCTCGTGTTCAGATGGCAGCTATCCTGCCATTTACCTCGTGTTCAGATGGCAGCTATCCTTCCATTAACCTAGTGTTCAGAAGGCAGCTATCCTGCCATTTACCTAGTGTTCAGAAGGCAGCTATCCTGCCATTTACCTCGTGTTCAGATGGCAGCTATCCTGCCATTAACCTAGTGTTCAGAAGGCAGCTATCCTGCCATTTACCTAGTGTTCGGAAGGCAGCTATCCTGCTATTTACCTAGTGTTCAGAAGGCAGCTATCCTGCCATTTACCTAGTGTTCAGAAGGTAGCTATCCTGCCATTTACGTGGTGTTCAGAAGGGAGCTATACTTCCATTTACCTAGTGTTTTAAAGGCAGCTATCCTGCCATTTACCTAGTTTGCAGAAGGCAGCTATCCTGCCATTTACCTATGCTCAGAAGGCAGCTATTCTGCGTTTTACCTTGTGTTCAGAAGGCAGCTAATCTGCCTTTTACCTAGTGTTCAGAAGGCAACTCTCCTGTCATTATCCTACTGTTCGGAAGGCAGCTATCCTGCATTTTACCCAGCGTCCAGAAGGCAGCCATCCTGCCATTTACCTTATGTTGAGAAGGCAGCTATCCTGCCTTTTACCTGGTGTTCAGAAGGCAGCTATCCTGCCATTTACCTAGTGTCCAGAAGGCATCTATACTGCCATTTACCGAGTGTTCAGAAGGCAGCTATCCTGCCATTTACCTAGTGTTCAGAAGGCAGCTTTCGTGCCATTTACCTTATGTCAGAAGGCAGCTATCCTGCCATTTACCTAGTGTTCGGAAGGCAGATATCCTGCCATTTACCTAGTGTTCAGAAGGCAAATATCCTGCCATTTACCAAGTGTTCAGAAGGCAGCTAACCTGCCATTTACCTAGTGTTCAGAAGACAGCTATCATGGCATTTACCTAGTGTTCAGCAGGCAGCGATCCTGCCATTTACATAGTGTTCAGACGGCTGCTATCCTGCCATTTACCTCGTGTTCAGAAGGCAGCTATCCTCCCATTTTCCTAGTGTTCAGAAGGCTGCTATCCTGCTATTTAACATATGTTCAGAAGGCTGCTATCCTGCCATTTAACATATGTCAGAAGGCAGCTATCCTGCGTTTTACCTTGTGTTGAGAAGGCAGCTAATCTGCCATTTACCTAGAGTTCAGTAGGCAGCTATCCTGCCATTAACCAATTTTTCGGAAGGCAGCGATCCTGCCATTTACCTCGTGTTCAGATGGCAGCTATCCTGCCATTAACCTAGTGTTCAGAAGGCAGCTATCCTGCCATTTACCTAGTGTTCAGAAGGCAGCTATCCTGCCATTTACCTAGTGATCAGAAGGAAGCTATCCTGCCATTTACCTAGTCTTCAGAAGGCAGCTATCCTGCCTCTAAACTAGTGGTGAGAAGGCAGCTATCCTGCCATTTACCTTGTGTTCAGAAGGCAGCTATCCTGCCATTTACCTAGTGTTCAGAAGGCAGCTAACCTGCCATTTACCTAGTGTTCAGCAGGCAGCGATCCTGCCATTTACCTACTGTTCAGAAGGCAGCTATCCTCCCATTTTCCTAGTGTTCAGAAGGCTGCTATCCTGCCATTTAACATATGTCAGAAGGCAGCTATCCTGCGATTTACCTTGTGTTGAGAAGGCAGCTAATCTGCCATTTACCTAGAGTTCAGTAGGCAGCTATCCTGCCATTAACCAATTTTTCGGAAGGCAGCGATCCTGCCATTTACCTCGTGTTCAGATGGCAGCTATCCTGCCATTAACCTAGTGTTCAGAAGGCAGCTATCCTGCCATTTACCTAGTGTTCAGAAGGCAGCTATCCTGCCATTTACCAAGTGTTCAGAAGGCTGCTATCCTGCCATTTACCTAGTGTTCAGAAGGCAGCTATCCTGCCACTTACCTAGTGTTCGGAAGGCAGCTATCCTGCCATTTACCTAGTGTTCGGAAGGCAGCTATCCTGCCATTTACCTAGTGTTCGGAAGGCAGCTATCCTGCCATTTACCTAGTGTCCGGAAGGCAGCTATCCTGCCATTTACCTTATGTTGAGAAGGCAGCTATCCTGCCATTTACCTAGTGTTCGGAAGGCAGATATCCTGCCATTTACCTAGTGTCCAGAAGGCAGCTATCGTTCCATTTACCTAGTGTTCAGAAGGCAGCTATCCTGCCATTTACTTAATGTTCAGAAGGCAGCTATCCTGCCTTTTACCTAGTGTTCAGAAGGCAGCTATCCTGCCATTTACCTAGTGTTCGGAAGGCAGCTATTCTGCCATTTACCTGCAGTTCAGAATGCAGCTATCCTGCCATTTACCTAGTGTTCCGAAGGCAGCTATCCTGCCATTTTCCTAGTGTTCAGAAGGACGCTATCCTGCCATTTACCTAGTGTTCAGAAGGCAGCTATCCTGCCATTTATCTAGTGTTTTAAAGGCAGCTATCCTGCCATTTACCTAGTTTGCAGAAGGCAGCTATCCTGCCATTTACCTAGTGCTCAGAAGGCTGCTATCCTGCCATTTACCTAGTGTTCAGAAGGCTGCTATCCTGCCATTTACCTAGTGTTCAGAAGGCAGCTATTCTGCGTTTTACCTTGTGTTCAGAAGGCAGCTAATCTGCCTTTTACCTCGTGTTCAGAAGGCAGCTATCCTGTCATTAACCTACTGTTCGGAAGGCAGCTATCCGGCCATTTACCCAGTGTCCAGAAAGCAGCCATCCTGCCATTTACCTTATGTTGAGAAGGCAGCTATCCTGCCATTTACCGAGTGTTCAGAAGGCATCTATCCTGCCATTTACCGAGTGTTCAGAAGGCAGCTATCCTGCCATTTACCTAGTGTTCAGAAGGCAGCTATCCTGCCATTTACCTAGTGTTCGGAAGGCAGCTATTCTGCCATTTACATGCAGTTCAGAATGCAGCTATCCTGCCATTTAGCTAGTGTTCCGAAGGCAGCTATCCTTCCATTTACCTAGTGTTCAGAAAGCAGCTATCCTGCTATTTAACTAGTGTTCAGAAGGCAGCTATCCTGCCATTTACCTAGTGTGGAGAAGGCAGATATCCTGCCTTTTACCTAGTGTTGAGAAGACAGCTATCCTTCCATTTACCTAGTGTTCAGAAGGCAGCTATCCTGCCATTTACCTAGTGTACAGAAGGCAGCTTTCCTGCCATTTACCTAGTTTTCAGAAGGCAACTATCCTTCCATTTACCTAGTGTTCAGAAGGCAGCTATCCTGCCATTTACCTAGTGTTGAGAAGGCAGCTATCCTGCCATTTACCTACTGTTGAGAAGGCAGCTATCCTGCCATTTACCTAGTGTTCAGAAGGCAGGTATCGTGCCATTTACCTTATGTCAGAAGGCAGCTATCCTGCCATTTACCTAGTGTTCAGAAGGCAGCTATCCTGCCATTTACCTAGTGTTCAGAATGCAGCAATCCTGCCATTTACCTAGTGTTGAGAAGGCAGCTATCCTGCCATTTACCTATGTTCAGAAAGCAGCTATCCTGCCACTTGCCTAGTGTTCAGAAGGCAGCTATCCTGCCATTTACCTAGTGTTCAGAATGCAGCAATCCTGCCATTTACCTAGTGTTGAGAAGGCAGCTATTCTGCCATTTACCTCATGTGGAGAAGGCAGCTATCCTGTCATTTACCTAGTGTTCAGAAGGTCAATATCCTGCGATTTACCGAGTGATCAGAAGGCAGCTATCCTGCCATTTACCTCGTGTTCAGATGGCAGCTATCCTGCCATTAACCTGGTGTTCAGAAGGCAGCTATCCTGCCATTTACCTCGTGTTCAGATGGCAGCTATCCTGCCATTTACCTCGTGTTCAGATGGCAGCTATCCTTCCATTAACCTAGTGTTCAGAAGGCAGCTATCCTGCCATTTACCTAGTGTTCAGAAGGCAGCTATCCTGCCATTTACCTCGTGTTCAGATGGCAGCTATCCTGCCATTAACCTAGTGTTCAGAAGACAGCCTTCCTGCGATTTACCTAGTGTTCGGAAGGCAGCTATCCTGCTATTTACCTAGTGTTCAGAAGGCAGCTATCCTGCCATTTACCTAGTGTTCAGAAGGCAGCTATCCTGCCTTTTACCTGGTGTTCAGAAGGCAGCTATCCTGCCATTTACCTAGTGTCCAGAAGGCATCTATACTGCCATTTACCGAGTGTTCAGAAGGCAGCTATCCTGCCATTTACCTAGTGTTCAGAAGGCAGCTTTCGTGCCATTTACCTTATGTCAGAAGGCAGCTATCCTGCCATTTACCTAGTGTTCGGAAGGCAGATATCCTGCCATTTACCTAGTGTTCAGAAGGCAAATATCCTGCCATTTACCAAGTGTTCAGAAGCCAGCTATCCTGCCATTTACCTTGTGTTCAGAAGGCAGCTATCCTGCCATTTACCTAGTGTTCAGAAGGCAGCTAACCTGCCATTTACCCAGTGTTCAGCAGGCAGCGATCCTGCCATTTACCTACTGTTCAGAAGGCTGCTATCCTGCCATTTACCTAGTGTTCAGAAGGCAGCTATCCTCCCATTTTCCTAGTGTTCAGAAGGCTGCTATCCTGCTATTTAACATATGTTCAGAAGGCTGCTATCCTGCCATTTAACATATGTCAGAAGGCAGCTATCCTGCGTTTTACCTTGTGTTGAGAAGGCAGCTAATCTGCCATTTACCTTGAGTTCAGTAGGCAGCTATCCTGCCATTAACCAATTTTTCGGAAGGCAGCGATCCTGCCATTTACCTCGTGTTCAGATGGCAGCTATCCTGCCATTAACCTAGTGTTCAGAAGGCAGCTATCCTGCCATTTACCTAGTGTTCAGAAGGCAGCTATCCTGCCATTTACCAAGTGTTCAGAAGGCAGCTATCCTGCCATTTATCTAGTGTTCAGAAGGCAGCTATCCTGCCACTTACCTAGTGTTCGGAAGGCAGCTATCCTGCCATTTACCTAGTGTTCAGAAGGCAGCTATCCTGCCATTTACCTATTGTTCGGAAGGCAGCTATTCTGCCATTTACCTGCAGTTCAGAATGCAGCTATCCTGCCATTTACCTAGTGTTCCGAAGGCAGCTATCGTGCCACTTACCTTATGTCAGAAGGCAGCTATCCTGCCATTTAACATATGTCAGAAGGCAGCTATCCTGCGTTTTACCTTGTGTTGAGAATGCAGCTATCCTGCCATTTACCTAGTGTTCAGAAGGCAGCTATCCTCCCATTTTCGTAGTGTTCAGAAGGCTGCTATCCTGCTATTTAACATATGTTCAGAAGGCTGCTATCCTGCCATTTAACATATGTCAGAAGGCAGCTATCCTGCGTTTTACCTTGTGTTCAGAAGGCAGCTAATCTGCCATTTACCTAGAGTTCAGTAGGCAGCTATCCTGCCATTAACCAATTTTTCGGAAGGCAGCGATCCTGCCATTTACCTCGTGTTCAGATGGCAGCTATCCTGCCATTAACCTAGTGTTCAGAAGGCAGCTATCCTGCCATTTACCTAGTGTTCAGAAGGCAGCTATCCTGCCATTTACCTAGTGATCAGAAGGAAGCTATCCTGCCATTTACCTAGTGTTCAGAAGGCAGCTATCCTGCCTCTAAACTAGTGGTGAGAAGGCAGCTATCCTGCCATTTACCTTGTGTTCAGAAGGCAGCTATCCTGCCATTTACCTAGTGTTCAGATGGCAGCTTACCTGCCATTTACCCAGTGTTCAGCAGGCAGCGATCCTGCCATTTACCTACTGTTCAGAAGGCTGCTATCCTGCCATTTACCTAGTGTTCAGAAGGCAGCTATCCTCCCATTTTCCTAGTGTTCAGAAGGCTGCTATCCTGCTATTTAACATATGTTCAGAAGGCTGCGATCCTGCCATTTAACATATGTCAGAAGGCAGCTATCCTGCGTTTTACCTTGTGTTGAGAAGGCAGCTAATCTGCCATTTACCTAGAGTTCAGTAGGCAGCTATCCTGCCATTAACCAATTTTTCGGAAGGCAGCGATCCTGCCATTTACCTCGTGTTCAGATGGCAGCTATCCTGCCATTAACCTAGTGTTCAGAAGGCAGCTATCCTGCCATTTACCTAGTGTTCAGAAGGCAGCTATCCTGCCATTTACCAAGTGTTCAGAAGGCAGCTATCCTGCCATTTATCTAGTGTTCAGAAGGCAGCTATCCTGCCACTTACCTAGTGTTCGGAAGGCAGCTATCCTGCCATTTACCTAGTGTTCAGAAGGCAGCTATCCTGCCATTTACCTATTGTTCGGAAGGCAGCTATTCTGCCATTTACCTGCAGTTCAGAATGCAGCTATCCTGCCATTTACCTAGTGTTCCGAAGGCAGCTATCGTGCCACTTACCTTATGTCAGAAGGCAGCTATCCTGCCATTTAACATATGTCAGAAGGCAGCTATCCTGCGTTTTACCTTGTGTTGAGAATGCAGCTATCCTGCCATTTACCTAGTGTTCCGAAGGCAGCTATCGTGCCACTTACCTTATGTCAGAAGGCAGCTATCCTGCCATTTAACATATGTCAGAAGGCAGCTATCCTGCGTTTTACCTTGTGTTGAGAAGGCAGCTAATCTGCCATTTACCTAGAGTTCAGTAGGCAGCTATCCTGCCATTAACCAATTTTTCGGAAGGCAGCGATCCTGCCATTTACCTCGTGATCAGATGGCAGCTATCCTGCCATTAACCTAGTGTTCAGAAGGCAGCTATCCTGCCATTTACCTAGTGTTCAGAAGGCAGCTATCCTGCCATTTACCAAGTGTTCAGAAGGCAGCTATCCTGCCATTTACCTAGTGTTCAGAAGGCAGCTATCCTGCCACTTACCTAGTGTTCGGAAGGCAGCTATCCTGCCATTTACCTAGTGTTCGGAAGGCAGCTAACCTGCCATTTACCTAGTGTTCGGAAGGCAGCTATCCTGCCATTTACCTAGTGTCCGGAAGGCAGCTATCCTGCCATTTACCTTATGTTGAGAAGGCAGCTATCCTGCCATTTACCTAGTGTTCGGAAGGCAGATATCCTGCCATTTACCTAGTGTCCAGAAGGCAGCTATCGTTCCATTTACCTTGTGTTCGGAAGGCAGCTATCCTGCCATTTACCTAGTGTTCGGAAGGCAGCTATTCTGCCATTTACCTGCAGTTCAGAATGCAGCTATCCTGCCATTTACCTAGTGTTCCGAAGGCAGCTATCGTGCCAATTACCTTATGTCAGAAGGCAGCTATCCTGCCATTTTCCTAGTGTTCAGAAGGAAGCTATCCTGCCATTTACCTAGTGTTCAGAAGGCAGCTATCCTGCCATTTATCTAGTGTTTTAAAGGCAGCTATCCTGCCATTTACCTAGTTTGCAGAAGGCAGCTATCCTGCCATTTACCTAGTGCTCAGAAGGCTGCTATCCTGCCATTTACCTAGTGTTCAGAAGGCTGCTATCCTGCCATTTACCTAGTGTTCAGAAGGCAGCTATTCTGCGTTTTACCTTGTGTTCAGAAGGCAGCTAATCTGCCTTTTACCTCGTGTTCAGAAGGCAGCTATCCTGTCATTAACCTACTGTTCGGACGGCAGCTATCCGGCCATTTACCCAGTGTCCAGAAAGCAGCCATCCTGCCATTTACCTTATGTTGAGAAGGCAGCTATCCTGCCTTTTACCTGGTGTTCAGAAGGCAGCTATCCTGCCATTTACCTAGTGTTCAGAAGGCAGCTATCCTGCCATTTACCTAGTGTTCGGAAGGCAGCTATTCTGCCATTTACATGCAGTTCAGAATGCAGCTATCCTGCCATTTAGCTAGTGTTCAGAAGGCAGCTATCCTTCCATTTACCTAGTGTTCAGAAAGCAGCTATCTTGCTATTTAACTAGTGTTCAGAAGGCAGCTATCCTGCCATTTACCTAGTGTGGAGAAGGCAGATATCCTGCCTTTTACCTAGTGTTGAGAAGACAGCTATCCTTCCATTTACCTAATGTTCAGAAGGCAGCTATCCTGCCATTTACCTAGTGTACAGAAGGCAGCTTTCCTGCCATTTACCTAGTTTTCAGAAGGCAACTATCCTTCCATTTACCTAGTGTTCAGAAGGCAGCTATCCTGCCATTTACCTAGTGTTCAGAAGGCAGCTATCCTGCCATTTACCTAGTGTTGAGAAGGCAGCTATCCTGCCATTTACCTAGTGTTCAGAAGGCAGGTATCGTGCCATTTACCTTATGTCAGAAGGCAGCTATCCTGCCATTTACCTAGTGTTCAGAAGGCAGCTATCCTGCCATTTACCTAGTGTTCAGAATGCAGCAATCCTGCCATTTTCCTAGTGTTGAGAAGGCAGCTATCCTGCCATTTACCTATGTTCAGAAAGCAGCTATCCTGCAACTTGCCTAGTGTTCAGAAGGCAGCTATCCTGCCATTTACCTAGTGTTCAGAATGCAGCAATCCTGCCATTTACCTAGTGTTAAGAAGGCAGCTATTCTGCCATTTACCTCGTGTGGAGAAGGCAGCTATCCTGTCATTTACCTAGTGTTCAGAAGGTCAATATCCTGCGATTTACCGAGTGATCAGAAGGCAGCAATCCTGCCATTAACCTAGTGTTCAGAAGGCAGCTATCCTGCCATTTACCTCGTGTTCAGATGGCAGCTATCCTGCCATTTACCTCGTGTTCAGATGGCAGCTATCCTTCCATTAACCTAGTGTTCAGAAGGCAGCTATCCTGCCATTTACCTAGTGTTCAGAAGGCAGCTATCCTGCCATTTACCTCGTGTTCAGATGGCAGCTATCCTGCCATTAACCTAGTGTTCAGAAGGCAGCTATCCTGCCATTTACCTAGTGTTCGGAAGGCAGCTATCCTGCTATTTACCTAGTGTTCAGAAGGCAGCTATCCTGCCATTTACCTAGTGTTCAGAAGGTAGCTATCCTGCCATTTACCTAGTGTTTTAAAGGCAGCTATCCTGCCATTTACCTAGTTTGCAGAAGGCAGCTATCCTGCCATTTACCTAGTGCTCAGAAGGCAGCTATTCTGCGTTTTACCTTGTGTTCAGAAGGCAGCTAATCTGCCTTTTACCTAGTGATCAGAAGGCAACTCTCCTGTCATTATCCTACTGTTCGGAAGGCAGCTATCCTGCATTTTACCCAGCGTCCAGAAGGCAGCCATCCTGCCATTTACCTTATGTTGAGAAGGCAGCTATCCTGCCTTTTACCTGGTGTTCAGAAGGCAGCTATCCTGCCATTTACCTAGTGTCCAGAAGGCATCTATACTGCCATTTACCGAGTGTTCAGAAGGCAGCTAACCTGCCATTTACCTAGTGTTCAGAAGGCAGCTTTCGTGCCATTTACCTTATGTCAGAAGGCAGCTATCCTGCCATTTACCTAGTGTTCAGAAGGCAGCTATCCTGCCATTTACCTAGTGTTCAGAAGGCAAATATCCTGCCATTTACCAAGTGTTCAGAAGCCAGCTATCCTGCCATTTACCTAGTGTTCAGAAGGCAGCTAACCTGCCATTTACCTAGTGTTCAGAAGACAGCGATCCTGCCATTTACATAGTGTTCAGAAGGCTGCTATCCTGCCATTTACCTAGTGTTCAGAAGGCAGCTATCCTCCCATTTTCCTAGTGTTCAGAAGGCTGCTATCCTGCTATTTAACATATGTTCAGAAGGCTGCTATCCTGCCATTTAACATATGTCAGAAGGCAGCTATCCTGCGTTTTACCTTGTGTTGAGAAGGCAGCTAATCTGCCATTTACCTAGAGTTCAGTAGGCAGCTATCCTGCCATTAACCAATTTTTCGGAAGGCAGCGATCCTGCCATTTACCTCGTGTTCAGATGGCAGCTATCCTGCCATTAACCTAGTGTTCAGAAGGCAGCTATCCTGCCATTTACCTAGTGTTCAGAAGGCAGCTATCCTGCCATTTACCAAGTGTTCAGAAGGCAGCTATCCTGCCATTTATCTAGTGTTCAGAAGGCAGCTATCCTGCCACTTACCTAGTGTTCGGAAGGCAGCTATCCTGCCATTTACCTAGTGTTCGGAAGGCAGCTATCCTGCCATTTACCTAGTGTTCAGAAGGCAGCTATCCTGCCATTTACCTAGTGTTCGGAAGGCAGCTATCCTGCTATTTACCTAGTGTTCAGAATGCAGCTATCCTGCCATTTACCTAGTGTTCAGAAGGTAGCTATCCTGCCATTTACGTGGTGTTCAGAAGGGAGCTATACTTCCATTTACCTAGTGTTTTAAAGGCAGCTATCCTGCCATTTACCTAGCTTGCAGAAGGCAGCTATCCTGCCATTTACCTAGTGCTCAGAATGCAGCTATCCTGCCATTTACCTAGTGTTCCGATGGCAGTTATCGTGCCACTTACCTTATGTCAGAAGGCAGCTATCCTGCCATTTAACATATGTCAGAAGGCAGCTATCCTGCGTTTTACCTTGTGTTGAGAATGCAGCTATCCTGCCATTTACCTAGTGTTCCGAAGGCAGCTATCGTGCCACTTACCTTATGTCAGAAGGCAGCTATCCTGCCATTTAACATATGTCAGAAGGCAGCTATCCTGCGTTTTACCTTGTGTTGAGAAGGCAGCTAATCTGCCATTTACCTAGAGTTCAGTAGGCAGCTATCCTGCCATTAACCAATTTTTCGGAAGGCAGCGATCCTGCCATTTACCTCGTGTTCAGATGGCAGCTATCCTACCATTAACCTAGTGTTCAGAAGGCAGCTATCCTGCCATTTACCTAGTGTTCAGAAGGCAGCTATCCTGCCATTTACCAAGTGTTCAGAAGGCAGCTATCCTGCCATTTACCTAGTGTTCAGAAGGCAGCTATCCTGCCACTTACCTAGTGTTCGGAAGGCAGCTATCCTGCCATTTACCTAGTGTTCGGAAGGCAGCTATCCTGCCATTTACCTAGTGTCCGGAAGGCAGCTATCCTGCCATTTACCTTATGTTGAGAAGGCAGCTATCCTGCCATTTACCTTGTTTTCGGAAGGCAGATATCCTGCCATTTACCTAGTGTCCAGAAGGCAGCTATCGTTCCATTTACCTAGTGTTCAGAAGGCAGCTATCCTGCCATTTACTTAATGTTCAGAAGGCAGCTATCCTGCCATTTACCTTGTGTTCGGAAGGCAGCTATTCTGCCATTTACCTGCAGTTCAGAATGCAGCTATCCTGCCATTTACCTAGTGTCCGGAAGGCAGCTATCCTGCCATTTACCTTATGTTGAGAAGGCAGCTATCCTGCCATTTACCTAGTGTTCGGAAGGCAGATATCCTGCCTTTTACCTAGTGTCCAGAAGGCAGCTATCGTTCCATTTACCTAGTGTTCAGAAGGCAGCTATCCTGCCTTTTACCTAGTGTTGAGAAGGCAGCTATCCTGCCATTTACCTAGTGTTCCGAAGGCAGCTATCGTGCCAATTACCTTATGTCAGAAGGCAGCTATCCTGCCATTTTCCTAGTGTTCTGAAGGAAGCTATCCTGCCATTTACCTAGTGTTCAGAAGGCAGCTATCCTGCCATTTATCTAGTGTTTTAAAGGCAGCTATCCTGCCATTTACCTAGTTTGCAGAAGGCAGCTATCCTGCCATTTACCTAGTGCTCAGAAGGCTGCTATCCTGCCATTTACCTAGTGTTCAGAAGGCTGCTATCCTGCCATTTACCTAGTGTTCAGAAGGCAGCTATTCTGCGTTTTACCTTGTGTTCAGAAGGCAGCTAATCTGCCTTTTACCTCGTGTTCAGAAGGCAGCTATCCTGTCATTAACCTACTGTTCGGAAGGCAGCTATCCGGCCATTTACCCAGTGTCCAGAAAGCAGCCATCCTGCCATTTACCTTATGTTGAGAAGGCAGCTATCCTGCCTTTTACCTGGTGTTCAGAAGGCAGCTATCCTGCCATTTACCTAGTGTCCAGAAGGCATCTATCCTGCCATTTACCGAGTGTTCAGAAGGCAGCTATCCTGCCATTTACCTAGTGTTCAGAAGGCAGCTATTGTGCCATTTACCTTATGTCAGAAGGCAGCTATCCTGCCATTTACATTGTGTTCAGAAGGAATCTATCCTGCCATTTACCTCGTGTTCAGAAGGCAGCTATCCTGCCATTTACCTAGTGTTCAGAAGGCAGCTATCCTGCCATTTCCCAAGTGTTCAGAAGGCAACTATCCTGCCATTTACCTTGTGTTCAGAAGGCAGCTATCCTGCCATTTCCCAAGTGTTCAGAAGGCAACTATCCTGCCATTTACCTAGTGTTCTGAAGCCAGCTATCCTGCCATTTACCTGGTGTTCAGAAGGCAGCTATCCTGCCATTTACCTCATGTTCAAAAGACAGCTATCCTGCCATTTACCTACTGATGAGAAGACAGCTATCATGGCATTTACCTAGTGTTCAGCAGGCAGCGATCCTGCCATTTACCTAGTGTTCAGAAGGCTGCTATCCTGCCATTTACCTTATGTTGAGAAGGCAGCTATCCTGCCTTTTACCTGGTGTTCAGAAGGCAGCTATCCTGCCATTTACCGAGTGTTCAGAAGGCAGCTATCCTGCCATTTACCTAGTGTTCAGAAGGCAGCTATCCTGGCATTTACCTAGTGTTCAGAAGGCAGCTATCCTGCCATTTACCTAGTGTTCAGAAGGCAGCTATCCTGCCATTTACCTGGTGTTCAGAAGGCAGCTATCCTGCCATTTACCTCATGTTCAAAAGACAGCTATCCTGCCATTTACCTACTGTTGAGAAGACAGCTATCATGGCATTTACCTAGTGTTCAGCAGGCAGCGATCCTGCCATTTACCTAGTGTTCAGAAGGCTGCTATCCTGCCATTTACCTAGTGTTGAGAAGGCAGCTATCCTGCCTTTTACCTGGTGTTCAGAAGGCAGCTATCCTGCCATTTACCTAGTGTCCAGAAGGCATCTATACTGCCATTTACCGAGTGTTCAGAAGGCAGCTATCCTGCCATTTACCTAGTGTTCAGAAGGCAGCTTTCGTGCCATTTACCTTATGTCAGAAGGCAGCTATCCTGCCATTTACCTTGTGTTCAGAAGGCAGCTATCCTGCCATTTACCTAGTGTTCAGAAGGCAACTATCCTGCCATTTACCTTGTGTTCAGAAGGCAGCTATCCTGCCATTTACCTAGTGTTCAGAAGGCAGCTATCCTGCCTCTAAACTAGTGGTGAGAAGGCAGCTATCCTGCCATTTACCTTGTGTTCAGAAGGCAGCTATCCTGCCATTTACCTAGTGTTCAGAAGGCAACTATCCTGCCATTTACCTAGTGTTCAGAAGGCAGCTAACCTGCCATTTAGCTAGTGTTCAGAAGACAGCTATCCTGCCATTTACCTAGTGTTCAGAAGGCTGCTATCCTGCCATTTACCTAGTGTTCAGAAGGCAGCTATCCTCCCATTTTCCTAGTGTTCAGAAGGCTGCTATCCTGCTATTTAACATATGTTCAGAAGGCTGCTATCCTGCCATTTAACATATGTCAGAAGGCAGCTATCCTGCGTTTTACCTTGTGTTGAGAAGGCAGCTAATCTGCCATTTACCTAGAGTTCAGTAGGCAGCTATCCTGCCATTAACCAATTTTTCGGAAGGCAGCGATCCTGCCATTTACCTCGTGTTCAGATGGCAGCTATCCTGCCATTAACCTCGTGTTCAGAAGGCAGCTATCCTGCCATTTACCTAGTGTTCAGAAGGCAGCTATCCTGCCATTTACCAAGTGTTCAGAAGGCAGCTATCCTGCCATTTATCTAGTGTTCAGAAGGCAGCTATCCTGCCACTTACCTAGTGTTCGGAAGGCAGCTATCCTGCCATTTACCTAGTGTTCGGAAGGCAGCTATCCTGCCTTTTACCTAGTGTTCAGAAGGCAGCTATCCTGCCATTAACCAATTTTTCGGAAGGCAGCGATCCTGCCATTTACCTCGTGTTCAGATGGCAGCTATCCTGCCATTAACCTAGTGTTCAGAAGGCAGCTATCCTGCCATTTACCTCGTGTTCAGAAGGCAGCTATCCTGCCATTTACCAAGTGTTCAGAAGGCAGCTATCCTGCCATTTACCTAGTGTTTAGAAGGCAGCTATCCTGCCACTTACCTAGTGTTCGGAAGGCAGCTATCCTGCCATTTACCTAGTGTTCGGAAGGCAGCTATCCTGCCATTTACCTAGTGTTCGGAAGGCAGCTATCCTGCCATTTACCTAGTGTCCGGAAGGCAGCTATCCTGCCATTTACCTTATGTTGAGAAGGCAGCTATCCTGCCATTTACCTAGTGTTCGGAAGGCAGATATCCTGCCATTTACCTAGTGTCCAGAAGGCAGCTATCGTTCCATTTACCTAGTGTTTAGAAGGCAGCTATCCTGCCACTTACCTAGTGTTCGGAGGGCAGCTATCCTGCCATTTACCTAGTGTTCGGAAGGCAGCTATCCTGCCATTTACCTAGTGTTCGGAAGGCAGCTATCCTGCCATTTACCTAGTGTCCGGAAGGCAGCTATCCTGCCATTTACCTTATGTTGAGAAGGCAGCTATCCTGCCGTTTACCTAGTGTTCGGAAGGCAGATATCCTGCCATTTACCTAGTGTCCAGAAGGCAGCTATCGTTCCATTTACCTAGTGTTGAGAAGGCAGCTATGCTACCATTTACTTAATGTTCAGAAGGCAGATATCCTACCATTTCCCTTATGTTCAGAAGGTAGCTATCCTGCCATTTTCCAAGTGTTCAGAAGGCATCTATCCTGCCATTAACCCTGTGTTGAGAAGGCAGCTATCCTGCCATTTACCTAGTGTTCAGAAGGCAGATATGCTACCATTTACCTTATGTTCAGAAGGCAGCTATCCTGCCATTTTCCTAGTGTTCAGAAGGCAGCTATCCTGCCATTTACCTACTGTTGAGAAGGCAGTTATCCTGCCATTTACCTAGTGTTCAGAAGGCAGCTATCCTGCCATTTACATACTGTTCAGAAGGCAGCGATCCTGCCATTTACCGAGTGTTGAGAAGGCAGCTATCCTGCCATTTACCTAGTGTTTTAAAGGCAGATATCCTGCCATTTACCTAGTGTTCAGAAGGCAGCTATCCTGCCATTTACCCAGTGTTCAGAAGGGGATATTCTGCCACTTACCTAGTGTTCAGAAGGCAGCTCTCCTGCCATTCACCTATTGTTGAGAAGGCAGCTATGCTACCATTTACGTTGTGTTCAGAACGTACCTATCCTTCCATTTACCTAGTGTTCAGAAGGCAGCTGACGTGCCATTTACCTAGTGTTCAGAAGGCAGCTATGCTGGCATTTACCTAGTGTTCAGAAGGCAGCTATCCTGCCATTTACCTAGTGTTCAGAAGGCAACTATGCTGGCATTTACCTAGTGTTGAGAAGGCAGCTATCCTGGCATTTACCTCGTGTTCAGAACGCAGCTATCCTGCCATTTACCAAGTGTTCAGAAGGCAGATATCCTGCCATTTATCCAGTGTTTAGAAGGCGGCGATCCTGCCATTTTCCTAGTGTTCAGAAGGCAGTATCCTGCCTTTTACCTAGTGTTCAGAAGGCAGATATACTGCTATTTACCTCGTGTTCAGAAGGCAGATATACTACCATTTACGTAGTGTTGAGAAGGCAGCTATCCTGCCATTTACCTTATGTTCAGAAGGTAACTCTCCTGCCATTTACCTTATGTTCAGAAGGTAACTATCCTGCCATTTACCTAGTGTTCAGAAGGCAGCTATCTGGCCATTTTCCTAGTGTTCAGAAGGCAGATATCCTACCATTTACCTTATGTTCAGAAGGTAGCTATCCTCCCATTTTCCTAGTGTTCAGAAGGCAGCTATCGTGCCATTTACCTAGTGTTGAGAGGGACACTATCCTGCCAGTTACCTAGTTTTCTGAAGCTAGCTCTCCTGCCAATTACCGACTTTTGAGAAGGCAGCTATCCTGCCATTTACCTCGTGTTCAGAAGGCAGCTATCCTGCCATTTACCTAGTGTTCAGAAGGCAGCTAACGTGCCATTTACCTAGTGTTCAGAAGGCAGCTATCCTGGCATTCACCTGGTGTTCAAAAGGCAGATATCCTGCCATTTACCTTGTGTTCAGAAGGCAGCTTTCCTGCCATTTACCTAGTGTTCAGAAGGCAGATATCCTGCCATTTACCTAGTGTTCAGAAGGCAGCTCTCCTGCCATTCACCTAGTGTTCAGAAGGCAGCTATCCTGGCATTCACCTAGTTTTCAGAAGGCAGACATCCTGCCATTTACCTTGTGTTCAGAAGGCAGCTATCCTGCCATTTACCTTGTGTTCAGAAGGCAGCTATCCTGCCATTTACCTAGTGTTCAGAAGGCAGATATCCTACCATTTACCTTATGTTCAGAAGGTAGCTATCCTGCCATTTTCCTAGTGTTCGGAAGGCAGCTATCCTGCCATTAACCCAGTTTTGAGAAGGCAGCTATCCTGCCTTTTACCTAGTGTTCAGAAGGCAGATATCCTAGCATTTACCTTATGTTCAGAAGGCAGCTATCCTGCCATTAACCTACCGTTGATAAGGCAGCTATCCTGCCATTAACCTAGTGTTCAGAAGTTAGCTATCCTGCCATTTACCTAGTGTTCAGAAGGTAGCTATCCTGCCATTTACCTAGTGTTCCGAAGGACGCTATAATGCCATTTACCTAGTGTTCAGAAGGCAGTTATCCTGCCATTTACCTCGTGTTCAGAAGGCAGCTATGCTGGCATTTACCTAGTGTTCAGAAGGCAGATATGCTGCCATTTATCCAGTGTTTAGAAGGCGGCTATCCTGCCATTTACCTAGTGTTCAGAAGGCGGCTATCCTGCCATTTACCTAGTGTTTAGAAGGCGGCTGTCCTGCCCTTTACCTAGTGTTCAGAAGGCAGCTATCCTGTCATTTACCTAGTGTTCAGAAGGTAGCTATCCTGCCATTTACCTAGTGTTCAGAAGGTAGTTATCCTGCCATTTACCTAGTGTTCAGAAGGAGGCTATTCTGCCATTTACCTAGTGTTCAGAAGGCAGCTATCCTGTCATTTACCTAGTGTTCCGAAGGTAGCTGTCCTGCCAATTACCGAATTTTGAGAAGGCCGCTATCCTGCCATTTACCTAGTGTTGAGAAGGCAGCTATCCTGCCATTTACCTAGTGTTCAGAAGGCAGCTATTCTGCCATTTACCTAGTGTTCAGACGGTAGCTATCCTAGCATTTACCTAGTGTTCAGAAGGCAGATATCCTGGCATTTACCTCGTGTTCAGAAGGCAGCTATTCTGCCATTTACCTAGTGTTTAGAAGGCGGCTATCCTGCCATTTACCTAGTGTGCAGAAGGCAGCTATTCTGCCATTTACCTAGTGTTTAGAAGGCGGCTATCCTGCCATTTACCTAGTGTTCAGAAGGCAGCTATCCTGCCATTTACCTAGTGTTCAGAAGGCGGCTATCCGGCCATTTACCTAGTGTTCAGAAGGCAGCTATCCGGCAATTTACCTAGTGTTCCGAAGGACGCTATAATGCCATTTACCTAGTGTTCATAAGGCGGCTATCCTGCCATTTACCTCGTGTTCAGAAGGCAGCTATCCTGCCGTTTACCTAGTGTTAAGAAGGCAGATATCCTGCCTTTTATCCAGTGTTTTGAAGGCAGATATCCTGCCATTTATCCAGTGTTTAGAAGGCGGCTATCCTGCCATTTACCTAGTGTTCAAAAGGCGGCTATCCTGCCATTTACCTAGTGTTTAGAAGGCGTCTATCCTGCCATTTACCTAGTGTTCAGAAGGTAGCTATCCTGCCATTTACCTAGTGTTCAGAAGGCTGCTATCCTGCCATTTACCTAGTGTTCAGAAGGAGGCTATTCTGCCATTTACCTAGTGTTCAGAAGGCAGCTATCCTGCCAATTACCGACTTTTGAGAAGGCAGCTATCCTGCCTTTTACCTAGTGTTGAGAAGGCAGCTATCCTGCCATTTACCTAGTGTTCAGAAGGCAGCTATTCTGCCATTTACCTAGTGTTCAGAAGGCAGCTATCCTGGCATTTACCTAGTGTTTAGAAGGCAGCTATCCTGGCATTTACTTCGTGTTCAGAAGACAGCTATCCCGCCATTTACCAAGTGTTCAGAAGGCAGATATCCTGGCATTTACCAAGTGTTCAGAAGGCGGCTATCCTGCCATTTATCCAGTGTTTAGAAGGCAGATATCCTGCCTTTTATCCAGTGTTTAGAAGGCAGATATCCTGCCATTTATCCAGTGTTTAGAAGGCAGATATCCTGCCATTTATCCAGTGTTCAGAAGGCAGCTATCCTGCCATTTACCTAGTGTTCAGAAGGCAGATATCCTGCCATTTACCTAGTGTTCAGAAGGCAGCTATCCTGCCATTTACCTAGTGTTCAGAAGGCAGCTATCCTGCCTTTTACCTAGTGTTCAGAAGGCAGATATCCTGCCATTTACCTAGTGTCCAGAAGGCAGCTATCCTGCCATTTACCTAGTGTTCAGAAGGCAGCTATTCTGCCATTAACCTAGTGTTCAGAAGGCAGCTAACGTGCCATTTACCTAGTGTTCAGTAGGCAGCTATCCTGCCATTTACCTAGTGCTCGGAAGGCAGCAATCCTGGCATTTACCTAGTGTTGAGAAGGCAGCTATCCTGGCATTTACCTCGTGTTGAGAAGGCTGCTATCCTTCCATTTACCTAGTGTTCAGAAGGCAGATATCCTGCCATTTATCCAGTGTTTAGAAGGCGGATATCCTGCCATTTACCAAGTGTTCAGAAGGCTGCTATCCTGCCATTTACCTAGTGTTCAGAAGGCAGATATCATGCCATTGACCTAGTGTTCAGAAGGCAGCTATCCTGCCATTTACCTAGTGTTCAGAAGGCACCTATCCTGTCATTTACCTAGTGTTCAGAAGGCAGCTATCCTGCCATTTACCTAGTGTTCAGAAGGCAGCTATCCTGCCTTTTACCTAGTGTTCAGAAGCAGATATACTGCCATTTACCTAGTGTTCTGAAGGCAGCTATCCTGCCATTCACCTAGTGTTGAGAAGGCAGCTATGCTACCATTTACGTAGTGTTGAGAAGGCAGCTATCCTGCCATTTACCTTATGTTCAAAGGTACCTATCCTGCCATTTACCTAGTGTTCAGAAGGCAGCTATCCTGCCAATTACATGCTGTTTAGGAGGCAGATATCCTGCCATTTACCGAGTGTTGAGAAGGCAGCTATCCTGCCATTTACCTACTGTTCAGAAGGCAGCTCTCCTGGCATTTACCTCCTGTTCAGAAGGCAGCTATCCTGCCATTTACCTAGTGTTCAGATGGCAGATTTCCTGCCATTTATCCAGAGTTCAGAAGGCAGCTATCCTGCCATTTACCTAGTGTTCAGAAGACAGATATAATGCAATTTACCTAGTATTCAGAAGGCAGCTATCCTGCCATTTACCTTGAGTTCAGAAGGCAGCTATCCTGCCATTTACCTTGTGTTCAGAAGGCAACTATCCTGCCATTTACCTAGTGTTCAGAAGGCAGATATCCTGCCATTTACCTAGTGTTCAGAAGGCAGCTCTCCTGCCATTCACCTAGTGTTGAGAAGGCAGTAATGCTACCATTTACACAGTGTTGAGAAGGCAGCTATCCTGCCATTTACCTTATGTTCAAAGGTACCTATCCTGCCATTTAACTAGTGTTCAGAAGGCAGCTATCCTGACATTTACCTCGTGTTCAGAAGGCAGATATCCTACCATTTACCTTATGTGAAGAAGGTAGCTATCCTGCCATTTTCCTAGTGTTCAGAAGGCAGCTATCCTGGCATTTACCTAGTGTTCAGAAGGCAGCTATCCTGCCATTTACCTCGTGTTGAGAAGGCAGCTATCCTGCCAGTTACCTAGTGTTCAGAAGGCAGATATCCTCCCATTTATCCAGTGTTTAGAAGGCGTCTATCCTGCCATTTACCTAGTGTTCAGAAGGCAGCTATCCTGCCATTTACCTAGTGTTCAGAAGGCAGATATCATGCCATTGACTTAGTGTTCAGAAGGCAGCTATCCTGCCATTTACCTAGTGTTCAGAAGGCAGCTATCCTGTCATTTACCTAGTGTTCAGAAGGCAGCTATCCTGCCATTTACCTAGTGTTGAGAAGGCAGCAATCCTGCCATTTACCTAGTGTTCAGAAGGCAGCTATCCGGCAATTTACCTAGTGTTCCGAAGAACGCTATAATGCCATTTACCTAGTGTTCAGAAGGCAGATATCCTGCCATTTACCTAGTGTTCAGAAGGCAGCTATCCTGCCATTTACCTAGTGTTCGGAAGGCAGCTATCCTGCTATTTACCTAGTGTTCAGAATGCAGCTATCCTGCCATTTACCTAGTGTTCAGAAGGTAGCTATCCTGCCATTTACGTGGTGTTCAGAAGGGAGCTATACTTCCATTTACCTAGTGTTTTAAAGGCAGCTATCCTGCCATTTACCTAGCTTGCAGAAGGCAGCTATCCTGCCATTTACCTAGTGCTCAGAATGCAGCTATCCTGCCATTTACCTAGTGTTCCGATGGCAGTTATCGTGCCACTTACCTTATGTCAGAAGGCAGCTATCCTGCCATTTAACATATGTCAGAAGGCAGCTATCCTGCGTTTTACCTTGTGTTGAGAATGCAGCTATCCTGCCATTTACCTAGTGTTCCGAAGGCAGCTATCGTGCCACTTACCTTATGTCAGAAGGCAGCTATCCTGCCATTTAACATATGTCAGAAGGCAGCTATCCTGCGTTTTACCTTGTGTTGAGAAGGCAGCTAATCTGCCATTTACCTAGAGTTCAGTAGGCAGCTATCCTGCCATTAACCAATTTTTCGGAAGGCAGCGATCCTGCCATTTACCTCGTGTTCAGATGGCAGCTATCCTACCATTAACCTAGTGTTCAGAAGGCAGCTATCCTGCCATTTACCTAGTGTTCAGAAGGCAGCTATCCTGCCATTTACCAAGTGTTCAGAAGGCAGCTATCCTGCCATTTACCTAGTGTTCAGAAGGCAGCTATCCTGCCACTTACCTAGTGTTCGGAAGGCAGCTATCCTGCCATTTACCTAGTGTTCGGAAGGCAGCTATCCTGCCATTTACCTAGTGTCCGGAAGGCAGCTATCCTGCCATTTACCTTATGTTGAGAAGGCAGCTATCCTGCCATTTACCTTGTTTTCGGAAGGCAGATATCCTGCCATTTACCTAGTGTCCAGAAGGCAGCTATCGTTCCATTTACCTAGTGTTCAGAAGGCAGCTATCCTGCCATTTACTTAATGTTCAGAAGGCAGCTATCCTGCCATTTACCTTGTGTTCGGAAGGCAGCTATTCTGCCATTTACCTGCAGTTCAGAATGCAGCTATCCTGCCATTTACCTAGTGTCCGGAAGGCAGCTATCCTGCCATTTACCTTATGTTGAGAAGGCAGCTATCCTGCCATTTACCTAGTGTTCGGAAGGCAGATATCCTGCCTTTTACCTAGTGTCCAGAAGGCAGCTATCGTTCCATTTACCTAGTGTTCAGAAGGCAGCTATCCTGCCTTTTACCTAGTGTTGAGAAGGCAGCTATCCTGCCATTTACCTAGTGTTCCGAAGGCAGCTATCGTGCCAATTACCTTATGTCAGAAGGCAGCTATCCTGCCATTTTCCTAGTGTTCTGAAGGAAGCTATCCTGCCATTTACCTAGTGTTCAGAAGGCAGCTATCCTGCCATTTATCTAGTGTTTTAAAGGCAGCTATCCTGCCATTTACCTAGTTTGCAGAAGGCAGCTATCCTGCCATTTACCTAGTGCTCAGAAGGCTGCTATCCTGCCATTTACCTAGTGTTCAGAAGGCTGCTATCCTGCCATTTACCTAGTGTTCAGAAGGCAGCTATTCTGCGTTTTACCTTGTGTTCAGAAGGCAGCTAATCTGCCTTTTACCTCGTGTTCAGAAGGCAGCTATCCTGTCATTAACCTACTGTTCGGAAGGCAGCTATCCGGCCATTTACCCAGTGTCCAGAAAGCAGCCATCCTGCCATTTACCTTATGTTGAGAAGGCAGCTATCCTGCCTTTTACCTGGTGTTCAGAAGGCAGCTATCCTGCCATTTACCTAGTGTCCAGAAGGCATCTATCCTGCCATTTACCGAGTGTTCAGAAGGCAGCTATCCTGCCATTTACCTAGTGTTCAGAAGGCAGCTATTGTGCCATTTACCTTATGTCAGAAGGCAGCTATCCTGCCATTTACATTGTGTTCAGAAGGAATCTATCCTGCCATTTACCTCGTGTTCAGAAGGCAGCTATCCTGCCATTTACCTAGTGTTCAGAAGGCAGCTATCCTGCCATTTCCCAAGTGTTCAGAAGGCAACTATCCTGCCATTTACCTTGTGTTCAGAAGGCAGCTATCCTGCCATTTCCCAAGTGTTCAGAAGGCAACTATCCTGCCATTTACCTAGTGTTCTGAAGCCAGCTATCCTGCCATTTACCTGGTGTTCAGAAGGCAGCTATCCTGCCATTTACCTCATGTTCAAAAGACAGCTATCCTGCCATTTACCTACTGATGAGAAGACAGCTATCATGGCATTTACCTAGTGTTCAGCAGGCAGCGATCCTGCCATTTACCTAGTGTTCAGAAGGCTGCTATCCTGCCATTTACCTTATGTTGAGAAGGCAGCTATCCTGCCTTTTACCTGGTGTTCAGAAGGCAGCTATCCTGCCATTTACCGAGTGTTCAGAAGGCAGCTATCCTGCCATTTACCTAGTGTTCAGAAGGCAGCTATCCTGGCATTTACCTAGTGTTCAGAAGGCAGCTATCCTGCCATTTACCTAGTGTTCAGAAGGCAGCTATCCTGCCATTTACCTGGTGTTCAGAAGGCAGCTATCCTGCCATTTACCTCATGTTCAAAAGACAGCTATCCTGCCATTTACCTACTGTTGAGAAGACAGCTATCATGGCATTTACCTAGTGTTCAGCAGGCAGCGATCCTGCCATTTACCTAGTGTTCAGAAGGCTGCTATCCTGCCATTTACCTAGTGTTGAGAAGGCAGCTATCCTGCCTTTTACCTGGTGTTCAGAAGGCAGCTATCCTGCCATTTACCTAGTGTCCAGAAGGCATCTATACTGCCATTTACCGAGTGTTCAGAAGGCAGCTATCCTGCCATTTACCTAGTGTTCAGAAGGCAGCTTTCGTGCCATTTACCTTATGTCAGAAGGCAGCTATCCTGCCATTTACCTTGTGTTCAGAAGGCAGCTATCCTGCCATTTACCTAGTGTTCAGAAGGCAACTATCCTGCCATTTACCTTGTGTTCAGAAGGCAGCTATCCTGCCATTTACCTAGTGTTCAGAAGGCAGCTATCCTGCCTCTAAACTAGTGGTGAGAAGGCAGCTATCCTGCCATTTACCTTGTGTTCAGAAGGCAGCTATCCTGCCATTTACCTAGTGTTCAGAAGGCAACTATCCTGCCATTTACCTAGTGTTCAGAAGGCAGCTAACCTGCCATTTAGCTAGTGTTCAGAAGACAGCTATCCTGCCATTTACCTAGTGTTCAGAAGGCTGCTATCCTGCCATTTACCTAGTGTTCAGAAGGCAGCTATCCTCCCATTTTCCTAGTGTTCAGAAGGCTGCTATCCTGCTATTTAACATATGTTCAGAAGGCTGCTATCCTGCCATTTAACATATGTCAGAAGGCAGCTATCCTGCGTTTTACCTTGTGTTGAGAAGGCAGCTAATCTGCCATTTACCTAGAGTTCAGTAGGCAGCTATCCTGCCATTAACCAATTTTTCGGAAGGCAGCGATCCTGCCATTTACCTCGTGTTCAGATGGCAGCTATCCTGCCATTAACCTCGTGTTCAGAAGGCAGCTATCCTGCCATTTACCTAGTGTTCAGAAGGCAGCTATCCTGCCATTTACCAAGTGTTCAGAAGGCAGCTATCCTGCCATTTATCTAGTGTTCAGAAGGCAGCTATCCTGCCACTTACCTAGTGTTCGGAAGGCAGCTATCCTGCCATTTACCTAGTGTTCGGAAGGCAGCTATCCTGCCTTTTACCTAGTGTTCAGAAGGCAGCTATCCTGCCATTAACCAATTTTTCGGAAGGCAGCGATCCTGCCATTTACCTCGTGTTCAGATGGCAGCTATCCTGCCATTAACCTAGTGTTCAGAAGGCAGCTATCCTGCCATTTACCTCGTGTTCAGAAGGCAGCTATCCTGCCATTTACCAAGTGTTCAGAAGGCAGCTATCCTGCCATTTACCTAGTGTTTAGAAGGCAGCTATCCTGCCACTTACCTAGTGTTCGGAAGGCAGCTATCCTGCCATTTACCTAGTGTTCGGAAGGCAGCTATCCTGCCATTTACCTAGTGTTCGGAAGGCAGCTATCCTGCCATTTACCTAGTGTCCGGAAGGCAGCTATCCTGCCATTTACCTTATGTTGAGAAGGCAGCTATCCTGCCATTTACCTAGTGTTCGGAAGGCAGATATCCTGCCATTTACCTAGTGTCCAGAAGGCAGCTATCGTTCCATTTACCTAGTGTTTAGAAGGCAGCTATCCTGCCACTTACCTAGTGTTCGGAGGGCAGCTATCCTGCCATTTACCTAGTGTTCGGAAGGCAGCTATCCTGCCATTTACCTAGTGTTCGGAAGGCAGCTATCCTGCCATTTACCTAGTGTCCGGAAGGCAGCTATCCTGCCATTTACCTTATGTTGAGAAGGCAGCTATCCTGCCGTTTACCTAGTGTTCGGAAGGCAGATATCCTGCCATTTACCTAGTGTCCAGAAGGCAGCTATCGTTCCATTTACCTAGTGTTGAGAAGGCAGCTATGCTACCATTTACTTAATGTTCAGAAGGCAGATATCCTACCATTTCCCTTATGTTCAGAAGGTAGCTATCCTGCCATTTTCCAAGTGTTCAGAAGGCATCTATCCTGCCATTAACCCTGTGTTGAGAAGGCAGCTATCCTGCCATTTACCTAGTGTTCAGAAGGCAGATATGCTACCATTTACCTTATGTTCAGAAGGCAGCTATCCTGCCATTTTCCTAGTGTTCAGAAGGCAGCTATCCTGCCATTTACCTACTGTTGAGAAGGCAGTTATCCTGCCATTTACCTAGTGTTCAGAAGGCAGCTATCCTGCCATTTACATACTGTTCAGAAGGCAGCGATCCTGCCATTTACCGAGTGTTGAGAAGGCAGCTATCCTGCCATTTACCTAGTGTTTTAAAGGCAGATATCCTGCCATTTACCTAGTGTTCAGAAGGCAGCTATCCTGCCATTTACCCAGTGTTCAGAAGGGGATATTCTGCCACTTACCTAGTGTTCAGAAGGCAGCTCTCCTGCCATTCACCTATTGTTGAGAAGGCAGCTATGCTACCATTTACGTTGTGTTCAGAACGTACCTATCCTTCCATTTACCTAGTGTTCAGAAGGCAGCTGACGTGCCATTTACCTAGTGTTCAGAAGGCAGCTATGCTGGCATTTACCTAGTGTTCAGAAGGCAGCTATCCTGCCATTTACCTAGTGTTCAGAAGGCAACTATGCTGGCATTTACCTAGTGTTGAGAAGGCAGCTATCCTGGCATTTACCTCGTGTTCAGAACGCAGCTATCCTGCCATTTACCAAGTGTTCAGAAGGCAGATATCCTGCCATTTATCCAGTGTTTAGAAGGCGGCGATCCTGCCATTTTCCTAGTGTTCAGAAGGCAGTATCCTGCCTTTTACCTAGTGTTCAGAAGGCAGATATACTGCTATTTACCTCGTGTTCAGAAGGCAGATATACTACCATTTACGTAGTGTTGAGAAGGCAGCTATCCTGCCATTTACCTTATGTTCAGAAGGTAACTCTCCTGCCATTTACCTTATGTTCAGAAGGTAACTATCCTGCCATTTACCTAGTGTTCAGAAGGCAGCTATCTGGCCATTTTCCTAGTGTTCAGAAGGCAGATATCCTACCATTTACCTTATGTTCAGAAGGTAGCTATCCTCCCATTTTCCTAGTGTTCAGAAGGCAGCTATCGTGCCATTTACCTAGTGTTGAGAGGGACACTATCCTGCCAGTTACCTAGTTTTCTGAAGCTAGCTCTCCTGCCAATTACCGACTTTTGAGAAGGCAGCTATCCTGCCATTTACCTCGTGTTCAGAAGGCAGCTATCCTGCCATTTACCTAGTGTTCAGAAGGCAGCTAACGTGCCATTTACCTAGTGTTCAGAAGGCAGCTATCCTGGCATTCACCTGGTGTTCAAAAGGCAGATATCCTGCCATTTACCTTGTGTTCAGAAGGCAGCTTTCCTGCCATTTACCTAGTGTTCAGAAGGCAGATATCCTGCCATTTACCTAGTGTTCAGAAGGCAGCTCTCCTGCCATTCACCTAGTGTTCAGAAGGCAGCTATCCTGGCATTCACCTAGTTTTCAGAAGGCAGACATCCTGCCATTTACCTTGTGTTCAGAAGGCAGCTATCCTGCCATTTACCTTGTGTTCAGAAGGCAGCTATCCTGCCATTTACCTAGTGTTCAGAAGGCAGATATCCTACCATTTACCTTATGTTCAGAAGGTAGCTATCCTGCCATTTTCCTAGTGTTCGGAAGGCAGCTATCCTGCCATTAACCCAGTTTTGAGAAGGCAGCTATCCTGCCTTTTACCTAGTGTTCAGAAGGCAGATATCCTAGCATTTACCTTATGTTCAGAAGGCAGCTATCCTGCCATTAACCTACCGTTGATAAGGCAGCTATCCTGCCATTAACCTAGTGTTCAGAAGTTAGCTATCCTGCCATTTACCTAGTGTTCAGAAGGTAGCTATCCTGCCATTTACCTAGTGTTCCGAAGGACGCTATAATGCCATTTACCTAGTGTTCAGAAGGCAGTTATCCTGCCATTTACCTCGTGTTCAGAAGGCAGCTATGCTGGCATTTACCTAGTGTTCAGAAGGCAGATATGCTGCCATTTATCCAGTGTTTAGAAGGCGGCTATCCTGCCATTTACCTAGTGTTCAGAAGGCGGCTATCCTGCCATTTACCTAGTGTTTAGAAGGCGGCTGTCCTGCCCTTTACCTAGTGTTCAGAAGGCAGCTATCCTGTCATTTACCTAGTGTTCAGAAGGTAGCTATCCTGCCATTTACCTAGTGTTCAGAAGGTAGTTATCCTGCCATTTACCTAGTGTTCAGAAGGAGGCTATTCTGCCATTTACCTAGTGTTCAGAAGGCAGCTATCCTGTCATTTACCTAGTGTTCCGAAGGTAGCTGTCCTGCCAATTACCGAATTTTGAGAAGGCCGCTATCCTGCCATTTACCTAGTGTTGAGAAGGCAGCTATCCTGCCATTTACCTAGTGTTCAGAAGGCAGCTATTCTGCCATTTACCTAGTGTTCAGACGGTAGCTATCCTAGCATTTACCTAGTGTTCAGAAGGCAGATATCCTGGCATTTACCTCGTGTTCAGAAGGCAGCTATTCTGCCATTTACCTAGTGTTTAGAAGGCGGCTATCCTGCCATTTACCTAGTGTGCAGAAGGCAGCTATTCTGCCATTTACCTAGTGTTTAGAAGGCGGCTATCCTGCCATTTACCTAGTGTTCAGAAGGCAGCTATCCTGCCATTTACCTAGTGTTCAGAAGGCGGCTATCCGGCCATTTACCTAGTGTTCAGAAGGCAGCTATCCGGCAATTTACCTAGTGTTCCGAAGGACGCTATAATGCCATTTACCTAGTGTTCATAAGGCGGCTATCCTGCCATTTACCTCGTGTTCAGAAGGCAGCTATCCTGCCGTTTACCTAGTGTTAAGAAGGCAGATATCCTGCCTTTTATCCAGTGTTTTGAAGGCAGATATCCTGCCATTTATCCAGTGTTTAGAAGGCGGCTATCCTGCCATTTACCTAGTGTTCAAAAGGCGGCTATCCTGCCATTTACCTAGTGTTTAGAAGGCGTCTATCCTGCCATTTACCTAGTGTTCAGAAGGTAGCTATCCTGCCATTTACCTAGTGTTCAGAAGGCTGCTATCCTGCCATTTACCTAGTGTTCAGAAGGAGGCTATTCTGCCATTTACCTAGTGTTCAGAAGGCAGCTATCCTGCCAATTACCGACTTTTGAGAAGGCAGCTATCCTGCCTTTTACCTAGTGTTGAGAAGGCAGCTATCCTGCCATTTACCTAGTGTTCAGAAGGCAGCTATTCTGCCATTTACCTAGTGTTCAGAAGGCAGCTATCCTGGCATTTACCTAGTGTTTAGAAGGCAGCTATCCTGGCATTTACTTCGTGTTCAGAAGACAGCTATCCCGCCATTTACCAAGTGTTCAGAAGGCAGATATCCTGGCATTTACCAAGTGTTCAGAAGGCGGCTATCCTGCCATTTATCCAGTGTTTAGAAGGCAGATATCCTGCCTTTTATCCAGTGTTTAGAAGGCAGATATCCTGCCATTTATCCAGTGTTTAGAAGGCAGATATCCTGCCATTTATCCAGTGTTCAGAAGGCAGCTATCCTGCCATTTACCTAGTGTTCAGAAGGCAGATATCCTGCCATTTACCTAGTGTTCAGAAGGCAGCTATCCTGCCATTTACCTAGTGTTCAGAAGGCAGCTATCCTGCCTTTTACCTAGTGTTCAGAAGGCAGATATCCTGCCATTTACCTAGTGTCCAGAAGGCAGCTATCCTGCCATTTACCTAGTGTTCAGAAGGCAGCTATTCTGCCATTAACCTAGTGTTCAGAAGGCAGCTAACGTGCCATTTACCTAGTGTTCAGTAGGCAGCTATCCTGCCATTTACCTAGTGCTCGGAAGGCAGCAATCCTGGCATTTACCTAGTGTTGAGAAGGCAGCTATCCTGGCATTTACCTCGTGTTGAGAAGGCTGCTATCCTTCCATTTACCTAGTGTTCAGAAGGCAGATATCCTGCCATTTATCCAGTGTTTAGAAGGCGGATATCCTGCCATTTACCAAGTGTTCAGAAGGCTGCTATCCTGCCATTTACCTAGTGTTCAGAAGGCAGATATCATGCCATTGACCTAGTGTTCAGAAGGCAGCTATCCTGCCATTTACCTAGTGTTCAGAAGGCACCTATCCTGTCATTTACCTAGTGTTCAGAAGGCAGCTATCCTGCCATTTACCTAGTGTTCAGAAGGCAGCTATCCTGCCTTTTACCTAGTGTTCAGAAGCAGATATACTGCCATTTACCTAGTGTTCTGAAGGCAGCTATCCTGCCATTCACCTAGTGTTGAGAAGGCAGCTATGCTACCATTTACGTAGTGTTGAGAAGGCAGCTATCCTGCCATTTACCTTATGTTCAAAGGTACCTATCCTGCCATTTACCTAGTGTTCAGAAGGCAGCTATCCTGCCAATTACATGCTGTTTAGGAGGCAGATATCCTGCCATTTACCGAGTGTTGAGAAGGCAGCTATCCTGCCATTTACCTACTGTTCAGAAGGCAGCTCTCCTGGCATTTACCTCCTGTTCAGAAGGCAGCTATCCTGCCATTTACCTAGTGTTCAGATGGCAGATTTCCTGCCATTTATCCAGAGTTCAGAAGGCAGCTATCCTGCCATTTACCTAGTGTTCAGAAGACAGATATAATGCAATTTACCTAGTATTCAGAAGGCAGCTATCCTGCCATTTACCTTGAGTTCAGAAGGCAGCTATCCTGCCATTTACCTTGTGTTCAGAAGGCAACTATCCTGCCATTTACCTAGTGTTCAGAAGGCAGATATCCTGCCATTTACCTAGTGTTCAGAAGGCAGCTCTCCTGCCATTCACCTAGTGTTGAGAAGGCAGTAATGCTACCATTTACACAGTGTTGAGAAGGCAGCTATCCTGCCATTTACCTTATGTTCAAAGGTACCTATCCTGCCATTTAACTAGTGTTCAGAAGGCAGCTATCCTGACATTTACCTCGTGTTCAGAAGGCAGATATCCTACCATTTACCTTATGTGAAGAAGGTAGCTATCCTGCCATTTTCCTAGTGTTCAGAAGGCAGCTATCCTGGCATTTACCTAGTGTTCAGAAGGCAGCTATCCTGCCATTTACCTCGTGTTGAGAAGGCAGCTATCCTGCCAGTTACCTAGTGTTCAGAAGGCAGATATCCTCCCATTTATCCAGTGTTTAGAAGGCGTCTATCCTGCCATTTACCTAGTGTTCAGAAGGCAGCTATCCTGCCATTTACCTAGTGTTCAGAAGGCAGATATCATGCCATTGACTTAGTGTTCAGAAGGCAGCTATCCTGCCATTTACCTAGTGTTCAGAAGGCAGCTATCCTGTCATTTACCTAGTGTTCAGAAGGCAGCTATCCTGCCATTTACCTAGTGTTGAGAAGGCAGCAATCCTGCCATTTACCTAGTGTTCAGAAGGCAGCTATCCGGCAATTTACCTAGTGTTCCGAAGAACGCTATAATGCCATTTACCTAGTGTTCAGAAGGCAGATATCCTGCCATTTACCTAGTGTTCAGAAGGACGCTATCCTACATTTACCTAGTGTTCAGAAGGCGGTCAACCTGCCATTTACCTAGTGTTCAGAAGGTAGCTGTCCTGCCAATTACATACTGTTCAGAAGGCAGCTATCCTGCCAATCACTTAGTGTTCAGAAGGCAGCTATCCTGCCATTTACCGAGTGTTGAGAAGACAGCTATCCTGCCATTTACCTAGTGTTCAGAAGGCAGCTATCCTGGCATTTACCTCCTGTTCAGAAGGCCGCTATCCTGCCATTTACCGAGTGTTCAGAAGGCAGATATCCTGCCATTTATCCAGTGTTCAGAAGGCAGCTAGCCTGCCATTTACCTAGTGTTCAGAAGGCAGATATCCTGCCATTTAGCAAGTGTTCAGAAGGCAGCTATACTGCCATTTACCGAGTGTTGAGAAGGCAGCTATCCTCCCATTTACCTTATGTTCAAAGGTACCTATCCTGCCATTTACCTAGTGTTCAGAAGGCAGCTATCCTGCCATTTACCTAGTGTTCAGAAGGCAGCTATCCTGCCTTTTACCTAGTGTTCAGAAGGCAGATATCCTGCCATTTACCTAGTGTTCAGAAGGCAGCTATCCTGCCATTTACCTAGTGTTCAGAAGGCAGATTTCCTGCCATTTACCTAGTGTTCAGAAGGCAGCTCTCCTGCCTTTCACCTAGTGTTGAGAAGGCAGCAATACTACCATTTACGTAGTGTTGAGAAGGCAGCTATCCTGCCATTTACCTTATGTTCAACGGTACCTATCCTGCCATTTACCTAGTGTTCAGGAGGCAGCTATCCTGACATTTACCTCGTGTTCAGAAGGCAGATATCCTACCATTTACCTTATGTTCAGAAGGTAGCTATCCTGCCATTTTCCAAGTGTTCAGAAGGCAGATATCCTACCATTTACCTGCTGTTGAGAAGGCAGCTATCCTGCCATTAACCTAGTGTTCAGAAGGCAGCTATCCTGCCATTTACCTGCTGTTGAGAAGGCAGCTATCCTGCCATTAACCTAGTGTTCAGAAGGCAGCTATCGTGCCTTTTACCTAGTGTTGAGAGGGACGCTATCCTGCCATTTACCGAGTGTTCAGAAGGCAGCTATCCTGCCATTGACCGACTGTTGAGAAGGCAGTTATCCTGCTCTTTACCTAGTGTTCAGAAGGCAGCTATCCTGCCATTTACCTAGTGTTCAGAAGGCAGCATTCCTGCCATTTACCTCGTGGTCAGAAGGCAGCTATCCGGCAATTTACCTAGTGTTCCGAAGGACGCTATAATGCCATTTACCTCGTGTTCAGAAGGCAGCTATCCTGCCATTTACCTCGTGTTGAGAAGGCAGCTATCCTGCCATTTACCTAGTGTTCAGAAGGCAGCTCTCCTGTCATTCACCTAGTGTTGAGAAGGCAGTAATGCTACCATTTACATAGTGTTGAGAAGGCAGCTATCCTGCCATTTAACTAGTGTTCAGAAGGCAGGTATCCTGACATTTACCTCGTGTTCAGAAGGCAGATATCCTACCATTTACCTTATGTTAAGAAGGTAGCTATCCTGCCATTTTCCTAGTGTTCAGAAGGCAGCTATCCTGGCATTTACCTCGTGTTGAGAAGGCAGCTATCCTGCCAGTTACCTAGTGTTCAGAAGGCAGATATCCTGCCATTTATCCAGTGTTTAGAAGGCGTCTATCCTGCCATTTACCTAGTGTTCAGAAGGCAGCTATCCTGCCATTTACCTAGTGTTCAGAAGGCAGATATCATGCCATTGACTTAGTGTTCAGAAGGCAGCTATCCTGCCATTTACCTAGTGTTCAGAAGGCAGCTATCCTGTCATTTACCTAGTGTTCAGAAGGCAGCTATCCTGCCATTTACCTAGTGTTGAGAAGGCAGCAATCCTGCCATTTACCTAGTGTTCAGAAGGCAGCTATCCGGCCATTTACCTAGTGTTCCGAAGAACGCTATAATGCCATTTACCTAGTGTTCAGAAGGCAGATATCCTGCCATTTACCTCGTGTTCAGAAGGACGCTATCCTACATTTACCTAGTGTTCAGAAGGCGGTGAACCTGCCATTTACCTAGTGTTCAGAAGGCAGCTATCCTGCCAATCACTTAGTGTTCAGAAGGCAGCTATCCTGCCATTTACCGAGTGTTCAGAAGGCAGATATCCTGCCATTTATCCAGTGTTCAGAAGGCAGCTAGCCTGCCATTTACCTAGTGTTCAGAAGGCAGATATCCTGCCATTTAGCAAGTGTTCAGAAGGCAGCTATACTGCCATTTACCGAGTGTTGAGAAGGCAGCTATCCTGCCATTTACCTTATGTTCAAAGGCAGCTCTCCTGCCTTTTACCTAGTGTTCAGAAGGCAGATATCGTGCCATTTACCTAGTGTTCAGAAGGCAGCTATCCTGCCATTTACCTAGTGTTCAGACGGCAGCTCTCCTGCCATTCACCTAGTGTTGAGAAGGCAGCAATACTACCATTTACGTAGTGTTGAGAAGGCAGCTATCCTGCCATTTACCTTATGTTCAAAGGTACCTATCCTGCCATTTACCTAGTGTTCAGGAGGCAGCTATCCTGACATTTACCTCGTGTTCAGAAGGCAGATATCCTACCATTTACCTTATGTTCAGAAGGTAGCTATCCTGCCATTTTCCTAGTGTTCAGAAGGCAGCTATCCTGCCTTTTACCTAGTGTTCAGAAGGCAGATATCCTACCATTTACCTTATGTTCTGAAGGCAGCTATCCTGCCATTTTCCTAGTGTTCAGAAGGCAGCTATCCTGCCATTTACCTGCTGTTGAGAAGGCAGCTATCCTGCCATTAACCTAGTGTTCAGAAGGTAGCTATCCAGCCATTTACCTTGTGTTCAGAAGGAGGCTATTCTGCCATTTACCTAGTGTTCAGAAGGCAGCCATCGTGCCTTTTACCTAGTGTTGAGAGGGACGCTACCCTGCCATTTACAGAGTGTTCAGAAGGCAGCTATCCTGCCATTGACCGACTGTTGAGAAGGCAGATATCCTGCTCTTTACCTAGTGTTCAGAAGGCAGCAATCCTGCCATTTACCTCGTGTTGAGAAGGCCGCTATCCTGCCATTTACCTAGTGTTCAGAAGGCAGCAATCCTGCCATTTACCTCGTGGTCAGAAGGCAGCTATCCGGCAATTTACCTAGTGTTCCGAAGGACGCTATAATGCCATTTACCTCGTGTTCAGAAGGCAGCTATCCTGCCATTTACCTCGTGTTGAGAAGGCAGCTATCCTGCCATTTACCTAGTGTTGAGAAGGCAGCTATTCTGCCATTTTCCTAGTGTTCAGAAGGCAGCTAACGTGCCATTTACCTAGTGTTCAGAAGGCAGCTATCCTGGCATTTACCTAGTGTTCAGAAGGCAGCTATCCTGCCATTTACCTAGTGTTCAGAAGACAGATATAATGCCATTTACCTAGTGTTCAGAAGGCAGCTATCCTGCCATTTACCTTGAGTTCAGAAGGCAGCTATCCTGCCATTTACCTTGTGTTCAGAAGGCAACTATCCTGCCATTTACCTAGTGTTCAGAAGGCAGATATCCTGCCATTTACCTAGTGTTCAGAAGGCAGCTCTCCTGCCATTCACCTAGTGTTGAGAAGGCAGTAATGCTACCATTTACATAGTGTTGAGAAGGCAGCTATCCTGCCATTTACCTTATGTTCAAAGGTACCTATCCTGCCATTTAACTAGTGTTCAGAAGGCAGCTATCCTGACATTTACCTCGTGTTCAGAAGGCAGATATCCTACCATTTACCTTATGTGAAGAAGGTAGCTATCCTGCCATTTTCCTAGTGTTCAGAAGGCAGCTATCCTGGCATTTACCTCGTGTTGAGAAGGCAGCTATCCTGCCAGTTACCTAGTGTTCAGAAGGCAGATATCCTCCCATTTATCCAGTGTTTAGAAGGCGTCTATCCTGCCATTTACCTAGTGTTCAGAAGGCAGCTATCCTGCCATTTACCTAGTGTTCAGAAGGCAGATATCATGCCATTGACTTAGTGTTCAGAAGGCAGCTATCCTGCCATTTACCTAGTGTTCAGAAGGCAGCTATCCTGTCATTTACCTAGTGTTCAGAAGGCAGCTATCCTGCCATTTACCTAGTGTTGAGAAGGCAGCAATCCTGCCATTTACCTAGTGTTCAGAAGGCAGCTATCCGGCAATTTACCTAGTGTTCCGAAGAACGCTATAATGCCATTTACCTAGTGTTCAGAAGGCAGATATCCTGCCATTTACCTAGTGTTCAGAAGGACGCTATCCTACATTTACCTAGTGTTCAGAAGGCGGTCAACCTGCCATTTACCTAGTGTTCAGAAGGTAGCTGTCCTGCCAATTACATACTGTTCAGAAGGCAGCTATCCTGCCATTTACCGAGTGTTGAGAAGACAGCTATCCTGCCATTTACCTAGTGTTCAGAAGGCAGCTATCCTGGCATTTACCTCCTGTTCAGAAGGCCGCTATCCTGCCATTTACCGAGTGTTCAGAAGGCAGATATCCTGCCATTTATCCAGTGTTCAGAAGGCAGCTAGCCTGCCATTTACCTAGTGTTCAGAAGGCAGATATCCTGCCATTTAGCAAGTGTTCAGAAGGCAGCTATACTGCCATTTACCGAGTGTTGAGAAGGCAGCTATCCTCCCATTTACCTTATGTTCAAAGGTACCTATCCTGCCATTTACCTAGTGTTCAGAAGGCAGCTATCCTGCCATTTACCTAGTGTTCAGAAGGCAGCTATCCTGCCTTTTACCTAGTGTTCAGAAGGCAGATATCCTGCCATTTACCTAGTGTTCAGAAGGCAGCTATCCTGCCATTTACCTAGTGTTCAGAAGGCAGATTTCCTGCCATTTACCTAGTGTTCAGAAGGCAGCTCTCCTGCCTTTCACCTAGTGTTGAGAAGGCAGCAATACTACCATTTACGTAGTGTTGAGAAGGCTGCTATCCTGCCATTTACCTTATGTTCAAAGGTACCTATCCTGCCATTTACCTAGTGTTCAGGAGGCAGCTATCCTGACATTTACCTCGTGTTCAGAAGGCAGATATCCTACCATTTACCTTATGTTCAGAAGGTAGCTATCCTGCCATTTTCCTAGTGTTCAGAAGGCAGATATCCTACCATTTACCTGCTGTTGAGAAGGCAGCTATCCTGCCATTAACCTAGTGTTCAGAAGGCAGCTATCCTGCCATTTACCTGCTGTTGAGAAGGCAGCTATCCTGCCATTAACCTAGTGTTCAGAAGGTAGCTATCCTGCCATTTACCTTGTGTTCAGAAGGAGGCTATTCTGCCATTTACCTAGTGTTCAGAAGGCAGCTATCGTGCCTTTTACCTAGTGTTGAGAGGGACGCTATCCTGCCATTTACCGAGTGTTCAGAAGGCAGCTATCCTGCCATTGACCGACTGTTGAGAAGGCAGTTATCCTGCTCTTTACCTAGTGTCCAGAAGGCAGCAATCCTGCCATTTACCTCGTGTTGAGAAGGCAGCAATCCTGCCATTTACCTCGTGGTCAGAAGGCAGCTATCCGGCAATTTACCTAGTGTTCCGAAGGACGCTATAATGCCATTTACCTCGTGTTCAGAAGGCAGCTATCCTGCCATTTACCTAGTGATCAGAAGGCAGATATCCTGCCATTTATCCAATGTTTAGAAGGCAGATATCCTGCCATTTATCCAGTGTTTAGAAGGCGGCTATCCTGCCATTTACCTAGTGTTCAGAAGGTGGCTATCCTGCCAATTACCAAGTGTTTAGAAGGCGGCTATCCTGCCATTTACCTAGGGTTCAGAAGGCAGCTATCCTGCCATTTAGCTAGTGTTCAGAAGGCAGCTATCCTGGCATTTACCTCGTGTTCAGAAGGCAGCTATCCTGCCATTCACATTGTACTCAGAAGGCAGCGATCCTGCCATTTACCTAGTGTTCAGAAGGCAGATATCCTGCCATTTACCTAGTGTTCAGAAGGCAGCTATCCTGCCATTTACCTAGTGTTGAGAAGGCAGCTATCTTGCCATTTACCTAGTGTTCAGAAGGCGGCTTTCCTGCCATTTACCTAATGGTCAGAAGGTAGCTATCCTTCCATTTCCCTAGTGTTCAGAAGGCAGCTATCCTGCCATTTACCTAGTGTTGAGAAGGCAGCTATGCTACCATTTACGTAGTGTTGAGAAGGCAGCTATCCTGCCATTTACCTTATGTTCAGAAGGTACCTATCCTCCCATTCACCTAGTGTTCAGAAGGCAGCTATCCTGCCATTTACCTAGTGTTCAGAAGGCAGATATCCTACCATTGACCTTATGATCAGAAGGCAGCTTTCCTGTCATTTTCCTAGTGTTCAGAAGGCAGCTATCCTGCCATTTACCTACTGTTGAGAAGGCAGCTATCCTGCCATTAACCTAGTGTTCAGAACGTAGCAATCCTGCCATTTACCTAGTGTTCAGAAGGTTGCTATCCTGCCATTTACCTAGTGTTCAGAAGGAGGCTATTCTGCCATTTACCTAGTGTTCAGAAGGCAGCTATCGTGCCATTTACCTGATGTTGAGAGGGACTCTATCCTGCCATTTACCTAGTGTTCAGAAGGCAGCTATCCTGCCCTTTACCTCGTGTTCAGAAGGCAGCAATCATGCCATTTACCTAGTGTTCAGAAGGCAGCAATCTGGCAATTTACCTAGTGTTCCGAAGGACGCTACAATGACATTTACCTGGTGTTCAGAAGGTAGCTGTCCTGCCAATTACCGACTTTTGAGAAGGCAGCAATCCTGCCATTTACCTCGTGTTCAGAAGGCAGCTATCCTGCCATTTACCTAGTGTTGAGAAGGCAGCTATCCTGCCATTTACCTAGTGTTGAGAAGGCAGCTATCCTGCCATTTACCTAGTGTTCAGAAGGCAGCTATTCTGCCATTTACCTAGTGTTCAGAAGGCAGCTAACGTGCCATTTACCTAGTGTTCAGAAAGCAGCTATCCTGGCATTTACCTAGTGTTCAGAAGGCAGCTATCCTGCCATTTACCTTCTGTTCAGAAGGCAGATGTCATGCCATTTATCCAGTGTTTAGAAGGCGGCTATGCTACCATTTACGTAGTGTTGAGAAGGCAGCTATCCTGCCATTTACCTTATGTTCTGAAGGTACCTATCCTCCCATTCACCTAGTGTTCAGAAGGCAGCTATCCTGCCATTTACCTAGTGTTCAGAAGGCAGATATCCTACCATTGACCTTATGATCAGAAGGCAGCTTTCCTGTCATTTTCCTCGTGTTCAGAAGGCAGCTATCCTGCCATTTACCTAGTGTTCAGGAGGCAAGCATTCTGCCATTTTCCTAGTGTTCAGAAGGCAGCTAACGTGCCATTTACCTAGTGTTGAGAAGGCAGCTATCCTGCCATTTACCTAGTGTTCAGAAGGCGGCTATCCTGCCATTTACCTAATGTTCAGAAGGCAGCTATCCTGCCATTTACCAAGTGTTGAGAACGCAGCTATGCTACCATTTACGTAGTTTGAGAAGGCAGCTATCCTGCCATTTACCTTATGTTCAGAAGGTACCTATCCTCCCATTCACCTAGTGTTCAGAAGGCAGCTATCCTGCCATTTACCTAGTGTTCAGAAGGCAGATATCCTACCATTGACCTTATGATCAGAAGGCAGCTTTCCTGTCATTTTCCTAGTGTTCAGAAGGCAGCTATCCTGCCATTTACCTACTGTTGTGAAGGCAGCTATCCTGCCATTAACCTAGTGTTCAGAACGTAGCAATCCTGCCATTTACCTAGTGTTCAGAAGGTTGCTATCCTGCCATTTACCTAGTGTTCAGAAGGAGGCTATTCTGCCATTTACCTAGTGTTCAGAAGGCAGCGATCGTGCCATTTACCTAATGTTGAGAGGGACGCTATCCTGCCATTTACCTAGTGTTCAGAAGGCAGCTATCCTGCCCTTTACCTCGTGTTCAGAAGGCAGCAATCATGCCATTTACCTAGTGTTCAGAAGGCAGCTATCCGGCAATTTACCTAGTGTTCCGAAGGAGGCTACAATGACATTTACCTTGTGTTCAGAAGGTAGCTGTAATGCCAATTACCGACTTTTGAGAAGGCAGCAATCCTGCCATTTACCTCGTGTTCAGAAGGCAGCTATCCTGCCATTTACCTAGTGTTGAGAAGGCAGCTATCCTGCCATTTACCTAGTGTTCAGAAGGCAGCTATCCTGCCATTCACCTAGTGTTGAGAAGGCAGTAATGCTACCATTTACGAAGTGTTGAGAAGGCAGCTATCCTGCCATTTACCTTATGTTCAAAGGTACGTATCCTGCCATTTAACTAGTGTTCAGAAGGCAGCTATCCTGACATTTACCTCGTGTTCAGAAGGCAGATATCCTACCATTTACCTTATGTTCAGAAGGTAGCTATCCTGCCATTTTCCTAGTGTTGAGAAGGCAGCTATCCTGGCATTTACCTAGTGTTCAGAAGGCTGCTATCCTGGCATTTACCTAGTGTTCAGAAGGCAGCTATCCTGGCATTTACCTAGTGTTCAGAAGGCAGCTATCCTGCCATTTACCTAGTGATCAGAAGGCAGATATCCTGCCATTTATCCAATGTTTAGAAGGCAGATATCCTGCCATTTATCCAGTGTTTAGAAGGCTGCTATCCTGCCATTTACCTAGTGTTCAGAAGGCGGCTATCCTGCCAATTACCAAGTGTTTAGAAGGCGGCTATTCTGCCATTTACCTAGGGTTCAGAAGGCAGCTATCCTGCCATTTAGCTAGTGTTCAGAAGGCAGCTATCCTGCCATTTACATGGTGTTCAGAAGGCAGCTATCCTGCCATTCACATTGTGCTCAGAAGGCAGCGATCCTGCCATTTACCTAGTGTTCAGAAGGCAGATATCCTGCCATTTACCTAGTGTTCAGAAGGCAGCTATCCTGCCATTTACCTAGTGTTGAGAAGGCAGCTATCCTGCCATTTACCTAGTGTTCAGATGGCGGCTATCCTACCATTTACCTAATGTTCAGAAGGTAGCTATCCTTCCATTTCCCTAGTGTTCAGAAGGCAGCTATCCTGCCATTTACCTAGTGTTGAGAAGGCAGCTATGCTACCATTTACGTAGTGTTGAGAAGGCAGCTATCCTGCCATTTACTTTATGTTCAGAAGGTACCTATCCTTCCATTAACCTAGTGTTGAGAAGTCAGCTATCCTGCCTTTTACCTAGTGTTCAGAATGCAGCTATCCTGCCATTTACCTGCTGTTGAGAAGGCAGCTATCCTGCCATTAACCTAGTGTTCAGAAGGTAGCTATCCTACCACTTAACTAGTGATCAGAAGGAAGCTATCCTGCCATTTACCTAGTGTTCAGAAGGAGGCTATTCTGCCATTTACCTAGTGTTCAGAAGGCAGCTATCGTGCCTTTTACCTAGTGTTGAGAGGGACGCTATCCTGCCATTTACCGAGTGTTCAGAAGGCAGCTATCCTGCCATTGACCGACTGTTGAGAAGGCAGTTATCCTGCTCTTTACCTCGTGTCCAGAAGGCAGCAATCCTGCCATTTACCTCGTGTTGAGAAGGCAGCTATCCTGCCATTTACCTAGTGTTCAGAAGGCAGCAATCCTGCCATTTACCTCGTGGTCAGAAGGCAGCTATCCGGCAATTTACCTAGTGTTCCGAAGGACGCTATAATGCCATTTACCTAGTGTTCAGAAGGTAGCTCTCCTGCCAATTACCGACTTTTGAGAAGGCAGTTATCCTGCCATTTACCTCGTGTTCAGAAGGCAGCTATCCTGCCATTTACCTCGTGTTGAGAAGGCAGCTATCCTGCCATTTACCTAGTGTTCAGAAGGCAGCTATTCTGCCATTTACCTAGTGTTCAGAAGGCAGCTAACGTGCCATTTACCTAGTGTTCAGAAGGCAGCTATCCTGGCATTTACCTAGTGTTCAGAAGGCTGCTATCCTGCCATTTACCAAGTGTTCAGAAGGCAGCTATCCTGCCATTTACCTAGTGTTCAGAAGGCAGCTATCCTGCCATTTATCCAATTTTTAGAAGGCAGATATCCTGCCATTTATCCAGTGTTTAGAAGGCAGCTATCCTGCCAATTACCAAGTGTTTAGAAGGCGGCTATCCTGCCATTTACCTCGGGTTCAGAAGGCAGCTACCTGCCATTTACATAGTGTTCAGAAGGCAGCTATCCTGCGATTCACATTGTGCTCAGAAGGCAACTATCCTGCCATTTACATAGTGTTCAGAAGGCAGCTATCCTGCCATTCACATTGTGCTCAGAAGGCAGCGATCCTGCCATTTACCTAGTGTTCAGAAGGCAGATATCCTGCCTTTTACCTAGTGTTCAGAAGGCAGCTATCCTGCCATTTACCTAGTGTTGCGAAGGCAGCTATCCTGCCATTTACCTAGTGTTCAGAAGGCGGCTATCCTGCCATTTACCTAATGTTCAGAAGGTAGCTATGCTTCCATTTCCCTAGTGTTCAGAAGGCAGCTATCCTGCCATTTACCTAGTGTTGAGAAGGCAGCTATGCTACCATTTACGTAGTGTTGAGAAGGCAGCTATCCTGCCATTTACTTTATGTTCAGAAGGTACCTATCCTCCCATTCACCTAGTGTTCAGAAGGCAGCTATCCTGCCATTTACCTAGTGTTCAGAAGGCAGATATCCTACCATTGACCTTATGATCAGAAGGCAGCTTTCCTGTCATTTTCCTAGTGTTCAGAAGGCAGCTATCCTGCCATTTACCTACTGTTGAGAAGGCAGCTATCCTGCCATTAACCTAGTGTTCAGAACGTAGCAATCCTGCCATTTACCTAGTGTTCAGAAGGTTGCTATCCTGCCATTTACCTAGTGTTCAGAAGGAGGATATTCTGCCATTTACCTAGTGTTCAGAAGGCAGCTATCGTGCCATTTACCTAATGTTGAGAGGGACTCTATCCTGCCATTTACCTAGTGTTCAGAAAGCAGCTATCCGGCAATTTACCTAGTGTTCCGAAGGACGCTACAATGACATTTACCTAGTGTTCAGAAGGTAGCTGTCCTGCCAATTACCGACTTTTGAGAAGGCAGCAATCCTGCCATTTACCTCGTGTTCAGAAGGCAGCTATCCTGCCATTTACCTAGTGTTGAGAAGGCAGCTATCCTGCCATTTACCTAGTGTTCAGAAGGCAGGTATTCTGCCATTTACCTAGTGTTCAGAAGGCAGCTAACGTGCCATTTACCTAGTGTTCAGAAAGCAGCTATCCTGGCATTTACCTAGTGTTCAGAAGGCAGCTATCCTGCCATTTACCTAGGGTTCAGAAGGCAGCTATCCTGCCATTTAACTAGTGATCAGAAGGCAGATATCCTGCCATTTAACCAATGTTTAGAAGGCAGATATCCTGCCATTTATCCAGTGTTTAGAAGGTGGCTATCCTGAATTTACCTAGTGTTCAGAAGGCGGCTCTCCTGCCAATTACCAAGTGTTTAGAAGGCGGCTATCCTGCCATTTACCTAGGATTCAGAAGGCAGCTATCCTGCCATTTACCTAGTGTTCAGAAGGCGGCTATCCTGCCATTTACCTAATGGTCAGAAGGTAGCTATCCTTCCATTTCCCTAGTGTTCAGAAGGCAGCTATCCTGCCATTTACCTAGTGTTCAGAAGGCTGCTATCCTGCCATTTACCTAGTGTTCAGAAGGCAGCTATCCTGCCATTTACCTAGTGTTCAGAAGGCAGCTATCCTGCCATTTACCTAGTGTTCAGAATGCAGATATCCTGCCATTTATCCAATGTTTAGAAGGCAGATATCCTGCCATTTATCCAGTGTTTAGAAGGCGGCTATCCTGCCTTTTACCTAGTGTTCAGAAGGCGGCTATCCTGCCAATTACCAAGTGTTTAGAAGGCGGCTATCCTGCCATTTACCTCGGGTTCAGAAGGCAGCTATCCTGCCATTTACATAGTGTTCAGAAGGCATCTATCCTGCTATTCACATTGTGCTCAGAAGGCAGCTATCCTGCCATTTACATAGTGTTCAGAAGGCAGATATCCTGCCATTTACCTAGTGTTCAGAAGGCAGCTATCCTGCCATTTACCTAGTGTTGAGAAGGCAGCTATCCTGCCATTTACCTAGTGTTCAGAAGGCGGCTATCCTGCCATTTACCTAATGGTCAGAAGGTAGCTATCCTTCCATTTCCCTAGTGTTCAGAAGGCAGCTATCCTGCCATTTACCTAGTGTTGAGAAGGCAGCTATGCTACCATTTACGTAGTGTTGAGAAGGCAGCTATCCTGCCATTTACCTAGTGTTCAGAAGGCAGCTATACTGCCATTTACCTAGTGTTCAGAAGGCAGATATCCTACCATTGACCTTATGATCAGAAGGCAGCTTTCCTGTCATTTTCCTAGTGTTCAGAAGGCAGCTATCCTGCCATTTACCTACTGTTGAGAAGGCAGCTATCCTGCCATTAACCTAGTGTTCAGAACGTAGCAATCCTGCCATTTACCTAGTGTTCAGAAGGTCGCTATCCTGCCATTTACCTCGTGTTCAGAAGGAGGCTATTCTGCCATTTACCTAGTGTTCAGAAGGCAGCTATCGTGCCATTTACCTAATGTTGAGAGGGACTCTATCCTGCCATTTACCTAGTGTTCAGAAGGCAGCTATCCTGCCCTTTACCTCGTGTTCAGAAGGCAGCTATCCGGCAATTTACCTAGTGTTCCGAAGGACGCTACAATGACATTTACCTAGTGTTCAGAAGGTAGCTGTCCTGCCAATTACCGACTTTTGAGAAGGCAGCAATCCTGCCATTTACCTCGTGTTGAGAAGGCAGCTATCCTGCCATTTACCTAGTGTTCAGAAGGCAAGTATTCTGCCATTTACCTAGTGTTCAGAAGGCAGCTAACGTGCCATTTACCTAGTGTTCAGAAAGCAGCTATCCTGGCATTTACCTAGTGTTCAGAAGGCAGCTATCCTGCCATTTACCTTCGGTTCAGAAGGCAGATGTCCTGCCATTTATCCAGTGTTTAGAAGGCGGCTATGCTACCATTTACGTAGTGTTGAGAAGGCAGCTATCCTGCCATTTACCTTATGTTCAGAAGGTACCTATCCTCCCATTCACCTAGTGTTCAGAAGGCAGCTATCCTGCCATTTACCTAGTGTTCAGAAGGCAGATATCCTACCATTGACCTTATGATCAGAAGGCAGCTTTCCTGTCATTTTCCTAGTGTTCAGAAGGCAGCTATCCTGCCATTTACCTACTGTTGTGAAGGCAGCTATCCTGCCATTAACCTAGTGTTCAGAACGTAGCAATCCTGCCATTTACCTAGTGTTCAGAAGGTTGCTATCCTGCCATTTACCTAGTGTTCAGAAGGAGGCTATTCTGCCATTTACCTAGTGTTCAGAAGGCAGCGATCGTGCCATTTACCTAGTGTTCAGAAGGCAGCTATCCTGCCATTTACCTTATGTTCAAAGGTACGTATCCTGCCATTTAACTAGTGTTCAGAAGGCAGCTATCCTACCATTTACCTTATGTTCAGAAGGTAGCTATCCTTCCATTTCCCTAGTGTTCAGAAGGCAGCTATCCTGCCATTTACCTAGTGTTGAGAAGGCAGCTATGCTACCATTTACGTAGTGTTGAGAAGGCAGCTATCCTGCCATTTACTTTATGTTCAGAAGGTACCTATCCTTCCATTAACCTAGTGTTGAGAAGGCAGCTATCCTGCCTTTTACCTAGTGTTGAGAAGGCAGATATCCTACCATTTACCTTATGTTCTGAAGGCAGCTATCCTGACATTTTCCTAGTGTTCAGAAGGCAGCTATCCTGCCATTTACCTGCTGTTGAGAAGGCAGCTATCCTGCCATTAACCTAGTGTTCAGAAGGTAGCTATCCTACCACTTACCTAGTGTTCAGAAGGAGGCTATTCTGCCATTTACCTAGTGTTCAGAAGGCAGCTATCGTGCCTTTTACCTAGTGTTGAGAGGGGCGCTATCCTGCCATTTACCGAGTGTTCAGAAGGCAGCAATCCTGCCATTTACCTCGTGTTGAGAAGGCAGCTATCCTGCCATTTACCTAGTGTTCAGAAGGCAGCAATCCTGCCATTTACCTCGTGGTCAGAAGGCAGCTATCCGGCAATTTACCTAGTGTTCCGATGGACACTATAATGCCATTTACCTAGTGTTCAGAAGGTAGCTCTCCTGCCAATTACCAACTTTTGAGAAGGCAGTTATCCTGCCATTTACCTCGTGTTCAGAAGGCAGCTATCCTGCCATTTACCTCGTGTTGAGAAGGCAGCTATCCTGCCATTTACCTAGTGTTCAGAAGGCAGCTATTCTGCCATTTACCTAGTGTTCAGAAGGCAGCTAACGTGCCATTTACCTAGTGTTCAGAAGGCAGCTATCCTGGCATTTACCTAGTGTTCAGAAGGCTGCTATCCTGCCATTTACCAAGTGTTCAGAAGGCAGCTATCCTGCCATTTACCTAGTGTTCAGAAGGCAGCTATCCTGCCATTTATCCAATTTTTAGAAGGCAGATATCCTGCCATTTATCCAGTGTTTAGAAGGCAGCTATCCTGCCAATTACCAAGTGTTTAGAAGGCGGCTATCCTGCCATTTACCTCGGGTTCAGAAGGCAGCTACCTGCCATTTACATAGTGTTCAGAAGGCAGCTATCCTGCTATTCACATTGTGCTCAGAAGGCAACTATCCTGCCATTTACATAGTGTTCAGAAGGCAGCTATCCTGCCATTCACATTGTGCTCAGAAGGCAGCGATCCTGCCATTTACCTAGTGTTCAGAAGGCAGATATCCTGCCTTTTACCTAGTGTTCAGAAGGCGGCTATCCTGCCATTTACCTAATGTTCAGAAGGTAGCTATGCTTCCATTTCCCTAGTGTTCAGAAGGCAGCTATCCTGCCATTTACCTAGTGTTGAGAAGGCAGCTATGCTACCATTTACGTAGTGTTGAGAAGGCAGCTATCCTGCCATTTACTTTATGTTCAGAAGGTACCTATCCTCCCATTCACCTAGTGTTCAGAAGGCAGCTATCCTGCCATTTACCTAGTGTTCAGAAGGCAGATATCCTACCATTGACCTTATGATCAGAAGGCAGCTTTCCTGTCATTTTCCTAGTGTTCAGAAGGCAGCTATCCTGCCATTTACCTACTGTTGAGAAGGCAGCTATCCTGCCATTAACCTAGTGTTCAGAACGTAGCAATCCTGCCATTTACCTAGTGTTCAGAAGGTTGCTATCCTGCCATTTACCTAGTGTTCAGAAGGAGGATATTCTGCCATTTACCTAGTGTTCAGAAGGCAGCTATCGTGCCATTTACCTAATGTTGAGAGGGACTCTATCCTGCCATTTACCTAGTGTTCAGAAGGCAGCAATCCTGCCATTTACCTAGTGTTGAGAAGGCAGCTATCCTGCCATTTACCTAGTGTTCAGAAGGCAGGTATTCTGCCATTTACCTAGTGTTCAGAAGGCAGCTAACGTGCCATTTACCTAGTGTTCAGAAAGCAGCTATCCTGGCATTTACCTAGTGTTCAGAAGGCAGCTATCCTGCCATTTACCTAGGGTTCAGAAGGCAGCTATCCTGCCATTTACCTAGTGATCAGAAGGCAGATATCCTGCCATTTAACCAATGTTTAGAAGGCAGATATCCTGCCATTTATCCAGTGTTTAGAAGGCGGCTATCCTGCCATTTACCTAGTGTTCAGAAGGCGGCTATCCTGCCAATTACCAAGTGTTTAGAAGGCGGCTATCCTGCCATTTACCTAGGATTCAGAAGGCAGCAATCCTGCCATTTAGCTAGTGTTCAGAAGGCAGCTATCCTGCCATTTACATAGTGTTCAGAAGGCAGCTATCCTGCCATTCACATTGTGCTCAGAAGGCAGCGATCCTGCCATTTACCTAGTGTTCAGAAGGCAGATATCCTGCCATTTACCTAGTGTTCAGAAGGCAGCTATCTTGCCATTTACCTAGTGTTGAGAAGGCAGCTATCGTGCCATTTACCTAGTGTTCAGAAGGCGGCTATCCTGCCATTTACCTAATGTTCAGAAGGTAGTTATCCTTCCATTTCCCTAGTGTTCAGAAGGCAGCTATCCTGCCATTTACCTAGTGTTGAGAAGGCAGCTATGCTACCATTTACGTAGTGTTGAGAAGGCAGCTATCCTGCCATTTACCTTATGTTCAGAAGGTACCTATCCTCCCATTCACCTAGTGTTCAGAAGGCAGCTATCCTGCCATTTACCTAGTGTTCAGAAGGCAGATATCCTACCATTGACCTTATGATCAGAAGGCAGCTTTCCTGTAATTTTCCTAGTGTTCAGAAGGCAGCTATCCTGCCATTTACCTACTGTTGAGAAGGCAGCTATCCTGCCATTTACCTAGTGTTCAGAAGGTTGCTATCCTGCCATTTACCTAGTGTTCAGAAGGAGGCTATTCTGCCATTTACCTAGTGTTCAGAAGGCAGCTATCGTGCCATTTACCTAATTTTGAGAGGGACTCTATCCTGCCATTTACCTAGTGTTCAGAAGGCAGCTATCCTGCCATTTACCTAGTGTTCAGAAGGCAGCTATCCTGTCATTTACCTAGTGTTCAGAAGGCAGCTATCCGGCAATTTACCTAGTGTTCCGAAGGACGCTACAATGACATTTACCTCGTGTTGAGAAGGCGGCTATCCTGCCAATTACCGACTTTTGAGAAGGCAGCTATCCTGCCATTTACCTAGTGTTGAGAAGGCGGCTATCCTGCCATTTATCTAGTGTTCAGAAGGCAGCGATCCTGCCATTTACCTAGTGTTCAGAAGGCGGCTATCCTTCCATGTACCTAGTGTTCAGAAGGCAGCTATCTTGCCATTTACCTAGTGTTCAGAAGGCAGCTATCCGGCAATTTACCTAGTGTTCCGAAGGACGCTATAATGCCATTTACCTTGTTTTCAGAAGGTAGCTTTCCTGCCAATTACCGACTTTTGAGAAGGCAGCTATCCTGCCATTTACCTCGTGTTCAGAAGGCAGCTATCCTGCCATTAACCTAGTGTTGAGAAGGCAGCTATCCTGCCGTTAACCAAGTGATCAGAAGGCAGCTATTCTGCCATTTACCTAGTGTTTAGAAGGCAGCTAGCGTGCCATTTACTTAGTGTTCAGAAGGCAGCTATCCTGGCATTTACCTAGTGTTCAGAAGGCAGCTATCCTGCCATTTACCTAGTGTTCAGAAGGCAGCTATGCTGGCATTTACCTAGTGTTCAGAAGGCAGCTATCCTGGCATTTACCTCCTGTTCAGAAGGCAGCTATCCTGCCATTTACCTAGTGTTCAGAAGGCAGCTATCCTGCCATTTACCTAGTGTTCAGAAGGCAGCAATCGTGCCATTTACCTAGTGTTCAGAAGGCAGCTATCCCGCAATTTCCCTAGTGTTCCGAAGGACGCTATAATGCCATTTACCTAGTGTTCAGAAGGTAGCTGTCCTGCCAATTACCGACTTTTGAGAAGGCAGCTATCCTTCCATTTACCTCGTGTTCAGAAGGCAGCTATCCTGCCATTTACCTAGTGTTGAGAAGGCAGCTATCCTGCCATTTACCTAGTGTTCAGAAGGCAGATATCCTGGCATTTACCTAGTGTTCAGAAGGCAGCTATCCTGGCATTTACCTCGTGTTGAGAAGGCAGCTATCCTGCCATTTACCTAGTGTTCAGAAGGCAGATATCCTGCCATTTATCCAGTGTTTAGAAGGCAGCTATCCTGCCATTTACCTAGTGTTCGGAAGGCAGCAATCCTGGCATTTACCTAGTGTTCAGAAGGCAGCTAACGTGCCATTTACCTAGTGTTCAGAAGGCAGCTATCCTGCCATTTACCTAGTGTTCGGAAGGCAGCAATCCTGGCATTTACCTAGTGTTCAGAAGGCAGCTATCCTGCCATTTACCTAGTGTTCAGAAGCAGATATACTGCCATTTACCTAGTGTTCAGAAGGCAGCTATCCTGCCATTTACCTAGTGTTCAGAAGGCAGATATCCTGCCATTTACCTAGTGTTCAGAATGCAGCTCTCCTGCCATTCACCTAGTGTTGAGAAGGCAGCTATGCTACCATTTACGTAGTGTTGAGAAGGCAGCTATCCTGCCATTTACCTTATGTTCAAAGGTACCTATCCTGCCATTTACCTAGTGTTCAGAAGGCAGCTATCCTGCCAATTGCATACTGTTTAGAAGGCAGTTATCCTGCCATTTACCGAGTGTTGAGAAGGCAGCTATCCTGCCATTTACCTACTGTTCAGAAGGCAGCTATCCTGGCATTTACCTCCTGTTCAGAAGGCAGCTATCCTGCCAGTTACCTAGTGTTCAGAAGGCAGATTTCCTGCCATTTATCCAGTGTTCAGAAGGCAGCTATCCTGCCATTTACCTAGTGTTCAGAAGGCAGATATCCTGCCATTTACCTAGTGTTCAGAAGGCAGCTATCCTGCCATTTACCTAGTGTTCAGAAGGCAGCTATCCTGCCTTTTACCTAGTGTTCAGAAGGCAGATATCCTGCCATTTACCTAGTGTTCAGAAGGCAGCTATCCTGCCATTTACCTAGTGTTCAGAAGGCAGCTATCCTGCCATTCACCTAGTGTTGAGAAGGCAGTAATGCTACCATTTGCGTAGTGATGAGAAGGCAGCTATCCTGCCATTTACCTTATGTTCAAAGGTACCTATCCTGCCATTTAACTAGTGTTCAGAAGGCAGCTATCCTGACATTTACCTCGTGTTCAGAAGGCAGATATCCTACCATTTACCTTATGTTCAGAAGGTAGCTATCCTGCCATTTTCCTAGTGTTCAGAAGGCAGCTATCCTGGCATTTACCTAGTGTTCAGAAGGCAGCTATCCTGCCATTTACCTAGTGTTCAGAAGGCAGCTATCCTGGCATTTGCCTAGTGTTCAGAAGGCAGCTATCCTGCCATTTACCTAGTGTTCAGAAGGCAGATATCCTGCCATTTATCCAATGTTTAGAAGGCAGATATCCTGCCATTTATCCAGTGTTTAGATGGCGGCTATCCTGCCATTTACCTAGTGTTCAGAAGGCGGCTATCCTGCCAATTACCAAGTGTTTAGAAGGCGGCTATCCTGCCATATACCTAGGGTTCAGAAGGCAGCTATCCTGCCATTTAGCTAGTGTTCAGAAGGCAGCTATCCTGCCATTTACATAGGGTTGAGAAGGCAGCTATCCTGCCATTTACCTAGTGATCAGAAGGCAGATATCCTGCCATTTATCCAATGTTTAGAAGGCAGATATCCTGCCATTTATCCAGTGTTTAGAAGGCGGCTATCCTGCCATTTACCTCGTGTTCAGAAGGCAGCATTCCTGCCATTTACCTAGTGTTCAGAAGGCAGCTATCCTGCCATTTACCTAGTGATCAGAAGGCAGATATCCTGCCATTTAACCAATGTTTAGAAGGCAGATATCCTGCCATTTATCCAGTGTTTAGAAGGCGGCTATCCTGCCATTTACCTAGTGTTCAGAAGGCGGCTATCCTGCCAATTACCAAGTGTTTAGAAGGCGGCTCTCCTGCCATTTACCTAGGATTCAGAAGGCAGCTATCCTGCCATTTAGCTAGTGTTCAGAAGGCAGCTATCCTGCCATTTACATAGTGTTCAGAAGGCAGCTATCCTGCCATTCACATTGTGCTCAGAAGGCAGCGATCCTGCCATTTACCTAGTGTTCAGAAGGCAGATATCCTGCCATTTACCTAGTGTTCAGAAGGCAGCTATCTTGCCATTTACCTAGTGTTGAGAAGGCAGCTATCGTGCCATTTACCTAGTGTTCAGAAGGCGGCTATCCTGCCATTTACCTAATGTTCAGAAGGTAGCTATCCTTCCATTTCCCTAGTGTTCAGAAGGCAGCTATCCTGCCATTTACCTAGTGTTGAGAAGGCAGCTATGCTACCATTTACGTAGTGTTGAGAAGGCAGCTATCCTGCCATTTACCTTATGTTCAGAAGGTACCTATCCTCCCATTCACCTAGTGTTCAGAAGGCAGCTATCCTGCCATTTACCTAGTGTTCAGAAGGCAGATATCCTACCATTGACCTTATGATCAGAAGGCAGCTTTCCTGTAATTTTCCTAGTGTTCAGAAGGCAGCTATCCTGCCATTTACCTACTGTTGAGAAGGCAGCTATCCTGCCATTTACCTAGTGTTCAGAAGGTTGCTATCCTGCCATTTACCTAGTGTTCAGAAGGAGGCTATTCTGCCATTTACCTAGTGTTCAGAAGGCAGCTATCGTGCCATTTACCTAATTTTGAGAGGGACTCTATCCTGCCATTTACCTAGTGTTCAGAAGGCAGCTATCCTGCCCTTTACCTCGTGTTAAGAAGGCAGCTATCCTGCCATTAACCTAGTGTTCAGAAGGCAGCTATCCTGTCCTTTACCTAGTGTTCAGAAGGCAGCTATCCGGCAATTTACCTAGTGTTCCGAAGGACGCTACAATGACATTTACCTCGTGTTGAGAAGGCGGCTATCCTGCCAATTACCGACTTTTGAGAAGGCAGCTATCCTGCCATTTACCTAGTGTTGAGAAGGCGGCTATCCTGCCATTTATCTAGTGTTCAGAAGGCAGCGATCCTGCCATTTACCTAGTGTTCAGAAGGCGGCTATCCTTCCATGTACCTAGTGTTCAGAAGGCAGCTATCTTGCCATTTACCTAGTGTTCAGAAGGCAGCTATCCGGCAATTTACCTAGTGTTCCGAAGGACGCTATAATGCCATTTACCTTGTTTTCAGAAGGTAGCTTTCCTGCCAATTACCGACTTTTGAGAAGGCAGCTATCCTGCCATTTACCTCGTGTTCAGAAGGCAGCTATCCTGCCATTAACCTAGTGTTGAGAAGGCAGCTATCCTGCCGTTAACCAAGTGATCAGAAGGCATCTATTCTGCCATTTACCTAGTGTTCAGAAGGCAGCTAACGTGCCATTTACTTAGTGTTCAGAAGGCAGCTATCCTGGCATTTACCTAGTGTTCAGAAGGCAGCTATCCTGCCATTTACCTAGTGTTCAGAAGGCAGCTATGATGGCATTTACCTAGTGTTCAGAAGGCAGCTATCCTGGCATTTACTTCCTGTTCAGAAGGCAGCTATCCTGCCATTTACCTAGTGTTCAGAAGGCAGCAATCGTGCCATTTACCTAGTGTTCAGAAGGCAGCTATCCCGCAATTTCCCTAGTGTTCCGAAGGACGCTATAATGCCATTTACCTAGTGTTCAGAAGGTAGCTGTCCTGCCAATTACCGACTTTTGAGAAGGCAGCTATCCTTCCATTTACCTCGTGTTCAGAAGGCAGCTATCCTGCCATTTACCTAGTGTTGAGAAGGCAGCTATCCTGCCATTTACCTAGTGTTCATAAGGCAGATATCCTGGGCATTTACCTAGTGTTCAGAAGGCAGCTATCCTGGCATTTACCTCGTGTTGAGAAGGCAGCTATCCTGCCATTTACCTAGTGTTCAGAAGGCAGATATCCTGCCAATTTATCCAGTGTTTAGAAGGCAGCTATCCTGCCATTTACCTAGTGTTGAGAAGGCAGCTATTCTGCCATTAACCTAGTGTTCAGAAGGCAGCTAACGTGCCATTTACCTAGTGTTCAGAAGGCAGCTATCCTGCCATTTACCTAGTGTTCGGAAGGCAGCAATCCTGGCATTTACCTAGTGTTCAGAAGGCAGCTATCCTGCCATTTACCTCGTGTTGAGAAGGCAGCTATCCTGCCATTTACCTATTGTTCAGAAGGCAGATATCCTGCCATTTATCCAGTGTTTAGAAGGCGGATATCCTGCCATTTACCTAGTGTTCAGAAGGCAGCTATCCTGCCAATTGCATACTGTTTAGAAGGCAGTTATCCTGCCATTTACCGAGTGTTGAGAAGGCAGCTATCCTGCCATTTACCTACTGTTCAGAAGGCAGCTATCCTGGCATTTACCTCCTGTTCAGAAGGCAGCTATCCTGCCATTTACCTAGTGTTCAGAAGGCAGATATCCTGCCATTTACCTAGTGTTCAGAAGGCAGCTATCCTGCCATTTACCTAGTGTTCAGAAGGCAGCTATCCTGCCTTTTACCTAGTGTTCAGAAGGCAGATATCCTGCCATTTACCTAGTGTTCAGAAGGCAGCTATCCTGCCATTTACCTAGTGTTCAGAGGCAGATATCCTGCCATTTACCTAGTGTTCAGAAGGCAGCTCTCCTGCCATTCACCTAGTGTTGAGAAGGCAGTAATGCTACCTTTTGCGTAGTGTTGAGAAGGCAGCTATCCTGCCATTTACCTTATGTTCAAAGGTACATATCCTGCCATTTAACTAGTGTTCAGAAGGCAGCTATCCTGACATTTACCTCGTGTTCAGAAGGCAGATATCCTACCATTTACCTTATGTTCAGAAGGTAGCTATCCTGCCATTTTCCTAGTGTTCAGAAGGCAGCTATCCTGGCATTTACCTAGTGTTCAGAAGGCAGCTATCCTGCCATTTACCTAGTGTTCAGAAGGAAGCTATCCTGGCATTTGCCTAGTGTTCAGAAGGCAGCTATCCTGCCATTTACCTAGTGTTTAGGAAGGCAGATATCCTGCCATTTATCCAATGTTTAGAAGGCAGATATCCTGCCATTTATCCAGTGTTTAGATGGCGGCTATCCTGCCATTTACCTAGTGTTCAGAAGGCGGCTATCCTGCCAATTACCAAGTGTTTAGAAGGCGGCTATCCTGCCATATACCTAGGGTTCAGAAGGCAGATATCCTGCCATTTAGCTAGTGTTCAGAAGGCAGCTATCCTGCCATTTACAGAGGGTTCAGAAGGCAGCTATCCTGCCATTTAGCTAGTGTTGAGAAGGCAGCTATCCTGCCATTTACCTTATGTTCAAAGGTACCTATCCTGCCATTTACCTAGTGTTCAGAAGGCAGCTATCCTGCCAATTACATACTGTTTAGAAGGCAGCTATCCGCCATTTACCGACTGTTGAGAAGGCAGCTATCCTGCCATTTACCTACTGTTCAGAAGGCAGCTATCCTGGCATTTACCTCCTGTTCACAAGGCAGCTATCCTGCCATTTACCTAGTGTTCAGAAGGCAGATATCCTGCCATTTACCTAGTGTTCAGAAGTTAGATATCCTGCCATTTATCCAGTGTTTAGACGGCGGCTATCCTGCCATTTACCTAGTGTTCAGAAGGCGGCTATCCTGCCATTTACCTAGTGTTTAGAAGGCGGCTATCCTGCCATTTATCTAGTGTTCAGAAGACAGCGATCCTGCCATTTACCTAGTGTTCAGAAGGCGGCTATCCTTCCATGTACCTAGTGTTCAGAAGGCAGCTATCTTGCCATTTACCTAGTGTTCAGAAGGCAGCTATCCTGCCATTTACATAGTGTTCAGAAGGCAGCTATCCGGAAATTTACCTAGTGTTCCGAAGGACGCTATAATGCCATTTACCTTGTTTTCAGAAGGTAGCTTTCCTGCCAATTACCGACTTTTGAGAAGGCAGCTATCCTGCCATTTACCTCGTGTTCAGAAGGCAGCTATCCTGCCATTAACCTAGTGTTGAGAAGGCAGCAATCCTGCCATTTACCAAGTGTTCAGAAGGCAGCTATTCTGCCATTTACCTAGTGTTCAGAAGGCAGCTATCCTGGCATTTACCTCGTGTTGAGAAGGCAGCTATCCTGCCATTTACCTAGTGTTCAGAAGACAGATATCCTGCCATTTATCCAGTGTTTAGAATTCAGCTATCCTGCCATTTACCTAGTGTTGAGCAGGCAGCTATTCTGCCATTTACCTATGTTCAGAAGGCAGCTAACCTGCCATTTACCTAGTGTTCAGAAGGCAGCTATCCTGCCATTTACCTAGTGTTCGGAAGGCAGCAATCCTGGCATTTACCTAGTGTTCAGAAGGCAGCTATCCTGCCATTTACCTGCTGTTCAGAAGGCAGATATCCTGCCATTTATCCAGTGTTTAGAAGGCGGATATCCTGCCATTTACCAAGTGTTCAGAAGGCAGCTATCCTGCCATTTACCTAGTGTTCAGAAGGCAGATATCATGCCATTGACCTAGTGTTCAGAAGGCAGCTATCCTGCCATTTACCTAGTGTTCAGAAGGCAGCTATCCTGTCATTTACCTAGTGTTCAGAAGGCAGCTATCCTGCCTTTTACCTAGTGTTCAGAAGCAGATATACTGCCATTCACCTAGTGTTCAGAAGGCAGCTATCCTGCCATTTACCTAGTGTTCAGATGGCAGATATCCTGCCATTTACCTAGTGTTCAGAAGGCAGCTCTCCTGCCATTCACCTAGTGTTGAGAAGGCAGCTATGCTACCATTTACATAGTGTTGAGAAGGCAGCTATCCTGCCATTTACCTTATGTTCAAAGGTACCTATCCTGCCGTTTACCTAGTGTTCAGAAGGCAGCTATCCTGCCAATTACATACTGTTTAGAAGGCAGTTATCCTGCCATTTACCGAGTGTTGAGAAGGCAGCTATCCTGCCATTTACCTAGTGTTCGGAAGGCAGCAATCCTGGCATTTACCTAGTGTTCAGAAGGCAGCTATCCTGCCATTTACCTAGTGTTCAGAAGGCAGATATCCTGCCATTTATCCAGTGTTTAGAAGGCGGATATCCTGCCATTTACCAAGTGTTCAGAAGGCAGCTATCCTGCCATTTACCTAGTGTTCAGAAGGCAGATATCATGCCATTGACCTAGTGTTCAGAAGGCAGCTATCCTGCCATTTACCTAGTGTTCAGAAGGCAGCTATCCTGTCATTTACCTAGTGTTCAGAAGGCAGCTATCCTGCCGTTTACCTAGTGTTCAGAAGGCAGCTATCCTGCCGTTTACCTAGTGTTCAGAAGCAGATATACTGCCATTTACCTAGTGTTCAGAAGGCAGCTATCCTGCCATTTACCTAGTGTTCAGAAGGCAGATATCCTGCCATTTACCTAGTGTTCAGAATGCAGCTCTCCTGCCATTCACCTAGTGTTGAGAAGGCAGCTATGCTACCATTTACGTAGTGTTGAGAAGGCAGCTATCCTGCCATTTACCTTATGTTCAAAGGTACCTATCCTGCCATTTACCTAGTGTTCAGAAGGCAGCTATCCTGCCAATTACATACTGTTTAGAAGGCAGTTATCCTGCCATTTACCGAGTTTTGAGAAGGCAGCTATCCTGCCATTTACCTACTGTTCAGAAGGCAGCTATCCTGGCATTTACCTCCTGTTCAGAAGGCAGCTATCCTGCCATTTACCTAGTGTTCAGAAGGCAGATTTCCTGCCATTTATCCAGTGTTCAGAAGGCAGCTATCCTGCCATTTACCTAGTGTTCAGAAGGCAGATATCCTGCCATTTACCTAGTGTTCAGAAGGCAGCTATCCTGCCATTTACCTAGTGTTCAGAAGGCAGCTATCCTGCCTTTTACCTAGTGTTCAGAAGGCAGATATCCTGCCATTTACCTAGTGTTCAGAAGGCAGCTATCCTGCCATTTACCTAGTGTTCAGAAGGCAGATATCCTGCCATTTACCTAGTGTTCAGAAGGCAGCTCTCCTTCCATTCACCTAGTGTTGAGAAGGCAGTAATGCTACCATTTGCGTAGTGTTGAGAAGGCAGCTATCCTGCCATTTACCTTATGTTCAAAGGTACCTATCCTGCCATTTAACTAGTGTTCAGAAGGCAGCTATCCTGACATTTACCTCGTGTTCAGAAGGCAGATATCCTACCATTTACCTTATGTTCAGAAGGTAGCTATCCTGCCATTTTCCTAGTGTTCAGAAGGCAGCTATCCTGGCATTTACCTAGTGTTCAGAAGGCAGCTATCCTGCCATTTACCTAGTGTTCAGAAGGCAGCTATCCTGGCATTTGCCTAGTGTTCAGAAGGCAGCTATCCTGCCATTTACCTAGTGTTCAGAAGGCAGATATCCTGCCATTTATCCAATGTTTAGAAGGCAGATATCCTGCCATTTATCCAGTGTTTAGATGGCGGCTATCCTGCCATTTACCTAGTGTTCAGAAGGCGGCTATCCTGCCAATTACCAAGTGTTTAGAAGGCGGCTATCCTGCCATATACCTAGGGTTCAGAAGGCAGCTATCCTGCCATTTAGCTAGTGTTCAGAAGGCAGCTATCCTGCCATTTACATAGGGTTCAGAAGGCAGCTATCCTGCCATTTAGCTAGTGTTGAGAAGGCAGCTATCCTGCCATTTATCTTATGTTCAAAGGTACCTATCCTGCCATTTACCTAGTGTTCAGAAGGCAGCTATCCTCCCAATTACATACTGTTTAGAAGGCAGCTATCCTGCCATTTACCGAGTGTTGAGAAGGCAGCTATCCTGCCATTTACCTACTGTTCAGAAGGCAGCTATCCTTGCATTTACCTCCTGTTCAGAAGGCAGCTATCCTGCCATTTACCTGGTGTTCAGAAGGCAGATTTCCTGCCATTTATCCAGTGTTCAGAAGGCAGCTATCCTGCCATTTACCTAGTGTTCAGAAGGCAGATATCCTGCCATTTACCTAGTGTTCAGAAGGCAGCTATCCTGCCATTTACCTAGTGTTCAGAAGGCAGATATCCTGCCATTTACCTAGTGTTCAGAAGTTAGATATCCTGCCATTTATCCAGTGTTTAGATGGCGGCTATCCTGCCATTTACCTAGTGTTCAGAAGGCGGCTATCCTGCCATTTACCTATTGTTTAGAAGGCGGCTATCCTGCCATTTATCTAGTGTTCAGAAGACAGCGATCCTGCCATTTACCTAGTGTTCAGAAGGCGGCTATCCTTCCATGTACCTAGTGTTCAGAAGGCAGCTATCATGCCATTTACCTAGTGTTCAGAAGGCAGCTATCCTGCCATTTACATAGTGTTCAGAAGGCAGCTATCCGGCAATTTACCTAGTGTTCCGAAGGACGCTATAATGCCATTTACCTTGTTTTCAGAAGGTAGCTTTCCTGCCATTAACGTAGTGTTGAGAAGGCAGCTATCCTGCCATTTACCAAGTGTTCAGAAGGCAGCTATTCTGCCATTTACCTAGTGTTCAGAAGGCAGCTATCCTGGCATTTACCTCGTGTTCAGAAGGCAGCTATCCTGGCATTTACCTCGTGTTGAGAAGGCAGCTATCCTGCCATTTACCTAGTGTTCAGAAGGCAGATATCCTGCCATTTATCCAGTGTTTAGAAGGCGGATATCCTGCCATTTACCAAGTGTTCAGAAGGCAGCTATCCTGCCATTTACCTAGTGTTCAGAAGGCAGATATCATGCCATTGACCTAGTGGTCAGAAGGCAGCTATCCTGCCATTTACCTAGTGTTCAGAAGGCAGCTATCCTGTCATTTACCTAGTGTTCAGAAGGCAGCTATCCTGCCATTTACCTAGTGTCAGAAGGCAGCTATCCTGCCTTTTACCTAGTGTTCAGAAGCAGATATACTGCCATTCACCTAGTGTTCAGAAGGCAGCTATCCTGCCATTTACCTAGTGTTCAGATGGCAGATATCCTGCCATTTACCTAGTGTTCAGAAGGCAGCTCTCCTGCCATTCACCTAGTGTTGAGAAGGCAGCTATGCTACCATTTACGTAGTGTTGAGAAGGCAGCTATCCTGCCATTTACCTTATGTTCAAAGGTACCTATCCTGCCATTTACCTAGTGTTCAGAAGGCAGCTATCCTGCCAATTACATACTGTTTAGAAGGCAGTTATCCTGCCATTTGCCGAGTGTTGAGAAGGCAGCTATCCTGCCATTTACCTACTGTTCAGAAGGCAGCTATCCTGGCATTTACCTCCTGTTCAGAAGGCAGCTATCCTGCCATTTACCTAGTGTTCAGAAGGCAGATTTCCTGCCATTTATCCAGTGTTCAGAAGGCAGCTATCCTGCCATTTACCTAGTGTTCAGAAGGCAGATATCCTGCCATTTACCTGGTGTTCAGAAGGCAGCTATCCTGCCATTTACCTAGTGTTCAGAAGGCAGCTCTCCTGCCTTTTACCTAGTGTTCAGAAGGCAGATATCCTGCCATTTACCTAGTGTTCAGAAGGCAGCTATCCTGCCATTTACCTAGTGTTCAGAAGGCAGATATCCTGCCATTTACCTAGTGTTCAGAAGGCAGCTCTCCTGCCATTCACCTAGTGTTGAGAAGGCAGTAATGCGACCATTTACGTAGTGTTGAGAAGGCAGCTATCCTGCCATTTACCTTATGTTCAAAGGTACCTATCCTGCCATTTAACTAGTGTTCAGAAGGCAGCTATCCTGACATTTACCTCGTGTTCAGAAGGCAGATATCCTACCATTTACCTTATGTTCAGAAGGCAGCTATCCTGCCATTTTCCTAGTGTTCAGAAGGCAGCTATCCTGGCATTTACCTAGTGTTCAGCAGGCAGCTATCCTGCCATTTACCTAGTGTTCAGAAGGCAGCTATCCTGGCATTTACCTAGTGTTCAGAAGGCAGCTATCCTGCCATTTACCTAGTGTTCAGAAGGCAGATATCCTGCCATTTATCCAATGTTTAGAAGGCAGATATCCTGCCATTTACCTAGTGTTGAGAAGGCAGCTATGCTACCATTTACGTAGTGTTGAGAAGGCAGCTATCCTGCCATTTACCTTATGTTCAGAAGGTACCTATCCTCCCATTCACCTAGTGTTCAGAAGGCAGCTATCCTGCCATTTACCTAGTGTTCAGAAGGCAGATATCCTACCATTGACCTTATGATCAGAAGGCAGCTTTCCTGTCATTTTCCTAGTGTTCAGAAGGCAGCTATCCTGCCATTTACCTACTGTTGAGAAGGCAGCTATCCTGCCATTAACCTAGTGTTCAGAACGTAGCAATCCTGCCATTTACCTAGTGTTCAGAAGGTTGCTATCCTGCCATTTACCTAGTGTTCAGAAGGAGGCTATTCTGCCATTTACCTAGTGTTCAGAATGCAGCTATCGTGCCATTTACCTAATGTTGAGAGGGACTCTATGCTGCCATTTACCTAGTGTTCAGAAGGCAGCTATCCTGCCCTTTACCTCGTGTTCAGAAGGCAGCAATCATGCCATTTACCTAGGGTTCAGAAGGCAGCTATCCGGCAATTTACCTAGTGTTCCGAAGGACGCTACAATGACATTTACCTAGTGTTCAGAAGGTAGCTGTCCTGCCAATTACCGACTTTTGAGAAGGCAGCAATCCTGCCATTTACCTCGTGTTCAGAAGGCGGCTATCCTGCCATTTACCTAGTGTTGAGAAGGCAGCTATCCTGCAATTTACCAAGTGTTCAGAAGGCAGTTATTCTGCCATTTACCTAGTGTTCAGAAGGCAGCTAACGTGCCATTTACCTAGTGTTCAGAAAGCAGCTATGCTGGCATTTACCTAGTGTTCAGAAGGCAGCTATCCTGCCATTTACCTTCTGTTCAGAAGGCAGATATCCTGCCATTTATCCAGTGTTTAGACGGCGGCTATCCTGCCATTTACCTAGTTTTCAGAAGGCGGCTATCCTGCCATTTACCTAGTGTTTAGAAGGCGGCTATCCTGCCATTTATCTAGTGTTCAGAAGGCAGCGATCCTGCCATTTACCTAGTGTTCAGAAGGCGGCTATCCTGCCATTTACCTAGTGTTCAGAAGGCAGCTATCCTGCCATTTACATAGTGTTCAGAAGGCAGCTGTCCGGCAATTTACCTAGTGTTCCGAAGGACGCTATAATGCCATTTACCTTGTTTTCAGAAGGTAGCTTTCCTGCCAATTACCGACTTTTGAGAAGGCAGCTATCCTGCCATTTACGTCGTGTTCAGAAGGCAGCTATCCTGCCATTTACCTAGTGTTGAGAAGGCAGCTATCCTGCCATTTACCCAATGTTCAGAAGGTAGCTATCCTTCCATTTCCCTAGTGTTCAGAAGGCAGCTATCCTGCCATTTACCTAGTGTTGAGAAGGCAGCTATGCTACCATTTACGTAGTGTTGAGAAGGCAGCTATCCTGCCATTTACCTTATGTTCAGAAGGTATCTATCCTCCCATTCACCTAGTGTACAGAAGGCAGCTATCCTGCCATTTACCTAGTGTTCAGAAGGCAGATATCCTACCATTGACCTTATGATCAGAAGGCAGCTTTCCTGTCATTGTCCTAGTGTTCAGAAGGCAGCTATCCTGCCATTTACCTACTGTTGAGAAGGCACCTATCCTGCCATTAACCTAGTGTTCAGAAAGTAGCAATCCTGCCATTTATCTAGTGTTCAGAAGGTTGCTATCCTGCCATTTACCTAGTGTTCAGAAGGAGGCTATTCTGCCATTTACCTCGTGTTCAGAAGGCAGCTATCGTGCCATTTACCTAATGTTGAGAGGGACTCTATCCTGCCATTTACCTAGTGTTCAGAAGGCAGCTATCCTGCCATTTACCTAGTGTTCAGAAGGCAGCTATCCGGCAATTTACCTAGTGTTCCGAAGGACGCTACAATGACATTTACCTAGTGTTCAGAAGGTAGCTGCCCTACCAATTACCGACTTTTGAGAAGGCAGCAATCCTGCCATTTACCTCGTATTCAGAAGGCAGCTATCCTGCCATTTACCTAGTGTTGAGAAGGCAGCTATCCTGCCATTTACCTAGTGTTCAGAAGGCAGGTATTCTGCCATTTACCTAGTGTTCAGAAGGCAGCTTACGTGCCATTTACCTCGTGTTCAGAAAGCAGCTATCCTGGCATTTACCTGGTGTTCAGAAGGCAGCTATCCTGCCATTTACCTTCTATTCAGAAGGCAGATATCCTGCCATTTATCCAGTGTTTAGAAGGCAGCTATCCTGCCATTTATCCAGTGTTTAGACGGCGGCTATCCTCCCATTTACCTAGTGTTCAGAAGACAGATATCCTGCCATTTACCTAGTGTTCAGAAGGCAGATATCCTGCCATTTACCTAGTGTTCAGAAGGCAGCTATCCTGCCATATACCTAGTGTTGAGAAGGCAGCAATCCTGCCATTTACCTAGTGTTCAGAAGGCAGCTATCCGTCAATTTACCTAGTGTTCCGAAGGACGCTATAATGCCATTTACCTAGTACTCAGAAGGCAGCTATCCTGCCATTTACCTAGTGTTCAGAAGGACGCTATCCAACATTTACCTAGTGTTCAGAAGGCGACGAAGCTGCCATTTACCTAGTGCTCAGAAGTTAGCTGTCCTGCCAATTACATACTGTTCAGAAGGCAGGTATCCTGCAATTCACCTAGCGTTGAGAAGGCAGCTATCCTGCCATTTACCTGGTGTTCAAAAGGCAGCTATCTTGGCATTTACCTCCTGTTCAGAAGGCAGCTATCCTGCCATTTACCTAGTGTTCAGAAGGCAGATATCCTGCCATTTATGCAGTGTTCAGAAGGCTGCTATCCTGCCATTTACCAAGTGTTCAGAAGGCAGATATCCTGCCACTTACCTAGTGTTCAGAAGGCAGCTATCCTGCCATTTACCTAGTGTTCAGAAGGCAGCTGTCCTGCCATTTACATAGTGTTCAGAAGGCAGCTATCCGGCAATTTACCTAGTGTTCCGAAGGACGCTATAATGCCATTTACCTAGTTTTAGGAAGGCAGCTATCCTGCCATTTACCTAGTTTTGAGAAGGCAGCTATCCTGCCATTTACCTAGTGTTCAGAAGGCAGCTATTCTGCCATTTACCTAGTGTTCAGAAGGCAGCTATCCTGCCATTTACCTAGTGTTCGGAAGGCAGCTATCCTGGCATTTACCTAGTGTTCAGAAGGCAGCTATCCTGGCATTTACCTCGTGTTCAGAAGGCAGCTATCCTGCCATTTACCTAGTGTTCAGAAGGCAGATATCCTGCCATTTATCCAGTGTTTAGAAGGCGGCTATCCTGCCATTTACCTAGTGTTCAGAAGGCGGCTATCCTGCCATTTACCTAGTGTTTAGAAGGCGGCTATCCTGCCATTTACCGAGGGTTCAGAAGGCAGCTATCCTGCCATTTACCTAGTGTTCAGAAGGCGGCTATCCTGCCATTTACCTAGTGTTCAGAAGGCAGCTATCCTGCCATTTACATAGTGTTCAGAAGGCAGCTATCCTGGCATTCACATTGTGTTCAGATGGCAGCTATCCTGCCATTTACCTAGTTTTCAGAAGGCAGATATCCTGCCATTTACCTAGTGTTCAGAAGGCAGCTATCCTGCCATTTACCTAGTGTGGAGAAGGCAGCTATCCTACCATTTACCTAGTGTTCAGAAGGCGGCTAACCTGCCATTTACCTAGTGTTCAGAAGGTAGCTATCCTGCCATTTCCCTAGTGTTCAGAAGGCAGCTATCCTGCCTTTTACCTAGTGTTCAGAAGGCAGATATCCTACCATTTACCTTATGTTCAGAAGGCAGCTATCCTGCCATTTTCCTACTGTTGAGAAGGCAGCTATCCTGCCGTTAACCTAGTGTTCAGAAGGTAGCTATCCTGCCATTTACCTTGTGTTCAGAAGGTAGCTTTCCTGCCATTTACCTAGTGTTCAGAAGGTTGCTATTCTGCCATTTACCTAGTGTTCTGAAGGCAGCTATCCTGCCATTTACCTCGTGTTGAGAGGGACGCTATCCTGCCAGTTTCCTCGTGTTCAGAAGGCAGCTATCCTGCCCTTTACCTGGTGTCCAGAAGGCAGCTATCCTGTCATTTACCGAGTGTTCAGAAGGCAGCTATCCTGCCATTTACCTAGTGTTCAGAAGGCAGCAATCGTGCCATTTACCTAGTGTTCAGAAGGCAGCAATCCGGCAATTTTCCTAGAGTTCCGAAGGACGCTATAATGCCATTTACCTAGTGTTCAGAAGGCAGCTATCCTGCAATTTACCTAGTGTTCAGAAGGCAGCTATTCTGCCATTTACCTCGTGTTCAGAAGGCAGCTATCCTGCCATTAACCTAGTGTTGAGAAGGCAGCTATCCTGCCATTTACCTAGTGTTTACAAGGCGGCTATCCTGCCATTTACCTAGTGTTCAGAATGCAGCTATCCTGCCATTTACCTAGTGTTCAGAAGGCGGCTATCCTGCCATGTACCTAGTGTTCAGAAGGCAGGTATCCTGCCATTTACCTAGTGTTCAGATGGCAGCTATCCTGCCATTTACATTGTGTTCAGAAGGCAGCTATCCGGCAATTTACCTAGTGTTCCGAACCACGCTATAATGCCATTTACCTATTGTTCAGAAGGCAGCTCTCCTGCCATTTACCTAGTGTTCAGAAGGACGCTATCCTGTCATTTACCTAGTATTCAAAAGGCAGCTATCCTGGCATTTACCTCCTGTTCAGAAGGCAGATATCCTGCCATTTATCCAGTGTTCAGAAGGCTGCTATCCTGCCATTTACCAAGTGTTCAGAAGGCAGATATCCTGCCATTTACCTAGTGTTCAGAAGGCAGCTATCCTGCCATTTACCTAGTGTTCAGAAGGCAGCTATCCTGCCTTTTACCTAGTGTTCAGAATGCAGATATACTGCCATTTACCTAGTGTTCAGAAGGCAGCTATCCTGCCGTTTACCTAGTGTTCAGAAGGCAGATATCCTGCCATTTACCTAGTGTTCAGAAGGCAGCTCTCCTGCCATTCACCTAGTGTTGAGAAGGCAGATATCCTACCATTTACCTTATGTTCAGAAGGTAGCTATCCTGCCATTTACCTAGTGTTCAGAAGGTAGCTATCCAGCCATTTACCTAGTGTTCAGAAGGAGGCTATTCTGCCATTTACCTAGTGTTCCGAAGGACGCTATAATTCCATTTACCTAGTTTTCAGAAGGTACCTCTCCTGCCAATTACTGACATTTGAGAAGGCAGCTATCCTGCCATTTGCCTCGTGTTCAGAAGGCAGATATCCTGCCATTTACCTAGTGTTGAGAAGGCAGCTATCCTGCCATTTTCCTAGTGTTGAGAAGGCAGATATCCTGCCATTTACCTAGTGTTCAGAAGGTAGCTATCCTGCCATTTACCTATTGTTCAGAAGGCAGCTATCCTGTCATTTACCTAGTGTTCAGAAGGCAGCATTCCTGCCATTTACCTAGGGTTGAGAAGGCAGCAATCCTGCCATTTACCTAGTGTTCAGAAGGCAGCTATTCTGCCATTTACCTAGTGTTCAGAAGGCAGCTAACGTGCCATTTACATTGTGTTCAGAAGGCAGCTATCCTGGCATTTACCTAGTGTTCAGAAGGCAGCTATCCTGCCATTGACCCAGTGTTCAGAAGGCAGCTATGCTGGCATTTACCTCGTGTTCAGAAGGCAGCTATCCTGCCATTTACCTAGTGCTCAGAAGGCAGATATCCTACCATTTATCCAGTGGTTAGAACGCGGCTATCCTGCCATTTACCTAGTGTTCAGAAGGCGGCTATCCTACCATTTACCTAGTGTTCAGAAGGCAGCTATCCTGCCATTTACCTAGTGTTCCGAAGGCAGCTATCCTGCCATTTACCTAGTGTTCAGAAGGCAGCTATCCAGCCTTTTACCTAGTGTTCAGAAGGTACCTATCCTACCATTTGCCTAGTGTTCAGAAGACAGCTATCTGGCAATTTACCTAGTGTTCCGAAGGACGCTATAATGCCATTTACCTAGTGTTCAGAATGTAGCTGTCCTGCCAATTACCGACTTTTGAGAAGGCAGCTATCCTGCCATTTACCTCGTGTTCAGATGTCAGATATCCTGCCATTTATCCAGTGTTTAGAAGGCGGCTATCCTGCCATTTACCTAGTGTTCAGAAGGCGGCTATCCTACCATTTACCTAGTGTTCAGAAGGCAGCTATCCTGCCATTTACCTAGTGTTCCGAAGGCAGCTATCCTGCCATTTACCTAGTGTTCAGAAGGCAGCTATCCAGCCTTTTACCTAGTGTTCAGAAGGTACCTATCCTACCATTTGCCTAGTGTTCAGAAGACAGCTATCTGGCAATTTACCTAGTGTTCCGAAGGACGCTATAATGCCATTTACCTAGTGTTCAGAATGTAGCTGTCCTGCCAATTACCGACTTTTGAGAAGGCAGCTATCCTGCCATTTACCTCGTGTTCAGATGTCAGATATCCTGCCATTTATCCAGTGTTTAGAAGGCGGCTATCCTGCCATTTACCTAGTGTTCAGAAGGCGGCTATCCTGCCATTTACCTAGTGTTCAGAAGGCAGCTATCCTGCCATTTACCTAGTGTTCAGAAGGCAACTATCCTGTCATTTACCTCGTGTTCAGAAGGCAGCATTCCTGCCATTTACCTAGTGTTGAGAAGGCAGCAATCCTGCCATTTACCTAGTGTTCAGAAGGCAGCTATCCGTCAATTTACCTAGTGTTCCGAAGGACGCTATAATGCCATTTACCTAGTACTCAGAAGGCAGCTATCCTGCCATTTACCTAGTGTTCAGAAGGCGACGAAGCTGCCATTTACCTAGTGTTCAGAAGGCAGCTATCCTGCCATTCACCTAGTGTTGAGAAGGCAGCTATCCTGCCATTTACCTAGTGTTCAAAAGGCAGCATTCCTGGCATTTACCTCCTGTTCAGAAGGCAGCTATCCTGCCATTTACCTAGTGTTCAGAAGGCAGCTATCCTGCCTTTTACCTAGTGTTCAGAATGCAGATAAACTGCCATTTACCTAGTGTTCAGAAGGCAGCTATCCTGCCGTTTACCTAGTGTTCAGAAGGCAGATATCCTGCCATTTACCTAGTGTTCAGAAGGCAGCTCTCCTGCCATTCACCTAGTGTTGAGAAGGCAGATATCCTACCATTTACCTCATGTTCAGAAGGTAGCTATCCTGCCATTTACCTAGTGTTCAGAAGGTAGCTATCCTGCCATTTACCTAGTGTTCAGAAGGAGGCTATTCTGCCATTTACCTAGGGTTCCGAAGGACGCTATAATTCCATTTACCTAGTTTTCAGAAGGTACCTCTCCTGCCAATTACTGACTTTTGAGAAGGCAGCTATCCTGCCATTTGCCTCGTGTTCAGAAGGCAGATATCCTGCCATTTACCTAGTGTTGAGAAGGCAGCTATCCTGCCATTTTCCTAGTGTTGAGAAGACAGATATCCTGCCATTTACCTAGTGTTCAGAAGGCAGCTCTCCTGCCATTCACCTAGTGTTGAGAAGGCAGATATCCTACCATTTACCTTATGTTCAGAAGGTAGCTATCCTGCCATTTACCTAGTGTTCAGAAGGAGGCTATTCTGCCATTTACCCAGTGTTCAGAAGGAGGCTATTCTGCCATTTACCTAGTGTTCCGAAGGACGCTATAATTCCATTTACCTAGTTTTCAGAAGGTACCTCTCCTGCCAATTATTGACTTTGGAGAAGGCAGCTATCCTGCCATTTGCCTCTTGTTCAGAAGGCAGATATCCTGCCATTTACCTAGTGTTGAGAAGGCAGCAATCCTGCCATTTACCTAGTGTTCAGAAGGCAGCTATTCTGCCTTTTACCTAGTGTTCAGAAGGCAGCTAACGAGCCATTTACCTTGTGTTCAGAAGGCAGCTATCCTGGCATTTACCTAGTGTTCAGAAGGCAGCTATCCTGCCATTTACCCAGTGTTCAGAAGGCAGCTATGCTCGCATTTACCTAGTGTTCAGAAGGCAGCTATCCTGGCATTTACCTCGTGTTCAGAAGGCAGCTATCCTGCCATTTACCTAGTGCTCAGAAGGCAGATATCCTACCATTTATCCAGTGGTTAGAACGCGGCTATCCTGCCATTTACCTAGTGTTCAGAAGACGGCTATCCTACCATTTACCTAGTGTTCAGAAGGCAGCTATCCTGCCATTTACCTAGTGTTCCGAAGGCAGCTATCCTGCCATTTACCTAGTGTTCAGAAGGCAGCTATCCAGCCTTTTACCTAGTGTTCAGAAGGTACCTATCCTACCATTTGCCTAGTGTTCAGAAGACAGCTATCTGGCAATTTACCTAGTGTTCCGAAGGACGCTATAATGCCATTTACCTAGTGTTCAGAATGTAGCTGTCCTGCCAATTACCGACTTATGAGAAGGCAGCTATCCTGCCATTTCCCTAGTGTTCAGATGTCAGATATCCTGCCATTTATCCAGTGTTTAGAAGGCGGCTATCCTGCCATTTACCTAGTGTTCAGAAGGCGGCTATCCTGCCATTTACCTAGTGTTCAGAAGGAAGATATCCTGGCATTTACCTAGTGTTCAGAAGGTAGCTATCCTGCCATTTACCTATTGTTCAGAAGGCAGCTATCCTGTCATTTACCTAGTGTTCAGAAGGCAGCATTTCTGCCATTTACCTAGGGTTGAGAAGGCAGCAATCCTGCCATTTACCTAGTGTTCAGAAGGCAGCTATCCGGCAATTTACCTAGTGTTCCGAAGGACGCTAAAATGCCATTTACCTAGTGTTCAGAAGGCAGCTCTCCTGCCATTTACCTTGTGTTCAGAAGGACGCTATCCTGCCATTTACCTAGTGTTCAGAAGGCGGCAATCCTGCCATTTACCGAGTGTTCAGAAGGTAGCTGTCCTGCCAATTACCTATTGTTCAGAAGGCAGCTATCCTGCCATTTACATACTGTTCAGAAGGCGGCTATCCTGCCATTCACCTAGTGTTCAGAAGGCAGCTATCCTGCCATTGACCTCGTGTTCAGAAGGCAGCTATCCTGGCATTTACCTCCTGTTCAGAAGGCAGCTATCCTGCCATTTATCTAGTGTTCAGAAGACAGATATCCTGCCATTTATCTAGTGTTCAGAAGGCAGCTATCCTGCCATTTACCTAGTGTTCAGAAGGCAGATATCCTGCCATTTACCTAGTGTTCAGAAGGCAGCTATCCTGCCACTTACCCAGTGTTCAGGAGGCAGCTATCCTGCCTTTTACCTAGTGTTCAGAAGGCAGCTACGCTGGCATTTACATAGTGTTCAGAAGGCAGCTATCCTGCCATTCACCTAGTGTTGAGAAGGCAGCTATCCTGCCATTTACCTAGTGTTCAGAAGGCAGCTATCCTGCCATTTACCTAGTGTTAAGAAGGTTGCTATCCAGCCATTGACCTTATGTTCAAAGGTACCTATCCTGCCATTTACCTAGTGTTCAGAAGGCAGCTATCCTGCCATTTACCTAGTGTTCAGAAGGCAGCTATGCTGCCATTTACCTAGTGTTCAGAAGGCAGCAATCCTGCCATTTACCTAGTGTTCAGAAGGCAGCAATCCTGCCATTTACCTTGTGTTCAGAAGGCAGCTATCCTGGCATTTAACTCGTGTTTAGAAGGCGGCTATCCTGCCATTTACCTAGTGTTCAGAAGGCGGCTATCCTGCCATTTACCTCGTGTTCAGAAGGCAGATATCCTGCCATTTACCTAGTGTTCAGAAGGCAGCTATCCTGCCATTTACCTAGTGTTCAGAAGGTAGCTATCCTGACATTTACCTAGTGTTCAGAAGGAGGCTATACTGCCATTTACCTAGTGTTCCGAAGTACGCTATAAATCCATTTACCTAGTTTTCAGAAGGTACCTCTCCTGCCAATTACTGACTTTTGAGAAGGCAGCTATCCTGCCATTTGCCTCGTGTTCAGAAGGCAGATATCCTGCCATTTACCTAGTGTTCAGAAGGCAGATATCCTGCCATTTACCTAGTGTTCAGAAGGTAGCTATCCTGCCATTTACCTATTCTTCAGAAAGCAGCTATCCTGTCATTTACCTAGTGTTCAGAAGGCAGCATTCCTGCCATTTACCTAGGGTTGAGAAGGCAGCAATCCTGCCATTTACCAAGTGTTCAGAAGGCAGCTCTACTGCCATTTACCTAGGGTTCAGAAGGACGCTATCCTGCCATTTACCTAGTGTTCAGAAGGCGGCAATCCTGCCATTTACCTTGTGTTCAGAAGGTAGCTGTCCTGCCAATTCCATACTGTTCAGAAGGCAGCAATCCTGCAATCACTTAGTGTTCAGAAGGCAGCTATCCTGCCATTTCCTAGTGTTGAGAAGGCAGCTATCCTGCCATTTACCTAGTATTCAGAAGGCAGCTATCCTGCCATTTACATACTGTTCAGAAGGCGGCTATCCTGCCATTTACCGAGTGTTCAGAAGGCAGCTATCCTGCCATTTACCTAGTGTTCAGAAGGCAGCTATCCTGGCATTTACCTCCTGTTCAGAAGGCAGCTATCCTGCCATTTACCTAGTGTTCAGAAGACAGATATCCTGCCATTTATCTAGTGTTCAGAAGGCAGCTATCCTGCCATTTACCTAGTGTTCAGAAGGCAGCTATCCTCTCATTTACCTACTGTTCAGAAGGCAGCATTCCTGCCATTTACCTAGTGTTGAGAAGGCAGCAATCCTGCCATTTACCCAGTGTTCAGAAGGCAGCTATCCGTCAATTTACCTAGTGTTCCGAAGGACGCTATAATGCCATTTACCTAGTACTCAGAAGGCAGCTATCCTGCCATTTACCTAGTGTTCAGAAGGACGCTATGCTACATTTATCTAGTGTTCAGAAGGCGACGAAGCTGCCATTTACCTAGTGTTCAGAAGTTAGCTGTCCTGCCAATTACATACTGTTCAGAAGGCAGCTATCCTGCCATTTACCTAGTGTTCAAAAGGCAGCTATCCTGGCATTTACCTTCTGTTCAGAAGGCAGCTATCCTGCCATTTACCTAGTGTTCAGAAGGCAGATATCCCGCCATTTATCCAGTGTTCAGAAGGCTGCTATCCTGCCATTTCCTAGTGTTGAGAAGGCAGCTATCCTGCCATTTACATACTGTTCAGAAGGCGGCTATCCTGCCATTTACCGAGTGTTCAGAAGGCAGCTATCCTGCCATTTACCTAGTGTTCAGAAGGCAGCTATCCTGGCATTTACCTCGTGTTCAGAAGGCAGATATCGTACCATTTACCTTATGTTCAGAAGGTCGCTATCCTGCCATTTACCTAGTGTTCAGAAGGCAGCTATCCTGCCATTTACCTAGTGTTTAGAAGGCGGCTATCCTGCCATTTACCTAGTGTTCAGAAGGCGGCTATCCTGCCATTTACCTAGTGTTCAGAAGGCGGCTATCCTGCCATTTACCTCGTGTTCAGAAGGCAGATATCCTGCCATTTACCTCGTGTTCAGAAGGCAGATATCCTGCCATTTACCTCGCGTTCAGAAGGCAGATATACTGCCATTTACCTAGTGTTCAGAAGGCAGCTATCCTGCCATTTACCTAGTGTTCAGAAGGCAGCTATCCTGCCATTTACCTAGTGTTCAGAAGGCAGCTATCCTGTCATTTACCTAGTGTTGAGAAGGCAGCAATCCTGCCATTTACCTAGTGTTCAGAAGGCAGCTATCCGTCAATTTACCTAGTGTTCCGAAGGAAGCTATAATGCCATTTCCCTAGTATTCAGAAGGCAGCTATCCTGCCATTTACCTAGTGTTCAGAAGGCGACGAACCTGCCATTTACCTAGTGTTCAGAAGTTAGCTGTCCTGCCAATTACATACTGTTCAGAAGGCAGCTATCCAGCCATTCACCTAGTATTGAGAAGGCTGCTATCCTGCCATTTACCTAGTGTTCAAAAGGCAGCTATCCTGGCATTTACGTTCTGTTCAGAAGGCAGCTATCCTGCCATTTACCTAGTGTTCAGAAGGCAGATATCCTGCCATTTATCCAGTGTTCAGAAGGCTGCTGTCCTGCCATTTACCAAGTGTTCAGAAGGCAGATATCCTGCCATTTACCTAGTGTTCAGAAGGCAGCTATCCTGCCATTTACCTAGTGTTCAGATGGCAGCTATCCTGCCTTTTACCTAGTGTTCAGAATGCAGATATACTGCCATTTACCTAGTGTTCAGAAGGCAGCTATTCTGCCGTTTACCTAGTGTTCAGAAGGCAGATATCCTGCCATTTACCTAGTGTTCAGAAGGCAGCTCTCCTGCCATTCACCTAGTGTTGAGAAGGCAGATATCCTACCATTTACCTTATGTTCAGAAGGTAGCTATCCTGCCATTTACCTAGTGTTCAGAAGGTAGCTATCCTGCCATTTACCTAGTGTTCAGAAGGAGGCTATTCTGCCATTTACCTAGTGTTCCGAAGTACGCTATAATTCCATTTACCTAGTTTTCAGAAGGTACCTCTCCTGCCAATTACTGACTCTTGAGAAGGCAGCTATCCTGCCATTTGCCTTGTGTTCAGAAGGCAGATATCCTGCCATTTACCTAGTGTTGAGAAGGCAGCTATCCTGCCATTTACCTAGTGTTCAGAAGGCAGATATCCTGCCATTTACCTAGTGTTCAGAAGGTAGCTATCCTGCCATTTACCTATTGTTCAGAAGGCAGCTATCCTGTCATTTACCTAGTGTTCAGAAGGCAGCAATCCTGCCATTTACCTAGTGTTAAGAAGGCAGCTCTCCTGCCATTTACCTAGTGTTCAGAAGGCGGCAATCCTGCCATTTACCTAGTGTTCAGAAGGTAGCTGTCCTGACAATTCCATACTGTTCAGAAGGCAGCAATCCTGCCATTTACCTAGTGTTCAGAAGGCAGCTATCCTGCCATTTCCTAGTGTTGAGAAGGCAGCTATCCTGCCATTTACCTAGTGTTCAGAAGGCAGCTATCCTGCCATTTACATACTGTTCAGAAGGCGGCTATCCTGCCATTTACCGAGTGTTCAGAAGGCAGCTATCCTGCCATTTACCTAGTGTTCAGAAGGCAGCTATCCTGGCATTTACCTCCTGTTCAGAAGGCAGCTATGCTGCCATTTACCTAGTGTTCAGAAGACAGATATCCTGCCATTTATCTAGTGTTCAGAAGGCAGCTATCCTGCCATTTACCTAGTGTTCAGAAGGCAGATATCCTGCCATTTACCTATTGTTCAGAAGGCAGCTATCCTGCCATTTACCCAGTGTTCAAAAGGCAGCTATACTGCCTTTTACCTAGTGTTCAGTAGGCAGCTACGCTGGCATTTACATAGTGTTCAGAAGGCAGCTATCCTGCCATTCACCTAGTGTTGAGAAGGCAGCTATGCTACCTTTTACCTCATGTTCAGAAGGAACCTATCCTGCCATTTACCTAATGTTCAGAAGGTTGCTATCCAGCCATTGACCTTATGTTCAAAGGTACCTATCCTGCCATTTACCTAGTGTTCAGAAGGCAGCTATCCTGACATTTACCTCGTGTTCAGAAGGCAGATATCGTACCATTTACCTTATGTTCAGAAGGTCGCTATCCTGCCAATTACCTAGTGTACAGAAGGCGGCTATCCTACCATTCACCTAGTGTTCAGAAGGCAGATATCCTGCCATTTACCTAGTGTTCAGAAGGCAGCTATCCTGCCATTTACCTAGTGTTCAGAAGGCAGCAATCCTGCCATTTACCTAGTGTTCAGAAGGCAGCTATCCTGCCATTTACCTAGTGTTTAGAAGGCGGCTATCCTGCCATTTACCTGGTGTTCAGAAGGCGGCTATCCTGCCATTTACCTCGTGTTCAGAAGGCAGATATCCTGCCATTTACCTAGTGTTCAGAAGGCAGCTATCCTGCCATTTACCTAGTGTTCAGAAGGCAGCTATCCTGGCATTTACCTCGTGTTTAGAAGGCGGCTATCCTGCCATTTGCCTGGTGTTCAGAAGGCGGCTATCCTGCCTTTTACCTCGTGTTCAGAAGGCAGATATCCTGCCATTTACCTAGTGTTCAGAAGGCGGATATCCTGCCATTTACCTCGTGTTCAGAAGGCAGATATCCTGCCATTTACCTAGTGTTCAGAAGGCAGCTATCCTGCCATTTACCTAGTGTTCAGAAGGCAGCTATCCTGTCATTTACCTAGTGTTCAGAAGGCAGCATTCCTGCCATTTACCTAGTGTTGAGAAGGCAGCAATCCTGCCATTTACCTCGTGTTCAGAAGGCAGCTATCCGTCAATTTACCTAGTGTTCCGAAGGACGCTATAATGCCATTTACCTAGTACTCAGAAGGCAGCTATCCTGCCATTTACCTAGTGTTCAGAAGGACGCTATCCTACATTTACCTAGTGTTCAGAAGGCGACGAAGCTGCCATTTACCTAGTGTTCAGAAGTTAGCTGTCCTGCCAATTATATACTGTTCAGAAGGCAGCTATCCTGCCATTCACCTAGTGTTGAGAAGGCAGCTATCCTGCCATTTACCTAGTGTTCAAAAGGCAGCTATCCTGGCATTTACCTCCTGTTCAGAAGGCAGCTATTCTGCCATTTACCTAGTGTTCAGAAGGCAGATATCCTGCCATTTATCCAGTGTTCAGAAGGCTGCTATCCTGCCATTTACCAAGTGTTCAGAAGGCAGATATCCTGCCATTTACCTAGTGTTCAGAAGGCAGCTATCCTGCCATTTACCTAGTGTTCAGAAGGCAGCTATCCTGCCTTTTACCTAGTGTTCAGAATGCAGATATACTGCCATTTACCTAGTGTTCAGAAGGCAGCTATCCTGCCGTTTACCTAGTGTTCAGAAGGCAGATATGCTGCCATTTACCTAGTGTTCAGAAGGCAGCTCTCCTGCCATTCACCTAGTGTTGAGAAGGCAGATATCCTACCATTTACCTTATGTTCAGAAGGTAGCTATCCTGCCATTTACCGAGTGTTCAGAAGGTAGCTATCCTGCCATTTACCTAGTGGTCAGAAGGAGGCTATTCTGCCATTTACCTAGTGTTCCGAAGGACGCTATAATTCCATTTACCTAGTTTTCAGAAGGTACCTCTCCTGCCAATTACTGACTTTTGAGAAGGCAGCTATCCTGCCATTTGCCTCGTGTTCAGAAGGCAGATATCCTGCCATTTACCTAGTGTTGAGAAGGCAGCTATCCTGCCATTTTCCTAGTGTTGAGAAGGCAGATATCCTGCCATTTACCTAGTGTTCAGAAGGTAGCTATCCTGCCATTTACCTATTGTTCAGAAGGCAGCTATCCTGTCATTTACCTAGTGTTCAGAAGGCAGCATTCCTGCCATTTACCTAGGGTTGAGAAGGCAGCAATCCTGCCATTTACCTAGTGTTCAGAAGGCAGCTATTCTGCCTTTTACCTAGTGTTCAGAAGGCAGCTATCCTGCCATTTACCTAGTGTTCAGAAGGCAGCTAACGTGCCATTTACCTTGTGTTCAGAAGGCAGCTATCCTGGCATTTACCTAGTGTTCAGAAGGCAGCTATCCTGCCATTTACCCAGTGTTCAGAAGGCAGCTATGCTCGCATTTACCTAGTGTTCAGAAGGCAGCTATCCTGGCATTTACCTCGTGTTCAGAAGGCAGCTATCCTGCCATTTACCTAGTGCTCAGAAGGCAGATATCCTACCATTTATCCAGTGGTTAGAACTCGGCTATCCTGCCATTTACCTAGTGTTCAGAAGGCGGCTATCCTACCATTTACCTAGTGTTCAGAAGGCAGCTATCCTGCCATTTACCTAGTGTTCCGAAGGCAGCTATCCTGCCATTTACCTAGTGTTCAGAAGGCAGCTATCCAGCCTTTTACCTAGTGTTCAGAAGGTACCTATCCTACCATTTGCCTAGTGTTCAGAAGACAGCTATCTGGCAATTTACCTAGTGTTCCGAAGGACGCTATAATGCCATTTACCTAGTGTTCAGAATGTAGCTGTCCTGCCAATTACCGACTTTTGAGAAGGCAGCTATCCTGCCATTTACCTCGTGTTCAGATGTCAGATATCCTGCCATTTAACCAGTGTTTAGAAGGCGGCTATCCTGCCATTTACCTAGTGTTCAAAAGGCGGCTATCCTGCCATTTACCTAGTGTTCAGAAGGCAGATATCCTGCCATTTACCTAGTGTTCAGAAGGCAGCATTCCTGCCATTTATCTAGGGTTGAGAAGGCAGCAATCCTGCCATTTATCTAGTGTTCAGAAGGCAGCTATCCGGCAATTTACCTAGTGTTCCGAAGGACGCTATCCTGCCATTTACCTAGTGTTCAGAAGGCGGCAATCCTGCCATTTACCGAGTGTTCAGAAGGTAGCTGTCCTGCCAATTCCTAGTGTTGAGAAGGCAGATATCCTGCCATGTACCTAGTGTTCAGAAGGCAGCTATCCTGGCATTTACCTCCTGTTCAGAAGGCAGCTATCCTGCCATTTACCTAGTGTTCAGAAGACAGATATCCTGCCATTTATCTAGTGTTCAGAAGGCAGCTATCCTGCCATTTACCTAGTGTTCAGAAGGCAGATATCCTGCCATTTACCTAGTGTTCAGAAGGCAGCTATCCTGCCATTTACCCAGTGTTCAGGAGGCAGCTATCCTGCCATTTACCTAGTGTTCAGAAGACAGCTATCCTGCCATTTACCTAGTGTTCAGAAGGCAGCAATCCTGCCATTTACCTAGTGTTCAGAAGGCAGCTATCCTGGCATTTACCTCGTGTTTAGAAGGCAGCTATCCTGCCATTTACCTCGTGTTCAGAAGGCAGATATCCTGCCATGTACCTAGTGTTCAGAAGGCAGCTATCCTGCCATTTCCCTAGTGTTCAGAAGGCAGCTATCCTGTCATTTTCCTCGTGTTCAGAAGGCAGCATTCCTGCCATTTACCTAGTGTTGAGAAGGCAGCAATCCTGCCATTTACCTAGTGTTCAGAAGGCAGCTATCCGTCAATTTACCTAGTGTTCCGAAGGACGCTATGATGCCATTTACCTAGTACTCAGAAGGCAGCTATCCTGCCATTTACCTCGTGTTCAGAAGGACGCTATCCTACATTTACCTAGTGTTCAGAAGGCGACGAACCTTCCATTTACCTAGTGTTCAGAAGTTAGCTGTCCTCCCAATTACATACTGTTCTGAAGGCAGCTATCCTGCCATTCACCTAGTGTTGAGAAGGCAGCTATCTTGCCATTTACCTAGTGTTCAAAAGGCAGCTATCCTGGCATTTACCTCCTGTTCAGAAGGCAGCTATCCTGCCATTTACCTAGTGTTCAGAAGGCAGATATCCTGCCATTTATCCAGTGTTCAGAAGGCTGCTGTCCTGCCATTTACCAAGTGTTCAGAAGGCAGATATCCTGCCATTTACCTAGTGTTCAGAAGGCAGCTATCCTGCCATTTACCTAGTGTTCAGAAGGCAGCTATCCTGCCTTTTACCTAGTGTTCAGAATGCAGATATAATGCCATTTACCTAGTGTTCAGAAGGACGCTATCCTGCCGTTTACCTAGTGTTCAGAAGGCAGATATCCTGCCATTTACCTAGTGTTCAGAAGGCAGCTCTCCTTCCATTCACCTAGTGTTGAGAAGGCAGATATCCTACCATTTACCTTATGTTCAGAAGGTAGCTATCCTGCCATTTACCTAGTGTTCCGAAGTACGCTATAATTCGATTTACCTAGTTTTCAGAAGGTACCTCTCCTGACAATTACTGACTTTTGAGAAGGCAGCTCTCCTGCCATTTACCTAGTGTTCAGAAGGCAGCATTCCAGCCATTTACCTAGTGTTGAGAAGGCAGCAATCCTGCCATTTACCTAGTGTTCAGAAGGCAGCTATCCGTCAATTTACCTAGTGTTCCGAAGGACGCTATAATGCCATTTACCTAGTATTCAGAAGGCAGCTATCCTGCCATTTACCTAGTGTTCAGAAGGACACTATCCTACATTTACCTAGTGTTCAGAAGTTAGCTGTCCTGCCAATTACATACTGTTCAGAAGGCAGCTATCCTGCCAATCACTTAGTGTACAGAAGGCAGCTATCCTGCCATTCACCTAGTGTTGAGAAGGCAGCTATCCTGCCATTTACCTAGTGTTCCGAAGGCAGCTATCCTGCCATTTACCTAGTGTTCAGAAGGCAGCTATCCAGCCTTTTACCTAGTGTTCAGAAGGTACCTATCCTACCATTTGCCTAGTGTTCAGAAGACAGCTATCTGGCAATTTACCTAGTGTTCCGAAGGACGCTATAATGCCATTTACCTAGTGTTCAGAATGTAGCTGTCCTGCCAATTACCGACTTTTGAGAAGGCAGCTATCCTGCCATTTACCTCGTGTTCAGATGTCAGATATCCTGCCATTTAACCAGTGTTTAGAAGGCGGCTATCCTGCCATTTACCTAGTGTTCAAAAGGCGGCTATCCTGCCATTTACCTAGTGTTCAGAAGGCAGATATCCTGCCATTTACCTAGTGTTCAGAAGGCAGCATTCCTGCCATTTATCTAGGGTTGAGAAGGCAGCAATCCTGCCATTTATCTAGTGTTCAGAAGGCAGCTATCCGGCAATTTACCTAGTGTTCCGAAGGACGCTATCCTGCCATTTACCTAGTGTTCAGAAGGCGGCAATCCTGCCATTTACCGAGTGTTCAGAAGGTAGCTGTCCTGCCAATTCCATACTGTTCAGAAGGCAGCAATCCTGCCATTTCCTAGTGTTGAGAAGGCAGATATCCTGCCATGTACCTAGTGTTCAGAAGGCAGCTATCCTGGCATTTACCTCCTGTTCAGAAGGCAGCTATCCTGCCATTTACCTAGTGTTCAGAAGACAGATATCCTGCCATTTATCTAGTGTTCAGAAGGCAGCTATCCTGCCATTTACCTAGTGTTCAGAAGGCAGATATCCTGCCATTTACCTAGTGTTCAGAAGGCAGCTATCCTGCCATTTACCCAGTGTTCAGGAGGCAGCTATCCTGCCATTTACCTAGTGTTCAGAAGACAGCTATCCTGCCATTTACCTAGTGTTCAGAAGGCAGCAATCCTGCCATTTACCTAGTGTTCAGAAGGCAGCTATCCTGGCATTTACCTCGTGTTTAGAAGGCGGCTATCCTGTCATTTACCTAGTGTTCAGAAGGCGGCTATCCTGCCATTTACCTCGTGTTCAGAAGGCAGATATCCTGCCATGTACCTAGTGTTCAGAAGGCAGCTATCCTGTCATTTTCCTCGTGTTCAGAAGGCAGCATTCCTGCCATTTACCTAGTGTTGAGAAGGCAGCAATCCTGCCATTTACCTAGTGTTCAGAAGGCAGCTATCCGTCAATTTACCTAGTGTTCCGAAGGACGCTATGATGCCATTTACCTAGTACTCAGAAGGCAGCTATCCTGCCATTTACCTCCTGTTCAGAAGGCAGCTATCCTGCCATTTACCTAGTGTTCAGAAGGCAGATATCCTGCCATTTATCCAGTGTTCAGAAGGCTGCTATCCTGCCATTTACCTAGTGTTCAGAAGGCAGATATCCTGCCATTTACCTAGTGTTCAGAAGGCAGCTATCCTGCCATTTACCTAGTGTTCAGAAGGCGGCTATCCTGCCTTTTACCTAGTGTTCAGAATGCAGATATACTGCCATTTACCTAGTGTTCAGAAGGCAGCTATCCTTCCGTTTACCTAGTGTTCAGAAGGCAGATATCCTGCCATTTACCTAGTGTTAAGAAGGCAGCTCTCCTGCCATTCACCTAGTGTTGAGAAGGCAGATATCCTACCATTTATCTTATGTTCAGAAGGTAGCTATCCTGCCATTTTCCTAGTGTTCAGAAGGCAGCTATCCTGCCATTTACCTAGTGCTCAGAAGGCAGCTATTCTGCCATTTACCTAGTGTTCAGAAGGCAACTAACGTGCCATTTACCTTGTGTTCAGAAGGCAGCTATCCTGGCATTTACCTAGTGTTCTGAAGGCAGCTATCCTGCCATTTACCCAGTGTTCTAGAACGCAGCTATGCTGGCATTTACCTAGTGTTCAGAAGGCACCTATCCTGGCATTTACCTCGTGTTCAGAAGGCAGCTATCCTGCCATTTCCCTCGTGCTCAGAAGGCAGATATCCTACCATTTATCCAGTGGTTAGAATGCGGCTATCCTGCCATTTACCTAGTGTTCAGAAGGCGGCTATCCTACCATTTACCTAGTGTTCAGAAGGCAGCTATCCTGCCATTTACCTAGTGTTCAGAAGGCAGCTATCCTGCCATTTACCTAGTGTTCAGAAGGCAGCTATCCAGCCTTTTACCTAGTGTTCAGAAGGTACCAATCCTGCCATTTGCCTTGTGTTCAGAAGGCAGCTATCTGGCATTTTACCTAGTGTTCCGAAGGACGCTATAATGCCATTTACCTAGTCTTCAGAAGGTAGCTGTCCTGCCAATTACCGACTGTTGAGAAGGCAGCTATCCTACCATTTACCTCATGTTCAGAAGGCAGCTATCCTGCCATTTACCTAGTGTTGAGAAGGCAGCTATCCTGCCATTTACCTAGTGTTCAGAAGGCAGCTATTCTGCCATTTACCTACTGTTCCGAAGGCAGCTAAA